>CAVLGL010000159.1:36865000-39265000 GCA_963668995.1 Parnassius mnemosyne
TTTTAATATTTGATTGTTATGTAAGTAAATGACATTGATATTAAAATTATAACGAGTGCAGTAGAATTTCTGTTTGTGAAAATATATGGGATAATCTATATTTGTTTTGCACCTTGCACTTTGCATCGGCATTTGGCTTCTTTTCAGTTTCTTCTATGGCGGATATTCTATATAATATTGCTTTATAACTATGATAATACTAAGTAACATCTAGTATACTTTTAAATGTCTATAATTTTAAAAGTGTAAAGTAAAGCAATAGTTTCCTTACGTTTTAGTGAGAATTATGGAGTAGAAAAGCTCATGTGTGAAATGACGGATAGTCCTTAAAATATCTGCGACGACATGCCGGATTCCTAATTATGTACGATGCAAGATGTAATGTTAAATAAATACATAATTTTAAGAAATTGCGATCAACAATTTTTCGAATAAAACACAGTGTATATGTTACACTGTAAGGTATTCTGAGCAACTGACTCTTATCTTATATCTTATACTATAAATATAACCGTATTTATACAGTACATTTTGTATTATGATTGAATACGAAAATTTCACTGGGCATATCCAAAAATGAAAACAGTTATTGTTATAAAGTTTCATTTTATTGCATTATTCACAAGTTTTATAAATAGCCTCATAATAATTCCTTAATTACATTTAACCTTAAACAATTTAGTAATGGTAGTAGGCGGGAGCGGCGTGCACCAGAGGAGCTGTGTTATGTACAACGGCATTGAAACTGCAACAGATAGAGATCAGCATTATTAGAAAATAGTTCCTTTATAGGCGTTGTTTACGCCTATATAGGAACTTTTATATTTTTTAACTTTTTAGTGGTACAGTTCAAAAATTTGTACAACCGACTTCAATATAAATAAAATGAGAACATCTTCAATGTAATGGAAGTCAATTAAATACGCATTATTAAAGATAACACAAAAATTACTGGTCATATCAAATTTATATGGTACCAAATAAAAAGCACCAGCTTTCAAAAAAATAATCAAAATCAATTTAAAAAAAGTTCTGAGATAACGCACATAAAAATATACTGTCGAATTCAGAACCTCCCATTTTTTTAAATCGGTTGAAAATAAATTTGAATTAGTTACCCATTGTGAGCATCAGCACTGTAATCGACGGTACGGACAGAGCCATCAGGTTGTACCAAAGAGTAAGAACCATGTACAGCATCACCGTCCCGACTCTCATGCTGAGACTTGTGATCACCGGTATGTGGGTCCGCTACCGAGTATGCGAAATCATATTTGGGATGAGCCTGTAAATGTTAACCATTGCTTAGTAGGTCAGTGTGCGCGATAAACTATTTATAGGGCTCAGAATAACAAAGTAACTGCCTCATACACTCACACACACATATGCGTCTAAATTTATTTGCAACTAACAATAATTACAAGAAGTTGAGCGTAGTTTCGGCGTCACTTGGAAATGTACGCAGCGCACCGTCTAACTTACTTTGTTGGTCTGAGTTATAGAGTTATTATTTAACCTACATATTCATCATGGCCACCATAGTAAGCAGGTGCTGCATAATATCCACCGTAGTGAGCCAGTGGAGCAGCGTGAAGTGGAGCCGAGTAGCCTACATCATGACGTAAGATGTTTTGGGAGGATACAGCGTGTCCGTGACCGTGGTAAAGACCAGCGTTGGCAACCGCCAGAAAAGCACCAATGGAAATTATCTGAAATATTTGTGTGTGCGATTAATTAAAGAGATATGTTTCATTACATTAAAATCAATACTTAGCTTTTAGTTAATATACAGTTTTAAAAAAATTAGTTAAAGTTACAGCTTAAATACGACTACGTCGCACTATTGGATATAGGCATGCACGATATTTTCTTTAACCACTGAGTGAGTTGTAATTCAGTTCTTAAAATTGCAATTAATAATTTTATTAGTATCGACTGTTATCGAATTTGATTGTTTCGTTACTGTAAAATTTACGGTCAGAGCTAAGTTATTAAAGCTCTACAGTTATTAATGTTATATGAGAGTATTGTTGCACTTACTGTGGAGTACATTTTGAGCGATTTGTGTCACAAGTCACAACCGATTGTTGATTGATGCCAACGGCCTAGCGTTATGGTTATATAGAACGTTGCCGGCCACAGTCCGGTATCGGTGGGGTAGAGAAAACCCTGCGTAAACCTTGACTCTATTAACGTATGTCATTTATGAAATGTGTTTTTATAAAAATACAATGGGATAGTTTCGACAGAAAAGCAGGTTTATAGAAGATAACAGGGTTTAAGTCGTTTTAACAATTGTATTAATTATTCAAAGTTAAGCAATTTATTATATTTGAAAAAAAATTATAACGAGATTTTATATTTTCTTCTTTGGCCATTTAAAATTACGCATATGTATATATATCTGGCCCCTATTATCTGTCACCTTTGACGTATACTTTAGGAGTATTTGTCGCTATCATCATGACAAATTATATCAAAATATCTTGTTATCCCAGAGTATTGCGGTTTTGACAGTGATGTATGTTATTTTGTAAATTTGCTTAGCGCATAAACGTAAGAATAGATCGCTCAAATACTGAATATTTGATTATTGCGTAAATTGAAGTAGCAATTTAAAATACATATTATTTTTAAAAGATATATTCTTACTTATATTATTTATAAATAATTGAGGGTTGTGCCCCGATTTTTATTTGTACCTACTTGTATCCCGTTAGAGCCTATTAAAGTCAACTGCTGAACATAGGCCTCCCCCACAGATTGCTTCATAGGGGGGATATTTGCTATAGTTGCCACGCTTGGCAAGGGGGTTGGCATTCGTAATTTTTATTTTTAGTAATTATTAGGAAGACGCTGCTGCCCATCTCCTGATTTGTTTCCCTCTGTCGCCTCTTACGACACCCATGGGAAGATATGACTTAGTGGATATTCTCACACCGCCACTACACGGTAACCAATACCTATTGTATAGTTAGCAACAATAATTTATTTTATCAGTAGGAAGGATATAACGTAATCTGGCAATTATTGGTAGCCAAATTGCTGACAATTATAGTATTAGAGGTTTTGTACCTTTTACATTGAGGCCTGATACCCGTTTGAGTATGTATGTTTCGTATATATATATATATATAGGTGCATACATTCGGTTAATTATCGATAACATTAAAACTCAGAGATAAATTCTCATACGGTAACACCATTTTGTCAAAATATTTTCTCATAGCTTTGAGATTGCGTTCTATTATAATACGAGTATACAGAATAATCGTACTTAATCGTCATTTGATGAAAGCTCCAAAAGGTTCGAAATATCATATTGTTTTCTCAGTAATTTCACGCATTTCTCTCGTAGTTCCCACAGATGACAGTAAATCTGAAGTTCTTTTTGCTTGATGTTGGTTGTTGGTGTCAATGGGCTGGAGTCAATTACTAGGATGTTCACTTGTTTGTCACTTTCATGTTACAGTACAATAAAAATTGTAATAATGTTAAAAAACTCATGTATAATATGACGATGATAATATATTTTTATCATACTTATATTATAAATTTTCATAATAAACTTACGCAACGAACGCAGTTTTTCCAACTGCAAAATGAATATAGAAGAGGGTGGCAAACGAGCATGCTGCTCATCTGATGGTAAGTGACAACACCAGGGGAATTGCTGATGCGTTTTCGGCCTTTTAAAAAGGAGTTGGCTCTTTTCTTAAGTCCCTAAGTCGTATCGGTCCAAAAAAATTGCTGGCAGTCGATTTGTGTGTAATGGTAATCGATTCCATAAGGAAGTTGTGCGAGGAAGAAAACTTCTTCTAAATCGCACAGTGGTGGACCGCCAAACATCCAGATGGTATGGATGGTATCGCGAGTATTGTCGCGAAGTGCGATGGTGAAATTGATCGGCTGGAATTAGTCCGAACAATTCCTCAGAGCACTCCCCGCGGTAGATGCAATAAAATACGCAAATAGATGCAACATCTCTAGGCAGTGCCAGTGAGTCAAGCCGATCGGACAGAACTCGGTCGTCGACGATTCGAACTGCTCTGCGCTGGGTGCGGTTAAGTGGAAGGAGCTGGCATTGAGGAGCTCCTGTCTAGAGATGGGAGCCGAACCTGCACCTTGTAAAGTTGCAAGCGGTGTGCCGGCATGAAATACTATCCCGCTCTGCTGAGCACGCCAAGCTTTTTAAAGGCCAATTTGGCCTTATCTTCCAAGTGACCACGAAACTGCATATCACTCGATATGTCGCCACCGTGGATTCCGATACTGGCTGAGGCAACAAGTGGAAAGCCATGAAACTGAGAAGATACGATAAAGGGGTTCTTTTTAGCGGTAAACGCGCAAACTTGTCGCCCTCAATCTGAGACTTTGTTCAACAAATTCTTGACTTCAGACACAAGTTTGTTCCGGTACTCGGCGACATTTTCCCGAGAAATATTGGCAGGGCCGGTATATAAAGCATCACCAGTGTTGTCGTCTACATAGCAATGCATGCAGCCTTGTGAAACACCAGCGTTAATGGGCTTGTAATCAAATCATGCACCGTCTACTACGACCTTGATGCTCCAATCTGCAAGAAAACTGGTGATCCAACACATTGCACAATTTCTCGGGAAGCCTATAGGAAGGGAGCTTCAAAAGAAGCGCTTTGTGTCAAACCCAATTGAAGGCCTTCGCTATGTCAAATATAACGGCAAACGCCTCCTCCTGGGACTCCACTGTCTCCGTCCATCTATGAGTTAGGTAACCTCGAAGATCACCAGCTGAGCGACCTCGACGGAAACCGTACTGGCGGTCACTAATCAGCTGGTGATCCTCAAGGTACCGCATGAGCTGACAGTTAATAATAGTTTCCATTGCTTTGGAGAACAAGGAGGTGATAGCGATAGGCCTGTAGTTGGACGGATTTGGGCGGTCGCATTTTTGAGAAATCGAGTGAACCAAAGCTGTCTTCCATAGTTTGGGACTACGCCTAGGGAGTAGGAGTACCGGAAAAGATGCGTTAAAACCGGTGCAAAACCCCGGAGCACACGTCTTCGGTACAATATGTGGGACTCCATCACGCCCATTCGCCATGTTGACGTCCAGGGTGAGGAGTGCTCTGCGCAACGAGTGCTGTTTAAACAGCACTTCCTGAATGCAGCACTCATACCGCGGAATGGTCGGCAGTGTGTTCCCCCAGCCAGAGATAGTCTAGCAGGTTGGCATTCTCCTTTGCGGCATGGGCCAAAGAGTCGTCCACTCTGTGTAGAGATGGCAGAGATGGTTGATAGCAGTTCCTTTGTACAGCCTTGGCGAGAAACCAGAATGCACGTGTTCTCGAAGGAAGGCGAACTAGTTTCTCACCAATTTTGCTGATGTGCTTTAACTTTGCCTGGGCAATGAGACTTTTGAAGGACCTGGGGGAGCAATTATACTTCTTTTTAAGAGCGCTGGTGTTTATATCCCGGGACGTTGATGCGTCAGTCCAGGCCGGTAGCACTCCTGCTTATAGCGTGATGCAAATTTTACAGGAGTGACCAAACCATGGCTGAGTTCTGCCTCCAATAGGCACCACGGATGATGGAATAAATAGTTCCGTTCCCTGAAGTATCACAGCGAAAGAATCAGCAACAACTTTGGCAACAACTTCAACAACATCAGCAACAACTTCCCCCAAGGGTAGGATGCCAAAAAAGACCGCATCCCGTCCCAATCGGCCGATCTATAGTGCCAAATACGGCGGCAAGCTGCAGATCGCAACTGCGATGGGAGCGTGAGTGGCACCATACTCCGGATCAGACAATGGTCCTAAGAGCCAAGAGGGGCATCGACGAAGACCTGATAGCCGTCCGGATTAGAGGTCAGCAGAAAGTCCAACAGGGAAGGTACATGAGCCTCTACATCTGGGATCCGCGTAGCCGAAGTAACCAGTTGTGTCAGGCCTACCCAAGGCGACCCCTGGCAGGGTCACCTTGGTGGCTCTACACCACTGTTAAGACACTTGACAATATTGATAACATGATAGACATTAATATAAACTAATTTAATATAACATAAAATTAAATACAGTAAACTATACTGCGATCTTCGTGAGGTTTATTATTAACATATGTATACGTGAGTTGTATTAAACGACTCACATACATATGTGATGTTATTGTAAAGAATTAATCTAAATTGTTAAATGTTTTACGTTTATAATAATTTTAAAGAAGTTCGTTTATCGAATTTCTCAATAAGAAGCGATTATTCTTTCAAACCCGTTGAAGTCTTTTAAACAAGAGATATTTTGCTCTCCATTGACTGCGTTTGCGAAGAAAAACCTAGCGATGCGGAAGCGGTGGCGAGAGCGGCACGTTGAGGCAGTATATTATACATTACCTAGTCAGGTCATAAGTATTGTCACACAGTAAAAACTTTTCTTTTAGAATGCTGGCCACAAAAAAGTTTATTGAATTCGAATTTCGAATTGTTCATGAAAATAAAACTGTATACTTTTTAGAATTTTACTCATTTTTAAATATGGAGTGGACGCTTAAAGAAGACCGTGTTGCAGTTATTGCGTTGCATCGTTGCGGTTACGCGTCAATTCAAATTTTTGACATACTGAAAAATTTGAATATAACCAAAAGATTCGTTTATCGTACCGTCAAACGATACAATGAAGACTCTAGTATAGATGACAGGTCAAGAAGTGGTCGCCCTCGGTCTGTTAGGACTCCAGCAGTGATAAAAGCTGTGAAGGCGCGAATTCAAAGAAATCCCAAACGTAAGCAGAAACTGTTGGCCCTTCAGATGGGGTTAAGCAGAACCTCGGTGAAAAGGGTGTTAAATGAATACTTAGGGCTTCGGGCATATCGAAGAAAAACAGGACATCGTTTGAATGCTCGTCTAATGGACCTGAGACTGAAGAGATGCCACGCTTTGTTGAAGCGGTACGCGGGAAAAAATATCGGGTAATTCTTTTTTCGGATGAAAAAATTTTTACCGTAGAAGAGAGCTACAACAAACAAAATGATAAGGTGTACGCACACAGTAGTGAAGAAGCGAGCAACCGTATTCCGCGTGTCCAACGAGGTCATTTTCCATCCTCGCTCATGGTATGGTTGGGAGTTTCTTATTGGGGCTTAACAGAGGTACATTTATGTGAGAAAGGTGTAAAAACGAATGCAGTTGTGTATCAAAATACAGTCCTGACGAACTTTGTGGAAACTGTCTCTCATACCATGTTCAATAACAGGCACTGGGTATTCCAACAATATTCGGCGTCAGCTCATAGAACGAAGAGCACATAAGACTAGCTGGCGGCGCGTGAAATCGACTTCATCCGGCACGAAGACTGGCCCTCCTCCAGTCCAGATTTGAATCCGTTAGATTACAAGATATGGCAACACTTGGAGGAAAAGGCGTGCTCAAAGCCTCATCCCAAGAGTCACTCAAGACATCCTTGATTAAGGCAGCCGCCTATATTGACATATACCTCGTTCGTGCTGCGATAGACGACTGGCCGCCCAGATTGAAGGCCTGTATTCAAAATCACGGAGGTCATTTTGAATAAACTTTAGTGTCATAAGAATCTATGTTTTGGTAAGTTCATTTTGGTATATAAATGGTTACATAATGAATAAACTTGTTTCAATTATTTTATATTAAACATGTGACAGAATTTATGACCTGACTAGGTATACATAAATAATAAGATGCTCTCGATGACAGCGGAATTGGGTAATAAATAAAGGGGTCGCCCCTCATCGAATGTTGTCATTTCGTTGATGCAGTTGTAAGTTGTTGAAGGTTTCATGGTCTAAATAACCTTTTCCCTGTCCCATGAATCTCATGTATGTGAACATTTCGATTGTTTAACTATTGTGTATGTTTCGCGGACAGGGAGAAACTGTTAATGTGAAACGTTGTCATTGAGAGAACACATTTTTACTACCTACTGTACTTTAAGGTATATTGTTTTACGTTATCTACATTAATAATAAGATAGGATAAGGCGATTCGTTTATTGCCCCTCCACCATTTTATCGTGCTTGCCTCGTTCAAAGAAAACAAAACAGGGAATCAAGTGTTTCTACGAAGACTGTTATAATTTTTTGTAAGGTTTAACATTAAAATTATAAGTTGTAAAATTTGTTTTATGTTTATTATTAAAATGAAATACTTAAATAAACATAGTTAGGAATTGATTTTAGTACATCATTAAGGAAAATTAACCGATTTACGTCACGGTCGTATTGAATTATGCTGTGCCCATAGATATCTACATCTATCCTCGATTAAAAATCAATATACAGATGCGTTGCCACCCCTGAGGACTAAGTAGGAATGCCTTGATTCCAGTAAAAAGGGTCTCGGATTCTCTACACTTTCCATACGAAACACAGAATCTCGCTCAAAAGAAAACAAAAGAGGGAATCAAGTATCTCAATGAAGTTCTTACGGAGTAAAGTTCATACCGTGACAATTTTTTGTTTTGATTTATAACAGGTTTAACATTATTATTATAAGTTTTGTTTTTATATTTCTTATTAAAATAAAGTACTTAAACAAACATAGTTAGGGAATGATTTTAGTACATTAAGGAAAATTAAATGATTCATGTCAACGGTCACGCATATTGACTTTATAGAACACGGCTAGTGTGCGTTTGTTTCGGTGGAGTAAAGAAAAATGTGGGTACCTTGACTCAGTCAGTGTCCGTAATTTTGAGCAATCAAGGTTACTACGTTAATGGTTATCTTATGTTATTGTATCTAAATCTGTTATAGACGATTGTTAATTACGATTTTGGTATATTAATTATTAAGTCAATTGTTTCGATATTAAAAGGCGATACATTTTTGCTAAGACATTGATGCAATCTGTCGAATGAAATTAAATAACTACTTTTATATATTAAGAAACACAATATAGAACCATAGTAGCTCAGGGGATTTTTGTTGGCCTTAAATTACATAGTACATAAGCATTAGAGATTCAATTTAAGCGATACTTATGAAATTGTGAATCGCAACGAAAGTTTACGTGTTGTTTTGGGCACAAATATATTACTTATGCTAGGAATTTGTTACGCCGTGTTGTGGCAGTGTAAGAAAATCCATTACCTCATATCGCCTCGCGGGTGTCGTAAAAGATGACGGAGGGAAATGGAACAGGAAATGGGCAGCAACATCTTACTAAAAACAACCCAATATTTAATATTATTGAGCGTAGAGCACTTGCCAAGTAAGGCAATTACAGCAAATATATAATATATATATATATATATATATATAAATAAATAAATAGTCAATATTAGTTATTTATTGTTTTTGAATAATACAATAAAATTTTTAAACAAAATATTATTTTATTACAATACGTTTGTATATTACACGAATTAAGAAATAATTTAGCATTATGTTATCTCAAAGTATTCTGTTACACTACACAAACATAATATTTATCAATAAGCCATGTTTTAGTGCCTTCATTTAAGTCTTTATAGAGAAGAAGATAACTCCCTGATACAAGAGGGAATTTTATTATAAACTAGCTGTTCCCTGCGACTTCGCTCGCGTGTTAGGGTTTAAGGTATAAATGCTTTGCCTTTTTTTGTATTATTTTTCTCCAGTTGTACATCTCACACGCTCAAGGATATGAATACGAGTACAATACTCAATTTTGTGCAAGTACTTTGTATGTGTGTCTTGTAATTGCAATGTTGGTCAAGGATAATGCCCAAAAATTTAGGTTTCTCTCTTTCTTGAATTTTTTATTCTTGGCATACTATTTTAAGATTCAGTCGATTTTAATTAATATGTGAAAACTGTATAAACTTTGACTTTGATATGTTAACTCTCAGCGTATTTAGCAGTAGTAACTCATTCATAAATATATATATATAAGAGGTTTTTGATGGATTGATTATAGCTAATGTCTTTGTCATGGTTTGTAATTATTTCAGATAAATCATTTGCATTCAAAACTGATAGGTAGTTAATTAATTTAAGTAAATAATTTCTACACCGTATATATTATGTAGAAAAGGTGATTCAAATGAAACAATTTAAAGGTTTTTATTTATCTTGCTGATTTCTAGACATTGCGGACGAGGAGAAAGGTAACTGTTAATTTAGTTCACAGCATGCTTTGTTATACTACATCGCTCATATTTTATTAAAAGTATCTTATGATATACAACATCAAAGCCTTGATCATACTGAAAAATAAAGACACAACCGGCACGTATATATTTTGGTGGTCTACAACCGGCACATTCTTGTTCATGTTTTTTTTGATATTGTTTTTATTAGAGAGTAGACTGTAAGAGTTTCGATTTATTCGCTTTGAAACCATTTCGCTCTTCAGCTATGACATTATGATTATCTTAAATAAATTAAAGTAAAGGGACGATGCTTTGTTTATTATAGATCGCTTTAGAGCTTCCGGGAATACTCCTAGAACAAATGAAATATTTATAAGGAAGCTTAAAATAGGTGCAAGTTTATCTACACATGATTGAAATAATAATGTAGGCAGAAAGTCAAAACTTTTTATAATTATATATTTAATTAATAATTTCTTGTTCAGAGCATGGCAATAGGAATAAGCTGCTACATACATTACGAGTATTAACATTATGTTGCAATGGGGCTGCGATATTATTTATAAATAAAATATATAAATGAAATTTACAAAATAATTATTGAAGGCTGAAGCAATTTTATAATGATCATCAATAGTCGTAAGTAACAATATCGTTTATGTTGTTTTATTATATTAGGGCTGGCTATTCTTGATAATATCCCAGGATTATAATGGTAAAGTTATGGTAGGAATTAATAATTTAGGTTTAGATTTATTGAAAAATATTTTATTTTATTAAACAGTGCGTTGCCGCCCTTGGGTCTTGGGGAAATTGACATAATTTAAAACGTTGTGTGATAGTTAATGTAATCTGTTACTTTGCTTTAGTAATTAAAATAGTTTATTATTGTACATAAATGGTTAAAAATGTCGGTAAATTTAATTTTTATTGAATAATATATTTTAGTTTATTTCAGTAATATTGTATTTACTAAAAAAATAACAAAGATAAAAATCAGATTGCAGATTGACGATTAACACTGAAACACTAAAAGAGTATCGATGTAAGAAAAACATTCTATGATACATTGTCATTGTTAAATTCGAGCATAAGGGCGAAAACGTCGAGTGATATCCCGAATAAAATGCTTCGCACTACAAGTTATCGTTGCTTTCGTATTACGATTTGTCCTAATCGATGCGGCTGCCGGCAAGTATGAACGTGATGTCACGCTTCGCGAGGGCCTGAAAAATTATAAACAAGTCACAGTCATTTCGAAAATCTGTTATAAAATTCTGTTAAAACTTATAATACATAATAAACAACGTACAATTTTATCATCATTGGGGCTGTATGTATTAGACACGGCATTCTCAACAATTTGTAAGTAGGTACTCGTAACAATCGATCTGAATTAGAAGCGCTGTGTTAGTTCAACCGTGATGTTATCTTGCGAAACTTATTGTGATATATGTATATTCGTACCTTTATAGCCTATTGAGTATATATTGTGAGAATATTTTTTATAAGGGACTTCACAAAATATTAACATAAATTTAATTAACTTAAATAAATCTAATTTATTTAGCTGAAAATTATCAATATTTTATCTTACAGACTAGATTCAATCGATTTTATTCCCACCGATTGTGTTTATTTTTAACCGAAATGAATATATATATGCAAATTAGGTGCAGTCAGGCAAAGCACGCGCCTTGACTCTGTGACTTGGTTACAATTCAAGGTGCACTATTAGAATTATGTCAGAGTCAATTAATTTAATTGGAGTTTCTCACACAATACAGTAATTTTTGGGGATACAAATATTTTAATCTACTTGAGTACTGCCAAAATGATTTAGTTTCTCTGACTATGATATTTGGAGGTGTAAAGTACAACATATCTCTTCGTTTTAAAGTACATAGAGCCTGATTCTTCAAATTTTAAAGGATATCTGTGAGTGTGTGTGCGTGTGCATGTGGGTTCTTTTATGCAAGATTCGTAGATTGATATATTAGTGAAAGGAGAAGGAGACGTCTCCATACATTGGCCCAGATGTTAACAAGATGAAAGTGACGGACCATTTGAAAGCTTATATATAAACAATTCATAGCTGAAAATCTGGCAACATTTGTCAATCTAGGAGCTGAGTTATTGTAGAATAAATAAAAGTGATTTTATGTATTACCAACACTGTAACAGGCGATTTTTCACTGTAATAACACTATAACAGGTTGTTTTTCATTATAATTAATTAAAGATATAAAAGCAGGATCAGTATAAAACCACCGAAGATAAGCTGTGATTATCTAGGAAACAAAATAGTGAAACGATTAACGAAAATTAAGAAAACAACTACTAATTGAAATGAATATTAGGCATATCGATCTGAGATCGATTACCTGAATTATTATTGTTACTGTTATTTGTAGGCATGTTGATACTTTGTATATTTTCATATTATTTTGTAGATACGTTCCCATTTTTTTATCTCCCTAGTTAACACAGAAAAATAATTAAAATAGATATTAAAATGTTGAATTTAATCGAGAATCGATTATATTGCACTCGTTTCAAATCGAATCGAAAATCGGTCTTTTTCTTTAGATGAATAGTTTTAAAGTTTGAATCCAGCTTGTTCACTCCTGCATCTTGTAGAGGGATATGACACTTGACGGATAGTAAAAATTGACCAATCTTCTTTGGTGGTTTGAAGTATGTTTTGATGGAAGCTCGCTTCAAGATATAGCCAACCTTGTCTGTGACTCCTCTGATATAGGGTAGTACAGCAGGCACACGCTTGACTGTAGCTGGCTTCACTCGGTCACTGTGACGTAGGCGCGGGACCCGAAGCTTGTTTTCTTGCAGTACTTGCTCGACGTGATGAAGCTCGACGGCCAGATGTTTTCTGTCACAGATCCCTCGTGCTCTCTGAAACAAAAATTTTCCCACGGTAGCTAACTGTGAAGGATGATGGTGCGATTCACCATTTAAATATCGGTTGGTATGGATCGTTTTCGTGTACACAGTATGACCAATAGTATTATCAGGATTTCGGATGACTAAAACATCTAGGAAAGCTAAAGAATTGTTTGCCTCTAATTCCATTGTGAATTGTATTTTAGGGTTTATGGAATTAAGGTGGTTTAAAAATGCATTTACTTTGTCAGATGGTAAAATTGTGAAAGTACTATGGTCAGTTTTGATGTTGATGGCAATTTTAATTTAATTTTAATGCAAAATTAAACTTAAAAATTGGCTACAAAGCCTCACGTATGAAGAACCTGAAGAGCTCCTAACTAGAGTTAGAGGCAAATAATTCTTTAGCTTTCCCAGATGTATTAGTCATTCAAAATCCTAATAACACCTTGAGCCACACTGTGTATTGGAAAAAGACCCATACAGATGGATATTTAAACGGTGATTCTCACCATCATCCTTCCCAGTTAGCTACCGTGGGCAAATCTTTGTTTCAGAGAGCACGAGGGATCTGTGACAGTAAACACCTAGCCGCCGAGCTCTAACACGTCAAGCAAGTTTATGTCAGAGGTGTCACTGACAAGATTGGCTACATCTTGAAGTGTGTTTCCATTAAAACATACTTCAAGCCGCCGAAGAAGATTAGTCAGTTTTTACCATCAGTCAAGTATAATGTCCCTCTTCAAGGTGCAGGAATGTACAAGATTAATTGTAAATGTGGTCTCTCTTATATAGGACAAACTAAAAGATCCAGAAAAACCCGCGTTAAAGAACACATAGCTGATGTGAAGAATTGACGCTCTGGGAAGTCTGCAGTCTGTGAACACGTACAGGATCGCCCCCGTCACTACATTAGATTTGATAGACCACAAATCCTTGAGCAAGGATTTGTGGTCATTCTCGCTAAAGAACACCGATTCCTTCCAAGGATGACTCGCAAGGTTATTGAAATCAAAAAACATCCTAAATTCAATAGAGAAGATGGCTGGGTGCTACCATCTGCTTGGGATCCCATAATTAATAAAATTAAATCCCAACCCAAGCATACAACTGTAAGACTTCAAGATACTGTAAGTTCATACTGCGTAGATCGGAACAAAAATTAATAATTTTTAATCTGGAGAAAGCCGTGGTTAACTATGAAACAGCCCCCCGTGACCATGGGTGCTGTTAAGTGCTCGAAACGTCGGGAATATAAAATAAGTTAATAAACGTGATCAAATCCGTAAAACTAGTTTTATTTAAACTTTAAGTTACTTTACGTTACAACCAAAAAACAGCTGTTTGATTTTGAGTTCACTATATAGTATATAGTTAACCATAGTTAAGTATCTGATTATCTGTTAACCTTCGTTGTATTGTTTTTACATTAAAGTGAAGATTTAAAGTAACTAAGTTATTTTAGCAAGCTTTGATAAAGGTGACATATTTTAATTCTGGAAACAAAATTATTACCTGTGTAATATTATATAGTGAATATTAAACTTAAGTATTTTAGTATATTGCTTTTTCGAGTATATTTAAAAATATACCTATGTCTTTTATTTTGATTTATGGTGGCGGCGTATATATCATCAATTTCGACCCGTGTGTGTCTTAAGAGGCGACTATGGAAAGTGGAAAAATTTTGTGACTTCCGACAGATGACAGTATACTCGTAACTTTCACGCCAGGCGCGAAATATCCATACAACGACGATTAGAAGCGTCAAAGGTGCGAGATTTCTGGTACTAAGATCCTCCCTAAAACTCTAGTCCTGCAGTTGACTTTTATGAGCTTATGAGGAAGAAGAATACAATTGATGAAGATATTATTGACTACCTTTACTGTAGGAAAGTAAAAAGCAACTTTTATTTTAATTTTAAGCAACGGAGAGATAAGTGGTGAACGTAGTTTTACTAGTCGGTATTAAGTACTGGAATTTGCCGACTAATAAAGAAATATAAAAATATTAATGATTAAAAGCTCTCATACGGTAAGAAGATTTCACTTTAACGTTTGTTAAATGTTCATTAATATTCCGCATGTTAGACATGATGTGATTTAACTATACCTTGACTTTTCACTCAGAGGTCTTTATTGTGCTCAAACTAATTACACTAATGAGAGTACAGGTTACAATATTATTTCGTTTGTAATGTGTTGTTGTTAAATTTTATAATACAGGTAACCTGTTTTTATCAACTTTTCATTATCTTGCTTTCTTCTTATGCCTTCCAGTTCAAAATTTGTATTCAATTTTTGAGACAGTTGCTGACATACGATTGTTCTGAAATTTTGGAATACTTATGTAACTTCTATGACAAAGCAATAATATTATACCTTGGAACTGATCTAACGAAGGACTCGGATGCTAACTTTAGCAACGGTCACAAAAGTTTTTTTTAAATAGAACTTATAAATGTATAGTCACTTTTATTATTTTTTGCCAAGCCAAATTCAAACCAAAACCAAATTCTCATTATTATTAGAATAAGATTATTTAAATAAAAATTCAGAATGAGGAATTTAAGAAAAACTTTTTAAAAAGCAAAAATAATTAATATATCTAAATTGTTTTCCTCTGATTTCTTTCACAATATTAACTAAACTTAATTATAAAATCCATAAAACAATATATAAAAATATATCAATTTAATCCCCGTAGTACAGTTACTTGAAAGTATTTCCATTCAATTTTTATAAAACTTTAATAGTATAAAAGTGGATTTTGAAGTGTGGGAATGAAACAACACCAGATTCTTGACTCCGAGCTTCTTCTGAACTGCATTTTTGGCCCGAATCGGAATTCTAACCAGGAACAACACGATCAGCAGTCACGCTTACAAACGCTATACCAACGAGACAGTAAATCGAGACGTATTATGAATTAAGTTCATAATAAGTCTCACTTGGCATAATCTTCGTCTTGTCCATGTTCTTCTTAAGACTGTTACGTGGTAGAGCCATGTTGCAGCTATATTAGTAGTATAGTTGTAGCACGAATGGGTCGGCTCGACCGGGGAGGACCACGCTCTCACAGAATACTAGCGTAAAATAGCAGCTTAACACTGCTGTGTTTCGTATGGTGAGTGTAGAGAACCGGAGACCATTTTTACTGGAAAAGAGGCATTCCATCTTAGTCCTCACTGGGTGACAACGCATCTGCATTTCGATTCGCAAACGAGGATAAATGTTGATGTCTATAGGCCACAGCAAACCACTTACCATCAGGTGGACTGTGTGCTCGTTTGTCACCCTATCCTATAAAAAAAGACTTATTCTTCCGGAGACACTATCGAGATCATTGAGCGATTAAGCATAGTGCCAAGGTCCTCTAGAACTTTAACCGACTCAGTGTTTTGTAGTATTCCGTAGGGGAGGCCTATATTCAACAGTAGACTTGTAAGTGGTATAATCAAGATAATGATGAAGTTGGATATTAGTTACACTATTACGCCAAAGAAAAATAAGAAAATATTTTTTAAACTATTAATGACTTTGCTAAGCATTTTCAACCGACTTCAAAAATGAGGAGGTTTACAATTCATCGGAATCTTTTTTTATGTTTGTTTGCCGATTACTCGAAGACGCCTGAACCGATTTGGAAAATTCTTTTTTTGTTTCAAAGGGTATACTTCCCAGGTACCATTTAAATTATATCGAAATCGGTCGAGTAGTTTTACAAAAATCAACTATAAATTGTTTACATTGAAGTCGGTTGTACAAAAATTTATTTTTACCACCTAAGTATATGTGATGTTTGATGAGTTTAAAAATATTGATGGTAATGTTAGGCCGTGTCGATTTTATAGGACGCCAATCAAGCGCATGTTAACGTTGTGGGGAAGAGAAAGAATCGCGACCGTGCCATGACTCTAAATCTAGTTTTACTAAATTTTTTCAAGGTCTTAATGCGGACATTGTTGCAACACACGTAATATGTTTCGTGTGACCGAAACTAATGGCTACATAACACCATATTATATTTCTGAACTTAAATAGGTACTTTATAATATTTTAAATAATAGTTTGCCTCTTCGTATTTATATATATATTATGTTTATCGTTTATCGTTTTATATTATTTGCTGCTTCCCTGTGACTTAGTTCGTGTGGAATTTATTTTGATTGGATTATATGGGATTTATTTTTTTTGCTCAGAACCCAATTATTTTTCTTAAACAAAAGTAGCCTAAGTTACGCTTTATAACATCAGGTATCTGCCGGTGAAAGTCCCGTTAAAATCGTTCCGTCCGTTGCGGAGATTAGCCGGAAAAAACAGACAGACATACAGAAAAAAAATTAAAAATTGATATTTAAAGTACCGTATACAAACAGGCACTTCAATTTTATTTACTTGTGTAGATTTATTAGGACTATAGCGACGGTTTAAAACCAAGACATTTGAACTGATGGAATGTTGGACATTTTGCACAATGAAACATTCAAAAAAGCTTGAATAGATTTGAGGCTAATATTGAATTCCGAAATATAATGGTTGGAATAAGATTGATATGTAACTTAAAATATGCCTTAATCTTTCTACAGTAAGATGAGAACTAATAACTTAAAATGTTGTTTCTGTATGATATAAATATGTTGATCATGCTACGTGATTATCAAAACGATTTACATTTAGGTAAGTACATTAAGGTTGTTGTTATCATGGCCTCATGCATAGTTCAAAATATCATAAAAACAAACAATAGGAAATGAAGAACTATTTATTATTCCTTCATTTTTCTTACAACAATTGAAGTACAAACGTTATTATCAAAAATTATTATATTGTTATATTATGTCATTCAACATATATAATCTAATTTTAGGCTTACTATTAAATTTTAAGACAAAAACAAACCGGATGTTTAAGTTAAGCTTGACTGAGTTTTTATATAAAAAATAACGTTACTAGATCTTTTGAGCTAAATAGAACAATTTTATGTTTGCTACGAGTGGATGGTACTCGTAGTTGTTGAAAAATTCTCATTACAAGTTTTATTCTTAAATAATATAATATTTTTCTATTTATCTCTAATTATTATAATATTCCTAGAGTTTTGTAGTTATAATTTTGAGTTGAGTATTTGACTAAGAACTTTTACTGCCGACTAAAAGTTGATTAAGGAAAAGCCTAGAAAAAAATTGTAATCTACAGATACCAAAACAGATATCTCGAAAATTGAATAACTCTTTACTTACTGTATGTTCCAAATTTCGGTAGGTGATATTGAGTGTTTGATGCAATGTGTCTAAGAACTGAGATATACAATCTGCATACCAAAAGAAAACTACGATAAATCGTATCATGTTAGTGAAGTAACTTTTTTCAGCGTAATTTTTTTTAAATGAAATTAAATAACCTTATGGAATTTAGTTAAATATTTTAAAAAAAAGTTAAGAAAAATACATTACTCGTAAAAAAGGAGGTAGTTTAATAATAGTGCGGGAGAGGCAGAGCATAGCTGCTGGCGTAACGTGTGATGATCTAAGATGAGATGGTGTGACCAACACCGTGAAGCAAACCGGCGTTAGCCGACGCTAATAGTTTACAGAAAGCTGCAATCTGGATAAAATGAATGACAGTTCAGTGATTTCACATGAACCTTACAAAATACTAGCTTTTCACACCGTGGTGTTGCTTGCGT
The DNA here is from genome assembly GCA_963668995.1 of Parnassius mnemosyne. NCBI lineage: Eukaryota > Metazoa > Arthropoda > Insecta > Lepidoptera > Papilionidae > Parnassius > Parnassius mnemosyne. The sequence continues at coordinate 36,883,672 of CAVLGL010000159.1, forward strand.
CCAAGTTCTAATGTCCATACAGTAATGACCCACGCTTATTATATCATACGGAATCTTTCTCATATTTGGGAATGATAATTAATGATCGCATATTTTAAGTTAGACTAAAGCCTTTCGAAAATTGAAAACCACTCTAACAATCTTTCTCTGCGCACTTGTATTGGATAATGTTCTGGACATTCCTTCTTTTTCTTCAATAAACAATTTTCTGCTACTGCTGTACACTTGTGGAACTACTTGTCACCATGTTCAAGCTCTATTTTCCTTAAAAATGTTCACTCAAAGCTACCCGTATTTTCTTGTATCCATCCTAATTTCCTTAACTGTCATCGTCTTGTGTTATTTAACTTTATTGTATAATTTATGTACATATCCCTCCTAGTCATTCGTTGTAGGTAGAATATACACCTTAAAGATAAATTTGACAAAAATATTAAAACACGTGTCTCTTATAGTTTTTAATCTAAAGTCTAAATACAAATTTTCATTTATTTTACTCAAAAATTATCTATTTTTATATAAATTTTCACTTAAAAAAAAGCCACTATCCCAATCTCACGCTTCTACGTCCAGCGGTTTTTGGAACGAAGTTCCTTATCGGACGGTACGGGTTTGGCGGATGGGAGATAGGCGACAAAAAGTGTAAGATTTTTTCGTCACTACCCCTTGTGTCATAGTGTAGACGGCCTTGGCGACGAAATAAGGAAGTGAGATGGAATAATATTCAACTCCCTCGCACTTTTTCTTATTTTGCCATGAAAGAAATATTATTTTATTTCAAATGACGCTTCATTTTAATAGCCGCTAGTAATTCATTTATTTGTATTTGTTAATCAATAATATAATAACTACGTTTATCAATAATAATATATTACGCAAGGAACTTCGATCCAACCGAGTGTTCCACGACACATGCATTTTTTTTCATACAAATTTTGCATGTTCATTTAAAACGGTTATTGAAAAAATTGAAAATGGATATTTTATAATTTTAAAGACTGTTTGCACTAGTTTTGTTAATTAAAACACCATTTAATTATTCTTTCTTCATAAATTAAATTGAACAACCTCTGCAACGAAACAACTTTTGTTTTGAAAAAAATAACCGCAAAATACGTGTTCATTTATTTTATTTACATAATCTTTTCAGTAAGTCTCGAGTTAATCGCCTGTAAAACTAAAAGTGCCGTACAAACTGTAATACCCTATTTTACCCTCCTACCTATCTTACCCTAACCTAGTGTTTGATATTTCCAAAATTCTTTCTTATTGCATGCCTTCATAATAAAAGAAACCTATTGTTCTAATTTCTCACTTTATTGGTTTGGATTATGCGTCTTAATACAAGTTATTTCATACAAACTGCACTCCCGTTACAAAACATTAAGGGTAATTTAAAAACAAAACGAAAACAAGAGTATTTGCATAACTTTAAAAATAAATTTAAGAAAAACATTAATTCTTCTTTTCCCGTTATATATTTCAACACTCTCTGGCTACCCTGTAAGCGTTGTTTTGAAAAATCGCAAGCTATATATTCATTCAATTTATTTACGTGTACTTACGGTAAGTTTCAAGTCAATCGTCCTCTAAAGTTAAAAGTTTCATACAAACTTTAACACCCTTGATTGAATTTTCAAAAATCCGTTAGAGAATAAAAAATTCTTAGTAGATAAAAGAGAGCTAATGTCCAAATTTCAGATTTCTACGTCTAGTGGTCTGGTTTGTGCGTTGCGCGTTTATATATATACATAGATAATTCTACACCAAAGAAGGAAAACTTTATCTTACTTAATTTACTTCGTCGTCATTAAATCATTCATCCCATCGCAAGTCTTTTGTATTTAACAAATAGGCCTCCCCTGAAAAGCTAAAATAGTAGCTTAATGTTGCTGTGTTTCATATGGTGACTGTCGCAAACCATTGACGAACCATAGAGAACCGAAGACCTTTTTTACTGGAAACGAGGAATTCCATCTTAGTCCTCAGGGGTGACAACGTATCTGCATTTTGATTCTTAACTGAGGTTAGATGTAGGTATCTACGGGACATATCATCTACTTACCATCAGGTGGACTATGTGTTCGTTTGTCTCCCTTATTTTGTAAAAAAAGTATTGTGTTTTGGTTAAAACTTTTTAATTTCTGCATAGTTGACACAGGAGCTTATAACTTACAAATCAATTTCCAATTGCTACAACTAGACACAACAGAACAACGATGGGGCTAATGTTGAGAAATTATCCAATCTCAATGTTAATATTAGGCATGCCTTAGTGAACGCAAACATGTCGGTTTCCTCGTAATATTTTTCTTTACCTTCGAGCACATGAAACTCGTGTACTTCGAGTACATGGTAAAGTAACACTTAAAATTGTTATTAACATTATTGACAGCCAGGATGAACTCGGTTTACTTACGCACTATAGCTAGGCTACTAATGTGCAATTAGGACTTATATGTTAGTAGTATGTAATGTGATTTGTAAAAGTTACAGTAACAGAGATGAAGTACACAGATACATCGTCTAAATAAACTTAGAAGGGCAGTTGGGGGTTGGGGGCGTATGTGTGGGTATTAAAGTCAAGACACATTCTTTTTGGTAACTCTGATTTCGTTGCGTGTCTGTCCCTGTCCGTTTCTTTAACACTTTATCCAAGGTTATCGCTGATATTATCGCATAAGTTTTATATCGGATGTGAGTAGATTACGAAAAGTGTTAGCACGCACTTACGGAACTAGATATCTATAATATAATAACCTATTTAGATAATAATTTATTGTGTAGTTGACAGCTTCCGGTACTATTCGGTAATTGGCTGCCGCGTTTAAAATTTACTATTTTTATTTTTTTTATATAGAATAAGGGTGACAAACGAGCACACAGTCCACCTGATGGTAAGTGGCTACTGCAGCCCATAGACATTTACATCTATCCTCTATTACAAATCAAAATGTAGATGCGTTGTCACCCGTGAGGACTAAGATGGAATGCCTCATTTCCAGTAAAAAGGGCCTACTAAGAAACATATTTTAATTGGTTACGTATCCTCTGTCGCACATTCTCACAAACATATTTAAATTGAATATAAAAACACTAAATATCATTGGTAGGAATAATTATGATAACAAATTTTAAATTGAGCCATGAGGTAGCGCAGCACGTTGTGTGGTGTCGACGTAAAATAATCAACTCATTACCCCATATCGGCTTATGGGTGGTGTAAGAGGCGTCTATAGAATAGTCTAGAAGGATAAAATCACGGCCTCCAATATATGGCGGACTTAGATCGCTACCATAGTAAGAACGTGATCTACCTTTGATGTTATGGGTTAAGGATTTTATATTTGGGATTAATAAATGACGGTTAACACGTCGTATAAACGACTTAGAAATATAGAGTTCACCTAGTTGAGAATATAGCAAAGTTATGAATATCTAGATATTACATTATAACTTTATTTTAAATGAGAGGAGGATGAATATTTTAAGTACTTTTAATGATAATTAATTATTTTTATTAATTTGAAATGAAAATATCGTCAATTATGCTGTAGCTTTTATTTCTTTTAAATATTGATTAACACTTAATATACAAGTGTACCAAATAAACAAACTAATACCGTTATCGTTTTATAGGCTATTAAAAGTCCACTGCTAAACATATGCTACCCTCATAGATAATTTCAAGGGCCGATATTTGCCATAGTTGCCAAGTTTGGCAGGCGGGTTGTCATTCGCAGTTTTTTTATTGTTATTAGGAAGATGCTGCTGCCCATTGCCTGGTTTGTTTCCTTTTGTTGCCTATATGGGGAAGTGAATATTCTTACACCGCCACTACACGCTCACTAAACCTAATTAATTAAAAATAATAGAATGGTAAAACTACACAAATATTGAAAACAAAAAAGTTTTGATTTGATGGCATCCATCAAATCCCTTTTTACTGGAAATGTCCTCAATAGTCCTCACGGCTGATAACACATCTGCATTTTGATTCGCAAACGAGGATATATGTACCTATGTAGGTGTCTATGGCCCACAGCAACCACTTACCACCAGGTGGACTGTGTGCCCGCTTGTCATCCTTATCCTATAAAAAAAAATATAGATGAAAAAAATAAAGTCATCCTGAGTTTCAAAGTAGGTGTCAATTTCTTCGTTTTCTTTAATACTGAACAAAATTATTTTAAATTTCATAAAAACTACAACTTCACTGTTGTTGTATAAATTATAGAATATATAATTTTTAACAAAATACTAATATGTGACGGTATTAACGTTACTTATATTTCCATTAACCATTGCAAATAAGCTTAAAATTGTGTTAAGAGTGGATCACCGCAGTAGTCGAAAGGCAGTAGTTCGAACTTCCGACTTTCCCAGTTCTAGGGAAGAACTACTCTGCAGTGTATTATAGCTGCGGTGGGAATGGGGAGGTTCAAGCAGGGTATAATGCTGTTGTGTTTCGTATGGTGAGTGATAAGAACCGAAGAATCAGTGACTCTTTTTAACCAACTTAAAAACAGGAGGAGGTTCTCAATTCGTCGGAATCTTTTTTTTATATATGTTCGCCGATTATTGGAAGACGCCTGAACCGATTTAGAAAATTCTTTTTTTTTTGTTTCAATGAATATACTTCCCCGGTGGTTTTTAGAAAAATTAACAATAAATTATTTTATTTATATAGAAGTCGGTTGTACAATATTTTTAATTTAACCACTTGCTAACTGGTAGTGACACATATAGGATGATAATGCATCTGCATTTTCATTTTTAATCGAATATAGGTGTAGCCTATCATCAGATGGACTTTGTGCTCGTTTGCCACCTTCATTACTATGAAAATATTCCAAATTTAAATAAAGGTTAACCTGGCAAACAAACAAAAGATTAAGAATTACTACTCATTTTTATTTACAATATTCACATTCAATCAACACAAGTATAAATAAGTTAGTCAATGTAGGACGCCGCTGCGTTGAAGGCGTTGAGCTTAGTAATAGTGGCCATGAGAATGTGCAGGGTGCACAGCAGGGGCCGAGTTATGTACCACAGCGTTGAAACTGTAACAAAAATTCTTATTATTGTACAATATTAAGAATTATTTTAATATAAAGTTTTATTTACAGTATTCACATTCACTTTAAATTATCAGTTTTCTTAAGTCCACTGTTGGACCTGTATAATTTCCACAAGTACACACACCAGTTGGGATTTTTTTAATGGAAATGTTGTCCATCTTCTCTAAACTGGTGCCGATTAGTTGGTGAATATTGCTCCTCATCTTCAGTGTCAATTTGGGTTTAGCACTTTTGGCCGGATTTCCTCTAAAAATTTATTGCCAGAATCTCGACGATTAGTAGAGCGCGCTGCATGTAGGTGATATTCGCATAAGGAAAGTACACACTTTGAAATTGATTATTTCTCCTTACACTCCATTTACTATTCGTAGTTGGAATATGCATGTAAATACTACACACATTATTTACTATTCGTAGTTGGAATATGCAGGTAAATACTACACACATTAAAATGAGTATGAAAGGAGGACTCCATTTACTAGTTGTAATATGCATGTAAATACCATACACTTTAAAATGAGTGTGAAATGAAGAAGAGACTCCACCTGCCTTACCATCCGATTAAAATGTGGGTGTCTTCAAGACAAGAGTAAATATGCTTTTGCTAAGCTAAGTCAGTGCGCGTTATCATCTTCAGCTACATCACCACTTACGATGAAGTAGAATAGTAGTCAAAATATTTACTAATTTAGTAACTAGACTTACCCGGTATGATCATTGGCGGTGTAGTCTACGGTGCGGACGGAGCCATCAGGTTGGAGCAGAGAGTAAGAACCGTGCACTGCATCGCCATCGCGGATTTCGTGTTGAGACTTGTGGTCACCAGTGTGAGGGTCTGCTACCGAGTATGAGTAATCGTATTTGGGATGAGCCTGGAAAAATATTAAAAATATATGCTGTTTTCTTGATGTTCATATTAACATAGCACAATAATTAGTGTGCTCTAGTATGGTACTTATTAAATTTAGAGAATATATTACTCTGATCGTGTTGTGGTAGTGTAAGAATATCCACTACCCTATATATAATATATAAAAGAAGAAGCGCAGCAACGTCTTCCTGATATAAACTTAAAATTATAAAAACTGCGGTTGCCAACCAGCCTGCCACGCGTGGCAAAATCCCCCTATGTGGCAATCTATGGAGTAGGCCTATGTTCAGCAGTGGACATTTATAGGATGTAATGGATGGATTATTCTGACTGAAATAAACTTACATAGTAATCATGGCCACCATAGTAGGCAGCAGGAGCGGCATAATGAGCTACAGGGGCGTATTGAGCACCGTGGGCAAGAGATAGAGGACCGGCACCATAGCCCACATCACGGCGAATTATGCTTTGAGAAGATATAGCAGCGCCATGTCCATGAAGGAGACCAGCGTTGGCTGCCGCTATCAAAGCTCCGAAGGCTACGATCTGGAAAAAATAAATATATCTTTATTCTATGATGTAAAATTTTTCAGATAACTCTTAATATTATAGAGATCTCCACAACCCCTTTTAGATATTGGAGGTAATTCATAATTAGCCGTAGGACGTGTGGAGGCTGTAACTGAACTTATATTTTCATGTTGTAAGATATTATTTAAAAAACTACCACAATAAAGCTTTAAAGGCAATCTACAAAAAATTTAATTTGAAAATAGTTTTAACTTAAGGCTTACTTTGCTGAACATTTTGTGTGTATAGTTTAGCTACTGAGAGTTGATTAATGTCAACGGTCGAATACAATGGTTTTATAGAACTCGGGCGGTGGCATGTGCTCGAATTTAGGTGGGGCGAAAAAATGTACTCAAGAACCTTGACTTTGTGACACTAACATGACTTCAAGGTTTACTGTGGCCACACTTATATCGTCAATCACTTAATAATTCTATCTACACCGATCGAAAGTATCTATACTATCTATCTAGGACTATTTCCTGTTCTGTATCCTTTGATAGAATCGTGCTAAAGTTTTCGTTTACAAGATTCATATTTCAGATAAACAGAAAATTATAGTACTTTAAAATTGCTCAATGAATTTGGTTTTACTTGTTATCACATTGAAATACATTGTACTGCCTAAAACTAGGTTTTCTCGTGGATTCGCCCGCATATACTTTGGCTTAGCATCATCCTCAGTTATTTGCCAAAATATTTAAAAAAAGTGACATGCGACATCACCTCGGTATCGAACTATCAGTCCTTGACATTTTTCTCTTAGAGTATATGCCATAAATTTATATTAACAAAGTTAAAATTTATAATGTAGTGACGGTTAACACGTGACATCCATTAGGGAGTTAAACAAGCTAGAAGATGGGCAGCAGCAACTTCCTAATAACAACTACAAAATAAAAAAACTGCGTTTGTTACACCGCCTGTCAAGCGTGGTATTTATGGAAAATATCTCCCTTTATGAGGTAACTTATGGGGTGGCCTATAAACAGCAGTGAACTTAGATAGGCTGTACTGGATGGATAGACGGAATATGTAGTTACCACATATAAACGAGAATTCGAAATATCCCGTAACCTGAATATCGAATATTAGGGATAGTTGGAATTAGGTGGTAAAATGGAAAGTTTAAAGAAATATTATTTTACATAATCTGGGTGAATAATAATAAAATGAAAACTTTTTCCGAATAATTTTATTAAGAGTTTGTTTGAAGAAATGATTAAGTATTGCTTTCCCTCAACGTATCTTATAAAAATCTCAAAACATAGTAGGTTTAGACAGATTATCATAATTGTACTATCTAGTTTTCACTATTTTTAATGAAATTTAAAAAAATATATATTTTATTTCGTGACCTTTCTTTTAAGTCACGACACTCCCACATAATTGGCACCATAAAATAAAAGTTTTTTTTCCGTAAAGTAAATTTCGCTATCTGCAAATGCTATCTTTCATAAGAATAGAAAGGCCTTAATTCTGTACAATATTTCGAAAAGCTGTATGCTGGTGGGCGTACTGTACCGCCGTATAACTTTGCCGTTAACAATTAGTGGCAATGTTAGTATTAGTATTCAGTAAAACGAACAAACAAATCAGACAAACGAACACACAGTTCACCTGATGGTAAGTGGTTGCTGTGGCCCATAGACATCTACATCTATCCTCAATAAAGACTTAAGATGCAGATGCGTTGTCACCCGTGAGGACTAAGATGGAATGCCTCTTTGCCAGTAAAAAGGGTCTCCGGTTCTCTACACTCACCATACGAAACACAGCAGCGTTAAGCTGCTATTTTACGCTGGTTTTCTGTGAGAGCGTGGTCCTTCCCCGTTCGAGCCGACCCATTCGTGCTACAACCAGAATATATAAATATTCTTAAATAACGTATATTTCAATCTTTCCGGCTCTCTTAGATTCGAATAACTTAGGTTTGATTCGTCAATGTAATGGACTAAAATGCGGCATATGTTCAAATACGGTATTTTAGCTTTTTCTTATTAGTTAACTGCTATATGAACTAAAATACAAAAAATTGAAATGGAATAATACTATACATTAACACGAGAAATCAGTTAATATGTGTTTTTATGGGATAAGGGTGACAAACGAGCACACAGTCCAATTGATGGTAAGTGGTTGCTGTGGTCCATAGATATCTACATCTATCCTCGATTACGAATCAAAATGCGGATGCGTTTTCACCCGTGAGGACTAAGATGGAATGCCTCGTTTCCAGTAAAAAAAGGAAAACATCGCTTCTGTTACTCAGCGTGCGTGAATAACCATCAACATCAACTCGTCATTGTTCTCAATTCTTTGAGAAGAATTTGTATAAACAACTCGGTATGAATGCGTACAAAGATCAATTAGAGCAAGAGCTGAAGCCATATGACCATCCGATGTGTTCGGTTTGCTCAATGGGCCGAAGACCGCTTGATCAAAGATCTTTTTTTACCGAAATATCATCTTTTCAGATGACGCTAATTTCTATCTCAAAGGATACGTCAATAAGCAAAATTGTCATATTTGGTGCTCAGAAAATCCATACGTCATCGTGGAGAAACCAATGAATCCACGACGAGTGACTGTCTGGTACGGATTTTGGTCTGCCGGCATTATTGGACCATTTTCCTTCGAAAATTGGTAAGGAAACGCGGTAACAGTAAATAGCGGTCGCTACCGCGCCATGCAAAGCGATGTTTTGTTTCCCAAAATTAAAGAAGAAGACATAGACAACATTTTGTTTCAACAGGACGGCTTAACGTGCTACACAGCCAACGTAACAATCGATCTTTGCGCACTGTTCAAAAATCACATAAAATCAGCCGATATGCTGATGTCAATTGGCCCGTTAAGGACAAGTGTTACGCTAACCATCCAGAAACGATTGATGACTTGAAACATAAAATCGAAGTTGCAAGTGAGGAAATAGAGTCCACAATAATCGAAAATGTACTGAATAATTGGACTGATCGAATGGGGTATTGTAAAGATAGCCGTGGCAGTTATTTGAATGATCTTGTCTTCTATTTCTAAATTGAAAAGTTTCAATCTGTCTAATAAACTCATAACTGAAAAAATATTCATTAGTTTTTGTTATAACCCATTCAAATTCCTAATTTCAAAGGGCCCACCCCTTTTTATATACATCTGTTTCTATAAACGAGCTTGATTTTGTCAACGAATTTGAAGTTTGCTTAGGGAACGATGAAAAGAAAATAACCCAAAAGATGGCATATTTTATATTAATGCGAGATTTTTCATTGTTTGAGTAATAATGACTAGAAATGACGACATTAATGTACATATACTAATAGTATACACGGTACGTTCGAGACATTGGCAACGTCTTACGGATAATCAGAAGTTCTCAACTGCATAAGAGATAGTGTAAATATAAAATTACGTTCGACTCCTCAAACACTACACAACACGACTGCTGAAAAAAGATTTTTTTTACGTTCGGGTAGCAGTCGTTTTAATGCAGTTGAGAACTTCTGATTCCTCACTATGTTCTCCATCACCACCGAACTCGTGGTAAATCAGCACAAAAAATTGCAATTACTCAGCAATTTTACTGACGCCGTCGGGAATAAAAAACAGGTTGCTTCCGTATTGTGCAAATTACGGCGAGCGGTTAGTTTCTAAGCTGTCACGGCTCGTAATATGTGGTAAAAATTGCTTTAATTTATTTTTTGCAGAAAGTAAATGTGTTGATAGATGTTGGTTTTGAGGATGGTGGTGTAGTTTAATAAGTTTAGTTTGAGTGTAAATATACCTACCCTCTGTTAATGAATGTTTCGATATCTTGGAGAGTTAAAAATAATTTTAAATAAATATAAATAACATTTTCAGAAATACTATTTTTCTTTATTTACATTATTCACATTCATTCTATAAAACTATAAATAATATAACTAGGCAGGACGTCGTTTTCTCTAATGGTGGTAGTTATGAGCGGGTGCGGGGTGCACAGCAGGGGCTGAGTTGTGTACTACGGCGTTGAAACTGCAACAAAAAATATTGTTAATTTTGACAATAATAAACGTTGTTAATATGCAACACAATATCATATAATAGGGCTTACCCGGTGTGGTCATTGGCGGTGTAGTCTACGGTACGGACGGAGCCATCAGGTTGGAGCAGAGAGTAAGAACCGTGCACTGCATCGCCATCGCGGATTTCATGTTGAGACTTGTGGTCACCAGTGTGAGGGTCTGCTACCGAGTACGTGTAGTCGTATTTGGGGTGAGCCTTAAAAATATTAAAAATGTTTATAATGCATTTCGTCAATGAGATAAAATTATGATAAATAAAATAGTTATGTCTGGGTGTACAGTTGTAATATTATTACAATAAAGTTTACAAACTTACATAGTAATCATGACCGCTGTAGTCGGCAGCAGGTGCAGCGTAATGAGCTACAGGGGCGTACTGTACAGCGTGGGCTACAGGTACTGCGGCATGGGCCAGAGGGGCGGCTCCGTAGCCTGCATCATGGCGGACTATGCTTTGAGAAGACACGGCAGCGCCATGTCCATGAAGTAGACCAGCGTTGGCGGCCGCTACCAAAGCACCGAAAGCTACAATCTTAAAATAAATTTTAGTAAATCTTAATTTAATTCAGTTTATTTTAATGCTTTTAATATACTAATAAAAATAAATGTATTTATTTTGATGTATTAATAAACTACAAAATTATTAAAAAAAAAAGAACAAAAATCGTTAAAATAATCTAGCAATTGTATCGAAAAACGTTAGTAGTTTGAAGACTTACTTTGCTGAACATTTTGTGAGTATGTATTAGCTACTGAGAGTTGATTGCTGGAAACGGTCGAATGCAATGGTTTTATAGAACTCTGGCGGCGGCATGTGCTTGAATTTAGGTGGGGCGGAAAATGTGCTCAAGAACCTTGACTTTGTCACACTTACAAGTACTAACTAACATTATACATTATTAAAAATAAGTAATAAAATAAACATAAGTTTTTTACGTTATTTTATAAGCTCAGTATCTCGAAAACGAAAATAGAATAATACAGACAAGATCAGTAAACAGACCTTTTCTTCATCATTGTAGTATTGTGTCAAAGTCAATATTACCAAAATGTTGTAAAGTGGCCTTTTACTTTAACACTGCAGAGCGAGTTAAAATATTTATATTAATATTCTTCACTTAAATAACGTATGTTTCGATCTCTATCTCTCTATTTCTCTTAGATCCGAATGACTTAGGTTTTATTCATCAATGTAATGGACTAAAATGCGGCATACGTTAACATACGGTATCTTAACTTGTTCTTATTAGTTAACTGCTGTATAAACTAAAATACAAATATAATGAAATGCAATAATACTTTACATTAACATAAGAAACAAGTTAATACGTGATTTTTTATAGGATAAGGGTGACAAACCAGCACATATTCCAGCTGATGGCAAGTAGTTGCTGTGGCCCATAGACATCTACATCTATCCTCGATTACGAATCAAAATGCAGATGCGTTTTCACCCGTGAGGATTAAGATGGAATGCCTCATTTCCAGTAAAAAACGGTCTCCGTGTAGAGACACTCATGATACGAAAAAAAGCAGCGTTAATCTGCTATTTTAGCCTGGTATTCTGTGAGAGCGTGGTCCTTTCCCGGTCGATTCGACCTATTCCTGCTACAACTATACTACTAATATAGCTATAGCATGGCTTTACCACGTATAGAATTTAAGAGTAGTGAAGACAGTTTACGTTATTTAAAATAAGTATTAAAATAAAAATTATTTTTTACGTTATTTTACAGGTCCAGTATCTCGAAAACGAAAATAGAAAACTACCGATAAGATCAGTAAATAGAGATTTTCTTCAACATTGTAGTATTGTTTCAAAGTTAATTTTGCCAAAATGTTGTAAAGTGACCTTTTACGTTAGCACTGCAGCGAGGGTTCGATCCCCACACGTAACGGAATGATTGTTCCAGGAAGGATATTTGTTCTTATGAAATTTATGTATGTAAACTGCCTCCATGAAAAAATTGTAGTATGGAGGTAACGTTTTAAGAAGAAAAAATGAAGATATTCAAAGGAGAACCAAAGTAACCAACACAGCCCAACGAATCAGTGGTTGAAATAGCAATGGTCCGTTATGTAGCTCGAAAAACCGACCACCGATGGGGAAGGAAGATTCTCAAGTGGCAGCTTTTTACCGTAAGCGGTGATTTAACGTGATAGAGCTACGCTCCAGCTATATTATGCTTGTAGCACGAATGGGTCGAATCAACCGATTAAGCACCACGCTCTCACAGAGTAATAGTGTGAAATAGAGGTTTAATGCTGCTGTGTTTCCTATGGTGAATGTAGAAAATCATATATAGCCTTCAGAAGTAACACGGGATTAGTATTTTGATTCGTAAGCGATCACAGATGTGAATGTCAATGGAGTGTGTGATTGCGTGCCCGTTTATCACCCTTTCTCTTATAAAAAAAGCAATACGTAGAACCTACATCTCTCTCGATAAATTATCAAAATGTTTATATATTGTCACCTCTGGTGACTCACAAATAGAAAAATTTGTTAGCAGTAAAAATTGTTTCCGGTTCTCATCACTCGCCATGTATGGTAAAACACAGCAGCATTAAGTTAGTATTTAAAGCTTCTATGTGAGAGCGTGTTTTTTCCCGGTTGGAGCCATACATAATATATCATATAAATCTATTTGTAGGTTGTCTTGTATAATAGACTAGAATACAATAATTTTTATTTAATATAAATTACAATAATACTAACTTGTTTATGCTTTTACCAAAATTATTTATGCTTTTTTGTCTTATTTAGATCATCATGAATTTAAATTTCGCAAGGGGTGGGCCATCCAACGTTTCGAATTGGAGTTAAAGGTTATTTTGAGGTAGAAGTTTTGATGAAATTTCTTATGTGACAGAAAGTTAGTTTTATGTTTGAGATATGAGAAGTGGGTCGTTTTTCACTTGAAAAAGTTGGAAAGTATTAAAAATGATTTTCAAAGTGGTGAGTCTTCTACTTAAACTGTAAGAAATTTATGAAAAAATAAATTGACGAAAAGCTTGTGCCAAAACACAGTTTGTGGATCAATTTGTGAAGTGAGTTAGTGAAATTGGACCGTTGTTGGATAACACAATCCGTGTGCTGCAGCTATATTTGGTAGAGTCATGCTGCAATTATATTAGTAGTATAGTTGTAGCACGAATGGGTCGGCTCAACAGGGGAAGGACCACACTCTCATAGAATATCAGCGTAAAATAGCAGCTTAAAACTGCTGTGTTTTGTATGGTGAGTGTAGAGAACCGGAGACCTTTTTTACTGAAAAGAGGCATTCCATCTTAGTCCTCACAGGTGACAACGCATCTGCATTTTGATTCGCAAACGAGAATAGATGTTAGTTTATGGGCCACAGTAAACCACTTACCATCAGGTGGACTGTGTGCTCGTTTATCACCCTATCCTATTAAAAAAAACATACTCATCCAGTGCGCTGAACCGAAAATATTGCTTCTGTTACTCAGAGTGTGCGTGAACAACCATGAACATCAACTCGTCATTGTTCTCGATTCTTTGAGAAGAATTTTGCATAAAGAACTCGGTATTGATGCGTACGAAATTCAATTGGAGCAAGAGCAGAAGCTTCATGACCATCCCGCGTCAGTCAGCCTAATGGCACGGCGCGGACCGCGAACTCGAAATGTCGTAAGTTCGAATCCGCAATCGACTACTGTCGTGAACCACTTCTAACACAAACATTTTATGCATACCAGAAGTAGTTAAAGGGAATATTAATAATATTTAATAACATTACTAGTATTTTTTTTTAAATATCCCATGTATTTTCGATTTTCTCAATAAACCGAAGACCGCTTGATCGCAGATATTTTTTTACGAAAAAATTATCTTTTCAGATGACGTTAATTTCTATCTCAGAAGATACGTCAATAAGCAAAATTGACATATTTGCGGCTCAGAAAATTCACACGTCATCGTCGAGAAACCAATGAATCCACGATGAGTGACTCTCTGGTAGGGATTTTGGTCTGGTAGCATTATTGGACCATTTTTCTTCGAAAATGAGCAAGGAAATGCGATTACAGTGGATGACGGTCGCTACCACGCCATGCGAAGCGAGATTTTGTTTCCCAAAATTGAAGAAGATGACATAGACAACATTTTGTTTCAACAGGACGGCGTAACGTACTACACAGCCAACGTAACAATCGTTCTTTTGCGCACTGTTTTCAAAAATCACATAAAATCAGCCGATATGCTGATGTCAATTTTTTTAGTTAAGGACAAGTGTTACGCTAACTATCCAGATACGATTGATGACTTGAAACATGAAATCGAAGTTGCCAGTGACGAAATAGAGTCCACAATAATCGAAAATGTACTGAATAATTGGACTGATCGAATGGGGTATTGTAAAGATAGCCGTGGCAGTTATTTGAATGATGTTGTCTTCTATTTCTAAATTGAAAAGTTTCAATCTATCTAATAAACTCATAACTGAAAAAATATTCATTAGTTTTTGTTATAACCCATTCAAATTCCAAATTTCAAAGTGCTCACCCCTTTTTATATACATTTGTTTGTATAAACGAGCTTGATTTTGTCAACGAATTTGAAGTTTGCTTAGAGAACGATAAAAAGAAAATAATCCAGAAGATGGCATATTAAACATTAATGCGAGATTTCTCATTGAGTAACAATGACTAGAAATGACGATCTTAAGTTACATATATACTCATAGTATACACGTTACGTTCGAGACATTGGCAATGTCTTACGGATAATCAGAAGTTCTCAACTGCATAAGAGATAGTGTAAATATAAAAGTACGCACACAACGAAAAAGTTTTTTTCAAGATTGGGTAGCAGCCGTTTTAATGCAGCTACTGTCCCAATTGGTCAAAGGCCACAGATGGCTTTCTTATCCGTTTGCTAATACAAGGTAAAGTTACAGCATACATAGCCATAAAATCTCTCTCCATCACCACAACCTCGTGGTAAATCAGCACAAAAAATTGCAATTACTCAGCAATTTTATTGACGCCGTCGGGAATAAAAAACAGGTTGCTTCCGTATTGTGTACGGCGAGTGGTTAGTTTTAAAGCTGTCTCGGCTCGTAATATGTGGTAAAAATTTGGTTGATAGATGTTGGTTTTGATTTTGGTGGTGTAGTTTAATAAGTTTAGTTTGAGTTTAAATATACCTATTCTCTGTTAAAGAATGTTTCAATATCTTGGAGAATCAAAAATTGTTTGAAATAAATAGAAATAACATTTCAGAAATACTATTTTTCTTTATTTACATTATTCACATTCATTCTATAAAAGTATAAATAATATAACTAGGCAGGACGTCGTTTTTTCTAATGGTGGTAGTTATGAGCGGGTGCGGGGTGCACAGCAGGGGCTGAGTTGTGTACTATGGCGTTGAAACTGCAACAAAAAATATTGTTAATTTTGGCAATAATAAACGTTGTTAATATGCAACACAATATCATATAATACGGTTTACCCGGTGTGGTCATTGGCGGTGTAGTCTACGGTACGGACGGAGCCATCAGGTTGGAGCAGAGAGTAAGAACCGTGCACTGCATCGCCATCGCGGATTTCATGTTGAGACTTGTGGTCACCAGTGTGAGGGTCTGCTACCGAGTACGTGTAGTCGTATTTGGGATGAGCCTTAAAAATATTAAAAATGTTTATAATGCATTTCGTCAATCAGTTGAAATTGTGATCAATAAAATAGTTATGTCTGGTTGTACAGTTGTATAATATTATTACAATAAAGTTTACAAACTTACATAGTAATCATGACCGCTGTAGTCGGCAGCAGGTGCAGCGTAATGAGTTACAGGGGCGTACTGTACAGCGTGGGCAACAGGAACTGCGGCATGGGCCAGAGGGGCGGCTCCGTAGCCTGCATCATGGCGGACTATGCTTTGAGAAGACACGGCAGCGCCATGTCCATGAAGTAGACCAGCGTTGGCGGCCGCTACCAAAGCACCGAAAGCTACAATCTGAAAATAAATTTTAGTAAATCTTAATTAAATTCAGTTTATTTTAATGCTTTTAATATATTAATTAAAAGAAATGCATTTATTTTGAAGTATTAATAAACTACCAAATTATTAAAAAAAACAACAACAATCGTTAAAATAATCTAGCAATTGTATCGAAAAACATTAGTACTTTGAAGACTTACTTTGCTGAACATTTTGTGTGTTTGTATTAGCTACTGAGAGTTGATTGCTGTCAGCGGTCGAATGCAATGGTTTTATAGAACTCGGGCGGCGGCATGTGCTTGAATTTGGGTGGGGCGGAATAATGTGCTCAAGAACCTTGACTTTGTGACACTAACAAGTACTAACTAACATTTTACGTTATTAAAAAAAGTATTATAATAAATATAAGTTTTTTTACGTTACTTTATAAGCTCAGTGTCACGTAAACGAAAATAGAAAAATACCGACAAGATCAGTAAATAGAGTTTTTCTTCATCATTGTAGTATTGTTTCAAAGTCAATTTTACCAAAATGTTGTAAAGTTGCCTTTTACGTTAGCACTGCACGCGGGTTAAAATATTTATTTATATAAATATTCTTAACTTAAGTAACGTATGTTTCGATCTCTATCTCTCTATCTCTTTTAGATCCGAATGACTTAGGTTTTATTCATCAATGTAATGGACTAAAATGCGGCATATGTTAACATACGGTATATTAGCTTGTTCTTATTAGTTAACTGCTGTATAAACTAAAATACAAATAAACTGAAATTCAATAATACTTTACATTAACATAAGGAACAAGTTAATACGTGATTTTTTATAGGATAAGGGTGACAAACCAGCACATAGTCCAGCTGATGGTAAGTAGTTGCTGTGGCCCATAGACATCTACATCTATCCTCGATTACGAATACAAATGCACATGCGTTTTCACCCGTGAGGATTAAGATAGAATGCCTCGTTTCCAGTAAAAAACGGTCTCCGTTTCTCAGCACTGCAGCGTGGGTTCGATTCCCACACGTAACGGAATGATTGTTCCAGGAAGGATGTTTGTTCTTATGAAATTTATGTATGTAAACTGCCTCCATGAAAAAAATTGTAGTATGGAGGTAACGTTTTAAGAAGAAAAAATAAAGATATTCAAGGGAGAACCAAAGTATCCAACACGGCCTAACAGATCAGTGGCTGAAATAGCAATAGTCCGATTATGTAGCTCGAAGAACCAACCACCGATGGGGAAGGAAGATTCTCAAGTGGCAGCTTTTTACCGGTAAGCGGTGATTTAACGTGATAGAGCTACGCTCCAGCTACGAGTATATTATGCTTGTAGCACGAATGGGTCGAATCAACCGGTTAAGGAAGACGTTCTCACAGAAAACTAGTAACCTAAGTGATCACAGATCTGAATGTCAATGGATCACAACACGTACTTATTATGAGCTGGACTGTGTGTCAGCGTGCCCGTTTATCACCCTTTCTCTTATTAAAAAAAGCAATACGAAAAAATATTTATTAGTCTTTTTTTATAACCGATTCAAATTCCAAATGTTAAATGGCCCACCCCTTTTTATATACATCTGTTTCTATAAATTTCAAAGCTATTGAATTTGAAGTTTGCTTAGAGAACGATAAAATGAAAACAATCCAGAAGGTGACATATTATACATTAATGCGAGATTTTTCATTGTTTGAGTAATATATAATAATGACTAGAAATGAGGATCTTAATGTATATAGTCGTAGTATACACGTTGCGTTTGAGACATTGGAAACATCTTACGGATAATCAGAAGTTAATAACTGCATAAGAGATAGTGTAAATATAAAAGTACGCACGAATACATAGGCATAGACTTACAAATTCTAAATATTTTGCTTGCCAAGCGAGGCAACTACGGCAAATATTCCCCCTATGAGCCATGCCATGGCAGGGCCTAGGTTCTGCAGTATTGATAGGCTATGATAATAGTGAATGGCAACACGTAGACACCTAATATTATGACGGACCCCTATCAATTAAAATCCCATGGTGATCATCATATACGTGGTAGAGCCATTTTGCAGCTATATTAGTAGTATATTTGTAGCACGAATGGGTCGGCTCAACCGGGGAAGGACCACGCTCTCACAGAATACCAGCGTAAAATAGCAGCTTAACATTGCTGTGTTTCGTATGATGAGTGTAGAGAACTGGAGACCATTTTTACTGGAAAAGAGATTCGCAAACGAGGACAGATGAAGATGTATATGGGCCACAGCCACCATTTACCATCAGGTGGACTGTGTGCTCGTTTGTCACCCTAAGCTATAAAAAAGCCATACATAGCCATTTCTTTGAATGCGTTTGCATTTGCTCTTTGTCACATGTAGCTCATGGGCTAAGCGCTCGCTATAAATTTCACAGTACGCGAGCAACACGGGGACGATCCCCATCGGTACCAATGAAATTGTTAATTGTTATTTTAAGTGCTGATTTATTACATGCTCGGCGGTGAAGGGAAAAATCGTTAGGAAACCTCCATGTCTGAGTAATAAGAAAAACTATATTTAGAAGACATGTGTAGTTCGCCTACACGCATTGGGGCAGCGCAGCGGACATTTTCTTGCTCTAAAACGAAAAAGTTTTTTTCATGATTGGGTAGCAGTCGTTTTAATGCAGCTACTCTTCCAATTGTTCAAAGGCCACAGTTACAGCATACATAGCCATAAAATATTTTATTCCTTAGACTTTCTCCACTGTTTCCTCACTATGTTCTCCATCACCACAAACCTCGTGGTAAATCAGCACAAAAAATTACAATTACTGAGCAATTTTATTGGCGCCGACGGGAATAAAAAACAGGATGGTGGTGTAGTTAATAAGTTTAGTTTGAGTTTAAATATACCTATTCTCCTGACTGCCTCGTTGGTCTAGTGGTCGTAGTAGTGCAACTGCTGATCATGAGGTCCCGGGTTCGAATCCCGTGACGGGCCAACAGAATTAGTTATTGAGTTTTTCCATCAAGAAATTCTCAGTAGCTGCCCGGAGTAAGGAAGTTGGCGGTGTCCCACCCCCGTGCCTCGGAAAGCACGTTAAGCCATTGGTCCTGCGCCTGAGCTCTCTCCGGTCGTATCGGTTTACCGTCCCATCGGACTATGAGAGTGATGGAATAGAGAGTGCACCTGTGCTTGCGCATACACTTGGGCACTATAATCCTGTCCTGCGCCGATGGCTAGTCTCCGTTGAGACTGGCCGCCGTGACCGAAATTCGGTCTGGAGGACATTATACCTATTGTCTGTTAAAGAATGTTTCAATATCTTGGAGAATCAAAAATAATTTCAAATAAGTAGAAATAACATTTTCAGAAATATTATTTTTCTTTATTTACATTATTCACATTCATTCTATAAAAGTATAAATAATATAACTAGGCAGGACGTCGTTTTTTCTAATGGTGGTAGTTATGAGCGGGTGCGGGGTGCACAGCAGGGGCGGAGTTGTGTACCACGGCGTTGAAACTGCAACAAAAATATTGTTAATTTTGGCAATAATAAACGTTGTTAATATGCAACACAATATCATATAATAGGGTTTACCCAGTGTGGTCATTGGCGGTGTAGTCTACGGTACGGACGGAGCCATCAGGTTGGAGCAGAGAGTAAGAACCGTGCACTGCATCGCCATCGCGGATTTCATGTTGAGACTTGTGGTCACCAGTGTGAGGGTCTGCTACCGAGTACGTGTAGTCGTATTTGGGGTGAACCTTAAAAATATTAAAAATGTTTATAATGCATTTCGTCAATGAGATAAAATTATGATAAATAAAATAGTTATGTCTGGGTGTACAGTTGTATAATATTATTACAATAAAGTTTACAAACTTACATAGTAATCATGACCGCTGTAGTCGGCAGCAGGTGCAGCGTAATGAGCTACAGGGGCGTACTGTACAGCGTGGGCTACAGGTACTGCGGCATGGGCCAGAGGGGCGGCTCCGTAGCCTGCATCATGGCGGACTATGCTTTGAGAAGAAACGGCAGCGCCATGTCCATGAAGTAGACCAGCGTTGGCGGCCGCTACCAAAGCACCGAAAGCTACAATCTGAAAATAAATTTTCGTAAATCATACTTTAATTCAGTTTATTTTAATACTTTTAATATATTAATAAAAAGAAATGCATTTATTTTGATGTATTAATAATCTACAAAATTATTTAAAAAAAAGCAACAAAAATCGTTAAAAATAATCTTTAGCAATTGAATCGCAAAACGTTAGTACTTTGAAAACTTACTTTGCTGAACATTTTGTGTGTATGTATTAGCTACTGAGAGTTGATTGCTGGAAACGGTCGAATGCAATGGTTTTATAGAACTCTGGCGGCGGCATGTGCTTGAATTTAGGTGGGGCGGAAAAATGTGCTCAAGAACCTTGACTTTGTCACACTTACAAGTACTAAGTAGCATTATACGTTATTAAAAATAGGTATTAAAATGAACATAAGTTTTTTACGTTATATTATAAGCTCAGTATCTCGAAAACGAAAATAGAATAATACCGACAAATCAGTAAACAGACCTTTTCTTCATCATTGTAGTATTGTGTCAAAGTCAATTTTACCAAAATGTTGTAAAGTTGCCTTTTACGTTAGTACTGCACGCGGGTTAAAATATTTATATTAATATTCTTAACTTAATAACGTATGTTTCGATCTCTATCCCTCTTTGATCCGAATGACTTAGGTTTTATTCATCAATGTAATGGACTAAAATGCGGCATTCGTTAACATACGGTATCTTAACTTGTTCTTATTAGTTAACTGCTGTAAAAACTAAAATACAAATAAACTGAAATGCAATAATACTATACATTAACATTAGAAGCAAGTTAAATAATAATATTTTATGGGATAAGGGTGACAAGCTAGCACATAGTCCAGCTGATGGTAAGTAGTTGCTGTGGCCCATAGACATCTACATCTATCCTCGATTACAAATCAAAATGCAGATGCATTTTCACTTGTGAGGACTAAGATGGAATGCCTTGTTTCCAGTAAAAAAGGTCTCCGTTTCTCTACACTCACCGTACAAAACACAGCAGCGTTAATCTGCTATTTTACCCTAGTATTCTGTGAAAGCGTGGTCCTTACCCGGTCGAGCCGACCCATTCGTGCTACAACTATACTTTATTTAAAATAAGTATTAAAATAAAAAATATTTTTTACGTTATTTTACAGGTCCAGTATCTCGAAAACGAAAATAGAAAACTACCGAAAAGATCAGTAAATAGAGATTTTCTTTAACATTGTAGTATTGTTTCAAAGTCAATTTTGCCAAAATGTTGTAAAGTGACCTTTTACGTTAGCACTGCAGCGTGGGTTCGATTCCCACACGTAACGGAATGATTGTTCCAGGAAGGATGTTTGTTCTTGTGAAATTTATGTATGTAAACTGCCTCCATAAAAAAAATTGTAGTATGGAGGTAACGTTTTAAGAAGAAAAAATGAAGATATTCAAAGGAGAACCAAAGTAACCAACACAGCCCAACGAATCAGTGGTTTAAATAGCAATGGTCCGTAATGTAGCTCGAATAACTGACCACCGATGGGGAAGGAAGATTCTCAAGTGGCAGCTTTTTAACGGTAAGCGGTGATTTTACGTAATAGAGCTATGCTCCAGCTATATTATGCTTGTAGCACGAATGGGTCGAATCAATTGGTTAAGGACCACGATCTCACAGAGTACTAGCGTGAAATAGCGGTTTAATGCTGCTTTGTTTCCTATGGTGAATGTAGAAAATCATATATAGTCTTCAGAAGTAACAATGCATTTGTATTTTGGTTTTTAAGCGATCACAGATGTGAATGTCAATGGGTCACAAAACGTACTCATGATGAGCTGGACTGTGTGTCAGCGTTCCCGTTTATCACCCTTTCTCTTATTAAAAAAGCAATACGCAAAAATATTTATGAGTTTTTTTTTATAACCGATTCAAATTCCAAATGTTAAATGGCCCATCCCTTTTTATATACATATGTTCTTATAAATTTCAAAGTTATTGAATTTGAAGTTTGGTTTGAGAACGATAAAATGAAAATAATCCAGAAGATGACATATTGCACATTAATGCGAGATTTTTTATTGTTTGTGTAATATATAATAATGACTAGAAATGAGGATCTTAATGTATATATTCGTAGTATACACGTTGCGTTTGAGACATTGGCAACATCTTACGGATAATCAGAAGTTACTAACTGCATAAGAGATAGTGTAAATAAAAAAAGTAAAAACTTACAAATTCTAAAAATTTCTGCAGTATTGATAGGCTATGATAATAGTGAATGGCAACACGTAGACACCTAATATTATGACGAACCCCTATCAATTAAAATCCCATTGTGATCATCATATACGTGGTAGAGCCATTTTGCAGCTATATTAGTACGAGTAGTATAGTTGTAGCACGAATGGGTCGGCTCGACCGGGGAAGGACCACGCTCTCACAGAATACCAGCGTAAAATAGCAGCTTAACACTGCTGTGTTTCGTATGGTGAGTGTACAGAACTGGAGACCATTTTTACTGGAAAAGAGGTACTCCATCTTAGTCTTCACGGGTGACAACGCATCTTCATTTTGATTCGCAAACGAGGACAGATGTAGATGTCTATGGGCCACAGCCACCACTTACCATCAGGTGGACTGTGTGCTCGTTTGTCACCCTATCCTATAAAAAACCATAATAATAATAATAATAATAATATTCCACAACTATCAAACAACGCCATCTAGTCCCAAGCTAAGCAGAGCTTGTGTTATGGGTACTAGACAACTGATAAACATACATATATTTCTAAATACATAAATATTATAGATAAATTACACCCAGACACAGAACAAATGATCGTGCTCATCACACAAACATTTGTCCTGGGTGGGAATCGAACCCACGACCTCCGGCGTAGCAGTCAGGGTCACTAACCACTAGACTAACAGGCCCATTACCATGCATAGCCATTTATTTGAATGAGTTTTCATTTACA
Organism: Parnassius mnemosyne; assembly: GCA_963668995.1. Lineage (NCBI taxonomy): Eukaryota > Metazoa > Arthropoda > Insecta > Lepidoptera > Papilionidae > Parnassius > Parnassius mnemosyne. The sequence continues at coordinate 36,907,253 of CAVLGL010000159.1, forward strand.
CTTTGTCACATGTAGCTCAGGGGCTAAGCGCTAGCTGTAAATTTCACAGTACGTGAGCAACCCGGGTTTGATCCCCATCGGTACCAATGAAATTGTTAATTGTTATTTTAAGTGCTTATTTATTACATGCTCGGCGGTGAAGGTAAAAATCGTTAGGAAACCTCCATGTATGAGTAATAAGAAAAAATATATTTAGAAGACATGTATTGTATGTAGTTCGCCTACACGCATTGGGGCAGCGCAGGACATTTTCTTGTTCTAAAACAGAAAATATTTTTTCATGATTGGGTAGCAGTTATTTTAATGCAACTACTGTTCCAATTGTTCAAAGGCCACAGTTACAGCATACATAGCCATAAAATATTTTATTCCTTAGACTTTCTCCACTGTTTCCTCACTATGTTCTCCATCACCACAAACCTCGTGGTAAATCAGCACAAAAAATTACAATTACTGAGCAATTTTATTGGCGCCGACGGGAATAAAAAACAGAATGGTGGTGTATTTAATAAGTTTAGTTTGAGTTTAAATATACCTATTCTCCTGACTGCCTCGTTGGTCTAGTGGTCGTAGTAGTGCAACTGCTGATCATGAGGTCCAGGGTTCGAATCCCGTGACGGGCCAACAGAATTAGTTATTGAGTTTTTCCATCAAGAAATTCTCAGTAGCCGCCCGGAGTAAGGAAGTTGGCGGTGTCCCACCCCCGTGCCTCGGAAAGCACGTAAAGCCGTTGGTCCTGCGCCTGATCTCTATCCGGTCGTGTCGGTTTACCGTCCCATCGGACTATGAGAGTGAGGGAATAGAGAGTGCATCTGTGCTTGCGCATACACTTTGGCACTATAATCCTGTCCTGCGCCGATGGCTAGTCTCCGTTGAGACTGGCCGCCGTGACCGAAATTCGGTCTGGAGGACATTATACCTATTGTCTGTTAAAGAATGTTTCAATATCTTGGAGAATCAAAAATAATTTCAAATAAGTAGAAATAACATTTTCAGAAGTACTATTTTTCTTTATTTACATTATTCACATTCATTCTATAAAAGTATAAATAATATAACTAGGCAGGACGTCGTTTTTTCTAATGGTGGTAGTTATGAGCGGGTGCGGGGTGCACAGCAGGGGCGGAGTTGTGTACCACGGCGTTGAAACTGCAACAAAAATATTGTTAATTTTGGCAATAATAAACGTTGTTAATATGCAACACAATATTAAATAATAGGGTTTACCCAGTGTGGTCATTGGCGGTGTAGTCTACGGTACGGACGGAGCCATCAGGTTGGAGCAGAGAGTAAGAACCGTGCACTGCATCGCCATCGCGGATTTCATGTTGAGACTTGTGGTCACCAGTGTGAGGGTCTGCTACCGAGTACGTGTAGTCGTATTTGGGGTGAGCCTTAAAAATATTAAAAATGTTTATAATGCATTTCGTCAATGAGATAAAATTATGATAAATAAAATAGTTATATCTGGGTGTACAGTTGTATAATATTATTACAATAAAGTTTACAAACTTACATAGTAATCATGACCGCTGTAGTCGGCAGCAGGTGCAGCGTAATGAGCTACAGGGGCGTACTGTACAGCGTGGGCAACAGGTACTGCGGCATGGGCCAGAGGGGCGGCTCCGTAGCCTGCATCATGGCGGACTATGCTTTGAGAAGAAACGGCAGCGCCATGTCCATGAAGTAGACCAGCGTTGGCGGCCGCTACCAAAGCACCGAAAGCTACAATCTGAAAATAAATTTTAGTGAATCTTAATTTAATTCAGTCTATTTTAATGCTTTTAATATATTAATAAAAATAAATGTATTGACTTTAATGTTTTAATAAAATTTAAAATTATTAAAAAAGAAACATCAATAATCATTAGAAATAATCTTTAGCAATTGAATCGAAAAACGTTAGTACAATGTAGACTTACTTTGCTGAACATTTTGTGTGTATGTATTAGCTACTGAGAGTTGATTGATGTCAACGGTTGAGTATAACGGTTTTATAGAACTCGCGCAGTGTTATACTCTTGAGTTGTGGTGGGGCGAAGAAATGTGCGCTAAGCCTTGACTCTGTAACACTAACAAGACTTCATGGTCATTCTGCCTATACCCAAATGGTCAATCACTAATTTTATCTAAACATGCAAACAATGATCGTGAATGAAATGTCTATTTCCTGTTGTAAATCCTATTGTTTAATTAACTTGGGTCTAATAAATATTTTAAAACTAGTGTTTGCATGAGTAATATTTTAGACAGGAATCATAGTGCTGCACGTTTCTTATTAAGTACGTCGTTTCGTTGCCAATATAGATTCATTTATCTTATAAAAAGTAATTGAAATATAGTTAGCATGAAAATTTTACTTTAAATGTTATATCGATAACGGTTAAATTAAAAAAATGCTTGAATATGAGTTTCATTTTTGAGATGTGGTATGTAGCTCTATCAAACAAAAATCTTAGTTAACAAAATATCAGAAAAGTCCAAAAACTTTCTTTTCAAGATACGGTTCTTGTACTATATATTTTAACAATCTAGAAATTAATTAAAACATTGCTTCTTTTATTGCTGTTTGGTACGTGCAAACAGTTCAGATGAGACCTTCTAAAATTCCAAATTCTAAGACCGTGAAGTAAATAAACTCCAATTTTTATATTTGCACTACACCTAGTAATTACGATAAACATACACACACACGCACACGCATTGATTGTGGACCTCTCCTATATATGAAGAATTAGCAATTATTGTGACGCATGGCAGATGGGTTCTCGATTGTACCTGACATTTTACACTTTTGACACTGCTCCTCGTCATCAAGCTAGATATTATAACGTCTGGTGTAATCGAGAAGCTTGCAGCATAACTTTTATAGTTTTAATAGAATCAGGTGTTACTTTGTGGCAATTCAATTTAATTTAAGATAAACAACAAAATAATTACTAAGATCGGTAAGTTTCATGGATATATCATTTAAAAATGCCGCACTTTGGAAAACTGTGAAACCCACACCTACGTGTTTATGGTTCCGCATACAAAGGGTGCGAACGGACCCTATTACTAAGCCTTCTCTGTCCATCCCTCCGTCCGTCGGTCTATCAGCGGGTGTATCTCGTGAACCGTAATAGGTAGATACTTGAAATTTTTACAGAAAATTAAAATATTATGAATTACTCATGGAGTAAATAGATTTTGCGTACTATATAAATATATAAAACTTTTAAAAGTTTTATGAAAAGACGTGAAGAGACATTAATGTTTTCTTCCGATTTTTTCAATTTTGTAATGTTCCGTCTAATTAAACTATGTTTTGTGATATAACCATGGACAGAACGACAAATTTCCGTAAAATTATTTTATTATTTTGTCATTTTTTGGAGAAAACGCAAATTTTCTCTCATTTTAAGCAATTTCAAAAAGTCTTATATAAATTTTGAAATTGCATCAATGAAAAATAGGGGTTGAAGATTTTTATGTAACTATTTTGACGACATTGAGTCCACACAAAAGGATGTAGTGTATGTGTAATGTATGCTTATGTATATATATGATAGATTAAGATATATAGATATTGAGTGAGAGTATTAAATTTACAGTCAAGACCACTAGACGTATTATTTATTTCTCGAACCTCCCAATATTACATAGCGACCCTGACAGGAAAAAATTAAAAATTAACTTCATAAACTAAAAAGAATAAAATGATTTCCATGAAATTCCATGAAAACTTTTGAAGTCGTGCTAAGACATAGTGTATCAAAGAATTAATGTTGTCTTGGCTTTTGTATGTCGGTTTTTCCTTTCTTTTTAAAGTTTATTATGACCATGCGCTTTCCGACCCGTTTACGAGCCACAGCCAATGTTTAGTTTCAGCATGAAACCAGATAAACATTGTAACGGACAAAGTTATTTTGTGAAAGTTCTTACTGGGTATATTAGCAAATTGAAATTAAAATAATATACGATCCTAATTAAAAGTACTCTGTTAATCATTTCCTGCCATATGCGTTTTGGTTATTACGTGCAGGAACTATAGTCATTAATTCTTACTCTATTGTCTGGACGCACGTAAGGATTTCATTGCTTCATTACGAGTAATGATGACAATGCGTACATATTATACTCTACAAATATTTAAAAAAATGTACATTTATACTTTTTCATCTCTATCTGATCTTTTGTCATATTTTTTGAGACTTAATCTTTATAATATTTTGATATTTTTGTTAGATTTGTTATACTGATCTTCACGCACAATCCCTGACGGGGTAGCCAGAGAGAACAGATCGCCAAGTGTCACGATCCTTACAAACCTCTTTCGCTTTTCGATTTGTTAAAAAAGTTAATCAGTTAGTTCATTACAAGCTCCTTGTAGAATACACATTACTTGATATAGGTGAATTTCAGTCAACATGATACTGCTATTGAGTCTAAATTTTCAAACATGATCTCACCCTAAGTTAAGTTTTTCGGGGCTCGAAAATATTTTAACCCAGTTTTAAAATATTGTATGGAATACATAACCATTAGCTTTTAAGGCTTTTAATATTAAGTTGCCAACTAATATTATACCATTTCTGTATATAGAAAACGTAGATATTAGAGATGAAATTACCTTGTCAAAATTATTTAAAAAAAATAACTGTTGTCCTTAATAATTAACATAAAAAAATAGATGCAATCTTGGATGATTTCAGGTCAGTGATCAAGTAGATATATGTTATGGACAAAGTGGGCATTATTCATAAGGAGTAATAAAAATATGGAAGTGTCTATTCATATGATAAATTATTGTCAAAATTATTTAAATAAAAGAACACTAGTCGGTAACAAACCCTCCTTACTATCAGAAACCATGCTGGAGGCCAATTGCCAAAAATAAAAAAGTGGATCTTAAACTTGCTCTCTTGCTAATATAATTAATTATTATCAGCAATAAAACAACGTAATGCACCATACATTCTGTATAAAGCAATACATATCAACCAAACGTAATATGTTCCCGTCACAATCATACACCGGTGTAACGTGAAGGACACAATTACATGATAACACCAAAGTATCCAAACCTACAGCAATACTCAACATCTCAATGTAACACAGGGCAGCCTCTCAGCAACGCGATCTTCGGTAAGAATAAGGTTTTTTCCAGGCTTTCACATGATCGCCTATTACGACAATTGTGGCACTAAATTAGCTCATAAAGTCTCTTATACCGCCACGATACACCAGGTATTTATGGTTATTTATATAAATTAAAAAAAAAATAAGTAATAATACTTTGAAAAAACATGAAATAATAGGTGTGCCTATACACAAGTGCGTAACTAGCCCCCTAATATTTTTATATAAATACTATTTTTTATCGTTTTTATGAAAAAATCAAGAAAATTTTACAGCTGTCAAAAATATATAGAAACAAAATAATAATGTTCCCTTCCAGTCCCAAAAGTACACCCATAAAACTGGTTAAGACAGTTGTGTGGATGTACATTCCAGAGTTTGCATTTAGTATGTAACCATAAAAAAGGAATATGCTTCATTAAATTATAACTGTAGGGTCGAAATATATATATATATATATATATATATATATATATATATATATATATATATATATATATATATATAATGTGCTAATATTGCAAGATACTTATGACTCTACATGACTCGTTCAATAAGGAACTAGTTTATATAAACATTAATGAATAAAAATTACAATAAGCCCTTACAAAATATAATTGCAAGTACGTACATATTTCTTGCGCAGTATTATACATTGACTCATTATCACTTATTTTGGGTAACTAGGTCACATTTAATAGAAAGGCTCCAAAGAATGCATTGTGTTTACCAAAGTTAGAGACTAAAATAAATTACTTTGGTAAATTAAACGTGTGTTTAATATGACATTTAAAAATATACATTTGAGTTATTATCACAAAAGGGAAATATCTGACAACTGATTATTATGTTTTTGTGACGCATATTAGATATTTTTTCTTCACTACTACAGATGCAAATTTTTCGATTGCAATTGTTGATAATATAACCGAGATTTAAAATTAGGTAAGTATGTGTATTACACGGATATCTTTCAACAGAATTACGTGATTAAACAATTATTTTGGACCTTGAAATATATTAATAGTTTTATTATTCAAAATATTCTACTCACCTAACACGTATTGCGATCCACACAAATCTTAAATAGCTGCTGATTAAATATTTTTATAGAAGTAAGGATGACCATCGAGACCTCCCTAGGCGTAGTACCGAAATCATGGAAGACAGCTTTTGTCCACCCGATCCCTAAAAAAGGCGACCGCTCAGACCCGTCCAACTACAGGCCTATCACCATCACCCCCTTGTTCTCCAAAATAATGGAATCCGTTATAAACTGCCAGCTCATGCGGTACCTTGAGGATCACCAGCTGATTAGTGACCGCCAGTACGGTTTTCGTCGGGGTCGATCAGCTGGTGATCTTCTGGTCTACTTAACTTATAGATGGGCGGAGGCAGTAGTTTCCAAGGGGGAGGCATTGGCCGTTAGTGTGGACATTGCGAAGGCCTTCGATCGGGTTTGGCACAAAGCGCTTCTTTCGAAGCTCCCTTCCTATGGGCTTCCCGAGAAATTATGCAATTGGATCACCAGCTTTCTTGCAGATCGAAGCATCAAGTTTGTTGTAGACGGTGCATGCTCCGACTAGAAGCCTATTAATGCTGGTGTTCCACAAGGCTGCGTGCTATCACCAACGCTGTTTTTTCTGCATATCAATGATATGTTGCAAGCCGGTAGCATTCATTGCTATGCGGGTGACAACACTGGTGATTCTCTATACACCGGCCCTGCCAATATTTCTCTGGAAAACGTCACCGAGTACCGGAACAAACTTGTGTCTGAAGTCGAGTCTTTGCTGGACAAAGTCTCGGATTGGGGGCGACTAAATCTAGTCCAGTTTAATCCTCAGAAGACATAAGCTTGCGCGTCTACCGCTAAAAAGAACCCCTTTGTCGTATATTCTCAGTTTCAAGGTACTCCCCTTGTTGCCTCAGCTAGTATCGGAATCCTCGGCGTCGACATATCGAGTGACGTGCAGTTTCGTGGTCACTTGGAAGAGAAGGCCAAATTGGCCTCTAAAAAGCTTGGCGTGATCAGCAAAGCGGGACAGTATTTCATGCCAGCTCAACGCCTGCAACTTTACAAGGCGCAGGTTCGGCCCCACATGGAATACTGTTCCCATCTCTGGGCTGGGGCTCCCCAGTGCCAGCTCCTTCCACTAGACCGCATCCAGCTCAGAGCGGCTCGAATCGTCGACGACCGAGTCCATTCCGATCGGCTCGACTCATTGGCACTGCGAAGAGATGTTGCATCTCTTTGCATTTTCTTTCGCATTTACCATGGGGAGTGCTCTGAGGAATTGTTCGGATTAATCCCAGCCGCCAAATTTCACGAACGCACATCGCGGCAGAACTCCCGATACCATCCACACCATCTGGATGATTGGCGGTCCACCTCTGTGCGATTTAGAAGATGTTTTCTTCCTCGCACAACTTCCTTGTGGAATAATTTACCACCAGCGATTTTTCCGGACCGATACGACTTAGGGACCTTCAAGAAAAGAGCCTACTCCTTTTTAAAAGGCCGGCAACGCATCTGCAATTCCCCTGGTGTTGCGGTTGTTCATGGGCGGCGGTAGTCACTTACCATCAGGTGAGCCGCATGCTCGTTTGCCCCCTCTCCTATAAAAAAAAGTAGTCTACCTGATACTAAATGCAGATGCGTTGTTACTCCTAAGGACTAAGATGGAAGGCTTCGTAGCCAGTTAAAGTGTCTCCAGTTTCTTATCTTTATGCGAACACTACACATTGAATAAAACTACTTTTACGGATTTTATCGCGTTTAATAATACTTTTTTTTAACTCTCGATGTGCTGTGTAGCACCATGGTCACTGGGGACTAAGGTGATTGACTTCCCGATATCAAAGAAAATATCAAAGTAGCCTGGAGTACCTTCAACTTTTTAAATATTACTCTTTACGCAGAACGAAAATACTGCGTCCTGAAGCCTCCTTCTCTATTGAATTTAGGATGGTTTGTACTTTCAATAGCTTCACGTATTATTTGGTAGGAATCGATGTTCTTACGCGAGAATGTGGTTTATCAAACCTGGTGTAATGCCGGGGGCCCGGCCTTCTAAGATTTGATCACAAACTGCAGGTTTCCCGAAGCGTTAGTGTTTCACGTCACCTATAGGTTTTTTGACGCGAGTTTTTTTTTTTGGTCTTTTTGTTTGCCCTATATATGAGAGACTACATCAACAATCACCGTGACAAAGCACCAGAAACGTCGGGAATTAAAAATAAGTAGTATTAAACTCGATAAAATCCGTAAAAGTATTTTTATTAAATGTGTCTCCAGTTCTCAACACTCACCTTAAGAAAAACAACAGTATTATGCTGCTATTTCACGGTGTTATTGTGTGCATCAAATGTAAATAATGTAACTTTATTGTATATTCCGTTAGCTGTCCCGATAATAAAAATAGATAAAACGAAATATCTATGCGATATATTTTTTCCAAACATCATAATATTTTATTTAGGTATGTATTACTGTGCCAATATAGGGTTCCACTGCCGGAGAAGAAACAGTGAAAGACACACCACAGGTATACTTTATAGCATTATTTGTATTACGAGTTAGACAAATTATTGATCTTTATAAAAATATATTCTGGCAATAAATAGTATATATACGTATAAAAAAACGAATATCCACTCTCCACATGCACATTTCTCTTTTTGAAGATATGAAAGGGCAATACGATTCGATGCTCGACGTTACCGCAAGCAGAATAATATGTATATATAACACATATAGATCACTCCCAAATATTCAGAAAAAGGTATATCCTCAATTCACTACTTGTTACCATGCGATCACTCAAAATCCCTAAATATATATTGTAAATATTAAATTCTTTATTAATAATTTATTGGCTTGATGGGATTGTATGCTCTTTTTTCATCAACAAATTCATTTGAACTCTTGTAAGAATTTAGTTACAAATTCAGTAATGTATTTATAAACATTTGCGTTTAGTATTTGCGTAAGAGAATTATTCAATTTATATCATTTTGTGGGCGTTGTCGCGTAACGCAGGCTAATGCGTAGTAACTTATGAAATTATTTATACTTACCGGTATGAATTCATTATGAAGAATATGAAACTAAAGTCTGTAGAGCGCAAGTATACTTACTGCCGCTACTGACCGCAATCCATTAGGTTAGGTTAAAGACTCTGATTATACGAAGACTACTGGATTATTTGCTTAGTTTTGTTTATAGTACTAGAGTTAGTAGTAATAGTTAGTAGTAGATTTAAACTGTTAAATCATTCATCAGTAATGTACACTGGTACATGATAGTAAGTGGCTATCGTTGGCCATGAACGCTTGCAAACAACTTCAAACAAAGGTGACATGATGATATTATATATGACTTGTAAGATGAATGCTCCTTAGCCTGTAATGACTCAATTACCCTACAAACTGGTACAAATCCTTAGATTCACTTCTTTTAGGCAGACTACGCACAATGCATAGTCACGCAGAGTGGAATTGATATTTTTGAGAAAATTACATCAAGTCTATATGGATAAATAAATATCTAATTGCTGTATTTTTTAAGAAAAATTACACAAATTTACAGTTATTACAGCGTGTGGATTTCAGGGACAAAAATTAGACGTATACAATTTGTTGTTTGCTGTCTAAGACTTTTTTTAATTTGCTTTAATTTACGAGATATTCAATTAAAATATTTTTGCCGCTTACATCATTTTTATTTAACCTTATCTTTTTAACTATTTGTTGTTTTATTTCATATTACAAACAATTTGATTGAATGTCAAACTTGCCATGTTACAAACTCAATATTAAAGAACGTAATATTTTTTTTGAACTGAAGAAAGTTATACGTGCCTTTAGCTATAATTTAGAGAACTGGAACTTTAGTTCTTCTGTTTTGTGAATTCTATACCCCAGATGATTGTACCGAACGTGGCCTTATCGCGTTTCTTTCATAGTTTTGTAGATTTTTCCTTTTTATAGGCTTTAGTGTTATCATGATGCCAAATTTCAAGTTTTGAAGTCACCTATAAGTCATTAGTGAGTCAGTGAGTTATAAAGTTTCAGGTACTCAAAAAGGGGTCCAAAGTAGCTAGAAATATTTCGTATAAATTTATATACTGCCGATGCGTTACTTGTTTCTTTTCCGAGCTTGGTTGACATATTGTCCTGTGTCTAGGTTTTGAAGTAATAATTAATAATTAAGCAATAAAAGCTGTAATTGTTTATTTATTTAGATATTTATGTCTCATTGTTATCAGCTTAAATAAAAGGGCTACTAAGGGCGGAAGGTTACAAGATCGTTGAAGCAATTTATGTATACATAATTAAGAATATTATTAATGAATTTAGATTTAATAGCAACACCTGTTCATTTTAGCATGATATTTTATGTAAGCGTAATAAATGTGTTTTTGAGTTGAAATTTTGGATTATAGATTCTCAGAGGGGCCTTATCAGATGTGCAAAATTACAAATGTGTAGTTCTCCTCCCTCCTGGAAAGAAACCCGAAATAATTCAGTTAAATTACACACTGCACTACTACCATTACCTTGCCATTTTTTTTCTGAATTTGACTGATGATTGTATGTCTTGATTTTATACAAGCATAGGATAAATCATAAATACAGATTGAAATCCCTACATAAATTAGTTATAAACTTTTTATTATTGTTACGACCTGGTAATATAGAGCGTCTCTTATCAGGAACATTATGTGGAAAAAAATAAGTATTAACAGTGGTAGAGCCAAGCGGTAGCTTTTGCTGTCGCACGGATGGGCCAGCTCGTACCGGGGTGGTACCACTACCTCACAGAATACCAGCGTGAAGTAGAGGTTTACCTCTGCGTTGCGCTTGGTGAGTGCAAGTGGCCGGAGGCCCAATTCCCCCCCCCCCCCCCCCTCATCAACATGGTAGTGGAATTAAATAAAAGACTACCCCAGGAGGGTACCAGCACCCCTGGAGAATCCCTCGCTGAACATCCACGACCAAACTACTTCACTCCTGAGCGTGGGTGCTCAGGCTGCCCTGCGTATTCTGGGGGGGGGGGGGGGGGGGGGGCAAAATTCCGCTCGCGACTAATGCTGCTCGGAGCAAGCGGAGCAATACAACCAAGGCGACCCCTGTCACGCTATCCGTGAATTTTTGCAACATCAGGGGACTTCATTCCAACCTTAACGCTGTCCATTACCATCTAGAGACGGCGAAGCTCTTTTTAACCGAGACTCAGGTGTCCTCTCCGGCTGATACTTCATATCTCTCCTACCCGGGATACAAATTGGAACACTCCTTTGTGCCCCGGGCTGGAGTTTGTGTATACGTCAGAGAGGACATCTGTTTTCGACGCCTCGGCAGCCTTGAAGGTACGGACCTGTCCATCCTATGGCTGCGCGTAGACAGCGACGACCATCCCCGCGTCTACGGGTGCCTCTATAGGTCCCATAGCGGTAATATCGACACAGACCGACTCATCGACCACGTCCAAATGGCTGCAGACTCCGTGCTACAACAGGTCCCATCCGCAGAGATCGTGATACTCGGTGATTTCAACGCCCACCACGCTGAATGGCTTGGTTCTCGTTTAACCGATCATGCGGGTAGATCTGTCTACGACTTTGCTTTGGCATATGGTCTAACACAACTGGTTACTTCGCCTACGCGGATCCCAGATGTGGAAGACCATGTACCTTCCCTGTTGGACCTATTGCTGACCTCTCATCCGGACGGATATCAGGTCTCCGTCTATGCCCCTCTGGGCTCTTCGGACCATTGTCTGATCCGGAGCACGGTGCCACTCACGCTCCAATCGCAGTTGCGATCTGCAGCTTGCCGCCGTGTTTGGCACTATAGGTCAGCTGATTGGGACGGGATGCGGTCTTTTTTTGCATCCTACCCTTGGGGGCGGGTTTGCTTCTCGCCGGAAGATCCCAGCGTTGTTGCCGATTCTGTTCTGATGTGGTACTTCAGGGTATGGAACTTTTTATTCCATCCTCTGTGGTGCCCATCGGAGGCAGATCCCAGCCATGGTTTGGTCGCTCCTGTAAAATAGCATCACGCTATAAGCAGGAGTGCTACCGGGCCTGGGCTGACGCATCAACGTCTCGGGATTTAAACACCAGCGCACTTAAAAAGAAGTATAATTCCGCCTCCAGGTCCTTCAAAAGCGTCATTGCCAAGGCAAGGTCTGAGCACATCGGCAGAATTGGCGAGAAGCTAGTTCGCCTTCCTTCGGGAACCCGTGCATTCTGGTCTCTCGCCAAGGCTGTCCAAGGGAACTTCTGTCAGCCATCCCTTCCATCTCTGCACAGAGAGGACGACTCACTGGCCCATGCCGCAAAAGAGAAAGCCGATCTGTTGTGCTCTCTTTTTGCGTCTAACTCGACTCTAGATGACGGGGGGAACACACCGCCGACCATCCCGCGATGTGAGTGTTCCATGCTGGATGTGCGATTTACACAGCGCTCGGTTCGCAAAGCACTCTTCTCCCTGGATGTCAGCACGTCGAGTGGGCCCGATGGAGTCCCTCCCATTGTGCTGCAGACGTGTGCTCCTGAGTTGGCACCGGTTTTAACGCGTCTTTTCCGGTACTCCTACTCCCAAGGCGTAGTCTCGAATTCATGGAAGACAGCTTTGGTCCACCCGATCACTAAAAAAGGCGACCGCCCAGACCCGTCCAACTACAGGCCTATCGCCATCACCTCCTTGTTCTGCAAAATAATGGAGTCCATTATAAATTGCCAGCTCATGAGGTACCTTGAGGATCACCAAGATCAGTGACAGATACCTGATCAGTGACCGTCAGTACAGTTTTCGTCGGGGTCGATCAGCAGGTGATCTTCTAGTTTACTTAACTCATAGATGGGCGGAGGCAGTAGAGTCCAAGGGGGAGGCATTGGCCGTTAGTTTGGACATAGCGAAGACCTTCGATCGGGTCTGGCACAAGGCGCTTCTTTCGAAGCTTCCTTCCTATGGGCTTCCCGAGAAATTGTGCAAATGGATCACCAGTTTTCTTGCTGATCGGAGCATCAAGGTCGTAGTAGACGGTGCATGCTCTGATTTCAAGCCTATCAACGCTGGTGTTCCACAAGGCTGTGTGCTATCACCAACGCTGTTTCTCCTGCATATCAATGATATGTTGCTAACTGGTAGCATTCATTGCTATGCAGACGACAGCACTGGGGATGCCTTATATACCGGCCGTGCCAATATTTCTCGGGAAAACGTCGCCGAGTACTGGGACAAACTTGTGTCTGAAGTCGAGTCTTTGCTTAACAATGTCTCGGATTGGGGCCGACTAAATCTAGTCCAGTTCAATCCTCAGAAGACACAAGTTTGCGCGTTTACCGCTAAAAAGAACCCCTTTGTCGTATCTCCTCAGTTTCAAGGTACTCCCCTTGCTGCCTCAGCCAGTATCGGAATCCTTGGCGTCGACATATCGAACAGCGTGCAGTTTCGTTGTCACTTGGAAGGGAAGGCCAAATTGGCCTCTAAAAAGCTTGGCGTGCTCAGCAGAGCGAGACAGTATTTCATGCCGGCACATCGCTTGCAACTTTACAAAGCGCAAGTTCGGCCCCACATGGAATACTGTTCTCATCTCTGGGCCGGGGCACCCCAGTGCCAGCTCCTTCCACTTGACCGCATCCAGCGCAGAGCTATTCGAATCGTCGACGACCGAGTTCTTTCCGATCGGCTCGATACACTGGCACTGCGTAGAGATGTTGCATCTCTTTGCGTATTTTATCGCATCTATCACGGGGAGTGCTCTGAGGAATTGTTCGGACTAATTCCAGCCGCTCAATTTCACTATCGTACATCGCGACAAAACTCGCGTTACCATCCATACCATCTGGATGATTGGCGGTCCACCACTGTGCGATTTAGAAGAAGTTTTCTCCCTCGCACAACTTCTTTGTGGAATCAATTACCACCAGCAAATTTTCCGAACCGATACGACTTAGGAACCTATATATAGCTTACACCTTTCTAAAAGGCCGGCAACGCATCTGCAATTCCCCTGGTGTTGCGGTTATTCATGGGCGGCGGTAGTCACTTACCATCAGGTGAGCCGCATGCTCGTTTGCCCCTATTCTATAAAAAAAAGAGAAGGAGTACCATGGGAGCATCTGCAAAGCTCTACGATCACCGCTCAGAAATTTTTATAGTAATTATAGTAAGATTACAAAACAAAACTACGATATTAAAACAAATTAAGATTCATTTGCAAATTTTATTTCGATATACAATTTTAATTGAATAGTATAAAGCGATATGTACATATATCTTCTTTACGTTTTGGCGATCTTCAAATTGACAATAAATTGAGCACTGTATTTTGAGAATGTCTTCGATATTACTGGGATTTAACAGGGCTTGGTAACCAGTGTAGGTAAAAGGATATATGTCAGTGGGGAAGTGCCTGTGCGGTTCTCATTATTGAATCCACGTATTTTAGATTGAAGACACTTGATTATTTCATTATAGGGCACGACATTATTATTTTGTAACGTTCCGGCTTCAGCTTCTTTTGTTATATTTTCAGTTGTAACAGGCAAAACTGTTGTGATTTCTTTTCCCATTGTTAAAATGTCTTGTGGAGTAGTAACTACTTCTTCTGCGGAGTTTTCTTGTGATTTGCTATGGCTCTCACTTAGTTCAATGCTGTGATCTTTTTCTTTGTCCTCTTTGGTAACCTCTTGTGTTTCCTGTGGTATTTTTCTCAACTGTTCACTCTTTACTTCTTCGCAAGGCTGTGAAGGCTCCTCCTTTCCATCCTTATTGGACTTATTTGTAACAGCTTTAATATCAGGCGATATATTGCTGACAACGGCGTTAAACCTGATAATACAATATTTATTTAAATTGCTTAATTTTCGATAAGTTCTTGAAAAAAAACAACAATATAATGACTAATTTAATAAGTTACCCTTTTAAATCGTCCGCTGTGTATGTAACTTCGCGCCTCCATCCATTTGGTTCAATTAATGAATATTGTCCTTGAACAACTGCGCCATCACTATGTTCACTTTGAGATTTACTATCACCAGTTTGCTCATCATAGACTGTATATGAGTACTGGTAGCTTGCTGCATCCTATTAATTAAAATAAAATGAAATATTTATTAAGTAAATTTTTATTTTTACTAACTTTATTTACAACTTTGTGCTTCTATATTAAGTAGTTGACATTTACAAGCTGATCATGATAAAAAAAGATTAGTATATGGATGTATTACTCAACCCTATCCTTTAATTAAAATAAAAAAAAATGTGTAACTTACATCATTCGTAGTCAGTATAATAGGAACGTTAGTATTTGATGATCTGTAGGTTATTACATTTGCTCTAGCTTGTGGTGTTTCTGCTTGATTGGAAATAACACACGGAGTTACACAAGGGGTGATAAGTCCTTGCACAGTTTCTATGGGTATCGATTCTACTGGAGTAGCAGATATTCGAGCAATTTCTGGAGTTACAAAAGATTCAGTTGGAGATCCATACTTTATATATTCCGCTGGCTTACTTTGAACATAAACGTTTGAAAAAGAAATACCAGAAATTTCTTTTATTAATATCACGCAGAGCGTCAAAGCTGTGGTGGGGATCTGAAATAATTGTAATTTAGTTTTTTTTTTCTGTATTAAGTAAAATAAAATATAAAAAATATTACAAAAGGACTTACTTTACGTATCATGTTTCTGTTTGAATTTTGGGAGACAACTGATAGTTGCAGAGGGATATTGGGTCTTTTAAATAGCGTTTTCTTTATACTTAAATATTCTATCCACTAACATAGAAACAAAGAGTCAATGTCATTTAACAGATGAATAGTAGTAGACAATAAATATGGTAATTACCATTTAACACAGACTTCACCGTTGGCTCTTCTTAAATTCAGAACGCGAAACAGACAAAAATGCGAAATATACCGTGACATTTGACTTTGTTTCTTATGATCCGGCTTGTTGTTATGAAATTTATTATTAAAATACTTTGCCATAGATATATAATTCTCCCAGTCGTTAATAATGTGGGCATGGGTTTAGTAATGTGGGCATGCATGGATGTTTTTCACTATAAAAATTTAAGCCTCAATATTTTATAAATCGCAGAAAAGCACTGGGCTACTTTATTATTTCAAATCATGTTATACTAACGATCCGTCCCGGTTTTGCACGGGTGATTTCTGCATATCGACAACAGCGCCTCCTACCGTCCAATTGAGCTTTTAAAAACACACAAAAAATTAATCAATATCTGTCGAGCCATTTTCTAGTTTTGCAAGACTAACGGACAGCAATTGATTTTTATATATAGAGACAAGTCGCTGACACTGCACGAAAACAAGGAAAGCAGCCAATGCAACTCTATAGAGATTTCTCACACCGTTACAATCGTAGGTAAAGTAACTTGAGTCCGGGCTATTGTATTTAAAATTAAATTTTGAATTTCTTCTATAACTATTTTAAGATTGTTATCAATTTCGGCAGTAGTACTTAATCTTATCACATGCTCGTTTGCCCCCTCTTCAATAACGAGAAATACAATTTATCACCGTGGTTTAAAAACTAATTAAATTTTGTTTTTAAAGCAGGTTTAATACTATCGAAAAACATCGGCGCACTTAACAGGACAGTTTTCATTCATGGTCAAATATGAATGAAATTTTGAATTAGATAAAAATAAATTATTGTAAAAATATTTCCCATTTATAGCTATTTGGTTCAAGTACAATATTTTTAAAATTTTGAAAAATATGAGTAAGATCACTGAAGACGTCATCTGCTCAATCTCCCAGTATACCGTCGTCCAGTTAACAGATATTCAGCAGATATTTCAAATTTGATATAATGGATTGAATTCTCCAACTGAAAAGAGCTGGACTTATTGGGTCACCCTGCTGAATATCAACAGCAGAATCGATATGGTTTTGTTAAAACAAGTTAGTATTTTGACTGTAACATTGCCAAACTTAATGATAAATACTATTGAAAAATCCAATTGTGCATTAAAAAAATTAGGTATAACATAATTATACTTAATTTTTTTTAAGTAATTTAAATACACACAAGTTTTCACTAATAACCCTATTACTATACTTCTTATTTTCCGATAATTTTATGTCAAAATTCAATTAAAAAAAAACTGGAAAATCCAAAAGTACACGAATTACAATGCTCATGTGATAGTGAAAAAATTAAAAAAAAATGTAAATTGAAGTTCTATTTGTCAAAGAGTTCCAGCAGCAGTCAAACTAAGATTACGGCTGGTTTAGAAAAAAAAATATTTTTGTTGGGAATAGACTTGGAAGTTTAACACTTAAACTTGTGAAAGGAAAAGACAACAATGAAACATTATCCCTTTTAATAACTTATGCTGAAATCCGTGGCTAGAGATTTCATATCAAGTTATCAAACGAGTCTTAAGTAATCTATTCTGCTAAATTCCAATTGCGGCTAGTAGCTGTAATTTGCATATTGCATCACGCAATCTTATAGTACAAACTTGCACTTACCCTAATTATTTTTGTTAAAGTTCCCGTTGTATTTACATTATTCATAGTAAATTACGTCAATGTTCGAACTTTTCCTGATCATTTTTATGGAGTTTATTTAGACTCATGTCAATGATATAATTATTAGAGATGGGTTGAACATGAATCACCACCATCCATCGAATATTAATATTAGGTACCATACAGGTTTGTAATTGTTACGTGTAAACGTACGTACGACGCTCACATTAGGATTTTCTACTGTATCGTGGAGGTAGTTTACAAACATAAATTTCAAAAGGACAAATATCCCGATCTGCAACAATTCGTCGCTGGCCATAAAAATACTTGTTTCATGCGAGATTCGAACCCGCGACCACCAGCGCAGCAACTCATTGCTAATCCACTGCACCACGAAGCCGTTGTCTTCTGTCAATGCACTAAGTAGAATCTAGAAATATGTGTTAAATGTGCTGAAATGTTGTATGTATTTCAGCTATGAAACTTTGTTACAAAAAATTTTGATTAAAACTTAAAAAATTCGCTGCATTCCCAAGAATAAAGACCTGATTATATAATGACGAGTTTAGTGATAATCAAGTTATTAATCGAATTGCCATGCATTTTTCGATAACCGTCTTTTTATTTACTTTTCTTCAAAATAAAACTACAGCATCTCAAGAACTTTATTAAATTATTTACCTTATGAAAACATCACAACTAGGTTTGTAATGTGAGAATTTGCACATGCTCAATCACACAACTTAATACGAGTAGTCTGAAATTTAATACTAGTTTGCCGAACATTTGATGATTTAACGAAATATTTCGTCGATAACGAATAGTTCGTATTCCTAATGTTCGGTGAACATTCCGAATACGAAACAAATATTCGGCCCATCTTTAATAATTATAAGTGAAGTGTTTTCATGAGGTTATAAAAATAAAAGCTTTTGGTAATTATTTATCTTACATTATAAGTATGTTGTGTTTTCCTTTTGACTGATTTCAATGAACGGTTTAGTTTAAGAGATATTCAAGGCTCCTTTCTTCACAGAAAAAATGATGCATTTACATTACATATAAAAATATGTTTTAGTGGAGAAAATGTAGAATTTATTTATTGTTTATTAAAAAAAATCCAAAAAATCATCCAGACATACTTTCCATAGAGAACTGATGTAATCGAGGATAATTATAAAATGTTTGTGGGTAAAGTACGGAAGCGAAAATGTAAAAGAACTTATATATTAGTGTTTATATAAGATATCTCAAAGAAGAGAAAATTACACTGGTATAAATGAAACTAGTTTTTATGGATTTTATCGGGTATACATTAACATATTTTTCTATTCCCGACGTTTGTGGTACTCAGTCAGTCTCGAAAATTTTTTATTTAAATGTGTAGTGTTCACGTAAACACAAGAAGAACCAAAAAAGTATATCTAACCGAAATAAGGATATGAGATAAATCTTTATTTAAGTGTGATTTTAATGAAGGTCGACCGACCGTCGGTGGGTGACGAATGTCCACGGCTTAAGTTTTACCTATATGATACTCTTCCCCAAAACATCCCTCGTCCTACTAATTTTATTTGTTCGCTGTTTCTTGTGTTTTTCTAATTATGTTCATATTTTATGTGATTTCACCTATACTAATAATATTTAGTTGTGTTATAATACTAATAATTTTGGTGGCAGGATATTTAACGTTTATGTGTTGTTTTTAGTTGTAGATTGGAAGCCTCTCACATAATAAAGTAATAAAAAGGAAGACAAGATTTCATTTACTTTTGCTATTGTTTCTCCCATGACTGACTTGATGTTGGCAGAACTCTATTAAGAAAAGCCATACAGTAAAGAAGAAGAAGAAGAAAAAAGCTTACCACAACGGATGTGAAGAGATAAAGAAATACAAAAAAAGCAAACAGTAGTGACGATAAAAGATACAGAAGGTAAAATAGTGCACAGGACATACTCCTATCCGCTGTTCTTCCTTTGAGAGAGAAAGTTTAACAGAAGATAGGAGGAACGAAAAAGGAAAGTTAAATATATTGGAACCGGTCTTTTAAGTCAATAGAGAGAGGAGGGATTAAACAGTATGCCGTAAAGACTATTCCTGCGAAGGCGAAACAGGAGCCATTAGAGCTATTTGCAAAATTCAGAAATGTGAGGGTAAAGTGCGGAGCATAAATAAATAGTAAGGGTTTTAATGACTATAGTTTGTTTCTTTGGTTTAAAGTCAAAGTAAAGTAAACTTTGTAATAAATTATTCATCAATCACACCATATTCATGTGCTTCAATTCTATTTGTCCTCTTATTAGTAACACTGATCACTAGTTAGTTTATTCTAAATTTCATTTGTAGGTATAATTATTTGTGTTTTAGGTATAGGTATAAGCTTCCACAACGTGCGCTTGCAAGAAAATAATGTATGGCCGCAACAGCATATGTCTATCTTCTAATGGTAACTCACAGTAACCATTTGGTGGCGGTAGCGGGGACATTGGTGCGGATGAAACAATATAAATGATTGTTCAAGCCGGGCAAAGCTGGGGCAGGCCGCTATTAGATTATAAAGAGAGAGAGCGAATTTTCGAATGTCCGTAACAGCATAGATATGTCTTCTAACCATAAGTCACAGTAAGTATTTTTATACAAAAACCCTAGTGCGACAAAATAATTATGGTAGTGGTTGGCGTGGCGGTGGCGAGGATATTGGTACGGGAGAGACATAACATAGGTAGATAACTGTTCAACCCTGTATAGGCGTTATAAGAATATCCATTACCCTATATCATTCCGTTAGTGTCGTAAGAGGTGACAGAGTGAAGCAAATCAGAAGATGTGCAGCTGTGTGCAGCAGCGTCTTCCTAATAACGACTAAAAATAAAAAATAAACTGCGGTTGCCAACCCGCTTGCTAAGCGTGACAAATATCCCTCCTATGAGGTATTCTATGGGGGAGGCTTATGTTTAGCAGTAGACGTTAATAGGCTGTAACGGTAACCCGGGCAAAGTCGGAGCGGGCTGCAGTATTATATAAAATGAAACGCCTTAGTTTTTGTTTAGCAAAAATACTGTTACGTTGAAAGACAAAATAATAAGTTTTACAAAATGCTTTACTAATGTAACGTTTATTACATTATATAGAACTTGGTTATTATAAAATTTGTATTAAAACACGTAGTTATTAACGGTCTTGCTTATTACATAGGTAATATGTAAGCTCATTGAACCATTTTTAATCAAACACTTCATTATAATAATAAAACGCCTAAAGATATCTATGACACAATTTTGTTGTTACCTACGATCATAAGGAAGGCCATTAAAAATATTAGATTAAAAATTTTCACATGTTTAATCATCTCTATGCGCCACATACAATTTTTAAATTACCTACTATTTTTTTAGACACAAACTAAAAACGATAAATTCATTATTTCTCATCGATTTGCTGCATGCGTTATTCTGTAAATTTAGCTTGTTGCTATTGGAATTTACAAGTATAGTATTACAATACAGTATGTTTTTAAATTCAGGCGAAACCAAAATTGATACGGTTCCGTATGTTATAGTCTTAAAAAGTTCTTTTCTGATAAAGATCTTAGAGTTAAAATTTGTTCAACGGTACATCATTATCATCATTACAGCTCTTCACAAGTCCACTGTTGAACATAGGCCAAGGAATGCCACAAAGCACGGTCTCGAGCCACATGCGTCCATTGAATTCCTGCATGTCTTATCAGGTCGTCACTCCATCTAGTGGGTGGACGCCCTACACTACCGGTACGAGGCTGCCACTCGAGAACCTCTATTTCCCATTGATTGTCGGTTCTTCGAGCTATGTATATGGCTGGCCTATTGCTACTTCAGCTTTGAACTACGTTGGTTACTCTGGTTCTACTACGGATATCCTCATTTTTAAATTTATCACTCCGAATCCGTCGATTGACCTCTCGTTTAAAGTTGAACTTACCTAGTCGGACAAATAGTCCCAGGTAAACATACTCGTCAACAACTTCGAGCTTAGTACTACCAACAATAACCGGCATAGGTGTGATATGGACGTTAAACATGATTTTTAATTTGTCCTGTCACCTTAAGACCTATCCGTTGGGAGATACTATTAGTGGTTAGGTCCTCCAGTGATTCTGCCATAAGGACTATAATATCGTCGACAAATCGAAGGTGTTAAAACCGTATCTTTTCCAGTAGCTTGAAAACGTCTTCCAATGCAGCGGTGAAGAGTTTCGGGGATATTATGTTACCCTATCTTACACCTCTCTGCAATTGGATAGGTTTAGTACTCTGATTTTGTACTCGGATTGCCATCATAGGACTACTGGTACAAATACTTCAGCAGTTCGCTATACCGACAGTCAACTTGACACCGCTGAAGGCCTACAGCACCGCCCAAATTTTGACGGAATCAAAGGCTTTCTCAAAATCCACATACGCAAGAAAAAGTGACATATTGTACTTTTTGGTCTTCTGTACAATTTGCCGAAGGGTATGTATGTGGTCTATGGCGCTAAAGCCTTTTCGGAAACTGGCTTGTTCGGGAGGCTCGAAGTTGTCAAGTTTAACGGTTGGCTAGGATTATTTGAAGGCAATAAGGTTAGGCATTAAGGTTGGCATTCTTTAAATATAATTTATAATCCCTATAGTGCGAAATTAAGACATTTTCTGACATCTATTCTCAGTAATCATCATCAAAATAACAACTTTCTTAAGTTCAATGGTACCTTAAACCTACCCAGACTCTTAGAATTTTTATGCGCTAGCTAGCATTATTGGAAGATATTTCTACTTACACCGTCATGTTATATATCTTCATTATTACAGGCCTTCACAAGTCTTCTGCTGAACATAGGCTTCCTCTAAGGAATGCCACAAAACACGGTCCCGAGCCATATTTATCTATCAAGTTCCTGCATGTCCTTATTCCATCTAGTGGTGGGCTGCCTTAAATTTCGTTTATCGGTGCGAAATCGTCATTAGCGAAACTTTCCTTCCTTTCGGTTGTCGGTTCTTAGAGCTATATGGCCAGCCTAATGCCACTTAAGATTACTGATCAATTCGGCTATGCCGGTTACTTTCTTGACTTTATTTTGAAATTTATCTTGTAAGGAACTCTGATCACACCCTCTCCATCACTCACTAAACTACCTTGAGCATTACGGATGGGTCGGTTCAACTGGAGGAAGTTGTATATCGTATGACAATTGACTAGAACTAGAAATTATTTTTATTGGTAACGAGGCATTCCATCTTAGTCAAGGGTGGCAACGTATCTGTATGCTTTATGATTTTTTATCCTCAAGTGATCTTTTCCTTAAACTTAAACTATTTTTGTGAGTGTTTGAAAGCAAAAAACTTGTAAAGTAAAACATTATAAAATAACAAAATTTCATCTAAATAATTTGAGCCCAAAAAGCAGTTACATAAAAACAATATGTAACTGCTTTTTTGGCTCAAATTATTTACATCATACATAAAATCTATTCATTCGACATAAAAGTCCACTGCTGAACATAGGCCTCATAAGGGGGATATTTGCCATAGTTTCCATGCTTAGCAAGAGGGTTGGCCTTGGCTACCGCTTTTTTATTTTTAGTCGTTATTAGGAAGACGCTGCTGTCTATCTCCTATTTGTTTCACTCTGACTCCTCTTGCTACACCTACGGGACAATATGGGGTGGTGGATATTCTTACACTGCCACTATACGGTGAACAGTTATCTATATTATGGCTCCTCTTTGTTAATTTTGGGTAATTTTGCTACAAATTCTCTCAAATGTTAGGAATCCACCGAATAAGTTTATGAGGTTTGAGCCAAAATTACTCTAATTTGTCTTAGATAAAGAGTTCAAAAGTTATAGAATACTAATGGTAGAAATTCCTGCGAATAAAGTTTTATATGGGCACCCACTGTGGCGCTAGTGGTATATATTTATAGATACGTATGTTATTTTTTTTTAGTTTGGAGATATCATTCTTCTCTCGGTAGAGAGTAATAGGTGTTTTGTGGAGATGCTTCTTTCCAATATTGGTCTTATAAATATTACCTTACCTATTACTAGTTAAAATTGCGTCAATCATTTCATTGATTCCGGTTCACATTGTAATCTAATAATAGTATAAAATAATTAAAGAACAGTTTGTTTAGGAATAGTTTATTTTCATTGCAGTCTTAAAATAAAAGTTTAATAACTATCTAGGTAAGTATTAAAAGTATAACATAATATCACATGAAAGCAGTGGCCTAAAGCCAACGTTGGTTAGTGGTGGTACTCCTGGTGCGCGGGCGCTGTGTTATGCACGATCGCGTTGAAGCTGTAAGGAAATTTTACATATTAGGTAGTAGTCAAAAAAAGCCTTGAAATTAAATAATGTAAAAATTACTTCTAACACTTAAGTTACATTATTGTATCTATTGCGACAGCATAATGGCTGCTTTTATGACATTTGAATTTCTTATGATTTTTTATTATTCAATACAAGCATAAATTTTTTAGGCTTTTGTATTAAGAATTTGATATATATTTATTTACTAGCGACCCGCCCCAGTTTTGCCTGATTAGTATCTATAAAAGTCATTTATGTCATCATTTAGATTCATGATAATCATTAATGACCATTTGTTTCATTACAATCGGTTTAACCTTTTAGAAGATTAGCACGGTCAGATAAACAGACAAACAATTCTTTTATTGTATTTAACTCTGATTACAAAGCGAGTGTGGGACCCAGTAAACTCTTAAATATCGAAGAAATATAATTAAAACATTACCCAGAGTGGTCGTCAGCGGTGTAGGTAACCTTGCGGAAAGAGCCATCAGGCTGCAGCAGCGAATATTCTCCCTTCACAACATCACCGTCGCGAGCTTCGTGTTGGGTCTTGTGGTCACCGGTGTGAGGGTCAGACACCGAGTAGGAATAGTCGTATTTAGGATGAGACTGTGAAATATTAATTATTATTGTAATAGGTAACAGAAATTGTCAAATATATCTTTAAATATCTATAATATTATGACCTATTAAGTAACTGAAGTAGACAAGGTAACGCAGATGGAGTGACGACCTGGTAAGAGATGGAGGAAGTCGATGGATGCACGTGGCTGAGGACTTTGCTTTATGACATTCTTTGGTTGAGATATATTTTAAGCAGTGGAATTATGATGAGCTGTGATAGCGATGATGATGATGAATTTGACAACTATTTATGTAAGACGGGTGTATGGATTGGTGTCAGTTGTTAACAATCCTGATCAACTAATGAAACAAGCGTGGGAACACGCGTACAGCTTTAGCAAATAACGATCCATTTCCCCCATGAATCATGACAGTCATTATATACACCTTCAAGACTTGTAAATTTCGTAAGAGTCTTGAGAACGGCACTGCACTAGCGGCCCAGCAGTCACGACTAAGGATTTACTCAATAGTTAGATATGGAAAATAGTTACGTAACACAAAACGGATTATATCAAATTACAGCTCGTAGACAACGATTTACGAAAGCGCTCTACTAGATGGTCATCAAAAGTAAATCGTAGTTTGAGTGCTAGACCTATTTACAGCAATTTCTGTAGGTAATGGAACACAATAAGTAAATTTACAAGTGTTGTTTAATATCATTTGTTAGTTTTAGAAACATTTTTGTTTTAACATAAATGTTTTCTTTGGATGAGTCTATTATGCGGAATGTTTCTTTATACGTCTAAGATTATTCGGCGGGCGTTTTGCATACTTACTTTACGTTAACACTACAAATAATTTCTAGCATTTATTTATTGTTTATTTAGTGCAATAATAGTAGCGGTGATGCAGTTTTGCAACATAAAGTTACTCGAAGTTGCCGGATTGTGTGGATACTAGATTAATATCGTATCCAGGAAATTACTGACCAGGAAAATATCACGTTAAATTTACGCAAGTGATCAATTAGTTGCTTACTATTGTATTTACGTCATTACTGAGACCTGGTAGTATAACTTTACTTTATGGCTTTTAAGCTTATGTAACTCGTTTGTTACCATTAAAGGCATTATCATTATATATATATATATGTATGTATTCTTGACCAATTTTTAATGTGTTTTGATCATTAAGGTTATATTTTATGCTAAAAGTACGGCTTTGTAATGTTAATGAGCTTTGGAACCGTTGCCATAGTTTCGAGTCGAGTTATGATTATTGTTTTAAGGCTGCATATGCATTTTAGCCGCCGTAAAAAGTTCTCAAATTCTACTATCACTGTAATTTTTTGAATGTATGTTACGCAATGTCCTTGTCAATTGCAACCTGATTTTAATGATTCTTTTTTTTTACCTCAAGGGTAGTCTTACTTTAATTTAAAGAAATACTCCACTATAAGTGTAAAGAAATAGGGGATAAAGTTTTTAATGTAACTACATATTATGAGGATATTCAAAATTGGAACTTGAGTGCTTACTAAGACAAAGTGTATCGCAGAAGTGAAGTGGTTGTATGGCTGCCGATAAATTACCTGCATGTTATATTGTTCAAATTTATACATTTAAATAAATAATTATTATTTCAATTACTTCAAAATCTATTATGAATTACGTGAGAATTTTAATTTAAGAAAGACTAATTTAATATTCAGTTATCTTTTCAAATCTAACAGTTATTTTATTGAGGTTTATTCGTTTATTTTTGATCCAGAAAAAAATGTCAGGTATTAAGGTATTCTTACATGATAATCAACGTGTTGGTCATCATGACCCTCGTATGCGAGCTGGGCTACGGGAGCATAGCCAGCCGATTCATGATCGTAGGATTCACCGCCATATCCATGTCCGAGTTGCACCACACCCGCTGCGGCTACTGCCACCAGAGATAAAAATAATGCTGCCTGCAAATATAAAAGTGAAACATGCAACTTTATCAACATAACATTATTTTTGGGATATTAAAAAAACCTAAATGAATATGATTATGAATTGAAATTTAAATATGTTTATACTCTAAATTTAATATTTAATGAATGCTCTACATTAAACTTTACCTGCTCTAGCTTAGTAATCTACATTTTCTATTGAACTAGAATATTTTGAATATATAATAATAAGAAATTCCTTCACTATTTAGATGTTACAAATGTTCAACAAGAGAAAATAATTTAAATAAATTTAATTTACTAATGTTTTAAAATACAGAGATAATATAACAAATTCCAATTTCCCCTTTATATGACTTTTAACCGTTAAAAAATATTAATTAAATTAATCTAAATAAATATACATTTTTAATAGAATAATGTAGTTTTATAATATATAAAAACGTTATTGTGCTTAATACAAACAAATGTATTACATAATATTTGAAAACGCTTTCAAGAAAGAACAAAAGAATAATGCATATTGCAATAGTGTGAAAAGTAATGAGTCATTCGAGTATGGGGAATGGTTAGATCTGGATCGCTTTAATGCACTTGTGGCAGCAATGATATTGCGGATAATCCTTTCACTATATTTTGTAACGGGATAGTGCTACTGTACGGTCTACACTTACTTTGGTAAACATTTTCTGTTTGTTAGGTTTGCTTCGTCTGAGCGACCACACACAACTAATGCTTTGCGTTGCAATCGCTGACTTTTATATTACTTACCCGCGAGATACGATACTTGTACGCTGCGTGTACGCAAGAGTACAACTGTTTGATAATAATACAAAGATTACGTAAAATTATGGCACGTGGTTCAAGGTAAATAAATCGTGGATATGTCAAGATTACGATGCTAGGAAATCAGACAATTTTTGATGGCTATTGTAAATAATAATAATTATAGGGTCTCTTGTTAATAAGTCACTGCAAATATAGATCTACGTTTTCTACGTGGTAGAGCCATGCTGCAGCTATATTATGGTTGTAGCACGAATGGGTCGGCTCGAACGGGGAAGGACCACGCTCTCACAGAAAACCAGCGTAAAATAGCAGCTTAACGCTGCTGTGTTTCGTATGGTGAGTGTAGGGAGCCGGAGACCCTTTTTGCTGGCAAAGAGGCATTCCATCTTAGTCCTCACGGGTGACAACGCATCTGCATCTTGAGTCTTTATTGAGGATAGATGTAGATGTCTATGGGTCACAGTAACCACTTACCATCAGGTGGACTGTGTGCTCGATTGTCACCCGATGCTATAAAAAAAAACTTCTCGCCCTTAGGTGAGATTATTTTTTATTTAGAGATTATGTAACTTGTATTTAATATTAAAATAAATCTTTGCTCTGCTTTAAAATTACGTCATATACAATGATTCAGGTACTTTGCCTCCTTTCTATTAAAACTGGAGTAAGAAGGGAAATGCTGTTAGAATAATTTAAATGTTACTAAACGTTCTATCTATAGCATATTTATGAATGTTCTATTAGTTAATCACATAAATCTTGATCACGTTTTATCGCTCTGTTTTCTCTGGCAAGTTACGGATTCTATGTTATTTGATGTGATCCGTGCTGACTGCCAAATAATGGAAAGAAAATATTAAAATAAATTATATATTATATACTATATATATTATATATTGGCTAGTTTAAAGTCTATAATTCATTCATTATAGACTACTAAAAGTCCACTGCTGAACATAAGCCTCCCCCATAGAATTGCTCATATGGTGGATTTTGCCAGAGTTGCCACCCTTGGCAGGCGCGTTGGCAACCGCAGATTCTATATTATTTTAAGTTATTATCGGGAAGATGCTGCTGCCCATCTTCAGTTTCAGTTTCCATTTGTTGCCTTTTACGACAGTACAAGGGCTAGCGCATTCTTTTATGCCACCGCTACTCGGCAAGCTACTCGTTAGTTTATAGTTACACTGTAACACTATACATCGCTTATTACAAACACTATGCTGTAACCTAGTAGTTGAAAACTATCATAACTCAAATCAATCTAATATTTATTACATGTATATTATGATAAAAAGATTACGGTTAAATTGATCTCTGATTTACAAAAATAATATTAGTAAAAAACGGGTTATAATCTAACTGATGGTAAGTGGCAACTGCAGACTATGGACAGTAATTAACATCAGACAAAGGAGGCCACAAATAGCTTCAACTGTTAAGCTTAGACGAAATGCTTCACTGCTAAAATCACAGGACCCTTATTACTCTTCACCAGGAACACAGTAATGGTAGCATTGCTGTTTGGTGGTAGAAATAATTGAGGGTGCAGCGAGCCCAGACAGACCTGGTAAATTTTTCTTGAATCACAATTTCTTCTGTTCCTAACGTAATATACGTGGGGTATATTTTTAAGGTGTTATTATGTGAGAGCATAGTCTAAAATCTCAATAAAATAATTAAACCATTTATTTGCTATTGCCAGTATCTCACGATATAATAGGTATTATCAAAATGGACATTAAGATTTGTGTCTAAATTACACATGTTTTGTCTTTTTTCAGATACCCCTTTTCAGATCTCGACTGTAATCTATTATACTTTAAAAAAATTCTAGACCGGATTTCGGTTGATGCTAATTTCATAAAATGTTTTCCAAATCATAACGCTCAGATAATTCACAAAGCTAGCATTATAAGTAATTTATTACGCATTTAAACGTGTTCTACTATCTTATTAGGATAACCTTAAAAAAAATAAAAAAAATTTTTGATACCCTGTAAAACACCTTACAGGCATATTATTTTTGAGAAGTTTTGAACGTCCAAAGTTTGAGGAGAAACTTTGGACGTTCAAAACTTCTCAAAAATAATATGAAACTTCTCCTCACTCCTCAAACATTGGCAGACGAAGAGAGATAATTATTATACTAATTACTTAGATCTTTTAAAATATTGTAAATATATCTCACCAGAAAATAAACAAGAAAAAAGTCCAAAGATTTGCAGTAAAGCGCAAGATCGACTTTAAGATAGGTTTTTCGTCTGTCTTTATAAAAAAAATAATGAAAAAATTATGCTACGAGTAATATGTACTTATCAACTACTTTAAGCCAAAAATCCATTATAAGATGCATATTTTTAAAATTTACATTCTAATTGGGTAATAACGTAATACATCTACAATTTAATGAAATCTTAGCAGTCTTTTTTGTATAAAGATTTATTATATCAACATTAGGCTAATATTTGATCATTAGATTAGATGTTAAATGGTGATGGTTCAAGATGTCTATCAAATCCTTCTATGACAAGCAAATCTCGTGTGTCCTAACAAGCTTGATGAAATAATACAAATAGGCTAAATATTTTTTTTAATTATTGTTCAAGACTGTCTGTTCTCATTTAGTCTGGTCTGTATAAAATTACATACTAGTAACTAGAGCGTTGCTCCGACTTGAATAACGCAATACTACCTTAAAGACAAAGTTATTTTAATTCTTATATGTTTTGATGATTTCCTTGTTTAAGTTAACCACGCATTGGATTTGTTGAATTGCTCTATTTTTTTATACATTATAGCTTTTAACTGTAAATAGAGTACATACTTGCCATCTATAGTATAGTAGCAGCCTACATTTGTCTCATTTGTAAAACAAACCTCTTGTAGTTTCAAAGAGCAGTAACTGTCACGCTTTGCAGACGGTTTTATTAGTTTATTAGACAGTTAACTCGAAAAGGGTTCAATGGCAGCTTTGGCGCTGCTTCACATAGCCGGCGTCTGCGTAAACGAGACGGTTTTATCACCATCTGTCGGAAGCCATGAGATTTTTCTAATATTTCCCTCGATCAAAAATTTCATGTTATGTATAAACTGTGGTCCACCGTAATAGCGCAAGAGCTAAGCGCTCGCAGAAAATTTTACAGTAGGCAAGCAACCCGGGTTTTGTCCCTGACGGCACCAAAGATATCGGTAATCGCAAATTTACGTATTGACTTACGGTGGTGAAGGAAACGTCGTGAGGAATGCTACGTTTCTAAGAAATACGGACATTTCCCTGGCTGAGAGGATTTTACCTCTTAGAAATTAGAGGAAGCCTGTACCCAGCAATGAGACATATATAGAATTTTCTTCCTCCATTTATGAATAGTGCAATTTAATTCTTTTCGACGTCAACTTTATATTATTGCCAAATTTTCGTAAGCATATATATTATAGATTATGCAAACGCCACTTTCAAAAATTTTACCTTAAAAGTGGCCAAAGAAGCATAACTTAAAAAATATTAATGAAACGCAATGTTTCAAATTATGTGATTACTTGGAAAAAACTAAAAGAATAGTGCGAAAATGATGGAAATGTGTACCTGGATGGATAATTACTTAAATTTGGCCTGTAGCATAAAATAGTAAAATGTAACAAAGTAAAACAGAAAGGAACTTTACGTTTGGAAATCATAATATCCTTAATGAACACATTTGAAATAATAACTTTTAGCTCTTTAAAAGCGATTTTAATATAACGTTAGTTCGTAATACTGCTGTTAATTAGTTTCCTGTCAGTAATTTGCTGCTAATACTGCGACTTTAATATGTCATAATCGAATAAGTATATAATATGTAAAATTGTAACTCCTTAATCCTTCTCTTTATCTGCCGTAATAGTACGCTGCCGAATATGTGCTTTATTAATTATAGAAAAGATTTACATTTATTGCCATGATAGAAAGGTAGTTTAACAAACCAAGTACCAGAAGTATTATACATCTAAAAGAGACCACCTAACCAAGTTGGGTTAAGTGGTCTCTTTTTTAGTCAATCCTATTATCTGTAATATTTTCTCCTCCTCCAAGCGGCAGATAATTAAGAAAATTTAATTTCCTACTACCATTACAGCCTATAAAGGTCATGGCTGAACACAGGCCTCTCCCACAGATGGCCTTTCATGGATAGACATAATTGCCACGCCTGGCAGGAGGGTTGACAACCGCAGTTTTTTATTATTTTGAATTGCTATCTGGAAGAAACTGCTACCCATCTATTTCAGTTTCTCTTTGTCACTTCTTATGGCATCCACGGGACGATATGGTTATTCTATCCACTACCCGATATTACATCACCACTCCACGATTTAATAAAATTAATAATTTTATATTTATATTTGTGATTATTTACTAAGTAAGGTTGAAGACCCAGTTAGAACTAAATTTATGACTATTAACATAAGCAAAAGTTAGCTTTTTGTTTTCGATTCTCGATATACATACTGTCTGTAACTATGTCATTCCCATCTTATTGACAAAGGTTTCCAGCTCACATATAATATCATTACATAAATATTATTTCAAATTTATTAAGATAAGTATCTTAATAATTAGCAAGGTCCTTGTGACAACGCATCTGCATTTTTTGAGGATAGACGCAAATGTCTGTGGGCCTTAGCATATACTTATAATCAGTTGGATTGTGTACTCTTTTGTCACCATTATTCTAAAAAAAATATTACACTGAACTGAAGTGGTATGCCCGCTGCGTATATCTGACCCACAAGCAGCATTTAATAAATACACTATAAACTGATAATAAATACACTGTAAAAAGGCGTTAATTTAACTTCTTTAGTACATCGTGCAAACTTGCGGGCTAGCATCTTACAGGGAACATCCAGCACACTGAGTTGTCTTTCTGTATCTAATCCATCCTCTAAGTTCTCTGTTACCTAGGTTTCTGTATATTTAAATTGATCGACCTTCTCCAGAAGGTTATTACAAAGTTTAACAGGTGGCACGTTAAGTTGCCTTTTAGCAAACATTAAAATAAGAGAGTTTTTTTTAATTAAATGTACCATAACGAAGTTTAACATTTCAAATTGCACAAGGAAAAACTGAATATACTGGAAAAAATGATACTTCACAAAAAAAATAAAATAAAACAGAAACTAAACTTTATATTTATTGATGATTGTATTTCAGAAGCTAGTTCGTTTTATCGATATCTATGTAAATTATTTAATTGGATTATTACCTGAACACATTGAAGCGTAAAACCGTTCACGTGAGCGGTCTTAACAGAAAATTCTTAATCGTAAGTATTCAGTATTTGATAATTATGATTGTCGATGAATTCAATGAGGTGAAACTTTTTCACAGTGCATATCTTAATAGGTGAAACTTTTTCAGACTGCATATCTTAATGTAAATCCTTCTTTTTCCTTGGACTAATTTCACTATATTATCAATAAGTAAAATTAATGATAATAAGGGATAGTTTGCAGCAGGAAGAAAGATCAGCAACACTAACTACTCGTGTAAATATTTAACTTATGATGTCGTCATCACAAGTAACTTTCCTACTTCCTTATAATTATGTAAGTTACAGTAGAAGTTAGTGCAGTTCATTAGTTCCAGAAGTGAGTGATAAATATTAAAGAAAATATACGGTCTATCAGTGTAGACTTATAGGAAAATTAAGTACATACTTTTGATGTTTCTAATTTAGACGTAGCGTTTATTGACATTCATCATCATCACAGCCCTTCACAAGTCCTGCTCCACCTGCATCCATCGACTTCCTGCATGTCTTACCAGGTCGTCACTCCATCTAGTGGGGGGGGGGGGGGGGACGCCCTACACTTCGTCCGCCGGTACGAGGCCACTTGAGAAACTTTTTTCTCCGTCGGATGTCGGTTCTTCGAGCTATATGGCCGGCCCATTGCCACTTCAGCTTACTAATCCGTTGGGCTATGTCGGTCACTGTGGTTCTACTGCGGATATCCTAATTTCTAAGTTTATCACGCAGAGAAACTCCGAGCATAACCCTGTCCATAGCTCGCTGAGCGACCTTGAGCTTCCTAGTCCGACCAGCAGTAAAGGACCACGTCTCAGTACCATAGGTCATCACTGGCAACACGCACTGGTTGTATAGTCTCGTTTTCAAGTTTTGAGGTATACCTGACGAGAAGATGTGCCGTAATTTTCCGAACGGTGCCCAACCGAGTTGAATCCGTCGATTGACTTCTCGGTCGAAGTTGGACTTACCTAGTCGGACTATTTGTCCCAGGTAAACATACTCGTCTTACTTCTTCTTCTTCAACTTCGAGCTTAGTGCTCCCAACAACTACCATCATATGTGTGACATGGACATTAAACATGATCTTTGTTTTGTCCATGTTCATCTTAAGACCTATCCGTTGGGAGACACTATTAAGGTCATTAAGCATAGTGCTTAGGTCCTCCAGCGATTCTGCCATAAGGACTATATCGTCGGCAAATCGAAGGTGAGTGATGTACTCGCCATTGATGTTAATACCGTATCCTTTCCGGTCCAGTAGCTTGAAAACGTCTTCCAATGCAGCGGTAAAGAGTTTCGGGTATATAACGTCGCCCTGTCTTACACCTCTCTGCAATTGGATAGGTTTCGTACTCTGGTTCTGTACTCGGATAGCCATCGTAGTCCTACTGTACAAAAACTTCAGCACTTCAATATACCGATAATCAACTTGGCACCGCTGAAGAGACTGTAGCACCGCCCAAATTTCGACGGAAGCAAAGGCTTTCTCATAGTCCACATACGCAAGGCAAAGTGGCAGATTGTACTTTTCTGTCTTCAGTAAAATTTGCCGATGAGTTTGTATGTAGTCTATGGTATTAAAACCTTTTGCGGATACCGGCTTGTTCGGGAGGCTGTAAGTCGTCGAGTCTGCGCGCGAGACGATTCGTAATGTCTCTCGAAAACAGTACGTAGACGCGGCTCAGAAGGGAAATCGGTCTGTAGTTCTTCAAGAGAGCGTTGTCACCTTTCTTGAAGAACAAGACCACCGCACTTCTGCTCCACGCCTTCGGAGCATTACCACCATGGAGGACGGAATTAAAGAGCTTCTGAAGGACTTTAAGTACCTGTATTCCACCCGCTTTCAAAAGCTCCGCTGTAATTCCATCCTCGCCCGGGGACTTGCCGTTTTTAAGATGCTGGAGGGTCATTCTAATCTCGCTCAGACAGACGTCCGGGATATCTTCGGAATAGTATCGGATAAGACTTGCTCTTAGATCGTTACTCACACTTGTGTGTGGCTCCAACGATGACGTGTACAGCTGCCCATAGAACCTCTCAATCTCACTCAAAATCTCAGATGTCCCGAAAACGATGCTGCCACACTCGTTCTTGAGCTTTGACAGTTGGCTCTTTCTGGCAGACAGATCTCTGGCAAAGACTTTGGAGCCTTGGTTCAGCTCGATCGCTTCTTCAATACAAGCTGTATTGAAGTTGCGTAAGTCCGCCGCATGCATTTGGCGATCTGTCTGTTCAGTTACCTGTATGCTGTCAAATCTGTTGAAGAATGTAGCTTCATCTCCCTTCTAACAGCCTTGAGATTAAGAGTGTGATCGGAGAGTTTTTGTGTTCTTCTGCGGCGGGTCTTGCAGAACTTAGCTCCAACCGCATGGACAGTTTCCACGAGCTTGTCATTCATATTGTCCACTTCATTGCAGTCTTCTAGGCACTGAAAACGGTTTTGTAACTCGAGCTGAAAGGTTTTGGGACTTTGGAACAGAGCACGAGGGGGACGGAGCGTTGACTTTATTAGACGAGACCTCCATAACTTAACGTTTAGGTTCAGTGTGCCTCTAACCATTCGGTAATCGCTACCAGTTTTCACCCTCACGATCACTGAGACATCACTGAACAGTTGTGTCTGGTCGTCATAATGAAGTCAATCTCATTTTTTGTCCAACCGTCGTGACTCGACCAGGACTACTTCCTGTGTGGCCGCTTCTAGAAGAAAGTGTTCATCATAAAGAGTCCCTCTTTCTCCATGAAGTCGGCCAGCTGCTGGCCGCTTGGATTCCGTTGCCCTATTCCAAATTTCCCTACTTTCAGCTCCCGTTCTCTCTTGTGCCTAGTTTTGCATTGAAGTCTCCTATTAACACCTTATAGTGGGTTTCGGAGGAATGCATGGCTCTAGAAATATCCTCATACATTTCCTCCACCTCCTCATCGGGGTGTGCCAAGGTTGGTGCGTAAACCTGTATGACCTTCAGCAAATACCGTTTGGTGATTCTGAGTATAAAGTATGCAACCCTCGTCGACACACCCCCAATATTTACAACATTGTTAACGAGAGACCTGTGGGCGATAAACCCGACATCTCCTTCGGATAGATGGTCACCCTCCCGGTGATAGAACAAGTTGCCGGATTCGAGGATTACCGTGTCCCCCTTTCTTCGGACCTCGGATAATCCTATAATATTCCAGCGCAACTTGTCTATCTCTTCTTTTAGCTCCAGAATCTTCTCGACAGTCCTCAGGGTGTGTGCGTTTTAAGTTGCCAGGTGTTTTTGACATTACTGCAACCTAATCCAAGAAGGTGGAAAAGACAGTTTTTACAAAAAAGTTACAGCCAATATACGTCCCACTCCTGGGCACAGGCTCCCTCTCATTTTTGAGAGGGTTTTAGGGCAAGAAAGTGTCCGCCGTGCTGGCCCAATGCGTTTTGGTGGACTTAACATGTCTTCGAAATATGTTTTTTTTTCTTATTTCTCAGATATGCATGTTTCCTCACGATGTTTTCCTTCACCGCTGAGCGCGTGGTAAATCAGCACCTAAAATTGAAATTAATAATTTCATTGCTGCCAGCGGGGATCAAACCCGGGTTGCCTACCTACAAATATTACTTCCGTAAGTATAGAAGCAACGTAATGATAAGTAAAAAGATCTTTCTCATTGCTTTATATATAGCAAGTCAATCTTTTGATAAATAAAGGATTCTTTTTTGTGCGTACGCATAGTTTTTACTGGAGCGCTCTGATTGGTTAACATTATGATGCGGCTTTATTTGAGTACAACTGACATAAATCAAATATCAATGGCAAGACTTAAAACCATATACTTAGAATATACTCTAAGTCTATGCTTAAAAGCAAGGTTTTCATTGTGTTGTTTAATTCTCAAGTTCAAGTTCAACATCGTTACGAACGAGGGCAAATAGTAATTACGATTAATAAAATAAACGCTTACTTACTTACTTACTTATCTTCACGCACAATCCCTGACGGGGTAGCCAGAGAGAACAGATCGCCAAGTGTCACGATCCTTACATACCTCTTTCGCTTCTTTCAGATTCATTATCTTCTTCATACATGCACGTCTAGGTATCCGAGTACTCTTGACCCTACCCTCTTCGAGCAATTTGCTCACATGGTCTTCGAAAGTTAGTCTCGGTCTACCTCGACACCTTTTAATATTAACTTTCGCGCTATATATTTTCTTCACCATTCGGTCTTCACTCATTCGCTCAACGTGCCCAAACCACCGAAGCACGCCCTTATCAATTTTTGTGATAAGGTCATCTTTCAAACCTGCCATATTGCGAATCTCTTCGTTTCGCTTTCGGTCGGCCATGGTAACGCCGCACATTTTACGAAGAGATCGCATCTCCACTGCATTCAACTTGCTTTTATGCTTCTTCTGGCATACCCAGGTTTCGCTGCCATATAACAAAGTCGGTACCAACACTGCGTTATGTATTGCAAGGCGTGGACTCTTCACTACGCCTTGCCTTTTGACTAACGCAGTCAGGGCACCATTGACTTTGTTCCCGGCAGCAACACGCCTGTCCACATCTAAATCACATCTTCCATCCCGGCTAAAAGCACTCCCCAAGTATACAATTTCATTTACTTGTTCTAGATATTCCTGATTTACCCATATTTCACACTTCGTTCTCTCTTCGTCCCTTTCAAATACCAGAACCTTAGTTTTATTAGCGTTCAAACGGAGACTTTTAATTTCACATTCCTCTTTCATACACGTGACTAATGCCTGCAGTTCTGCCTCTGATGGTGCAATAAGCACTGCATCATCAGCATACAGCAGACAATTTACTTTTATGTCACCCAATTTCACACCCAAACAGCTATCTTTCAGCTTTTGTAAACAGCTGTCGAGATACAGTATGAACAGCCAGGAAGACATGACACAACCCTATTTTACGCCCGTTCGGACGCTAAACATGGGTGACAGGTCATGCCCTACCCGCACACAGGCTTTACAGTCACAGTAAAGAGACTGCACAGCCCTTAGCAATCGGCCATCCACACCATACCCCGGCAACAGTTCCCACATTTTCTTCCTTACAACCTTATCAAATGCTTTCTCAAGATCCACAAAAGCACAGAAAATCTTCTGGTTAGCAGCCAGAAGCTTTTCCGTGATCATACGGAGAGAAAACATTTGATCCGTGCATCCTAACTCTGTCTAGTCCCGCAGCCTTACCACATTTCAAACTTCGATTCGCACGTTCAATCTCTTTCATACTGATGACCTCAGTGTCATCGACGTCCGGGTCTGGCGTACCAGTCACGGCGTCATCCCCGGATCCCTCACTAAGATCATCACACGCATACATTTCTCTATAAAATTCGCTCCATCGCTGCATGACGTCCGATTTTTCTGAGAGGACGTCATTAGTTCTCGAAAGCACTTTGTTCATTCTTAAGGCCGTCGCACCACTTCGGGTCCTTCCAACCTCTTTCCAGAAGAGTTTGGAGTTCTCCTTAAAGTTGTGCGACAACCTTTCATCCGCTTCCATTCTACACCTTTCACGCACTTCCTCAATCAATGCTTTTGTGTGAACTTTCTGCAGCTTATATCTTTCTTTCATCTTCTCTCTCATATCCTTATCATTACTAGAGCCCAAGTAGTCTAACCATGCTTTCTTCTTCTTCTTTACAGCTTCTTTCACTTCATCATTCCACCATGCATCTCTTCTTTTACTACTGCCTCTTTTTATTGTTCCACACACTTCTTCCGCTGCACTTACCATTCCATCCCTAAGGTTCTGCCATGTTCTTTCTACACATTCGTTTCTGCCATCGATGGTGTCAAGCTTTTCGGCTACCCTCGCATGTTATTTGTCCCTAGTATCCGCTTCCTGAAGCTTCCAGCTTCGGCTGCGACAGACCGACTGTGGTTCTGTCACTGTCGTCCGGTAGCGCCAACCCGCGAACAGATCCCTAAATCTAGTACCCCTGAACCCCTGAACACTCTCGTATTCATAACCTGTTTTCGCAGTCGGTCATCCACCAGGAACAAATCGATCATACTTCTCTCATTTTTTCTTTCTCTAGTATACATATGGATTTTCTTGTGATTAAACAGAGTGTTTGTCACAAGAAGACCCTTTTCCTTGCATACCGCCAGTATAAGCTTGCCAGCATCATTAACCCTTTTATCGCCAAACTTTCCAAGTACCGACTCGTACCCTGGTCGAGCGGTACCAACCCATCCATTCAAATCACCACATACAACAATTCTTTCGTTTCCCCTAGCCAAATCTAGAATTTCTCTTACATTCTCCCAAAACTCCTCCAGCTCAGCCCTGGACGACGAAGCTACCGGCGCATAAACAGCCAAAAGTAATAACTTCGTCAGTCCCAATTTAAAGCGAACCCAGAGAAGTCTTGAGTTCACAAACTTATATTCAGTCATAACATCGACCAACCGAGAAGACAGCTGCACCCCCACTCCCTGGCAGGCGTTCTCGCTCTCCAAAACTCCGGACCATAGAGCAAACGCCCCGCCAGGGAGCTCTTCAGTACCACTGCCCTTCCGTTTGGTCTCCGACATACACACGACATCTAATTCTCTTTCTTTCATTATTTCGATCAACTCAATCGTCTTATCTCTCATGCCTCTTCTAACATTCCACGTGCCAACTCTGCACTCCGTCCTCCACCTTCCGCCGTGTCGGGCTGTGCGTGACGGGTGGCGGTCCCCATCGCCGCTTTGCGCGCTGCGTTCCACACCAACGGGGACGAGCTGGTGTGCGTCGCCTTGGGGGGACGCCCTAACCCTCGTTGACATGGGTGCGCAGCTGAGTAGAATTGCAGCCCCGAAAAGGGCTGGCAGGGGTCGCGACGAGCGCGTTTCTACAATGACCCCCAAAAAAAAACCCATTGTGGTTAATCCTTCAAGTTTTGTTTATGATTGAGTTTTCTGTACCCTGTGCATTTGAGCGCACTGTGAGACCTCATAGTAATCTTAGCATGAAAACTAAAATAAAATTTGATATTGGGTAATACTTTTTTTTATACGATAAGGGTGACTAACGAGCACACAGTCCACCTGATGGTAAGTGGTTGCTGCGGCCCATAGACATCTATTCACATATATAATCAAAATGTAGATGCGTTGTCACCCATGAGGACTAAGATGGAATGCCTCATTTCCAGTAAAAAGAGCCTCCGGCCACCTGCACTCACCAAGCGAAACGCAGAGATAAACCTCTACTTCACGCTAGTTTTCTGTGAGGTCGTGGTACCACCCCGGTTCGAGCCGGCCCATCCGTGCGACAGCAAAAGCTGCCGCGTGGCTCTACCACTGTTAAGTATACTATATAGTATGTATGAACCTTAATCGTATGTTGGCCTCAATCAGATATTGTTTATATTATCTATGATTTGTCTATGATTAGTGACTTAATTTGGCAACTTTTACTTCATTCGCACCAATAATGAATATTTTTTTTCTTTGACACTAAAAATGTGGCCACCTAACCCCGCTACAAAAAAGTTTATATCAGAAAATTTACAAGAACGCAAATTCTACCCACAACATTCTATACTCGAATCCGTTAACTCCTTTGCCTCAAACAATGCAGTGGGGAGAAGCAACTCTTGACACAGACTATCATTATTAACAAAGACACAAAGATTTTGTACTTGCTTTAATAACAGGAGAGGCATTATTAGCACTAGCACTCAATCTACAAGCATCACTAGCAACATTATTACAAGATTCAACATTAGTATGGTCAAAGTGCAATAGTGTATGATGCTTTGCTTGATATTTTTTGCAGAAACTATTTTTAGATCAATTACCTTTTTGATATGATGATTTTATCACTCACCTTCGATTTGCCGATGATATAGTCCTTATGGCAGAATCGCTGGAGGACCTAAGCACTATGCTCAATGACCTCAATAGTGCCTGCCAACGGTCTTAAGATGAACACGGACAAAACAAAGATCATGTGTAACGTCCATATCACTTCTATGCCGGTAGTTGTTGGGAGCACTAAACTAGAAGTTGTTGACGAGTATGTTTACCTGGGATTAATAGTCTGATTAGGTAAGTCCTACTTCGACCAAGAGGTGCGTGTTGCCAGTGATGAACTATGAATCTGAAACGTGGTCCTTCACTGCTGAACGTATGAGGAAGCTGAAGGTCGCTCAGCGAGCTATGTGGAGAGGGCTATGCTCGGGGTTTCTCTGCTTGATACACAACAAATTAGGATATCCGCAGTAGAACTAGAGAGGCCGACATAGCCCAACAGATTAATAGGCCGGCCATACAGCTCGAAGAACCGACAACCGATGGGAATGAAAGATTCTCGAGTGGCAGCCTCGTACCAGTAGGTGAAGTGTAGGGTGACCCTCCACTAGATGGAGTGACGACCTGGTAAGACATGCAGGAAGTCGATGGATGCAGGTGCCTCAGAACCGTCACGTGCGTTCAACAGTAGACGTATTTTTTTGCAATAGGGACATTGTGACTTACCAGTTAATTTGCTGCTGGTGGCCACATATATGCTTCAGGCACATCGACCACCAGGCAGCGGCTTAAGTTCGTCTCGATGCACCATCTGTAATGCTTGACGTCCTTGTTGCAAAGAACCAATGAACTATAGTATACTAAAGTCTAATTTAATTGAAAGTATGTAATAATATGATATTTGCAAGATTTGAGACATTCTGTGACAGTGGTGAGTTATGGTACTGCAAAAGGTCTTTAATAAATGTACATACGTAGATTATAACTTTTACTAACCTAAGGCAAAGACATAATGTTTTGAATATTGTGATTTGCTACTAAAACTTAGTTAGCGTTAGCGTTAGTATCCAGGTTGGTTTACAATCACCTGAAAACACGCCGTCGCTATGGCTTGCGCCGATAGAATTTTCAAGTCGCTATTTTATGCGCTTCAACAGGTCAAACTACGCAAAATGTTCTTTCTGACATTGCTAAAGTCTCATAAGGCTTTATAGCTCCAGTCACAGTGTTTCTTAAATTAATTATGCAATTAATTCGGAAAGAAAATGTAGATTGGAATGATTCAAATCATCAGCACGTTTTAGCAGCTTAAACGTCATTCTGTTAAAATTTAAAATATTTAAATGCTATTTCGGTGCCTCATCTTATAGTTGCCCATGGAATAGTTAAGGTGGAGCTCCATGGATTTGCAGACAGCTCGATAAATGCATATGAGTGTGCTACTCGTATATTCAACAGGTCGAACTACGCGAAATGTTCTTTCTGACATTGCCAAAGTCTCATAAGGCTTTATAGCTCCAGTCACAATGTTTCTTAAATTAATTATGCAATTAATTCGGAAAGAAAATGTAGATTGGAATGAGTCAAATCATCAGCACGTTTTAGCAGCTTAAACGTCATTCTGTTAAAATTTAAAATATTTAAATGCTATTTCGGTGCCTCATCTTATAGTTGCCCATGGAATAGTTAAGGTGGAGCTCCATGGATTTGCAGACAGCTCGATAAATGCATATGAGTGT
This sequence comes from Parnassius mnemosyne, assembly GCA_963668995.1. Lineage (NCBI taxonomy): Eukaryota > Metazoa > Arthropoda > Insecta > Lepidoptera > Papilionidae > Parnassius > Parnassius mnemosyne. Next base: position 36,949,322 of record CAVLGL010000159.1, read on the forward strand.
GCTACTCGTATATTCAACAGGTCGAACTACGCAAAATGTTCTTTCTGACATTGCTAAAGTCTCATAAGGCTTTATAGCTCCAGTCACAGTGTTTCTTAAATTAATTATGCAATTAATTCGGAAAGAAAATGTAGATTGGAATGATTCAAATCATCAGCACGTTTTAGCAGCTTAAACGTCATTCTGTTAAAATTTAAAATATTTAAATGCTATTTCGGTGCCTCATCTTATAGTTGCCCATGGAATAGTTAAGGTGGAGCTCCATGGATTTGCAGACAGCTCGATAAATGCATATGAGTGTGCTACTCGTATATTCAACAGGTCGAACTACGCGAAATGTTCTTTCTGACATTGCCAAAGTCTCATAAGGCTTTATAGCTCCAGTCACAGTGTTTCTTAAATTAATTATGCAATTAATTCGGAAAGAAAATGTAGATTGGAATGAGTCAAATCATCAGCACGTTTTAGCAGCTTAAACGTCATTCTGTTAAAATTTAAAATATTTAAATGCTATTTCGGTGCCTCATCTTATAGTTGCCCATGGAATAGTTAAGGTGGAGCTCCATGGATTTGCAGACAGCTCGATAAATGCATATGAGTGTGCTACTCGTATATTCAACAGGTCGAACTACGCAAAATGTTCTTTCTGACATTGCTAAAGTCTCATAAGGCTTTATAGCTCCAGTCACAGTGTTTCTTAAATTAATTATGCAATTAATTCGGAAAGAAAATGTAGATTGGAATGATTCAAATCATCAGCACGTTTTAGCAGCTCAAACGTCATTCTGTTAAAATTTAAAATATTTAAATGCTATTTCGGTGCCTCATCTTATAGTTGCCCATGGAATAGTTAAGGTGGAGCTCCATGGATTTGCAGACAGCTCTATGAGTGTGCTATCTATCATATATTCCTTATAAATATACAGTGCTTTTAGTGTGTGCTAAATCGAGGGTTACTACTATCAAAACTGTGACCCTTCCATGGTTAGAACTTTTCGCAGCTCTCTTACTGGCTAAAGTTATGAACAATGTTTCCAAGAAATTGTGTTTTGATCGTGCTGATACATTTTAAGGATAGATTCCAAGATCACATTATGCTGGATAAAGAGTGATCCAGCTAAACATGATATTATCATCTCCAATCGTGTTGTTCAAATAAAGACTTATCTTCAGTATGTAACTGGAGTCATGTCAAGTCCCATGATAACCCAGCTGATGTAGTCTCACGTGACCTGGAACCACAACACCTTCCTGCATGCAGCCTCTGGTTTCTGAATCCCTATTGGTTGTCAGTGCCATCATCACAGTGACCCGAGTCTTATCATGTTTCTATACCTGAGCAAACTGTGCCTATCCATGCTGTTTATGATTCTGCACCAAATGATAATCAGGCTAAATATTCTCAATTTCTTTCTTTCTTTTAAAGGTTCTCTAGTTGGAGACATCTTGTTCGATTAATAGCTTATGTCCGTAGATTTATACATAATTGCAAGAAAGGGGCTAATAAAATTCTTACTATTTTAACTAGCAAAGAATTGCGTCAGGCATCATTAGCGGTAATTGGTTGCATACAACGTTTGTACTTTCTTAACGAATTGAAAATATTAAGTTAACATAATAAAGAAACTTGTCCCAAATTTACATATAATCAGATAAAATATCTGAATATTTTTGTTGATGAAGTAAGTATGTTGGGAGTAGGAGGTCGATTGCATCATGCCAACATTAGTTACTCACACAAGTTTCCTTTGTTGCAACCTGGCCGTTCTCAATTCACAGATTTGATAATACGCTTTGAACATGAGAGGTTGTTGCATCCTGGTCCACAGACAACTCTTTCCATTTTGCGAGAGTATATCTGGCCTCTCAACGGGTGCAATCAGGTACGAAGGCTGATAAATAACGCATTCGCTGTTTCAAAGGTAATGGCTGATTGACCTAGGTACCGGGTTATACCTAACAGATTATTTTAACTTTAAGTAGATTTTGCTGGCCCTTTGCAACTCAGCTACCAGAATTAGAAAACCCTTAATTGTTAAAGGCATTATCTGTATTTCCGTATGCATATGCACTAAGGCTATCCATATAGGATTAGTTTCAGATCTAACCACTAAAGAATTTCTTAATTCTCTTCGCAGGTTTATAAGTAGGCGAGATAGGTGTGTTCAGATATTCAGTGACAATGTAACCACATTTCATGGAGCTAAAAATGAGTTAAATACTTTATATAAAATGTTTAAAACAGATTTTTCGCATATCTCGGATTTTATGTCTAATGAGAATATTGAATGGGTCAAACTCGCCCCATTGGGGAGTGATGTGAGCGAGCTCAGTAAAATTAGTAAAACATCAATTAGAGTGCTAGGTAACAATATATTGTCCTATGAACATTTTAATAAATTATATAAATTAGTTCAGATCGAGGCCATTGTTAATAGCAGACCTATAACACCCCTTATAGATGATGCTAGATATGACCAATGTTTAACCCTTGCATACTTCCTATTGAGCAATAGCGTCACATATTTACCAGAAGATGATCTTGTAAGCATAAATGAAAATAGATAAAATATATATCAACAATTGAGTAAATTACGTCAGACCTTCTGGAAACGATGGCAAACAGATTATTTAAACATTTCTGCATGAAAAGTTTTTCTACAAAAAGTGTCTTTGAAGAACTGCACTCTACTTTGGTAGACAACGCTCTATCTTATTCTACAGTGGAATACTGGTGCGCTGAACTTAAACACAGCTGAATCACATGCAATGATGACACTCACTTTGGGCGACCAACAACAGCCGCTTCCCAATAAAACGTTAAAAAATCGAAGAAATTGTTAAGGTAAATCGATATGTGAGCATCCGTTACTCATCTGAGATTCTAAAGCTTTCGTTTGGATAATTCCGTTCATTTTAACTCATGCCTTAAAAGTCAAAAAGGTGGCCGCGAATATTAATGTTAACAGATGTTCAAACGAAAGCAAGAGTTGATATTTCAAAGCTAAATTTAGTAATAATTGAAGAAGTTTCATTTTGTGCTCGTTTCGTAACCATTTTGACCTGGAGACGAATAACGAAAGCATGATCTGGAAAAGACCGTCTTCCCTGCCAGCCCACAGATCCAAGGTGTCTGCGTCCGCTTGAAAAGTAATGGCCTCTGTCTTCTGGGATGCGGAAGGTATAATAATGTTCAACTATTAAAGTAAGGGAGAGACAATAACCAGCGATTATTCCGCATCATTAATCAAAATACTACGCAAAGAACAAAATAATAAACTTTCAATTAATAAAGATTTTTCATCATGATAATGCCCCTGCCCATCAATCTGATGTTGCAGGCACTGCCATCTGAACTACTCGGTTTCAGTTGATGCAGCCATATAGCCACCATATTCTCTGGACCTATCTCCAAGTAATTTTTACCTTTCCACTCAACTGAAAAAGCACTTCCGTATTAGGTATTAAATCCGACGGCGACGATGAGGTGATGTGTGTTGCAGAGTCCTTTTTCGAGTCCCAAAACCTTGTTCTCAAGGGAATTACCCAACTTACAAAACGTTAAAGAAGGTGTATTAGCTTAAAAGCCGATTGCGTTGGAAAATAAATACAATTTACATATAGTTATCCTAGAGCTTCATTGCGTTTCCAAAAACTTATTGATCAACCTAGTAGTGTAATGGTTTATGTTAATTACCAAAAGAATTGTAACTTTGCTTATAATTATGCATATTATTTGTATCTTTTATAAGTTCAAGATGGTTATACCGCCATGTATTGGATGCCACAAGGTCTTTAGGTCTTCTTGTGGTGTTAATAGGATGAGATTTGGTGAGGGTTTTACTTATATTGTACTATTTTATTTAGCATAAGTTTATTATTAAATAGATCGTTCAATATTTTATAGACAGGTTACCTTGTAGTAAACTCGTAAAATATCTACATAACTTCATTTATCTCCATTCACTTTCACTCGCCTAAATGTGATTATTGATTGGAATTAAATCATAGCCTTATTGATCAACTGTTACTATTTGGTCGTTATCAAAACGCTTGACTGGTTATTTGCAGAGAAAATAAAAATAATATTTAAAGGATTCTGCCAAAACAATCTCAGAGAAAAATTAACTTTTAAAAAAAAGTAGGAGGACTAAGAACTAAAATTAATAAGAAAATTCAAATATTGTAAAATTAGTACAAGTCTTCATCCAAATCACAAAAAAATATTTCACATTATGAAGTCGGTGCTAAGTATTGTGTACAAAATAATTAAAGCCTCGACTTCAGATTATGAAACTATTTTATTCTTCTTAGTTCCTCGAAGTCGACGTTAACTTCGTATTAAAAGTTTTTTTTTTTTACTCTTTTGAGTAGAATACGTAACAAGAAACTAAGAAAACTAAATCATTTTCGGAAGATTTACCATTTAAAAATATTCACCATTCTAAGCCAACCAACCAGCCAAATGGGTGAGCGGCGAAGCCACCACCACACACCCTCGTACTGGTATTGTTGCTCTTCATTACAAATGGAGTTTTGGACGAATTTTATGCCATTTATCAGTTGCGAGAGCCTTATTTCCTCTCTGGTGTCTTTCTTTCTTTCACGATGCATTAAAATTGTCTAGTGAATTAAAAACGAATTGGTAAAAGATACTTATCAATGTAATTAAAAAAAATCGGCTTAATCCAAAGAGCGTCTTGAATTACGTATAGTATAAGCTAAAAACGGGTTTCAAATAAAATTCTAATTAATAACTTATATTAGTATATTTATAATAGGAAAATACATTAAAGGGAAGTTATTTTAATGATGAGCATATAGTGGTGCCGCATGTACGATGGGAGCATGCGCAATGGGGGTGGCATGAACAATGGGAGCCGCATGGACAATAGGAGGGGCGTGGACGATGGGGGCAGCGTGGACAATAGGAGTGGCGTGGACGATGGGGGCAGCGTGGACAATAGGTGCATGGGCCGCTTGAACAACCGGTGTAGCAGGAGCTGCATGCGCCGATGGAGCAGAGTTGTGAACGATAGCTTTGAAACTGAAAAATGAAGTAAAACATTAGTTTATAATTGGAGTTATTAGCATTAAATTACTGTACTGTTAATCATAATGTTTCAAGGCAAACGGAATAAAACACAATGCTAATAATATACATACTGCTTCGAGTTACTTTTTAATTCCAAAAAATGCACGTTACTTTGGGTTCTGTTGTGCATCTGGGGTACTGTTTACTTATATGGGTATTATTTTTAAAATTATAACCATATCTAAATATATAAATTTTATGTTTCAATTAGTTCTGCAAACAACTACAATCAATGGTAGAATGATGATATATTAAAATAAATAGTAAAATGAAACTAAATGACTTTGTGTGACAGTGAAATATAAGCTTTTACAGCACAAGATACAACTATTAACCATTTTTAATGCAGTGTACACTTGCCTTAATTAAATATATTGATAATTGCAACATTTAAATGATGTAACAAAAAACCGTAAACGTGTAGTGGCGGTAGATTATCCATTAACTCGTATATTATCATCTCGTGGGTATCGTAAGAGGCGACAGAGGGAGAAATACAGGAGATGGGCAGCAGCATCTTCGTCATATCAACTTAAAAATAAAAAGTTGCGATTGCACACCTGCCTGCCAAGCGCTATGGCAAATATTGCCCGCTATAACGCCAATCTATAGGGCATGGCCTATGTTTGACAGTGGACTTATATAGGCAGTAACTGTAACGGTAATCAAGGATCACTACTCTGTTGTATCATCGTTAAAATGCTTGAGCGAGTATGAAACTACACGATTTTATCAAAGTTATCGACCGAAACAACAGTTGAATTACGATCGAAGGATAAACTACTACGTTCTTAGATTTATCTGTAAATTGTTAGTCTCGCTTGCTTGGAAGTTCTTTGTTGCTTGAGAATCCAGTTAAGAAATCTACGAAAGTATAGTATACAACTATGAACATCCGCTAAATGCAAGTAATTATTAATTAGAACATCATGTATATAAGAGCTTGATATTAAAACTGTATGTAATAATGGTTTTTCATATATTTATATAAAGAAATCTGTAGTGCTGTATGTTATTTCTGATTTTTCAGCTCCCAAATGCTGTTTTCGTTTGTAAGTACTCAATATGTTTGATTTTAAACATATATTGTATTTTGGGGCTGAGATGCTGCAAGAACAGATAACCGGTGGTGAAGAAAGGTTTTCGAGTGGCAGCCTCGTACCAATAGACAAATTTGGCTCAGGGCCGTGCTATGTAGGGTGCTTGGGGGAAGCCCATGTAAAGCTATGAACTTGTAGAGATATTATAACAAACCTGCACGGTGTAATATTTGAACTTTTCCCTGCTCCAAAACCTAATCTAACAAGAAGAGGCCAGTGTCTAGCAGTGGAACGTATCTAGAACTAGCAGTAGTCTTTAGATTGAGGTGAAGGTGTATTCGATTCGAATAGAAATACTTGATGTAACACAAATAGGAAATTTTATTATTTAACTAGCTGTAGCCCGCGACTTCGCCCGCGTGTAGTTTGTTTTTGATTTTATTTGCGCGGAACCCTAAATGTTTTTGTACTTAAAAGTAGCCTAAGTTACTTCTTATAAAATTGGCTATCCGCCAGTGAAAGTCCCGTCAAAATCGGTTCAGCCATTTCGGAGATTAGCCGGAACGAACAGACAAACAGACAGACAGACAGACAAAAATTTTAAAAATTGTGTTTATGTTATAAGTGCCGTATATACTTTTAATATGAATTTAGTAAATAGCTGTTATTTTGACATTACAAACGGACACTTCAGTTTTATTTATTTTTATAGATAAATATGGAATCTCACCCGGAGTGGTCGTCAGCACTATATTCCACCCTCCTGACGGAGCCATCAGGCTGCAGAAGCGAGTACTCGCCTTTTACAACATCACCTTCACGACTCTCGTGTTGGGATTTGTGGTCACCGGTGTGAGGATCTTCAACCGAGTAAGAGAACTCATAATGCGCAGGAGCCTGTAAGTAACAATACTCAATTTCATGACTATAGAAAAGATTAATGATAACATACGTGACGTTGTACTCTGCTTATTGGAATTTCCGTAGTTGATCCAAATTATGATAAACAATTTTATTTCGTTACAATGATTCGGGAGTAGGCATAAAATGTCGATACAGTTACTGATAAATAAATCAAATGCGAATTGATAAATAACAGACAGTAGTTACAACACATTTTAATAAGAAGTTAGTACAATTAAAATTTAATAGTGTCGCAACAAGCAACAAGCTCAAAATGTTTTAATGACATCAGAAGCAATATAATTAAAACAACATAGTTTATAGAAACCCAGTAATTACTATTTGCTATGAAATAAAAGTATTATATTTTCATTCTTTTACAGATTCCAAAATGTAGGATATTTTGTGGACGGTTGAGAGAACGCAAGGTTGTATTTCTTTCTGTTTCTTCATAATTTAATTAAAAGTAAATGTCAAATTAAAAGAACTGAAAAGTGGGTGCTAAGACATAGTGTATAGAATAACTAAGACCCAACTACAAAATGTTAATTCATCATTTATTTCGCCACCTTTAGGGGTGGAAATTTTTGCTTCCAATTTATATGAGATTATCTCAAGAGTACCAATTTAATTAAAAAAAAGAATCGTGAAAATTGTTTGACAATTGACGAAGGTGTCGCGTAACAAACATAGAATAAATACAGTCGAGTTATAAATCTCTTTCCTTTTTAAAGTCGGCTAATAAGAAACTTAACTGTATAGACCCGAAGCTTTTAAATAGAGGAAAATGATTTCTTGCTTGATTTTACCTGGTTATAATATCCAAACTGATAACGGAAAATAGTATAATACGAGTATAAGACCAACAACTTATTATTGTTTTTTTTTTTCATAACACATAAAACATTTAATGTTAAACATAATTATTATGAAGCGTTATTGGCAGACGGATTGGCAGATTGTTTCCTGCCGGTCAGAGTGTTTCACGTCTAGCATACTATCGCATTGTACCGTAATAACAAAATGTACTGGAAAAATCTTTCTAGTATTTTCCATTGCTGTCTTTTACGACATCCGTGGCATGAAATCAGTTGATAGATTCCATGCCTCACTACCTTACGATACAACTTAATCGACGAATAATTATTTACAATATTAAAAACTATAATAATAATTAAAAAAAAACTAAAACTAGAAACTTAATTATCATATAGTCCTACTCCCCGCGGTATCGTGCCAAGAACGCTCGCTGTGTTTCACCGCTGAATGGCTATACTTAGCCTTTGAGCGAGAAAATAATTATAATTATTTGGTTAATATTATGATAAGGTTTTGTTTTTTTTTAGTTTTGTTAGTTTCGTTGCGAAAGTTTTGACTTACATTTTCTTCTATATGTTCAGCGTGTGCATAAACCTCAGGAGCATGGATAGCAGGTGCAACGTGTTGAACAATAGGGGTGGCGTGAACGACGGGAGCACTATGCTGCAGAATAGTCGAATGCTGTTGCAGAAGAGGTGCGGAGTGATGAACTATGGGCGCTGCTGCGAATTGGGTGGCGATTCCATGGGTAGGCTGGTCATGATGAACTATGCTTTGTGAAGAAATTGCTTGTCCATGACCTTCGTCAGCAGCAAGGCATGCCGCTACCAGGAGACTGAAAACTGCGATCTGAAATATTTAAAAATATTATAATATATTTCAGAATTACACTACAAATATATATGATATAAATATATAAAACCAAAGTTATGCTTCTAAAATATAATTCAATGATAATTTGTACGCAAGTTTTAATTAACTGAAGAAACTTTTGTTGAAAGTACGTTAGGTGTTTATGTATTTCAATTTTATCTTATACCGATTTTCTTAATGGTATAGATTATATCTTTAGAAGATGTTATAATGAATAAGCTAGTAAAAGTGTTATACTATTTTTATTACTTTGTTAATAAAATATCTCACTTTAAAGTACATGTTGATGAAGAGAGTTGAGCTCGATTGATAAGGAGCCCATATGGGCGATACTTTTTATACTTTAGGGAAGCGTTGTACGCATGTGTCACCCGAGCCAGTGAAACCGGCTGGAAACACGACACCAGTTTACGCTTTACATCATACCATTGACACTTATTGGGATTCATTCAAGGTTAACAAAAATCTGTTTCCAAAAGTTTTCTTCTTGCTTTCACGAAAATGAAAACGACCCAAGATTTTGATATGAAAATGATTTTCTTAGGGTAATATATACCCTTGTAAAGTATTGTATTTTATATTCCTTAAGATATTATAAAAAATAGATTCTAATTAAAATAATTGCATATTTTAAGATTAATGCTTTGTGATTAAATGGCAATTTATAAAATAATTGCATCAAATGAATATATCTGTATAATATCTCACTTAAGTACATGTTTATACAGAGATTTCCTTTGGGTGAAAAATAGACTCTAATTAAAGTAATATCTGTATAATAAATATATATCTATATAATCTATGACGCAGTTATTTTATAAATTGCCGTTTCATCGCAAAGAATTTAACTTAAAATATGTAATTAATTTAATTAGAGTCTATTTTTTTACCAAAATGATTTTTTTTCATCATATTTGCTGCAAGAAGCCACGATAGTGCGAAATTGATTAAGGAAAAATCACTCAAAACTTAGTGTAAAGCGCGTTTATTGTTACTTTTAAAGTATATTTTTAATTATATTAATTAATTAGTGGAAATAAGACATGATAATAAATACATCGTGCTTATAAACGTTTGCCATATTTTCAGTTAACATTTTTCAACTGGTAATAAATTGGATATGGATTAAAATATAAAATGTATATATTTTAGTCCATATCCAATATGGCCAAAATATGACCTGATCTGTTTTCAATTCAACGACAAACTTTCGCATTTTTTGGGAAACCATCAACATTCCAGGATATGTATTATGGTGTCACGTTAACACAGATGCCTTCACTAGCTCAACCATTTCAAGAAGTTTATTTTTTATTTTATTAGGACAAAACACTTATTCATTTTGTTTGCTTATATAAATTGGTGAAATTATGCTAAAAGTATTTAAAATACCACATTACCATTGTTCTCGAACTAACATTTTAATTTTATATACTTTTACAGGAAATGTATAAGAAATGTATGAAATACTACTTATGTGAAATAATTTGCTTGCGTATCATGTTTATTAAGTTAGCTAATGTTAATCCATATGGTTGAGGTACTACACCACAGGCCACTCAAAAAGTTTTGCGATAAATAATTGTTTAATGTTTATAATTTATTTTAAAAATACGACTATTTGCAAGCAAAAATACAAACGAATTTTGATTTCAAAAATCATGTTTCATTGAAAAAATAATCTTTGCCGTGAACATTTTCACGTGATAATTTTTTACGATTTTAAATGTCGCTTAAAATCGGATGAATCGCTTGATAAATTTGAAATGAAATTTATCATTAAAGGCCCTTATACGACAACTATGTACAAGACATTACAGCACGTTCAATTAGCACAGAGAAGAAAGAAGTGGTTGCACTTTGACGGCTGTTACGGAAGAAAACGTGTAAGCAGTGAAAACTTTAATTGAAAAGAATAGGAAAATTACATATAAAGAGATTCAGCACATCGTATTGAAGTTTGGGTGAAGAAGCTTTCACGAAATCTTACAGGAACGCCTTCACGTGAGGAGGATAGTTACCAACATGTGCACGTACGCATATGTACAATCTCATTGATGCTCAGAAGCAGGTTTGATTGGACTAGTACCGTGACATTTATTTATAGATAATTGTGAAAAGCGAGCATAAGCATAAGCAAAACAAAAATACGCTAGCAGCGTTGGAGTCTGCTGACTGGAAGTGTTTCGAATATTGGATCAGATACAATTTAATCTTTGTATAGATGCTGATGGACAGGCATTGAATAAATATTTAATTATAATAAGTTTTACAATTGAACTTTTTTTCGTTTAGGAAAACACACACACACACACAAACACACACACACACACACACACACACACACACATATATATATATATATATATATATATATTATAAAAAACCAAAATTCAAACATCATTAAAACACTTTTTTCGGGTAACTTGTATTACCAAACACCATGCCTTACAATGTGACATATTTCGTACCCCAGTCAGTTAGAGGCGAATCATCAGTAAGATGGTGCCTATCTCCTGTTTCAGTTCTGTTTAGGTTCCCTCTGTCAACTCTTATGACATCAACGGGACGATAAGTGGTAGTGGATATTTTCACACCGCCACTACCCAATAATTTACAATGAATATCAATTTATTATTTAAATATACATTCTACAGTAAAATGTTTGAGTATATCTACAGACTATCTATCATTAGATTTATCACACTACAGGTGTTAGATGCAATCCATAACACACTCGTAGCACATTTAAAATAAAAATTCCCATGTACAAGTTTACTATATCATGTACAGACAAAAGTCTATACTTACATATATTTATTTCGTACCAGTATCAGATTATGTCCCACATAAAATGATCATCCAGTGGTAATAAACCGGTTACATAAATTATACATTTTAGTGCTTATCCAGTGTATGCGAATGCAGGCCGTATGTGGTCAGTGAGAAAGTAGTGTACTAGGTTGCACCAAGCGCTCCAGTAAGCTGTTACGCAACGACCGTAACTCGTGACACACTGAGTAAAATAATGGAATTATGTGATTTATGCACCTTTGTTTTGTTATATAATAACGTTATAGCGTTAAATTTTGATTTATAATTTTAAATTATAAATTTCGTATAACCGACTTCAATATAAATTATTAAGGATTCAACAAAAACTAATAATGAGACCTTGATCAACATTTTATGGGATCACATGAGAAGCACCAGCTTTCAAATGAAAAAAGAATAATCGAAATCGGTTCACCTAGAAAAAAGTTATTAGGTAATACACATAAAAAAGAAGATATAGTCTAATTGAGTACCTTCTTCTTTTTGAAGTCGGTAGAAAAATAGGATGAATGGCTGTGAAGATTATTATTTATTTTATCTCATTTAGTAGCTCGATAAACATTTTTATAATATATTAAATATGAAGAAAAACCACCTTACTTTTACATAAATAAGTAGAAAGTACAGATCTTTATTAACAAACTAGCTACCCGCCTCGGCTTCGCCGGAATAAAATCTATTGATGTAGCGTTGTTTAAATAAAAATAATAATCAAAGACAATTTATTTTATCCATTTTTAGTTGTTTTTAATCTCTAAGCTTTTTGGATAAAACATATAGCCTAGATTCCTCCTGGTATTGCCTGGTAAAGTTCTGTTCGTAAAATTTCATCGCAATCGGTTCAGCCAGTGAACATTAGCCTGGACAGACAAACATTTTAAAATAGTAGCCCGTCATTTCAATATTACAGACAGAGAACTAAATTTTATTTACATGTATGTATAAACTTGATATTCATTGATTTTATGGAATATTTCCTGATGGCAATAAATAAAAATAAAGTGTGCCGCATTCTAATATCGTGCAATGGTGGTGTTGAACCCCATTGTTAATGTCGTTCTGTTGCAGTCGTAAGAGGAGACTATAGGAAAGCCAGAAAAGTTTTAGCTTCACTGGAACCGTATATCTATCGAGATATGGTATAACTATATCATTTACACCAAACGGAAAATACTTAGAATGGCGACGGTCAGCAGCATCAAAGGAGCGAGACGTCTGAAACTGTGATCTGAATAAGGGTGACAAACGAACACGCAGTTCACCTGATGGCAATTGGATGCTGTGGCCCATAGACATCTCCATTTATTCTCGATTGAGAATCAAAATGCAGATGCGTTGTCACCCCTGAGGACTAAGATGGAACGCCTCGTTTCCAGTAAAAAGAGTTTCAGCGTCTCTACACTCACCATACGAAACAGCAGCATTTAGCTGCTATCTTGCGATGGTGTTCTGTGAGAGCGAGGTCCTACCCCGGTCAAGCCGACCCATACGTGCTACAACCATAATATAGCTGCTGCATGACTACCACGTAAAAAGTGTATCCAATTTAAAAGATTTTTCATGAATAATTACATCGTGAAATTAGCTTATGGCAGAATTTTGCTGGGGATCTATTTCTGGTTAAGGGTGATGCTTCTAAAAGAATCAAAAAGCAAATGAGATCGGAACGAATGTTCCGCATTAATCCCCGAGTTGCCTAGTAACGCAAAAGAGAATGTAATATGTAAACTGATATAAATCTTGCCTGGCTTTCGGTGAAGGTCACGTGTGGGGTATGCGGTATATGCACTCCATTATTGGAAATTGTTAATGAAATATTTCAGTGCTGTTAATTTACGAGTAAAGTTCTATCTTGTTATAAATTGATTAAGATCTATCGACCGTTGTACCATCTCTTTACAAGTACTTATAGTATATCGGAGTAAAAAATTAATGAAATCAAATATTTTTTTAACACATTGAAATGGCAAAGGAGCTAACAGTCAGTCTAATCTGATGTCCAAATTATGGAAAAGGACTACTGTCACACACTGTGTCCGCGTTACACATTGCAGGACACACACAATTTTAGTCTATTCCAAATTATTTTTTCAACATTATATACTCATAGGCATATATTGCAGGCTACTATTAAGCTTAATATTTCGTTAGTGTTTTGAGGCTATAAGTAAATTGGTAGTTCCCATAATATAAGTATTATCCTATTTGAGATACATTCATAATATTTTATTATCTTAAAACTGATTGGAATTCGTATCGAAATAACATACTTTCCATGTTTTTCTTATTTCGTCAAAAATTCTAGTGTAGTAAAAAAATAATAAATAATAAATGTAAATTTAGAGTGATAAACTGCTTTAAAATTTAGCCATAAATAAGTTAGAATGTATATAGAGAACAATTTAAGGGAAACTGGCTACAATATAATATCTGAAAATCTATTTCAGAAAATCTCTATTATAGGCTCGTTTGTTGTTTTCCTATTACGTAAAAGTAAAAATTCTGATATAATTTAAAAGAAGTGATAATTTTATATAAATAAATATATACTTTTTATTCATTCATTTATTGAAATTTAAAAAAGACTTGTTTGGTATATTAGTGCTGAAAGATTTTGTAACGGTATTGAAACATATTTGTTATATTTATATTTGTATTAATATATTTGCGAGAACATGACACAGTGAATGAAACTAGTTTTATACGAGTATGACCATATGCTGCAGAACTAAGTCCGGTTGTGCACCGCTTCATTCATTAACCCAATCAATGAAAATAGCTAAAGACAGAAAATGAATTTGTGCACTGTTCACACTATATGGATTACTCGTATCTGTGCAAAATTTTATGGAAATCACAAAATTAGTTCCAAAGGAGAGAAAAATTGCTTCAGAGTCGGTGATAAGAGGGCGACCGCTGCTTCAATTAATTTTGGCCGTGGTTTTAACCTTTACTGCAGGCCGCGGAGGAGTAGGGTCACTAAGAAATATTTTTATTGTTTTGAGAGTGGCGCGGTTGAGATTGTGTATTCTCTGTACTGCCCTTGGAAGGGTTTGATGGGTATTCCAGGTGCAGCTAATAGTTCACGAGTTATGCGCCGATATGGGACCCAGAACGTAAGATAAGGTTCTCCACGAAGTAGATGTTGGCTTTTCTTGGCTTCTCATCACCAGAATCGAGTCAATACAGGAGGCAAAAAAATCAGTGTTGTTTGTGTCCACGCCGTAAAGATAGTAAAACGTCGCATTATTCATTATTTATTTAAAACCTTGCATTCACTCCATTTTACCCTACTGCCCCAGAAGGAGGTTAAATTTTTTCGAGAGTATGTATGTATGTATGAATGTTTTGTATATATGTCAATTTATTTGGCAAGCTCTGTAGTCTAAGACGCTTGATTTAGACATGTATGACCTAAGTAATATAATTCTTCAAGGCGTTTTTTTTTCTGTACAGTTTTTTAACGCAGTTGGGTTTTATTAATTACTGTTTTAACCGTTAGTTAAGCTTGTTAATGCGCATTCATACATATTTAATAATATAATTCTTAATGTTTAATACAAAGGAAAACAGAGTAAAATTAGGCATTAATATTACAACAAGCTCTCTTAATATTAAATAAATATTGAATTTGTAGCCTAAACAAATTATAAATAACTTTATTTGCTATTAAGTAAGATAACGTTCTTTCTAAAGATGCATCAAATGACATGCAACCGTGAAAGATTTTTCTATACCTGCTTCTATTGTGAATACAGTATGACCATTTTGTGACATTTTGATTGAAATTATAAATGGATGTAAATTGCCATATGTCGATTGACAAAACCTTGCTCATTACTTGAACCATACCAATGGTAATCCAACCCAAACTCATTACACTTCAAAATTGAACACGACAAGTAGAAACTATCAGAAGGTACTACTGACACTATTGCTTATGAGGCAGGGCATAATATGAATATTTACCGCCATCCAATGCAACATTTTAGCGACGTAATCTGAAGTAAGTTTGAATGGAAAGACAAGTGAGTTGTAATATAATCAGAACAAAGCAATAAAGTAATTCTTTACAAAAATATTTGCTTTACCGAGGTTTCAATAAGGACTGGGATACATAGCCTATAATTTACTAATTATGACAAACAGTAAGTATTAAGTGCAATTACGTACATTATGGTCCATGATGAAGTGTTAGCAAATTTCGATGAAGTTTAACTGAAGTTGGATAAAACATTCAACCAGATACAGTGAAATACACGCCAACGATAAATGACGATACAGATAATATTATGTTACATGATCTGTTTTATATCATCCATCAAAACTATTCAGTTATGTTTATAGTTATGAAAATGATTTAATCTTATTATTTGAAAAATTATAATAATTTGTTCTTCCCTCCAAATTTCATTTCCATGAACCTGTAAACATCCAGCAGGATATTAATTATTCGTTATAACGTTTAGCAGGCTATGTTCGCAGTATTACCTCAACCTCCGGTTTTCCTCTTACGGGATAGTTATAACGTAAATAATTAAAAATTAAAAATTTTGAACAACCGACTTCAATATAAATTATTAAGAATAACTCAAAAACTATTGGTCAGACCTTGATTAAATTTATAAGAGACCAAATGAAAAGCACCAGGTTTTAAATAAAGAAAGAATCATCGAAATCGGGTCACCCAGAAAAAAGTTATGAGGTAACACACATAAAAAAACATACAGTCGAATTGAGTACCGTCTCCTTTTTGAAGTCGGTAGAAAATACAAATATTCTAATTTCAAAGTTCTCTCCACATTTATTTGCGACCTAATTAAATTGTGTTTCATTGAAAAATGGATCTGCGTCGGGAAAATTAATACTACAATATACTAAAAATGTTTTGTTTAACTGGCACATATACCGGTAATAGCTATGATTTAGCTTCATTAATTCAAATAAATGTAATTTTAAGTATGTATATTATTTATTCAAAAACAGTTATTTATTTGTATCATTGGATTATGTTTTTTCTGTAATATCGCTATATGTTTAACCATGGACTGGAAGAAAATTCGTATTATTTGTGGCGTTGTAGTCAAGAAATATACAAATTCTATATTTACTCCAGAACAGATTATGAGTAAACAATGTATGTTCGTTTAGTGCCAAAAAGAGCATCGCCAATTCTAGACTGTTAGTTGGCATTGAGTTCGAGTTATAATTAATAAATTTTAATAAAAATAACCCGGATGAAAGTCAATATAAATTTGCGACACTTACTAGAAATGGAAGAACGTCTGCTGGGTTACCTAGTGCTCTTAGATTATAATTTTTAGAAAAATGCTTTCATTGCTTTTCCATAACATGTTCCCTGCTCAAGTTTGAGACGCAATAGTAAAACAAATCTTTGTTAACATAGATGTTGTACATATTATATATTATGTAGGTAGGGGAATAGTTAATACATTTTATTGTTATAAGATAATATGTTCCTTTATAAAATAAAATGTACTCATTAAATTATTTTTAAAATAGTTTATAATTATTAATCATTTGCAGTTGCTTGTAGCCATTTTTGTAAAGTTGTGAAATTCGATGTCGAGACGTCGAAAATTCAAGATGATCAATTATGTTGCATACTGAGATCCTCATCATTATTAACAGACGAGAAAAACAGATGGTCATAAATATTGCAACCATAACTTATACATGGAATCGTTTAAGTCTGAAGGTTATAGTGACCTATCGCATATGATGACCTATTTGCGAATACTCGTTTTCTCTTATATTCCGATCAGATATTGTTCGTTTAAGGTTATGGGCCTCAGTTATAGTTAAAGATACAACGTAAGTCTTAAATCTTATTTTTTGTACATAAAAAATATAATCTTACTTGATATTGTCTTTGTTTTGACGAATACCAAGAAATTCTCAGTAGATGCGTGGAGTCAGGAAGTTGGCGGTGTCTCACAACCATGCCTCAGAAAGCACGTAAAACCGTTGGCGGCTTTGGTCCTGTGCCTGATCTCTCTCCAGTCAAGAGAGTCGGTTTATCGTCCCATCGGACTATGAGAGTGAGGGAATAGAGAGTTCACCTGTGCTTGTGCATACACTTGGTAACTATAATCTTAAATCTCTTAGTTATTTAGTTATTATTAGTATACGGATTAATGAAAATATTTCAAAATGAAGTAAAGATAATTAAGAGTAAGTTGGTAATTTACTGGGTTTGTAGCTTGTTAAAGTTAAAAGCAGCATTTCTGAGAGAGTTTTAGGGCAAGGCAATGACCGCCGCGCTGTCCCAATGCGTGTTGACGAACTTCACATGTCTTGGAAATATTTTTTTTCTTATTTCTCAGACATGCAGGTTTTCTCACGATATTTTCCTTCACTTCATTCTTAAATAATTTTCTGAATAATTAAAAGGGGATTTAATATGTACATTTGGCTGCTTCGAAAATTTTGACTTTCATTTTTAAAAACTGCATAATCAAAAATTGAGATGATTTTTCGTTTCTTTACATTTTTAATCGACAATATTAAATTATTCATTATTGTCTATCAAAAGTCCGCTGAAAATAGGCTGCCCTCATAAATTGTCTCATAGGTAGGTATTTGTCATAGTTGCCATGTTTGGCAGACAGGTTGGCAATCGCAGTTTGTTATTATTTTGTGTCTTTATTGAAAATGCTGCTCATCTCCTGTTTTATTTCCCTCTGTCGCCTCTTAACTCACCCACGGGATGATATGGGGGTAGTGGATTTTTTTACGCCGCCACTATACGGTGAATTATACATATTCTGAAAATAGATATGTTTGACGCAATTTCCTTCAGTGGAGAAAAAACGAGATGCGACAACACGTATATATTTTTATGGTTCCATACTTCAAAAATCCAGACGGAACCCATTTGACAAGATCACTGTCTCACCGTCGGCCATTTATTTTTTGCAGTGATTAGTGATTTTTGCTATTGACCCTCGCTTCTTCATCCTGGCTTATTCCAGATAAAATAAATTCTGATTTTTATTATAAGTAATTAAATATGAATATAGACAAATTTTAAAATAACTTGAAAAATTCAAAATACATATTATTTCTTAGTTTTTAGTCGTATTAACTTTTAAATTATGTGAAAATGGCAAAATGGATAATATCGTTCCCAAATGACCTGATGAATGAAATATTTTAACAATCATAATAGCTATATGTACATATTAAATTACAATATTGTATATTATATGTTTTATAAATAATATAGTAACATAAGGCTAAATGCCTACCATCACTTACCATCAGGTGGCTTGTGTGCTCGTTTGTCAACCTTATCCTATAAAAAACAATTAAAACGTGTGTGTTTTCTGAATGAAAGACTAACTTATAAAATTTTTTTGTATTTGTACAAAATTTTAAAAGTTATTTAACTATTTACTTTTATTTTATTTGTGCACATCATCATCATCATCATTACAGCCCTTCACAAGTCCACTGCTGAACATAGGCCTCCCCCAAAGAATGCCACAAAGCACGGTCCTGAGCCACCTGCATCCATCGACTTCCTGCATGTCTTACCAGGTCGTCACTCCATCTCGTGGGGGGGACGCCCTACACTTCGCCTACCGGTACGAGGCTGCCACTCGAGAACCTTTCTTCCCCATCGGTTGTCGGTTCTTCGAGCTATATGGCCGGCCCACTGCCACTTCAGCTTACTAATCCGTTGGGCTATGTCGGTTACTCTGGTTCTACTGCGGATATCCTCATTCCTAAGTTTATCACGCAGAGAAACTCCGAGCATAGCCCTCTCCATAGCTCGCTGAGCGACCTTGAGCTTCCTCATACGGCCAGCAGTGAAGGACCACGTCTCAGTTCCATAAGTCATCACTGGCAACACGCACTGGTTGCACAATTTCGTTTTCAGGTATTGAGGTATGTCTGACGAGAAGATGTGTCGTAGCTTCCCGAACGCTGCCCAGCCGAGTTGAATCCGTCGATTGACCTCTCGGTCGAAGTTGGACTTACCTAGTCGGACTATTTGTCCCAGGTAAACATACTCGTCAACAACTTCGAGCTTAGTGCTCCCAACAGCTACCGGCATAGGTGTGACATGGACATTGAACATGATCTTTGTTTTGTCCATGTTCATCTTAAGACCTATCCGTTGGGAAACACTATCGAGGTCATTGAGCATAGTGCTTAGGTGCTCCAGCGATTCTGCCATAAGGACTATATCGTCGGCAAATCGAAAGTGAGTGATGTGCACATAGTGCATAATATTTAGTAGTACACTACATTTTTATTTTATATGTACATACAATCAAAAAGTTTCAAACCGAGTGAATTCCCAAGTTACTTTGTTTTAAACCAACGAAAAAAATACTATGTAAACAAAATCGTGGGTTTGGCTAGTGTCATACATAATGAATATAAAACGGGACTATTATTAAAAGTACCATATACCTTAGTAAGTATCAATATATGCACATAAATGAATGGGAATAGTGGTTATTTTAGTGAATACCTGATCGTATTACTTTCACTCCGCACGTTGTAATCTTGTAATGTACACTGTATTAAAATGTTCTATTTCAATTCAGATGCCATACAAGTGTTCTCACGTTTCCTTGCTGTTACCTACATTTTGTATTCTAATTAACACGTGTGAGGACTAGTCGAGACACAGTTGCGATGTTTTGTTTCGCATTTGATTGCGAGCAGTCAAAACGCCCAATTGTTGTCTTCTCATTTCAAAATATCCGTTTAAGCAACAACTTGCATCCATCGTTGTTAAGAAGTGCTCGTAAGCTTAAGATTGTGAAATAATTATACGTTGGGTAATGGATAATGAAATAAAGCAGACCAAAGATTTTAAACATACCTCTAAAGGGAAATGAACCAGCCGATTTGAGTCATTTTAAATTAACACAAATTAATTCTCCTCGTTTATTACCTACGAAGAATTTTTTTTACTGTCAACACTGTTGTTAATAAATGTATGTATATATATATATATATATATATATATATATATATATATATATATATATATATCGGGAAAATAGTGTCATCATCATTACTACAACCCTTCACAAGTCCACCGCTGAACATAGGCCTCCCTCAAGGAATGACACCAAGCACGGTCCCAAGCCACCTGCATCCATTGACTTCCTGCATGTCTTACCAGGTCATCATTCCATCCAGGGGGGGGGAGGGATGACACAATATTACTTTGTAGTTTCAATAATAATATTATCTTTAATGTCTTAGTATGCAAGGGTTTTTGTCTCGACCAATTACTGCAAAGTACCTGGACGGTCAAGCTTAGAAAAAAATGACATCGTCAGAGTGCCACCTGTATAGATGAAGGAAACCTTCTATTTCAATAAAACTAGATTTTACGGATTTTATTGCGTATATTAACTTATTTTTATATTCCTGACATTTCGAGCACTTTACAGCACCCATGGTCACGGAGGTGACGGGACGGGGGGGGGGGGGGGGGGGGGGGGTTACTGAGGTGTTCAACGTCCCAATGTCATATTTTATTAACCACGGCAAGGTAGCCGTGGTTAACTATGACATTGGAACGTCGAACACCTCGGTCTCCCAGTGACCGTTGGTGATGTAAAGTGTTCGAAATGTCGGAAATATAAAAATAAGATTAACTTATTTTTTAGGGTTTTATAAAAACTAGTTAGACGAAAAGCCGTAAAAACGAGTTTTATTATATATTTAAATGTGTGGTGTTCAGGTAAAGATAAGAAATCATTATGTAAACTTTCATGTTACGCCCAATTTTGTGTTTTGCATACATCGTATTTCAGCGGATTAAAGATGTGGTGTTCACGTAAACATAATATACCTAAATCATTATGTAAACTTTTTTTGGTTACGGCCAATTTCATGTTTTTGCATACAGCGCATTCTAGTTGATTATGTCTGATCTAATCCTTACATAGAACTACGTATAAGGCAAGAATAACAAATAATACAGTTCAGATTCAATATTTAAAGAGGTTTATTTATTGTATTTAATTTATACCTTCGGATTTAACTTTTTAAAACCTCCTGTAGTTAACAAAAAGTTAACTCTAAGTAATGCTTACCATTACTTAGAGTTAACTTTTTGTTAACTACAGGACAGGAAGTTTGGCGCAATTAATGCTATAACACGCTAATGAATTTATATGTGGGGTTAATTATTATTTAATTTATATATTCATATCATATTTTATTTGCTTTTTGTTATATTATTATGCATTCTAACTTGTTAAAGAGATCTTGAAGCACTGAACAAAATAAATGGATTTAACTACTTTATTAAAACTTATAAAACTATATAAAATTAACTGTAATATCACAGAATAATAGCTTTACAAGTTCTAATGATGATGGATCACGGGCGGCGAGTTGTGAACCACGGCGTTGAATCTGTTGAATAAACATAATATTTTTTACATTTAATAATATTTATTATAAAATAGCATTTATATTTGCTTTTTTTATAGGATGAGGGTGACAAACGAGCACACAGTTCACCTGATGGTAAGTGGTTGCTGCGGCCTATAGACATCTACATTTATCCTCGTTTGCGAATCAGAATGCAGATGCGTTGTCACCCGTGAGGACTAAGATGGAATGCCTCTTTTCCAGTAAAAAGGGTCTCCGGTTCTCTACACTCACCATACGAAACACAGCAGTGTTAAGCTGCTATTTTACGCTGGTTTTCTGTGAGAGCGTTTCCTTCCTCGGTCGAGCCGACCCATTCGTGCTACAACTATACTACTAATATAGCTGCAGCATGGCTCTACCACGTATATAAATTAAATTACATTATAATAGCAAATAATATTTGTTAGTATAGTTAGTAAAAATATATATCACATATATTTTAAACTATTATATCAACGACTATTTAGTTAATGTATTTAATGTGAGATATTCTTACCCATTGTGATGATCAGCAGTGTAGGTCACTTTTCGGAATGAACCATCAGGTTGGAGAAGAGAATATTCGCCTTTAACAACATCTCCGTCGCGCTCCTCGTGCTGGCTCTTATGATCGCCTGTATG
This sequence comes from Parnassius mnemosyne, assembly GCA_963668995.1. Taxonomy (NCBI): domain Eukaryota; kingdom Metazoa; phylum Arthropoda; class Insecta; order Lepidoptera; family Papilionidae; genus Parnassius; species Parnassius mnemosyne. The sequence goes on from CAVLGL010000159.1 coordinate 36,971,945, forward strand.
GGGATCTTCTACAGAATACGAGAAGCCGTATTTAGGATGAGCCTGCAAATAACATAAGAATTATTTGCTTTTCCTCTACCACAATTAAAAGAAGTGGTAAACTTAAAATTTTGTACAAACGTCTTCACTATGAATATAATATATTATTGTTTTTTTAAAACCCTTTAACCGATTTCGATAAAATTTAAATGGGACCACCTGGAAAGTATACCCTTTGAAACAAAAAAAAAAAAGAATTTTCCAAATCAGTTCAGGCGTGTTTGTGTAATCAGTGAATATACATAAAAAAGACTCAGACGAATGGAGAACCTCCTCCTTTTTTGATGTCGTTTTATAAGACTGATGAACGATTACATACATAGGCGAACTATTGAGAGGAAATGACAATAATCCATCGTCATGTCATGAACCTTTTTTAGTCCACTGCTGGTTATAGACCTTTCTAAAATGCGCCGGCTGACAATTAATTCCTGGAAATTTTGCCTATTGTCGCCGTGTCGGACATCCGGGTTGTTGGACGCATAGCCGATAAATTTATACACGCAATATTTCTGTTTCCCGTCACCAGTTTGTAAAATTTGGGTTAAACGCTTTTGGTTCGATTTTACCTTACTAGATGTATTAAATGTAATGCAGGTAACTCAGAGCAGTGTTTTGTGGCATTCCTTGAGGAAAGCCTATGTTCAACAGTGGACTTGTGGAAGGCAGTAATGATAATTATTGTTTAGTTATAAATGCTTCATCCGTCTATCAGTAGTGCGCACATTGTGCAAATGAAGTCGGTGAAAGAAGTGTTATGCCAATTTTGTCTCCAACTTTGCATCTTAGATTTCTCCACTACACCGTATTAAAAGCAACAGGCAGTAATATATTCCTAATTTACGCTTGTGATCCATCGGGTTTAAATTATGCGGTTGTGTAGCCGACAATAAAATATATGAAGTGGCAATAAAAAACTCCATCTTGCCATCTAGAAACATTTTTTCGATTTATGGATAAACAAGTACCTAACTCCACCTCATTATCATTGACAAGAATAGTCAGTACACGGGATTCAAGAGCTCAAGATATTTAACATTCTAAAAATATTTTCGCTAGTCGGGACTATATATAATGTATTATTAATACTTACGTATTCGTCGACATAGTGATCTTCGTGTGTACCAATAGCATGTACGGCAGGTGCAGCGTGGTTTTCAGGAGCAGCATGAATTGCAGAAGAAGAGTAACTGGCCGAGGCTGTGTGAGCAGCTGGAGCAGCGTAGTCGATTGGGATCTCGTGTTGAATGTTTTGATCGTGATGTACTATATTATACGATGAAACTGCTGGCGCATGGTGCAACAGACCCGCCTGACAGGCTGTCATTACAGCAAGAGCAACAATTATCTGCATAAGAAAAAGTTTTAATCAAATATCTTGCGAAACATTATTATTAATAAAATAATAAAAAATAATGAAACTTATAATGCAGTTTATAGCGCAAATTATCCGACACATTAATATTGTTTCGTAAGATCTTACGAGATCTAAAGTGGACACAATGAAAACGGCTTACTTTAGAGAACATTTTGCTTTGGAAACAAATGCTTTGACGACTGGTGCAGCTTTGATAGTGCACTCTTTTTATATAACAAACAAAATAAGTCGCCTGTAGTGGGGATCTATTCCCGATGATATCCGATCGAATCACAGTAATTGCCGCGTTGCCAATCTGTTCACTTAATTAAGTGTCGCAAACAACGTAATAGCCACAGTATGAAGGGAAAATGAACATTAAGTGAGAGGCTAAAACTGTCTTTTTGTTAATGAAGATAGCATTATACAATTGTATGTAATTTTTAAGACATAAAAATTAAAATTCCTTGCAGACGTGTATTTGCATAGTTACGAGAGCGTTGAAGGAAGTTATGTTGGCATAAATGTTATGTTTAAAAAAGACTCATAAAAAGAAAAGTATTATTATATTAAAATTTAATAGACTAACAAAAAAAGATAGACAGAACGCTACGTACATTTTCAAGTGAGTTTGTGTCAAGAAGCTAAACTTTTTGACACAAACTTAAGCAAACATCTTTTATCCTTTTTTCTTTATCATCCCGTAAAAGTTCACTGCTGTGCGCACACATGTGCAACTAAAAGCATGTTGTTGGTTGCACATGATTTTAGATAAATAATAGGTTTGCTGTGTGGGTGCATGTTCTTACAGATGCGCATGGTTTCGATTTGATAAACGACGTCACTTAAAACTTAAAATCTACGTAGTGTTCCATCTTTCTTTGTTGCTCTGAGGTATGTCCACTTGAAATATATTCACGATGCAGATACTGGCGGTGTAAGAATATCCACTATCCTATATTGTCCCGAGGGTGCCGTAAGAGGCGACAGAGGGAAAATGAAATAGGAAATGGGCAGCAGCATCTTCCTGATAACAACTCAAAATAATTAAAAAAACTGCCGTTGCATGCGTGCCTTGCCAAGCGTGGCAACTGTGGCAAAATGTCCTCACTAGGCTATCTATGAGGGAGGCCTATGTTCAGCAGTACACTTTTATAGGCTGTAATGGATGGAATGGATAAACACAATAAAAAAAATTGTATGGTTAATTTTGGTTAAAGTAAGTCCGAAATCATAATATTGATATAAGACTACATTCCGCGGTATACTCATATTTTCTTTGCAGCAATTATTGTAGTGTGTAAGACAGATTTCTAATAAAGTGAGATAAATTTCTAATTTTCTAACATTTTTGTGTTTGACATGTTTGTGGTTTAATACGAGTGTGTTGTAATTGCAAATGAAGTGCATTCTGCAGCGTTTTAAGCCTGCTTCTGTTTTCGTTATTGAAACCCTTACGTAAAGCTAATGAACACTCCGAATATAATATAAACATAAACTGGGGCAATAGATACTTTGTTACATAATTCGCCCTACCGACATTGTGCGAATTATGCATTGCGTGCGGACTTCAGATGTTTGCATTATGAGAATCATAAATATAACATAGGGAGAGAATACATATTTTTCATATACTTTATTTTAAAGTAAATTATAAACTCTATAGCTTTGGGGTGTTACTTGGGACAGATTTATTTAAGGCTATGTTACCCTAGTCTTGATAAAGTTTGATCAAAGAACGTTATAAATCCGGTAAATAAATATTAATTAAAGATAAAGATGGAGTTTAAAGATGGAGGGTCAAATAAGCGACCAAAGGACGTAGCAGCTTCGTAATTAGTTCTGTTCCAGATAGTTGTAAGCCTCCATCGCTAGGTACGGCTAAAAAGGCAGACAGATTGTACGTGGGGGCGCCTGGGCGAATGAATAAATGGGTCGGCTTAATCGGGAAAGGACTATGTCAGAATACCAATATAAAATAGCAGCATAATGCCTTCGTGTATTGAGAAATTGGAGACACCTTTTACTGCTAACAAGATATTCGATCTTAGTATTCAGCATCTAAAATTTAATTCTCAATCTAGTTTCTTAATCGAGAATAGATTTTTGCGTCTATGAACTATAACAACTTACTACCGTCTGATGGTCTTTGTGTTTTGTGTCGTTTGTCACTCTACTTCTATAAAAAAAAATAGTTAACATATGTTAACCTTAATAATATACTCTTTTTAAAATCAATTTTCCATGTTTTTATACACATTTAATGTTTTACTGGGTGTTTCTTAAAATCAACAATTGTTAACAGTGCCATCTGTAAGCGCAAATCGGTTATTGTTTATTAAAGTGCCATCTAGCGCATATACTAAGAACTTTTTTCACAGTGTTTTCATTTCGGTAGATAGCCTTGCAATAATTTATAGGTAGAGGTCGTTAAAGGGTAAATAAAAAATTAAAGCTCGTAGGATAGGTGTATATTACAACACAGCAAATTCCATTTAGTCTATAATACTTATAAAATATTAACATTTAGCATTTTTGTCCTTTATAATATTAAAAGCCAAGATAATAAATTTTGATAATAGATTTTGCCCCTTCTGTTGATTTATTGTAGTTTGGTAGTAAGGCGCATGTTCGGCCTCACATGGAATACTGTTCCCATCTCTGGGCTGGGGCTCCCCAGTGCCAGCTCCTTCCACTTGACCGCATCCAGCGCAGAGCGGCTCGAATCGTCGACGACCGAGTCCTTTCCGATCGGCTCGACTCATTGGCACTGCGAAGAGATGTTGCATCTCTTTGCATTTTCTTTCGCATTTACCATGGGGAGTGCTCTGAGAGAATTGTTCGGATTAATCCCAGCCGCCAAATTTCATTAACGCACATCGCGGCAGAACTCCCGATACCATCCACACCATCTGGATGATTGGCGGTCCATCACTGTGCGATTTAGATGTTTTCTTCCTCGCACAACTTCCTTGTGGAATAGTTTACCACCAGCGATTTTTCCGGACCGATACGACTTAGGGACCTTCAAGAAAAGAGCCTACTCCTTTTTAAAAGGCCGGCAACGCATCTGCAATTCCCCTGGTGTTGCGGTTGTTCATGGGCGGCGGTAGTCACTTACCATCAGGTGAGCCGTATGCTCGACTCCAATAAAAAAAAAGTTTTCTTTGCTCTTTTCAGCATTGTCTGTATTGTAAGTGCTTTCTGTATTTAATTCGATGGAAACATCTTATTCTGGAAAAAATGTTTGATGGTAATACTTCTGATTCCATTTTTGTTATCGAAGAGTTGTTTTCGTTCTTAATATTTGAATTTTATAAATGTTTTGATTCAAAAATAATGCCTTCTGAGTTAATAAGATTTTTCCGTAAGTACTGAATCATTATCTATATTTAAAAGATGATTTTTCTAGAATTTCATTCACTAGCTTACAGCTAAAAATTTTGCTTGATTTTGTGGTCTTATATGAATTGTAGTATCTTTGAGGGAAAAGGTGGTTAATTCCTCTGCCTATTGGTAAAAAGTGTCTTATGCAACTAAAGGTGGAGAAAGCTCAGGCGTGTCACTTTGTAAAAATCTGAGGTATGGAAAATGGTGGCGCGATTTTCAAATTTGTTCGCATTACTCGTGGGGTATTAAGGTTTAAGAGTTTGCAGTGTATATACTCAACTTATTTATTGAACTATAAGATGTTGAGGTTTAAGGGCTTGCGATTTATTTATATGGGGTTTGTAGTAATATGCGATTTATTTCCTAATTTCAGCTATGGAATTCCATACCTTGAAAAACTTGAGGTATGGAGTGCTCCATACCTTCCATAGTGGAAGTGACACCCCTGAGAAAGCTTGGTCTCCATGTTTGTGAATACTCTTACTGATTATGGCATTAAATCTGTAAAATAAATTTAATATTTTTTGTAAATTCATTTAAAATAAAAGAAACAAAAACAAATCAAATGATGAAAATTCATACTTAATCTCAAATGCCATTTAATGCTTGTTTATGATGTATATAAAATACAGAATATAAGCAGAAAAAAATTGATTTACGTTTTTATATTTCACCTAATTATTTCTTTGGAGAAGAATATATATATATTACTTGTATTACAATAAAGTAGGAACAATAACTTTAGGAAAAAAGGACCATCATAAAATTAGTATCATAATGCGATAAATTAAATGAATGATTTTTTCGTAATAAATTAAATGATTGAACGAATTTAAAAAAATGTTTAATAAACCAACTTCCGTAAAAAGCTATTCCCCTTTTAATGTAAGCTAGTATACCTTGCTGGTTTACATAGGCTCTAGCGATCGAAAAAGTTATGGATTTTTTTTTAATATTCTTTTAAAAAACCATCTTTTAAAGATTATTGGGATAGCATTATCAATACTAGTGTGCTAGTTCTTCGTTTACCAACTTGCTTACTCATTTTGGTAAATATGCGTGAATCTTTCAAGTCAGGCGTGCCAGCTGGCACATTCATAAAAGGAACAATGGACTTAAAAGGGGTAGTGATAAGATTGACTGATACTGCGATTTCAAATTTAAAAACCATTCTTGATTATAATTTAGGATTCAGTTTTAATAAAAATTATGTTACTTTAAATCTCTGCCACGAACATATAGGTACATATTATAATATTTACCCATTATTATGATCAGAATTATATTGCACTTTTCTTAAAGAGCACTCTGCTTACTCTGTGTCCATTTCTTGTTTTAGTGTTGGTGCACTTTAGTTATGGTCACCAGTTGTTTTATCAGATACAAAGTATAATATTCAAAATTAAACTATCCGAAAGACCAAAAATAATAATGAACCAAACAATATGAAAAGTAAGTATAATTTATTTCATCACATAAATTATGTTCTCTTATACACTTTTCGCGGGACGAGGGGAAATTGATAGATAATTTAATATTGAGTGTAAATACTCATTAGTAAATACTCATTTCTTAATTAGTAATAATAATACCCGGTCGATTTCCGAGGGTAAGTTCGAAGTACCTAGAATAAAAAACTACTTTGGAGATAGAACATTAAAGAAACAAATACCGTATATTCTGAACAGTCTGCCCAAAGATATTCGACTCGAGACTAAGAAAAATGTATTTAAAAAGATGGTTTATAGACACTTTCTATCATTATGTAATTAAGAAAAAAAAATGTTTGTACTATAGCTATCCTTTAAGTATTATTGTGAGACTCTGGATTCCACAGACAAACTGTGTAAACAGTTTTGTGGGAATATGTTTTACTGTATGGTTGTGTCGATTTGTTTAGTAAAATAAAAGAAAAAAAAGCAGCATACAAGTTCGACAGTTTCACTTATGCGTTCACTCAACCGTCCACTAGTGATTAAGTACAATTTTTTTTCACATTTTTTGAATAGCTTTTCTCTAAAAAGACTTAAAGAATTAAAAAGACATAATTATGAGATTATATTTCTTCAGAATTCTTTGGAATATTAAACACAAATACAAGAATACTAATGGTTCTGGATTCTGATTTGGCATAATTTTAAGTATTGCCATCCATCTCGATTTTCTGTAAAGTAGTATTTGCCGGAAAAACCTGCGCTTGAATCAATGATAACAACTGCAGTTACACTTATAAAGAAAGTTAAAAACAGCATTTGCAAAAAAATATTTTTGTTAATCGTTCAGTATATAAGGAATGAAAATTATCTTCTTATAAACATGGAAACAATATGTATGAGGTTATAGTAGTCGCCAGTTAATCACCAATTGTTCTTAATTACCATTGTATATAATGTCATAGCGTTTGGGATGAACAGCATTCAATAAAATATACGAGCAAACTGTTATTAAAGTTTTCATTATCCATCATTTTATACTATTATGTTATGCTATGCAATATGATTTAACAATTTTATGTAAGATAATTATATAAATATTGCTAAAACACTTTTTTGGTCTTTCTTTGAAAAGTATATGAGAATAGCGTGAATTATCTGTCCGATTCATTTCTAAATGTTTATTTTAAAAATTGTATAAAGTTGTTTCTTTGTATTTACTTTAAGAACTCGAGATATTTTGCGATGAATTAAAGGATATTTAATATAAGAACCGGTATGTTGCTGCAGATATATTTTACTTATCAGGATAACCCTTAATTGATTTCTTCAATGCACTGTTGGACTGCGTTTTTTAAAGTCACCTCTAACGACACTCACGAGATGATAAGTGGTAATAATTTGATTGAATTTATCATAAGCAATTCTGATGCGAGAGTTATAAAAGTTAACCGATAGTCTCAGTCCGATATTATGCAAACATTTTAGAAAATGTTACGCTTAACATTTAGATAAATAATGGTTATAGTAACTACTAAGTAGAAAATTAGAAGTAGTTTAGTAGTAAGTTAGTATGTTAATTATTTTCCTTTTAAATCATCTCGTTATATCCATATTATGCTTTAATGTCATTCGTTTATTAACAAACCAACAATGCAACAAGATTTTATAGCACACAAGATTCTATATTGAAGTATATTTTTCCAATAATCTTGTTTCCAAGTAGAGTAGAAATAGACAAAATGGCAACAACATTGCACATATTGTTTATATTTGAGACAATAAAATAATTTATCCTTTTGTAAAAGTGATTTTTATGAGTGTACATAACGTTTAGGAGTATCTTGGTTTATCTGTTTGTCACAGATGTTTTTCAGAGATACTTCGCAAGAGCTTTAGAGAAAGAATTCGACAAATTTATAAAATGCAATTATGTGTGGGTCCAAAGTTCGAATTTTTGACTTCAGAGTTTTATTTTGAGTAGGTAATGAAATGCGAAGGAAAATTGTGTGATTACTTAATTTCTTTAATTAAACTTCACTTTACCATTTTTTAAGCTATTTCAAACATATTCCCAAAATATAACTAGGATAAATCTGGACAAAATCACGAATACAAAAAATAAATTGTAGAAAAGTTAATGATTTCTTATATTTACGCGAACACAACACATTGAATGAAATAAATTTTATGGAGTTCAGAGCGTTTAATTTAAACTTTTTAATTTCCGACGTTTCTGCTGCTGTACAGCACCCATGGCCACTGGGGAAACTGAGGTGTTTGACGTCCCAATCCTATAATTTAATCCAAACTTAAGGATACCATTGCAAGACTTCAAGGTACTGTTAGCTGATTCTGCGTAGATCGAAGCAAAAAATTATATTGATAAACTGAAGGTAGCCGGGCTAACTATGACATCGGGACGTCATAAACCTCAGTTCTAACCGTTGTGACCATGAGTGTACCCGAAACGTCGAAAATTAGTTTCATTTAATGTGAGGAATAGTTTTCAGAAATGTAAAATTTTAGAAGTCTTTTGCAGAAATTATTTTTATGTATCAATTATTAATACATATTCTCTTGTTTAAAAGTAAAGTACCAGCCCCATTATATTATTATTCAGCATTAGCCTCCTTGTTATAGCGGGATTTGGAATGGGGAAAATCCCCTCATGCTCATCCTTGATGTGTTATCGGACTTGGCATATCATCGAAATATTTTCAATTTCACAGACATGTAAGTTTCCTCACATTGTTTTGTAATTTTAGTAGTGTCAGCAGGAATCGATTAAACTATTATTTGTCAGATTTACTATTATGAAAATTTCGGAAATCAAGGAAGTGACACAACATACATTACCATTTAAAATGTATTTATTGCTTTTCGAAGTATTCTGCGCGAAATTTGACACATTTTTCCATACGATGGAACCAATCATTGAAGCAACCATTCCATTCGGAAGTTGGGGTCTCCAAAATGGCCGTCTTGTCCACACCTTCTTCAGGTGATGAAAATCTCTGTCCATGCAATTTATTCTCTATTTCAGGGAAAGTATAGAAATCATTAGGGCTTAGGTCGAGGCTGTACGGCGGATGGTCTAATAATTCTATGTTTTCTTGCTCTAAAAACTCTTTTGTTCTGTGTGCGGTGTGAGAACTCGCATTGTCGTGATGGAGGATGATGTGGCGGTTGCAGTTCTCTTTACGGAGTTCAGAAACGACCTGTGGCAAACAAATGCTAGCATAACATTCTGCATTAACCGTTCTTTGTCCCTCATGAGGAATAGTCGTAACATGGTCGGTTTTGGAGACAAACGTGGCCACCATTTTTTTTGCAACACTCCGTGAACGAACAATTTTTGTTGGCTTTAACTCATTTTCGAACACCCAAACTCGTGACTGGTTTTTTGTTTCTGGTTCGTACGCGTATATCCTAGATTCTTTACCTGATACAATGTTGTGTACAGCATTTGAGGATCCTGTGTGGAATCTTTCGAGAGTTCTGACGCATCAAGTAACGCGAGCCGCTTTTTGCTCTTCACAGAGCGAATGCGGTATCCATCGGGAAAACAACTTTTTTACACCTAATTGTTCATGCAAGATTATTTATATTTGACTCATGCCAATGTCTAAAGTTGCCTGAATTTCTCTTACGCACAGCATCAACGTTTTCTTGGGTGACTGCAGTTTTTGAACGACCTTGACGGGGATCATCACTGAGCTTGACACGTCTACGTTGAAATTCAGCAAACCAGCGATAAATTGTGGTTTTGGATGGGGCTTCATCACCAAATACAGAAATCATCCGGTCAACACACTGTTTTTGTGTTAAACCACTTCGAAAGTCATAATAAATCATCGCTCTTGAATTTTCTCGAGTCAATTCCATTTTCTCAACAACTAAACAAGTTTGACAAAACCTTGTGACAAGACCGATAATCTTTTTTTAAATAATTAAATGGTATTCGATTTATAAAACCATTTTATTTTAATATGACAGGAACAGTGGAAATATCCCATTCCCGATACTTTTAGTGCAGCCTAGGTATTTGAATCTAAAGCTTTAAATATTATAGTTACCTATTTGGTTTAAATTCCTCTTGTGTTAAAACCTACAAACGAAAATTCAGAGTGGATACATTTTGATCTTATCTAACGCCGACTCTAGCTAGGAAGGTAGTTAGGAAGCTATCGTCATTATTTTGATCCAGAATTAATCGTTTCGATATCATTGGTTTTAGATGTGAATGTAAGTTTAAATTTATAGATTTTGGATATATTTTGCAATATCAAAGCAAATCTATATCAATAACAACAAATAGATAGTTCTGTTGAGGGTGTTCTAGCTTACGAAAATGTTGTATAGTTGCATGTTTATTATCATTGTAAAGTTTAATAAAGTTAAGTTTCAAAAAGATATTGTCGCCCTATTCTTGCATCTTTTATTCTTTTCGTTATCTGACAATTTCCGCTAAACTCATAACTTGGTTTGTCATCCGCTTCATTTTACATAAACACATTATTATTAACATTATAATTATTATAATTACCTACGTAAAAATTTGCATGATTTTAGCTCGCAATCTGAGAATCACTTTCGGCCTATTTTAACAAGGTAGTAAAAATTCAAAAATAGTTAATAATTAATTGTGTATTGAAATAAATAACTAATTTATTAAATTATGCATCATGTCAGTCGTCAGTGTCGATTAATGTTTGTAATAGAGAGCGGGAGCGGGAGCGGCATAGACGGGAGTCTTGATGACAGCTGGAGCAGCGGTGGGGGCAGAGTTGTGTACCACCGCGTTGAAGCCATTGTGATCATCGGCGGAGTATTCCACAGTTCTGATGGAGCCGTCGGCCTCGTGAAACGAGTACGATCCTTTCACTACATCACCGTCTCGGGACTCTTGTTGGGACTTGTTGTCACCGGTATGACCGTCAGCGACAGAGTATGAGAAATCGTATTTTGGGTAGGCCTGAAAACAAAAAAAGTCTTAACAGTGGTAGAGCCACGCGGCAGCTTTTGCTGTCGCACGCATGGGCCGGCTCGAACCGGGGTGGTACCACGACCTCACAGAATACCAGCGTGAAGTAGAGGTTTACCTCTGCGTTTCGCTCGGTGAGTGCAGGTGGCCGGAGGCCCTTTTTACTGGAAATGAGGCATTCCATCTTAGTCCTCACGGGTGGCAACGCATCTGCATTTTGATTCGCAAACGAGGATAGATGTAGATGTCTATGGGCCGCAGCAACCACTTACCATCAGGTGGACTGTGTGCTCGTTTGTCACCTTTATCCTATAAAAAAAAAGTAATTGATTTATTTGACGATACTAAATATATTAAGGTGATGTCATAGTACTTTTAACTTTGTTACCTCTGTAAATCTACTTAAGTTTTACTTAACAATTTTTTTTTATTTTAAGCTTGAACAAGAGTTGCTGAAGACAGAATCGCGCATCATAATAATTGGATCGATTAAGAAAGGCATAAAGATGACACTAAATTTCTACGTTAGCGTGTAACTTGCACGGATTCCGCAATGAAACTGTGTAAAACTTAAGGCTTAAAAAGTCTAATTATTTTTTGTGGTATGTTGAGTAAATATTTTACTAATATTTTTTTATTTTTATCTTATGAAAGAATTAACAAAATGACACTCTCGGGGCTGCCCTGACCAGTGCCTACCGAGATATATTTAAGGATGAATATAGGTTGTTTTCCTAAATTTCCCCCGCTTTAGTGCCTAATTCAGTTAACAATTTCGGGGAGCGAGGTCAACAATTTAGGCAATCCGAGACGACCGGAGAGAGATTAGGCGCAGGACCAACGGCTTTAAGTGCTTTCCTAGGCTCGTTTCGATGGGTGAAACACCGCCATATTGCTGACCTCGGGCTGCTACTAAGAATTTGTTGACAGAAAAAAACTGGTTTTCGCCTGACCTAGAATTTGAACCCTTGTGGGTTTCATGACCAGCAACCGCGTTACGACCACGAGAACAACGAGGCAGGCAAAAAAATTAAAAATTAAGTATAAAAAATTATAAACAAAAGAAAATAAACAACACTTACAATTTCTTCTTCACGATGGGCCAGAACTTTAGTGACAGGTGCAGCATAATGAATTGGAGAGGATTGGTAGGTCGCACGCACTGGTGAAGTGTGGTAAGTAACTGCTGCGGGTGCGGCGTTGTATGCTACGCGAGCGGGAGCGGCGTGGTAAGATACGGCAGCAGGTGCGGCCTGGTAGGCTACAGGTGCAGCTAAAGCAAACTTGGCCACTGGGGCGGCAGCGACAAACTTTGTAGCAACTGCATGAGGTTGGTCATGGCGCACGATGCTTTGTGAAGAGACAGCCTCAGCGGGCGAGTAGTGCACAGCCGCAGGCAGAAGTCCAGCTTGGGACATCGCCACTACAGCGCACAGGGTTACAATCTGTAAAGATAAAATTGCTATTAGTATAATTGACAACAAAAGTTACGAGGTAATAGGACAAATTTTATATTGGTATTGCATACAATTATTCAATATGTCCACTGACACCGTTACACACTAAGTTTAAATATCGTTACAACAACGTGTACAAAGTACAATAAGGAATTTCAGGACTAATTACGTTCACAAGTATATAATATATTCGCAAGTATATACCATAGTATGAAGCAAAGATATTACGGAAAGCATGTTACAGGTATACTTTAGTGTAGAACAGGAGACTTAACAGGAGAGTGCAGCGAGAAGAACCTTCGGTGTTTCTTGTGTAACAACACATGCACTTCTATTACAGTATCTTGTGCGATGGCCAGACGGCCTCCTAGGCAGAAAGAGAGATCTACTACCTACAACCATGTGTGGGAAACGCACCGCCGAAGTCTTGCTACTCAGGCCTAACAACCGCCAATCGCTCCGTTCCGTTACACACTCATTACTCATTTTCTTTCCTTAGGCTTACTCAATACAAGTTTACTATTAGTGCAAAAGCATTTAAATAAACATTTTCATTCTTTATGTGTACGATCTAATCTCATATGTTTTAAAGAATTTGATTACATATTTTAACATATAATATTAAGTTACAGTAATAATATACAAAATATAATATTTAAAAATACTTCCATCTAGAGCAACACTCTCGTTTAAATTTCTTTTATTTTTAAATAAAAGTAACTTACTTTTGAGAACATGTTTCCTAGATTGATTCTCAGAGGAATGATACATTACGGCAATATTACATCGATTTTATACTTGTCGGTCACCTTCATTGATTGGGCGTATGCTCAAAACCAGCTTAGCGACCTCGCCCGGGGTTGATTTTTTAAAATGTCGGCCGAAGTGCTATTCACTCTCCACATAATGACTTCTAGGAATTTTTATAACATGCACTTCCCCACCTTTCGGAGGCCCCAAATGGTTTTCAAGGATAACAAAATAAAAGTCTCTAAGATTACTAGACATCTGGTTCTGTGTACGCCTAGCCGATACCATTACAGACTATCAAAAGTCTAAAGCCTATCAAAAAATAGGAGATATTTACTATAGTGGCCCCGCTTGACACGCGGGTCAAAAACCGCATTTTTATTATTATTAGGAAGACGAAGTGTAGGGTGGCTTCCCACTAGAGTGATGACCGACCCGGTAAGATATGTAGGAAGTCGATGGATGTACATAGGTGGCTGAGGTCCGTGCTTTATGGTATTTCTTAGGAGAGGCCTTTGTTCAGAAGTGAACTTGTGAAGGGCTGTAATGATGGTGATGACGATGACTAGCAAGACACTGCCCATCTCCTAGTTTGCTTTCTTTTGTCACCTTTAACGACACCCTATGTGAGGTGTTATTGATTGACCTTACTTATTGGGTATGGCGTATGGCTGCGTCATCGAGTGAACTCTAAAGGGTTGTACAAAGATGATAAATTAAATAAAAGACTAGAAATAATGAAATAATTATTTTATTTGTTTGATAATCAAATACGTTTGAGTTTTATAAAATGATAAAAAGTTTAGTTCCTTCTCTGAATTCTCAGTTAATAAACTTAATCCCACTGATACTTTTACTCTCGGGATTAATTCAAGGTCAAGTAAGTAGGTTCAAGGTTGCTTAAAACTTTTAAGCATTTTATTCTCAGTGTGATGTTTGTATTGTATTAAGTTACTTAAAACTAATACACTATATCTAGCTTGACTGATGTATAAGCTTTTAAATATAGTTCTACTGCGTTACCTTAGTAATGGAATTAGTAATTCTGTCATTATGAATATAATAAAATATGAGCACGTTGTAATATAGTTTGTGTTTAATAATTGGTACAAAATTGTACGCTATTAATAAAGAGCTTACGTGGTAGAGCCACGCTGCAGCTATATTAGTAGTATAGTTGTAGCACGAATGGGTCGGCTCGACCGGGGAAGGACTACGCTCTCACAGAATACCAGCGTCAAATAGCAGTTTAACACTGCTGTGTTTCGTATGGTGAGTGTAGAGAACCGGAGACCCTTTTTACTGGAAAAGAGGCATTCCATCTTAATCCTCACGGGTGACAGCGCATCAGCGTTTTGATTCGCAAACGAAGATAAATGTAGATGTCTATGGGCCACAGCAACCGCTTTCCATCAGGTGGACTGTGTGCTCGTTTGTCACTCGATCCTATTAAAAAAAAATAGTGGATCCAATATTTGGTAGAAGCTGGTTGAGGGAACTAAAATTAAATTTGGCAGATATAAAAACGATACACTGTCAAAGTTGTCCTAAATTAGATGAACTATGTACTTGCTGAATATACCACAAATGTATTAAGAAACGATCTGTGTAAAATGCCTAACTTTCAGGCCTATCTTAATTTACGGGAAAATTCACAATTTGTATATATAAAACCACGTAGGATACCATACGCTCTTAAAAGTAAAATGGATAAAGAAATAGACAGAGTTTGTTTGTTGGCATAATTTCTAAAATAGGTAACTCAGAATTAGGTACCCCCATATATTACTAATTGTAAAAGCTAATGGTAATATTAGAGTATATGCTGATTACAAAATAGCATTAAACGAAGTAATAAAAGATGAAAACTATACATTTCCAATAATTGAAGACACATTTGCTGAAATTAAAGGAGGTGAAATATTTTGTACGCTCGATATTATTGATGCATATCTTCGTATGGAAATGGATGAAGAAAGTGCTCTGTTACAAACAATAGGTACACACAAAGGAACATAAAAGGTCAATAGACTAATGTTTGGCGCGAAAATTGAGCCTAATTTGTGGCATAAGTTCATGAATAGTACTTTATGAGGAACCTATGGCATTTGATGAAATAATATTTCAAAGTTCATGCGAGGAGCAAGCGTTGAACCGCTTGGAAAAGGTTCTGAATAGATTAAAAGAAAATAACTTACGAGTCAGTAGCGACGCCGGGAAACGGCGGGAATTAAATAAGTAAATTAAACGCGATAAAATCCGTAAATATAGTTTATTCAATGTATAGTCATCGGTAAATTTAAAAAATCATTACAGTTAAATTGACAAAGAAGCGACTGCAACATATTGGTGGTTAAAGAAGTTTTTTCATTACTGTTACGGTCGTCGATTTACACAATAGAGAGATCAGAAACCTTTTACCAGTATCGTCCATCCTCACAAGACATTAGCGACCATGAGCTCTATGAGGCTGTTTTATTACGCTAACTTTTTTCACCGGTTTTGATTATGACATAAAATACAGAAAGTAGTTCAATAACAGCAATGCGGATTATTTATCGAGATGTTCAGTGGAGAAAACTTCAGGTAGTAAAGTCGATAGAAATAGCCTTCCTCAACAGCTACAAATACCTACAATAAATTTAAGTATTATTAAGATATTATTAGTGCAACAAGCAACGATTCTAAATTTAGACCAATATTAGAAGCTCTACAAACAGACCGAACAATGAAAGAGTTTGGCTACGAAGATAATGAATTGACGCTACATGATGACTGCATTTGAAAAAGGAACACGCGTAATGATGCCACAAATATATATTGGATGAATTACATACAGGTCATTTAAGGATAGGAAAACGAAATTATTAGCACGCGGTTTTGGTATTGGAAGAACATAGATTGCGATATACAATGTAAAGAAAAGTCATGTCGATTTTACCGAATGCAAGAAGATGAAGCTTAAAAGATTCCAGTACAGTTTGGAAGGGAAATAAGACCTTCCGAAACAAGGTCTAAGTAGAAAGTCAAAATAATAGCACTACATACCGTTTATTTAAAAATTCATTGACATACCATTTATTAAAAAAATATCAATACATTTTTACAACCGGCTTAGCAATTGAATATTTAATTTTTAATGGATTGATCGCCTGTTAATTCGTAAAATAAATATGATAATTAAACATGACGTTGATCACATTAATTGCGATATCCTCTTAGCTTTACTAAGGTATTTCCGTTTATGTTAATTATGTACATACCATCCTCTGCTACTTAGGCTAATTTATAGCAAACATAAAAATTTTGACTTATTTTTTGATGATGATCCCCCAAACGATATATTAGAATAAAAAGTTCATTAAAATGTTTAATAATTTATTTAGAGGAAACATACACTTATACATGACCATTGTTATTTTATTTTTGCAAAGAGTCAGGCGGGTTTTTGGCATTAGTTTACCTTATTGACATACATTTTATAGTTAAATAATTGATAAACTAATTTTTCCGTCAAAAATGTTCAGTATAAAAATGAGTGTAACAAAGCAGGGCAAATCAAAAATAAAAATATGATAAATTAGTCGTGTATTACAATAAACAACAAAAAATTTAAATTTACATTTATATAGTAGTCAGTTCCGTTTAATGTTTGTAATAGAGAGCGGGAGTGGGAGCGGCATAGACGGTAGTCTTGATGACAGCTGGAGCAGCGGTGGGGGCAGAGTTGTGCACCACCGCGTTGAAGCCATTGTGATCATCGGCGGAGTATTCCACAGTTCTGATGGAGCCGTCGCTTCGTGAAACGAGTACGATCCCTTCATTACATCACCGTCTCGGGACTCCTGTTGAGACTTGTTGTCACCGGTGTGACCGTCAGCGACAGAGAATGAGAAATCGTATTTTGGGTAGGCTTGCAAAAAAAAAATAGATTTGTTATAGTAGATATAACGTATGTTATATTATGTGTTCTAGGATCTGACAATCCAACTGTTGTGACACCAACCTACTACCTATTTCTGCCTTTAAATAAAAGTATTCATTGCTGTATCCAAGATTGTTTTTGTTAGAAAGTGTGTTCTCAGAGAGGCGATGCATCTGTGGCATTTTTTTAATTTTGTGTTAATTGTTTGCAAGTATCCAAAGAGATTTAATATATATATATATATACTACAGAGTAGGCATTGGGAACATTTATATAACAAAACTTTGAGCTAGTGCGCGTTAACCCAACATTTTAGCTATTCCGCAGTAGGTGACGCTAATAAATATAACGTAGTTTTAGGAATGTTACCGTTTCGATATCAATGTATCGATAATTTTGTTGAAGGTAACTAAGTTTGAAATGCCTTTCGATATAATAATAGGGAATATACACTATTGTTTTATTGTATAAATCTATTTATCATGACTTCGATCACACGAAAAAACTCATATTAACTTTTAAGCCCCTTTAGTGTCATGAAATAAAATATTTAATTTCCAATAACTAAGAATCAATTCAAACAGCAGTCACTTTGGTTGCCACCTTAGTGGCATCTTGGATGACGTCACTTGGTCCATTCGATGCTATAATAATAGCATATGATTGGACGGTCGACGTTAAAGATACATCGAGTAACGCCTAATCCAATAAGAGAGCACCTCTATGTTTTTAAATTCGTTTCTTTTACAAAACTATACTTCAAATCTAAAATATTTTAAGAAAACACTGAACTTAAAAGCCGTTTCACGATGTTTCAAGTTTCATGGGCCTCAGTACTTAAAGACACTATCCACATCAATAAAAAATGTTACTTTAAGTTTTTACCTTATTTTCTAACTCAGGCTTAACCTACAACTTCTTTTATGTAATATCTTTAACAGTACAAATTGTTTTTAATGTAAAAAACCTATAGGCCTCTCCTGTCACTGTAAGCCAGGATATATAATGGCTTTGTCCTTGAAAACCACCAGACAATGAAGCCCAGTGTAAAACCACCAGACAATGAAGCCCGGTGTAAAACCACCAGACAATGAAGCCTGGTATGTAGAAGAGAAGACTTGCTGTATTGCTAAACATCAACACAGCAAGTATCCTCAGCATGCTCATAAGCAACACAGAAAATCTCATCAGTATGCCTAAAAAAAATTCCCACCCTTGCTCCACATAAAGTAAGCTACTTAGCATCAGTGACTGATTTACCTCCTTAAATATTGTAAAGGATTAAATCGATATCCTGTAATTTTTTTTATCGATAACCCCAATCGATTAACGTCGTCAATCACTAACTTTAACATTGGTAACTAAATAGTGACATTACTGAATAACAGGGGACGCTTAATACGATAAAAATAAATGTTCTAGAACAATCTACTTGTTCGCGCAAAACACTTTCAAGGATTGACGCGAGAGGGCGCTCGGCGCGGTGCATTCATACCGGTTTGACTTTCGGTCGTGCGAAAAACGCCCAAGGGCAATCAGTCGTCCATAAGCGGTGCTAACGATTGGCACGCTGTATTCTGTTAGGGAACTCGGAATAATTCGGCGCGGCCAGTAAATATACGGTCTATCATTGTGACGCTCATTCATACTGGAGAGCTTCCCGGGACTTATTGTGTCTGACTCAGAACCTGCATAAGTGCATTCAGCAATATTAGATAGTGCGGCCTCTGATATTCTAGAATTAACTATTGCTACGCGAAACGGTAGTGACCTTTGACCCTTTAAACTCCGTGTGCGTTTGTGCGGTAACCATTATACCCAGCGATAGTTAGTGGCTTCTGTAAGTTAGTAAATCGTACGATAGAGTTAAATGACTGTCAACGCGACGAAAGAAGAAAGTGACTGTGGACAACCTCGAAAGGCGCCCTCAAGTTGGAGCGGTGTCGACGCTCGGGCTGCTGCCGACGGCCAAGGTCTAGGTTCAATCACCATCAGTCACACCCAGATACACACCACATCACCATTCTTTCCCTTGCACTACACAACCACATGCGACCTGACCGACTCCGGAGGGACCAGTCGCCTTGGATAGGTAAGTAAGCTTCATCCAAATTCCTTCCGGTCCACTGGCCGTAGTATAACGCTCCCCCATATATTTTAATGTAATTAGGAATTTCCACGTGGCCACATTGGGGCCCGACCTACGTCTGTTCGGGAAATCTTCAGCTCATGGGCCCCTGAGGATTGGATCCTTTAAGGGAGCAGCCGTAGGCCGTAACAAACTGGTAGCAGAGCGCGGTTCCGGGTTCGATTCCCGGTCGATCCCGACCATAGTGTTTGATAAACATTAAACAACTCTGGTGGCAGGGAGCGTTGGTTTGATTGGTTTAATTTGTATCAAAGCTTTTACAAAAATTTACTTCGCAAATATCCGCGTTATAAAATAAAATGATGTGTCTTACCTAGTATGAAGAAGCACCTCCCGCCCTCCCTCAATTGCGTGCACTAACCCCGTCACCACTAATCCCAGCACCGCTACTCCCAACACCACTACACTAGGCAAGACACACCACTGACGATAATACGACACGTGTTTCGCCTCTACACGAGGCATCCTCAGGTGATATAGACTCTACGGTGGCTAACCGCTAAGTGAGCGGCGAGCCAAAACAACTGCCTTTTATACAAACCGATGACGCAACCGCTCTCTACCTAAGAAGCGAGCGACTGCGTCATGCGATAAAACATGCGACCAATCACCGCTGGACTTACGCAGCCGTTTGTAAAATTAAAAACAAACCGCCGCGCAACGCCCACATTATTAGAGAGCAGACTTGAAGATATTTAAGAGAGGTGAGTTAGTAACATTTGTTTGTTCATTCAGCAATGCAACGGTATTATTATTACTTTTTAATATCTCTAACTGTTCCAGCACACACAGCCGCAGCCCTTTATTACACGTATGTAAGACTTTAAAGGAGTGGTCGTTGGCTAGGTTGTGTCCAGTGTCCAAAAGATGTTTGGCAAAATGGGATTTATCGGGATTGCAATTCCTGTACGCGGCTAAATGCTCTTTATAACGTGTCTCGAAATTGCGACCAGTTTGACCCACGTAAACGGCGTGGCATTCGTCACAAACAAGTTTGTAAACACCTGACTTTTGACGAATATCCAACTTATCTTTACTATTACAGATATTTCTAAGAGAATTGTTTGTTTTAAACGCCACATAAACGCCGTTTTGTCGAAGAGTATTAGCTACTTTTTCAGATATGGGGCCTAAGTAGGTCAAACTGCTCACATATCGATGAACACTTTGAGGTTGAACCGCGTACAGAGAGTTGCGAATAACATGCTTTTGTTTCTTTTTAATTAAATTGTTAATGAGATTTTTTGAAAAACCGTTAGAGACCGCTATTTGATAAATTATATTAAGTTCTTTTAAATAATTTTCTTTACTTAATGGGACAGTGAACAACCGGTTAATGTAACAATAAAAAGCGGCTACTTTATGTTGCCATGGATGACATGATGACGCGGGGATGACTGTGTCGGTGTGAGTTGGTTTTCGATAAATTTGGAAAACATGTGACGATTCTTTTCTTGTTATTGTTAAGTCAAGAAAATTAAGGGAACAATCTTGTTCCAATTCAAGTTTAAATTTAATTTTGTCATGGACTCTATTTATTTTATTGAGGAAAACATCCAGTTGTCTCCTTGTGCCAGTCCAGCAAATAATTATGTCGTCTACATATCGATAGTAATATAAGATATTTTGATTGACAACTATATGTTGTTTTTCGAAATTATCCATGAAAATGTCCGCCATAAGGGGACTTAGAGGGGACCCCATAGCTAACCCTTCTTTTTGTAGATAGAAACGGTTATTAAACCGGAAATAGTTTTGTTTCATACAGAGAGAGGTTAAGTTAAGAAGATCATTTGTTTCCCCTGGATGTAGACGACGTTTTTCAAAGAGATCTGCGAGTATACGCAAACAATCAGGGGATGGGACATTTGTGAAAAGACTATCAACGTCTAAAGATAACAATATGGATTTAGGAGGAATACGAATATCTTTAATTTTGGAAATGAGATCTAAGCCATTTTTTAGGCTGTAAGTGTGGTTGAATCCAGATTTCTCTCGAAGGAGGAAGTTTAATTTTTTAGCAAGGAAATAAGCTGGTGCACCAATATATGAGACAACTGGACGAATAGGAACATTTTCTTTATGTATTTTTGGTAACCCATATAAAATGGGTGCTTGAGGATTCATTGGAACAAGATTGCTCCGAGACAAGTTGTGATCGGGAAAAACATATGATGACTGTTGTATACATAACTTAATATCCGAAGTAAACTTTTTGGTTGGGTCAGACTCCAATAGCTCAAAGTCATCACCTTGGATAACATCGTTAACTTTCTGGCTGTACCCACTACTCTCCATAATAACAACAGTATTGCCTTTATCGGCTTTAGTAACAATAAGGTCGTTTTCCCTTATTCTCTGCTTTAGGGACTTAAAAACAGGGAACTCAGGATTGAAATGGGAAGACGCGGGCACAGCCCGAATTTCATTAGCTACCAAACTTTTAACGATGTTATCTTTCCTCCCGATCACAACAGCCACCTCCGCGTCAACAGCCATAGTCTCTAACGATTTTTGGGAGACCGAAGGTGTTAAATTATACTTTAGGCCTTTATGTAAAAGAGTCAACTCATCTGTTGGAAACTGGACATCGGAAAGATTTTTAACTCGGGGATAAAATTGGTGATATTCTGTATGTATGTCGTTATTACGATTACGGGATGAAGAGGATACAAGTCGTTGTAATTTACGGGACTGAATTTGATATTTCTCATAAACAGCCATTGAAGCAAGTTCTCTGGCTTTTCCATCCAAAATATCAAATTCAATATTATGTAATTTATATGAAAGTTCAGAGTATAATACTTTAAGGTGGATTTTTAAATTATCTCTATTGGAAAACCAACGACGACACTCCTCATTAAGCCAAATGTTCTGAGCTTTAGAAATAGCAATACTGGCCGCTCGACTATTTGTGCTGGAACGTATTTGAATATAATTGGGAATAACATGAAGTTGTTTGCACTGCTGATTGAACCAAACATTTTGGGCAGCAATACGATGGAGTTTTGTTAATTTGACATAGAGTCTTGCCTGGTCGGCCGTGCTAGCCTTTTTAATATAATTAATAGAATCAGGCGTTACTTTGCGGAAATCCATTATATAAAAATTTATTAATTATATAATGGATTTCCGCAAAGTAACGCCTGATTCTATTAATTATATTAAAAAGGCTAGCACGGCCGACCAGGCAAGACTCTATGTCAAATTAACAAAACTCCATCGTATTGCTGCCCAAAATGTTTGGTTCAATCAGCAGTGCAAACAACTTCATGTTATTCCCAATTATATTCAAATACGTTCCAGCACAAATAGTCGAGCGGCCAGTATTGCTATTTCTAAAGCTCAGAACATTTGGCTTAATGAGGAGTGTCGTCGTTGGTTTTCCAATAGAGATAATTTAAAAATCCACCTTAAAGTATTATACTCTGAACTTTCATATAAATTACATAATATTGAATTTGATATTTTGGATGGAAAAGCCAGAGAACTTGCTTCAATGGCTGTTTATGAGAAATATCAAATTCAGTCCCGTAAATTACAACGACTTGTATCCTCTTCATCCCGTAATCGTAATAACGACATACATACAGAATATCACCAATTTTATCCCCGAGTTAAAAATCTTTCCGATGTCCAGTTTCCAACAGATGAGTTGACTCTTTTACATAAAGGCCTAAAGTATAATTTAACACCTTCGGTCTCCCAAAAATCGTTAGAGACTATGGCTGTTGACGCGGAGGTGGCTGTTGTGATCGGGAGGAAAGATAACATCGTTAAAAGTTTGGTAGCTAATGAAATTCGGGCTGTGCCCGCGTCTTCCCATTTCAATCCTGAGTTCCCTGTTTTTAAGTCCCTAAAGCAGAGAATAAGGGAAAACGACCTTATTGTTACTAAAGCCGATAAAGGCAATACTGTTGTTATTATGGAGAGTAGTGGGTACAGCCAGAAAGTTAACGATGTTATCCAAGGTGATGACTTTGAGCTATTGGAGTCTGACCCAACCAAAAAGTTTACTTCGGATATTAAGTTATGTATACAACAGTCATCATATGTTTTTCCCGATCACAACTTGTCTCGGAGCAATCTTGTTCCAATGAATCCTCAAGCACCCATTTTATATGGGTTACCAAAAATACATAAAGAAAATGTTCCTATTCGTCCAGTTGTCTCATATATTGGTGCACCAGCTTATTTCCTTGCTAAAAAATTAAACTTCCTCCTTCGAGAGAAATCTGGATTCAACCCCACTTACAGCCTAAAAAATGGCTTAGATCTCATTTCCAAAATTAAAGATATTCGTATTCCTCCTAAATCCATATTGTTATCTTTAGACGTTGATAGTCTTTTCACAAATGTCCCATCCCGTGATTGTTTGCGTATACTCGCAGATCTCTTTGAAAAACGTCGTCTACATCCAGGGGAAACAAATGATCTTCTTAACTTAACCTCTCTCTGTATGAAACAAAACTATTTCCGGTTTAATAACCGTTTCTATCTACAAAAAGAAGGGTTAGCTATGGGGTCCCCTCTAAGTCCCCTTATGGCGGACATTTTCATGGATAATTTCGAAAAACAACATATAGTTGTCAATCAAAATATCTTATATTACTATCGATATGTAGACGACATAATTATTTGCTGGACTGGCACAAGGAGACAACTGGATGTTTTCCTCAATAAAATAAATAGAGTCCATGACAAAATTAAATTTAAACTTGAATTGGAACAAGATTGTTCCCTTAATTTTCTTGACTTAACAATAACAAGAAAAGAATCGTCACATGTTTTCCAAATTTATCGAAAACCAACTCACACCGACACAGTCATCCCCGCGTCATCATGTCATCCATGGCAACATAAAGTAGCCGCTTTTTATTGTTACATTAACCGGTTGTTCACTGTCCCATTAAGTAAAGAAAATTATTTAAAAGAACTTAATATAATTTATCAAATAGCGGTCTCTAACGGTTTTTCAAAAAATCTCATTAACAATTTAATTAAAAAGAAACAAAAGCATGTTATTCGCAACTCTCTGTACGCGGTTCAACCTCAAAGTGTTCATCGATATGTGAGCAGTTTGACCTACTTAGGCCCCATATCTGAAAAAGTAGCTAATACTCTTCGACGAAACGGCGTTTATGTGGCGTTTAAAACAAACAATTCTCTTAGAAATATCTGTAATAGTAAAGATAAGTTGGATATTCGTCAAAAGTCAGGTGTTTACAAACTTGTTTGTGACGAATGCCACGCCGTTTACGTGGGTCAAACTGGTCGCAATTTCGAGACACGTTATAAAGAGCATTTAGCCGCGTACAGGAATTGCAATCCCGATAAATCCCATTTTGCCAAACATCTTTTGGACACTGGACACAACCTAGCCAACGACCACTCCTTTAAAGTCTTACATACGTGTAATAAAGGGCTGCGGCTGTGTGTGCTGGAACAGTTAGAGATATTAAAAAGTAATAATAATACCGTTGCATTGCTGAATGAACAAACAAATGTTACTAACTCACCTCTCTTAAATATCTTCAAGCCTGCTCTCTAATAATGTGGGCGTTGCGCGGCGGTTTGTTTTTAATTTTACAAACGGCTGCGTAAGTCCAGCGGTGATTGGTCGCATGTTTTATCGCATGACGCAGTCGCTCGCTTCTTAGGTAGAGAGCGGTTGCGTCATCGGTTTGTATAAAAGGCAGTTGTTTTGGCTCGCCGCTCACTTAGCGGTTAGCCACCGTAGAGTCTATATCACCTGAGGATGCCTCGTGTAGAGGCGAAACACGTGTCGTATTATCGTCAGTGGTGTGTCTTGCCTAGTGTAGTGGTGTTGGGAGTAGCGGTGCTGGGATTAGTGGTGACGGGGTTAGTGCACGCAATTGAGGGAGGGCGGGAGGTGCTTCTTCATACTAGGTAAGACACATCATTTTATTTTATAACGCGGATATTTGCGAAGTAAATTTTTGTAAAAGCTTTTATATAATGGATTTCCGCAAAGTAACGCCTGATTCTATTAATTAATTTGTATCTACAATCACGCCCGTCTGTAATACGTAAAAATATTTTTTGTACGTAATAATAGAATTCTTTCCCTAAGTTGTTTGTTGCTTGCCTTTTTTTTGGTTAGTAGGTAGATTTGAAAAGCCGCGCCCTAGGTTGCGCAAGCGGGAGTTTTCTAGAGATATACGTCATGTAGGTAGATGGTTATTTTTACGTAATCGGTTAATTATCGTTGTCGGATAGTTGTAGTGGATTACTTATCGTAGGGTCGATTTCCGAGCTAGGCATTTTTTGTTGATCGACCGTGATGTGTATCTTCGTTTATACTGTAAGTTGTGTTTGAACTAAAGAGTAGTAATGGTATTTGCGCCATTTGAATTTAACTTGATTTGATCGCACTAGTATTTGTTATTTGTTAATTTGATTTGTGCCTTTTCTTTTGTGCTAACTTGTATTTGGTTGATACGTAGTAATTCGTATTTGTGTAATTTCTATTCAACGCGATTTGATAGGAACTGCATTTATTAACTGTTAATTTTTTGTTGTATTTTTTATTTGTTATCTTTGTAAACTGTGCTCAAGCCGCGTCGTAATTTGCATTTAATAGTGATGACATCGCCCAAGCTACTGATCCGTTGTTTGCGGACTGAGCTACGCTGGGCCACAAGCGCCCATGCTTTGATAGGTCGACCGGATAGGGTCCATAACTTGATGAAGCGGTTCGAGCAGGTGGATACTCGAAGGGCCGTAGTGGAGGAGGCTTACGCTGAGCTCGAGGATTCGGATGTGGAGAAGGGAGTCCTGGACTCCTGCTTCGCGGACTATGAGCAGTTCTTGTGGCTCACGGACGAGTTGATCGAGGCTGAAGGCAGGTATGCCGAGGAGGCGCGTGAAGCTCGGATGAGTGACCTATCCGAGTCCTCTCTGAAGCAGCTTCAGCCGGAGCTGTTGGGACGACTCCCAACTCTGGACCTGCCAAAGTTCTCCGGGGTCCATTCCGAATGGCTGACCTTCGTTGGTCTTTTCGACAGCCTAGTGGACGCCCGGAGTGACTTGACCCCGAGCCAAAAGATGGCGTACCTCCTGGCATCACTGGAGGGGGAGGCCCTGGGCGTCGTCGGCCACTTGAGATTGTCGGACGACGCCTACCACACTGCTCGGGACCTCCTAGCCAGAAGATACGCCAACGTCCGGCGAATTGCTGACGAACATGTTAAGCAGCTTCTAAGCCTCCCGCTGCTTAGTGACCGGGCCAGACTGCGTCCGGACCTGTTGGATCCAGTCTTGGTGGCCTGTAATACGTTGAGGCGGCTGGGTTTACCAGTGGGCGAATGGGCTTTTTTGTTGCTCCGCATCGTGCTGTCCCGTCTACCTCTCGACCTTCGAATCCATTTTGAGGAGAGGTACGGCGGGGACGAGGCCTCCTATATTCCGCCCTTCTATGACCTGCTGCGGTTTTTGGAGGAGCAGTGCCGGCAAATAGAGAGCGCGGCGGGCACCGTTGACGACTTACGAGCCGTGCCCAGTGAGAGGCTGAATCCTCCAGGCAAGTCGTCGTCAACTCCCCCCTGCTCCTATTGTCGAGCATCTGATCATCGGGTAACGTCGTGCCCGAAATTATTAGGTAAGCCGGTTCCATTGAGGCGAACTATCGCCAAGGAGCGCCGCTGGTGCTGCTCATGTTTGGGAGGACATCTCCAGCGAGACTGTCCGCATCGGCGGCCCTGTCTGCATTGCCAGAGCAATCATCATGCCGTTTTGTGCCTGAGTGCGAACGGCGTCTCCTCTCGGGGCTCTGCCAGGCCCTCGACCCCCACGGGCGGGGGCGCTCAGCCACGCCCTCTGCCGGGCGACTCTCGGAGCCCGCCGGCCAGCCATCAGGCCCCTAAGTTTGAAAGGGGTCCCTCCCCCGACCAGTCGGGGGGTAATTCCCCCAGGGGCGGGGGTGTCATCACCCCCCCTAAGCGTGTGGAGAGGAACTTCACGGCCACTCATCGGTCCGCTGGACCCTTCTCACTCCCGTTAGCTGAGTGGCCGCGACTGGTGTACCACTATTCCCCATTTGATGGAGGCGGCCCTGGCTAGCTGCCGCCTTAGCTCCCACCACGGCCACCTCCACTGAGCCTTAAGCCGTCAACAGTCCACTTGTCAAAATGTTCTATTGCCGACGGCCTCAGTGAAGGCGTACAACCCGAGTGGCGACTGTTAGCGATCTCGGGTTCACGCCATGTGGCCTCCACTTGGTGGTGGGAAGATTAGGGCCCCTCTGGAGCGTTGAATCACGCTGTCAAGGGGTATTAGATTTGGTTTGGTCGAGCACTTGGTCAAAAAAATACTTGAATTAAAATTTAAAAAAATGGTTTGGGCTTTCCGCGAAATTTTCCTATTTGTAGCGGTTTAAATTAAAAGAATTGAATTTAATCTACTCCTTTAAATGCTACTGCATGTGTTTTGTAAATATATTTAATCATGTATTTGATTGTTGCGTCTGTTTGCTGAAAGGAAAATTTGAATTCATCTGAAATGGAATGGCGCACTATTTGAAAAATTATGTAACATATACATAGATAGTGTTTAATCATTTTGCTTTGCGAAGAAGTAGGGCTGTCCCTTACGTAATTGTTTTGTTTAATTTGCAAGTTGACCTATGCGCATCGGTGATTAATTTGGTTGAATTAATTCTGTAGTTGAACATTGATGCTTTTGAAAAATTAGTTGAAATATGAGCATAGGACTACTTGCCTAACAGGCTAGCTAGTTTTGGAGATTATCAGATTGAAATCAGCTGCCGCACTATTTTAGTAAATGATAATATGGTGGGTGGCCTGGCTAGGCCTACTTGTTGAAAATTCATACTAGGGACTATCTGTGCGTTTCGTTCGGCTCTCCACAGACGACGTTCATGAGGAATTTGTGGGTGCTCTCTGCACTGAAGCTTAGGAGGCCGCTCGGGGCCGCTTCGTGTCGCGTCGCTGTTAGCAGAGCTGATCCGGTCGGATTGCGGAACTAATCATAGGGGCACAGATAGGTGTTTGAAAGAGGTCGTCGGACTTCTGTCCAGTACAGGACTTGTTAAAATGCTGCGATGCCCAGGAGGGGCATCCAGTGGAGGCTGACCCTCCGGCTTGCCACATTAGGGCTATTTTCTGAGGCGCTGGTTAGGGTGCAAGATCTGATGGGGTGCCTAAGGTGGCCTAGTTTGGTGGTAGATTCGGTCTTGCAACTTGCCTTCGCGACCTTGTCCCGCTGACCGGTTTGCTCGCGGACCTAAATCCTTATGTCCGGGACGGGGGTTTGTTCGCGCAAAACACTTTCAAGGATTGACGCGAGAGGGCGCTCGGCGCGGTGCATTCATACCGGTTTGACTTTCGGTCGTGCGAAAAACGCCCAAGGGCAATCAGTCGTCCATAAGCGGTGCTAACGATTGGCACGCTGTATTCTGTTAGGGAACTCGGAATAATTCGGCGCGGCCAGTAAATATACGGTCTATCATTGTGACGCGCATTCCTACTGGAGAGCTTCCCGGGACTTATTGTGTCTGACTCAGAACCTGCATAAGTGCATTCGGCAATATTAGATAGTGCGGCCTCTGATATTCTAGAATTAACTATTGCTACGCGAAACGGTAGTGACCTTTGACCCTTTAAACTCCGTGTGCGTTTGTGCGGTAACCATTATACCCAGCGATAGTTAGTGGCTTCTGTAAGTTAGTAAATCGTACGATAGAGTTAATTGACTGTCAACGTGACGAAAGAAGAAAGTGACTGTGGACAACCTCGAAAGGCGCCCTCAAGTTGGAGCGGTGTCGACGCTCGGGCTGCTGCCGACGGCCAAGGTCTAGGTTCAATCACCATCAGTCACACCCAGATACACACCACATCACCATTCTTTCCCTTGCACTACACAACCACATGCGACCTGACCGACTCCGGAGGGACCAGTCGCCTTGGATAGGTAAGTAAGCTTCATCCAAATTCCTTCCGGTCGACTGGCCGTAGTATAACGCTCCCCCATATATTTTAATGTAATTAGGAATTTCCACGTGGCCACATTGGGGCCCGACCTACGTCTGTTCGGGAAATCTTCAGCTCATGGGCCCCTGAGGATTGGATCCTTTAAGGGAGCAGCCGTAGGCCGTAACACTACTAGAAATAATAAAATTTAAAGATTATTCGGTAAATATATGTTATATTTACGATAATAAACCGATATCACGTTCATTTTTTGCTCCATATCGTGACTTACAATATCTTAATACACAACCGGGCATATTTTCTTTAAAAATATTTTTTAAATATATGAAAAAAAAAATGCGTCTTGACTTTTTGACGATGTCACAAAGACTAAATGACAAAAATCGAAGATATATCCTATAGGAAAAAAGGTACAGATGACAATTTTACTGCTGATGTCCAGTCTATGAATACTACTACTTAAATGTCTTTGCAAGTATCGATGAATAGCAGCAGAAAATTATCATCAAGTGGACAATTAGTTCGTTTATCATTCTCATGAAAATATATGTCCCAGTGAATATTTGGTATTAATACGAGTATAATATAAGCTTACATTTTCTTCTTCATGGTGGGTGAGAACTTTAGCAAAAGGAGCAGCGTGGTAAGTAACGGCAGCTGGGGCTGCGTTGTAATAAGAGGCGGAGGCGGCGTTGTAATAAGAGGCGGGGGCGGCGACGGCCAGCTTGGCCACAGGTGCGGTGGCTACCAGTTTCGTGGCAACTGCTTGTGGTTGGTCATGGCGCACAATACTTTGAGAGGAGACAGCTTCAGCTAGGGAGTAGTGCACAGCTGCAGGTAGAAGTCCCGCATTGGACACTGCAGCTACGGCGCACAAAATAGCTACCTACAAACAAAAGAAATACATAGCAACAAAGAAACCAAATTAGATGAGAAATAATTAAAAATCTATCTAAACTTACACTGCGGAACATTTTTGGATTAGAATAGCTTTTTGTACGTGGGCAAATTATGAATAGGGACTTTTTAATCAACTATCTTCTTATATACTAGTCAAATACTCTTACAAGCACAGCTTACAAGTAATCGAATGGTAGTGGAAGTTGTCAAACATGCTTAGCCTGTATTAGTCGTAGGTCACGTTAGTTCATAAATCAAACTGTTTAGGCCAAAATCGTAATATTTTAAAAACTTGCATCAAATGCGCGCGCGACGCGTCACCCGATGATTTGAGGTGAGATAAACGCCGCCGGGGGGGGGGGGGGCGGCGGCCGTGTGCCGCTTCCCGTCTTTCAGTCTCGTGGGCTAGCAACAGTGTATTTAACGCCGCGGCATTGTTGTGTTATTAGGTTGCGCGCGTCCGGTGTTTTAATTTGAATGGGTTAATTGTGCGCGTCGTTTTGAATTTACTATTGAATATTCGGATCTAGTTAAGACCGCCTCGAATTGAGTGTCTGTTTTGAGTGTTACGTGACAAGAGGCCTAATTTGAGTTTTGAGCTTATATTGAGTTTGAAATATTAACTTAACCTTGATTGACATTTAATTTGGTTCGACGAGTTGCTTCGTGGCATTTTGATATCGTGCGAGGGAATTTTGCCTTGTTGTGTGGAACGCTAAACTTTGAGACTCCAGAAGAGGCCGCGTTCGTTCCCGTGTTTGTAAGTTTGTGCTAAGTGAACCCGGAACATTGAATATTGAACTTTGAACGACGGTTTGGTACTTGTGTCGTGACTTTGAAGTTAATTAAATGTACAATAAAGTTGATAAAGAAATATAGTGATTCTGTTTCTGTTTCTGTTTCTGTTTCTAGTGAAAATAATAGCAGAAGTTTCAATTGATGATCGACCACTGGAGGAATCGCACATTTGGAGAAAATCAGCGCCTGAGGATCTGCGGTCCGACTTCACCGGGATGTCAGGTTACACATGTACACACTACTACACACTACTTACATGCACATCACTAACCACCTGACTGGTACCCTGTGGTAAACCCTATCTCCGGAAATCGGTAAGTTGTGCTTGCTTATTTGCAATTAATTTAGAACCATCCATAGGCTATTTGGGCTCCTTCCTTGGTTGCCCGTCGCGACTACCATTCATGGGCCCTGGTACGGTCGACCTTTGTCGGGGCAACTAAGGGCGTGAACATTTCTGGTAGCAGAGCGTGGTTGATTGTTTCTACAATCACGCCCGGCCGTAATACGTAATAATTACGTAATAATACGTAATAGTTTTTTTGTTTGCTTCCTTTGTTTGTTAGTGGATTGGTGGGTAGAATTAGGAACCACGCACATTAGGCTGCGCAAGCGGGAGTGTAGTTTAGGGTTAGGTACCGTCACGCGTCGGGTAGGTAGATAATTATCGTTATCACATAATCGTATAATTATCGTTATCGTATAATTATAGCAGATTAATTGCCGAAGGGTCGGTCGTCTGAGCGAGGCATCTTTGCTGATCGACTGTAGTGTGTACTTGTATTTATAGTGTAATTTTTATTTAATTTAATAAGTAGTAATTTGTATTTGTAGTAATTTGTATTGAATTTAATTTGATAGTAATTTGTATTTAGTAGCGATGCCATCGCACAAGCTACCGGTGCTTCGCCTGCAGGCGGAGCTGCGCTGGGCCGCAAACGCCCATATTTTGATAGGTCGATCTTATCGGGTCCATAGTTTAGGGAAGCGGCTTGAGCAGGTCGATGCCCGAAGGGCTGTAGTGGAGGAGGTTTGCACAGAGCTTTTGGTCTCGGATGCGGAACAGGGAGTCCTAGACTCCTGCCTCGCGGACTACGAGAAATTCTTTTCGCTCACGGACGACTTGATCGAGGCGCGGGCCAAGTATGCTAATGAAGCGCGTGAAGCTCGGCTGAGTGGCCTGGCCGAGTCCCCTCGGAAGCAGCCTACTCAGCCGGAGCTATTGGGACGGCTCCCAACTCTGGACGTGCCAAGGTCCTCCAGGGTCCTCTCCGACTGGATGACTTTTGTTGGCCTTTTAGATAGTTTAGTGGTCTAGTGGATAAACAAACAAAAATTTATTTCTATGTATTAGATTAGATAACGATAATTAGCAGTAAATCATATCTCACTGAGCAGTATATGATTTTTTTTGTATTTTCAGTTAAATATATTATTACCTGAATTGAACTGATTTTTTTACAGCTTTAAAATATCGCGCAGGCCTTGTCACGAATATTGGAAGCCCTAAACGCGTAGACATCAATGAATGAATGAATCATTATTTACCAAAGGCTAGACGGCGAGTATCTCGATCTCTCTTGACAGCGGTATCAACATCAATGGCGAGTACATCACTTACCTTCGATTTGCCGACGATATAGTCCTTATGGCAGAATCGCAGGCCCTAAGCACTATGCTCAATAACCTCAATAGTGTCTCCCAACGGATAGGTCTTATGATGAACATG
Source organism: Parnassius mnemosyne (assembly GCA_963668995.1). Taxonomy (NCBI): domain Eukaryota; kingdom Metazoa; phylum Arthropoda; class Insecta; order Lepidoptera; family Papilionidae; genus Parnassius; species Parnassius mnemosyne. Next base: position 37,004,830 of record CAVLGL010000159.1, read on the forward strand.
GACAAAACAAAAATCATGTTTAACGTCCATGTTACACCTATGCCGGTAGTTATTGGGAGCACTGAGCTCGAAGTTGTTGACGAGTATGTTAACCTGGGACAAATAGTCCGACTAGGTAAGTCCAACTTCGATCGAGTGTTCAATCGACGGATTCAACTCGGTTGGGCAGCGTTCGGGAAACTACGACACATCTTCTCGTTAGACATACCTCAAAACCTTAAAACGAAATTGTATAACCAGTGCGTGTTGCCAGTGATGACTTACGGATCTGAGACGTGGTCCTTCACTGCTGGCCGTATGAAGAAGCTCAAGGTCGCTCAGCAAGCTATGGAGAGGGCTATGATCGGGGTTTCTCTGCGTGATAAACTTAGGAATGAGGATATCCGCAGTAGAACCAGAGTAAGCGACATAGCCCAACGGATTAGTAAGCTGAAGTGGCAGTGGGCTGGCCATATAGCTCAAGAACCGATAACCGATGGGAAAGAAAGGTTCTTGAGTGGCAGCCTCGTACCGGTAGGCGAAGTGTAGGGCGACCCCCCACGAGATGGAGTGACGACCTGGTAAGACATGCAGGAAGTCGATGGATGCAGGTGGCTCAGGACCGTGCTTTGTGGCTTTCCTTGGGGGAGGCCTATGTTCAGCAGTGGACTTACGAAAGGCTGTAATGATGAGACGGCGAGTGGTCAAGTGGGGGGGGGGGGGGGCTGTGGTGTGTTTGACGTCCCGATGTCATAGTTAGGCCGGCTACCTTCAGTTTTTTTAATATTACGTTTTGGTTCGATTTACCCAGAATGAGCTTAAAGTATATATATATATATATAGATTTATATATATATATATATATATATATATATATATATATATATATTTATATATATATATATATATATATTTATAGAATAACGGTGAAAATGTTAAGTGGTTGCTGTGGCCCATAGACATCTACATCTATCTTCATTTGGCAGATGCGTTGTCAACCGTAAGGACTAAGATAGAATGCCTGTTTTCCAGTAAAAGGGTATCCGGTTCTCTACACTCACCATACGAAACACAACAGAATTAAGCTGCTATTTTACGTTGGTATTCTGTGAGAGCATGGTCCTTGCCCGGTCGAGCAAACCCAGTCGTGCTACAACTATACTACTAATGTAGCTGCAGCATGGCTCTACCACGTATAAATTAAGAAGAATATTTCGGATTTAAATTAAAAACAATATTAATTTTGGATTTATAGAATTAAGTGCACCTGTTTCAAATAAATGTAAAATTAGCGAAAACATTATCAAATGAATAAAAGTCATAATAAAAATCATAATCATTGCGGCCTATGAAAGTCCACAGCTGAACACAGGCTTTCCTGTAAATTGCCGCATTCGAGAAACATTGTATTTATTTATATTTCTTTAATAAAATTGCTCGTAAAGGAAACATTTGCCATAGTGTCCATTCTTGGCAGGTGAGTTAGCAACCGCAGTTTTTCATTTTCAAATTATTATTAGCAAGATACTGCCCAGATCACACGAATAAAAAGTTATATTCAAAAAGATTCATTATTTTGCTGAAATATTTTGACATTAAGCCAGATTATTATTCGTAGCTATTTCATTTACTAGGCGCTTAAACAAAGCAAAACTGTTTAAAATTACTTAAATAGTGCTTATAAGAAAAAGAATGATGTTTTAAATAATCAGTTAATGATTATAAAAAATTTACACACATTTATACTCTAAACTCTAAGAAAATTTGTGATACATTCGCTGCAACCAAAACTAAGAGTATTTATAATCAAAATATCCGTTTATCAAAATTACGAATCCAAATAATATTTATTGAATTCACATATTATGTAATAACTATAGTGCCAGTTCCACTTCAGGGTATATAAACCATGCATAAATCCAGCCGTGCTTAATATGGTTTGCTGATGCCTAAAACTGATAAATAGAAAGTTTTATTGTAAATATGTATATTATAGTACAGTATACATATTATAAAATATAAATAATACATAATATATATATATATATATATATATATATATATATATATATATATATATATATATTTAAATAACTTATCATTTTAGTTAAATAAATAATATCCATATTTGGTCGTCCAAAGTGCTGAATATAAATAATAAGAACAACAAAGCAGGGACAATAAAAACTGCAAACGTAATTAATTATTCGTGTATTATAATTAACAATAAATAAATTAAATTTTCGTTAAGTTAGTAGCCACTTTCGTTTAATGTTTGTAATAAAGAGCGGGAGCGGGAGCGGCATAGACGGGAGTCTTGATGAGAGCTGGAGCAGCGGTGGGGGCAGAGTTGTGCACCACCGCGTTGAAGCCATTGTGATCATCGGCGGAGTATTCCACAGTTCTGATGGAGCCATCGGCCTCGTAAAACGAGTACGATCCCTTCACTACATCACCGTCTCGGGACTCTTGCTGGGACTTGTTGTCACCGGTATGACCGTCAGCGACAGAGTATGAGAAATTGTATTTTGGGTAGGCCTGCACAGAAAAAATAATTGTCATCTCGTCATCCATCCATCGTCAATATTCGCGAAGCTAGGATTGCATTCATTACTGTGTTTCAAATTTAAGGGCAAATACGTCGGTTCTCAGGAGAGATGATGCATCTGTGGAATCTTTGTTTGAATTTGTTGGCACATAAAAATAAATTGCAGCAGCAAATTACCATCAAGTGGACTGCTTGCTCGTTTATCATTTTAATATTATAAGAATCGTGTAGTAGCTATATAAGAACACGTGGTAGAGCCATACTGCAGCTATATCAGTAGTATATTTGTAGCACGAATGGGTCGGCTCGACCGGGGAAGGACCACGCTCTTACAGAAAACCAGCGTAAAATAGCAGCTTAACGTTGCTGTGTTTCGTATTGTTAGTGTAGAGAACTGGAGACCCTTTTTACTGGCAAAGAGGCATTCCATCTTAGTCCTCAGGGGTTACAACGCATCTGCATCTTGAGTCTTTATTGAGGATAGATGTAGATGTCTATGGGTCACAGTAACCACTTACCATCAGGTGGACTGTGTGCTCGTTTGTCACCTTATCCTATGTAAAAAAAAACATGCACTACTTTGTATCGTCCCGAGGGTGTCGTAAGAGGCGACAGAAGGAAAATGAAACACGAGATGAGCAGCAGCATCTTCCTGGTAACAACTCAAAATAATAAAAAACTGCGGTTGCAAGCGTGCCTTGCCAAGCGTGGCAACTGTGGCAAAATGTCCACATTAGGTAACTTATGAGAGAGGCGTACGTTCAGCAGTGGACTTTTATAGGCTGTAATGGGTGGATAGAGATGGATTATAAGAAAATTTAAACTTACATTTTCCTCTTCACGGTGAGTAAGAACTTTAGCAACAGGCGCAGAGTATTGGACAGGGTTGGTGTGGTATGCAACAGGGGCGGGCGCTGAATGGTGGTAGGTGACGGCAGATGGGGCGGAGTAGTAAGTTGCGGGCGCTGGTGCAGCGTTGTAATAAGAGATGGGGGCGGCGTTGTAATAAGAGGCGCGGGTGGCGACGGCCAGCTTGGCCACAGGTGCGGTGGCTACCAATTTCGTGGCAACTGCGTGTGGTTGGTCATGGCGCACAATACTTTGAGAGGAGACAGCTTCAGCTGGGGAGTAGTGAACAGCTGCAGGCAAAAGTCCCGCATTGGACACTGCAGCTACAGCGCACAAAATGGCTACCTAAAAACAAAAGAAATACATAGCAACAAAGAAACAAAAACAGATAAAAAATTATTAAGTAAAACATCTATTTAAACTTACACAGCGCAACATTTTTGGATTAGAATAGCTTTTTATGCGTCGGCAAATTATGAATGGTGAGGTTTTAATCAAATATCTTCTTATATACTAGTCAAATACTCTTACAAGCACAGCTTACAAGTAAACGAATGGTAGTGGAAGTTGTCAAACATGTTCAGCCCGTGTTAGTCATAGGTAAAGCCATGGTCGCTCAGATGGTTAGCGCTCGTTTTATTTTTCACAGTACACGAGCAACCATGTTTCGATCTCCAGCGGCACCAATGAAATTGTTAATCTCAGTTTTAAGTGCTGATTTACCACGTGATCGGCGGTGAAGGAAAACATGAGGAAGCCTGCATGTCTGAGAAATAAGAAAAAAAATGCGAAAACATGTGAAGTTCGGACATTTTCTTGTCCTAAAAACCCTCTCAGAAATGAGGGGAGGCCTGGGCCCACAAGTGGGACGTATACAGGCTGTAACCTTAACTTTATTATCTTAGATTAGATAACGATAACTAGGAGCAAATCGTATCTTATTGAGCAGTATAGGATTTTTTTTGTATTTTCAGTTAAAAATTTAATTACTTGAGTTGAATAGAATTTTTATTACAGTTTTAAAATATCGCACAGGCCTTCTCACGAATATTGGAAGTTCTAATCGCGTAGACATCTTTGAATAAATGAATTATTATTTACCAAAGGCTGGACGGCGAGTAAAAATATCACAAGGAAAGCGGAATGCCTGAAAAGTTTAAAATATTTTGAGAAAATGCAGAGCCCAACAAATCACATTCGGGCAGCGCAGCTTACTATTTTTGTTTCTTTTTGTACTCTTTACTGGAAATGAGGCATACCATCTTAGTCCTCACGGGTGACAATGCATCTACATTTTGATTTGTAATAGAGGATAGATGTAGATGTCTATAGGCCGCAGCAACCACTTACCATCAGGTGGACTGTGTGCTCGTTTTTCACCCCTATCCTATAAAAAAAAGATAAGGAGACGACCAGGTATGGATGAAGAAAATCCATGGACGCATTTTTCTTAGAACCGTGTGTTGTGGCCTATATTCAGCATTGTAATTATAATAGGGTGTAATGACGGTGTTGATGATGAATAATATATAAATATATATAATAATCACTAGCTGTGCCCCGCGACTTCGCCCGCGTGGAATTTACTACGATTTCTATGGATATCAATTTTTTTGCGCGGAACCCTAATTTTGTTTTTGAGTAATGTTACCATCCTATAAATATTGACAAATATTGACATTAATATTTATACGATACTAACGTCACTCAATTGTTTTGCCTGCCCGGAACCCCTCGGTATGATATCAAAGGTCAAATTGACTTTTAAATATTATTACGAATCTTTTGTATGGGAATATAGAAAAGTGTTGTTTTTAGACTTTATCAGGTAATTTTTTAAAATTTTCTCTCCGTAAGAACCAGCTTCGTACTACAAGGAAAATTATAAAAAAAGAATTAGCGAAATCGGTTCAGCTGCTCTCGAGGTTTGCGCTTAGTAACACATTCAGCGATTCATTTTTATATTATAGATTACACTATACGGAAATATTTATGCGGTTTTATAAGAACTTGTCATGTGCTAGTTCTCAGGAACTCAGCAAATAGACTAAGGGATTTGAACGATATTATAAAATATACCGCGCCTGTGGAAAATATATTATTACGCACGTAAAATTACTGTTTTCTTTTTCTTCTTCTTCTTCTTTTAAATTATGGCTTCTCTTGATAGAATTCTGCCAGTGTCATTCTTAATCAATAAGTTAGTTGACAAGTAAGAATGCATTATATATTTTTTACAGCATTAGCATAAACAAACATTGATTGATATAGTAAGAGGTCAATGCTTGAAATATAATGCATGAATATGTTTTATTTGTGTTGGTTTTTAAATGTGATGAATATATTTTACAACTTAATTTCTGAATATAAAGGGATAGGTATATTCTGTTATAAAACGTGAGGATCACACCAAGATGAATGTTATGGTTTTATCATATGTTATTTAACATAATATTTAGGTGTCGCGACTGCACATGGTATACACCTTAAAAAAACATTATTGAAAAGACTGTACCCAGAAAAAGGCCACAAAAAGCTGATAAAGAAATAATTTTAAAGTCTTAGGAACTGAAGTAATACAAGGTTGAGTCCAGATTATAACCCTATTTAATATATATTTTTTCTTACTGAGTCGATAGCGTTTGTTAGCCTTTATACTTGTAATATTAATCCATACAAAAGGTCATATGATTTTAAAAACTATTAAGTGTTACAGGATGATGTACTTGTGATTCCGCCCTGGCCGGGTGCTCCAAAGTGATAATGTAGAAGGCCTACGACTTTACCCTGTACAAAAAGCGAGCTTAATGCTATATGGCATTCTCTACAAGCTAACCTTGGTAGAACAGAGAGTGAGTTAGGGTTAGTTTGTCATGATTAAATAGTTGCAATAACCACAAATGTTATTTTAAGGTAAGTGGATTTTTGTTGGAACCTTGAACTTCTTATAAATTCCTAAAACCTTTTACATTAATTTCCTATCTTACCTTTTGCATCACACTATGAACTTCTTACACGAGTTGGTTCTGCAAGGAGCAGCATTCTGCTAGATGTTTTATCCTAACAAGTGTAGAAATATTGTTGAAAAGCAGTAATTCTCCAGAATGAGGCCGTTGCATTTTATTATATTTGAAACAATGTTAGGAATGAATTCTTAATAGTTAGGGGTTTTCGTTAAATACTCTGGCATAATAACGTAATTAAGGCACTGAAAAATAAATTTTTAAAGATAGCCTAGATCTACATCTTATATGGCCCGCTCGCGGCGTAGGTAAAATATATATTAATTATTTCCTGAGGGCTGTTTATGTACTTAATATTGCATTTAAATCATCTTCATTTTTATATATTTTATAATTTTTTTTTAAATTTCAATAGACTATATGTTCTTTTCGAGGATTTGTGGTCTATCAAATCTGATGTAATGGCGGGGACCGTCTAGGATGTGGGCACAAACTGCAGACTTACCTTTTATTTTATAAATTAAGGTTGACAAACGAGCACACAGTCTACCTGATGGTAAGTGGTTGCTGTGGCCCATAGACATCTACACCTATCTTCGATTACGAATGAAAATGCAGATGCGTTGTCACCCGTGAGGACTAAGATGGAATGCCTTGTTTCCAGTAAAAAGTGTCTCCGGTTCTCTACACTCACCATACGAAACACAGCAGCGTTAAGCTGCTATTTGACGTTGGTTTTCTGTGAGAGCGTGGTCCTTCCCCGGTAGAGCCGAACCATTCGTGCTACAACTATAATATAGCTGCAGCATGGCTCAAAAGCTTTCAGGTAATACTGTTGTTTAGCTTTCTCTATATTTGCAGTAACGTCATTTCTCTTCTTTACAAATCCTTTTTGAGTCTTTTTGATTTCTTTTATACTAATACAATAGATTATTTCTGTCCCTTCTGTCATTTAAAATATCTTTTTTAATACAATCTTGTTGAGGTGGGTTTATAATTTTTGACTTTAAATTCTTGCTTTTTCTCAAACTACATAGTAATTTGTTTTCTAATATAGAGTAAAGATGTTCAGTATTACTGCTATTATCCTTGTTAATAAGGTCGTAAAGTTTTTTGTAGTCAATCGCTTCGTATTTTATACTCTTCTTTATTTAATCTGGTTATATTGCAATTCGAAGTAAATCTGCTTATGATCAGACTATCAATTAAAGTAAGGCGGAAGTCATAATTTTTTATGTTCGTACTATCGTGATCTAAAATAGATTTCGATGTACTGTCTCACAAGTGCAATTTTGTCCATCAATTCTGTTAAAAATTTTGTACCTGTTCTCCTCTAATATATCTTTATAAGTAGAGGTAAAATTCTCTAAGCTTAATAAGTTAAGGTTGAAGTCACCAATTACGATGGCCCTTATTCTTTTTTGTAGTTGCTGTGAGTATATGTCCAAAACTGCTTTAATACTTGTTCTATCAGGTTTCCTGTAAACAGCACCAATGTCTAAATTGTATTTCTCAATGCAAACCCAGCGGAAGGGATTACCTTGATAATGAAGAACTTCAGAATTATTATGTTTTAAGACATTATGTACAAAGATTGAGGCGTCACCTCCTTGCATAGTAGTACTGAAGTTATAGTAATGGGAGTATCCTGGTAACTGAAATGTTTTTGCTTCTTCTTCTGACTTGATCCATGTTTCGGTCAATGTTATTACATGCAAAAGATCGGGTAGAAAATACTGTATTTTGCAGCGAATTTCATCAAGTTTACCTAGTTTGAACACACTTCGCACGTTAGCACAAAGAATCTTTAGTGATTTTTTATGAAATATAATATTTTCATAGCTATTAATTAGTTGGTATGTTATATTGTTACTTTTGAATGTGTTATTGCAAGTAGTTACTGGTTTAGCTTGGAGTTTTTTGATGTCGCTTCTACAATCTTCGGAATTCCCTTTACATATTTACCAATCAAATTGATATTATGACTTTCAAACAAATTTTTCGGTACGACACGCGGCCCCTTTACTGAAATTTAATTGTACTATGCCTATAATCTGCGCGCAAGTGCAAGTAATAAGTTGACAAAGTTTTACTGCAATCTGATGAACGCTATGGCAGCGTATAAAATACGAACAAACGAAAATTATTTTTTTATATATTAGATAATAAGTTATTATAAATGTACGGTATACGGTCAATCATTGCGATTGATTAGCACGCAAATAAGACAATGCCAATTGGTGAATATTAAACACACATACGTAATTTAGTTTGGTAGAAGTTTAATTTTGTTGATCTAACTGTTAAAATAATAGAATAAAATTCGACTGGTATTGGTTTGACAAAGTTTTTCGATATCTTATATGTTTCATCAACGTTATCAACATTATAGCTCTTCATACATTCATTGCTAAATATAGGTCTTAAAGTCTAAGTCACCATACACGGTTCTGAGCTACTCGCATCCATCGCATTTTAGCATTCTTACCAGGTCGTCACTCCATCTATTAAAAGGGGGGCGGGGGGGGGGAGCTACACAACTTTTACCTTCCCACACAGTCCACCTGATGGTGATAATTGCGATTGATTATCATGCAAATCAGACAAGTGCGCATTATTATTAATGGTGAATATTAAGACGGCGCAGTGGCTTACCAATGAGTTGTTGCGCTGATAGCAGCGGTTTGAAATCCCGCACGGACCAAGTATTTGTATGGCCTACAAATAATTGTTCCGGGTTTGGATGTTTGGCCTCGTGCACTTTATGTTTGTAAACTGTCTCCACGACACAGGAGAAAATCCTAGTGTGAGGGAAACGTTTTTTAAAAAAGACAAAAATAACATAGATACATAACTCAGTTCGGTGAAAGTTAAATTTTTCGGATTTAACTGTTAAAATAATTGAAAAATTACGACAAGTATTGCTTTAACAGTTTTTTCTGATATCTAGTCTGTTTCATCAACATTGTCAACATTACAAGCTTTCACAAATTCATTGGGCCTTAAAAGGCCAGGGAATGCCAATACCCTGTTTTAAGCCACTCGTATCCACACGCTTTGTAGAGCCATACTGCAGCTACATGCAGTATGGCTCTACCACGTTTAAACCTGTATGTGACTATCACTCACTGTTAGATAATATGTATGTTTTATATATTAAACACTTAATATTTATTATTGTCTTATTAAAATTAAATCGAAGGTATAAAAATTTACTAAGTATTATTGAGAAATTTACTAAGAATATTTCGGATTTAAATTCAACATTGATACATTTTGGATTTATAAAATTCGGTGCACCTGTCTCGAATAAATGTTACCTTTCTACATAATTATGAAATGAATAACAGTCATAGGCCTTCCTGTAAACTGCCGCAATGACAAAAAACTGCATCGTTTTTTTAAAGTTTTTTTTAATTATATTTCTTATATATATATATTGTATTGCTCGTAAAGGGAATATTTGCTATCATCTCAACTTTTGGCAAGTTTAGCACCCGCAGTTTTTAATTTGCTAATTATTATTAGGAAAGCACTGCCAACTTCCTCACGTATAAAAAGTTGTATTCAAAAGATCCATTTTTTGGGGATAAATTTTGATATTAAGGCAGATAGTATCAGTTAATTTTCGTCGCTATTTAATTTATTAGACGCTCAAACAAAGCAAATAATGTGGTTATTTTGACAGCTATTTAGGAACTGTTAAAATGACTTAATTATAGTGTTTATAAGTAAAAGAATGATATTTTAAATAATCACTTAAGGATTATAAAAATTTAACACACGTTTATACACTATACTCTAACAAAACATGTGATACATTCGTTGCAACATAAAATAATTAAATAACTTAGCTGAATATAAATAATAAGAACAACAAAGCAGGGACAATAAAAACTGCAGACGTAATTAATTATTCGTGTATTATAATTAAGAATAAATAAATTAAATTTTCGTTAAGTTAGTATTCACTTTCGTTTAATGTTTGTAATAGAGAGCGGGAGCGGGGGCGGCATAGACGGGAGTCTTGATGACAGCTGGAGCAGCGGTGGGGGCAGAGTTGTGCACCACCGCGTTGAAGCCATTGTGATCATCGGCGGAGTATTCCACAGTTCTGATTGAGCCGTCGGCCTCGCGAAACGAGTATGACCCTTTCACTACGTCACCGTCTCGTGACTCTTGTTGGGACTTGTTGTCACCGGTATGACCGTCAGCGACAGAGTATGAGAAATCGTATTTTGGGTAAGCCTGCACAGAAAAAATAATCGTCATCTCGTCATCAATCCATCGTCAATCTTCGCCAAGCTAGACGTGCATTCATTACTGTGTTTCAGATTGAACGGTTAATATGTCGGTTCTCAAGAGAGACGATGCATCTGTGGAATTTTGTTTGAATTCGCTGGCACATAAATATAAATTGCAGCAGCAAATTACTATCAAGTGGACTGCTTGCTCGTTTATCATTTTAATATTATAAGAATCGTGTAGTAGCTGTATAAGAACACGTGGTAGAGCCATACTGCAGCTATATTAGTGGTATAATTGTAGTACGAATGGGTCGGCTCTACCGCGGAAGGACCACACTCTTACAGAAAACCAGCGTACAATAGCAGCTTAACGCTGCTGTGTTTCGTATGGTAAGTGTATAGAACTGGAGACCCTTTTTACTGGCAAAGAGGCATTCCATTTTATTCCTCAGTAGTGACAACGCATCTGCATCTTGAGTCTTTATTGAGGATAGATGTAGGTGTCTATATGTCACAGTAACTTACCATCAGGTGGACTGTGTGCTCGTTTGTCACTTTATCCTATATAAAAAAAACATGCTCTAATTTATAGCGTCCCGAGTGTGTCGTAAGAGGCGACAGAAAGAAAATGAAACAGTAGATGAGCAGCAGCATCTTCTTGATAACAACTCAAAATAATAAAAACTGCGGTTGCAAGCGTGCCTTGCCAAGCGTGGCAACTGTGGCAAAATGTCCTCATTAGGTAACTTATGAGAGAGGCGTACGTTCAGCAGTGGACTTTTATAGGATGTAATGGATGGATGGATGGCTGGATTATAAGAAAATTTAAACTTACATTTTCCTCTTCACGGTGGGTAAGAACTTTAGCAACAGGCGCAGAGTATTGGACAGGGCTGGTGTGGTATGCAACAGGGGCGGGCGCTGAATGGTAGGTGACGGCAGATGGGGCGGAGTGGTAAGTGGCGGGCGCTGGTGCAGCGTTGTAATAAGAGACGGGGGCGGCGTTGTAATAAGAGGCGGGGGCGGCGACGGCCAGCTTGGCCACAGGTGCGCTGGCTACCAATTTCGTGGCAACTGCGTGTGGTTGGTCATGGCGCACAATACTTTGAGAGGAGACAGCTTCAGCTGGGGAGTAGTGCACAGCTGCAGGCAGAAGTCCCGCATTGGACACTGCAGCTACAGCGCACAAAATGGCTACCTAAAAAAAAAAGAAATATATAGCGACAAAAAAACAAAAAAAGATAAAAATAATTTAAAAAAAATATTTAAACTTACACTGCGGAACATTTTTGAATTAGAATAGCTTTTTATGCGTCGGCAAATTATGAATGGTGAGTTTTTAATCAACTATCTTCTTATATACTAGTCAAATACTCTTACAAGCACAGCTTACAAGTAAACGAATGGTAGTGGAAGTTGTCAAACATGCTTAGAGTGTATTAGTCGTAGGTCACGTTAGTTCATAAATCAAACCATTCACAAAAATGTCTTTGGGGCATTTATGAAAACATAGGATACAAATGATGACGTCACTTTTAAAATGTTGTGTTAAGAATTCAGTTGGAACAAAAAAGAGAAAAATAAAATAGATATAAAACATTTGCAGCCATACTCATAAAATTGTTTATCAACGCTACAATAATTAAGAAGATAACAAATCTTTTTTTTTTAACTTATAAACATTAGTCAAAAAATTATTAGTTAATCAATGCGGGAAATATTTTAAGCCCACACTTGGTAGGTTAAATATTGTATATAATGATAATTAGAAGCAGATCGCATCTAATTGAGCAGCATAGGAATTTTTTATATTTTGAACCAATTTCAAAAAAGGAGGAGGTTTCTGGATTCGACTGTAGTTTTTTTAGTGCGTTACTTCAGACTTTTTTCTAGGTTTCGGATTTTAATTATTATTTTTTAATTTGAAAACTGGTGCTTTTCATGTTGTCCCTTAATGATTTTTAGACCAGTAGTTTTTGAGTTATCCTTAATAATGCGTATTTAATTTACTTCGACTATATTGATGACGTTCTCATTTTATTTATATAAAAGTCGGTTGTATACAAATTGTAATTTTACCACTTGTTAGTTACAAATTTAATTATTAAATATCGCGCAGGCCTTGTCACGAACATTGGAAGCTCTAATCGCGTAGACATCACTGAATAAATGAATTATTATTTACCAAAGGCTTGACGGCGAGGAAAAATATAGCAGGGAAATTGCAATGCCTGAGAAGTTTAAAAATATTTCGAGGAAATGCAGAGCCCACCAAATCACATTGCTGCATACTATTTTCCTTGCTTAAAGTACCTTTCAGAAATTATAGGTGGCCTGTGTTCAACAGTTGAACGTATGTAAAGTGGTATTTTACTTTTTAGTTTAACGAGGCATTTATATAATCACCTGTGTTTCTGTCTGCTTGTCTGTAACAAAGAAACATGAGGAACAGTCTACACTAGTAAGCGGAGTGTAGGGTTGTCTTCCTCTAGATTATTAAACAGTGGTAGAGCCACGCGGCAGCTTTTGCTGTCGCACGGATGGGCCGGCTCGAACCGGGGTGGTAACACGACCTCATAGAAAACCAGCGTGAAGTGGAGGGTTACCTCTGCGTTTCGCTTGGTGAGTGCAGGTGGCCAGAGGCCCTTTTTACTGGAAATGAGGCATTCCATCTTAGTCCTCACGGGTGACAACGCATCTATATTTTGATTTGTAATAGAGAATAGATGTAGATGTCTATGGGCCGCAGCAACCACTTACCATCAGGTGGACTGTGTGCTCGTTTGTCACCCTTATCCTATAAAAAATAAATCGAAGTTAGTTGTACAAAATATTTAATTTTAAATTATCTTGATCGTATTGAAATCTCCTGCAATAATGTCGTTAACGCTTCAAACTTAGTAATGATTTCATCGCACCATTTCACGCAAGCCCGGTTATAGCATCAGCGTCGTTGTGCGGCACATTACTCGTAAATATCCTTCTCACGCAAATATCCTCATGTGTTGAATCTCTTCATACGTAATTCGCTTATTCTCTTTTATTAAATGTTTACTGCTGGCACATTTGCTTCCGTAATAGTCGTCAAAGGAACGACCACATCTTGTTTTATCCCTCAAAGTTAGTGAACCGTAATAAAATTTCTTATACCAGAAGTACACGGTTGCCAATGAAGAGCTTTATCCATAAAAGTCATTTTTATATATTATTATATAGCTGGTACGAGTGCGTAGCTGCCGCAGAAGAAATAATTGTGGAAATATCGTTTTACATTTGGAAGAGTTGTATTGTTTAATTAGGAATGATAATACATTTATTGAAATTGAATGATACATAACTTTCAAATACATTTGTTGGTACAATACGCGCGCCACCTACTGTATGTTAATTGTACTATGTAGTGCCTTCACATGTAATTGCAAGCAATAAGTTGACAAAGTTTTACTGTAATCTGATGAACGCTATGGCAGCGCATAAAATCATCATTTCATCATCATTACAGCCCTTCACAAGTCCACTGCTGAACATAGGCCTCCCCCATAGAATGCCACAAAGCACAGTCCTGAGCCACCTGCATCCATCGACTTCCTGCATATCTTACCAGGTCGTCACTCCATCTAGTGGGGGGACGCCCTACACTTCGCCTGCCGGTACGAGGCTGCCACTCGAGAACCTTTCTTCCCCATCGGTTGTCGGTTCTTCGAGCTATATGGCCGGCCCATTGCCACTTCAGCTTACTAATCCGTTGGGCTATGTCAGTCACTCTAGTTCTACTGCGGATATCCTCATTTCTGAGTTTATCACGCAGAGAAACTCCGAGCATAGCCCTCTCCATAGCTCGCTGAGCGACCTTGAGCTTCCTCATCCGGCCAGCAGTGAAGGACCACGTCTCAGTTCCGTATGTCATCACTGGCAACACGCACTGGGTGTACAGTCTGGTTTTCAAGTTTTGAGGTATACCTGACGAGAAGATGTGCCGTAATTTCCCGAACGCTGCCCAACCGAGTTGAATCCGTCGATTGACCTCTCGGTCGAAGTTGGACTTACCTAGTCGGACTATTTGTCCCAGGTAAACATACTCGTCAACAACTTCGAGCTTAGTGTTCCCAACAACTACCGGCATAGGTGTGACATGGACATTAAACATGATCTTTGTTTTGTCCATGTTCATCTTAAGACCTATCCGTTGAGAAACACTATTGAGGTCATTGAGCATAGTGCTTAGGTCCTCCAGCGATTCTGCCATAAGGACTATATCGTCGGCAAATCGAAGGTGAGTAATGTACTCGCCATTGATGTTGATACCGTATCCTTTCCAGTCCAGAAGCTTGAAAACATCTTCCAATGCAGCGGTAAAGAGTTTCGGGGATATGACGTCACCCTGTCTTACACCTCTCTGCAATTGGATAGGTTTCGTACTCTGGTTCTGTACTCGGATAGCCATCGTAGCCGTACTGTACAAGTACTTCAACACTTCGATATACCGACAGTCAACTTGGCATCGCTGAAGGGACTGCAGCACCGCCCAAATTTCGACGGAATCAAAGGCTTTCTCATAGTCCACATACGCCAGACATAGTGGCAAATTGTACTCCTCGGACTTCTGTAAAATTTGCCGAAGGGTATATATGTGGTCTATGGTGCTAAAGCCTTTTCGGAAACCGGCTTGTTCGGGAGGCTGGAAGTCGTCAAGTCTGCGCGCGAGACGATTCGTAATGACTCTCGAAAACAGCACGTAGACGCGGCTCAGAAGGGATATCGGTCTGTAGTTCTTCAAGAGAGCGTTGTTGCCTTTCTTGAAGAACAAGACCACCGCACTTCTGCTCCACGCCTCCGGTGTAATGCCACCATGGAGGACGGAATTAAAGAGCTTCTGAAGGACTTCAAGTACCGGTTTTCCACCCGCTTTCAGAAGCTCCGCTGTAATTCCATCCTCGCCTGGGGCCTTGCCGTTTTTAAGGTGCTGGAGAGCCATTCTAATCTCGCTCAGACTGACGTCCGGGATATCATCGGAATAATGTCGGATAAGACTCGCTCTTGGATCGTTACTCACACTTGCGTGCGGCTCCAACGATGACGTGTACAGCTGCCCATAGAACCTCTCAATCTCACTCAAAATCTCAGGTGCCCCGGAAACGATGCTGCCACATTCTGTCTTCAGCTTTGACAGTTGGCGCTTTCTGGCAGACAGATCTCTGGCAAAGACTTTGGAGCCTTGGTTCCGCTCGATCGCTTCTTCAATACGAGCTGTATTGAAGTTGCGTAAGTCCCGCCGCATGCATTTGGAGATCTGTCTGTTCAGTTGCCTGTATGCTGTCAAATCTGATGAAGAATGTAGCTTCATCTCCCGTCTAACAGCCATGAGATTAAGAGTGTGATCGGAGAGTTTTTGTGTTCTTCTGCGGCGGGTCTTGCAGAACTTAGTCCGACCGCATGGACAGTTTCCACGAGCTTGTCATTCAAATCGTCCACTTCATTGCAGTCTTCTAGGCACTGAAAACGGTTTTGTAACTCGAGCTGAAAGGTTTCGGGACTTTGGATTAGAGCACGAGGGGGACGGAGCGTTGACTTCATTAGACGAGACCTCTCCAACTTAACGTTTAGGTTCAGTGTGCCTCTAACCATTCGGTGATCGCTACCGGTTTTCACCCTCGCGATCACTGAGACATCACTGAACAGTTGTCGTCTGGTCGTCATAATGAAGTCAATCTCATTTTTTGTCGAACCGTCGGGGCTCGACCAGGTCCACTTCCTGTGGGGCCGCTTCTGGAAGAAAGAGTTCATCATAAAGAGTCCCTCTTTCTCCATGAAGTCAGCCAACTGCTGGCCCCTTGGGTTCCGTTGCCCTATTCCGAATTTCCCTACTTTCAGCTCACCGTTCTCTCTTGTGCCTAGTTTTGCATTGAAGTCTCCCATTAACACCGTATATTGGGTTTTGGAGGAATGCATGGCTCTAGAGATATCCTCATACATTTCCTCCACCTCCTGATCGGGGTGTGCCGAGGTTGGTGCGTAAACCTGTATGACCTTCAGCGAATACCGTTTGGTGATTCTGAGTATAAGGTACGCAACCCTCGTCGACACACTCTCAATCTTTACAACGTTGTTAACGAGAGACTTGTGGACGATAAATCCGACACCTCCTTGGGACAGATGGTCGCCCTCCCAGTAATAGAGCAAGTTGCCGGATTCGAGGATTACCGTGTCCTCCCCCTCTCTTCGGACTTCGGATAATCCTATAATATGCCAGCGTAACTTGTCTATCTCTTCTTCCAGCTCTACAATCTTCTCGTCAGTCCTCAGGGTGCGTGCGTTGTATGTTGCCAGGTCGAGTCGTCGTAGGTGGCAACCGAACCTCCACCGGAGATTCTTAGCACCCCCTGCCCCGCCGTTACCATGGTCGCCACCGTAGCCAGGAATAGCGGGGCCGCCGGGGACTGGGGGCCGTTTATTATTGTCATTGCTCATGGGGGGTATATTGCCATAGTTGCCACGCTTGGCGAGCGGGTTGGCAACCGCAGTTTTTTATTGTTATTTTAGCTATTATCAGGAAGATGCTGCTGCCCATCTCCTGCCTCTTTCCCTTTGTCGCCTTTTACGACACCCACGGGAGGATATGGGGTAGTGGATATTCTTAACCGCCAACGTAATACGAACAAAATACGAACAAATAAAAATTATTTTTTATATATTACATAATAAAATATTATAAATGCTATTATACGGTCCATAATTGCGATTGATTAGCGCGCAAATAAGACTATGATTACTATTGGTGAATGTTAAACACATAACATAATTCAGTTCCGTAGAAGTTTCATTTTGTTGATCTAACTGTTAAAATAATAGAATAAGATTCGACAGGTATTAGTTTGACAACGTTTTCTGATATCAGTTTCATCAACGTTATTAACATTATAGTTCTTCATAAGTTCATTGCTAAATATAGGTCTTAATTGGCTAACGAATGCCACCATACACGGTTCTGAGCCAATTTTTGCATTCTTACCAGGTCGTCACTCCATCTATTAAAAGGGGGGGGGGGGAGCTACACAACGCTTACCTTTCCACACAGTCCACCTGATGGTAAATTATTGTTTTGACCCAAAGACATCTACATCTATCCTCGATTACGAATCAAAATGCAGATGCGTTGTCACCCGTGAGGATTTAGATGGAATGCTTCGTTTCTAGTAAAAAGGATTTCCGTTTCTCTACATTCACAATACGAAACACAGCAGTATTGACCTGCTATTTTACGCTAGTATTCTGTGAGATCGTCGTCCTTCCCCGGTCGAGCCGACACATGCGTGCTACAACTATACCAGTAATATAGCTGCAGTATGGCTCTACCACGTTCAAACCTGTATGTGGCTGTCACTCACTGTTACATAATATTTAATATATTAAACACTTAATTTTTATTATTTTCTTATTAAAATAAAATCGAAGGTATAACCATTATACAAATATAAACATTTGCTACGTATTATAGAGAAATTTACTAAGAATATTTCGGATTTACATTCAGCATTAGATAAATTTTGTATTTATAAAATTCGGTGCAGTTTCGAATAAATGTTAAACTTTCTAAATCAAATGAATAACAGTCATAATTAAAATCATAATCATTACACTCTTTTGCTGAACATAGGCCTTCCTGTAAATTACCGTAATGATAAATAACTTTCATTCTTTTTTATTAATTTATTTTTAATTATATTTTGTAATGTTCGTAAAGGGAATATTTGACACAGTCTCGACGCTTGGCAGGTGAGTTAGCACCCGCAGTTTTTCATTTGCTAATTATTATTAGTAAGACACTGACAAAAGTAATATTCAAAAGATCCATTGTATTGGCGATAAATTTTGATATTAAGGCAGATAGTATCAATAAATTTTCGTCGCTATTTAATTTATTACGAATAGGTCGGCTCGACCGGGGAAGGACCACGCTCTCACAGAATACCTGCGTAAAATAACAGCTTGATGCTGCTGTGTTTTGTATGGTGAGCGTAGAGAACAGGATACCCATTTTACTGGAAAAGGGGTATTCTACGAGTATCTTAGTCCTCACGGCTGACAACGCATCTGTATTTTAATTCGCAAACGAAGATAGATGTAGACGTCTATGGGCCACAGCTACCACTTACAATCAGGTGGACTGTGTGCTACTTTATTCTAAAAATAAAAGGCTTAAACAAAGCAAATGATGTATTTACTGTGATAGCTATCTAAGAACTGTTAATAATTACTTAATTTAAATAGTGTTTATAAGTAGAAGAATGTTGTTTTAAATAATCACTTAATGATTATAAAAATTATTTATAAGTATTTATAGATTAGAGTATTTATAATCAAAATATCTATTAATCAATATTAAGAATTGAAATAATATTTGTGGAATTTACATATTATGTAATTACAAAAAGTGCCAGTTCCATTTTAGGGTATATAAACCATTCATAAATCCAGCCTTGCTTAACACGGTTGGCTAATAACTAATGCTCATTAATATGTATTTACAACGAAAATACCTTTAAGTAGGTATTTTGGTTGTAGCGAATGTATCAAAAGTTTTGTAAAAGAGGACCCAACGTATTTTCGGTTACTATTTTATCTTTACATTTTATATGACCGGATAAGCCAAACCCACTGAATTTTATTTTTTTCTGAATCAATAACTTATTACTTATTTCTTTTAATGTCATTTTTTTAGATACAATACTTTGCTACTCCGGTTAATTTCAAGATGGCGAGCTATTTTATTTTTTACAGAAATTTTAACTTTATATTTAGTCGCGTTCCTTCGGGAAATACGCTCAAGAAAAGTTCTTCTGACGACCGTAAACGATGGATTTACCAAAAAATACCGTATAATAAAAGTTTAATTTAAATAATTGATAATTATTTAAAGGAAACTTACCTTTAAACTCAACCATTGTTATTTAATTTTTTGCAAAGTGCCAGGCAGTTCTTTCGCATTCGTTAACCATAATACTGCTTAATGGAACATATATCAAAACTACAGACGTAATTAATTATTCGTGTATTATAATTAACAATAAATAAATTAAATTTGCGTTAAGTTAGTAGTCACTTTCGTTTAATGTTTGTAATAGAGAGCGGGAGCGGGAGCGGCATAGACGGGAGTCTTGATGACAGCTGGAGCAGCGGTGGGGGCAGAGTTGTGCACCACCGCGTTGAAGCCATTGTGATCATCGGCGGAGTATTCCACAGTTCTGATGGAGCCATCGGCCTCGTGAAACGAGTACGATCCTTTCACTACATCACCATCTCGGGACTCTTGTTGGGACTTGTTGTCACCGGTATGACCGTCAGCGACAGAGTATGAGAAATCGTATTTTGGGTAGGCCTGCACAGAAAAAATAATCGTTATCTCGTCGTCCAGCCATCATCAATCTTCGACAAGCTAGGCGTGCATTTACTACTGTGTGATTGAAGGGTAAATATGTCGGTTCTCAGGAAAGACGATGCATCTGTGGATTTTTTGTTTGAATTTGTTGACACATATCTATAAATTGCAGCAGCAAATTACCATCAAATGGACTACTTGTTTGTTTATCATTTTTATGTTTACATATTATGAGAACGTGCGTGCCTTGCCAAGCATGGCAACTGTTGCGAAATTCCCTCACTAGGCATCTATGAGGGAGGCTTATGTTCAGCAGTGGACTTTTATAGACTGTAATGGATGGATAGATGGATTGTAAGAAAATTTAAACTTACATTTTCCTCTTCACGGTGGGTAAGAACTTTAGCAACAGGCGCAGCGTAGTGGACAGGGCTGGTGTGGTATGCAACAGGGGCGGGCGCTGAATGGTAGGTGACGGCAGATGGGGCGGAGTGGTAAGTTGCGGGCGCTGGTGCAGCGTTGTAATAAGAGACGGGGGCGGCGTTGTAATAAGAGGCGGGGGCGGCGACGGCTAGCTTGGCCACAGGTGTGGTGGCTACCAGTTTCGTGGCAACTGCATGTTGTTGATCATGGCGCACAATACGTTGAGAGGAGACAGCTTCAGCTGGAGAGTTGTGCACAGCCGCAGGCAGAAATCCCGCATTGGACACTGCAGCTACAGCACACAAAATGGCTACCTAAAAACAAAAGAAATATATAGCGACAAACAAACAAAAATAGATAAAAAAATATTATAAAATCTGTTTAAACTTACACTGCGGAACATTTTTGAATTAGAATAGCTTTTTATGCGTCGGCAAATTATGAATGGTGACTTTTTAATCGATTATCTTCTTATATACTAGTCTAATACACTACAAGCACAGCTTACAAGTAATACGAATGGTAGTGGAAGTTGTCAAACATGCTTAGCGTAGGTCACGTTAGTTCATAAATAAAAGTATTCGCAAAAATGCCTATTTGGCATTTACGAAACATACGATACACATGATGACGTCACATTTAACATGTGTTAGGAATACAGTTTGAACAAAAAAGCAAAAAATAACATAGAATTAAATCATTTGCCGCCATACTCATAAAATTCTTAGTCCTACATTTAATTTCACACTACATTTGTATACTAGCGATCTGCCCCGGCTTCACGCAGGTGATATCTGGATTCTATAACAGCGCCACCTATCGGGTAAAACTATGCTTGTAACGATAATAATAAGTACGAGCAATATGTTGACAAAGTTTTACCGCAATCTGATGAACGGTACCTATACCAGCGCATAAAATACGAAGAAACAAACATTAATTTTAATAGATTAGATAACGACAATTAGCAGCAAATCGTATCTTATTGAGAAGTTTAAGAATTATTTCTATTTTTAGTTAAAAATTTAATTACTTGAGTTGCTTACACCTTTCTTAAAGGCCGGCAATGCATCTGCAATTCCCCTGGTGTTGCGGTAGTTTATGGGCGGCGGTAGTCACTTACCATCATGTGAGCAGCATGCTCGTTTGCCTCCTCTTCTATAAAAAATAAAATTGATTTTATTACATCTCTAAAATATCGTACACGCCTTGTCACGAATATTGGAAGCTCTAATCACATAGACATCAATGAATGAATGATATATTATTTGCCAAAGACTTGACGGCGTGGAAAAATATCGCAGGGAAGCTGGAATACCTGAAAAGTTTAAAAATATTTCAAGGAAATGCAGAGCTCACCAGATCACATTGGGGCAGTGCATTAAAAGTGCGACGTATGTAAACTGGTATTTTACTTTTTAGTTTAACGAGACATTTATATAATCACCTGTGTATCTGTCTGCTGGTCTGTAACAAAGAAACGCGGGGAACAGCTTCCATCAGTAAGCGGAGTGTAAGTTGTCTTCATCTAGATAAGGAGACGACCAGGTAAGGATGAAGAAAATCAATGGACGCATTGTTTTGAGAACCGTGTTGTGTGGCCCATATTCAGCATTGTAACTATAATAGGGTGTAATGACGGTAATGATGGTGAATGAAATATAAATATAGGTATATTATAATCATTACATTACGCGGTATTTATGTGATTTTACAGGAACTTGCACTTGCTTGCTAGTTCTCAGGAACTCCGCAAATAGACCTAGGCATTTGAACGATATTGTAAAATATACCGCGTCTGTGGAAGTAGACAAGTAAGAGTGCCTTTTAAATATATGTATCTATAATTATTTACAGTATTAGAATAAAAAAATATTGATATAATGAAGTCAATGCTTGAAATATAATGCATGAATACGTTTTATTTGTGTCGGTTTTTAAATGTGATGAATATATTTCACAACTTAATTTCTGAATATAAAGGGATAGGTATATTCTGTTATAAAACGTGAGGATCACACTAAGATGAGTGTTATGGTTTTATATGTTATTTAACATAATATTTAGGTGTCGTGACCGCTCAGGGTGTAAACTTTAAACAAACTATATTTTTCTGTGAGCCATGCCATTCGGAACTTTATTAAAAAAGACTGTATCCAGAAATGGGCCACAAAAGGCTGATAAAGAAATAAGTTTCAAGTCTTAGGAACTGAAGTAATACAAGGTTCAGTCCAGATCATAACCCTATTTAATTTATATTTTTCCTTACTACTAATTGTAACGTTGTTTCTAACTCCATGAGTCGATAGTGTTTGTTGGCCTTATACTGAAAACATTAATCCATGCAAAAAGTCATATGATTTTAAAAATTATTGAGTGTTACAGGAGGAGGTACTTGTGATTCCGCCCTGGCCGGATGCTCCAAATTGGTCATGTAAAAGGCATACGTCTTTAACCTGTACAAAATACGAGCTTAATGCTATATGGCATTCTCTACAAGCTAACCTTGGCTAGAATAGAGAGTGAGTTATGGGCAGTAAGTTTGTCATGATCAAATAGATTGTTATAATTGTTAGCTGTAATAACCACAAATGCTATTTTAAGGTAGGTGGATATTGGTTCGAACCTGAAACTTTTTATAAATTTCTAAACCATTTTACATTTATTTTTCACCTAACGTTTTGCATGATACTATGAAACTCTTACAGAAGTTGGTTCTGCAAGGAGCAGCATTCTGCTAGACTTTTTATCCTAAACAAGTGGGGGAATATTGTTGAAAGGCAGTAATTCTCCAGAATGAGGTCGTTGCATTTTATTATATTTAAAACAGTGTTAGGAATTAATCCTTAATAATTAGAGACTTTCGTTAAATATGGTGGCATAATAACGTAAATAAGGGACTGAAAAATAAATTTTTGATGATAGCCCGCTCCGGCTAAGGTAAAATATATATATAAATTATTTTCTGAGTGCTGCTGATGTACTTACTTTTGCATTTAAATTATCTTCATTTTTATAAGCGAAATAAAAAATAAAATAGGCATGTTTTTCTTTTAATTTCAATAGCCTATGTGTTCTTTTGCGAGGATTTGTGGTCTGTCAAATCTGATGTAATGGCAAGGATCGTCTAGGCCATACGGCAACAAACTGAAGACTTCCCGGAACGTTGGTGTTTTATGTCCTGTCTTCTTTTATGCGGATTTTTATTAATCTTTTTTGCCCTATATAAGAGAGACCACATTCACAATCTAGCTTGTAGATCTGCATCTTGTAGAGAGTTATTACACTTAACGGATGGTAAGAACTGAGTGAGTAATCTTCTTCGTCGGTTTGTAGAATGTTCTAATGGAAGCTCGCTTCAAGATGTAGCCAATCTTGTCTATGACTGCTTAGTCATATGGTAGTACAGCAGGCACACGCTCCACTGTGGCCGGCTTCGCTCAGCCATTGAGACGTAGGCGCGGGACCCGAAGCTTGTTGTCATGCAAAGCCTGAGTGACGTGCTGAAACTCAGCGGCCAGGAGTTTGTTGTCACAGATCCTTCCTGCTATCGTGGGTAACTTTTTCTTCTGTGATAGATGATGGTGAGATTCACCGTCTAAATATCGGTTCTTATGGGTCTTTTTTCTATACATTGTGTGACCTATACTTATGGTGGTATTAGGATTTTGGATGACTAACACATCTAGAAAAGCTAAGGAATTATTAGCCTCCAACTCCATAATAATTCGACGTTTTGAAATCATGGAATTAAGATGTTCTAAAATGCAGTTACTTTGTTTGTTGGCAAGTTGTTAAAATTGTGAAAGTATCATGTATGTACCGCTTGTAGAACCTTGGGTTAGCAGGCGAAGTGAGAAGGGCTTTCTCCTTGAAGTTGTCTATGAATGTGTCGGAGACAATGTTAAATATAAGAGAGTCCGTCGCTACACTATCTACTTGCTTGTAGAACTCTTTTTTCCACATCAAGGCTATATCTGAGTAATACTGCATATTCTTCGAAAATGTTGTTTTCCTGTAGTTTCCTAGTTACAAAAAGATGTTGATTGTGAATGTGGTCTCTCTTATATAGGGCAAACAAAATATCAATAAAACCCGCGTAAAAGATCATATAGCTGACGTGAAACACCAACTTTCTGGGAAGTCTGACCTGAGGCTATTGAAGTAAAAAAAAACACCCCAATTTCGATAGAGAAGGAGACTGGGTACTACCACCTGCTGGGGATTCTGTAATTAATAAAATTTAAACTAAGCTCAAGTATACCTCTGCAATACCTCAGGATACAGTAAGCTCATTTCTCGTAGATTGGATTAATAGTAATAATTATAAGCTGAAGGTACTCTGGGTTAAATTTGACATCGGGACGTCAAATTCCTCAGTCCTCCCATGAGCATGGGTGTTGGAAATATCCCGAAACGTCGTGAATTAAAATTAAGTAAAGTGAACGCAATAAAATCCATAAAATTAGTTTTATTTAATGTGTAGTGTTTCCGTAAATATAAGAAATCATTATAAAAAAAGAAAGTTAATAAATAATAGTAATAAATTAAGTTATAAAAGCAAAGAGGGCTAATAATATTTCGTTCACCAGATATCGCTAGCAGGGATTGAGGTGAAGCTTTTTGTTACCGAAAAAATTTTATCGGTTTCTATAGTATTAGACAAATACACAAAACAATGCTGCAGTGGTTTATTCCTTAATGTTTTTCACATTTTTAACTCTTTTTTTTAATGATCTACTCTTAGAAATATATGTGGTTTGTTTAATTCATTTCTGATCTAATTAATATAAAATATAACTAATATTATAAAAAGAAACATCAGCCATAAAATTTTTCTAACCAATTAACTTCAGCGCCGTGTAATTTGTCACATTTTTCACCTCATTCCTATGCGGCACCGCCCCACACCGCCCTGGTGGCAAAAAAATTCATGGATCACCACTATGGCATCATCTATCCTATCAATGTAAAACCTAGCGAACAAAGTCTTCCATGCACTTTTTGATTGTTACTTTGACCAGCGTTTCTTTTCTGGATCATATTGAAATCTCCTACAATAATATCGATAACGCTTCAAACTTAGTAATGATTTCATCGTAACATTTCACGCGCGCTCGCCTGAAATGGTTCGGGAGGGCCGGGCCATCAGCGTCGTTATGCGGTACCTTACTCGTAAATATCCTCCTCACGCAAATATATTCGTGTGTTGAATCTCTTCATACGTAATTCGCTTATTCTCTTTTATTAAATTTTTACTGCTGGCCGTTTCCTATCATAACAGCCGTCAAAGGATGACCACATCTTGTTTTATCGCTCAAAGTTATTGAACCGTATTAAAATTTGTTATACCAGAAGTACACGGTTGCCAATGAAGAAGTGAGCAGAGAAGAGTTTTACCCATAAAAGCCATTTTTATATATTATTATATAGCTGGTCCGGGTGCGTTGCTGCCGCAGAAGAAATAATTGTGGAAATATCATTTTAAATTTGGAAGAGTCGTATTGTTTAATTTGGGATGATAAATATATTATTATACATTCATTAAATAATATATTATGACTTTCAAACAAATTTAGCGGTACGATACGAGCCCCCTTTATTGTAAGTTAATTGTACTATGCCTATAACCTTCGCACAAGTGCAAGCAATCAGTTGACAAAGTTTTACTGCAATTTGATGAACGCTATGGCAGCGCATAAAATACGAATAAACAAAAATTATTTTTTATGTATATTAGATAATTTGTTATTATAAATGCTTTTTTAATTGTACATTGGCGGAATTCGAGAGGGTGACATTAAACTATTTGTCTTTTTTACATTAGTGGCCACATTGTTGCATTAGGCTCCACTCCTGTAATAACAATTGTGAGTTAGTAAATAAATAAATAAATAAATAATTGCGATTGATTAGCGCGCAAATAACACAATGCGCATTACTATTGGTGAATATTAAACACATATACATAATTCTGTACGGTAGAAGTTTAATTGTGTTGATCTAACTGTTAAAATAATAGAAAAAAGTGCGACAGGTATTGTTTTGACAATGTTTTCTGATATCTTACCTGTTTCATCAAAGTTATCAACATTATAGTTCTTCATAAGTTCATGGCTAAAATATAGGTCTTAAATGGCTAAGGAATGCCACCATACACACACGGCCACTCGCATCCATCGCATTTTTTTTTCCAATCTGACCAGGTAATCTCTCCATCTAGTAAATGGGGGGGAGGGGAGGGGAGGTACACACCGCTTACCTTTTTAGGGTTCCGTACCTCAAAAAGAAAAAACGAAACCCTTATAGGATCACTTTGTTGTCCGTCTGTCTGTCTGTCTGTCAAGACCCTTTTTCTCAGGAACGCGTGGAGATATCAAGCTGAAATTTATATCCAATACTAAAGTCTACTGTCCCTTGGAGCTGTGAAAAATCAAACTTCTAAGCCAACGCAATCAAAAGATACAGCCGTTTATGCTGCAAAGAGCAATGGCAGACTTTCATACATAAAATTAGTTGAGAAGAAATGGTAGCGTCTATATACCAAAAATATCTTAAAATATTAAGCGTCAGTCCCTTAATAACTCTGTCAAAGAATTTTGTACTGAGAAGGCGTCAAAAAAAAGATATTTACATTTGAACCTTTTTAGGTTATGTCCTATGTCACTTGGAAAAAGTCATGCTTCCTGTGGTTGTTTGATGTTAGCTTAATACATAATACATAATTGAGAGTTTTTAGATTATTGTATCTCTATTATATATTTGCATACTATAAATGTATATTTCTGGCATGGCTCCAGGGCTTTTGTACCATAGTGACATTCTCAGAAGGGCCAGAACCCAGAGCCGTAAAGCCAGTAAAAAAAACAGTGACATTTTATTTTAGCTAGTGTTGTCATAACATTAAATGGAATTGTTACATTGTACTATGAATAAGATAATGTATTATTGTAGGAAATTCTTTGTAAGAGACCTATTCTCAGCCATATTACTTTTATTTTTGTTATTACTGATAGTACAGTTATTACCAATAATAACTTAATATAAAAATATTTTGTGTGTTGTGTTGGTAGTGTTACAAAGTGTATACAAAAATAGTAGGAATATACTAAATGGCAACATTTGAATAGAGTAAAGTGATTTCAATCATTTGATATTCCCAAAAATGTTTGCTTTTTTCTGTGGCTTTAATTAAAATACATTTTTATTTGAAAAATCATAGAAAAATAATAAAACTCATTTTATATATAACTTATTTCTAGATGCTATAATTTTTGTCAACTATTTTTCTGCCATTGCTCTTTCGACATTCGCAAGGGAATCAAAACCTACAGGGTACTTCCCGTGAACTCAGAATCTTAAAATTTAGTACGACACAACGTATTATAGCACAGATAAAGGAAAAATTGCGAAAAGCATAAATTTTAATTAACTTTAAAATTATTAAAAATATTTTTATTATATGATGTAACTATCATATAATAAAAATATTTTTAATAATTTTAAAGTCATATACCTACGGATTTGTTCGGAACCCTCGGTGCGCGAGTCTGACTCGCACTTGGCCGGTTTTTTTATAGTATAAGAGCGACAAACGAACACACAGTACAACTGATGGTAAATGCTTGCTGTGGCTTATAGACATCTACACGTATCCTTGATTACGAATGAAAATGCAGATGCGTTGTCACCCGTGAGGATTAAGATGGAATGCTTCGTTTTCAGTAAAAAAGTCTCCGGTTCTCTACATTCAACATACGAAACACAGCAGTATTGAGCTGCTTTTTTACGCTCGTATTCTGTGAGAGCGTGGTCCTTCCCCGGCCGTGCCGATACATTCGTGTTACAACTATACCAGTAATATAGCTGCAGTATGACTCTACCACGTTCAAACCAGTATGTGGCTGTCACTCACTGTTACATAATATTGTATTATATTATTTATATATTTTCATATATAGTATGTGTTTTATATATTAAAAGTTATATCTTATATTGGTAGTGCCATGCTGCAGCTATATTATGGTTGTAGCACGAATGGGTCAGCTCGACCGGGGAAGGACCACACTCTCACAGAAAACCAGCGTAAAATAGCAGATTAACGCTACTGTGTTTCGTAAGGTGAGTGTAGAGAACCGGAGACCCTTTTTACTGGCAAAGAGACATTCCATCTTAGTCCTCACGGGTGACAACGCATCTGCATCTTGAGTCTTTATTGAGGATGGATGTAGATGTCTATGGGTCACAGTAACCACTTATCATCAGGTGGACTGTGTGCTCGTTCGTCACCCGATCCTTTAAAAAAAAACACTTAATTCTTAATATTTTCTTATTAAATTTAAATCGAAGGTACATTTACTAGATATATTTAGGATTTATAGAATTAAGTACACCTGACTCGAATAAATGTTATACTTTCTAAATCATTATGAAATGAATAACAGTCATAATAAAAATCATAATTATTACAGCCTATTGCTGAATATAGGCCTTCCTATAAATTGCCGCAATTATAAAAAATTGCATTCTTTTTTAATATGTTATTTTTAGTTATATTTTTTATATATATTTTGTATTACTCGTAAAGGGAATATTTGACATAGTCTCCACTCTTGGCAGGTGAGTTAGCACCCGCAGTTTTTAATTTGCTAATTATTATTAGGAATTACTGCCCAACTTCCTCACGTATAAATAGTTGTATTGAAAAGATTCATTATTTTGCGTATAAATTGTAATATTAAGTCAGATAGTATCAGTTAATTTTCGTCATCATTTAATTTATCAGATGCTTAAACAAAGCAAATTATGTGTATATTTTGACAACTATTAAAAATCTGCTAAAATGACTTAATTTAAGCAGTGTATATAAGTAAAAGAATTATTTTTGAAACAATAACTTAATGATTATAAAATTTAACACATGTTTATACCCTATACTCTAACAAAACTTGTGATACATTCGTTGCAACCAAAACTAAGAATAATCAATATATCAGTAAATCAACATTACGAATTAAAATAATATTTGTGGAAATTACATATAATTTAATAACTAAAAGTGCCAGTTCCATTTTAGGGTATATAAACCATGCATAAATCCAGCAGCGCTTAATATAGTTGGCTAAAAAGACTGATAACAGCCTAAAACTGATAAACAGTATAATTAATAGAACTTTATCAGTGGTAGAGTCACGCGGCAGCTTTTGCTGTCGTACGGATGGGCCGGCTCGAAACGGGGTGGTACCACGACCTCACAGAAAACCAGCGTAAAGTAGAGGTTTACCTCTGCGTTTCGCTTGGTGAGTGCAGGTGGCCGGAGGCCCTTTTTACTGGAAATGAGGCATTCCATCTTAGTCCTCACGGGTGACAACGTATCTATATTTTGGTTTGTAATAGAGGATATATGTAGATGTCTATGGGCCGCAGCAACCACTTACCATCAGGTGGACTGTGAGCTCGTTTGTCGCCCTCATCCTATAAAAAAAGGCGTTACTTTGCGAAAATCCATTATATAAAACCATTTAAAAAAGCATTTAAAAATTTACTTCGTAAACATCGGCGCTATAAAATAAAATGATGTGTCTTACCTAGTATCTACGGTGACTACGGTAGACTCTACGGTGGCTGACGGTTAAGATCTTAACGGTCAGCTACCGTAGAGTCTACATCACCTGAGGATGCCTCGTGTAGAGGCGAAACACGTGTCGTATTGTCGTCAGTGGTGTGTCTTGCCTAGTGTAGTGGTGTTGGGAGTAGTGGTGCTGGGATAAGTGGTGACGGGGAGAGTGCACGCAATTGACTCGGGAGGGCGGGAGGTGATCTTCATACTAGGTAAGACACATCATTTTATTTTATAGCGCGGATGTTTGCGAAGTAAATTTTTAAATGCTTTTTTTTAAAATGATAAATAGTATTTTAATTGTAAATATCCTTAGTATTGGTTGCAACGTATGTATCACAAGTTTAGTTAAAGATGACCCAACGTATTTTCTGTTACTATTTTATTTTTACATTTTATACGACTGGATAATCCAATCCCATTGGTTTTCATTTTTACTGAATCGATAAACGTTAAATAAATATGATAATTAAAACTATTTACAACCACTTAAATGAGGACATAATTTTAATTTCACAAACTTATTTCTTTTAATGTTATATTTGTACATACAATACTCTGCTATTCAGGCTAATTTCAAGATGGCGAGCTATTTAATTATTACCTATAACGAACACAGAAATTTTAACTCAATCTTTAGTCGCGTTCCCTTAAGAATTACGGTCAAGAAAAGTTCTACTGACGACCTTAAACGACGGATTTAGCAAAACGTATAGTAGAATTAAAGTTTTATTAAATTAATTAATAATTAATTTAAAGGAAACTTACCTTTAAACTCAACTATTTTTATTTTAATATTTGCAAAGGGCCAGGCAGATATTTGTCATTCGTTAACCATAATACTGCTTAGTGGGAAATATATAATATATTGTTCAATGTTCTCATTTTAGTTAAATAATTAAGAAGCATTTGATCGTCCAAAGTGCTGTATTAGAATAATAAGTACAACAAAGCAGGGACAGTAAAAACTACAGACGTAATTAATTATTCGTGTATTATAATTAACAATAAATAACTTATATTTGCATTAAGTTTGTAGTCACTATCGTTTAATGTTTGTAATAGAGAGCGGGAGCAGGAGCGGCATAGACGGGAGTCTTGATGACAGCTGGAGCAGCGGTGGGTGCAGAGTTGTGCACCACCGCGTTGAAGCCATTGTGATCATCGGCGGAGTATTCCACAGTTCTGATGGAGCCGTCGGCCTCGTGAAACGAGTATGATCCCTTCACTACATCACCGTCTCGTGACTCTTGTTGGGACTTGTTGTCACCGGTATGACCGTCAGCGACAGAGTATGAGAAATCGTATTTTGGGTAGGCCTGCACAGAAAAAAATAATTGTCATCTTCGCCAAGCGAGGCGTGCATTCACTACTGTGTGATTGAAGGGTAAATATGTCGGTTCTCAGAACAGACGATGCATCTGTGGAATTTTTGTTTGGATTTGTTGACACATGTATATATAAATTGCAGCAGTATATTACCATCAAGTGGACTGCTTGTTCGTTTGTCATTTTAAAATTGTGTGAACCGTGTAGTGGCGCTGTAAGAATATGCACCACCAGATATCGTCCCGAAGGAGTCGTAAGAGGCGACAGAGGGAAAATGAAACAGGAAATGAGCAGCAGCATCTTCCTGAAAAAAAACTTAAAATAATTAAAAACTGCGGTTGCAAGCGTGCCTTGCCAAGCGTGGCAACTGTCGCAAAATAAATAGCAGCTTAACGCTGCTGTGTTTCGTATGGTGAGTGTAGAGACCCGGAAACCCTTTTTACTGGAAACGAGGCATTCCATCTTAGTCCTCACGGGTGACAACGCATCTGCATTTTCGAAGATAGATGTAGATGTCTATGGGCCACAGCAACCACTTACCATCAGGTGGACTGTGTGCTCGTTTGTCACCCTTATCTTATAAAAGAAAATGACCTCATTAGGTAATCTATGAGGGAGGCCTATGTTCAACAGTGGACTTTTATAGGCTGTAATAGATGGATAGGCGGATTATAAGAAAATTTAAACTTACATTTTCCTCTTCACGGTGTGTAAGAACTTTAGCAACGGGCGCAGCGTAGTTGACAGGGCTGGTGTGGTATGCAACAGGGGCGGGCGCTGAATGGTAGGTGACGGCAGATGGGGCGGAGTAGTAAGTTGCGGGCGCTGGTGCGGCGTTGTAATAAGAGACGGGGGCGGCTTTGTAATAAGAGGCGGGATTGGCGACGGCCAGCTTGGCTACAGGTGCGGTGGCTTCTAATTTCGTGGCAACTGAGTGTGGTTGGTCATGGCGCACAATACTTTGAGAGGAGACAGCTTCAGCTGGGGAGTAGTGCATAGCTGCAGGCAAAAGTCCCGCATTGGACACTGCAGCTACAGCACACAAAATGGCTACCTAAAAATAAAAGAAATATATAGCGACAAACAAACAAAAATAGATAAAAAGATAAAAATAATATTATTTTAACTTACACTACGGAACATTTTTGGATTAGAATAGCTTTTTATACGTCGGCAAATAATGAATGGTGAGTTTTTAAACGACTATCTTCTTATATACTAGTCAAATACTCTTACAAGCACAGCTTACAAGTAATCGAATGGTAGTGGAAGTTGTCAAACAGGCTTAGCCTGTATTAGACGTAGGTCACGTTAGTTCATAAATCAAACCATTCACAAAAATGTCTTTGGGGCATTTATGAAAACATACGATACAAATGATGACGTCACATTTAAAATGTGTTAAGAATTCAGTTGGAACAAAAAAGACAAAAATAAAATAGATTTCAAACATTTGCAGCCATACTCATAAAAATTGGTAATCAACGCTACATCAACAAATAATTAATAAATCTTTTTTTTTTAACTTATAAACATTACTTAAAAAAATAATTAGTTAATCAATGCGGGAAATAATTTTAAGCCCACACTTGATAGATTAAATATTGTATATAATTAGTAGCAGATGGCATCTAATTGAGCAGCATAGGAATTTTTTATATTTTGAACCAACTTAAAAAAAGGAGGAGGTTTCTCAATTCGACTGTAGTTGTTTTAGTGCGTTACCTCAAACTTTTTTCTAGGTGAACAGATTTTAATTTTAATTTTTTAATTTGAAAACTGGTGCTTTTCATGTGGTCCCATGTGAATTTTAGACCAATAGTTTTAGAGTTATCCTAAATAATGCGTATTTATTTTACTTCGACTATATTGATGATGGTCTCATTTTATTTATATTAAAGTCGGTTGTACACATTTTGTAATTTTACCATTTTTTAGTTAAAAATTAAATTATTAAATATCGCGCAGGCCTTGTCACGAACATTGGAAGCTCTAATCGCGTAGACATCATTGAATAAATGAATTATTATTTACCAAAGGCTTGACGGCGAGGAAAAATATAGCAGGGAAACTGGAATATCTGAGAAGTTTAAGAATATTTCGAGGAAATGCAGAGCCCAACAAATCACATTCGGGCAGCGCAGCTTACTATTTTTTTTTTGTTTAAAGTACATTTCAGAAATTAAAGAAGGCCTGTGTTCAACAGTGCGGCGTGTGTAAACTGGTATTTCACTTTTAAGTTTAACGAGGCATTTATATAATCACCTGTGTTTCTGTCTGCTTGTCTGTAACAAAGAAACGTGAGGAACAGCCTCCATCAGTACGTGGAGTATAGCGCTGTCTTCCTCTAGATAAAGAGACGACCAGGTAATGATGAAGAAAATCAATGGACGCATTTTTCTTAGAACCGTGTGGTGTAGCCTATATTCAGCATTGTAATTATAATAGGGTGTAATGACGATGTTGATGATGAATGAAATATAAATATTTATAGATAACACGGAAACTTTTATTTGATTTTACAAGAGTTTGCAATGTGCTAGTTCTCAGGATATCCGCAAATAAACCTAGCGATTTGAACGACATAATAAAACTTAGCGCGTCTGTACAAATTATATTATTTTCAGTTTTGCTCACCAGGCACGTAAAATTACTGTTTTCTTAATCAATTTTTAGAATTTAAGTAAGAATGCCTCATATATATGTCTACACACTGACGCCATAGTTACAGATTTATTATTTGATTTTTCGATTTTTTCGCGTATAATGCCAATGACCTTAAAATAATGTTCAGTGTAAGTAGACCTCCCAGTACTAGTGACTGACCTATTAATGCAAGATCAGCATATACTGGTACTATTTAATACTTCTCATTGCCACTCTTTCAAATTAGAGGTGGCCTGTGTTCAACAGTTGAACGTATGTAAACTGGTACAGGGTGGGGCAGCATAACTTCCTTTTTTTAAAACCTAATAAAACACATTGTATGAATCGGAAAAATTTTATTTGGTTTTTACAATGTAAGTACATACTTAAAGTTTTGTTTTATTTAGTTTTGAAGATCAAATCAGGTAGATGACGTCCCTTATTCTCTATACATTGAGTATACCGATTTCTGGTGTTTGTCATAACTCTTTGAAGCAGAGCAGGCGTTATGTTGGCAATTTCTTCCTGGATGTTGTTCTTTAAATCTTGTAGGGTCCTTGGACGGTTCACATAAACACGGGATTTCAAAAAACCCCATAGAAAAAAGTCACAAGGGGACAAATCGGGAGATCGGGCCGGCCACTGCAAATCGCCCCTGATTGAGATAAGGCGTTCTGGGAAGTGTTCTCTCAAAACAGCCATCGATGCTCTTGCAGTGTGTGCCGTTGCACCGTCTTGTTGGAACCAAATGTCTCCCAAGTCCAACGCATCCAGCCGGGGTAAAAAGAATTCCTGTAACATGTTTACATACCGGCCCGAATTCACTGTTACTGTGACTTCATTTTCCTCAAAGAACCAGGGACCAATAATTGCAGCTGAGGAAATTGCACACCACACTGTGACCTTAGGTGAATGCAAAGGCCTTTCATGCAATTCTCGAGGATTGGTGTCAGCCCAGTAGCGCATGTTTTGTTTGTTCACGGATCCACACAAGTGAAAATGTGCTTCATCACTAAAAAAAACAATAGCGTCCTCAGGAACGACATCCAGAAGAATCTCACATGCGTTCCTGCGAGAATCGTAGTCACGTTTTGACAGTTCCTGTACAGTCGCCATCTTGTATGGATGGAAATGTAAGTCTTCATGGAGAATTCTCCGCACAGAACGACTGGAAAGTCCAAGGGCAGATGCATGTTTGCGCGCAGAACGCCGTGGTGATCGCAACATTGAAGCTCTGACTGCCTCAATGTTCTCAGGTGATCTAATGGGCCGAGGGACTCCAGTTCTTCGTTTTGTCACACTTGCAGTTTGTCTAAACGTAGTGACCCACATAACAATTGATTTTCGGTCTGGAACAGGGGCCAACGGGGCTAAATTAAAGCGATTTCGAAAGGCGCGCTGAGTTGCAATCACAGAACATCCGCGCGAAAAGTAAGCCTCAACAGCAAACGCACGCTCCTCACTGTTCCAACGCATTATGGCGACTGAGCTGTCTCGACTAAACTTTATAGCCCCCCCTCTCGAACGAGACCAC
The DNA here is from genome assembly GCA_963668995.1 of Parnassius mnemosyne. Classification (NCBI taxonomy): domain Eukaryota; kingdom Metazoa; phylum Arthropoda; class Insecta; order Lepidoptera; family Papilionidae; genus Parnassius; species Parnassius mnemosyne. Next base: position 37,040,343 of record CAVLGL010000159.1, read on the forward strand.
TAGCGCTCCACTACGATGTCACCTGACCGAATGGCGCGCATTACAAATAAGGAAGTTATGCTGCCCCACCCTGTATTTTACTTTTTAGTTTAACGAGGCATTTATATAATCACCTGTGTTTCTGTCTGCTTGTCTGTAACAAAGAAACGTGAGGAACAGTCTACACTAGTAAGCGGAGTGTAGGGCTGTCTTCCTCTAGATTCTTAAACAGTGGTAGAGACACGCGGCAGCTTTTGCTGTCGCACGGATGGGCCGGCTCGAACCGGGGTGGTAACACGACCTCATAGAAAACCAGCGTGAAGTAAAGGGTTACCTCTGCGTTTCGCTTGGTGAGTGCAGGTGGCCGGAGGCCCTTTTTACTGGAAATGAGGCATTCCATCTTAGTCCTCACGGGTGACAACGCATCTATATTTTGATTTGTAATAGAGAATAGATGTAGATGTCTATGGGTCGCAGCAACCACTTACCATCAGGTGGACTGTGTGCTCGTTTGTCACCCTTATCCTATAAAAAATAAATCGAAGTTAGTTGTACAAAATATTTAATTTTAAATTATCTTGATCGTATTGAAATCTCCTGCAATAATGTCGATAACGCTTCAAACTTAGTTATGATTTCATGGTACCATTTCACGCGGGCGTGGTTATAGCATCAGCGTCGTTGTGCGGCACATTACTTGTAAATATCCTTCTCACGCAAATATCGTCATGTGTTGAATCTCTTCATACGTAATTCGCTTATTGTCTTTTATTAAATGTTTACTGTTGGCTCATTTGCTTCCGTAATAGACGTCAAAGGACGACCACATCTTGTTTTATCCCTCAAAGTTAGTGAACCATATTAAAATTTGTTATACCAGAAGTACACGTTGCCAGTGAAGAGCTGAGCAGAGAGGAGCTTTATCCATAAAAGCCATTTTTATATATTATTAGATATGTAGCTGGTACGAGTGAGTTGCTGCCGCAGAAGAAATAATTGTGGAAATATCGTTATACATTTGGAAGAGTTGTATTGTTTAATTAGGGATGATAATACATTCATTAAAATTGAATGATATATTATGACTTTCAAATAAATTTTTCGGTATGATATGCGCGCCCTCTACTGTAACTTAATTGTACTATGCCTATAACCTTCGTGCAAGTGCAAGCAACAAGTTGGCAAAGTTTTACCGCAATCTGATGAACGCTATGGCAGCGCATAAAATACGAACAAACAAAAATTATTTTTTATATATTACATAATAAGTTATTATAAATGCTTTTATACGGCCCATAATTGCGATTGATTAGGGCGCAAATAAGACTATGATTACTATTGGTGAATATTAAACACATAACATAATTCAGTTCCGTAGAAGTTTCATTTTGTTTATCTAACTGTTAAAATAATAGAATAAGATTCGACAGGTATTAGTTTGACAACGTTTTCTGATATCTTATTAGTTTCATCAACGTTATCAACATTATACCTAGTCAGGTCATAAATTCTGTCACATCTTTAATATAAAATAATTGAAACAAGTTTATTCATTATGTAACCTTTTATACACCAAAATGTACTTAACAAAACATAGATTCTTATGACACTAAAGTTTATTCAAAATGACCTCCGTGATTTTGAATACAGGCCTTCAATCTGCGCGGCCAGTCGTCTATCGCAGCACGAACGAGGTCCATGTCAATATCGGCGGCTGCCTTAATCAAGGATGTCTTGAGTGACTCCAAATTGGGATGAGGCTTTGAGCTTGCCTTTTCCTCCAAGTATTACCATATCTTGTAATCTAACGGATTCAAATCGGAACTGGAGGAGGGCCAGTCTTCTTGCCGGATGAAGTCGATTTCACGCGCCGCCAGCCAGTCATGTGTGCTCTTCGCTCTATGAGCTGGCGCCGAATCTTGTTGGAATACCCAGTGCCTGTTATTGAACATGGTATGAGAAACAAGTTCCACAAGATTCGTCAGGACTGTATTTTGATACACAACTGCATTCGTATTTACATATTTCTTACAAAAATGTACCTCTGTTAAGCCCCAATAAGAAACTCCCAACCATACCACGAGCGAGGATGGAAAATGACCTCGTTGGACACGCGGAATACGGTTGCTCGCTTCTTCACTACTGTGTGCGTGTACCTTATCATTTTGTTTGTTATAGCTCTCTTCTATGGTAAACATTTTTTCATCCGAAAAAAGAATTTCCCGATATTTTTTTCCCGCGTACCGCTTCAACAAAGCGCGGCATCTCTTCAGTTTCAGGTCCATTAGATGAGCATTCAAACGATGTCCTGTTTTTCTTCGATATGCCCGAAGCCCTAAGTCTTCATTTAACACCCTTTTCACCGTGGTTCTGCTTAACCCCATCTGAAGGGCCAACAGTTTCTGCTTACGTTTGGGATGTCATTGAATTCGCGCCTTCACAGCTTTTATCACTGCTGAAGTACTAACAGACCGAGGGCGACCACTTCTTGACCTGTCATCTACACTAGAGTCTTCATTGTATCGTTTGATGGTACGATAAATGAATCTTTTGGTTATATTCAAATTTTTCAGTATGTCAAAATTTTGAATTGGCGCGTAACCACAACGATGCAACGCAATAACTACAACACGGTCTTCTTTAAGCGTCCACTCCATATTTAAAAATGAGTAAAATTCTAAAAAGTAAACAGTATTATTTTTATGAACAATTCGAAATTCGAATTCAATAAACTTTTTTGTGGCCAGCATTCTAAAAGAAAAGTTTTTACTGTGTGACAATATTTATTACCTGACTAGGTAGTTCTTCATAAGTTCATTGCTAAATTTAGGTCTTCAATGGCTAACGAATGCCATCATACACGGTTCTGAGCCAAGTTTTGCATTTTTGGATTCTTACCAGGTCGTCACTCCATCTGTTAAAAGGGGATGGGGGGAGCTACACAACGCTTACTTTTTCCACACAGTCCAACTTGATGGTAAATTATTGCTTTGACCCAAAGACATCTACATCTATCCTCGATTACGAATCAAAATGCAGATGCGTTGTCACCCGTGAGGATTTAGATGGAATGCTTCGTTTCTAGTAAAAAGGGTCTCCGGTTCTCTACATTCACAATACGAAACACAGCAGTATTGATCTGCTATTTTACGCTGGTATTCTGTTAGAGCGTGGTCCTTCCCCAGTCGAGCCGACACATGCGTGCTACAACTATACCAGTAATATAGCTGCAGTATGACTTTACCACGTTCAAATCTGTATGTGGCTGTCACTCGCTGTTAAACGTTGTCTTCTAAGCCAACGAAATCAAAAGATACAGCCGTTTATGCCGCAAATTTTCGACATTCGCAAGGGAATCAAAACCTACAGGGTACTTCCCGTGAACTCAGAATCTTAAAATTTGGTACGAAACAACGTATTATAGCACAGATAAAGGAAAAATTGCGAAAAACATACATTTTTAATTACATTATGTAATAAAAATATTTTTAATAATTATAAACTCATAAACCTACGGATTTGTTCGGAACCCTCGGTGCGCGAGTCTGACTCCCACTTGGCCGGTTTTTTTATAGTATAAGAGCGACAAACGAACACACAGTCCACCTGATGGTAAATGCTTGCTGTGGCTTATAGACATCTACACGCATATTCGATTACGAAACAGATGCGTTGTCACCCGTAAGGATTAAGATGGAATGCTTCGTTTTCAGTAAAAAGGTCTTCGGTTCTCTACATTGGACATACGAAACACAGCAGTATTGAGCTGCTTTTTTACGCTCGTATTCTGTGAGTTCGCGGTCCTTCCCCGGTCGAGTCGACACATGCGTGGTACAACTATACCAGTTATATAGCTGCAGTATGGCTTTACCACGTTCAAACCTGTATGTGACTGTCACTCACTGTTACATAATATCTTATATATTAAACACTTAATTTTTATTATTTTGTTATTAGAATAAAATCGAAGGTATAACCATTATAAAAATATAAACATTTACTACATATTATATAGAAATTTACTAAGAATATTTCGGATTTACATTCAGCATTAGATAAATTTTGTATTTATAAAATTCGGTGCAGTTTCGAATAAATGTTAAACTTTCTAAATCAAATGAATAACAGTCATAATTAAAATCATAATCATGACACTCTTTTGCTGAACATAGGCCTTCCTGTAAATTACCGTAATGATAAAAAACTTTCATTCTTTTTTATTAATTTATTTTTAATTATATTTTGTAATGTTCGTAAAGGGAATATTTGACACAGTCTCGACGCTTGGCAGGTGAGTTAGCACCCGCAGTTTTTCATTTGCTAATTATTATTAGTAAGACACTGACAAAAGTAATATTCAAAAGATCCATTGTATTGGCGATAAATTTTGATATTAAGGCAGATAGTATCAATAAATTTTCGTCGCTATTTAATTTATAACGAATAGGTAGGCTAGACCGGGGAAGGACCACGCTCTCACAGAATACCTGCGTAAAATAGCAGCTTGATGCTGCTGTGTTTCGTATGGTGAGCGTAGAGAACAGGATACCCATTTTACTAGAAAAGGGGCATTCTATCTTAGTCCTCACGGCTGACAATGCATCTGTATTTTAATTCGCAAACGAAGATAGATGCAGACGTCTATGGGCCACAGCAACCACTTACAATCAGGTGGTCTGTGTGCTTCTTTATTCTAAAAAAAAAAACTTAAACAAAGCAAATGATGTATTTACTGTGATAGCTATGTAAAGACTGTTAATAATTACTTAATTTAAATAGTGTTTATAAGTAGAAGAATGATGTTTTAAATAATCACTTAATGATTATAAAAATTTAACACACATTTATACGCTATACACTAACAAAACTTGTGATAGGTACATTCGTTGCAACCCAAACTAAGAGTATTTATAATCAAAATATCTATTAATCAATATTACGAATTGAAATAATATTTGTGGAATTTACATATTATGTAATTACAGAAAGTGCCAGTTCCATTTTAGGGTATATAAACCATTCATAAATCCAGCCTTGCTTAACACGGTTGGCTAATGGCTAATGCTCATTATTAAGTTTTTACAACGAAAATACCTATAAGTAGGTATTTTGGTTGTAAATACCCTTAGTTTTGGTTGCAGCGAATGTACCAAAAGTTTTGTAAAAGAGGACCCAACGTATTTTCGGTTACTATTTTATCTTTACATTTTATAAGACCGGATAAGCCAGGCCCACTGAATTTTATTTTTTTCTGAATCAATAAACCATAAATAAATATGATAATCAAAAATATGTACGACCACTTTAATGGCGACATATTTTTAATTTTACGAACTTATTTCTTTTAATGTTATTTTTTTAGATACAATACTTTGCTACTCCGGTTAATTTCAAGATGGCGAGCTATTTTATTTTTTACAGAAATTTTAACTTAATATTTAGTCGCGTTCCTTCGGGAAATACGCTCAAGAAAAGTTCTTCTGACGACCGTAAACGATGGATTTACCAAAAAATACAGTAGAATAAAAGTTTAATTTAAATAATTGATAATTATTTAAAGGAAACTTACCTTTAAACTCAACCATTATTATTTAATTTTTTGCAAAGTGCCAGGCAGTTCTTTCGCATTCGTTAACCATAATACTGCTTAATGGAAGACATATCAAAACTACAGACGTAATTAATTATTCGTGTATTATAATTAACAATAAATAAATTAAATTTGCGTTAAGTTAGTAGTCACTTTCGTTTAATGTTTGTAATAGAGAGCGGGAGCGGGAGCGGCATAGACGGGAGTCTTGATGACAGCTGGAGCAGCGGTGGGGGCAGAGTTGTGCACCACCGCGTTGAAGCCATTGTGATCATCGGCGGAGTATTCCACAGTTCTGATGGAGCCATCGGCCTCGTGAAACGAGTAGGATCCTTTGACTACATCACCATCTCGGGACTCTTGTTGGGACTTGTTGTCACCGGTATGACCGTCAGCGACAGAGTATGAGAAATCGTATTTTGGGTAGGCCTGCACAGAAAAAATTATCGTTATCTCGTCGTCCAGCCATCATCAATCTTCGACAAGCTAGGCGTGCATTTACTACTGTATGATTGAAGGGTAAATATATCGGTTCTCAGGAAAGACGATGCATCTGTAGATTTTTTGTTTGAATTTGTTGGCACATAAATATAAATTGCAGCAGCAAATTACTATCAAATGGACTACATGTTTGTTTATCATTTTTACATTTACATATTATGAGAACGTGCGTGCCTTGCCAAGCATGGCAACTGTTGCGAAATTCCCTCACTAGGCATCTATGAGGGAGGCCTATGTTCAGCAGTGGACTTTTATAGGTTGTAATGGATGGATAGATGGATTGTAAGAAAATTTAAACTTACATTTTCCTCTTCACGGTGGGTAAGAACTTTAGCAACAGGCACAGCGTAGTGGACAGGGCTGGTGTGGTATGCAACAGGGGCGGGCGCCGCATGGTAGGTGACGGCAGATGTGGCGGAGTGGTAAGTTGCGGGCGCTGGTGCAGCGTTGTAATAAGAGACGGGGGCGGCGTTGTAATAAGAGGCGGGGGCGGCGACGGCCAGCTTGGCCACAGGTGCGGTGGCTACCAGTTTCGTGGCAACTGCTTGTGGTTGATCATGGCGCACAATACTTTGAGAGGAGACAGCTGGGGAGTAGTGCACAGCTGCAGGCAGAAGTCCCGCATTGGACACTGCAGCTACAGCGCACAAAATGGCTACCTAAAAACAAAAGAAATACATAGCAGCAAAGAAATAAAACCAGATAAAAAAATATTATAAAATCTGTTTAAACTTACACTGCGGAACATTTTTGAATTAGAATAGCTTTTTATGCGTTGGCAAATTATGAATGGTGACTTTTTAATCGATTACCTTCTTATATACTAGTCAAATATACTTACAAGCACAGCTTACAAGTAACACGAATGGTAGTGGAAGTTGTCAAACATGCTTAGCGTAGGTCACGTTAGTTCATAAATAAAAGTATTCGCAAAAATGCCTATTTGGCAATTACGAAACATACGATACATATGATGACGTCACATTTAACATGTGTTAGGAATACAGTTTCAACAATAAAGCAAAAAATAACATAGAATTAAATCGTTTGCCGCCATACTCATAAAATTCTTAGTCCTACATTTACATTCACACTACATTTGTATACTATCGATCTGCCCCGGCTTCACGCAGGTGATATCTGGATTCTATAACAGCGCCACCTACCGGGTAAAACTATGCTTATAACGATAATAATAAGTACGAGCAATATGTTGACAAAGTTTTACCGCAATCTGATGAACGTTACCTATACCAGCGCATAAAATACGAAGAAAGAAACATTAATTTTAATAGATTAGATAACGATAATTAGCAGAAAATCGTATCTTATTGAGCAGTATAGGAATTTTTTTGTATTTTTAGTTAAAAATTTAATTACTTGAGTTGCTTACACCTTTCTTAAAGGCCGGCAATGCATCTGCAATTCCCCTGGTGTTGCGGTTGTTTATGGGCGGCGGTAGTCACCATCAGGTGAGCCGCATGCACGTTTGCCTCCTCTTCTATAAAAAATAAAATTGATTTTATTACATCTCTAAAATATCGTACACGCCTTGTCACGAATATTGGAAGCTCTTATCACATAGACATCACTGAATGAATGAATTATTATTTACCAAAGACTTGACGGCGTGGAAAAATATCTCAGGAAAGCTGGAATACCTGAAAAGTTTAAAAATATTTCAAGGAAATGCAGAGTTCACCAGATCACATTGGGGCAGTGCAGAATACTCGTACTATTTTTTTTTGCTTTAAGTACCTTTCAGAAATTAGAGGAGGCATGTGTTCAAAAGTGCATCGTATGTAAACTGGTATTTTACTTTTTAGTTTAACGAGACATTTACATAATAACCTGTGTATCTGTCTGCTTGTCTGTAACAAAGAAACGTGGGGAACAGCCTCAATCAGTAAGCGGAGTGTAAGTTGTCTTCCTCTAGAAAAGGAGACGACCAGGTAAGGATGAAGAAAATCAATGGACGCATTGTTTTGAGAACCGTGTTGCGTGGCCTATATTCAGCATTGTAACAATAATAGGGTGTAATGACGGTGAACATGATGAATGAAATATAAATATAGGTATATTATAATCATTAAATTACGCGGTGTTTATGTGATTTTACAGGAACTTGCCATGTGCTAGTTCTCAGGATCTCCGCAAATAGACCTAGGCATTTGAACGATATTGTAAAATATACCGCGTCTGTGGAAAAAATATTATTTTCAATTTAACTCACCAGGAGCTTTAAATTACTATTTTTTAATCAATGTGTTAGTAGACAAGTAAGAGTGCCATTTAAATATGTATGTATATCGTTAATTATTTACAGTATTAGAATAAACAAACATTGATATAATGAAGTCAATGCTTGAAATATAATGCATGAATACGTTTTATTTGTGTTGGTTTTTAAATGTGAAGAATACATTTTACAACTTAATTTCTGAATATAAAGGGATAGGTATATTCTGTTATAAAACGTGAGGATCACACTAACATGAATGTTATGGTTTTATCATATGTTATTTAACATAATATTTAGGTGTCGTGACCGCTCAGGGTGTAAACTTTAAACAAACCATATTTTTCTGTGAGCCATGCCATTCGGAACTTTATTAAAAAAAGACTGTATCCAGAAAAGGCTGAAAAAGAAATAAGTTTCAAGTCTTAGGAACTGAAGTAATACAAGGTTCAGTCCAGATCATAACCCTATTTAATTTATATTTTTCCTTACTACTAATTGTAACGTTGTTTCTAACTCCATGAGTCGATAGTGGTTGTTGGCCTTATACTTGAAACATTAATCCATGCAAAAAGTCATATGTTTTTAAAAATTATTGAGTGTTACAGGAGGATGTACTTGTGATTCCGCCCTGGCCGGGTGCTCCAAATTGGTCATGTAGAAGGCATACGACTTTAACCTGTACAAAAAGCGAGCTTAATGCAATATGGCATTCTCTACATGCTAACCTTGGCTAGAAAAGAGAGTGAGTTATGGGCAGTAAGTTTGTCATGATCAAATAGATTGTCATGATTAAATAGTTGTAAAAACCACAAATGCTATTTTAAGGTAGATGGATATTGGTTGGAACCTGAAACTGTTTATAAATTTCTAAACCATTTTACATTTATTTTCTACATAACGTTTTGCATGATACTATGAAACTCTTACAGAAGTTGGTTCTGCAAGGAGCAGCATTCTGCTAGACTTTTTATCCTAAACAAGTGGAGGAATATTGTTGAAAGGCAGTAATTCTCCAGAATGAGGTCGTTGGATTTTATTATATTTAAAACAGTGTTAGGAATTAATCCTTAATAATTAGAGACTTTCGTTAAATATGGTGGCATAATAACGTAAATAAGGGACTGAAAAATAAATTTTTGAAGATACCCGCTCCGGCTGAGGTAAAATATATATAAATTATTTTCTGAGTGCTGCTGATGTACTTACTTTTGCATTTAAATTATCTTCATTTTTATAAGCAAAATAAAATTAGAATGTTTTTTTTTAAATTTCAATAGCCTATGTGTTCTTTTGCGAGTATTTGTGATCTATCAAATCTGATGTAATGGCGGTCCCCGTCTTAGGCCTTATGGCCACATACTGAAGACTTCCCGAAACGTTGGTGTTTTATGTCCTGTCTTCTTTTACACGGATTTTTATTGATCTTTTTTGCCCTATATATGAGAGACCACATTCACAATCTAGCTTGTAGACCTGCATCTTGTAGAGAGTTATTAGAATTAACGGATGGTAAGAACTGAGTGAGTAATCTACTTCGTCGGTTTGTAAAATGTTCTAATGGAAGCACGCTTCAAGATGTAGCCAATCTTGTCTGTGACTGCTTAGTCATATGGTAGTACAGCAGGCACACGCTTCACTGTGGCCGGCTTCGCTCAGTCATTGAGACGTAGGCGCGGGACCCGACGCTTGTTGTCATGCAAAACCTGAGTGACGTGCTGAAAATCAGCGGCCAGGAGTGTGTTGTCACAGATCCTTCCTGCTATCGTGGGTAAATTTTTCTTCTGTGATGGATGACGGTAAGATTCGCCGTCTAAATATCGGTTTTTATAGGTCTTTTTTATATACATTGTGTGACCTATACTTGTGGTGGTATTAGGATTTCGAATGACTAACACATCTAGAAAAGCTAAGGAATTATTCCAAATTATTCCAACTCCATAATAATTCGACGTTTTGAAATCATGGAATTAAGATGTTCTAAAATGCAGTTACTTTGTCTGTTGGCAAGTTGGTAAAATTGTGAAAGTATCATCTATTTACCGCTTGTAGAACCTTGGGTTAACAGGCGAAGTGAGAAGGGCTTTCTCCTTGAATTCCTCTATGAATGTGTCGGCGACAATGTTAAATATAAGAGAGTCCATCGCTACACTATCTACTTGCTTGTAGAACTCTTTTTTCCACAATAGAAATCCAGATGTAAGGCAATGTTTGAGTAATACGGCACATTCTTCGGGCATGTTGTTTTCCTCTAGTTTCCTAGTTACAAAAGAGATGTTGATTGTGAATGTGGTCTCTTTTACATAGGGCAAACAAAGAGATAAATAAAAACCCGCGTAAAAGAACATATAGCTGACGTGAAACACCAACGTTCCGGGAAGTCTGCAGTTTGTGATCGTATCCTAGATAGTAACGGCCATTACGTCAGATTTGATATACTACAAAACCTCGCGAAAGAACATCAATTCCTATCAAGGATGAGTTCTGTAGTGAATGATGATTTCTGTAGTGTATGGGACAATCATAAAGACATTTTTTTTAAACTGATAAACGAAAGCTAATGCTTTTACCATAGCAAAAACAAGACCTTTTTAAATATTTTTATGTATTTTATCTATGGCATTAGATAATCAACGCTATTTTTTTAATAAATAGCATTCAGTATCAAAATACTCATAATATTGAAACATTGAGGCGAATCTGTAGAGATTAATTATGAGTAAAAAATCTATTTAACCTATTTAACGTGAGTTTATTGAAATGAAAGAAAATACATCCCAATTTCTGCCTGCTGGGGATTCTGTAATTAATAAAATTTAAACTAAACTCAAGTATATACAGTATACTTCTGCAATACCTCAGGACACATTAAGGTCATTTTTCGTAGATTGGATCAATAGGAATAATTATAAGCTGAAGGTACTCTGGGTTAAATTTGACATCGGGACGTCAAATTCCTCAGTCCTCCCATGAGCATGGGTGCTGGAAATATCCCGAAACGTCAGGAATTAAAATTAAGTAAAATCAACGCAATAAAATCCATAAAATTAGTTTTATTTAATGTGTAGTGTTTCCGTAAATATAAGAAATCATTATAAGAAAATAAATTTAATAAATAAAAGTAATAAATTAAGTTATAAAAGCAAAGAGGGCTAATAATATTTCGTTCACCAGATATCGCTAGTAGGGACTGAGGTGAAGTTTTTTGTTACACAATGTCATATAGCCTGAGAGCTGGCGACGAATTTCGGGAAGGTCCTTTGGGCAAGTTGAAATTGTGAAAAAAATATAATTTCGTCAATTGGCGAGTCCAGTCCCGCGAGTCTGGCAGATCGTTTGCGGTTATTTTGTTACAGCGCAGTATATAACATTTGCAAAAAAAAAAATCCAAAAAAAATTGTTCTTTTGGCAACTTTTTTATCTTTTAATTTAGTTTTTATATAATTCAAAAAAAATAATCCCAGACGTTTTTGTCGGTTATAAAGTATTACCAGACCTCTCCAAAAAATTTTTTTTTAGTTCCCAAAGAATAAACTTTTGGCAATCTCAAATTTTAATCACGGGTTTATTGAGTAATTTTTAATAACACCTGCAAATTGCGGTTTAAACCAATTCCCAGACATGAATAAAGTTTAACAACTAATACGACAAAAAACTCTTATGCGTAGCCTTAAGTGCGAGAAAGATAGCTTATCGAAGCATGCCGGCAGCGGATGGAGGCCTAAGCTCCTCGCGCTGTGATTGGTTACTTAGAAATATTTTTTTGAAGATTTTAAGATTAAATTCCTGTTTTAGGATTTATCGTGTATGTATGCGCATATATGGACATGTAAATATCTATGTTTACAGTTAATATTTAGGTTTAGCCCAGTTTTAATGGACAGGACACATCATTTTCTTACTTTACGCCGAATTAAGCAAATTAGTTTATAACAACCCCATTATAATGGATTTCCGCAAAGTAACACCTGATTCTATTAATTGTAGTTCTAAGGCAAGGTCTCATCATAACTAACAAACTTGTGACAACAAGCAACAAGCAACAAGAAACAAACAAACAACCTAAAACTTGTGATATATACGTTGCAACCAAAACTAAGGATATTTACAATTAAAATACTATTTATCATTAAAAAAAAACCATTTAAAAATTTACTTCGCAAACATCCACGCTATAAAATAAAATGATGTGTCTTACCTAGTATCTACGGTGACTACGGTAGACTCTACGGTGGCTGACCATTAAGATCTTAAGGATCAGCCACCATAGAGTCTACATCACCTGAGGATGCCTCGTGAAGAGGTGAAAGACGTGTCGTATTGTCGTCAGTAGTGTGTCTTGCCTAGTGTAGTGGTGTTGGGAGTAGTGGTGCTGGGATAAGTGGTGACGGGGATAGTGCACGCAATTGAGGGAGGGCGTGAGGTGATCTTCATATTAGGTAAGACACATCATTTTATTTTATAGCGCGGATGTTTGCAAATTAAATTTTTAAATGCTTTTTTTTAAATGATAAATAGTATTTTAATTGTAAATATCCTTAGTTTTGGTTGCAACGTATGTATCACAAGTTTAGTTAAAGATGACCCAACGTATTTTCTGTTACTATTTTATTTTTACATTTTATAAGACTGGATAAGCCAATCCCATTGGTTTTCATTTTTTTACTGAATCGATAAACGTTAAATAAATATGATAATTAAAAATATGTACAACTTAAATGACGATATAATTTTAATTTCACAAAACTATTTCTTTTAATGTTATATTTGTACATACAATACTCTGCTATACAGGCTAATTTCAAGATGGTTAGCTATTTAATTATTAACTATAACGAACACAGAAATTTTAAATCAATCTTTAGTCGCATTCCCTTGAGAATTACGGTCAAGAAAAGTTCTACTGACGACCTTAAACGACGGATTTAGCAAAACGTATAGTAGAATTAAAGTTTTATTAAATTAATTAATAATTAATTTAAAGGAAACTTACCTTTAAACTCAACTATTTTTATTTTAATATTTGCAAAGGGCCAGGCAGATCTTTGTCATTCGTTAACCATAATACTGCTTAGTGGGAAATATATAATATATTGTTCAATGTTTTCATTTTAGTTAAATAATTAATAAACATTTGGTCGTCCAAAGTGCTGAATTAGAATAATAAGTACAACAAAGCAGGGACAATTAAAACTACAGACGTAATTAATTATTCGTGTATTATATTTAACAATAAATAAATTATATTTGCATTAAGTTTGTAGTCACTATCGTTTAATGTTTGTAATAGAGAGCGGGAGCGGGAGCGGCATAGACGGGAGTCTTGATGACAGCTGTAGCAGCGGTGGGTGCAGAGTTGTGCACCACCGCGTTGAAGCCATTGCGATCATCGGCGGAGTATTCCACAGTTCTGATGGAGCCGTCGGCCTCGTGAAACGAGTACGATCCCTTCACTACATCACCGTCTCGTGACTCTTGTTGGGACTTGTTGTCACCGGTATGACCGTCAGCGACAGAGTATGAGAAATCGTATTTTGGGTAGGCCTGAAAAAAAAAATAATTGTCATCTTCGCCAAGCTAGGCGTGCATTCACTACTGTGTGATTGAAGGGTAAATAGGTCGGTTCTCAGGACAGACGATGCATCTGTGGAATTTTTGTTTGAATTTGTTGACACATATATATAAATTGCAGCAGCATATTACCATCAAGTGGACTGCTTGTTCGTTTGTCATTTTAAAATTGTGTGAACCGTGTAGTGGCGCTGTAAGAATATGCACCACCAGATATCGTCCCGAGGGAGTCGTAAGAGGCGACAGAGGGAAAATGAAACAGGAAATGAGCAGCAGCATCTTCCTGAAAAAAACTTAAAATAATTAAAAACTGCGGTTGCAAGCGTGCCTTGCCAAGCGTGGCAACTGTCGCAAAATTGTTTCGTATGGTGAGTGTAGAGAACCGGAAACCCTTTTTACTGGAAACGAGGCATTCCATCTTAGTCCTCACGGGTGACAACGCATCTGCATTTCCGAAGATAGATGTAGATGTCTATGGGCCACAGCAATCACTTACCATCAGGTGGACTGTGTGCTCGTTTGTAACCCTTATCTTATAAAAAAAAATGACCTCATTAGGTAATCTATGAGGGAGGCCTATGTACAACAGTGGACTTTTATAGGCTGTAATAGATGGATAGGCGGATTATAAGAAAATTTAAACTTACATTTTCCTCTTCACGGTGTGTAAGAACTTTAGCAACAGGCGCAGCGTAGTGGACAGGGCTGGTGTGGTATGCAACAGGGGCGGGCGCTGAATGGTAGGTGACGGCAGATGGGGCGGAGTGGTAAGTTGCGGGCGCTGGTCCGGCGTTGTAATAAGCGACGGGGGCGGCGTTGTAATAAGAGGCGGGGGCGGCGACGGCCAGCTTGGCCACAGGTGCGGTGGCTACCAATTTCGTGGCAACTGCTTGTGGTTGATCATGGCGCACAATACTTTGAGAGGAGACAGCTTCAGCTGGGGAGTAGTGCACAGCTGCAGGCAGAAATCCTGCATTGGACACTGCAGCTACAGCACACAAAATGGCTACCTAAAAACAAAATAAATATATAGCGACAAACAAACAAAAATAGATAAAAAAGATAAAAATAATTTAAAAAAAATATTTTAACTTACACTGCGGAACATTTTTGGATTAGAATAGCTTTTTATGCGTCGGCAAATTATGAATGGTGAGGTTTTAATCGACTATTTTCTTATATACTAGTCAGATATTCTTACAAGCACAGCTTACAAGTAATCGAGTGGTAGTGGAAGTTGTCAAACATGCTTAGCCTGTATGAGACGTAGGTCACGTTAGTTCATAAATCAAACCATTCACAAAAATGTCTTTGGGGCATTTATGAAAACATACGATACAAATGATGACGTCACATTTAAAATGTGTTAAGAATTCAGTTGGAACAAAAAAAAGAAAAATAAAATAGATTTAAAACATTTGCAGCCATACTCATAAAAATTGGTAATCAACGCTACATCAACAAATAATTAATAAATCTTTTTTTTTAACTTATAAACATTAGTTAAAAAAATAATTAGTTAATCAATGCGGGAAATAATTTTAAGCCCACACTTGATAGATTAAATATTGTATATAATTAGTAGCAGATGGCATCTAATTGAGCAATATAGGAATTTTTTATATTTTGAACCAACTTAAAAAAAGGAGGAGGTTTCTCAATTCGACTGTAGTTGTTTTAGTGCGTTACCTCAAACTTTTTTCTACGTGAACAGATTTTAATTTTAATTTTTTAATTTGAAAACTGGTGCTTTTCATGTGGTCCCATATGAATTTTAGACCAATAGTTTTAGAGTTATCCTAAATAATGCGTATTTATTTTACTTCGACTATATTGATGATGGTCTCATTTTATTTATATTAAAGTCGGTTGTACACAATTTGTAATTTTACCACTTTTTAGTTAAAAATTAAATTATTAAATATCGCGCAGGCCTTGTCACGAACATTACTCAAACTTAGTAAACAGAACAAGTCTGTTGTAATGTGTGGAGACTTTAATATCAATCTCCTTGAAACTTCTTCCACTAGTATTAAGTTTAGCTCATTGTTTAAATCGTATAATCTTGTAAATTTATTCTTAGAACCAACACGTATTGCTGGGCCTAGTGCGACCTGTATAGATAACATTTTTACAGATGTTAAGCCCTTGCATAAATCAATTATTCAAAATTTAAGTTCAGATCACTGTGGACAGTTAGTATCACTACCTTACATACACAAAAAAC
Organism: Parnassius mnemosyne; assembly: GCA_963668995.1. NCBI lineage: Eukaryota > Metazoa > Arthropoda > Insecta > Lepidoptera > Papilionidae > Parnassius > Parnassius mnemosyne. Next base: position 37,056,450 of record CAVLGL010000159.1, read on the forward strand.
AGAAAAATAAGAAAGTTGTGTTTGTTCCAATAAATGAACATCGCTTGGAGAGGTTTAGAAGTAATATAATAAAAAGACTTCCATCACTTTCGTTTAAAAATAGTGCTAATTATTTGTATGCTACATTATTTGAAACTATACGTTGTGAATTTAGTAGAATATTTACTTCTAAAACTTTCTCTTTTAACAGTCGCAAATCATTTAATGAATGGGCGACAGTAGGAATTTATAAAAGTAGGCGAAGGTTATACGAGCTTTATGATGAAAGATCATATAATAGTAGTGTTATATTTAGAGATTATGTAAAAACATATTCTAAAATATTTAAAAAAGTGTGCTCCACTGCTAAGGCTTTACATTTAAGCAACAAAATTAAAACTGCATCCGACAAAATTAAAATGACCTGGAGAATATTAAATAGTCAAACGGGCAAGGTCAAACCGCGCAACTCGGATTTTCAATTGAATATTAACAATAATTTAACGCGATCTGATCAAGAAGTTGCTATGGCTTTTGAGAAACATTTTACTGATGTTCCTTTATTGACAACAAAATCATTAAATTCTTCTCCTACTGTCGCCGAATCATTGCTCAAACAAAATGTAAAGGCTTGTTCAAATACTTTTAAATTCCATAGGGTACTGCCAAAAGATATCGTTAAATATTTTAAAACTATTGATGTTAAGAAAACGGCAGACTTATGGGGGATTTCCGTTAAAGTTATTTTATCTATAATAGATACATTAGCACCTTATCTAGCCACTATATTTAATATAAGCGTCGAATCTGGTGTGTTTCCTGATTTAATGAAACATAGTAAAGTCATACCTATATTTAAATCTGGTAGTACATTAGACCCCGCCAATTTTAGACCAATTTCTGTACTACCAACATTAAGTAAAATTTTTGAAAAAATTATTTTAGATCAGATGTTAAGTTTCTTTAATATTAATAAATTGCTACATAATAATCAATTCGGTTTTACAAGGGGTCGCTCGACAACTGACGCTGGAGTTGAGCTTATTAAACATATTTTTTGTGCATGGGAGAATTCAGAGGATGCTTTGGGTATATTTTGTGACCTTTCCAAGGCCTTCGACTGTGTTCACCATGAGACATTAATCAGGAAGCTACAGTACTATGGTGTCAAGAACACAGCGCTTAAACTTATTATTTCATATTTAAGTAATAGAAAACAAAAGGTTATTATCAATGGTAAAAGTTCTTCCGGGTCACCTGTACTAATGGGTGTTCCTCAGGGCTCGATTCTCGGCCCATTCCTGTTTCTGGTGTATATTAATGACTTACCTCACCTTGTAGGGGATAGTCATGATATAGTATTATTTGCTGATGATACTTCCTTGATTTTTAAACTTAAACGTCAATCATTTAAATGTGACGAAGTGAATAATGCTATATCAAAATTAGTGCATTGGTTTAACGTTAATAATCTGCATTTGAACGGAAATAAAACTAATTGTGTTAAATTTACAACAACGAATGTTCAAAATCTGAATACCAATGTGTTTTTAAATGGGGAGGAATTGAGCCCTGTTGTATCCACTGTTTTTCTTGGCATCACTCTTGACGCAAAGCTCCAGTGGGGCCCCCATATATCCAAATTAGCAAGCAGACTAAGTTCTGCAGCCTATGCTGTAAAAAAGATTAGAGGTCTCACTAGTGTCGAGACAGCTAGATTAGTTTATTTTAGTTATTTTCATAGCATAATGTCTTATGGGATTTTGCTATGGGGAAATGCGGCTGATTCAGAAACTATTTTTGTTTTACAGAAGAGGGCCATTAGAGCTATTTACAATCTAAAACCGAGAGAGTCTCTTAGAGATAAATTTAAAGAAATTAATATATTAACTTTGGCCTCTCAGTATATTTACGAAAATTTAATGTATGTTCACAAAAACAAAGATAGTTTTAGTAAAAGAAGTGATATACATTCTGTAAACACTAGGAACAAACACAAGCTAGTGATACCAGTTTCTCGACTCCACAGAGTCAGTAATTCATTCTTGGGGCAATGTATACGCTATTACAACAAGGTCCCGGAAAGTGTACAGGTTCTCTCTATTACCAAGTTTAAATGTTTTATTAAGCTGAAACTGTATAAAAAGGGTTATTATAGTATAAATGAATACATGGTTGATAATAACCCCTGGGAATGAGGTGATCGCTTCCAAGCAGTTTCTAAAATAAATTTTGTAAATAGTTCGTAATCATTTATATTGTAAAATTTATTTAAAAAAAAAGTCCCGCTGGGTTTCTTGCTGGTTCTTCCCAGGACAGAGGGTTTTTTTCGAACCAGTGGTAAAGTAAAAAATGACTTTCAATAAGAATTACACATGTAATGTATATTGAATAAAAAATATTCTATTCTATTCTATTCTATTCTATTGGAAGCTCTAATCGCGTAGACATCACTGAATAAATGAATTATTATTTACCAAAGGCTGGACGGCTAGGAAAAATATCACAAGGAAACTGGAATATCTGAGAAGTTTAAGAATATTTCGAGGAAATGCAGAGCCCAACAAATCACATTCGGGCAGCGCAGCTTACTATTTTTTTTTTGCTTAAAGCACCTTTCAGAAATTAAAGGAGGCCTGTGTTCAACAGTGCGGCGTGTGTAAACTGGTATTTCACTTTTTAGTTTAACGAGGCATTTATATAATCACCTGTGTTTCTGCTTGTCTGTAACAAAGAAACGTGAGGAACAGCCTCCATCAGTACGCGGAGTATACCACTGTCTTCCTCTAGATAAAGAGACGACCAGGTAATGATGAAGAAAATCAATGGACGCATTTTTCTTAGAACCGTGTGGTGTGGCCTATATTCAGCATTGTAATTATAATAGGGTATAATGACGATGTTGATGATGAATGAAATATAAATATTTATAGATAACACGGAAACTTTTATTTGATTTTCAAGAGTTTGCCATGTGCTAGTTCTCAGGATATCCGCAAATAAACCTAGCGATTTGAACGACATAATAAAACTTAGCGCGTCTGTACAAATTATATTATTTTCAGTTTTGCTCACCAGGCACGTAAAATTACTGTTTTCTTAATCAATTTTTAGAATTTAAGTAAGAATGCCTCATATATATGTCTACACACTGACGCCATAGTTACAGATTTATTATTTGATTTTTCGATTTTTTTCGCGTATAATGCCAATGACCTTAAACTATGTTCAGTATAAGTAGACCTCCCAGTACTAGTGACTGACCTACTAATGCAAGATCAGCATATACTGGATATTTTTTAATACTTCTCATTGCCACTCTTTCATTAATAACTGGCTGTTCCCCGCGACTTCGCCCGCGTGGAGTTATTTTTCGCGCAACCCTAAAATAAAACCAACCCAAGTTACTCCTTGTAACATTACCTATCTGCCAGTGTGTATAAATATTGACAAATATTGACATTAATATTTATACGATACTAACGTCACTCAATTGTTTTGTCTTCCCGGAATCCCTCCACTAACACTTAAACTTTATGGTATGGTAATAAAGTTCAAATTGTCTTTTAAGTATTATTACGAATCTTTTGTATGGGAATATAGAAAATTGTTGTTTTTAGACTTTGACAGGATTTTTTTTAAATTTTTCTCTCCGTAAGAACCAAAACAATATTATAAAAAAAGAATTAACGAAATCGGTTCAGCTGCTCTCGAGATTTGCGCTTAACAACATATTCAGCGATTCATTTTTATATTATAGATAAAGTCGCGTACCGCATGTTTGTAAATAGCAAAAAATGTGAAACAGACAAGTGACGGCTCCGTGGCGCAGTGGTTTAGTAATGAGTTGCAGCGCTAAGGGCCGCGGGTTCGAATCCCGGACGGAACAAGTATTTGTATAGCGTACAAATAATTGTTCTAGGTCTGACAGGTATCGCAGGGACAGTTTACATAGAGTATGTAAACTGTCCCTGCGATACAGGAGAAAATCCTAGTTTGGAGGTAACGTTTTTTAAAAAGAGAGAAAGAGAGACAACAACCGACCGACTTTAAAGTTAATACACATTATTAACGATAACTCTTAAAACTACTGTTGTTTTTTTTTGCATAAAATTATAAATACCGCTGCTGCATGCATAGTATCGTTACTTGAAGACATATTGTTACCAACGAAACTTTGGTGGAGACAGCAAGTTGTCAACTATAATGTTTCTCAAATTGTTGGCGACATGTTTCAATTCGGTGCGGAAACATCCGAAACAAAAGTTGGTTTGTTTTGTTGAGTTGCAAACAGCTGGAAACATAAATGTTGTCAATATTTCCGAAGGATACGCGGCTTTAGAATAAACAAACATTGATTTGATATATTAGGAAGTCAATGCATGAAATAACTAGGAATACGTTTTATTTGTGTTGCTTTTTAAATGTGATGAATATATTTTATAACTTAAAAAAATATTTTTCTGTGAACCATACCATTCCGAACTTTATCGAAAAATACTGTATCCAGAAATGGACCCAAAAAGGCTGATAAAGAAATAAGTTTCAGATCTTGAGAACTGAAGTAATAGTTAATTCTAGGAAGTTTGCTGTTTGTGATCATATCCTAGACGGTTCCCTATTACACCAAATTTAATAGACCACAAATCGTCGCGAAAGAACAGCGATTTCTACCATGGATGAATGATACGTGAGACTATTGAAATTAAAAAAACACCCTAATTTCATTAAAAAAAGCACCTGTTTTGGATCCCGTAATTAATAAAATTAAATTCCAAAGGAGTAAGGTCATTCTGCGTAGATCGAACCAACAGTAATATTCAAAAACTAAAGGTAGCCGGGCCAACTTTGGGATTTTGACGTCAATGACCTCAGTCCCCCCCGGGACAAATAGTGCTAGAAAGCGCCCAAAACGTCGGGAAATAAAATGAAGTAAATTAAACGTGATAAAATCCGTAAAAGTACTTTTATTTAATGTATAGTGTTCGCGTAAATATAAGAAATAATTATTAATATACCAAATGTCGCTTGTAGGGACTGAGGTGAAGTTTTTTTTACACAATCTTTATATATAAAAATTACGTGTCACATTGTTTATCCGCGATTAACTTCTAAACTACTGAACTGATGTCAATGAAATTTTACACACTGTTATCTGTTTGTACAAACTTGAGAGATAGGATAGTTTTTATCCAGATAAGTGACCTTCAAAAATTTTTATTGCGAATTCACGAATTTTTTATAGGACAAAGGGTCGTCGGGAAGGGCAGGACAACGTCTGCCTGGCCGGCTAGTCTCATATAATTGCGAAAATGTGTTTGAAATAAAATTTTATCGGTTTATATGTTATTAGAAAAATGCACAAAACAATGCCTCAGTGGTTTGTTCCTTAATGTTTTTAACATTTTTAACTCTTTTTTCAATTTTCTACTTTTAGAGATATCTATAGTTTGTTTAATTAATTTCTGATGTAATAAATATAAAATATCGGTACCTAATATAACAAAAAAAAAATAAGTATTACATTTTCCTAATTAATTAACTTCCCCGCCTATCGTTCCTATCTGGCACCGCTCTGCTGGCAAAAAAATTCGTGAATGACCTCAATGGCATCAAATATTCCATCAATGTGAAACCTACCTTTTGTGACGTGATAGAGCCATGCTGCAGCTATGTTAGTTGTACATACAACTATACTATTAATGTAGCTGCATCATGGCTTTACCACGTATAATAATAATAAGTTATGATAAATGTTTTTATGCGGTTCATTATTGCGATTGATTATCATGCAAATCAGACAGGTGCGCATCATTATTATTGGTGAATATTAAACATAGAGACATAATTCAGTTCGGTGCAAGTTACATTTTCCGTATTTTAACTGTTAAAATAATTGAAAAATTACGACAGGGATTGGTTTTATTGGTTGGATATACCTACTCTTGCAAAAAAAAACTAAGTTCTACTGCATTTGCAGTACGTAGGATTAGTCAATTATTAGTGTATTTCAGTTGTTTCCATAGTGTCCTTTGGTATCTTACTATGATTACTTATATGGCAGCGGATATCAATATGATATTTGTTTTGGCAAAAGAGAGCGGTTCGTTCCATTTATATCTTGGGTAAACAAGTGTCTCTAAAGGAACGATTTAAAGAGTTCGGCATATTAACTGTTGGTAATGGTTTAACACTTTTTTCTGATATCTAGTCTGTTTCATCAACTTTGTAACCATTAGAGGTTTTCACAAGTTCATTGCTAAATATGGGACTTAAAAGGCCAGGGAATGCCACCAATACACTGTTTTAAGCCACTCGTACCATCCAATTTTTGCATTCTTACCAGGTCGTCAGTTCATCTGGGGGGGGGGGGGGTGTAGAAAGTGGAGGGGACGGAGTTTACCTGTACGTGGTTGTCGTTCACTGTTTGACCACAATCCCACCTGGTGGTAAGTGATGATGCAGCCCTAGATGGTAAATCGCTCTATCTTAGCTAGCTAGCAGATTGTATTTGGACGGAAAGATAGACGCCGTCAAATTATTCCACTCCTTTGCTGTACGAATTACAAAAGACGAAGCAAACCTTTTGGTTCTAATGCGTGGAATATCGAAAACAAAGGGGTGAAGACCCGCCGACCACCTGGTTGTCCGATGGTGGAAAAAAGAGGGAGGAATTAAAGCGTGTAATTCCTGCACACACTCACCGAAATGCATCCTATAGAATACCGGGAGACTGGCTACTCTGCGCCCGTGCTCGAGGCTGACAAGATTGCTTTCAACCAAATCAAGGTCACCAATGAGCCTCTTAGCATGTCTCTCCACTGAGTCCAACACTTCCACTTGGCATTTCATAGCACCAGCCCATATGTGACAGCAGTATCCCATGCACGACCAGACTTCCGCTTTATATAATGTAAGAAGCTGCACCGTCGTGAAGAACCGCCACATTCTTGCAAGGACACAGAGTTTCCTTGCGACTGCTTTGGCTCTGGACTCAATGAACCGCCCGTAGTTGAGGTTCGGAGAAAATTCAACCCCTAGCAACTGAAGGCGATCAGTGTACTCCAAGGACACATTCCGGAAAGTAGGAGCCAAGGTGAGTGGGCTCCTTTTAGCGGTGAAAAGACACGCTTGTGTTTTGGAGGCATTAAGTCTCACGAGATTGGCATCGCGCCATTCGGAGACTGCTTGTAGTATGAGATTCACACGCTCACCCATAGCCTTTCTTTCTGATTGGTTTTGATCCCGAATGGCCCGGGCACTTGGTTGGTATTTCACAACTGTGTTGTCGTCTGCATACCCATAGATACCGGGAATGAGCAGATCATTTATATGGAGCAGGAAGAGAGTTGTGGAGAGAACGGACCCCTGAGGAACACCGGCGTTAGTCGCTACCGTATCGGATGAGCAGCCATCGACAACGACCCGGAGAGACCGTTCACTCAGAAAGTCCTTCACCCAGACGATTGTTATAAACTGTGGTTTACTTATTTTCATATTATAAAAGTATTTGGATTATATAATTATTACACGTTCGAACTGTCGCTAGGTTCATTTTGGATAGGTAGTAGGGGTAGCAACTATTGTGTGATATTATTTAAACGATTGCAATAATGATTGAGGGGCTTTTTCGTGCTGTAAAATTAGTAAAGGAAACAACTAACAAACAGGCGTATTATTAGTGCTTTCTGCGACTCCTGTAATACAAAGCAAAACTGTCAAAAATTACTTAAATAGTGCTTATAAGTAAAATAATGATGTTTTAAATAATTACTTAATGATTATAAAAAAAGGTCACACATACCTTAAACTCTAAGAAAACTTGTGATACATTCGCTGCAACCAAAACTAAGAGTATTTATAATCAAAATATCTATTAATCAACATTAATATTTGTGGAATTCACATATTATGTCATAACTAAAAATTACCAGTTTCATTTTAGAATATATAAACTATGCATAAATCCAGGCGTGTTTAATACGGTTGGCTGATGCCTAAAACTGGTAAATAGATATTTTGATTGTAAATACCCTTAGTTTTGGTACAGCGTATGTATTACAAATTTTGTTAAAGATGACCCAACGTATTTTATGTTACTATTTTATTTACACATTTTATACGACTGGATAAGCCAATCCAATTGATTTTTATTTTTTACTGAATCAATAAATGTTAAATAAATATGATAATTAAAAAAATGTACAACCACTTTAATTACGACATCATCTTAATTTTACGAACTTATTTCTTTTAATGTTACAGTTGTACATACTATACTCTGCTACTCTAGTTAATTTCTAGACGGCGAGCTATTTTATTACTTAGGTACTATAATGAAATCAATTTTTAGTCGCGTCCCTTGAGAAATACGGTCAAGGAAAGTTCTTCTGACGACTGTAAACGATGAATTTACTAAAACTTTTAAACTTTTGAAAATAATAAATAATTAAATTTAATTTTTGCAAAGGGCCAGGCAGATCTTTGGCATCTGTTTACCATAATACTGCTTAATGGGAAATATATTGTATAAATTTAAATATTTTTTCATTTTAGTTATATAATTAATAAACTAATTTGGTCATCCAAAGTGCTGAATATAGATAATAAGTAAAACAAAGCAGGGACAGTAAAAACTACAGACGTAATTAATTATTCGTGTATTATAATTAACAATAAATAAATTATATTTGCATTAAGTTTGTAGTCACTATAGTTTAATGTTTGTAATAGAGAGCGGGAGCGGGAGCGGCATAGACGGGAGTCTTGATGACAGCTGGAGCAGCGGTGGGTGCAGAGTTGTGCACCACCGCGTTGAAGCCATTGTGATCATCGGCGGAGTATTCCACAGTTCTGATGGAGCCGTCGGCCTCGTGAAACGAGTACGATCCCTTCACTACATCACCGTCTCGTGACTCTTGTTGGGACTTGTTGTCACCGGTATGACCGTCAGCGACAGAGTATGAGAAATCGTATTTTGGGTAGGCCTGCAGAGAAAAAATAATTGTCATCTTCGCCAAGCTAGGCGTGCTTCACTACTGTGTGATTGAAGGGTAAATATGTGGGTTCTCAGGACAGACGATGCATCTGTGGAATTTGTGTTTGAATTTGTTGACACATATATATATAAATTGCAGCAGCATATTACCATCAAGTGGACTGCTTGTTAGTTTGTCATTTTAACATTGTGAGAACCGTGTAGTGGCGGTGTAAGAATATGCACCACCCGATATCGTCCCGAGAGAGTCGTAAGAGGCGACAGAGGAAAAATGAAAAAAGGGGTGAGCAGCAGCATCTTCCTAGTAACAATTCAAAATAATAAAAAACTGCGGTTTCAAGCGTGCCTTGCCAATCGTGGCAACAGTCGCAAAATGCCCTCATTAGGCAATCTATGAGGGAGGCCTATGTTCAGCAGTGGACTTTAATAGGCTGTAATGGATGGATAGGCGGATTATAAGAAAATTTAAACTTACATTTTCCTCTTCACGGTGTGTAAGAACTTTAGCAACAGGCGCAGTGTAGTGGACAGGGCTGGTGTGGTATGCAACAGGGACGGGCGCTGAATGGTAGGTGACGGCAGATGGGGCGGAGTGGTAAGTTGCGGGCGCTGGTGCAGCGTTGTAATAAGAGACGGGGGCGGCGTTGTAATAAGAGACGGGGGCGGCGACGGCCAGCTTGGCCACAGGTGCGCTGGCTACCAATTTCGTGGCAACTGCTTGTGGTTGATCATGGCGCACAATACTTTGAGAGGAGACAGCTTCAGCTGGGGAGTAGTGCACAGCTGCAGGCAGAAGTCCCGCATTGGACACTGCAGCTACAGCACACAAAATGGCTACCTAAAAACAAAAGAAATATATAGCGACAAAAAAACAAAAAAAGATAAAAATAATTTAAAAAAAATATTTTAACTTACACTGCGGAACATTTTTGAATTAGAATAGCTTTTTATGCGTCGGCAAATTATGAATGGTGAGTTTTTAATCGACTATCATCTTATATACTATTCAGATATTCTTACAAGCACAGCTGACAAGTAAACGAATGGTAGTGGAAGTTGTCAAACATGCTTAGCCTGTATTAGACGTAGGTCACGTTAGTTCATAAATCAAACCATTCACAAAAATGTCTTTGGGGCATTTATGAAAACATACGATACAAATAATGACGTCACATTTAAAATGTTGTGTTAAGAATTCAGTTGGAACAAAAAAAGAGAAAAATAAAATAGATTTAAAACATTTGCAGCCATACTCATAAAAATTGTTAATCAACGCTACATCAACAAATAATTAAGAAGATAACAAATCTTTTTTTTAACTTAAAACTTTAGTTAAAAAAATAATTAGGTAATCAATGCGGGAAATATTTTTAATAATTTTATATTGTATATAATTAGTAGCAGATGGCATCTAATTGAGCAGTATAGGAATTTTTTATATTTTGAACCAATTTCAAAAAAGGAGGAGGTTTCTCAATTCGACTGTAGTTTTTTTAGTGCGTTACCTCAAACTTTTTTCTAGGTGAACAGATTTTAATTTTAATTTTTTAATTTGAAAACTGGTGCTTTTCATGTGGTCCCATATGAATTTTAGACCAATAGTTTTAGAGTTATCCTAAATAATGCGCATTTATTTTACTTCGACTATATTGATGATGGTCTCATTTTATTTATATTATAGTCGGTTGTACACAATTTGTAATTTTACCACTTTTTAGTTAAAAATTAAATTATTAAATATCGCGCATACCTGGTCACGAACATTGGAAGCTCTAATCGCGTAGACATCTTTGAATAAATGAATTATTATTTACCAAAGGCTGGACGGCGAGGAAAAATATTGCAAGGAAAGTGGAATGCCTGAAAAGTATAAAATATTTTGAGGTAATGCAGAGCCCAACAAATCACATTCGGGCAGCGCAGCTTACTATTTTTTTTTTTGCTTAAAGTACCTTTCAGAAATTAAAGGAGGCCTGTGTTCAACAGTGCGGCGTGTGTAAACTGGTATTTCAGTTTATAGTTTAACGAGGCATTTATATAATCACCTGTGTTTCTGACTCCTTGTCTGTAACAAAGAAACGTGATAACAGCCTCTAATGTAATGATGAAGAAAATCAATGGACGCATTTATCTTAGAACCGTGTGGTGTGGCCTATATTCAGCATTGTAATTATAATAGGGTGTAATGACGATGTTGACGATGAATGAAATATAAATATTTATAGATAACACGGAAACTTTTATTTGATTTTACAAGAGTTTGCCATGTGCTAGTTCTCAGGATATCCGCAAATAAACCTAGCGATTTGAACGACATAATAAAACTTAGCGCGTCTGCACAAATTATATTATTTTCAGTTTTGCTCACCAGGCACGTAAAATTACTGTTTTCTTAATCAATTTTTAGAATTTAAGTAAGAATGCCTCATATATATGTCTACACACTGACGCCATAGTTACAGATTTATTATTTGATTTTTCGATTTTTTTCGCGTATAATGCCAATGACCTTAAACTATGTTCAGTATAAGTAGACCTCCCAGTACTAGTGACTGACCTACTAATGCAAGATCAGCATATACTGGATATTTTTTAATACTTCTCATTGCCACTCTTTCATTAATAACTGGCTGTTCCCCGCGACTTCGCCCGCGTGGAGTTATTTTTCGCGCAACCCTAAAATAAAACCAACCCAAGTTACTCCTTGTAACATTACCTATCTGCCAGTGTGTATAAATATTGACATTAATATTTATACGATACTAACGTCACTCAATTGTTTTGTCTTCCCGGAATCCCTCCACTAACACTTAAACTTTATGGTATGGTAATAAAGTTCAAATTGTCTTTTAAGTATTATTACGAATCTTTTGTATGGGAATATAGAAAAGTGTTGTTTTTAGACTTTGACAGGATTTTTTTTAAATTTTTCTCTCCGTAAGAACCAAAAGAATATTATAAAAAAAGAATTAACGAAATCGGTTCAGCTGCTCTCGAGATTTGCGCTTAACAACATATTCAGCGATTCATTTTTATATTATAAATAAAGTCGCGTACCGCATGTTTGTAAATAGCAAAAAATGTGAAACAGACAAGTGACGGCTCCGTGGCGCAGTGGTTTAGTAATGAGTTGCAGCGCTAAGGGCCGCGGGTTCGAATCCCGGACGGAACAAGTATTTGTATAGCGTACAAATAATTGTTCTAGGTCTGACAGGTATCGCAGGGACAGTTTACATAGAGTATGTAAACTGTCCCTGCGTAAACTGTCCCTGCGATACCTGTCAGACCTAGAACAATTATTTATATATTTTATATATAAATATATATTTTATAACTTAAAAAAATATTTTTCTGTGAACCATACCATTCCGAACTTTATCGAAAAATACTGTATCCAGAAATGGACCCAAAAAGGCTGATAAAGAAATAAGTTTCAGATCTTAAGAACTGAAGTAATAGTTAATTCTAGGAAGTTTGCTGTTTGTGATCATATCCTAGACGGTTCCCTATTACACCAAATTTAATAGACCACAAATCGTCGCGAAAGAACAGCGATTTCTACCATGGATGAATGATACGTGAGACTATTTAAATTAAAAAAACACCCTAATTTCATTAAAAAAAGCACCTGTTTTGGATCCTGTAATTAATAAAATTAAATTCCAAAGGAGTAAGGTCATTCTGCGTAGATCGAACCAACAGTAATATTCAAAAACTAAAGGTAGCCGGGCCAACTTTGGGATTTTGACGTCAATGACCTCAGTCCCCCCCGGGACAAATAATGCTAGAAAGCGCCTAAAACGTCGGGAAATAAAATGAAGTAAATTAAACGTGATAAAATCCGTAAAAGTACTTTTATTTAATGTATAGTGTTCGCGTAAATATAAGAAAAAATTATTAATATACCAAATGTCGCTTGTAGGGACTGAGGTGAAGTTTTTTTTACACAATCTTTATATATAAAAATTACGTGTCACATTGTTTATCCGCGATTAACTTCTAAACTACTGAACTGATGTCAATGAAATTTTACACACTGTTATCTGTTTGTACAAACTTGAGAGATAGGATAGTTTTTATCCAGATAAGTGACCTTCAAAAATTTTTATTGCGAATTCACGAATTTTTTATAGGACAAAGGGTCGTCGGGAAGGGCAGGACAACGTCTGCCTGGCCGGCTAGTCTCATATAATTGCGAAAATGTGTTTGAAATAAAATTTTATCGGTTTATATGTTATTAGAAAAATGCACAAAACAATGCCTCAGTGGTTTGTTCCTTAATGTTTTTAACATTTTTAACTCTTTTTTCAATTTTCTACTTTTAGAGATATCTATAGTTTGTTTAATTAATTTCTGATGTAATAAATATAAAATATCGGTACCTAATATAACAAAAAAAAAATAAGTATTACATTTTCCTAATTAATTAACTTTCCCGCCTATCGTTCCTATCTGGCACCGCTCTGCTGGCAAAAAAATTCGTGGTCATTCACGAATTTTTTTCAATGGCATCAAATATTCCATCAATGTGAAACCTACCTTTTGTGACGTGATAGAGCCATGCTGCAGCTATATTAGTTGTACATACAACTATACTATTAATGTAGCTGCATCATGGCTTTACCACGTATAATAATAATAAGTTATGATAAATGTTTTTATGCGGTTCATTATTGCGATTGATTATCATGCAAATCAGACAGGTGCGCATCATTATTATTGGTGAATATTAAATATAGAGACATAATTCAGTTCGGTGCAAGTTACATTTTCCGTATTTTAACTGTTAAAATAATTGAAAAATTACGACAGGGATTGGTTTTATTGGTTGGATATACCTACTCTTGCAAAAAAAAACTAAGTTCTACTGCATTTGCAGTACGTAGGATTAGTCAATTATTAGTGTATTTCAGTTGTTTCCATAGTGTCCTTTGGTATCTTACTATGATTACTTATATGGCAGCGGATATCAATATGATATTTGTTTTGGCAAAAGAGAGCGGTTCGTTCCATTTATATCTTGGGTAAACAAGTGTCTCTAAAGGAACGATTTAAAGAGTTCGGCATATTAACTGTTGGTAATGGTTTAACACTTTTTTCTGATATCTAGTCTGTTTCATCAACTTTGTAACCATTAGAGGTTTTCACAAGTTCATTGCTAAATATGGGACTTAAAAGGCCAGGGAATGCCACCAATACACTGTTTTAAGCCACTCGTACCATCCAATTTTTGCATTCTTACCAGGTCGTCAGTTCATCTGGGGGGGGGGGGGTGTAGAAAGTGGAGGGGACGGAGTTTACCTGTACGTGGTTGTCGTTCACTGTTTGACCACAATCCCACCTGGTGGTAAGTGATGATGCAGCCCTAGATGGTAAATCGCTCTATCTTAGCTAGCTAGCAGATTGTATTTGGACGGAAAGATAGACGCCGTCAAATTATTCCACTCCTTTGCTGTACGAATTACAAAAGACGAAGCAAAACTTTTGGTTCTAATGCGTGGAATATCGAAAACAAAGGGGTGAAGACCCGCCGACCACCTGGTTGTCCGATGGTGGAAAAAAGAGGGAGGAATTAAAGCGTGTAATTCCTGCACACACTCACCGAAATGCATCCTATAGAATACCGGGAGACTGGCTACTCTGCGCCCGTACTCGAGGCTGACAAGATTGCTTTCAACCAAATCAAGGTCACCAATGAGCCTCTTAGCATGTCTCTCCACTGAGTCCAACACTTCCACTTGGCATTTCATAGCACCAGCCCATATGTGACAGCAGTATCCCATGCACGACCAGACTTCCGCTTTATATAATGTAAGAAGCTGCACCGTCGTGAAGAACCGCCACATTCTTGCAAGGACACAGAGTTTCCTTGCGACTGCTTTGGCTCTGGACTCAATGAACCGCCCGTAGTTGAGGTTCGGAGAAAATTCAACCCCTAGCAACTGAAGGCGGTCAGTGTACTCCAAGGACACATTCCGGAAAGTAGGAGCCAAGGTGAGTGGGCTCCTTTTAGCGGTGAAAAGACACGCTTGTGTTTTGGAGGCGTTAAGTCTCACGAGATTGGCATCGCGCCATTCGGAGACTGCTTGTAGTATGAGATTCACACGCTCACCCATAGCCTTTCTTTCTGATTGGTTTTGATCCCGAATGGCCCGGGCACTTGGTTGGTATTTCACAACTGTGTTGTCGTCTGCATACCCATAGATACCGGGAATGAGCAGATCATTTATATGGAGCAGGAAGAGAGTTGTGGAGAGAACGGACCCCTGAGGAACACCGGCGTTAGTCGCTACCGTATCGGATGAGCAGCCATCGACAACGACCCGGAGAGACCGTTCACTCAGAAAGTCCTTCACCCAGACGATTGTTATAAACTGTGGTTTACTTATTTTCATATTATAAAAGTATTTGGATTATATAATTATTACACGTTCGAACTGTCGCTAGGTTCATTTTGGATAGGTAGTAGGGGTAGCAACCATTGTGTGATATTATTTAAACGATTGCAATAATGATCGAGGGGCTTTTTCGTGCTGTAAAATTAGTAAAGGAAACAACTAACAAACAGGCGTATTATTAGTGCTTTCTGCGACTCCTGTAATACAAAGCAAAACTGTCAAAAATTACTTAAATAGTGCTTATAAGTAAAATAATGATGTTTTAAATAATTACTTAATGATTATAAAAAAAGGTCACACATACCTTAAACTCTAAGAAAACTTGTGATACATTCGCTGCAACCAAAACTAAGAGTATTTATAATCAAAATATCTATTAATCAACATTAATATTTGTGGAATTCACATATTATGTCATAACTAAAAATTACCAGTTTCATTTTAGAATATATAAACTATGCATAAATCCAGGCGTGTTTAATACGGTTGGCTGATGCCTAAAACTGGTAAATAGATATTTTGATTGTAAATACCCTTAGTTTTGGTACAGCGTATGTATTACAAATTTTGTTAAAGATGACCCAACGTATTTTATGTTACTATTTTATTTACACATTTTATACGACCGGATAAGCCAATCCAATCGATTTTTATTTTTTACTGAATCAATAAATGTTAAATAAATATGATAATTAAAAATATGTACAACCACTTTAATTACGACATCATCTTAATTTTACGAACTTATTTCTTTTAATGTTACAGTTGTACATACTATACTCTGCTACTCTAGTTAATTTCTAGACGGCGAGCTATTTTATTACTTAGGTACTATAGTGAAATCAATTTTTAGTCGCGTCTCTTGAGAAATAAGGTACGTTGGGGTAAGATCGGTGATGGGGCAAGACCGTAGGATTCAAATTCCCGGCGAATTATGCTACATTTTGAAAAGCTAACAATATGCTACACGACGCCATTTCATCCTGCCCCGACTCTCAGTTCGCGCCAGTCACTCCGGCAAGTGGGACCTGTGCTGCGTGGCATTTTATAAAACAATGTAATTTTTGTATTATTTTTGTCCATCCGATCTTTCCCTATCACTTTTATTTACGATTTTTAGCGAGAATATGGCTTCTTTTGTTATTATTTTGTGTGGATACTAATTTTTATGAAGTTATAGCTAAATAAAGCTGGTCCATGCAGGGGTAAGATCGCTGTAGGCCGAGATCCGATGTTTCCCCTCGTGAGTGAAGATCGGATGAATATTATCCGATCTTTGCCTGTTACAAATATGGCAGTGGTTGTTAAACTTTCATTGGTCGTGTATATTTTTTCGTTGATTACTCAAGTGACTATGGGACTCAGTCTCGTTAGCAAGTCTGTATATTTAAAAGTAATAAAACAATACGATGGTTTTATTACTTTTAAGTACACATTAAAATACATTTTTTTTATAGGATAAGGGTGACAAAGGAGCACACAGTCCACCTGATGTTAAGTGATTACTGCGGCCCATAGACATCTATATCTATCCTCTATTACAAATCAAAATGTAATTTATAATAATTATTTAAAAAATAATTTATAATAATAAATGCCGCTTTGTTAAAATATTTATATCTTCCTTAACTCCTGCATTATCCCAGGGCATTTCGCCAGTCCTTACTGTTATTTTTTTTCCCATATAAAATCAAATGCATCCGATCTTTCTCTTATATTGAGTAATTCCATCTTATGTCATAACAAAGTTTGAGAAACATAAAATTACAATTTCTTTATATCAGGGATAAGATCGGATGGCAAAAAACAAAAAAAGAGAAAATCGTTTGGAACATTTATGTTTCTAGTAATTTATAGATCATATTGAAATATGTTTTTGAGCGTTAAATATAGGACAAATCTCTTTTATAAACTTTTTTCTCTAAGCAGTAGAAGTGGTTTTAAATTTAAGTCCGGTCTTACCCCTTAATGGCCAATTTTTCATTATGCATATAAAAAAGTATGTCTAGTTTTCGCACACCTTTAAAGCAGAAACCGTTGAGTTTACACAAGCAAAAGATTCTCAGAGCTAAACTACGTTTAACAATTAACGGTTTGCTCCAGGTTCCATAAATCTGACGTATACGAATGTCGAGAAATTAAAGTTTTTGGCAGACTCTTCCAACTATTCGAAAATCCGTCCGGTATTACCCCAACGTACCTTACGGTCAAGGAAAGTTCTTCTGACGACTGTAAACGATGAATTTACTAAAACTTTTAAACTTTTGAAAATAATAAATAATTAAATTTAATTTTTGCAAAGGGCCAGGCAGATCTTTGGCATCTGTTTACCATAATACTGCTTAATGGGAAATATATTGTATAAATTTAAATATTTTTTCATTTTAGTTATATAATTAATAAACTAATTTGGTCATCCAAAGTGCTGAATATAGATAATAAGTAAAACAAAGCAGGGACAGTAAAAACTACAGACGTAATTAATTATTCGTGTATTATAATTAACAATAAATAAATTATATTTGCATTAAGTTTGTAGTCACTATCGTTTAATGTTTGTAATAGAGAGCGGGAGCGGGAGCGGCATAGACGGGAGTCTTGATGACAGCTGGAGCAGCGGTGGGTGCAGAGTTGTGCACCACCGCGTTGAAGCCATTGTGATCATCGGCGGAGTATTCCACAGTTCTGATGGAGCCGTCGGCCTCGTGAAACGAGTACGATCCCTTCACTACATCACCGTCTCGTGACTCTTGTTGGGACTTGTTGTCACCGGTATGACCGTCAGCGACAGAGTATGAGAAATCGTATTTTGGGTAGGCCTGCAAAGAAAAAATAATTGTCATCTTCGCCAAGCTAGGCGTGCTTCACTACTGTGTGATTGAAGGGTAAATATGTGGGTTCTCAGGACAGACGATGCATCTGTGGAATTTGTGTTTGAATTTGTTGACACATATATATATAAATTGCAGCAGCATATTACCATCAAGTGGACTGCTTGTTAGTTTGTCATTTTAACATTGTGAGAACCGTGTAGTGGCGGTGTAAGAATATGCACCACCCGATATCGTCCCGAGAGAGTCGTAAGAGGCGACAGAGGAAAAATGAAAAAAGGGGTGAGCAGCAGCATCTTCCTAGTAACAATTCAAAATAATAAAAAACTGCGGTTTCAAGCGTGCCTTGCCAATCGTGGCAACAGTCGCAAAATGCCCTCATTAGGCAATCTATGAGGGAGGCCTATGTTCAGCAGTGGACTTTAATAGGCTGTAATGGATGGATAGGCGGATTATAAGAAAATTTAAACTTACATTTTCCTCTTCACGGTGTGTAAGAACTTTAGCAACAGGCGCAGCGTAGTTGACAGGGCTGGTGTGGTATGCAACAGGGGCGGGCGCTGAATGGTAGGTGACGGCAGATGGGGCGGAGTAGTAAGTAGCGGGCGCTGGTGCAGCGTTGTAATAAGAGACGGGGGCGGCGTTGTAATAAGAGGCGGGGGCGGCGACGGCTAGCTTGGCCACAGGTGCGCTGGCTACCAATTTCGTGGCAACTGCTTGTGGTTGATCATGGCGCACAATACTTTGAGAGGAGACAGCTTCAGCTGGGGAGTAGTGCACAGCTGCAGGCAGAAGTCCCGCATTGGACACTGCAGCTACAGCACACAAAATGGCTACCTAAAAACAAAAGAAATATATAGCGATAAACAAACAAAAATAGATAATAAAATAAAAATAATTAAAATAAATATTTTAACTTACACTGCGGAACATTTTTGGATTAGAATAGCTTTTTATACGTCGGCAAATAATGAATGGTGAGTTTTTAATCGACTATCTTCTTATATACTAGTCAAATACTCTTACAAGCACAGCTGACAAGTAAACGAATGGTAGTGGAAGTTGTCAAACATGCTTAGCCTGTATTAGTCGTAGGTCACGTTAGTTCATAAATCAAACCATTCACAAAAATGTCTTTGGGGCATTTATGAAAACATACGATACAAATGATGACGTCACATTTAAAATGTTGTGTTAAGAATTCAGTTGGAACAAAAAAAGAGAAAAATAAAATAGATTTAAAACATTTGCAGCCATACTCATAAAAATTGGTAATCAACACTACATCAACAAATAATTAAGAAGATAACAAATCTTTTTTTTTTAACTTAAAACTTTAGTTAAAAAAATAATTAGGTAATCAATGCGGGAAATATTTTTAATAATTTTATATTGTATATAATTAGTAGCAGATAGCATCTAATTGAGCAGTATAGGAATTTTTTATATTTTGAACCAATTTCAAAAAAGGAGGAGGTTTCTCAATTCGACTGTAGTTTTTTTAGTGCGTTACCTCAAACTTTTTTCTAGGTGAACAGATTTTAATTTTAATTTTTTAATTTGAAAACTGGTGCTTTTCATGTGGTCCCATATGAATTTTAGACCAATAGTTTTAGAGTTATCCTAAATAATGCGCATTTATTTTACTTCGACTATATTGATGATGGTCTCATTTTATTTATATTATAGTCGGTTGTACACAATTTGTAATTTTTTTAGTTAAAAATTAAATTATTAAATATCGCGCATACCTGGTCACGAACATTGGAAGCTCTAATCGCGTAGACATCTTTGAATAAATGAATTATTATTTACCAAAGGCTGGACGGCGAGGAAAAATATTGCAAGGAAAGTGGAATGCCTGAAAAGTATAAAATATTTTGAGGTAATGCAGAGCCCAACAAATCACATTCGGGCAGCGCAGCTTACTATTTTTTTTTTGCTTAAAGTACCTTTCAGAAATTAAAGGAGGCCTGTGTTCAACAGTGCGGCGTGTGTAAACTGGTATTTCAGTTTATAGTTTAACGAGGCATTTATATAATCACCTGTGTTTCTGACTCCTTGTCTGTAACAAAGAAACGTGATAACAGCCTCTAATGTAATGATGAAGAAAATCAATGGACGCATTTATCTTAGAACCGTGTGGTGTAGCCTATATTCAGCATTGTAATTATAATAGGGTGTAATGACGATGTTGACGATGAATGAAATATAAATATTTATAGATAACACGGAAACTTTTATTTGATTTTACAAGAGTTTGCCATGTGCTAGTTCTCAGGATATCCGCAAATAAACCTAGCGATTTGAACGACATAATAAAACTTAGCGCGTCTGTACAAATTATATTATTTTCAGTTTTGCTCACCAGGCACGTAAAATTACTGTTTTCTTAATCAATTTTTAGAACTTAAGTAAGAATGTCTCATATATATGTCTACACACTGACGCCATAGTTACAGATTTATTATTTGATTTTTCGATTTTTTCGCGTATAATGCCAATGACCTTAAAATTTCGTTCAGTGTAAGTAGACCTCCCAATACTAGTGACTGACATACTAATGCAAGATCAGCATATACTGGATATTTTTTAATACTTCTCATTGCCACTCTTTCATTAATAACTGGCTGTTCCCCGCGACTTCGCCCGCGTGGAGTTATTTTTCGCGGAACCCTAAAATAAAACCAGCCCAAGTTACTCCTTATAACATCACCTATCTGCCAGTGTGTATAGATATTGACAAATATTGACATTAATATTTATACGATACTAACGTCACTCAATTGTTTTGTCTTCCCGGAATCCCTCCACTAACACTTAAACTTTATGGTATGGTAATAAAGTTCAAATCGATTTTTAAGTATTATTACGAATCTTTTGTATGGGAATATAGAAAAGTGTTTTTTTTAGACTTTTTCAGGCAATTTTTTAAATTTTTCTCTCCGTAAGAACCAAAAGAATATTATAAAAAAAGAATTAGCGATATCAGTTGAGCTGCTCTCGAGATTTGCGCTTAGCAACATATTCAGTGATTCATTTTTATATTATAGATGAAGTCGCGTACCGCATGTTTGTAAATAGCAAAAAATGTGAAACAGACAAGTGACGGCTCCGTGGCGCAGTGGTTTAGTAATGAGTTGCAGCGCTAAGGGCCGCGGGTTCGAATCCCGGACGAAACAAGTATTTGTATAGCGTACAAATAATTGTTCTAGGTCTGTTCTATGTATGTAAACTGTCCCTGCGATACAGGAGAAAATCCTAGTTTGGAGGTAACGTTTTTTAAAAAGAGAGGAAGAGAGACAACAACCGACCGACTTCAAAGTTAATACACATTATTAACGATAACTCTTAAAACTATTGGTGTTTTTTTGCATAAAATTATAAATACCGCTGCTGCATGCATAGTATCGTTACTTGAAGAGATATTGTTACCAACGAAACTTTGGTGGAGACAGCAAGTTGTCAACTAAAATGTTTCTCAAATGGTTGGCGACATGTTTCAATTCGGTGCGGAAACATCCGAAACAAAAGTTGGTTTCTTTTGTTGAGTTGCAAACAGTTGGAAACATACGAGTAAATGTTGTCAATATTTCCGAAGGATACGCGGCTTTAGAATAAACAAACATTGATTTGATATATTAGGAAGTCAATGCATGAAATAACTAGGAATACGTTTTATTTGTGTTGCTTTTTAAATGTGATGAATATATTTTATAACTTAAAAAAATATTTTTCTGTGAACCATACCATTCCGAACTTTATCGAAAAATACTGTATCCAGAAATGGACCAAAAAAGGCTGATAAAGAAAAAAGTTTCAGATCTTGAGAACTGAAGTAATAGTTAATTCCAGGAAGTTTGCTGTTTGTGATCATATCCTAGACAGTTTCTTACTACACCAAATTTAATAGACCACAAATCGTCGCGAAAGAACAGCGATTTCTACCATGGATGAATGATACGTGAGACTATTGAAATTAATAAACACCCTAATTTCTATAGAGAAAAAGGCTGGGTACTAGCACCTGTTTGGATCCTGTAATTAATGAAATTAAATTCCAAAGGAGTAAGGTCATTCTGCGTAGATCGAACCAACAGTAATATTCAAAAACTGAAGGTAGCCGGGCTAACTTTGAGATTTTGACGTCAATGACCTCAGTCCCCTCCGTGACAAATAGTGCTAGAAAACCCCCAAAACGTCGGGAAATAAAATGAAGTAAATTAAACATGATAAAATCCGTAAAAGTACTTTTATTTAATGTATAGTGTTCGCGTAAATATAAAAAATAATTATTAATATACCAAATGTCGCTTGTAGGGACTGAGGTGAAGTTTTTATATATAAAAGTTACGTGTCACGTTGTATGTCCGCGATTAACTTCTAAACTACTGAACTGATGTCAATGAAATTTTGCACACTGTTATCTGTTTGGTCCAACTTGAGAGATAGGATAGATTTAATCCAGATAAGTGACCTTCAATAATTTTTATTGTGAATTTACTGATTTTTTATAGGACAAAGGGTCGTTGGGAAGGGCAGGACAGTGTCTGCCTGGCCAGCTAGTGTCATATAATTGCGAAAATGTGTTTGAAATAAAATTTTATCTTCATCATCATCATCATTACAGCCCTTCACAAGTCCACTGCTGAACATAGGCCTCCCCCAAAGAATGCCACAAAACACGGTCCTGAGCCACCTGCATCCATCGACTTCCTGCATGTCTTACCAGGTCGTCACTCCATCTCGTGGGGGGACGCCCTACACTTCGCCTACCGGTACGAGGCTGCCACTCGAGAACCTTTCTTCCCCATCGGTTGTCGGTTCTTCGAGCTATATGGCCGGCCCACTGCCACTTCAGCTTACTAATCCGTTGGGCTATGTCGGTTACTCTGGTTTTACTGCGGATATCCTTATTCCTAAGTTTATCACGGAGAGAAACTCCGAGCATAGCCCTCTCCATAGCTCGCTGAGCGACCTTGAGCTTCCTCATACGGCCAGCAGTGAAGGACCACGTCTCAGTTCCGTAAGTCATCACTGGCAAATTTTATCTGCTTATATGTAATTAGAAAAATACACAAAACAATGCCTCAGTGGTTTGTTCCTTAATGTTTTTAACATTTTTAACTCTTTTTTTTCAATTTTCTACTTTTAGAGATATCTATAGTTTGGTTAAATAATTTCTGATGTAATAAATATAAAATAAGGTACCGAATATTACAAAAAAAAAATAAGTATTACATTTTCCTAATTAATTAACTTCCCCGCCTATCGTTCCTATCTGGCACCGCTCTGCTGGCAAAAAAATTCGTGAATGTCCTCAATGGCATCAAATATTCCATCAATGTGAAACCTACCTTTTGTGACGTGGTAGAGCCATGTTGCAGCTATTTTAGTTGTATATACAACTATACTATTAATGTAGCTGCATCATGGCTCTACCACTTATAATAATAATAAGTTATGATAAATGTTTTTATGCGGTTCATTATCGCGATTGATTATCATGCAAATCAGACAGGTGCGCATCATTATTATTGGTGAATATTAAACATAGAGACATAATTCAGTTCGGTGCAAGTTACATTTTCCGAATTTTAACTGTTAAAATAATTGAAAAATTACGACAGGTATTGGTTTATTGGTTGGATATATCTACTCTTGCAAAAAAACTAAGTTCTGCTGCATTTGCAGTACGTAGTATAAAATAGTTAACTGATATGGAAACTGCTCGCTTAGTGTATTTCAGTTGTTTCCCTAGTGTTATGTCCTTTGGTATCTTACTTAGGGTGTGGCAGCGGATATCAATATGATATTTGTTTTGCAAAAGAGAGCGGTTCATTCCATTTATAACTTGGATAAACAAGTGTCTCTAAAGTAACGATTTAAAGAGTTCGGCATAAAAACTGTTGGTATTGGTTTAACACTCTTTTCTGATATCTTAGTCTGTTTCATCAACTTTGTTACCATTACAGCCTTTCATAAATTTATTGCTAAATATGGACCTTAAAAGGCCAGGGAATGCCACCAAAACACTGTTTTAAGCCACTCGTATCCATCGAATTTTTGCATTCTTACCAGGCCGTCACTTTGTCAAAAAATTAAATCAAAGGAATCAAAATTGACTAATTATTGTAGAATTTTTTTATACTTATTATAAACCAGTGCTTGACCACAATCCCACCTGGTGGTAAGTGGTTATGCAGACCTAGATGGTAAATCGCTCTATCTTAGCGTAACAAAAGCCTATTCACTCTTGTCTTGAAGACGCCCAGATTGTATTCGGACAGAAAAATTGACGCCGGCAAATTATTCCACTCCTTTGCTGTACGAATTACAAAAGACGAATCAAACCTTTTGGTTCTAATGCGTGGAATATCGACAAGAAAGGGTTGAAGAGCCGCCGACCGCCCGGTTGTCCGATGGTGGAAAGAAGAGGGAGAAATTGGTATTTCACAACTGTGCTGTCGTCTGCATACCCATAGATACCGGGAATGAGCAGATCATTTATATGCAGCAGGAAGAGAGTTGCGGAGAGAACGGACTCCGGAGGAACACCGGCGTTACTCGCTACAGTATCGGATGAGCAGCCATCGACGACGACCCGGAGAGACCGTTCACTCAGAAAGTCCTTCACCCAGACAATCAGGCCAAGATAAGAGTAATTTAAGAAGAATATTTCGGATTTAAATTAAAATTAAAATTAATTTTGTTTTTATAGAATTAGGTGCACCTTTCTCAAATAAATGTACAATATTCTAAATCATTATGAAATGAATAACAGTCATAATAAAAATCATAATCATTGCGGCCTATGAAACTCCACAGCTGAACTCAGGCTTTCCTGTAAATTGCCGCATACGGGAAACATTGTACTCGTATTTATTTATATTTCTTTAATAAAATTGCTCATAAAGGAAATATTTGCCATAGTGTCCACTCTTGGCAGGTGAGTTAGCAACCGCAGTTTTTCATTTTCAAATTATTATTAGGAAGATACTGCCCAGATCTCACGAATAAAAAGTTATATTCAAAAAGATTCACTATTTTGCTGATATATTTTGACATTAAGGCAGATTATTTATCGTCGCTATTTCATTTATTAGGCGCTTAAACAGAGCAAAAATGTCAAAAATTACTTAAATAGTGCTTATAAGTAAAAGAATGATGTGTTAAATTATCACTTAATGATTATAAAAATTTACACACATTTATACCCTAAACTCTAAGAAAACTTGTGATACATACGCTGCAACCAAAACTAAGAGTATTTATAATCAAAATATCTAATAATCATTACGAATCGAAATAATATTAGTGAAATTCACATATTATGTAATAACTAAAAATTACCAGTTCCATTTTAGAATATATAAATTATGCATAAAACCAGCCGTGCTTAATATGGTTGACTGATGCCTAAAACTGGTAAATAGATATTTTGATTGTAAATACCTTTAGTTTTCGTACAGCGTATGTATCACAAGTTTTGTTAAAGATGACCCAACGTATCTTCTGGTACTATTTTATCTACGCATTTTATACGACCGGATAAGCCAATCCAATCGATTTTTATTTTTTACTGAATCTATAAACGTTAAATAAATATGATAATCAAAAACATATTTTTGATTTACCATTTTAATTACGACATCATCTTAATTTTACGAACTTATTTTTTTTTTAATGTACTTTTAAGGTACTATAACGAAATCAAATTTTAGTCGCGTTCCCCTGAGAAATACGGTCAAGAGATGTTCTTCTGACGACCGTAAACGATGGATTTAGCAAAACGTAGAGTAGAATAAAAGTTTCATTAAAATAATTAATAATTAGAAAACTTACCATTGAACTCAACCATTGATATTTTAATTTTTGCAAAGGGCCAGGCAGATCTTTGGCATTTGTTTACCATAATACTGCTTAATGGGAAATATATTATATATTTTTGGATAACTTTTCATTTTAGTTAAATAATTAATAAACTTATTTGGTCGTCCAAAGTTCTGAATATAAATAATAAGTACAACAAAGCAGGGACATTAAAAATTACAGACGTAATTAATTATTCGTGTATTATAATTAACAATAAATAAATTATATTTCCGTTAAGTTAGTAGTCACTTTAGTTTAATGTTTGTAATAGAGAGCGGGAGCGGGAGCGGCATAAACGGGAGTCTTGATGAGAGCTGGAGCAGCGGTGGGTGCAGAGTTGTGCACCACCGCGTTGAAGCCATTGTGATCATCGGCGGAGTATTCCACAGTTCTGATGGAGCCGTCGGCCTCGTGAAACGAGTACGATCCCTTCACTACATCACCGTCTCGGGACTCTTGTTGGGACTTGTTGTCACCGGTATGACCGTCAGCGACAGAGTATGAGAAATCATATTTTGGGTAGGCCTGCACAGAAAAAATAATCGTCATCTCGTCATCCATCCATCGTCAATCTTCGCCAAGCTAGGCGTGCATTCACTACTGTGTGATTGAAGGGTAAATAAGTCAGTTCTCAGGAGAGTCGATGCATCTGTGGAATTTTGTTTGAATTTGTTGACACATAAATATAAATTGCAGCAGCAAATTACCATCAAGTGGACCACTTGTTTGTTTATCATTTTATATTTACATATAATAAGAACCATGCGTGCCTTGCCAAGCATGGCAACTGTGGCAAAATGTCCTCATTACGCAATAAGTAATAAAATATAACAGAGGCGTACGTTCATTTGTTCAGTGGATATAGGCTGTAATGGATGGATGGATGGTTTATAAGAAAATTTAAACTTACATTTTCCTCTTCACGGTGAGTAAGAACTTTAGCAACAGGCGCAGCGTAGTTGACAGGGCTGGTGTGGTATGCAACAGGGGCGGGCGCCGCATGGTAGGTGACGGCAGATGGGGCGGAGTAGTATGTAGCGGGCGCTGGTGCGGCATTGTAATAAGCGACGGGGGCGGCGTTGTAATAAGAGGCGCGGGTGGCGACGGCCACCTTGGCCACAGGTGCGGTGGCTACCAATTTCGTGGCAACTGCCTGTGGTTGGTCATGGCGCACAATACTTTGAGAGGAGACAGCTTCAGCTGGGGAGTAGCGCACAGCTGCAGGTAGAAGTCCCGCATTGGACACTGCAGCTACAGCGCACAAAATGGCTACCTAAAAACAAAGGAAATATATAGCTAGAAAGAAACAAAAACAGATAGAAAACAGATAAAAATAATTTAAAAAAATATTTAAACTTACACTGCGTAACATTTTTGGATTAGAATAACTTTTTATACGTCGGCAAGTTATGAATGGTGAGTTTTTAATCGACTATCTTCTTATATACTAGTCAAATACTCTTACAAGCACAGCTGACAAGTAAACTAATGGTGGTGGAAGTTGTCAAACATGTTCAGCCTGTATTAGTCGTAGGTCACGTTAGTTCATAAATCAATTCATTCACAAAAATGTGTAATGGGCATTTATGAAAACACGATACAAATGATGACGTCACATTAAAAAGGTTGTGTTAAGGATTCAGTTTGAACAAAAAAGAGAAGAATAAAAATGAATTAAAACATTTGCAGCCATACTCATAAAAATTGTCAATCAACGCAACATCAACAAATAATTAAGATGATAAATTGTTATTATCTAAAGAACGTAGGGATATTGTTAGCCTCCCTGTTGAGCGAACTGTAGAAATGCCATATGTTGAGTTTGAGCACCTCATTGGTGTGAGCGTCTACAGACCCCTTGTTCTTTACATACTAAGTTTTGATAAAATTATGGTGGAAGTTTTTGTTAAGCTTAATAAACAGAATAAATCTGTTGTAATATATTTTTTTAATAGGATCGAGTGACAAACGAGCACACAGTCCACTTGATAGTAAGTGGTTGCTGTGGCCCATAGACATTTACATATATCTTCGTATTACAGATATTATTTTTAAGTTTAATTATATAAATCATGTTATACTACGTTATTGCAGTTTTTGAATAAATTTTTTGTAAAAATATGAGTAATAAGGCTTCAATTTGAAATTATCCCAAATTGAATGTGATGTATGGGCAACAACTACGCGTACGCGTGCTCCTCCGCTTGCGATTCAATTCATCATATGTATTTTGGGCGACCGAGCAACCTTTACGAATGCGTGTGTGCGTAGTTAAATATAAAGCGCTAGATATTTATGAATGCCAATCAGTTAAAATAATGCATTACCACGTATTCTGAATTTAAAAGGTAATAAGGACAAAATGTTTGAATTTTTTAAGTAAATTTTTCTTCACCATTCGTCTATATCACTTATCTGAACCTCCTTTATAAAGGGCATATATTGCAAAATGTATGGATTAAGATAACATATATTACAGTTTTATAAAGCTTAGTAAAAAAATTCTGGTTTGAACGAGATGATGGTTTACCGTTATCTTTTGGAAGTCAAAATTTTTCGGCAAATCAATTTAGTCGCCTTTTACGATACATAACAAATTAGTGTATCTTTAATGTTTACTGTGACTGCATTGATCACTACGTTGAAATTGTGAATTTTGATGTTTGAAAGTAATTATCAAAATTAGACTGAAAACCTACTTAAATTTATTTAGGTATAATGTAATTAAGATAAATTCATTTTACGGCGTTTTTGAATTTGCTAATTGAATGATTTAACGAAATACTAAAATCAATATCAAAACACTAATATCAAAGCAAGGGCATAATATATAATTGCATTTGGTGGATACTCCATCTGATAATAATAAGCTAAAGTTGACATTATAGAGCAATAACTTACTAACATATTTTACTTTTTTTATAATTGAGATTTTACTGCTGCTGGTTTTACTGTCTGTAATGCATTATTCAGTTAGCGCGTATTCAGTTATAGTCACGTTTTCGATTGCTTGGTACTCCCAGAAATAAATATTTTTGAAAAACATTACTTAGTATACAATGAATGCAACTTCGATTTCGTAAAGAATTGAAGAATTGACAACAAATATCCCTTCAAAGTGAAATACCTAGCATTCAAAATCTTTCTCGCACTTCTTGATCATTTCACTTTGGTAGGCGTTCGTTCATGTAAAAACAGCCATACCGTCAACTGCGCTCCATTTGTGTCATATTAATAAATTCAAGGTTAATAACTTGTAATAATATCAAAAAAACTGAGACGATTTGAACAATGGTTTGTGTTGGCTGTGCTGCACCTAACGCAAAAAACCCTGTTCACGCGAAGGTGTAAAATCTCGTAAACGCTTCCCGATCCAATCTGCAATATGTGCCGAATCTTATATTTGAAGTCGCCGTTTTTATTATACTGTAAAATTACTGTTATATATATATATATATATATATATATATATATATATATTATACATTTTATACTATCAGCTCAACAATTGGATTTTTAATTTTTAATGAATCGGTATATTCTAAGCTCGTTGAATAAATATGATAATGAAAAGTAGGGATGACGAAATTAAATCATAAGATACGATCGATACGATACGAGACGAAACCCCTTTTCGTCGGAGGTTTAAAATAACCTATTTAAGGGAAACTTACGCTTAATCTATAGTGTTATTATATTTTTTCATATGACCAGGTATACTGAATAGTGTAAATGAAATATTTTTTTAATAACTTTTCATTTTAGGTAAATCGGAATCTTGTTGGAACTTGTTGACCACCGGCGACAGAGTATGAGTATGTGTCATGATACGTTTCTAATGTGTTATAGGGCCTGAAAGTCAAACTATTATGATGCTAACCTTCTACTTATTTCTGCCTTCAAGCTAGGAGTGTATTCATTGCTGTGTTCCAGATTGAAGGGCTAAAAAGTCGGTCCTCAAGAAACATCTGCTTCATGTTTTGTTTAAATTCGTTTGTCATTATCTATAACTTGTAGCAAATTATCATCAAGTTGACTGCTTGTTCGTTTATCATTTTGATATTATATTAGAAAATTAAAACTTACATTTTCCTCTTCACGGTGGGTAAGAAAGAACTTTAGCAACAGGCGGAGCGTAGTAGACAGGGCTGGCTGTGGTATGCAACAGGGGCGGGCGCCAAATGGTAAGTGACGGCAGATGGGGCGGAGTGGTAAGTGGCGGGTGCTGGTGCAGCGTGGTAAGTAACGGCAGATGGGGCAGCGTTTTAATAAGTGACAGAGGCGGTGTTGTAATAAGAGGCAGGAGCAGCGTTGCAATAAGAGACGGGGGCGGCAACACCCAGCTTGGCCACAGGTGCGGTGGCTACCAATTTCGTAGCAACTGCGTGTTGTTGGTCATGGCGCACAATACTTTGAGAGGAGACAGCTTCAGCTGGGGAGTAGTGCACAGCTGCAGGCAGAAGTCCCGCATTGGACACTGCAGCTACAGCGCACAAAATGGCTACCTAAAAACAAGGGAAATACATATCAACAAAGAATCCATACAAAGACAAACATATAAAAATAATTTACTAAAAATGTCATTTTAACTTACTCTGCAGAACATTTAGGAATTTTGATGGCTTGTTTTCAGTTGGCAAACTGTTAATGGTGACTATATTATCGATTATCTTCTTTTATACTAGTCGAATACACTTACAAGTAACACTGCCTCTATTAGCCGCAGTTCACGTAAGTTCATAAATCACGAAAATTGCTCTATGGTATTTATTAAAACATATGTACACATTTAAAATATTGTGTTAGGGATAGGGATAGTTCGTACAGAAAAGAGAGAAATCAAACAGAATTAAAACATTCGTAGCATTACTCGTAAAATTCATCAATAATCGCCCAAATAACAATTTAACTAACAACTATTAAATACGATAACTAGCCAGAAATTTTTCTTTACGTGTAAACATTACTTATATTTTTTTTTTTTATAGAATAAGGGTGACAAACGAGCACACAGTTAACCTGATGATAAGTGGATGCTGTGGCACATAGACATATATCCTAGCTTATCAATGAAAATGCAGATGTGTTGTTTTTTGGTTGATGTTAATATTGTAATTATAAATTCTTAGATAAAATAATAATTGCTTATAATATTTCGTAGTCGATATTCTTATAATATGTTAAGTTATTATTTTCTGATTTTAATTATGTAGTAATTTTTTTATTATTATTTAATAAAAAAAAACTAAAACTATTTACTTAATGATCATACATTCCTACTCCCCGCGGTATCGTGCCAAGAACGCTGGATGCGTTTCCCCGCTGAATGGCTAGAGTTAGCCTTTGAGCGAGAAAAGAACCAGCACGCTTATCATCAGCAGCAAGGATCAGTCGCGGAAAGATTTCCTTTAGGAACTTCACCGCACGTGGATCCCACGGACCGATAGACTCTACAGCAAATGGCACAAATATGTAGTCATAACTCAGAGACTCATATTTGCACCACTTACTCAGTTCAGCTGCCTCTGATGCCGCCCCGGCTCTTAAAAAGCTTCCCCTGAGATGAGAGGCTGCCAAAGAGTCTACGCAAGTAGCATCCCACACTAGGGCTTTACCTCTCTCCCAAGGGACCAATGTCATAACGTCGGGTCTCTTGCCATCGTCTCTAAATATTCCACAAGGCTCTAAAGCTGAAAGAGATAGAGACAAGAGCCCTTCGGAGGACATCGTTCAAAGAACCCTGCCGTGAAAACCTACCAGCACTTTTCTTACATGAAAGTCCGTGGAGCCCAAATTTGTCGACGCTGCTACCACAGGGGCACTGATGGGGTTGACAAATCGCCACTCCTAGTCGGATTCCTACAGCGATGCACAAGCTTTCCCCATCAAGTAATGTGCCGAGATTACTTAATGGTAAAGCGTGTAGCCAGTGACTTCTTAGTCGAAACAACTAGAAGGCGTACCTGATCTTGGTCACTATGAAAAATATGAAACAAATCTTTCTGCACGTTCTGTACCAACGGAATATCCCACAGTTTTTGTTGATTAATTTCCAGTGGAACATTTTCGCCGGGACGGAGCATTCGCCATGTCTGCCCTGCGTCCGTAGCACAGCACAGGTCCATTTTATTGTTCAATATTATGTTACATAAATCACTGACACTATGCACGAAAGCAAGGAAATCAGGCAATGCAACGATAGAAAGATTACTCACACCGATACCACCAGATTTTATAGGTAAAGTAGCTCGAGTCTAGGCTGTTGTATTTGAAGTTAGAATTAGAATTTTTTCTATAGCTATTTTAAGATTATTATCAATATTTTTTAAAATATTCGAACATTTGCAGACTGGACTTGAGTGGAATAAGTATTTAAATCTTGGTACAAGGAGACAATATTTTAAAAAACTAAGAGCTATGTGGGGGTTTTATTTATACAATTTATCAACGTGGTTTAAAAACTGATAAAATTTTATTTCTAAAAAAGGTTTAATATTATTGAAAAACAGCGAGGCACCTAGCAGGTATAGCGATTTTGTACTGACAGTTTTTATTCCTGGATAAATATGATTGAAATATTTGAAGTAATCTGTCTCTGTTAGAACTAGATAAATTATTCGAAAATATTTAGCATTTATTGCTATTTGGTTCAATAACAATATTTTTAAAATTTCGAAAAATGTGAGTGAGATCACTCAGGACGTCATCTGCTCTACCTCCCAGTGTACCGTCAACCAGACATTCAGCTTGGATTTCAAATTTGAAATAATGGGTTGAATTCCCAAACTGAAAAGGGCTGGACCTTTTCAGTTTGGGAATTCAACCCATGTTCAGCAGGGTGACCAGTCGGTCACCCTGCTGAACACCGACAGCAGAATCGATAATATAGTTTTCGTAAAACAAGTTAGTATTTTGACTGTAACATTGCCAAACGTAATAATAAATTTCGGGGTATTGTTAGCCACTTCTTTCAGCAGGTTTACCCTAACGATAGAGTTAAAAGCATTTTTTAGGTTAGCCTTCACAAGAACAACTGCATCAGAATTTTTTATAAATGTACGTACTGAATGTACCGCCGCCTCACAGCCACCTCTAGTGCCAAAGCCTAGTTGAGTCGGCTGAAATTTTTTCTTAAGGTTAGAGATTATGTGCCTGCAAGCTAATTTTGAAGTTAAGCGTCGAAATGTGTAACCAACGGCAATAGGACAGATACCGTTAGCCTTCTTTTTGAAGGCACATAATCTTGCCCTATATAAGAATGGAACGAAATTTGGATTAATATTACCAGAAAGCATAAAGTTACATAATTTTGTAATGTCATTAAGAAGTACTCCACCAGCATCACCGGCAGAAGAATCTTAAGATGTTGAGACGTAATTTCGTCAATGCCGCTAGAAGAGCCATTCGATAACGACATGATTGATTCTAAAGTGTCATTTTCAGAAATTTGTAAAGGTTGCATAGAGGTCTTGGGAGGCAGTGGTAACCTTTGATAAGGATCGACCAAAGGATGCTTCTGACGAAGGCCTTCAAGAGTATCGACATTACGAGGTGCCAGGATCTCGTCGTTATTAAATTGCATTATGCTATAGTAACTGTTCCTTTTAGATTTAGAGAAATTATATAAGAAGTTATATTTCATAATTCACGTAATCGACTGTAAAAAAGTTAACCTTTTTAAGGATCCAGTAAAGTAAATAAATATTTATGAATAGTTATGACATTTTTTTATTTTGTAAAAAATCCCAAAAAATGTTATGTAATTAGAGCTCTTGAAGACTTTAGAAACTAGGACGGAAAATTATTCCCAGTGCCTTTCAAAGGTGACAGTAATTTGCTATGATATATGGCATTTTACAAAACGAGGTGTAATACGAAGTAATACTACACTTGATTGCAGGGTTTTGCTGCGCTTATTATTTATTTTTGGTACTGCACATCTTAGAATGTCTGCAACAAGGAAACTCTGCTGGTATTCCTAATTGCGATAGCACTTATTTTCTGACACCGCTCCAAGAAATTTTTGGTAGTTTATAGGATTAGTGGTAGTAGATTTAGAGCCTCGCATCTTCTTAGAGACGCAGGTGCACAACTTTTTGAGATCTTCTTTTCCTGCTGCAGTTATCCCTGAATTCAGACTACTTGCCACAGATATTCTGAATTCTATATTATAATTAATAATTATGTACTGCTCGTGTTCTCAAGCAATGTTGAGAATGTATCGATGCTTTTGACACTGCACCCTTTGATATTTTTTGTATAAGTGTTATATCTTGCACGGAAAGTTGCAAGAAAGTTTCTGGAAGAGCTCTATTAACACCAATATTTATGGTACCTTAATACCACCTGATGATAAGTAGATACAGTGGTCCATAGACATATATATCTTCCCTCGATTAAGAATCAAAATACAGACACATTTTGCCCCTGAAGTCTACTATAGTATGTCTCACACACTCGCCATACGAAACACAGTAACATTGATCTGGTTCTGTGAGGCAGTGGTCCTTCCCCGGTCGAAACAAACTCATTCGTACTACAACCATAATATAGCTGCAGCATGACTCTACCACGTATATACCTTACAAGGAACTTCAAGGTTTCAAGGTTTCTTCGAGGTTGTCAATTCTACTATATTTTCTATTTTTTAAGATATGTGGGTACAATGTCAATGAAATTGAGGTAAGTCGATCTATGTTACTGATTTTTCTATTCGAAACGTATACTCGTACTTTCATATATTTTATCCAGATTTAAAGAAAACTGAAAACGATCTACATTTTTCGGTGGTCCGATTATTTGATTTCTAGTTTGATACAGTATTTTAGATTATGAATGAATCTTTTACTTTACGACAAAAATGTATCAGATGTTGGTCGGATATATCAACATATTGATTTCCTTTTAAATTTTTGCAATATTTCGCGGGTTTGTTATCTTGAGCATCGTTTTGAAATGTTAGCATCTGGTCCGAGTTTCCGGTAAATGTAGTTTATTGTATGTGTTATGAAAGAATCGATCTTTACAGAGCAGGTTTCTCGGTTATTTTTGATTGGGCGATAGAACAAATGGTAGTCCACGATGCTATTTTCTCATGCGTGTGTTGATTTATTTTAACACTCTGCGTTTTATATACTTATTTGGTACTGAAAGTAGTTTAGTTCTTTTTCCAGAGGACTCTAATAAGTGGGTGGAGTCTGATTTATGTAATAATGCCTGAGAACGCGATGGAACTTTGTTAAAAAGTCTAGGCTTTCCATTAGGTGCGTTTATAATATTATAAGCACGTGCTACGTTTAGGTGAAGTCTATACGGTCTTGCATGTAGCATTTGCGGTTGAATGAGTGGTGATTCCTTTTCAGATAGAACTTTTTCAGTTTTGCGTCTGTAAATAATTTTCGATTGAGTAAAAATAATAATGGTATATTGAAATAAACAACAGTATCATAACTTACATGTTTGCAGCATATATTTGTTTTGTTCTTGGAGAATTGTCTAACCGTTTATAATCATGCACTTCAACAGCATTAACATTTGATTTTGTTAATGTTTTTTCGGTCTCGTATTCAAGTTTATCATATTGAAGATGAGGATTGATGACATTATCCTAAAAAAATTCAGATGACAATACAGATACTGAGAACATCATTATCGTTGTCTTTTTGGATAACAAATAGTTTTAACATTTTACAACTTGTTTATATTTTCATCTAAGTTAAAAAATAGGAACGTAAAAAATGTCTAAAAATTAGAGTGATAATTAAAATAGTAAATAACCAGGGTTGTATCTTTCCACAAAGTTTTTTTACGTTAAGGAGGGTATTAGTCCTAATGTAAAAGTGGAAATAAAGTTGTAAACAACATTATGTAAAGATTATACTATGCTTAAAAATGTTATTTTATTTAAAAAAGATGTACCTGATATTGGGAAACTTTTGTCGTGTATTCCTTGTCAGTCTTGTACAATACGTTATACGCTTGATAAGCATTGATTGCTTGCGGTATTTTAATATTATGTCCATACACAAATGATTCCTGTGTTTGCTCTTTAACTTTGTCATCATCTTCAAGCTGTGGTTCTATATTATTCTTTTTTCTTTGTTCAAATTCTGAATAAGTGTTACCATAAGTATAACCATTGTATCCTATGGGAACAGTCACTTTAGTATTGAATTTGCTTCCTTCGTGAATTTCCGGTTCTTCAGGCTTTAAATCTAAAGGTGCATATTGTATGTTTCCATAATTCAAAGAATGTTTCTCTTGTTTTTGAGAAGACATCGATTCAAAACTCGGTTCAAAGTTCTGTGGCAAAATCGCATATTTTGAAGAGGATTCGATAACACATATTGCCATATAAAAAGTCACTGAAATAATCTGTAAATATACCAAATGATACAAAAATTGTGAATGCTTGACACGAGAAATTAAAAATAAATTGAATTATTATTTTGTATTATTAATAATAACACTTACATATTATTAATACTTACATCTTTAATCATGTTGTTTTCTTATTTAATTAAAACAGAAAATAATTGCTTAAATGCACTATCCTGGATTGTATTCTTTATATGATAGGGAAAAATACTTAGTTGCTATCACAAATAATGTTAAATAAACACAGTTAAGATCTGTTTGCTTCCGGTGCGCGTCCTACATCAAGATCAACGGGCCGTACCTTTCACTGGCTTTTATGAGACAACGAATGTGTATCATAATGATTCACTGAGATTCATGATTTAGTTCTCACTCGAAGTATGATATCAACTATTATTTCATTCGAATCTATTGTTTGCGACTGTTATTGAGAAATTCTTGCATCACTTGCCTGTTACAAAAGATTTTGTTGAACAACGCAGTATCAATTAATCACATTATTATTGCATTACATAGTCGTACAATGCCACTGTATCGTTCGAATACCAAAAGCTATATTTTTATAAATACATCCATATAATTTTTCTAAATCATGTTATCTCATTAAGTTTACTATACTTTAAGTGTTCTTTAGTTACAAAGTAATATTCCTTTATGCAATATATAAATATATATACTTTGAGTTTGTAACAAGTATAATTTTGTAGTCGAATATTTTAAATACACTAACTAATTTTACGGATTTTATAGCATTTCATTTGTCTTCATTACATAATATACTCAAAAATAGGTTTTTATGACGTAAACAATGACAAATTGTTTCAATGGATTTTTTACCCTTAATCGTGCATATCATAATAAATAATTTCGTTTAGAAACTTTTAAATATAATTTATCGTTATTATCATCGTTATAACTCATCTCATAGACTTAATTCCAATAAGTGCACTTAGGGGTCAGCCATTGCCTAGTCTACTTTTCCTGATGATGCTTCTTTTAGAGGCAAAACACATGACGTATTTTCGATGGTGGTGTGGCTTTCATAGTGTAGTGGTGTTGGCATTAGTGACAGGTGTTCTTCAAACTAGGTAAAATATATAATTTTTATTTTTATTTGAAATTTATTTGAACATCTTTAATATTATAATGCATTTCCGCAAAGTATCGCCTCATTTCTTTAATTGGCTTTCTGCATATCTTAGATTGACAAAGATAATATGTAGTAGAGATGAGTAGTCATCCAGAAAAGTACTTCTGTGAGCTCTATGAAAGGTTTGTAGTACACAGAGAAACTCCATACTAAGTATATTTATAGAATGTTATACATGTTTTAACATTACTAATTTACATATGGAGTTTTTTTTTTATAGAATAAGGATGTGTGTCGGGACAATATTTGTAATTATTTTAGTCATAGTATTCGGGGAAATGGGATTCTATTTCCAGAGGATTTCCTGATTTTTAGACATATTATTAAAAAAAATTAACTTAAGATTGCAACAAAAAATAAACTTATAGCTGCAACTAAGCTTAATTGCTAAAATTGTTTATGGAACCAAATTTTCGTAACAGCGGGAACCTTATAATTAATACTATAATTTAGCATGAAACTCAGTCTAGCTTATCTATTTATTTATTTAAGGACCTTTAACAGATATTGCGAAACTTTATTTTTTATAACCAGTTTTATGTGATGTCGTGGAAGTCTATGTGGTACTTTAATTGCAAATTTAAATATTATCACAGGTTTATCAATTTTGTTGTGAAAAATGTCATGTCAAAATTTTACTTCCAAAATATTACTCCTGATATAAGTGGGTTGATTTTAAAGTGCGTTAGTAGATGAGAATAAAATGTATATTCTTGTTAAAAAAAAGTGCATAAACTTTAAAGGGATAAATATAAATTATTCGTCCAAGAGACATTTTGAGAAAAGTAGTGATTATGATAAATACTTATTACTAGTTAATGGGCTAACAGACAGAAAATATTTAACTTTAACAGTGGTAGAGCCACGCGGCAGCTTTTGCTGTCGCACGGATGGGCCGGCTCGAACCGGGGTGGTACCACGACCTCACAGAAAACCAGCGTGAAGTAGAGGTTTACCTCTGCGTTTCGCTTGGTGAGTGCAGGTGGCTGGAGGCCGTTTTTACTGGGAATGAGGCATTCCATCTTAGTCCTCACGGGCGACAACGCATCTACATTTTGAATTGTAATAGAGGATAGATGTAGATGTCTATGGGCCGCAGCAACCACTTACCATCAGGTGGACTGTGTGCTCGTTTGTCACACTTCTCCTATAAAAAAAAAATTCAAGCATTAAGTACAATTAAATTTAGACTAACAATTAAACTTATATTTACGTTGTGCTTAAATGTTTTATAGCCTGATTATTATTTTTAATCAGAATAATGCAATAAGATCATTTAACCGTTTTTGTTGCGAAAAGTAATCTCTTTTAAATAGGCAGTTATTTTAGATAAGTTGTTGACATCCCGTTTTTGATTTCGTTTGGAGGCCATTGCCTGCGGCTTTTTAAACCGGTTTAAATTAAAAGAGAACAGCGTATTTTCGGGAAATAAAATTACTGTCACTGTAATCTGAACTGATGAACATAGGCTATGCACAAATATTGGCTCATAAGGAGTATATTTGCTATTGCCAACCCGCTCCTTGTAATCTTAAAATACTTGTGATAGGAGTGGTTCACGATAGTAGCCGAATGGTGGACTCGAACCCAAGACCTTTTGAGTTTGCGGTCTGCACCCTGCTATTAGGCTACTGTCGCTTCAGTTAAAATGAAAACAAATTTTGGATGGAAGTACAATACAATACAAATACTCACGCCTGTCACCCAGAGGGGTAGGCAGAGACTACGGACTTCCATTTGGCGCGATTCTGACACACTTTTCTCGCCTCTTTTACATCCATATATTTACGCAAATACGCTCGTCGGTTGAGGGTACTCCTAATCTGGCCCATTTTAAATGTATCGCCGATTTGGTCGATAAATCTTCGTCTAGGGCGTCCCTTCCCGACTTTGCCGTTCACTTCTGAAACATAAATTTGCTTTGTCACTCTTTCCTCGCTCATTCTTTCTACGTGATCAAACCACCGAAGCATTCCTTTTTTAATCCTAGTCACAACGTAGTTGCAACGCTTGTCAAGCGAGTTTGCGACCTGAGTTTTTTATTTTAGTCGTTATTAGGAAGAAACTGTTGTCCATCCCCCGATTTGTTTCCCTCTGTCACCTCTTACGACATCTACAATATGATATGGGGTAATGGATATTCTCACAATGCCACTACACGGTAAGCAGTAGTTTAAAGCAGTAATATTTGATTAAATTTTATGAATATGTATCTTATAATTTTTGTACACCGCAAGGTCCTGTGTCTTGAACCGCATGCTTAATTCATCGGCACGAATACACGTTATGCAAAGAATAACGTAACGCCAACGTGAACCGGTCAAATATGCTGCTTGTTATCCCTGACCTTAAAACTGGGTCATTATTCGGTGCAATGCTTGCGATAAAACAATTTATTAATATTAATTAGAGCAATTTAACTGTTGTAAAATTTATTTTTACTTGCTTTGACGACTGCTTGGTTTTGTTTGGTACAATTGTCGTGGATCTTGATACAGAATACCAGTAAAGTGACAGCCTATTTACGTCCCACTGCTGGGTACAGGCCTCCTCTCATTTCTGAGAGCGTTTTAGGGCAGGGAAATGTCCACCGGTCTGCCCCAATGCGTGTTGGCAAACTTCACATGTCTTCGAAATATTTTTTTTTATTTCTCAGACATGTAGGTTTCCTCACGATGTTTTCCTTCACCGCCGAGCACAACACACAATACCAGACTGAACCATATTTATGTTAAAATACAAATTGTAAGTTTTAATATATTTGCCTCCCTGTTCCAGACAGTGTTCGAGTATCTTAGGCTCTTAGTCCGACAGCGTTACGGGTTTATGGGTATAGGTTACGTTCTTTTTTTCTTCTAAAACAACTCATAATAGTGCACAGCTGTACATAGGCATCCAGTAAAAAAGCTTTCTCTTGATCACCGTTTTTAGCAGGCGGATTCCCGAGCACAGTTTCAGACGTTTCGTTTTTAACTTTTTACATCTAGCGTATCTTGAAGGTGTACTGAGACGGGACGGGACGGCGTGGCGGGCGGCATTACCATTACAGTCTATTAAAGTCCACTTTACATACTCCCCATTGATTGGCAGGCAGGTTGGCAACCCAAGTTTTTTGAAATTCGAGTAATAATAATAGAAAGACGTTGCTACCCATCTCCTGATTTGTTTCACTTTGTGGCCTTTTACGACACCCACCGATATGGGGTAGTGGATAGTCTTACACCGCCATTACGCGGTTTGGTTAGGAACTTTAAATTCATGTGTTTTAGTTTTATTGTAACACTATTACAATATCGATGTTAATTTTCGTAAGTTGTTCCAAAGCCTACGTCGAGGCCCATTTTTGACCCATCGGTATACCATATAAGGCTACCTACCTCACAGATGACCTATCTACTCTGGAGGGTAGTTCCACTGTATAGTTTTTGTTAAAAATATACAGTGGACGCATGATATCTGAGATCATACATAAAACCGGTGTTTTCTTAATTGAGTCGAGCATGGATCTCAATCTATAGGAAAGCAAGCTCAAACGGCCCTGAGCCTTAATCCTATACAAATTAGCCCTTGCCTCTTTTTTTTTTTTTTTTTTAAAAACGTCACCCCCACACTAGGATTTTCTCCTGTATCGTGGAGGCAGTTTACAAACATAAATTTCACAAGGACAAACATCCAGACCCGGAACAATTATTTGTAGGCCATACAAATACTTGTTCCGTGCGGGATTCGAACCCGCGGCCCCCAGCGCAACAACTGATTGCTAAGCCACTGCGCCACGGAGCCGTCAAATCCGGTTGTCTAAATAAAGATCAAGCGTTAGGCCTAGAAGTGCATTAAAAGCCGCTCCAGGCGATGATCGCATCGCTTATGTTGCCATTAAGCAGGCAGTCCTTTGTAGACTATTTAATCTGTCCACTATCGTCTTTTGGTTGGCCTTATTACAACAGATAGTGGGGGCGTAGGTAAGGATCGGCCCCACTATACTGCTGTACAATCATAGGATCTTACTGGGACGCAAGCCTTAGTTGTTCCGTACCATGTGACTGCACGTACCTAAAGCAATTTTTGCCTAATGACATACGTTGCTAAGGTGAGAGTTCCACGTTAGTTTTTGGTCGATTGTTACGCACACGTACTTAACTTCAGTGGAGAATGGTACTTCTTTACCGTTAAGCTTTGGTGTGACTAATTTGTCCAACCGTTTCTTTTCGGCAAAGGGTATTATAACAGTCTTATCAACATTAACTGATTAACTGTTATCCCTGCACCAGTTGTTTATTGTGTTTGTACGATTAATGATAAAGTATTTTGGCAAAAGCCCCTCGCAATGATTACAAAGTCATCGGCATAATCCAGTGAGTCAATGCGAAGGTTTGCCATCTTTTACAATAATTGGTCAACCGCAAGAATCCAAAGGAGAAGTGACAACACACCTTTTTGTGGACAACCTCTTGTAGTTGCAACCTCAGTCAAAGTTTCTTCATTTCACCCACCTGATGGTTGTGGGTTCAACATTTTTAGATGTCAGGCCCCCAACCAGCAGTGATATAGGGCTACTATCAAAGGCACCCTCAATACTAGAAAGGCACTAAGAGCTATTTTTTATCCTCCAACGCTTTTTCGACCCTGTCAATAACACTGATCAGGGCTGTTTCCGTAGATTTGCGTCTGCGGTAAGCATGTTGGTTATAGGTCTCGTAGCTAGAGCTACAACCTTAATATATCTATCTATAACCTTTTTTAATGTCTTAAGAATAAAAGAAGAAAGGCTTGTAGGTCTAAAGGACTTTGGTAAAGCGTAGCCTTTTCTACCAGCCTTAGGTATAAATAGAAATTTGACAAGTGTACATCGTTCTAGAATATATTCACATGCAAAACTTGCTCTGAAAATTTCACCAGAATAAGGAAGAAGGTATTATCGATACCTCTCTGTAGATGGATGGGCATTATTCCATCCTCCCCACTTGTCTTATATGGTATAAAGGAGTCAACAGCCCACTGCACCAGGTTTGACCTTATAACTTTACAGCCCTACGCCAGTCCTCATTAGAGAGTGGGCTCTAATAGAGTCACATAAGAATGTGACCCTGGGAAGTAGGTTGACGCTAGTAGCTCCAGTGTATCCGTTTCACTATTAGTGAAGATACCATGAGGCTTTTTAAGAAGCTCAATCTGACTAGGTTTAGGTTTCGATAGCATTTTGTATAGTCTTGCACTGCGAGGCAAAGACTCAACTTCCCCGCATAATCTCTTTCACGATTCTCCCTTAGTTTTCCTAATTTCTTTATTATAATCGGTTAGGGCTGCACTATAAATATCCCATTCTTTGTTTTTTAGCCCTATTGAATAGTTTCCTGGTCTTTCCCCTAAGCTCCTTTAGCTTAGTGTTCCACCAAGGAATTTTTCGTGTTGAGGTCAAGGTTTTGAGGGGATAACTATCCTCAAATGCTTTATGGATACCTACGGTTCCCGTCTCCGCCGCTAAATCCAGATCTTCAATCGTTTTTATGATTTTAGGAAAAATTCCTCCTATGGCTATCTCTGTAGATATCGTAGGAGGTCGCTTTTGGATCCCTAAAAGCAACAGTTTCATAAGTCACTGATGCTCTAATCACAAACATAATGTGGCTATGATCAGACATCGAGTTTTCACTACTAACATTCCAGTCAGTAATCCGCCTGGATATGTTATATCTACAACTTTCTGCCTAGCATGCGTTACAACTTACAAAGGCTGGTGTACACTCTAAGTTTAGGCTTACCAGGCGATTGGATATGAGAAAGTTATAAAGAAACGCTCCTTCGTTGATGTTAGTGGTTCCCCATGCTGTGTGGTGAGCATTACCATCACATCCCATCAAAGTTCAGCGTTGTGATTACGAGCAAACTCCGCCACTCGCTTTAACTCAATGG
Source organism: Parnassius mnemosyne (assembly GCA_963668995.1). Lineage (NCBI taxonomy): Eukaryota > Metazoa > Arthropoda > Insecta > Lepidoptera > Papilionidae > Parnassius > Parnassius mnemosyne. The sequence goes on from CAVLGL010000159.1 coordinate 37,099,971, forward strand.
CAGGATCTGGGTTCTCTCCAGGAAGATAGGCTGAGGAAATGATTACTCTGGCCCCTGTGCATGCCTTAAGATTTAGAAAGGCTGTAACCAGGTCGTCAATGCAATACGTTGGAACAGCTAAAAGTTCAATATTTTTATTGTAGATTATACAAGCTCTTTGTCTACTGCTTTTAGTAGTGACTAAGATCTTACCGGCAGCCGACAATACCAAAACTTGATCTTTGGCCACCCAAGGCTTTTGTATAAGGGCGAGGCCGATGTTGTCCTCTGCGAAGCAGACTTCTAATACGGCAGAAGCAGCTGCTGCATGGTGAAGATTTGCCTAAAGGACGCCTTTAGGCAAAACGGATTTTGCCTAAACGTCTTACACTTGGGTTTAGCCATTTATAGGTGTAGAGGGGTGGGGGGGAGTCCTTATCGCTAGCTTAGGACGAAGATGTCCTTTACTGGCGCTCTTGACCCCCGCCGTACCTTTTGGTCTACCGCTCCCAACTCCCTTCCCCTTACCCTTGGCCTACAACACCGGAGGCGCTCGGAACGAAGCGAGATCAGCACCTTGGGTCTCATTCACTCTCGCTGAAGACGTTTCAGTCTCATCCCTCGAAGTGGAAGGCTGGGGGATTGGATTTGGAGCAGAAATATAGGTTGATATAGAATCGTTACAACAACGTGTGTAGAAATGCACAACGATGCCATATTTACCAATCGGTTCGTGACCCTGACCCTGCTAGGGTCTGGAAATTTCTTAAGTCATTAGAAGTTGGGTAGAGGAGTGAAATCCTAACACACCATAATGTTGACCTCAATCAGCTTAATCAACATTTCTCCTCTACGTCTTGTATTGGAAGCAAAGCAAAATACTTTGAATGTCATCTCTAATTCCGGACTCTTCTGTTTTTATTTTAGTCAATTTGACAGTTTTGATGTTGAGAGTGTCATTCTTTCCATCTATTCGAATTTGGTAGGTGGTGACTATATTATTCGTAAAATGATCATTCATCTCCTGGATCTTCTTATCCCTGTAATTACTTCCATCTTAAACGATTCCGTAAACTGCTTCTTTTCCCTCTTCTTGTAAAGAAGCCAACGCGATTCCCCTTCCTAAAAGCAATCCAAAATGTTTTTCTGATTACCGGCCAATTTCTTCACTTCCTTTCCTATCTAAAGTGGTAGAACGTCTGGTGTACAAGCAACTAAGCTCTTATCTACAAGAACATAACCTCCTTAATCCCTTGCAATCCGGTTTCAACCATGGTCATAGTATGACAACAGCACTTTTACAAATTACTGATGACATTAGTCATAATATGGAAAATCAAAAATTGACAGTACTAACTTTATTAGATTACAGCAAGGCATTTAATTCGGTCGATTTTGATATCTTATTAAGTATATTGCGCTCTCTCAACATATCTCCGGCTGTAGTTGACTGGTTTCGTAGTTACTTGTTTGGGCGCCGACAGTGTATTCAAGTACAGTTTGTGTATTCCTCTTGGAATGCTACTGTTGCCGGCGTTCCACAAGGTGGCGTGTTGTCTCCTCTCTTGTTTGCAATTTCTATAAATTCTATAAGTAATCAACTGTCTTCTTCTTACCACTTGTACGCCAACGATCTCCAAATTTACACTCAATTCACTCGGGGTGATTTATTTTGGTTGGTTGTCCCTTTTTCCTTCAGAAATTTACTCAAAACTTATTACTTGAAACTCTAATATTTCCCATCATAATTCCCGGCAACAAAATTGCCGAAAAACTCGCACGGTAGGGCTTAAAGCGTACACAATTTGAACCCAAGCCATTTTGTGGAATATCAAAAAGCCTCGTCCGATTGACCCCGGAAACTTTTACCACAATAAATCACTTATAATATGGTCTGATACACCAGGTTTCCGGGCTTTCGACCATAAATTCGCTTCAGAAACCCTGGAATTAGGTAAAAATAAATTGCGCATTCTGGTAAGAGCACTGTTATCTTAAAAAGCATATGTCCATCCTGGGACCAAGCAATTCAAGGATGTGCCTGTTTTGCTCCTTAGAGGCGGAAACGCTTTTACACATGATACAGGGTTATTTTTCAAAGAATAGCCAAATTTTAAACTTAAGTTCAAATTTATAAATAATGATATACCGTTATTGCAGTTTTTGAAAATAGGGGTAAATAAGGCTTTCATTTGAAACTGGCTGGTCCCTGCGACTACGTCCACGTGAAATTTACTATTAAAAACTTCATTTCATAGGTTTTGATTTTTTTGCGACCTAATTGTGACAGTATATTCTATATAAGTTCTATATTAAGTAGTTCGCGATAGGACTGTTCGCGCCACTTTGCAACTACCACCTAACGTTTATGAAATTATTTAACTGTTAACCAATGAGAGTACTGCAAAACCCATTTCCGGGATTCCTATCTAAAGCCTTAATGTCTAGCACGTGCACTTTTGTGTTTAATGGGGCGCTCACAAGCTCGCAAGACACGCAAACAACCGCATCGCCTATATCTCGCGTAATCACTCACTTTTTTGTGTGATTTAGATACTGAAATAAACAAGAACATAATAAAGAATATAGACATTTGCTATAAAGCCATATTTTGCGATAATCTGTGAAGTTTATATGTGTGAAGACAGCTGGCAACCAACCAACGTGGCCGTGGCCCTTGGTGACACAAGGCAGATTAGGAGAAGTCCAGGTGAGTGCACATGTATTCCTTCACATCCTTCCTGTAGCCTGAATTTAGGGACATTTGCAGGATCGCGAAATAGTAAATTCTCACCACCTCACACAGTCCATAATTTAAATAAAATCATCTTTTTAATAACTCTGAACAAGCATTTGTTCATTTAAACCGACAAACCATTTTACCATCATTATGGTAATCCGCACGCACCAGTAATTGGATAATTTAACTAATCAGACCCACCAGCTGGTCACGCCAGCCAGGATAGTTAATACTATCTAGCAAGAACGCAGAAAAACAAGATACTTCTTTATACACAACACAACACATACACTCACGCCTGTCACCCAGAGGGAGAGCAGGTAGGCAGAGACTACGAACTTCCATTTGGCGCGATCCTGACACATCTCTCTCGCCTCCTTTACATCCATATATCTACGCATACACGCTCGTTGGTTAAGGGTACTCCTAATCTGGCCCATTTTAAATGTATTGCCGATTTGGTCGATAAATCTTTGTCTAGGGTGTCCCTTCCCGACTCTGCCGTTCACTTCTGAAACATAAATTTGTTTGTCACTGTCACGCAAACCATATTTTTCTCTAATCACACTATTTCTCACCCTGTCATTCAAATCAAGCCCTAGCATATATCTTAATGACCGCATTTCTACAGCATTTATTCTACTCTTCTGCTTCTTCTACTAGACCCCACTTTCACTACTATACATTAAATTAGGGACTAACACAGCATTATGTATTGCCATATGTGCCTTCTTTGACACATTCTGACTCTTCATAATAGCGTGTAGAGCCCCATTCACTCTATTTCCTGCGTTCCCTCGTCGTTCTATACCCTTATCATATCTGCCATCCCTGCTAAATAAACATCCCAAATATACAAACTCATCCACGTGCTCAATCAACTCCCCTTCTATTCTTATTTCACATAACGTTTTACTTTCTTCTCTTAAAAACCATCACTTTCGTCTTACTTGCGTTCACTTTCATACCCCTTTTATTTTAATGACCAGTTCATTAAATTAACCATCATTTGCAACTCGGCCGCCTACGATACAAATATGACTTGATCATCGGCGTACAATAGGCATTTGACGCTTAACTCACCCATTCTTAACCCACATTCTTCAAATTTCAAAGTTTGCAAACAACTGTCCATAAATAGGTTAAAGAGCCACGGGGAAGCTACACAGCCATGTCTGACACCTTTTTGAATGCCAAACCAGTCCGTGTAGACCCAAGCACTAGAATCCCTATAAAGAGACCTTAATGCCTGTATCAAACCAGCGTTTAGCGTTTAATTTGCATTTTACATATTGTTTAAAACATAAAAGTAACAAGAATTTAAAAGTTATAGAAGAATGTGAAAAACATCATTTGTTTATATTTATATTGTCAAGCAAACATGACAAATCATTTAGTAGCTAATTAATAATAGTTTCGTTGAAACAAGTTTTTGATTTGATTTCCGATAGACAGCATGTCTCCGATATTTTAAAACGGTTCGGATTGAATCATCAATAACAAAAAATGATTAATATAGCGTCAATGACCGGTGGATGATTCACTTCAACATATTACACTATAACTCGTTTTCATCTCGGAGGAATGTTTTAACTAATAAAGGGCTGGTTTTTTCATTCATCATCGTTTATTATTAGTTTTATGAAAATTTGTGTTGTAATTGTTATTATAATGCCACAGATAATTCCAACTATAAATACGAAGTTTCATAGTTTTAATCAGAATTTTAAGAAAACTTTGCAAAATAGATCAATAGTTCATTGGACATAATATCAAGTTAAAATTTATATTGAAAATACGCTTATTTAAAAGTAAACATACGAATTTTCCGATTTGGAATTTCCATGCCTCATTCTTACGTCCTAATTTGAAATAACGTATTTCATTGAAAAATGCATTTGCTTAACTGTGAGTACGTTCACTTCTTCTGGGCGAAGTACATAGTTTCCGAGATGAATGTTACGTTTGCACATTAAGGGTCCACAATCAGTTGGTATGTGCAGAGAACTGAGAGATAGTGCCTCACTGTTGAACATATGTGAGAGTTCACAGTAACTTAACACTGAGCAATTCAAATGTTTGAAGCGTGAAACTACAGATCTTGCAATTAAGCTACTAAATGTATTATGACAACATTTTTACTTTTTAAAATTTGTTGTGAATCACCGTAACGTCCAGTAGACGGTTGCAAATAAAAATATTATAGAAATTTTAACAATCATTCTTATTCAATATAACCAGAATATAACATTAACAATGCTTTATATTATTTTAAAATGACTAGGAGAATTGTTCGTTACAATTAATGCTGTGAGATGATATGCGCTGGTGCCGAAGCTGGGTGATGCCCAGGGGCAGAGTGACTGACAATTGCGTTGAAACCGTTATGATCATCAGCGGTGTATTCCACTCTACGCACGGAACCATCAGCTTCGTGAAGCGAGTACTCTCCGTGGACAGCATCACCGTCGCGGCTCTCGTGTTGGGACTTGTTGTCACCAGTGTGTCCATCGGCCACAGAGTAGGCGAAGTCATATTTGGGATGTGACTGAAGTTAAAGAAAAAAATATCATTAATTACGAATTTTTGTCATTTTCGTTTTCGATAGATGATCGCATAAAATTTAAAAATGTAAGCGAGATGTCCACCCTGTAAATGTTTAATATAAAAGCACTATTACACGTTTTGCACAAAAAAGCACTTCTTAAAGCATTCAAAATTTTTATCTCTATTAATTAAAAAACAAACATAATAATTTATTATTAGTTATTGGTACATACGTATTCTTCTACGTGGTGATTAGCTGCGATCAAACCATAGTTAGGAGAGGAATGGTGAGATGATGCAGTAGCGACATAAGTTACTGGAGCGACACCAATGGCAGGATGATGTTGAATAGTTTGAGAAGAAACGGCATGTCCGATCGATTTGGGAACAGAAGAGGATTGATATGCTATAGGAGAAGAATACGGGGTAAAAGAAGCAGTATAGGTAGTTGGAGCAGATACAATGGAGTGGCCTTGATTATGACGGACAATACTCTGGGAGGAAACAGCATGACCAGAAGAGGAATGAGCAGCGGATCCATAGACAGGTGTAGCATAATTAATATGACTGGTAGCGTAGGTAGGTGCAGCGGCGTAAGTAGTTGCACTGTAAGATACTGGTGCAGCTGCTAGTGTGACATGAGGTTGATCATGGCGTAAAATATTTTGGGAAGATACAGCGTGGCCAGCAGAAATAAGAGCAGGAGTTGTACTATAAGAGACAGGTGCAACGTAATTGTTGTGTGAAGTTGCATAGTATGCGGGTGATGTAGCGTAAGTAATAGGTGCGGCAGCTACAGTAATGTGAGGTTGGTCATGACGCTGAATAGTTTGAGAGGACACGGCGTGGCCAGTAGAAATGCGAGCCGGAGAAGTTTGGTACGAAATTGGGGAGGCATAGTTAATATGAGAAGCGGCATAGTGTGCAGGCGCAGAATTGTAGGAAATAGGTGCCGCTGCAACGCTCACATGGGGTTGATCATGACGTATAATAGATTGAGAAGATACAGCGTGACCTGTAGAAACAAGTGCAGGAGCGTGATAAGCTACAGGAGTTGAGTGATAAGCGGTTTGTATGGCTACTGGTGCAGTATGCACAGCTTGATGTTGATCATGGCGCACGATGCTTTGCGAGGAGACGGCTGGAGCAGACGAGTAGTGTGGTTCAGCCAGGAGTCCAGCAGACGCTAGCGCCATCAAGGCGCTTAAAGAGAGTACCTGTGGGAAAATAATTTAATTGTATCAACAAGAAAATAATATTTTATTTTTGCAAATAAACTACGTGCTATTTTATAGTAACTTACTTTCGTTAACATATTCACTTCTGTAAGTATCTTAAATGAGTGATACAATTGTACTATGAAAATTGGCTTTTATAGTAATATAATTTACAGGACAAGGTCAACGAGATTAAAACTTTACAGTAAAATTCATTAATTTTAAGTTACACAATACTATAAAATATGAAAGTTAAAGATATATCCTCAGAAGTACGCTTCTGTGTCTTAAAGCGTTTATATTCTTACGAGTATAGTGTACATGACATATTTATGTTTCGATTGCTTGACTATACAAACGAAGTAGTAAATCTATATGAATATTTATTTATCTTCTATATATAGAATAGATTTCCACCTGTGTACCGACTCATCACGATATCTCTGGAACCATAAGACCTAGAAACTTGAAAATTAGTAGGAATATTCCTTTCGTTGAACAGAGGTCAGTTAAGAACGGATTTTGTGAAATTCTACACGGGGTTGCGGGGTTAATTTAAAAAATCACATTTTCAAACTATATCTCTTATAGGTAATTAATATAATTATAATTAGCCATAACATTCTTTTTTTTTAAAATTACCAAGAACGGATTTTATGAAATTCCACCCACAAAGGGCAGTGCGTTAAAAAAAATTAAACTTTTAATCTATAGCTCCATTAGTCTCGCTAAAACTCGAAAACGGCTGGATGGATTTTGGTATGATTTTGGTAGGTGGCGCTATTTTAGAGATCCATAAATCACCCGTTCGAAGCCCGGGGTGGATTGCTAGTTAATAATATGTATTTAATATAAATAAAATTAAAAATATAATATTTTACTTTTTAGTATAACCAGCTACTGATTCGTTGCCTGCTAGGGTCGTAAATTATTAAATTAGGACGACACTGTACATTAGATTACCGTACAATACTCACATCAATAATGTCGTTAAAAGTCCTTACAAATGCTAGGTTTTCTCAAGCACAACTTAACAAAATTCAGATCAACTAAAACTAAATCTATTCTTTACAATATTCTAGTCAGAAGTCACCTAGAATTTGGAAGTTTTTACTTGGAACCCAGTTTATAGCGCTCCCTCTCGAAGAACTGACAGTATCCAGGATGCGATCACCAGGAATCTGGCATTCTTGTCACCTGATATTTTCCACAGGTGCCCTTACATTTAAAGACTCCAATATTTCAAAATGATTAGCTTAAGAGATCGCCGCTTAAATCCGATCAAATGTTTCTTTACTAATTATTTAACAATAATATAAAATGTATATCCTTAAGCAAATTAATATAAAAGTTCCCTATAAATACTCCAGAACCCCAGCAAACTACATATTCAATATTCGGCGTAGCAAGACCAGTATCTTACTTCATTGTTCGCTTCCTAGAATATGTTCAAAATACATATCTTGTTATATTAAAGTTAAAGTTGCAACCTATATATACATCTCACAGCTGGGCACAGGTCTCTTCTCATTTCTGAGAGGATTTTAGGGCAAGGAAAAGTAAGCCGATCTGCCCCAATGCGTGTTAGCGAACTTCACATGGATTCGATTTTTTTTCTCAGACATGCTGATTTCCTCATGATGTTTTCCTTCGACGCCAAGCACGTGGTAAATCAGCATTTAAAATTAGAATTTACGAATTTTATTGGTGCCACCGGGGATATAACCCTTGTGTTGATGTTGAGTTTCTCGCTTACTGTGTTTACAGGGAGTATTTGGCTCCTGAACTACTACAGCTCTCTTGTAGAATGTATTTAAATAAACAAATAAAAAAAACCCTTATTAAATCAGTCAGAGAGATGGTATTTTTCTAAAAGTTCGAAAACAGCGCCATCTAACAAAATCCATCCAGCCGTTTTCTAGTTTTAGCGAGACTAAAGGACTAAGTTAAAAGACTAAATTAAAAGTTACTTTTTTTAACACACTGCCCTTTGTGAGTGGAATTTCATAAAATCTGTACTTGGTAATTTTTAAAGTGCCAAAAAGAATATTCTGGCTAATTTTTATACATATAAGAGCAATATTTTGAAAATATGATGTTTTTTAAGTAACGCCCCGCAGCCCCGGGTGGAATTTTACTAAATCCGTTCTTAGCTGACCTCTATTCGGCGAAAGGAATGTTCCTACCAAATTTCTATGCTACCAAATTTTTATATTTTGGAAATCTCTTGTATATATATAAGAGATTTCTACCCGTTTACTAATTCATCACAATATCTCTTAAACCATAAGGACTAGAGACTTGAAATTTGTCCCAATGCGTATTGGCAAACTTCACATGGCTTCGAATATTTTTTCTTATTTCTTAGACATGCAGATTTCCTCACGATGTTTTCATTCACCGCCGAGCACATGGTTAATCAGCACTTAAAATTTGAATTAACTATTTCATTGGTGGCGTCGGGAACAGAACCCGAGTTGCTCGCGTACTGTGTTTACAGCGAGCGCTTAGCTCCTGAACTACCACGGCGCTCTTGTTGAATGTATTTAAATAAATAAACTAAAAAATCCGTAATTTAATCAGTCTGATTCCAACTATCCCAGTAGTATTTTTTTCACGTGGTAGAGCCATACTGCTGCTATATTAGTAGTATAGTTGTAGCACGAATGTGTCGACTCGACCGGGGAAGGACCACGCTCTCACAGAAAACCAGCGTAAAATAGCAGCTTAACGGTGCTCTGTTTCGTATGGTGAGTGTAGAGAACCGGAGACCCCTTTTACTGGCAAAGAGGCATTCCATCTTAGTCCTCACGGGTGACAACGCATCTGCATCTTGAGTCTTTATTGAGGATAGATGTAGATGTCTATGGGTAACAGTAGCCACTTACCATCAGGTGGACTGTGTGCTGGTTTGTCACCCTATCCTATAAAAAAAATGTATTCTCAAAAATTGTTTAAAAATGACAAAGGTATCTCGTACATACATACAAATACATGAAGGTGAATTGAGATTATTCCCTTTTTATAAGTCGGCTTTTTTTTTGCAACCTGTATATAATCTGTGTCTAACGCTGTCATAAAATAGGACGAACAGATATATTTACCATACCTTTCAAGCATAACCATACTCATAGTAATAACGTCTAATCTAATCTAAAATATGTCAACGAGATTAAAACTTTACAGTAAAATTCATTAATTTTAAGTTACACAATACTATAAAATATGAAAGTTAAAGATATATCCTCAGAAGTACGCTTCTGTGTCTTAAAGCGTTTATATTCTTACGAGTATAGTGTACATGACATATTTATGTTTCGATTGCTTGACTATACAAACGAAGTAGTAAATCTATATGAATATATATCTATCTTCTATATATAGAATGGATTTCCACCTGTGTACTGACTCATCACGATATCTCTGGAACCATAAGACCTAGAAACTTGAAAATTAGTAGGAATATTCCTTTCGCTGAATAGAGGTCAGTTAAGAACGGATTTTGTGAAATTCTACACGGGGTTGCGGGGTTAATTTAAAAAATCACTTAAACACAAAAACTATATCTCTTATAGGTAATTAATATAATTATAACTAGCCATAACATTCTTTTTTTTTAAAATTACCAAGAACGGATTTTATGAAATTCCACCCACAAAGGGCAGTGCGTTAAAAAAAAAAAACTTTTAATCTATAGCTCCATTAGTCTCGCTAAAACTCGAAAACGGCTGGATGGATTTTGGCATGATTTTGGTAGGTGGCGCTGTTTTAGAGACCAATAAATCACCCGTTCGAAGACCGGGGTGGATTGCTAGTTAATAATATGTATTTAATATAAATAAAATTAAAAATATAATATTTTACTTTTTAGTATAACCAGCTACTGATTCGTTGCCTGCTAGGGTTGTAAATTATTAAATTAGGACGACACTGTACATTAGATTACCGTACAATACTCACATCAATAATGTCGTTAAAAGTCCTTACAAATGCTAGGTTTTCTCAAACACAACTTAACAAAATTCAGATCAACTAAAACGAAATCTATTCTTTACAATATTCTAGTGAGAAGTCACCTAGAATTTGGAAGTTTTTGTTTGGAACCCAGTTTATAGCGCTCCCTCTCGAAGAACTGACAGTATCCAGGATGCGATCACCAGGAATCTGGCATTCTTTTCACCTGATATTTTCCACAGGTGCCCTTACATTTAAAGACTCCAATATTTCAAAATGATTAGCTTAAGAGATCGCCGCTTAAATCCGATTAAATGTTTCTTTACTAATTATTTAACAATAATATAAAATGTATATCCTTAAGCAAATTAATATAAAAGTTCCCTATAAATACTCCAGAACCCCAGTAAACTACATATTCAATATTCGGCGTAGCAAGACCAGTATCTCACTTCATTGTTCGCTTCCTAGAATATGTTCAAAATACATATCTTGTTATATTAAAGTTAAAGTTGCAACCTATATATACATCTCACAGCTGGGCACAGCTCTCTTCTCATTTCTGAGAGGATTTTAGGGCAAGGAAAAGTAAGCCGGTCTGCCCCAATGCGTGTTAGCGAACTTCACATGGATTCGATTTTTTTTCTTATTTCTCAGACATGCATATTTCCTCACGATGTTTTCATTCACCGCCAAGCACATGGTTAATCAGCACTTAAAATTTGAATTAACTATTTCATTGGTGGCGTCGGGAACAGAACCCGAGTTGCTCGCGTACTGTGTTTACAGCGAGCGCTTAGCTCCTGAACTACCATGGCGCTCTTGTTGAATGTATTTAAATAAATAAACTAAAAAATCCCTAATTTAATCAATCTGATTCCAATTATCCCAGTAGTATTTTTTTCACGTGGTAGAGCCATGCTGCTGCTATATTAGTAGTATAGTTGTAGCACGAATGGGTCGGCTCGACCGGGGAAGGACCACGCTCTCACAGAAAACCAGCGTAAAATAGCAGCTTAACGGTGCTGTGTTTCGTATGGTGAGTGTAGAGAACCGGAGACCCCTTTTACTGGCAAAGAGGCATTCTATCTTAGTCCTCACGGGTGACAACGCATCTGCATCTTGAGTCTTTATTGAGGATAGATGTAGATGTCTATGGGTAACAGTAGCCACTTACCATCAGGTGGACTGTGTGCTCGTTTGTCACCCTATCCTATAAAAAAAGTATTCTCAAAAATTGTTTAAAAATGACGAAAGTATCGCGTACATACATACAAATATATGAAGGTGAATTGAGATTATTCCCCTTTTATAAGTCGGCTTTTTTTTGGCAACCTGTATTTAATCTATGTCTAACGCTGTCATAACGCTGTCTAGTAATAACGTCAATCTAAAATATGTAAGTTGCTGTCCTCTTTACTTGTAACGAGGCGTTTCATCTTAATTCTTAGAAGAGACAACTTATTTGCATTTCAAAGCGTTATCAGCGCTAATAACTACAAATAAAGCGCTAAACTAGTATTATTTAAAAATTTAATAATGTTATTAATAATGAATTACTTTATATTACAAAATCTTTAATTTACTTATTTGGATCTATGGAATATCTGTTAGAGCTCATTTCAAGTGTGGTACGGCCCTAAGATGTTACCGTCACCATTAATCCCAGTACCACTACTCCCAACATCACGCGCAAAATAATTTTTACTAACATTAATATAGTGGATTTCTGCAAAGTAACGCCTCCCTTTTCCTCGCCAAACAAGCATAACAGCGACCGAACATGGTCTAATCACTTCTAATTAAACCACGTCGCAACATCGACTTGGGATTCTTATACTAGTGTACTACTAATGGAGTCCTACCTCTCTTACCCTCTCGCAAAATTAAGCGAAGCACCGACACCAGCCGCCATACTACCATACACGGCCAGCACTGCTACACAACAGGTAATTTTCTAGACTCATCTGCTGTCCCTAATAGCTGTTTACTGCACTATGAGCTAAATTCCAGACCAGCCAGGAGGAGCAACGTTAAAGGTCTGGTTTCCCCAAGGTACAATAAAAATTAAACAAAATTACCCAAGCATATAATAAAATACTCGCTGCAATTTAGGTATTAAAAAAAATAGGATATCAGTTAGTTATTCAATATTTTTATTTATAACTATAGCCTACATTACAATAAATTATAGGATTTAAAAGTTTTGCATTTCTGAAATCAATGATGAGCAAGAATATGAGTGGGTGCAGGAGCAGAGTGGTGCGCGGGAGCGGAGTGGCTGACTAGTGCGTTGAAGCCGTTGTGGTCGTCAGCGGAGTATTGCACCCTGCGCACGGAACCATCAGCCTCGAGGAGCGAGTATTCACCATGCACGACGTCACCGTCGCGGCTCTCGTGTTGGGACTTGTTGTCGCCAGTGTGTCCATCGGCCACGGAGTAGGCGAAGTCGTATTTAGGATGAGCCTTGAATTATAAAAGCATGGTTAAGTTAACTAAGTAGTAGTATACTAGTATTATAAGTACTAGTATAGTAGTAAACTAAGCTTACGGCGGTATAAATTAGTATTTGTTGTGATATTTAATATTTCTTTAAAGCTAACATGATTTACTTACGTATTCTTCGTGCTGTGCAGTGGCAACAAACTTGGTCACGGGAGCAGCGTGGCTGATGATAGGCGCGGCGTAGTGCGCTGGTGCCGCTGCGTAAGATACAGGAGCAATTCCGATTGCTCCATGGAGCTGGTCATGACGCAAGATTGTTTGAGACGACACGGCATGGCCGGCGGAATAACGGGCGGGAGCAGCATAAGTGGCGACTGGAGTAGCGTGGTAGGTGAGAGGGGCGGCGTGTACGGCGACGGGTGCTGAGTGAATAGCCTGAGGTTGGTCGTGGCGCACGATGCTCTGTGAGGAGACAGCTGCAGCAGATGAGTAGTGTGGCTGAGGCAAGAGCCCTGCCGCAGATACTGCCAGTACGGCACTCAGAGCTAAAACCTGTAAGAATGACATAGGATGGAATAATGCTACACTATCTTATTGCCAAAAACTTTGAAGCTCATCAAGCGTTAATTTTCGTACGACTCAAATGTCTATGTATTTATGAAAATATAAACACTGCATTACGTAACAATTAAACTTTTCTTACTAAAGTCAATACGACTTCAAAACTAAACAGATATTTTATTAAAAAAAGATTTTTTTTAATTATAAGTTTAAAATTACATAACCCGTTTTGAGTGTTCGAGCCGTTTCCGAAAAATCTGTTTATATAAATAAAAAAAACGAGTTGATTATGCGAAATTCAAAAACCTTCTGCTTTGTTATAAGCGATTGAAATAATGGATTTCAATTGAGGAATTCCAATAGATTTTTCAACTTATTTACAGCATAAATCATACAAAAGCTTTATTAACTTAATAATGGACGCCTATATTCTGAACTTACTTTCGAGAACATATTTTATTGGTAACAGACAACGACTAATAACTCTTGAACTTGTCGGAGAGCTTTTATAGTAAATGTATTATGACAGCGACAAGGTTAGCAGATATTATGTACATGTAAGTTTTATTTGAGAGGTCAAACGATAATGCTACTTTCACCATAAATAAATCACGTAAAATAATAGTTTTGTAATGTATACAGTAGCTAATAGTTATAAAAAAGTTTTAATAATTAGTCATCGCAATAGCCAAATGCCAACAATTCGTACCTTCTAGCTTTGAAGTGAAATTAAATTATTTTATTTTTCAACGGAAAGGAAGATGAAAATTCCGCTGAGCAAACATCATTATTTATTCCATTAGTATTTCAAAATGAGGTTTCTCTAATCAAAGAAGAAACTGCAACAGGAAGTTTATACTTTATAATAATAATATAGGTAATATTAATGTTTGTTTTAGATAAAAATCTATACGCATTTAGCTAGTAATTTACTATAATATGTTAGTAAAAAAAAAGAATATATTAGATTATATCTATATAGTTAAGAAACTTGAATGTCCTAACCACATGCATTAGGATCTAATGCTTCTGAATGGGACAGTCAAGCCTATCTTTATGCTGATGTAGATGATTTTTTTGTGCATTCAAATAAAACTTCTTCTTAAAATAATTTTTTACTTTTAATTTATTTACACCTTTTTTAATAAAGTATAATTTTTCCTAGGTTTCTTGCCCGATCTTTGCGTGCAATTCAGTTCATCAATTTTAAGAACTTTTGGAGTCTTTACCCTACAGTTACAGCAGAGCTACTTCCCCAACGAAGATTTTTGAACCGAAATAAACCACGGCATGGTCAACACTACTTCCCTGCATCTAAAGCGCTGTTGAAGCCTAGCATAATACAATGGGCAACGTACTTTGTCCCACAGTACTGAGGCTGTAGTTGGCCAGAAACTGCACAGATTTAGGTGATATAACGTGAATATTATCGTTACTCGAGCTTTGCTTTCTCCAACCACCTTTTTATTTGCGTTGATGTTGCTTTTTTCATTTTATTACACGAGTACCGAAGAAATAGCAGTCAACCGTCCCAGAGTAGTAGAAGTATAAGCGAATGCTTCAGGACAACCGGGTTCACAACCGGGTATACAACAGAGTTAACCGTAATATTCTGAGGCAGTACGTTCACGACAACAATTTAGACCCTAATGTCACTCATACCTTGGTATAGCCTAATCTTGACTTGGGTGGTAAACCACTTATTTTGGCTGCCGCATTAGTAAATGGTAAAAACTTTGGTAGCTATCAAAGTTAAACGTATATCCACAGTTTCGTGTTTGTGTTCCATCCATTTAGGAGTGCCAACGTGATGATGCAATCCTGGATGCAGCTTCAGTTCATGGAAAAGTATTTGGCTTCCTGCATTCTTCCTTCACTGTTCAGTCCGTTCTCATCTGGGACGCACTCCCTCTTAAAATAAGAACATGTAACAATCGTTATGTAATCGAGAAGAAAGTTCGCGAACATTATTTAAATAGACTGGTAGAATTTTCTCATTAGTAGTATTTATTTATGTATTTATATAAATACATTACTTATAAAAATACATAAATAATTACTATTATTTATATAAGTGAGACATTTAGAGTTTAGACGTTCTTTGATATATTTTTTTAGTAATAGTTGTAATTACAATTTTAAGTGTGTATCTATCACCTGTCTGTTCGTCTTATAATAATATTTTGATGATGAAAACCTTTTGAAGATTTGAACTGTAAAAGCGTGGTGTCTTTACTGCTCCAAAAATCTCTAATAAATAGAGGAGATGAGGAGAGTAAGTACATATTATGTAAGTTGCTGCCCTCTTTACTTGTAACGAGGCGTTTTATCTTAATTATTAGAAGAGACAACTTATTTGAATTTCAAAGCGTTATCAGCGCTAATAACTACTAATAAAGCGCTATACTAGTATAATTTAAAAATCTAATAATGTTCATCATTCATCATCATCATTACAGCCCTTCACAAGTCCACTGCTGAACATAGGCCTCCCCCAAAGAATGCCACAAAGCACGGTCCTGAGCCACCTGCATGCATCGACTTCCTGCATATCTTACCAGGTCGTCACTCCATCTAGTGGGGGGACGCCCTACACTTCGCCTGCCGGTACGAGGCTGCCATTCGAGAACCTTTCTTCCCCATCGGTTGTCGGTTCTTCGAGCTATATGGCCGGCCCAATGCCACTTCAGCTTACTAATCCGTTGGGCTATGTCGGTCACTCAAGTTCTACTGCGGATATCCTCATTTCTGAGTTTATCACGCAGAGAAACTCCGAGCATTCCATAGCTTGCTGAGCGACCTTGAGCTTCCTCATCCGGCCAGCAGTGAAGGACCACGTCTCAGTTCCGTATGTCATCACTGGCAACACGCACTGGGTGTACAGTCTCGTTTTCAAGTTTTGAGGTATACCTGACGAGAAGATGTGCCGTAATTTCCCGAACGCTGCCCAACCGAGTTGAATCCGTCGATTTACCTCTCGGTCGAAGTTGGACTTACCTAGTCGGACTATTTGTCCCAGGTAAACATACTCGTCAACAACTTCGAGCTTAGTGTTCCCAACAACTACCGGCATAGGTGTGACATGGACATTAAACATGATCTTTGTTTGGTCCGTGTTCATCTTAAGACCTATTCGTTGCGAAACACTATTGACGTCATTGACCATAGTGCTTAGGTCCTCCAGCGATTCTGCCATAAGGACTATATCGTCGGCAAATCGAAGGTGAGTGATGTACTCGCCATTGATGTTGATACCGTATCCTTTCCAGTCCAGAAGCTTGAAAACATCTTCCAATGCAGCGGTAAAGAGTTTCGGGGATATGACGTCACCCTGTCTTACACCTCTCTGCAATTGGATAGGTTTCGTACTCTGGTTCTGTACTCGGATAGCCATCGTAGCCCTCCTGTACAAGCACTTCAACACTTCGATATACCGACAGTCAACTTGGCATCGCTGAAGGGACTGCAGCACAGCCCAAATTTCGACGGAATCAAAGACTTTCTCATAGTCCACATACGCCAGACATAGTGGCAAATTGTACTCCTCTGTCTTTTGTACAATCTGCTGCAGGGTATGTATGTGGTCCATGGTACTAAAGCCACCAGACTCTCTAAAACAGCACGTAGACGCGGCTCAGAAGGGAAATCGGTCTGTAGTTCTTCAAGAGAGCGTTGTCGCCTTTCTTGAAGAACAAGACCACCGCACTTCTGCTCCACGCCTTCGGTGTAATGCCACCATGGAGGACGGAATTAAAGAGCTTCTGAAGGACTTCAAGTACCGGTTTTCCACCCGCTTTCAGAAGCTCCGCTGTAATTCCATCCTCGCCTGGGGCCTTGCCGTTTTTAAGATGCTGGAGAGCCATTCTAATCTCGCTCAGACTGACGTCGGGGATATCATCGGAATAATGTCGGATAAGACTCGCTCTTGGATCGTTACTCACACTTGCGTGCGGCTCCAACGATGACGTGTACAGCTGCCCATAGAACCTCTCAATCTCACTCAAAATCATCAGATGCCCCGAAAACGATGGTGCCACATTCGGTCTTCAGCTTTGACAGTTGGCTCTTTCTGGCAGACAGATCTCTGGCAAAGACTTTGGAGCCTTGGTTCCGCTCGATCGCTTCTTCAATACATGCTCTATTGAAGTTGCGTAAGTCCCGCCGCATGCATTTGGAGATCTGTCTGTTCAGTTGCCTGTATGCTGTCAAATCTGTTGAAGAATGTAGCTTCATCTCCCGTCTAACAGCCATGAGATTAAGAGTGTGATCGGAGAGTTTTTGTGTTCTTCTGCGGCGGGTCTTGCAGAACTTAGCTCCGACCGCATGGACAGTTTCCACGAGCTTGTCATTCAAATCGTCCACTCACACACGAAAACGGTTTTGTAACTCGAGCTGAAAGGTTTCGGGACTTTGGATTAGAGCACGAGGGAGACGGAGCGTTGACTTCATTAGACGAGACCTCTCTAACTTAACGTTTAGGTACAGTGTGCCTCTAACCATTCGGTGATCGCTGCCGGTTTTCACCCTCACGATCACTGAGACATCACTGAACAGTGGTCGTCTGGTCGTCATAATGAAGTCAATCTCATTTTTTGTCGAACCGTCGGGGCTCGACCAGGTCCACTTCCTGTGGGGCCGCTTCTGGAAGAAAGAGTTCATCATAAAGAGTCCCTCTGTCTCCATGAAGTCGGCCAGCTGCTGGCCCCTTGGGTTCCGTTGCCCTATTCCAAATTTCCCCACTTTCAGCTCACCGTTCTCTCTTGTGCCTAGTTTTGCATTGAAGTCTCCCATTAACACCGTATATTGGGTTTTGGAGGAATGCATGGCTCTAGAGATATCCTCATACATTTCCTCCACCTCCTGATTGGGGTGTGCCGAGTTTGGTGCGTAAAACAAAAGGTCATACAACCTTCAGCGAATACCGTTTGGTGATTCTGAGTATAAGGTACGCAACCCTCGTCGACACACTCTCAATCTTTACAACGTTGTTAACGAGAGACTTATGGACGATAAATCCGACACCTCCTTGGGACAGATGGTCGCCCTCCCGGTAATAGAGCAAGTTGCCGGATTCGAGGATTATCGTGTCCTCCCCCTCTTTTCGGACTTCGGATAATCCTATAATATGCCAGCGTAACTTGTCTATCTCTTCTTCCAGCTCCACAATCTTCTCGTCAGTCCTCAGGGTGCGTGCGTTGTATGTTGCCAGGTCGAGTCGTCGTAGGTGGCAACCGAACCTCCACCGGAGATTCTTAGCACCCCCTGCCCCGCCGTTACCATGGTCGCCACCGTAGCCAGGAATAGCGGGGCCGCCGGGGACTGGGAGCCGTCTCTTAGTAACTTTCATCATGGGGGGGTATATTGCCATAGTTGCCATGAGAAATGAATCATCATTTCTCATCATCCGCAGTAGAACTAGAGTGATCGACATATCCCAACGGATTAGAAAGCTGAAGTAGCAATGGGCCGGCTATATAGCTCGAAGAACCGATAACCGATGGGGAAAAAAGTTAAACAAGTGGCGGCCTCGTACCGACGGACGAAGTGTAGGACGTCCCCCCACTAGATGGAGTGACGACCTGGTAAGACGTGCAGTTATTCGATGGATGCAGGTGGCTCAGGGCCGTGCTTTGTGGCATTCCTTGGGGGAGACCTATGTTCCGCAGTGGACATATGAAGGGTTGTAATGATGATGATCATAAAATCTTGAACAATTTATATGTGATCACATGAAAAGCACCAACTTTCAAATAAAAAAGTATCATCAAAATCGGTTCACCTAGAAAATAGTTCTGAGGTACTTAACACACATAAATATACAATCGAATCGACTACCTCCTCCTTTTTTTGAAGTCGGTTGAAAGGAAAGTGAGAAGTGCGTGAAAACTTAAAATCCGCACCGACTTTGCCTGGAGTGTATATATTAATGTAGCGTTATATAGATTTAAGATAATCAAAAACCATTTATTTTATCAATTTTACGATTTATAAAAATATCTTCAAGTTTTTCAGAAAAAATACAGCCTTGATCCTTCCTGACATTACTCTCAATCTGTTCGTAAATTTTAATTGTAGTCGGTTCCGCCGTTCCAAAGATTAGCATGGACAGACAGATAGATATGCAGATAATTTAAAAATATGGTAAATTATGTCTTAATAGCATGCAAATAACCCCCTGAGCTTAAAGAGGCCAGTTATTTTAATATTACAGTCAGACTTCAGTTTTATTTACATGTAGAGATATATGCTCTAATGTGCAGTTAATGCTGTCAGCCGTTAAAATTATATTTGCATCGACACTCGAAATTTGCGCTGATATTAAGAATTATGAGAGTGTCATTCTCAGGTGCTAGTATTTACGCATTCATAGTAACATGTTGAATAGAAAAGGTGTAAAAGCGCATTTTGATCTTAGGTCATAATTAAATTATATCATAAATAATATACCTTATTGCACTAAGATGTTTTTATGTAATAGCAATTCATAATTATCACTAGCACTAGTTTGCGGCTGGACATAACATTGTCTATGAATGCATCATCTGGCGTACATTATTTACAGGAAGGGGCAAATTGCCAATTTTCTTCAATAGATAATCTTATCTACACGAGGTGAATACTGCTAATTATCCACTTGCCCTGGAGGTAAGTATTGATAAATATACCTAAGTTATCATAATGTCACAATAATTATTTAATAAAATTTAATTAACTGAGCCGAAATAATAATAATAGTAATAAAAGTATATAATAAAATACTCCCTGAAATTTAGGTATTAAAAAATTATGATATCAGTTAGTTATTCAATCTTTTTATTTATAACTATAGCCTACATTATAATAAATTATAGGATATAAGGTTTTATCAATGGTGAGCGAGAATATGAGTGGGTGTAGGAACAGAGTGGTGCGCGGGAGCGGAGTGGCTGACTAGTGCGTTGAAGCCGTTGTGGTCGTCAGCGGAGTATTGCACCCTGCGCACGGAACCATCAGCCTCGAGGAGCGAATATTCACCATGCACGACGTCACCGTCGCGGCTCTCGTGTTGGGACTTGTTGTCGCCAGTGTGTCCATCGGCCACGGAGTATGCGAAGTCGTATTTAGGATGAGCCTAGAATTAAAAATACGTGGTTAAGTTAATTAAGTAGTAGTATGACTAAGCTTATAGTATAATTTAATATTTGTTGTGATATTTAATATTGCTTTTATGGTAACATGATTTACTTACATATTCCTCGTGCTGTGCGGTGGCAACAAACTTTGTCACGGGAACAGCGTGGCTGATGATAGGCGCGGCGTAGTGCGCTGATGCCGCTGCGTAAGATACGGGAGCAATTCCGATTGCGGCATGGGGCTGGTCATGACGCAAGATTGTTTGAGAGGACACGGCATGGCCGGCGGAATAATGAGCGGGAGCCGCATAAGTGGCGACTGGAGCAGCGTGGTAGGCGAGAGGGGCGGCGTGTACGGCGACGGGTGCAGAGTGAATAGCCTGAGGTTGGTCGTGGCGCACGATGCTCTGTGAGGAGACAGCTGCAGCAGATGAGTAGTGTGGCTGAGGCAAGAGCCCTGCCGCAGACACTGCCAGTACGGCACTCAGAGCTAAAATCTGTAAGAATGACATAGGATGGAATAATGCTACATTATCTTATTGCAAAAAACTTTGAAGCTCATCAAGCGTTAATTTTCGTACGACTCAAATATGTATTTATGAAAATATAAACACTGCATTACGTAACAATTAAACTTTTCTTACTAAAGTCAATACGACTTCAAAAACAGATATTTTATTAAAAAAAGTTTTTTTTTAATTATAAGTTTAAAATTACATAACCCTTTTGAGTGTTCGAGCCGTTTCCGTAAAATCTGTTGATATAAATAAAAAATACGAGTCGTTTATGCGAAATTCAAAAACCTTCTGCTTTGTTATAAGCGATTGAAATAATGGATTTCAATTGAGGAATTCCAATAGATTTTTCAACTTATTTACAGCATAAATTATACAAAAAATATAACTTTATTAACTTAATAATGGACGCCTATATTCTGAACTTACTTTCGAGAACATATTTTATTGGTAACAGACAACGACTAATAACTCTTGAACTTGTCGGAGAGCTTTTATAGTAAATATATTATGACAGCGACAAGGTTAGCAGATATTACGAGTATGTACATGTAAGTTTTATTTGTGAGGTCAACCGATAATGCTACTTTCACCATAAATAAATCACGTTAAATAATAGTTTTGTAATGTATACAGTAGCTAATAGTTATAAAAAAGTTTTAATAATTAGTCATCGCAATAGCCAAATGCCAACAATTCGTACCTTCTAGCTTTGAAGTGAAATTAAATTATTTTATTTTTCAACGGAAAGGAAGATGAAAATTCCGCTGAGCAAACATCATTATTTATTCCATTAGTATTTCAAAATGAGGTTTCTCTAATCAAAGAAGAAACTGCAACAGGAAGTTTATACTTTATAATAATAATATAGGTAATATTAATGTTTGTTTTAGATAAAAATCTATACGCATTTAGCTAGTAATTTACTATAATATGTTAGTAAAAAAAAAGAATATATTAGATTATATCTATATAGTTAAGAAACTTGAATGTCCTAACCACATGCATTAGGATCTAATGCTTCTGAATGGGACAGTCAAGCCTATCTTTATGCTGATGTAGATGATTTTTTTGTGCATTCAAATAAAACTTCTTCTTAAAATAATTTTTTACTTTTAATTTATTTACACCTTTTTTAATAAAGTATAATTTTTCCTAGGTTTCTTGCCCGATCTTTGCGTGCAATTCAGTTCATCAATTTTAAGAACTTTTGGAGTCTTTACCCTACAGCTACAGCAGAGCTACTTCCCCAACGAAGATTTTTGAACCGAAATAAAACACGGCATGGTCAACACTACTTCCCTGCATCTAAAGCCCTGTTGAAGCCTAGCATAATACAATGGGCAACGTACTTCGTCCCACAGTACTGAGGCTGTAGTTGGCCAGAAACTGCACAGATTTAGGTGATATAACGTGAATATTATCGTTACTCGAGCTTTGCTTTCTCCAACTGCCATTTTATTTGCGTTGATGTTGCTTTTTTCATTTTACTCCACGAATACCGAAGAAATAGCAGTCAACCATCCCAGAGCTTCGAAGTATAAGCGAATGCTTCAGGACAACCGGGTCCATAACCGGGTATACAACAGAGTTAACCGTAATATTCTGAGGCAGTACGTTCACGACAACAATTTAGACCCTAATGCCACTCATACCTCGGTATAGCCTAATCTTGACTTGGGTGGTAAACCACTTATTTCGGCTGCCGCATTAGTTAATGGTAAAAACTTTGGTAGCTATCAAAGTTAAACGTATATTTACAGTTTCGTGTTTGTGTTCCATCCATTTGGGAATGCCCACGTGATGATGCATTCCTGGATGCAGCTTCAGTTCATGGAAAAGTATTTGGCTTCCTGCATTCTTCCTTCACTGTTCAGTCCGTTATCATCTTGGACGCACTTCCTCTTGAAATAAGAACGTGTAACAATCGTTATGCAATCGAGAAGAAAGTTCGCGAACATTATTTAAATAGACTGGCAGAATTTTCTCATTAGTAGTATTTATTTATGTATTTATATAAATATATTACTTATAAAAATACATAAATAATTATGTATTTATATAAGTGAGACATTTAGAGTTTAGACGTTCTTTGATATATGTTTTTAGTAATAGTTGTAATTACAATTTTAAGTGTGTATCTATCACCTGTCTGTTCGTCTTATAATAATATTTTGATGATGAAAACCTTTTGAAGATTTGAACTGTAAAAGCGTGGTGTCTTTACTGCTCCAAAATCTCTAATAAAAAGAGGAGAGTATGTACATATTATGTAAGTTGCTGCCCTCTTTACTTGTAACGAGGCGTTTCATCTTAATTCTTAGAAGAGACAACTTATTTGAATTTCAAAGCGTTATCAGCGCTAATAACTACTAATAAAGCGCTATACTAGTATTATTTAAAAATCTAATAATGTTATTAATAATGAATTACTTAATACTACAAAATCTTTAATTTACTTATTTGGATCTATGGAATATCTGTTACAGTTCATTTCAAGTGCGGTATGGCCCTAAGTTGTTATAATCTGTGTCACTATCCCCGACACCATTAATCCCAGCACCGCTACTCCCAACATCCAAGCCAAACAAGTATTACAGCGACCGGATATAGTCTGATCAATTCTAATTAAACCACGTAGCTACCCCGACTTGGGGTTCTTCTACTAGTCTACTACTACTGGAGTCTTACAGTTCCGGGTCTTCGCAAAATTTAGCGAAGCACCGACACCAGCTGCCATACCACCATACACGGCCAGCCCTGCTACACATCGGCTAATTTTCTAGTCTCATCTGCTGGCCCTACCATCTGTGCTAATATACCTCCTGAAGCTACGACCTAGCCATGATTGTATTAGATTTTTTTTGGCCCGACACGGGATTCAAACCGGGGACCTCATGATCAGCACTCGCATTTACATCCACTAGACGAACAAGACAGCTATTTACATGTGTGTGATCATTTAAACATGATGAGACTTCATATACGTAAAATAAAACGTTATAAATAAGCGTAATTTTTTTTACAGAACCATGTAACAACGTCTAAATGTGAAGGGACACAATCTAGACACATGAAAGTGTGACAGACAAGTTCCGAAAAGTAAACGGCAATGATCCAGCAGTGTTTATATTTACAGGAAATATTTTCAATCCACTTTTGAACCCCATAGCTGCTTACTGCACTATGAGCTAAATTCCAGACCAGCCAGGAGGAGCAACGTCAAAGGCCTGGTTTCCACAACCATGGTGATTGTGGCAAATTCTTGCAAAAATAAGGATAGCCGTGTCCAGTAGTGAACTGCTACTAAATATTGTTGAAAAAGTCGATGTTCTTAGTCACCGTTGCGAAAAAAATTGTAACAAGTATACTAAAGCACCGCAAACAAGTATACTAAAGCACCGCAAGCAAGTATACTAAAACACCAAATAGAATCGAATTTAACACAATCATACATGATTGTGTTAAATTCGATTTGCTACAGCAACACACATGTATATACACAACATTCAGAAGCCGCCCCATATTTTTTACTAATATGTTCAACGTCCTTTTAACAGAACGTTTTTGTTTCAAAAGTTGATAAGTTGAGACTTTTTATGTCAAGTATTTCTGTTTTATAAACGTGATTTTTGTTCAAGGTATGTATGAAAAGTAGTAAAATTAAAAATTTTATACATCATCAATGTAGTCGAAGTCAATTAAATACGCATTATTAAGGATAACTCAAAAGGTACTTGTTTGATCTTGTTCAAGGAATGTTTGATCCCCGTGTAGTGACGGGTAAGAATACCCACTGCCCCATATCTTCCTGTGAGTGTCGTAAGAGGCGACAGAGGCAAAATGACGCAGAAGATGGGCAGCAGCATCTTTCTGATTAAACAAACAATAAAAAATCTGATAAAACAACAATAAAAAAATTGCGGTTGCCAACTCGCCCGCCAAGCGTGTAAGCTATGGCAATGTACACCTCAATGAATAAAGTTACGAAGAGACGGCTCTTAGTCCCCGGCGGCCCTGCTATTCGTGGCTACGGTGGTGACCACGGTAACGGCGTGGCAGAGGGTGCTATGAATCTCCGGTGAAGGTTCGGTAGCCACCTACGACGACTCGACCTGGCAACTTATAACGCACGCACCCTGAGGATTGACGAGAAGATCCTGGAGCTGGAAGAACATATAGACATTGCGCTGGAATATTATAGGATTATCCGAGGTCCGAAGAGAGGTGGAGGATAAGGAAATCCTCGAATCCGGCAATTTGTCCCATGTAGGAGTCGGATTTTTCGTTCACAAGTCTCTAGTTAACAATGTTGTAAGGATTGGGAGTGTGTCGACGATGTTTGTCTACCTTATACTCAGAATCACCAAATGGTATTCGCTGAAGGTTATACAGGTTTACGCACTAACCTTTGACACACCCCGATGAGGAGGTGGAAGAAATGTATGATGGATGTTAATGGGAGACTTCAACGCACAACTAGGTACTTATAGCTCTAGCACTATGCTACGTGGTAGAGCCATTCTGCAGCTATCTTAGTTGTATAGTTGTAGCACGAATGGTTCGGCTCGACCGGGGAAGGACCACGCTCTCACAGAATACCAGCGTAAAATAGAAGCTCAACACTGCTGTATTTCTTATGGTGAGTGTTGAGAACCGGATACCCCTTTTGTTGGAAAAGAGGCATTCCATCTTAGCCCTCACGGGTGACAACGCATCTGCATTTTGATTCGCAAACGAGGATAGATGTAGACGAGATTGATTTCATTATGACGACTAGACGGCAACTGTTCAGTGATGTCTCAGTGAATGCCAGGGTGAAAACTGGTAGCGATCACCGAATAGTCAGAGGCACACTTAACCTAAACGTTAAGTTGTAGAGGTGTCGTCTAATGAAGTCATCGCTCCGTCCCCATCGTGCTATAATCTAAAGTCCCAAAACCTTTCAGCTCAAGTTACAAAACCGTTTTCAGTGCCTAGAAGATTGCAATGCAACGGACGATATGAATAACAAGCACGTGGAAACAGTCAATGCGATCGGACTTAATATTTGCAAGACCCACCGCAGAAGAACACAAAAACTCTCCGATAACAATCTTAATCTCATGGCTATTAGACGGGAAATGAAGCTTCAGTCTTCAGTAATTTGATAGCATACAGGTAACTTAACAGACAGATCTCTAAATGCATGCGGCGGTTCTTAGGTGACTTTAATACTGCTCGCATTTGTTTCCGGGACACCTGAGATTTTGATTGAGATTGAGAGGTTCTATGGGCAGCTGTACACATTATCGTTGGAACCACACGCAAGTGTGAGTAACGATCCAAGTGCAAGTCTTACACTATTCCGATTATATTTCGGACGTCAGTCTGAGCGAAATAAGAATGGTTCTCTAGCACTTAAAATGCGGCAAGGCCCCAGGCGAGGATGGAATTACAAGGGAGCTTCTGAAAGCTGGTGGAAAACCAGTACTTGTAGTCCTTCAGAAACTCTTTAATTCCGTCCTCAATGATGGCACTACATCGGAGGCGTGGAGGAGAAATGCGGTGGTCTTGTTCTTTAAGAAAGGCGACAAAGCTGTCTTGAAAAACTACAAACAAATTTCCCTTCTGAGCCGCGTCTACGTGATGTTTTCGAGAGTCATTAAGAATCGTCTCGCATGCAAATCCGACGACTTCCAGCCTCCCTAACAAGCCGGTTTCCGAAAAGGCTTTAGCACCATAGACCACATACATACCCTTTGGCAAATTGTACAGAAGTCCGAGGAGGGCAATTTGCCACTATGTCTGGCGTATGTGGACTATGAGAAAGCCTTTGATTACGTCGAAATTCGGGTGGTGCTACAGTCCCTTCAGTGGTGCCATGTTGACTAACAGTATATCGAAGTGCTGAACTGTTTGTACAGTAGGGCTACGATGGCTATCCGAGTACAGAACCAGAGTACGAAACTTATTCAACTGTAGAGAGGTGTAAGACAGGGTGATGTTATATCCCCGAAACTCTTCACCGCTGCATTGGAGGACGTTTTCAAGCTACTGGACTGGAAATAATACGGTATTAACATCAACGGCGAGTAAATTACTCACCTTCGATTTACCTACGATATTGACCTTATGGCAGAATCGCTGGAGAACCTAAGCGCTATGCTCAATGAATTCAATAGTGTCTCCAAACGGATATGTCTTAAGATGAACATGGACAAAACGAAGATCATGTATAAAGTCCATGTCATACCTAGGCCGGTAGTTGTTGGGAGCACTAAGCTCGAAGGTGTTGACGAGTATGTTTACCTGAGACGAATAGTCCGACTAGGTACTAACCTAGTCGGACTATTCGTCTCAGGTTTCAATTCAAATTCAACCGAGAGGTCAATCGACAAATACAACTCAGCTGGGCAGTGTTCGGGAAATTACGATACATCATCTCGTCAGGTATATCTCAAAACTTGAAAACGAGACTCTACAACCAGTGTGTGTTGCCAGTGATGACTTATGGAACTAAGACGTGTTCCTGTACAGCCAGCTTAAATGGCAATGGGCCGGCCATATAGCTCGAAGAACCGACAACCGATGGGGAAAAAAGGTTTACGAGTGGCGGGCTCGTACCGGCAGACTAAGTGTAGGACGTCCCCCCACTAGATGAAGTGACGACCTGGTAAAACGTGCAGGAAGTCGATGCATGCAAGTGGCTCAGGGCCGTGCTTTGTGGCATTCCTTGGGGGAGGCCTATGTTCAGAAGTGGACTTGTGAAAGGCTGTAATGATGATGATGATGAAATATTGATCAATTTATATGTGATCACATGAAAAGCACCAAGTCTCAAATAAAAAAAGGATCATCAAAAGCGGTTCACCTAGAAGATAGATCTGAGGTACTTAACACACATAAAAATACAGTCGAATCGACTACCTCCTCCTTTTTTTGAAGTCGGCTGAAAGGAAAGTGACCAGTGCGTGAAAATTTAAATTATACCTAAAAGTAGACATCCGCACCAGCGTTGCCTGGATAGTATCTATTAATGTAGCGTTATTTGGATTTAAGGTAAACAAAAACCATTTAATTTATCAATTTTTCGGTTTGACAAAAATATCTTTAAATTTTTCATAAAAAATGCCTTGTTCCTTCCTGACATTGCTCTCTATCTGTTCGTAAATTTTAATTGCAATCGATTCAGCTGTTCCAAAGATTAGCACGGACAGACAGACAGAAAGGCAGACAATTTAAAAATATGGTAAATTATGTCTTAATAGCATGCAAATAACCCCCTGAGCTTAATAGAGGCCAGTTATTTCAATATTACAGACAGAAATCAGTTTTATTTACATGTAGAGATATATGCTCTAATGTGCAGTTAATGTCGTTAGCCGTTAAAATTATATTTGCATCGACACTCAAAATTTGCGCTGATATTAAGAATTATGAGAGTGTCATTCTTAGGTGCTAGTATTTACACATTCACAGTAACATGTTGAATAGAAAAGGTGTAAAAGCGCATTGTGATCTTAGGTCATAATTAAATTATGTCATAAATAATATACCTTATTGCACTAAGATGTTTTTATGTTATAGCAATTCATAATTATCACTAGCACTAGTTTGCGGCTGGACATAACATTGTCTATGAATGCATCATCTGGCGTACATTATTTACAGGAAGGGGCAAATTGCCAATTTTCTTCAATAGATAATCTTAACTACACGAGGTGAATACTGCTAATTATCCACTTGCCCTGGAGGTTAGTATTTATAAATATACCTAAGTTATCATAATGTCACAATAACTATTTAATAAAATTTAATTAACTGAGCCGAAATAATAATAATAGTAATAAAAGTATAATATAAAATACTCCCTGAAATTTAGGCATTAAACAATTAGGATATCAGTTAGTTATTAAATCTTTTTATTTATAACTATAGCCTACATTACAATAAATTATAGGATATTTTATCAATGGTGAGCGAGAATATGAGTGGGTGCAGGAACAGAGTGGTGCGCGGGAGCGGAGTGGCTGACTAGTGCGTTGAAGCCGTTGTGGTCGTCAGCGGAGTATTGCACCCTGCGCACGGAACCATCAGCCTCGAGGAGCGAGTATTCACCATGCACGACGTCACCGTCACGGCTCTCGTGTTGGGACTTGTTGTCGCCAGTGTGTCCATCGGCCACGGAGTATGCGAAGTCGTATTTAGGATGAGCCTAGAATTAAAAATACGTGGTTAAGTTAATTAAGTAGTAGTATGATTAAGCTTATGGTATAATTTAATATTTGTTGTGATATTTAATATTGCTTTTATGTTAACATGATTTACTAACATATTCCTCGTGCTGTGCGGTGGCAACAAACTTGGTCACGGGAGCAGCGTGGCTGATGATAGGCGCGGCGTAGTGCGCTGGTGCCGTTGCGTAAGATACGGGAGCAATTCCGATTGCGGCATGGGGCTGGTCATGACGCAAGATTGTTTGAGAGGACACGGCATGGCCGGCGGAATAATGAGCGGGAGCCGCATAAGTGGCGACTGGAGCAGCGTGGTAGGCGAGAGGGGCGGCGTGTACGGCGACGGGTGCAGAGTGAATGGCCTGACGTTGGTCGTGACGCACGATGCTCTGTGAGGAAACAGCTGCAGCAGATGAGTAGTGTGGCTGAGGCAAGAGCCCTGCCGCAGACACTGCTAGTACGGCACTCAGAGCTAAAACCTGTAAGATTGACATATTATGATGAAATATAATGCTACACTATTTAATTGCAAAAAACTTTGAAGCTCATCAATCGTTAATTTTTGTACGACTCAAACGTGTATTAATCAAAATATAAGCGCAGTATTAAATAATAAATGAACGTTTATTACTAAAGTACAAAACGACTTCAAAACTAAAAAAGATGTTTTGTTAAGAAAGAGTAATTATAAGTTTTATTATATGACCCTTTTGAGTGTTGGAACCGTTTCCGAGAAATCAGATGATATAAATAATAAATACGAGTCGATAATGCGAAATTCAAAAAACCTTCTTGATTGTTAAAGACGATTAAAATAATGGATTCCAAATTGAGGAATTTCAATAGATTTTTCAACTTATTTACAGCATAAATTATACAAAAGCTTTATTAATTTAATAATGGACGCCTATATTCTAAACTTACTTTCGAGAACATATTTTATTGGTAACAGACAACGACTAATAACTCTTGAACTTGTCGGAGAGCTTTTATAGTAAATATATTATGACAGCGACAAGGTTAGCAGATATTACATATAATGCAGGTTTTATTTGGGAGGTCAACCGATAATGCTACTTTCACCATAAATAAAATAAAATAAAAAGTTAAATAATAGTTTTGTAATGTATACAGTAGCTAATAGTTCTAAAATGTTTTCATAACTTGTCATCGCAATAGCCAAATGCCAACAATTCTACTACTAGCTTTGAAGTGAACTTAAATTGTTTTATTTTTCAACGGAAAGGAAGACGAAAATTTAGCTGAGCGAACAGCATTATTTTATTCCACTAGTATTTCAAAATGAGGTTTCTCTAATTGAAGAAGAAACTTCGACAGGAACTTTCTTCTTTATAATAATAATAATATTAATGTTTGCTTCCGATAAAATGCATACACATTTAGTTAGTAATTTAGTTATACTATGTTAGTAAAAAAATAAGGATAAATTAAATTATATCTATATAGTTAAGAAACTTGAATGTCCTACCCACCTGCAATATCATCTAATGCTTCTGAATGGGACAGTCAAGCCTATATTTATGCTGATGTAGATGATTTTTGGTCGCTTGCTTTTTTTTGTGCATTAAAATTTTTCTTAAAATACTTTTTTACTTTTAAGTTATTTACACCTTTGTATTTAAAAATATTTCTCAATCTGTCCATTACAACTAACGTATCATTTTTTCTAGGCTTCTTGCCGGTACATTGCGTGCAATTCAGCTCTTCAATTTTAAGAACTTTCGGAGTCTTTACCCTACAGCTACAGCAGACCTACATCCGCAACAAAGAGTTTTGAACCAAAATCAACCACGGCATGATCAACACTACTTCCCTGCATCATATGCACTGTTGAAGCCCAGCATAATACAATGGGCTACATTCTTTGTCCCACAGTACTGAGGCAGTATTTGACCAGAAACTGCACAGATTTGGGGTATTTAACGTGAATACTATCATTACTCGACATTTGCTTTCTCCAACCTTTTTTTTGCGTTGATGTTTCTTTTCTCGTTTTACCCCACGAGTACCGAAAAAATAGCAGTCAACCATCTCAGAACTTCGAAGTATAAGTGAATGCTACAGGACAAACGGGTCCATAACCGGGTATGCAACAAAGTCCACCGTAATCTTCTTAGGCAGTACGTTCACGACACTAATTTAGCTCCTAATGCCACTCATACCTCGGCATAGCCAAACCTTTACTTGGGTACTGAGCCACTTATTTTGGCTGTAGCATTAATAATGGTAAAGAGCATGTTTAGTATTAAGTTAAACGTATATTCACAGTTTCGTGATTGCGATACTAACCGTTAGGAAGTTCCACGTTAGGATGTAATCGTGGATGCAGCTTCAGTTCATGGAAAAGAATTTGGCTTCCTGTATTCTTCCTTCACTCTACAGTCTATTCTCCTCCGGAACGCACTCCCTTTCAAAATTAGAACGTAACAATCGTTATGCATTCAAGAAGAAAATTCGCGAACATTATTTAGATAAACTAGCAGAATTATCTCATTAGTAGTATTTATTTATGTATTTATATAAATACATTTGGCCAGGCGGACGTTATTCTGCCCTTTCCAACGACCCTCCCTATGAAAAAATCCTTAAATTCGCAATACAAAAATATTGAAGGTCACTTATCGGGATAAAATATATCCTATCTCTCAAGTTGGACCAAACTGCACACAGTGTGCAAAATTTCATTGAAATCAGTTCAATAGTTTAGAAGTTCATCGCGGACAAGCAATGTTACACGTAATTTTAATATATATAGATTAAATCTATGTAATTTATTTATGTTATTTATATATAATTTATATATAATATTATGCATGTATTAAATATTTTTGGATATGCAAGTTTAACCGTGTAGTGGCGGTGTAAATATCCACTACCCCGTAACATCCCGAGGGTGTCGTAAGAGGCGACAGAGGGAAAATGAAACTGATAACAACAATAATAAAAAACTGCGGTCGCCATCCCGCTTGTCAAGCGTGGTAACTATGGCAAAATCCCCTCCTGAGGCAATCTATAAGGGACTTTTATGGGCTGTAATGGATGAATGGATGGATGCAAGTTTATGTATATGTTTTATTTTGTTTTATACTTTAACTTACACTTCTTTACTTTAACTTACACTTATTACACGTATTTGCAAAGTTTCATGTCCGTGTTACCCTCATGAGAAAACAATCCTGACTGCAGTATTGGGCTATTTCTATTATCTTAGTGTATTGTCGTCAGAACTGAATAAGCATGCAAAGTCGTAAGTATAGAGCAAGTAGTCAAATTTGGCTTGCAAGATTTGAACTAGCATATTTATCTAGTATGCTAACTAGTATGTCTGTCGAGATAGTATGAATTTACTTTAGAGAAGTAATCTGATATTTGTAAAAAGAACCTCGAGCCAATGAACCAGATACACTAATTGAAAATTTATTTGCCTTTGAATGGCTAACGTTAGAAATCGTACTGAAGCCCGAAATGAACAGCGAATGAGCTCGATTGCTGATTATTAAACTACTAAATTGCTTAGTTATTTAGATGTATATTTGCGATATATAATGATAATATTCAAGATTACTTTTGATAATGTGGTTCAGAGAAATATATGGTTACGGAAAATAACACATGTGAATTTAATAATACATGTGAAGTTAAATAAAAGCTTGTTATGATAAAAATAAAATAGAATAAGATCCAAGGTAATAAAATTTGGACACGGCTTCTTCGGACGTAGGGCTCGCATCCGGAAGACGTAGCTATCGCTCGCTCTCTTCGGCCATTTAAAAGGGAAGTGGTCAACCGGACATACGATGCCGCTATTAGCAGTGATTCTTGAAGCGAGGTTGACTGCATGGTCATATTATCTACAACATACAAACATGTTTCTTAAGAAAAAATCACGGATTATTATTATTAAAATTGCATTTTGGATTTTTTACAATTTCGTTATAGGTTAAAGTATTCTATTATTAGAAATTGTGAATATACTTTTTTAATTTACTTACACACCTTACCCCCACACTAAGATTTTTTCTTGTATCGCGAAGGAAGTTTATTAACATAAATTGCACAAGTAAAAACATCCAGGCCCAGAACAATTATTTAAAAGCCATACAAATACTTGTTCCGTGTGGGATTCGAACATGCGGCCCCTAGTGTTGCATCTTATTGCTAAGCCAGTGCGCCACGGAGCCGTTCATATACATTATTCGTTTTCTTTTCTTTATAAAAAGTACACTAGTATTTTCTTCTATATTGTGGAGACAGATTACATACATACATTTCACAAGGACAAACATCCGGACCCGGAAAAATTATTTTTAGGCCATAGCCATAAGTGCAGGAGTCAAACCCGCGGCTCTCAACGCCGCAACTCATTGCTAACCCACTGCATCACGGTGCCGTTTGTATTGACATAACTTGTATTAAACTGGCGGGATTCTATTTCAATCTTTCCCATAATTAAAAAAAATATCTAAATTATATTTAGCCTACTTGGAGTGCAAACATTTTTAGTAATACATATTTTAAATTTTGTTTCTGAGGCTAGCCATCGCCCTTCACAATACGCGAGCAAGCCTGGTTCCGACCTCCGCCGACACATATAAATTGTTAATTGCAATTTTAAGTGCTGATTTAACACGTGCTCACACGTAAATGAAAACTTCGTGAGGAATCCTGCATGACTGAGTAATACAATGTTTCGAGGACAAGTAAACTCCGCGAGCACTGGAATACCACACTCGGCGCGGCGGTGGAGGCACGACCAATTATTATATTATAACCTTCTCAGAAATTATAGGAGGCTTGTACTCAGCTGTAAGATCCCCAACGCTTTTACTTTACTATTTTAATTTATATTTAAGACGACTGTTCCTCGTGACTTCGCCCGCGTGAAATTTAGGTTTTTACTTTTTTGTGCGGAACCTTAATTCTTTATCTTTAATAAAAGTAGCCTAAGTTACTCCTTATAACATCAGCTGTCTACCACTGAATCATCATAATCATCATCATTAAAGACCTTCACAAGTCCACTGCTGAACATAGGCCTCCCTCAAGGAATGCCACAAAACACGGTCCTGAGTCACCTGCATCCATCCACCTGCTGGAAGTCGATGGATGCTGCCACTGAAAGTCCCATCAAAATCAATCCACCCGTTTTGGAGATTAGCCGTTACAAACAGACAGACAGACAGATGATAATTTTAAAATGTATGTTTTTGTTATAAGTACCGTATATACTTTCATACGCATTTAGTGAAAAGCTGTTATTTTGAAGTCCCCATTTTAACTTATAGTTCAAGCTGATCTCCATTTTTACATTGATTCAATTAACTCTACAACATAAGTAGCTATGGAAGAGCACAGTCATCTTTCCCAAGCATTCTTTTGCTTACTTCAATCACTGTAAAAATAATGTAAAACTCCATTTTTCGAACCATTCATGCTACAACTATATATCTGCAGCTTAGCTCTATTACTTATAACAGTAACAAGTAAAAATAAGTTATATATGCGAAAAAATACTTAAAATTGGTTTTTGTTGATATGACGCATGAAGATCATTATTTGAATTATGTATAGATGAAAATTCTCCACTCACATTTATTAAAATTAAAAATAATATATAAATAAGAGGGATGAAGTGATGACCTGGTAAGATATGCAGGAAGTCGATGGATGCAGGTCAGGACCGTGCTTTGTTAATTTGTTTAATTATAAATATTTTTGAAAGTCATACGCGGTGTAAAGGCGGCATAAGAAAATCGATAACCTCATATCATCCCGTGTGTGACGTAAGAGATGACAGAAGAAAACTAAACCATGAGATGGGCACCAGCATCTATCTGATAACAGTTCAGATTAATAAAAAAAACTGCGGTTACCAACCCGCGATACTTAATATCCTCCCTATGAGACCAATATCTAGGAGGCCTATGTATATGTATGAAAGAATTAAAATCTTAAGCCGCAAACGCGCATCGGATATACTTAACGGATAATTATGAATTAATTAATAAATCATGAATAAATAAATTATTTTATTTTTCTTCTAGAAATTATAATTAATAAATAAGCAGCTTAACTCAAGACTTCATTTGACATGATGGGAAAATTGGTACAGTTAATGATGAGCAAGATAATGTGCGGGGGCTGGAGCAACGTGATGCGCAGGAGCGGAATGGCTGACTACTGCGTTGAAGCCGTTGTGGTC
This sequence comes from Parnassius mnemosyne, assembly GCA_963668995.1. Classification (NCBI taxonomy): domain Eukaryota; kingdom Metazoa; phylum Arthropoda; class Insecta; order Lepidoptera; family Papilionidae; genus Parnassius; species Parnassius mnemosyne. Next base: position 37,135,480 of record CAVLGL010000159.1, read on the forward strand.
GTCAGCGGAGTATTGCACATTGCGCACGGAGCCATCAGCCTCGAGGAGCGAGTATTCACCATGCACGACGTCACCGTCGCGGCTCTCGTGTTGGGACTTGTTGTCGCCAGTGTGTCCATCGGCCACGGAGTATGCGAAGTCGTATTTCGGGTGAGCCTTGAATTAAAAATACGTGGATAAGGAAGACTGTAAGCTTACGTTACAATTTAAAAAGTGTGGTTATTTTCAATATTGTAGCAGGGCTAAATGATTTACTTACGTATTCCTCGTGTTGTGCGGTGGCAACGAACTTGGTCACGGGAACAGCATGGCTGATGATAGGCGCGGCGTAGTGCGCTGGTGCCGCTGCGTAAGATACGGGAGCAATTCCGATTGCAGCATGGGGCTGGTCATGACGCAAGATTGATTGAGAGGACACAGCATGGCCGGCGGAATAACGGGCGGGAGCCGCATAAGTGGCGACTGGAGCAGCGTGGTAGGCGAGAGGGGCGGCGTGTACGGCGACGGGTGCAGAGTGAATAGCCTGAGGTTGGTCGTGACGCACGATGCTCTGTGAGGAGACAGCTGCAGCAGATGAGTAGTGTGGCTGAGGCAAGAGCCCTGCCGCAGACACTGCCAGTACGGCACTCAGAGCTAAAACCTGTAAGAATGACATAAGATGGAATAATGCTACACTATCTTATTGCAAAAAGCTTTGAAGCTCATCAAGCGTTCCTTTTTGTAGTATTATTAAAGAGAATGACACAAACATGTGTTAATTTGTAATATTTTTTTTATATATAAAATTACGAGTCATATATACGTAATTCAAAAAACCTTCTCGTTTGTTGAAAACGGTTAAAATAATGGGTTCAGATTGAGGAATTTCTGCAGATTTTTCAACGGATTTAGAGTATAAATTAAACAAAAGCTTTATTAATTTAAAAATGGACACCTATATTCGTAACTTACTTTCGAGAACATATTTTATTGATAACAGACACCGACTAATAACTTTTGAATTTGTCGCTGAGCTTTTATAGTAAATATATTTTGACTGCGACAAGGTCAGCAGGTCATATTGTGTACATGTAGGTTTTATTTGAGAGGTTAACCAATACTGCTACTTTCACTATGAATATATCATGTTAAATAATAGTTTTGTAATGTATACAGTTTTGAATATTTCTAAAAAAGCAAATCATTAAGTTTTCATAGCTAATTACTGCAATAACAAAATGCCGTCAGTTCGTACCTACTACAAATATTGACACGTCGATTTCGATTTATTATTGTCCTACTCACTGTGCGGTACATGAAAAATATGACTTGTACACTACCTTAAATTTAGTTACCAGACATAGAAAACTCGTATATATCCCTTCATTATTATGAATATATATCCACATTAAACCTAAGTAAGACCACTTTAGTATTATTAGCGGTTAATTTATGAGTAAAACTATTAAATTGTGCGTTAGCATCAGTATTTAATACAAGGCTTTAAATGTCCCAGTCAATTTTACCAGGTACAGCGCCAGCAGAACTAGGAACATTAGAATTATCGACAAATTGTTGATAATGGGACTGTAACTAAAACAAAAATATCTACTATATCTGTATTTTTTATTTTGTATCAGGTAAAAAAACAAGATAAAATGGGATTAATTGGTTAGTTAAAATAAAAACATAATAAGAAATACATTATTGGTAGCTATATTGTAATATTCAGTTGTGTAGTATGTATTTCAATGAAATTTAATTAATCTTATATAGTTCAAACATAATGTTACATCACATTCAACACATTAATGTTTCTACTATTATCAATTTTTATCAACTTCCTACTCTTCATTTCTATACTCAAGTTTTTATAACATTGAGCAAAATTCTTTCGTTTTCGTCCTTTCTGAAAAGTATGTATTTTCTTCTTGGATTTTGTGTTGGTGTTGACGTGAATTGAAATTATGGCAAAGTGGAATATATAGTCTGTCTAATCAAATCCAAATACAGTCCACTTTGCAAACGATTTATGACCGCTCTAAAGAAATAGACAATGAGGAGGATAGAGTTCATTTGTGGCGTTGCTTTGATTGACCAATTACGTAGTAATTTTGTAAAGGTATTGACTAATTACAATTTGTATAACATGCAAGTCTACTTAGCAGCAAAGGTGGAATATCAAGTCATGGGTATCGCTCGAAGAATTGTACTGTTATATAAAACATGTAATGTCTCGCCTTACAAGTCGAATCACAAACGATTGTTCGTAATCCGCACTGAAATTACGACCATCGTTGCCACCTATAGAACTCGCGTCGTTCGATTATGATATCCGTTCGTAGTAATTATTTTATGCAAGTTTTAAATCCACTATGCATGATAATCCGTCTCTATCGGACGACAATAAATTGTTTTACTTGATATTACTCCTTGTGCTGAGAACTCTATAAGTATGCTAGCATCGACTTATATGCTGACGACATCAATCTCGTCAAACTACGTACTTTACAAAGTCATGTTTTATGTTTATGCTACTAGCCGTTCAATGAGGGGACAATCCTGGCTGCAGCATCAGTTAATGGTAAAGGTCATGTCTAGCATCCATCAAAATCCAAGTACTATACCTAGAGGATATAATATATGCGCAAACTTAAAAAATAATAGATCCATAACTGAATGAAACAGTTGTAGTGTAAAAATATCCACTACCCCATATCTTACTGTGAGTATCGAAGGGAAACTGAAACAGGAGATGGGTAGCAGCATCTTCTGTCAACAAATCAAAATTATAAAAACTGCGGTTGCCAACCCGCTTGCCAAACGTGACAACTATGGCAAAATCACCCCTATGAGGCAATCTATAGGGGAGGTCTATGTTCAACAGTGGACTTTTATAGGTTGTAATGGTAACCGAATGGTCAATATTAAGTAAAATATATGAGTAACATGCCTGAGTTCTAAATCAAAAAATTAATTAATGAAGTTCACTCACGCCTGTCTTATTAGGATTTCAGTAAGGAATTTAGACGTTCACGATTCTTAATAACTTTACAAAATTTCTTTACATTTAACCATTTCAATGGATCGGGAAAACTAAGTAGACATAGTTTATTTGTTTTGATATAAAAAAAGGCAAACCATGTTAATAATTTTATTCTATTGCAAAAATTTTCTTTATTTGGTTTTACTTTTAAATTACTGTCATTTTTTACATTATATAAAAAAAAAGAAAACAATATGTAACAAGTGGGATGCGGGAAGTAAAGACTGTGTACAAGAACTTCAGAAGGAGGCGGAGTTATAGCCGAAATAAGAATTTTTGTGTGTATGTGTGTAATGGAGTGTAATGAGAACTTTTTGCCCCTGTTCAACCATGACCCCAAGACATCCTCGACATGATAGGCTATTTATTTAAAGTGACTAGGCCTAAAGTTCGAATCACCCCACCCAACTCATTTGTAGTTTTTACTTTCAATTACTTCCAATTATTAAGAATATACTAAGACTTATATGTTTCACAGCTAAATGCCACTTCGCAGCTTGCACGGGTGGGCCGGGTCGAACTGGGAAAGTACCGAGAACTTACAGAATACCATCGTGAAGTAGAAACTTTGCTTCTACGTATCACTTGGCAAGTGCAGATGGCTAGGGCCAACCCCCCCCCCCCCGTGGGTGCGAAATTTAAAAATAAGAGACTACCCCAGGAGGGTACCAGCACTCTTGATAATGGAGAATCTCTCACAGAGCATCCAGGCTGAAGCCAGCGTGGCAGGGTTCTCCCTAGGCGTGGGTGCTCAGGCTGGAGTGGGGATGGGAGGAGGCTAAATCCGGGATAGCGATCATGACATCATCTTCCCTGTTATACCTTCTGCTGACCTCTCATCCAGACGGATATCAGGTCTCTATCGACGCCCCTCTTGTTTCTTCGGACTTTGGTGCATTCTACAGGGTGTTACTAAATATGAGAGAACTAGGTTACCTATCCCTACAATCCTGTACCCCAAAATAATTTAAATAATAGGTTATCAAAAATATAAAATATAAAACCACGGTCGTATTGGATTTTAATTTTTAACTATATTCTTGTATATAGAAGACAGATCTAAAAAGTAAAACTTAAAAATATTTTACTCGTTATTAAATTTCGGCAGAATTACTTCTCAAATGACATTCAGTTCCGCGCTAAGGAAAGGCCAAATTGGCTCCTAAAAAGCTTTTCTTGCTTTGTGTAGCGGGACAGAATTTTATGATGACACACCGCTTGCAACTTAACAATGCGCAAGTTTGTCTTCACGTAAAATACTGTTCATTTATTAATTTATTATTCTTTTATTCTATTAAATAAGGAGTAAAAGAAGTATAGAGTATACCTACAGTTCATTTTTTTTACTAATCTTAAAACCAATGTCATCACACGATGACAATTAAAACCGACGGCCCAATGTCTTTACATGCGAACAAAAAGAATCACATGCAAAGTTGTAAAAATACATTTAATGAGGTGTTATATTATATAAGACACATAAACTATTTTGTTCTATCTTTCCTAGAACACTTTCTAATGAACTCGTTTCGGTCTGGGCGGCAAGCGCTTTTTTATTTAGTTCTCCACAGAGAACATTAAGTGTTACTTTGTATATGCCATTTTTGGCCTGTGCCTTACGAGGATAGATATCAAAAATACAAAAACACAAAACGAACTACTTCGATGAGACTCATAACGGTTAGATTCCAACACAAAAGATAGGTTATAGAAGAACCATTGTCAGTTCCCATCAGGTCATCTTTTTAACATCGAATGAGAGCTCATCCTTCGACTTCCAAAAAAAGAACTTTTTTCAGCTCATCAGAAAATGAAGTAATGTTTAGAATTTTATCGTACATTGTCATTATAAATTTTCTTTTACAGAAATGAAACATCGTTTCTGTGTACATTAGAACTTTATTTTTGTTTGTGTGTTGATTATTAATATGAATACGATTTAATGTTGATGTTAAGTGGGCACATATCTCACTCAGAAGTACACGATCATAAAAGAACTGTTATTATTTTTTTAGATCGCTAAAAATCCATCATTTATCTCAACATTTGCATAATTTCTGGTATCAGCTATTTTTATAATTTTGATGATTTTGAATTCTTTATTGTCTAGCGACCTTTGATTTCCATTTTAATCTCATTGATATTAATTTAACCCATTTGTTGTAGCGTGCACTACATATAGTTCATTACTATTGTCTTACTATTGTGTCTGAAAACCTGACGGTGAAAGTGTTAAATTAAAAAAAAAATATGCTGTGGACTTTAGATCTTCTTTTTTCCTTCTTTATGCTTTAAAACACTAGGATTTTCTCCTGTATCGTTGGGATAGATTATGCACATATATTTCACAAGGACAAACATCGCGACCCGGAACAATTATTTGCAGGCCATACAAATACTTGTACCGTGCAGGATACGAACCCGCGGCCCATAGCGCTGAAACTTGTTGCTAAGACACTGCGCCACGGAGCCAACAAACTAATAAACAAAAAATGGAATCATTTTTACTCATAAGGTTTAAGAAAAAATGCCTCGTAACCAGTAAAAAAGGGTCTCCAGTTCTATACACATACGGAACACAGCATTAATAAACTGATGTTTACGCTGGTGTTCTTTGAGAGCACGCGTCTTCCCGGGCCGAGCTGACCCATTCTGGATATAACCACATAAAGGCTGCAGCGTGGCACTAAAACGTTAAAAGATATACTGTAGGTAAGTATCTTTTTTTCATACTATAAAACAGCGTCATTTAACCTAAATTCGGGATTTAGACGTATTTATTTGTGATCCATAATAAACAAAAAGTTAAAAATTACGGACGAGTAGTTTTAATAAATTATTATTTCTATAGAAATAATAGCAATAAATTATATAACTAATTCAAAGTGTCGGTCAGAATTGTCACTTAATGATGAGCCAAATAATGTGTGGGCGCTGGAGCACTGTGATGCGCGGGAGCCGAGTGGCTGACTACAGCGTTGAATCCATTGTGGTCGTCAGCGGTGTACTGCACTGTGCGTACTGAGCCATCAGCTTCAAGCAGCGAGTACTCGCCGTGCACGGCATCACCATCGCGGCTCTCGTGTTGGGACTTGTTGTCGCCAGTGTGTCCATCGGCCACGGAGTATGCGAAGTCGTATTTAGGATGAGCCTTGAATTAAAAATACGTGGTTAAGTACTGCTTAGTTCGACGAAGCTAACGTTACAATTAAACATTTGTTATTATTTTTGTTTTTTGTTATTTTTAATATCGCTTTACTGTTTATATGATTTACTCACGTATTCCTCGTGTTGTGCGGTGGCAACAAGCTTGGTCACGGGAGCAGCGTGGCTGATGATAGGCGCGGCGTAGTGCGCTGGTGCCGCTGCGTAAGATACGGGAGCAATTCCGATTGCGGCACGTGGCTGGTCATGACGCAAGATTGTTTGAGAGGACACAGCATGGCCGGCGGAATAATGAGCGGGAGCCGCATAAGTGGCGACTGGAGCAGCGTGGTATGCGAGAGGGGCGGCGTGTACGGCGATGGGTGCAGAGTGAATAGCCTGAGGTTGGTCGTGACGCACGATGCTCTGTGAGGAGACAGCTGCAGCAGATGAGTAGTGTGGCTGAGGCAAGAGCCCTGCCGCAGACACTGCCAGAACGGCGCTCAGTGCTAAAATCTGTAACAATTTAGTAACTTTGTGTTATTGACGGTTTAAGAAAGTAAAATCTGTATGTATAGAGATATTATAAAATAGTGAAATGCTATGCTTATCTATAATATAGAATTATATATGTATATTATATAATAAAAGTTTATCGACTCTACAAAAATAGCACCATGATATTTAATATCTTTATAATACATATATTGTATATTAAAAAGTAGTCTTACTTTTGAGAACATGTTTATTCGACGTTAACAGTGAACCTGTTGTGAACTAATAAATTTCTTAAGTGTCGCCGAGCTTTTATACTGATTGAATTTTGGCAGTGGCAAGGTTATCAGGTTAAAAGTAGTTTTGCATGATTAATGTTTGGTGTAAGTATTGTTATACTAATTTTAACGCATTAAAATGTAAGTAAAATTGAGGTTCCCTTAAATAACACTTCTTGATATAAATTAAACTTATCTTCGAACGATATTCAAACTAATTTTCAGCGTCATTTTTGTGCTGATCTTAGAATAATAATATTAAATTATATTATATTCGACTGCTTTGTTAGTTAAGTTATCGTAAGCGCGACTGCGGTCGTAGGAAATAGGAAGTGTTTCAACCCATGCCTCGTAAAGCACGTAAAGCCTTGGTACTGCGCCTCACCTCTCTCAGGACGTGTCGGATTACCGTGCCATCGAAATATGAGAGAATAGAAAGTTCACTTGTCCTTGCGCACATACTCATGCACTATATAACCCTGTCCTGCACCTTTTTTATCATAGTTTTTAATAAAATAAGTGTAACCAACAAGAACACAGTCCACCTGATGTTAAGTGTATTCTGAGCCCATAAACATCCACGTTTCAATTAAGAATCAAAATGCAGCGTTATCACCCCCGAGGATGTAATGCCTCCTTTCCAGTATAAAGTAAATCGGGTTCTCTGCACTCACCATACGAAACACAGCAGTATTAGATCAGTGTTGTGCGGCGTATGATAGAGACTGACAAAAGAGTGACTTATCAGCAGATTCGGACAAGTTTAGGCATCGGTATGAGTCAAGTGCACAAAATCCTCCATGAACATTTAGCGGTCAGGAAGCTTTGTACCCGGTGGATATCTCATAATTTGACAGAGGCCCAAAAACTCCGTCGTGTTAATATGTGTCGTGAAATGGTTCAAAGATTTAACGTAGGTGACCCAAATGATGTGTTCGACATACTTACGGGTGACAAAAGTTAGATTTATTGTTATGATCCTGAAACTATGAGACAGTCTGCTGTCTGAGTGTTTCCTTCCGAGGACTTGCCAACTAAAGTGAAGAGAGGTCGAATCTTGGGAAAAAAGATGGAGGCCTCGTTCTTCGGAAGGACAGGTCATTACGCAACAATTGTTTTAAAGGATCAAAAAACAGTTACTACAGAAAGGTATACTAACAATTGTTTGCCACTTCTCTTGGAAAAAGTTCGGGAGAAACAACCTCGCAGTAGAATCCTCCTTCACCACGACAACGCCTCGTCGTACACCGCAGAGCAAATAATCGACTACTTGGCGACGTCAGACTCAGAATTACTGGGTCACCCTATATTCCTAAACTTGAATCTTGCGATTTTTATTTATTTCCGACCGAGGAAGCAGTGGTTGCGTTTCAAAATACCGTCGAAGAGACCCCTAAGGACGAGTGGGCAAAGTGCTTTTCTCAGTGTATCCATAAGATGCAGCGATGTATTGATGTAAATGAACACTATTTTGAAAAGATATAATAAAACTAATAACTTGCTAGTTTGTTCACTTTTTGATTTTCTAAGAACTTTCAGTGTCACCCTCGTACAACCACAATAGATATAGCTGCAGCGTGGCTGTGCTACGTGTTATGTATGCCACGTGGAGCATCATATTCAAACAAATCCCGATGTCTCTATATGCCGTTAAAGCGTCAGCCAAATATCAGAGATAAAGTGTTCTTCAACAGAATATTTAAAATTATTATTATTTAAATTAATAAATAAATGAATAAAATATTTAAAATGTATTTAATCAATGTTAACCTTGGACAATGATAATAAGAGTTAAGTATCTATACTTTACTCATACATTTATTGATGTTTTCAATTTTTAATATTATGAAAATCATAAAATTAGTATACCAAAGGGACATAATGAATGTGCATAGATAAAAATATTAGAATAAGTATAATTAAGGTATTTGAATCCATTTGAAATAATAAATAATAAATCAAATTCACATACACCCACTTAATTATCAACACGGATTTCGGTAAGGACTTTAGACGTTCACGTCTGGTATTAACTTTATAAATTTTATTGAGATGAAATGGATCGGGGAAACTAAGGAGATGTAATTATGTTTTTTGATATAAAAAGTGTAAGTAAACATCAGTACTATATATATCGGTAATATGATGTGGATCCTGTTATTGAGTTATGTGTTCAGAATAACTTAAAAATTAAAATTATCCGAAGCCGCAGCAAGTCCTGTGTTTTTATTTATTGGTAAAACACATTCTCGGGTTTATAGCTTGGCCGCTGCTCTTATGTTTGTTGCTAGACATAGGCTTCAATTTCAATCCACATAATATAAATGATATCAGCACTCACGCACAAAAAGCACTAGGTCAGAAAATCGAGTTAATTTACTGGCTGACTTGACCGTGTAGTGGCGTTGTAAAAATATCACTACATCATATGATGTAAATGAAATGAGGGAATAGCCAACAGAGTTTTCCTAATAACTACTACCATATACCATATACTCAGCTGCCAAGCGTGACGTAATAATTAAATAATTATACGGGATTCACACAAGGATAAATGCAATCTTAATACAAAATCAATGTTTTACAAATTTGCACGCTTCCTGTACATAATAGTTATATAAAAATATTCATATTTTTAATATATAAAATATAAAATTATTCATATCTGTTTTGTTTCATGTTTATTATCGGTATGGTTGGTCTAGTTACATTAAAATTTAGACGAAATATAGCGATGTGAACTTGAGCATGCGTCGAAGGCCGGTATTTGCGCTGCGCCCCACGCATGGCACTGCTACCATACGAGGGCGAAATTGATGATTTTATTACTAAACACAAATATGCTTACATATTTAGTTGCAAAAGTGAAGGGAAATTTGGTAATTTCTTTAATTTTTTTTTTATTTCATTATAAATATTTGGGTTTTCAGTTCCATGCTATTTAGGAAAACCTTACTGTCGTAAAGAAAACTTAATTTTTTATAGAATAAGGATGACGCACTAACACAGTCCAACTGATATTAGGTGGAAGCTATGTACTATGGATATCTGCATATTCTATTCTCGATTGGGTTACAATTTTGCATTTTGTTAATTTAAAAAGATTTATTAAAATAACAAAAATCTAAATTGTAATCTATCACGTGTTTTAATTTTTTTGTAAAAGCGGATTACGGAAATATTAAGTGTTAGGTCGCGAATCCTTCTCGCCCGCTCCGCTTTTTCCTTGTTCCGATGCTTTTCAATTTCAATCATAGATGTTCCTTATATGGAATACTGGAGTTAAATATTATATATTTTTTAATAAACTTACCAGTAGGTTGGTAAGTTTATTAAGAATATTCATTTTTCCACAAGACCTAAAATTTTATAGGAGTATTTTTATAACCTGAATCGTAGTTCAGTTCTGTTAACGGATTTCTAATCGATAAGTTGTTGCGTTGCGAAAATTTCATGTTCAAATTTTTTATAGTAGAATTAGCTGGCCAGGCAGACGTTGTTCTGCTCTCTCCGACGACCCTGTGTCCTATAAAAATTCTTAAATTCGTAATAAAAAATATTGAGGGTCACTTATCGAGATAAAAACTATCCTATCTCTCAAATTGAACCAGACTGCACACAGTGTGCAAAATTTCATTGAAATCAGTTCAGTAGTTTAGGAGTTCATCGCGGACAAACAACGTGACACGTAATTTTTATATATAAAGATGATAAAATGATGTCGCCCATAGTCACCTAAATCAATTCTCGATTAAGAATCAAATTATAGTAGTGTTATCACCACTAAGGATTTAGAAAGAATGCCTTGTTGTTAGTGAAAAATGCCTCTGGCCCTCTGCATATAAATCACATGAAACACAGTAGCAGCTGATGTATTACGCTGGTATGTTATGAGAGCGTGGTACTGCCACGCTCTAGCTAGCAACCTATTCATGATGTAACCATAATACAGCTGCAGCGTGGCTCTACCACGTTGAAATATAAACTGTAGCTTTCATTTTACATACTATGAAACAGTGTCATTTAATCTAAATTCCGGATCAGTATCACATTTCATAATAAATAAAACGGTAAAGATATAGAACGACTAATTTTAATAAATTATTATTTCTATAGAAGTAATTACAATGAATTATATAACTAATTCAAAGTTGTCGGTCAGGATTGTCACTTAATGATGAGCCAGATAATGTGTGGGCGCTGGAGCACTGTGATGCGCGGGAGCGGAGTTGCTGACTACAGCGTTGAATCCATTGTGGTCATCAGCGGTGTACTGCACTGTGCGTACTGAGCCATCAGCTTCAAGCAACGAGTACTCGCCGTGCACAGCATCACCATCGCGGCTCTCGTGTTGGGACTTGTTGTCGCCAGTGTGTCCATCGGCCACGGAGTATGCGAAGTCGTATTTAGGATGAGCCTTGAATTAAAAATACGTGGTTACGTACTGCTTAGTACGACGAAGCTTACAATTAAATATTTGTTATTAGTTTTGTTTTTTGTTACTTTTAATACTGCTTTAATGTTTATATGATTTACTCACGTATTCCTCGTGTTGTGCGGTGGAAACAAACTTGGTCACGGGAGCAGCATGGCTGATGACAGGCGCGGCGTAGTGCGCTGGTGCCGCTGCGTAAGATACGGGAGCAATTCCGATGGCGGCATGGGGCTGGTCATGACGCAAGATTGTTTGAGAGGACACGGCATGGCCGGCGGAATAACGGCCGGGAGCCGCATAAGTGGCGACTGGAGCAGCGTGGTAGGCGAGAGGGGCGGCGTGTACGGCGACGGGTGCAGAGTGGATAGCCTGAGGTTGGTCGTGACGCACGATGCTCTGTGAGGAGACAGCTGCAGCAGATGAGTAGTGTGGTTGAGGCAAGAGCCCTGCCACAGACACTGCCAGAACGGCGCTCAGTGCTAAAATCTGTAACAATTTAGTAACTTTATGTTATTGATGGTTTAAGAAAGTAAAATATGTATGTATAAAATATAAATATTATATTATATTATAAAATAGTGAAATGCTATGCTTATCTATTATATAGAATTATATATGTATAATATAAAAAAAATTGTCAACTCTACAAAAATAGCACCATGATATGTAATATTTCTATAATTTATTAAAAAATAATCTTACTTTTGAGAACATGTTTATTCAACGTTAACAGTGAACCTGTTGTGAACTAATAAACTTGTAAGTGTCGCCGAGCTTTTATACTGACTGAATTTCGGCATTGGCAAGGTTGTCAGGTCATAAGTAGTTTTGCATGATTAATGTTTGGTGTAAGTAATGTTATACTAATTTTAACGCTATTAAAATGTAAGTAAAATTGAGGTTCCTTTAAATAACACTTCTTGATATAAAAGTTACCTAACTTATCTTCGAACCATATTCAAACTAATTTTCAGCGTACTCTAGTAAATTAAATGGTAAAACGATGTGTCATTTGTTTGAGCGTAATGGAGTTATAAAGCAATTATTGTACATTTTTGTGCTGATGTTAGAATAATAATATTCAATTATAGCATGTTCGAGTGCCTCGTTAGTTTAGATATCTTACGCGCGACTGCAGATCCTTCATAAATAACTGATTTTGGTAAGACCTGTTAATCAGTTATTTTTAGAGTTTTCGGTCAAGAAATTCTTCTTATCAACCCGGGCGCAGGAAGTAGGCAGTGTTGCAACTAATGATGGGCGATTTTAACTGAAACTAATCGAATTAGTCGATTGTTCAGTTTAGTCGATAAAATTTGATAACAATCCATCTTAGTCGATTGTTATCGACGGCGTGCGGCGGGTGACAATGACTGACACCGTTTCCTTGTAAACTTTAACTACTAATTTGTAGCGCAGCGCACCCATTATACGTACTACTAAATAAGTATATACAAAAGATGGTGTGCAGCGCGCTTGCGCTAAGCTAAGTCTGTGCTTACGTTACGACTGCAGTTATTGGGTATGCGCTTGGCGCTAATAGATTATTCAATTATCTGTTTTGTATTGTAATCAAACCATCGATCGAGGATACATCCATTCTAGACAAGGCGTTCATGGTTAAATTTATTTATTTGTTAAAACTTAGTTACTTTTTAACAGATAAAATTAACAGTAAAAATATTACTTGCTTTTGTATTGTATTTTCTTTTTATATTTTTGATGTTATTTTTATTGCTTAAATTTTACACATGAAATTTTAATTCAATAAGCATTTCTTTATAATTTAATAAATACAGGACTCTCTAGTATTAAAGTCTTGTTAAGCTAAGCGTATTTAAAAGTTTATTAATTCAATATTTGCAATATATTATGATTTTTAAGCATCACGTCAAGCCGGTCATTTATTACCCGTGCATGACCTTTCTCTAAACAAGTAAATAAGCAACTAAAGTAAACAAATTATAATATATATTATGTAATACTTAAAAACAATCAGCGCATTCAACACTCCCTCACGCACCGGCCCGCGCGATCTTCCGCAGTTCACCCCACGCACAAGCACACGTCGTTGCATCGACGCACAGCGCACGCCGCACATCGCATACTCGCATGCATTACATAGCGGCGGATTGCAGTGTGCAATGTGCGTACAATTAGTAGTTATTCGAATAATCATGGTGAGGAACTACTAAATCGACAATCAAATTCGCTCGAATATTATGTAAATGAAATGAGGGAATAGCCAACAGAGTTTTCCTAATAACTACTAATACTCACTTGCAAAGCGTGGCATCTATGGCAAGATCTCCCATATGAGGATTTATAGGATGCAATCTATAGGATTTTTCATAGGCGTAACGGTTATGGTCACTGTAACCGCACCGTACAAGGCATATAGATTGTGAAACGTAATTATAGGGGATTCGCACAAGAATAAATGCAATCTTAACATTCAAGCGGGCGCGCGGTCATTTGTAATAGGAGCGAGCGCGCGTAACCGAAAAGACCTATGGGATGAATAAGAGAAACAGAGCACTAATTATTCAATATTTATTTATTTATTTGTACTCCGATATATTATCATTTTCCTTAAAGTCTGATTTGTCAAAAAAAGTTATTAAAATTATGAAAAAGAAACAATTATTAAATTAATTAACATAACTCAAATATTCTTTGAGTCAAAACAAAAATTAGGAACACAAAAGCCTTCTACATATCTCAGAATAGTTTATATACCTAGTCTAATAATAAAAATTACAAAATAAAAATAAGAATTAATTAACTTTGGTTTAGTTTTCATCAGAATTAGTTTCTTCGTCCATATAACATTGATTGCAAATAAATGTTGTATGACTTCTGCAAATATTTTTCAACATAACTTACATTGCGTTTTTGATTGCCTCCTTTTTTTGGCTGGACATATTTTACAGGTTCCTCTGCATGTGCCGGATTTACCTGCTTCTGTATCAGCAGCACTATCCTCCATATTCAAATGCTTCCTTATGTTTTTTTTTTAGTTTTCTTGGAAGGCCTAAAATCGTTGATCTTCTTTGGACGTACGTACTCTTTTGTCAATTCAGTGCCTAATACCCGTAAATACATTCGACTTTTCCGTAGAGTCACATTATTTGCCCTCAATATCACCATACTATTTATTCCTGCAATATCCAGAAGACGAAAGAAGAGTGTCAATGGCCATCTATTATTCTTCCTTGAAACCGAATACATTTTTGCTTTTTTATCGACTTCATCGACACCCCTCTTTGTTTATTGTAAAATGTAACGATGCTGGGTTTGCGCTTTTGATTTGAACTTTCATCAGTTTCTGCAGCACAATGAAGTGATGATATAAGAACTACAGATCTTTTCTTTTAAGGCACGTAAGATACGAGTGTCGCTGTATCTGAAAATCCAAATTGACTTGACTATTCAGGTCAGTTTTTACCTATAAAGCAAGGAGGTATTTCTTTCTTGTTTTTACGCATGGTACCCACAACAGAAATCTTATAATCCTTGGCCAAATCGTTCATCTGCGGCATACTGGTATACCAACTGTCGATGGTAAGGTTTCTTCCAGTTACAGAAATTGGTGTAATTAGCCTCTTCACGACTGTCTGCCGCAGCATTACTCAACTGATATGGGCCTTCAAGCTGCTTGCCAGCATAAAGTTCAATATTTAGGACGTAAAACGTAGCAGCATCTAATAGATAAAGTTTGATCCCGTAATTGTCGGGCTTTGATTTCATGTACCATTGGAAGGGACATTTTTCTCGAAAGCCAACCATCACCTCATCGATTACAACGTTCTCTCCCACTGAATATGGCTAACAGTTTGACAGACAGTGTAAACATATCTAAAACTTCTCTTTTTGGCGCAGCTTTGTCTAGAGTATGACGAGCTTGTCGTGTAGTAGCATCATCAAACCGCAAAAAATTCAGTAGGAATTTTACTCTTTTTATTGACATAGTAGTAGGAAAAATAGGTATACCTGTCCCATAACTTGCATATAAATCTTCTAAATTGGCGTGTGATATCTTCAAGGATCCCGCTATGTACAACAATCCGAAAAGTGCTCGAATTTCCACCGCATCTGTCGGTTTGCAGTCACGTATTCTGTTTATACAATGGCGCTTTTTTTTTGAATAAATTCGTTGGTATATCTAACAACTTTTTCAATAATATTCTCTGAAATGAATAAACTCCAGGTTTGCGTAAATGTTGTCACCCCCACACAATTCCTACGAGTGCCCGCATCTTCCGTGAGAATATTTTGAACTTGACGCCTCACTCTGTTATTGTTAGATTTTTGCCACTTCGTTACTTTATCACGCCCTGTAAAACAGATACTTATTTCTAAAAGTGGCAAATCATCTTCTTCTGAGTCCGAGCAGTTTGATTCCTCAGCAGATCGAGGTTCCTCTGCAACGATGTGGTCGGAAGTTTCAGAGCCTTGGTCGCTGAGCTCTGATTCACTCTCTTCTTCGTCTTCTCTTAGCAATTCCACGAGTATTGCATTTTTTGGTAGCCGTCCACGACTCATTTTATATAAAAAAATCCAAGCTTAATTCGGTAATATTGAATGATGGCCGAAGAACTATTACGAGCGTGAACGAGGGTATGTCGCGTTGAGCGTGGCGCGTAACATTTTCGACGATAGGCGCGTGTAGTCTTTTCAGCGACTGCACCGGGACTAAAACAATTGCGATCTGTGGAGTGGGGGGAGCGCCCCGAGCGACAGTTTATTCTTTATTTTACTTCCAATGACATAGCGACAGGCTACCAGAAATGAGAAATAAATGTGATAAGTAATAATAATAATATGAATAAAAATGTACCAAGCGCTGTCGATTCAACTACGCGCTCCCGCTTGAAGGTTAATATAGAACCAATTTGTTACAAATTTGCACGCTTCGTGTATATAATAATTATATAAAAATATTGTCACTTTTCATATCTGTTTTCTTTCATGTTTATGATCGCTATGGTTGGTCTAGTTACATTTTAATTTGAAATTTAAAATTTTGTACAGCCGACTTCAATATAAGTGTTTATGCCCAAAATTGGTCATTTTGAACGCCGTCATATCGCGTTCGAGCTGGCACGTCACCCGATGGTATGTAAGTGAGGTACACGCCGCCAGGTGGGGCGGCCGTGTGCCGACGCTCGACGCGTGGGCGAAGAACATGAGTAGCTCGCTGGCCGCGATGCGGGAAATTCGCGTCTATCGGTTATCGCGGCAGAAGTTCACGTGACCGGTAGGGTCTAGATGGTTAGATTTAGCGCGTGTTACTTCGCTCCGTGGATATGTGACTTTCGCAATATTTAACTCGTTCGGGTGATGCGGAATTACGCACGCTCACGCCTAGTAGATATACGGTCTAGAATTCGAACCGCGCATTCCTTGTTCGAGAGCGTCTCCCGGTTGATTGTCTGGAAATCATTGTAATTGTGCCGTAGCGTTAAGTGCCCTTTTTTGTGTTGGCTGGTTTGTTAGTTTTACGTGTCAACGAGGCGTATTTTGAATTTTTTTCGCGGCGTGGTGTTTTGGTGTTGAATGAAGGAACTTAGTTGTGTTTAACGCTGAACCGTATGACTCATTAAGAGATCGCGTTAGTTCCCTATTTATAATTATTTGTGATAAGTGAATCCGGGACGTTGAATGTCGAATTTTGAACTACTGTCCATATTGTGTCGGGTATCACGTGTTCGATTCTACAACGAATGTGGAATTAGGCGAGTTTAAGTTAGTTAATTGTACAATGAAGCTAATAGACTGAAATAGTGACAATAAAGAAAGAAATGGTCCAGCGGCGGAGCCTGCTGGAGCGATGCAGCATTGTGGGGCAGCCTGGAACTCGGCCGCTGCTGGTCGCCTAAACTGGTCCAGGTCTCAGACATTTACACATCACTGAAAACTACTTGCCATTCACCTTACACCCACTTACGGCCTGACCGAGCCTTGGTGCGATCTTAGAGTCGGAAACAGGTAAGTGCTATATTTTCCTAGCATTCTCCCATACAGTTTATTATGATAGGAATTCTTCCATGTGGCCATTTGGGTCCGACCAGTGTCTGCCCGTCGAGCAGGCTGCTATGGGCCGCAGCCAGGGTGACCTTTGCAGGGGCAGCTGCGGGCCGTAACATTTTTGGTAGCAGAGCGTGGTCGGATTGGTTTAATTTTGTGTCTACAATCACGCCCGATCGTAATACGTAATAATAAAATTATTTTCCTTTGTTGCTTACTTTTTTGTTAGCGGGTAGATTTCAAAGCCGCACCAGTAGGTTGAGCAAGCGGAAGTTTTGTTAAGTATAGGTACTTACCGTAGTTTTTTTTATATAGAATTAGGGTGACAAACGAGCACACAGTCCACCCGATGGTAAGTGGCTGATGTGGCCCATAGACATCTGCATCTATCTTCGTTTGCGAATTAAAATGCAGATGCGTTGTCAGCCTTGAGGACTAAGATAGAATGCCTCTTTTCTAGTAAAATGGGTCTCCGGTTCTCTACACTCACCATACGAAACACAGCAGCATTGCTGCTATTTTACGCTGGTATTCTGTGAGAGCGTGGTCCTTCCCCGGTCGAGCCGACCCATTCGTGCTACAACTATACCACTAATATAGCTGCAGCATGGCGCTACCAAGTAAGCTCTTTATTAATAGCGTAAAATTTTGTACCAATTATTAAACACAAACACAATATTACAACGTGCTCATATTTTATTAAGGCTAGGTACTTTGATTAGGTAGATAAGGTTTTCACGTAATCGGATAATTATCGTTTTCGTATAAATATAGTAGACTAATTGTCGAAAGGTCGGTTGTCTGAGCGAGGCATTTTTTGTAGATCAACTGTGATGTGTATCTTTATTTGTATTGTAATTTGTATTGGATCCAATAAATAGTAATTTGTAATTGTGTAATTTGTATTTAACTTGATTTGATAGGGACGGTATTTGTTACTTGTTAATTTTTTTTGTATTTGTTATTTGTTAATTTGTAATTTGTATTTGAGCCGCGTAGTAATTTGTATTTAGAAAGTGATGCCATCGCACTGCCAGGGCTGTCACCATGCCGTTTTGTGTCTGGGTGCGAACGGCGTTTCCTCTCAGGGCTCTCCCGAGCCCTCGACTCCCACGGGCGGGGGCGCTCAGCCGCGCCCCCTGTCGGGGGGTTGTTCCCCCAGGGGCTCCTGCAGGCTGCTATGGGTCCCCGGCTAGGGCGACCTTTGCAGGGGCAGCTGCGGGCCGTAACAATAAGTTATTAAGAATAACTCAAAAACTATTAGTCTGACACTGATCAAATTGCACACGAGATGTAACAGATTTCATATAAAAAAATAATCATCGAAATCGGTTCACCCAGTAAAAAGTTATGAGGTAACACACATAAAAATACAGTCGAATTGAGTACCATCTCTTTTTGGAAGTCGTCAGAATAATTGAGACGAAATATTATAGCGATGTGAACTTGCGCATGCGTCGGATACCGGTATTTGCGCTGCGCCCCACGCAGTGCACTGCTACCATACGAGGGCGAAATTGATGATTTTATTACTAAACACAAATATGCTTACATATTTAATTACAAAAGTGAAGGGAAATTTTGTACTTTCTTTTATTTTTTTATTTCTTTAAAAATACTTACGTTTTCAGTTCCATGCCATTTAGAACCACCTTATTGTCGTAAAAAAACTTCATTTATTATAGAATAAGGACGATGCACTAACACAGTCATTTGATTAGATTGGGTTGAAATATAGCATTTTGTTAATTTGAAAATATTTATTAAATACAAAAAATGCGAAGTTGTAAGCTATCACGTGTTTAAATTTTTTTGTAAAAGCGGATTACGGAAATATTAACAGTGTAGGGGCGCGAATCCTTCTCGCTCTGTCCGCTTTTTCTTTGTCCGACGCGTTTCAATTTCACATGAAATATATGATGAAATATATACTGTAGTTTTCATTTTACATATATATTTACATATAAACAGCGTCATTTAATCTAAATTATGGATCAGTATTAAATTTAATCTATACAAATAAATAAAATTGAAGTGTCCGTTTATAATGTCAAAATCAGAGCTTTGTACTAAATATATATGAAAGTATATACGGTACTAATAACAAAAATACAATTTTTAAAGTTTTTGTCTGTCTGTCTGTCTGTCCGTCTGCCTGGACCGATTTTGACGGGATTTTCACTATCAGATAGCTGATGTCACAAGCAGTAACTTAGGCTACTTTTATTTTAGAAAAAGAATTAGGCTTCCACGCAAAAAATGAAAATCCCAAATAACACGCGGGCGAAGTCGCGGGGAACAGTTAGTAATAAATAAAACGGTAAAGATATAGAACGAGTAATTTTAATAAATTATTATTTAATAATAATTATATAACTAATCCAAAGTTATCGATAGGGATTGTCACTTAATGATGAGCCAGATAATGTGTGGGCGCTGAAGCACTATGATGCGCGGGAGCCGAGTGGCTGACTACGGCGTTGAACCCGTTGTGGTCGTCAGCGGTGTACTGTACTGTGCGTACTGAGCCATCAGCTTCAAGCAGCGAGTACTCGCCGTGCACAGCATCACCATCGCGGCTCTCGTGTTGGGACTTGTTGTCGCCAGTGTGTCCATCGGCCACGGAGTATGCAAAGTCGTATTTAGGATGAGCCTTGAATTAAAAATACGTGGTTAAGTACTGCTTAGTACGACGAAGCTTACGTTACAATAAAATATTTGTTATTAGTTTTGTTTTATGTTATCTTTAATATTGCTTTACTGTTTATATGATTTACTCACGTATTCCTCGTGTTGTGCGGTGGCAACAAACTTGGTCACGGGAGCAGAGTGGCTGATGATAGGCGCGGCGTAGTGCGCTGGTGCCGCTGCGTAAGATACGGGAGCAATACCGATTGCGGCATGGGGCTGGTCATGACGCAAGATTGTTTGAGAGGACACGGCATGTCCGGCGGAATAATGAGCGGGAGCCGCATAAGTGGCGACTGGAGCAGCGTGGTAGGCGAGAGGGGCGGCGTGTACGACGACGGGTGCAGAGTGAATAGCCTGAGGTTGGTCGTGACGCACGATGCTCTGTGAGGAGACAGCTGCAGCAGATGAGTAGTGTGGTTGAGGCAAGAGCCCTGCCGCAGACACTGCCAGAACGGCGCTCAGTGCTAAAATCTGTAACAATTTAGTAACTGTATGTTATTGATGGTTGAATAAAGTAAAATATATATGTAAAGAGATATTACAAAATAGTGAAATGCTATGCTAATCTATTACATAGAATTATATATGTATATTATATAATAAATGTTTGTCAACTCTACAAAAATAGCACCATGATATTTAATATCTCTACAATTTATTAAAAAGTAGTCTTACTTTTGAGAACATGTTTATTCAACGTTAACAGTGAACCTGTTGTGAACTAATAAATATTGTAAGTGTCGCCGAGCTTTTATAGTGATTGCATTTCGGCAGTGGCAAGGTTGTCAGGTCAAAAATTGGTATTGCCTGATTTGGTGTAAGTATTGTGGTATAAATTTTAACACTATTTATATATCACTAAAATTTGGACTTCTTAAAGCATAAATTATATGAAAATCCAATTAGTCGAGTGTCAAATGTAAATAAGCTCCAATCATTTAAGTTCATAACATTTCTTTATATAAAAATTCTCGTTACCTATCTTCGAGCAATATTTATATTTCCCTAATTTTCAGTGTGTTCCAGTGAATTAAATGGCAAAACGATTTATGATATTTTGAACGCAATGGAGTTATAACACCTAGTTTTATAATACATTTGTTCTGATTTTACAATAATTATACTCGTAATCTACAACACATCCCGATGTCTGAACTTGTAAGTAGTCTAAGATTCAGTCAATTATCAGAAAAAGTGTGCTTCGACCGAATGTTGAAGATGTATTTTAAATCATAGTAATTAATAAGAAACTACTTTACTCACACATTTATTTATGTTCTTAATTTTTAACACAATAAAAATACATAACCCCTAATTTTAGGGATCATAATAATAACATATCTATCCGAGTTATTAATCAAAAAATAATATATAAATAAAATTCATGTACGCCTTATTTTCGGCAGTGGCAAGGTTAATATAATGATTTCTTATATTTACGCACTACACATTGAATTAAACTATTTTTTATGGATTTTATCGAGTTTAATTTACTAAATAATTGTCTGGTGAAAAGTTGTTTTACATGATTTTACTTTTAAGTAAGTTTGTAAGTATTATTATACAAATTTGAACTCTATTTACTTAAACTTTAGTAAAATTGAGGTTCCTTTAAATAACATTAATTGATATAAATGTTACCTAACCTATATTTGAACCACATTTTTACAAATTTTCAGTGTGCTCTTGTAAGTTAAATTAAGGTAAAACGATTTACCATTTGTTTGGGCGTAGTAATAGAATTTTAAAGCTATTACAACACATTTGCGCTAATGTTAAAATAATAATATTCAATTATATCATATTCGACTGCCTCGTTAGTCTTCTTTCCATTAAGGAACGGAAGGCAACATCATTGAAATGACTGCCACGGCTAGTCTTACAATACCTCATTCGATCAGTCAAAATTTTCAGTACATTTTCGATTGTTCGGGCTTATATTTTCTCAGTGTCAACTTCGATTTCATGTTTCAAGTAGTCAATCATCTGGGTGGTTAGCGTTACACTTGTCCTTAATGGCTCCCAGCATATTACAGTGTAAAACGTAATAAAATATTACAATTTTGAACGTTTCGTGTATATAAAAAAGAGAACACAAACATATGAAAAGTAACAATAGTTATATAAAAATACTAGCTGTTCCCCGCGACTTCGGTCGCGTGGAACATGGATATCAAGGGTTTTAATTTTTCTGTGCAGAACCGTAATTCTTTTTCTAAAACAAAATAGTCTAAGTTATACCTTATATCATCAGCTATCTGCCAGTGAAAGTCCCGTCAAAATCGGTCCAGCCGTTTCAGAGATTAGCCGAAAAAAACAGACAGATAGACAGACAGGCAGACCGACAGATAGGCAAAAATTTTAAAAATTGTGTTTTCGTTATAAGTACAGTATATACTTTCATATGCATTTAGTAAAAAGCTGTTATTTTAACATTATAAACAGACACTACAATTTAATTTAGTGTGATTTCGTAAAAGGCGACAAAGGGAAACAGGCAGGAGATGGGCAGCGGCTTCTTCCTGATAACAGCAAAAGAACAATAAAAAAAAACTGCGGTTGCCAATCCGCTTGCCAAGCGTGGCAACTATGGCAAATACCCTCCAATGATTAGAGCAACAAAGAGACGGCCCCCAGTCCCCGGCGTCCCCGCTATTTTTGGCTACGGTGGCGACCATGGTAACGACGGGGCAGGGGGTGCTAAGAATCTCCGGTGGAGGTTCGGTTGTCACCTAAGACGACTCGACCTGGCAAGATACAACGCACGCACCCTGAGGACTAACGAGAAGATCGTGGAGCAGGAAGACGAGATAGACAAGTTACGCTGGCATATTATAGGATTATCCGAGGTCCGAAGAGAGGGGCAGGACACGGTAATCCTCGAATACAGCAACTTGCTCTATCACCGGGAGGACCATCTGTTTCAAGGAGGTGTCGGATTTATCGTCCACAAGTCTCTCGTTAACAGTATTGTTAAGATTGAGAGTGTGTCGACGAGGGTTGCGTACCTTATACTCAGAATCACCAAATGGTATTCGCTGAAGGTCATACAGGTTTACGCACCAACCTCAGCACATCCCGATGAGGAGTTGGAGGAAATGTATGAAGATATCTCTAGAGCCATGCATTCATCCAAAACCCACTATACGGTGTTAATAGGAGACTTCAATGCAAAATAGGCACAAGAGAGAACGGTGAGCTGAAAGTAGGGAAATTTAAAATAATAATTTAAATATAAAAAAAAAACGGAACCCAAGGGGCAAGCAGCTGGCCGACTTCGTGGAGAAAAAGGGACTCTTTATGATGAACTCTTTCTTCCAGAAGCGGCCCCACAGGAAGTGGACCTGGTCGAGCCCCGACGGTTCGACAAAAAATGAGATTGACTTCATTATGACGACCAGACGACAACTGTTCAGTGATGTCTCCGTGATCGCGCGGGTGAAAACTGGTAGTTATCACCGAATGGTTAGAGGCACACTAAACCTAAACGTCAAGTTGGAGAGGTCTCGTCTAATGAAGTCAACGCTCCGTCCCCCTCGTGCTCTGTTCCAAAAACCCGAAACCTTTCAGCTCGAGTTACAAAACCATTTTCAGTTCCTAGAAGACTGCAATGAAGTGGACGATATGAATGACAAGCTCGTGGAAACAGTCCATGCGGTCCGAGTTAAGTTCTGTAAGACCCGCCGCAGAAGAACACAAAAACTCTCCGATCACACTCTTAATGTCATGGCTGTTAGACGGGAGATGAAGCTACATTCTTCAACAGATTTGAAAGCATACAGGCAACTGAACAGACAGATCTCCAAATGCATGCGGCGGGACTTGCGCAATTTCAATACAGCTTGTATTGAAGAAGCGATTGAGCGAAACTAAGGCTCCAAAGCCTTTGCCAGAGATCTGTATGCCAGAAAGAGCCAACTGTTAAAGCTAAAGACCGAGTGTGGCAGCATCGTGCCCGGGACACCTGAAATTTTGAGTGAGATTGAGAGGTTCTATTGGCAGCTGTACACGTCATCGTTGAAGCCACAGGCAAGTGTGAGTAACGATCCAAGAGTGAGTCTTATCCAACGCTATTCCGAAGATATCCCGGACGTCAGTCTGAGCGAGATTAGAATAGCTCTCCAGCACCTTAAAAACGGCAAGTCCCCGTGCGAGGATGCAATTACAGCGGAGCTTTTGAAAGCGGGTGGAAAACCGGTACTTGAAGTGCTCCAGAAGCTCTGTAATTCCGTCCTCCATGGTGGCACTACTCCGGAGGCGTGAAGCGGAAATGCGGTGATCTAGTTCTTCAAGAAAGGCGACAACGCTCCCTTATAAAAGAACTACAGACCGATTTCCCTTCTGAGCCGCGTCTACGTGCTGTTTTCGAGAGTCATTACGAATCGTCTCGCACGCAGACTTGATGACTTCTAGCCTCCCGAACAAGATGGTTTACGAAAATGCTTTAGTAGCATGGATCACATACATACCCTGCGGCAGGTTGTACAGAAGACAGAGGAGTATAATCTGCCACTTTGCCTTGCATATGTGGACTATGACAAAGCCTTTGATTCCGTCGAAATTTGGGCGGTGCTGCAGTCCCTTCAGCGGTGCCAAGTTAACTGTCAGTATATCGAAGTGCTGAAGTGCTTGTACAGTAGGGCTATGATGGCTATCCTCAATGGCAGAAAGGTGTAAGACAGGGTGACGTTATATCCCCGAAACTCTTCACCGCTGCATTGGAAGATGATTTCAAGCTTCTGGACTGGAAAGGATACAGTATTAACATCAATGGCGAGTACATCACTCACCTTCAATTTGCCGACGATATAGTCCTTATGGCAGAATCG
This sequence comes from Parnassius mnemosyne, assembly GCA_963668995.1. Taxonomy (NCBI): domain Eukaryota; kingdom Metazoa; phylum Arthropoda; class Insecta; order Lepidoptera; family Papilionidae; genus Parnassius; species Parnassius mnemosyne. The sequence continues at coordinate 37,160,407 of CAVLGL010000159.1, forward strand.
CTGGAGGACCTAAGCACTGTGCTCAATGACCTCAATAGTGTCTCCCAACGGATAGGTCCTAAGATGAACAAAGACAAAACAATGATCATGCTTAACGTCCATGTCACACCTATGCCAGTAGTTGTTGGGAGCACTAAGCTCGAAGTTGTTGACGAGTATGTTTATATGGGACATAAACTTAGAAATGAGGATATCTGCAGTAGAATCAGAGTAACCAACATAGCCCAACGGATTAGTAAGCTGAAGTGGCAGTTGGCCGGCCATATAGCTCGAAGAACCGACAACCGATGGGGAAGAAAGGTTCTCGAGTGGCAGCTTCTCGAAGTGTAGGGCGACCCTCCCACTAGATGGAGTGACGACCTGGTGAGACATGCAGGAAGTCGATGGATGCAGGTGGCTCAGGACCGTGCTTTGTGGCATTCCTTGGGGGAGGCCTATGTTCAGCAGTGGACTTGTGAAAGTCTGTAATGATGATGATGATGATGACATTTAACTATAAAGGTAAGGAAAAACCTTGTATGCTCTTTTATTTGTTTATTTCTTTAAAACCACTAGCATTTTCCAAGGATTTGCTATGGTTGACTGCACTATATCAACATTATTAGTGTTCAATGTCAATATTAGGAACCACCTTTTAGTCACTCAGAGTTTTTTTATTGAATAACGATGAAAAAATAACATACAGTCTAACTGATGGTAAATGGATGCTGTGGCCCAAGGACATTTGCGTATTCTTTTCTTGATTGGGAATCGGGGTGCAGGTTTTTGAAGCGTCAATTTTGTATTTTGTTAATTTAATAAAATTTAAAAGAAGAAAAGGCTAGCAAAAGTATTACATTTTTTTTAATGTATTAATAGCATTGCTTATTGTTTTAATATGGGTAGAAAGCGGAACCCTTCTTCAAAAGGAAAAACCGGAACACATATAACACGTCTGCTCGTGTCCATCTATATATTTGTGTTTAAAATTCCCTTTTTCGGAGGTGTGTGAAAATACCAAGTTGAAGTTAACATCAAATACTGAGGTCTTCAGCTTCAGCTTCTATTTCCGTTAACCAAGAATTAAGAAATTTAGTAAAAAGTAAGGTCTCACAGCTCAAGTTAAAGAACAGATTTAAAAGTCATTAATTTGTTATTTTAAGAAATAAAAAATTTAAATTTGCAGTTGCACTATCAACCGTAACGTAAACCGACGCATAAACTGTAAATTTAAGTTTGGCCTATATCATAATATAAAAATGATGATTTATATAAATTTGAGAATACTATGGCAGTTTATATACAGCCTAAATAGGTCTTACTCTTAGGTACATGCCTCTTCTCATCAATGTGTGTTGGCGGATTTCACGTCTCCTAATTAAGTTCCGGCTATGAAAATCATTGATTTTTAAAAATTAGGAAGTTATTTGTTTCACCATACTTTTCGAAAATCAAAGTTTCATCACATCTCGACTTTTTGAGGTACTAGGAAGCTATTCTGACTATTGCTACGAGGATGTCCCTATATGTATATATTTGTGTGTGTGTGTGTGTGTGTGTGTGTGTTTATGTATGGATGTATGTAACCCTCTCCTAACTTTTGATTGGAACGTACTTGGCGGCGTTTAAATGGGCTTCACCAAACATAGATTTTCTATACCATTTCAACCGATTCAGTGCGGTAGATTTTGAGAGATCACAAAAATAAAAGTGTGAAAAAAATAGTTTATTGAAATTACTTTTAAACAAATGTAACGATCAGTTCCAAAATGTAATCAGCTCTTGAACTTAGAAAACGTCGTCGATTGCTGCAAACCGCATTAAAATCGGTTGAAGCGTTGAAGAGAAATCGTTAACGAAATATTTCGAAAAAAGTATTTTTTTTGAATAACTTTGAAATTTCTCCTTGGATCGTTTTTGATGTAACAAAAACGTCATAATATGTGGAATTTGGAGCGCTTTGTTTTGAAATTAGCGGGAAGTTCCAGAGATGGCATATAGGGCCAACCGAATTTTTTTCTTCAAATCGTGTCAAATCAAATCAATAATATTCATTGCATAACTACAGGTAAAATTAAATAAGATCTTAAGAATATGTTAATGTAAACTTGTTTTCCATAGTCTACCTATTTCAGGTGTACAATATAAAATCTTCAATATATTTAAAAAATAATCAATAACTAACTTTATAATGTTTTAATCAATTATATTATAATTAGTATTGCATTATTTTTATGATATTATGATATTGTTCCCTAAGTCAGTTTTCAATACTAATTATACCAAATGATTTACGCTGGTATCTTCTGGGAACGTGGTACTTCCACGCACTAGCCAGCAACCCATTCGTGCTGCAACCATAATACAGCTGCAGTGTCACTCTACCATGTTAAAGTATATACTGTAGTATTCATTTTCCATGCTATGAAACAGCGTCATTTTATATAAAATCTGGATTTAGTAGTTTTTATTTGTGATCAATAGTCCATACTAAATAAAACGATAAAAATGGAGAACGAGTAGTTTTAATAAATTATTATTTCTATAGAAATAATAGCAATAAATTATATAACTAATTCAAAGTTGTCGGTCAGGATTGTCACTTAATGATGAGCCAGATAATGTGTGGGCACTTTAGCAACGTGATGCGCGGGAGCGGAGTTGCTGACTACAGCGTTGAACCCGTTGTGGTCGTCAGCGGTGTACTGCACTGTGCGTACTGAGCCATCAGCCTCGAGGAGCGAGTACTCGCCGTGCACTGCATCACCGTCGCGGCTCTCGTGTTGGGACTTGTTGTCGCCAGTGTGTCCATCGGCAACGGAGTATGCAAAGTCGTATTTAGGATGAGCCTAGAATTAAAAATAAGTGTTTAAGTACGACTGTAAGCTTACGGTACAAATAAAGGAGTGTGCTAATTTAAATAGTGTATCAATGTTAAATGATTAACTTACGTATTCGTCGTGCTGTGCCGTGGCAACAAACTTGGTCACGGGAGCAGCGTGGCTGATGATAGGCGTGGCGTAGTGCGCTGGTGCCGCTGCGTAAGATACGGGAGCAATTCCGATGGCGGCATTGGGCTGGTCATGACGCAAGATTGTTTGAGAGGACACGGCATGGCCGGCCGAATAACGGGCGGGAGCAGCATAAGTGGCGACTGGAGCAGCGTGGTAGGCGAGAGGGGCGGCGTGTACGGCGACGGGTGCAGAGTGAATAGCCTGAGGTTGGTCGTGACGCACGATGCTCTGTGAGGAGACAGCTGCAGCAGATGAGTAGTGTGGTTGAGGCAAGAACCCTGCCGCAGACACTGCCAGAACGGCGCTCAGTGTTAAAATCTGTAACAATTTAGTAACTTTATGTTATTGATGGTTTAAGAAAGTAAAATATGTATGTAAAGAGATATTACAAAATAGTGAAATGCTATGCTAATCTATAACATAGAATTATATATGTATATTATATAATAAATGTTTGTCAACTCTACAAAAATAGCACCATGATATTTAATATCTCTACAATTTATATAAAAGTAATCTTACTTTTGAGAACATGTTTATTCAACGTTAACAGTGAACCTGTTGTGAACTAATAAATATTGTAAGTGTCGCCGAGCTTTTATAGTGTTTGCATTTCAGCAGTGGCAAGGTTGTCAGGTCAAAAGTTGTATTGCCTGATTTGGTGTAAGTATTGTTGTATAAATTTTAACACTATTTATATATCATTAAAATATGGACTTCTTAAAGCATAAATTATATGAAAATCCCATTAGTCGAGTATCAAATGTAAACAAGCTCCAATCATTTAAGTTCATAACATTTCTTTATATAAAAATTCTTGTTACCTATCTTCGAGCTATATTTATATTTCCCTAATTTTCAGCGTGTTCCAGTGAATTAAATGGCAAAACGATTTATGATATTTTGAATGCAATGGAGTTATAACACCTAGTTTTATAATACATTTGTTCTGATTTTACAATAATTATACTCGTAATCTACAACACATCCCGATGTCTGAACTTGTAAGTAGTCTAAGATTCAGTCAATTATCAGAAAAAGTGTGCTTCGACCGAATGTTGAAGATGTATTTTAAATCATAGTAATTAATAAGAAACTACTTTACTCACACATTTATTTATGTTCTTAATTTTTAACACAATAAAAATACATAACCCCTAATTTTAGGGATCATAATAATAACATATCTATCCGAGTTATTAATCAAAAAATAATATATAAATAAAATTCATGTACGCCTTATTTTCGGCAGTGGCAAGGTTAATATAATGATTTCTTATATTTACGCACTACACATTGAATTAAACTATTTTTTATGGATTTTATCGAGTTTAATTTACTAAATAATTGTCTGGTGAAAAGTTGTTTTACATGATTTTACTTTTAAGTAAGTTTGTAAGTATTATTATACAAATTTGAACTCTATTTACTTAAACTTTAGTAAAATTGAGGTTCCTTTAAATAACATTAATTGATATAAATGTTACCTAACCTATATTTGAACCACATTTTTACAAATTTTCAGTGTGCTCTTGTAAGTTAAATTAAGGTAAAACGATTTACCATTTGTTTGGGCGTAGTAATAGAATTTTAAAGCTATTACAACACATTTGCGCTAATGTTAGAATAATAATATTCAATTATATCATATTCGACTGCCTCGTTAGTCTTCTTTCCATTAAGGAACGGAAGGCAACATCATTGAAATGACTGCCACGGCTAGTCTTACAATACCCCATTCGATCAGTCAAAATTTTCAGTACATTTTCGATTGTTCGGGCTTATATTTTCTCAGTGTCAACTTCGATTTCATGTTTCAAGTAGTCAATCATCTGGGTGGTTAGCGTTACACTTGTCCTTAATGGCTCCTAGCATATTACAGTGTAAAACGTAATAAAATATTACAATTTTGAACGTTTCGTGTATATAAAAAAGAGAACACAAACATATGAAAAGTAACAATAGTTATATAAAAATACTAGCTGTTCCCCGCGACTTCGGTCGCGTGGAACATGGATATCAAGGGTTTTAATTTTTCTGTGCAGAACCGTAATTCTTTTTCTAAAACAAAATAGTCTAAGTTATACCTTATATCATCAGCTATCTGCCAGTGAAAGTCCCGTCAAAATCGGTCCAGCCGTTTCAGAGATTAGCCGAAAAAAACAGACAGATAGACAGACAGACAGACCGACAGATAGGCAAAAATTTTAAAAATTGTGTTTTCGTTATAAGTACAGTATATACTTTCATATGCATTTAGTAAAAAGCTGTTATTTTAACATTATAAACAGACACTACAATTTAATTTAGTGTGATTTCGTAAAAGGCGACAAAGGGAAACAGGCAGGAGATGGGCAGCGGCTTCTTCCTGATAACAGCAAAAGTACAATAAAAAAAAACTGCGGTTGCCAATCCGCTTGCCAAGCGTGGCAACTATGGCAAATACCCTCCAATGATTAGAGCAACAAAGAGACGGCCCCCAGTCCCCGGCGTTCCCGCTATTTTTGGCTACGGTGGCGACCATGGTAACGACGGGGCAGGGGGTGCTAAGAATCTCCGGTGGAGGTTCGGTTGTCACCTAAGACGACTCGACCTGGCAAGATACAACGCACGCACCCTGAGGACTAACGAGAAGATCGTGGAGCAGGAAGACGAGATAGACAAGTTACGCTGGCATATTATAGGATTATCCGAGGTCCGAAGAGAGGGGCAGGACACGGTAATCCTCGAATACAGCAACTTGCTCTATCACCGGGAGGACCATCTGTTTCAAGGAGGTGTCGGATTTATCGTCCACAAGTCTCTCGTTAACAGTATTGTTAAGATTGAGAGTGTGTCGACGAGGGTTGCGTACCTTATACTCAGAATCACCAAATGGTATTCGCTGAAGGTCATACAGGTTTACGCACCAACCTCAGCACATCCCGATGAGGAGTTGGAGGAAATGTATGAAGATATCTCTAGAGCCATGCATTCATCCAAAACCCACTATACGGTGTTAATAGGAGACTTCAATGCAAAATAGGCACAAGAGAGAACGGTGAGCTGAAAGTAGGGAAATTTAAAATAATAATTTAAATATAAAAAAAAAACGGAACCCAAGGGGCAAGCAGCTGGCCGACTTCGTGGAGAAAAAGGGACTCTTTATGATGAACTCTTTCTTCCAGAAGCGGCCCCACAGGAAGTGGACCTGGTCGAGCCCCGACGGTTCGACAAAAAATGAGATTGACTTCATTATGACGACCAGACGACAACTGTTCAGTGATGTCTCCGTGATCGCGCGGGTGAAATCTGGTAGTTATCACCGAATGGTTAGAGGCACACTAAACCTAAACGTCAAGTTGGAGAGGTCTCGTCTAATGAAGTCAACGCTCCGTCCCCCTCGTGCTCTGTTCCAAAAACCCGAAACCTTTCAGCTCGAGTTACAAAACCATTTTCAGTTCCTAGAAGACTGCAATGAAGTGGACGATATGAATGACAAGCTCGTGGAAACAGTCCATGCGGTCCGAGTTAAGTTCTGTAAGACCCGCCGCAGAAGAACACAAAAACTCTCCGATCACACTCTTAATGTCATGGCTGTTAGACGGGAGATGAAGCTACATTCTTCAACAGATTTGAAAGCATACAGGCAACTGAACAGACAGATCTCCAAATGCATGCGGCGGGACTTGCGCAATTTCAATACAGCTTGTATTGAAGAAGCGATTGAGCGAAACTAAGGCTCCAAAGCCTTTGCCAGAGATCTGTATGCCAGAAAGAGCCAACTGTTAAAGCTAAAGACCGAGTGTGGCAGCATCGTGCCCGGGACACCTGAAATTTTGAGTGAGATTGAGAGGTTCTATTGGCAGCTGTACACGTCATCGTTGAAGCCACAGGCAAGTGTGAGTAACGATCCAAGAGTGAGTCTTATCCAACGCTATTCCGAAGATATCCCGGACGTCAGTCTGAGCGAGATTAGAATAGCTCTCCAGCACCTTAAAAACGGCAAGTCCCCGTGCGAGGATGCAATTACAGCGGAGCTTTTGAAAGCGGGTGGAAAACCGGTACTTGAAGTGCTCCAGAAGCTCTGTAATTCCGTCCTCCATGGTGGCACTACTCCGGAGGCGTGAAGCGGAAATGCGGTGATCTAGTTCTTCAAGAAAGGCGACAACGCTCCCTTATAAAAGAACTACAGACCGATTTCCCTTCTGAGCCGCGTCTACGTGCTGTTTTCGAGAGTCATTACGAATCGTCTCGCACGCAGACTTGATGACTTCTAGCCTCCCGAACAAGATGGTTTACGAAAATGCTTTAGTAGCATGGATCACATACATACCCTGCGGCAGGTTGTACAGAAGACAGAGGAGTATAATCTGCCACTTTGCCTTGCATATGTGGACTATGACAAAGCCTTTGATTCCGTCGAAATTTGGGCGGTGCTGCAGTCCCTTCAGCGGTGCCAAGTTAACTGTCAGTATATCGAAGTGCTGAAGTGCTTGTACAGTAGGGCTATGATGGCTATCCTCAATGGCAGAAAGGTGTAAGACAGGGTGACGTTATATCCCCGAAACTCTTCACCGCTGCATTGGAAGATGATTTCAAGCTTCTGGACTGGAAAGGATACAGTATTAACATCAATGGCGAGTACATCACTCACCTTCAATTTGCCGACGATATAGTCCTTATGGCAGAATCGCTGGAGGACCTAAGCACTGTGCTCAATGACCTCAATAGTGTCTCCCAACGGATAGGTCCTAAGATGAACAAAGACAAAACAATGATCATGCTTAACGTCCATGTCACACCTATGCCAGTAGTTGTTGGGAGCACTAAGCTCGAAGTTGTTGACGAGTATGTTTATATGGGACATAAACTTAGAAATGAGGATATCTGCAGTAGAATCAGAGTAACCAACATAGCCCAACGGATTAGTAAGCTGAAGTGGCAGTTGGCCGGCCATATAGCTCGAAGAACCGACAACCGATGGGGAAGAAAGGTTCTCGAGTGGCAGCTTCTCGAAGTGTAGGGCGACCCTCCCACTAGATGGAGTGACGACCTGGTGAGACATGCAGGAAGTCGATGGATGCAGGTGGCTCAGGACCGTGCTTTGTGGCATTCCTTGGGGGAGGCCTATGTTCAGCAGTGGACTTGTGAAAGTCTGTAATGATGATGATGATGATGACATTTAACTATAAAGGTAAGGAAAAACCTTGTATGCTCTTTTATTTGTTTATTTCTTTAAAACCACTAGCATTTTCCAAGGATTTGCTATGGTTGACTGCACTATATCAACATTATTAGTGTTCAATGTCAATATTAGGAACCACCTTTTAGTCACTCAGAGTTTTTTTATTGAATAACGATGAAAAAATAACATACAGTCTAACTGATGGTAAATGGATGCTGTGGCCCAAGGACATTTGCGTATTCTTTTCTTGATTGGGAATCGGGGTGCAGGTTTTTGAAGCGTCAATTTTGTATTTTGTTAATTTAATAAAATTTAAAAGAAGAAAAGGCTAGCAAAAGTATTACATTTTTTTTAATGTATTAATAGCATTGCTTATTGTTTTAATATGGGTAGAAAGCGGAACCCTTCTTCAAAAGGAAAAACCGGAACACATATAACACGTCTGCTCGTGTCCATCTATATATTTGTGTTTAAAATTCCCTTTTTCGGAGGTGTGTGAAAATACCAAGTTGAAGTTAACATCAAATACTGAGGTCTTCAGCTTCAGCTTCTATTTCCGTTAACCAAGAATTAAGAAATTTAGTAAAAAGTAAGGTCTTACAGCTCAAGTTAAAGAACAGATTTAAAAGTCATTAATTTGTTATTTTAAGAAATAAAAAATTTAAATTTGCAGTTGCACTATCAACCGTAACGTAAACCGACGCATAAACTGTAAATTTAAGTTTGGCCTATATCATAATATAAAAATGATGATTTATATAAATTTGAGAATACTATGGCAGTTTATATACAGCCTAAATAGGTCTTACTCTTAGGTACATGCCTCTTCTCATCAATGTGTGTTGGCGGATTTCACGTCTCCTAATTAAGTTCCGGCTATGAAAATCATTGATTTTTAAAAATTAGGAAGTTATTTGTTTCACCATACTTTTCGAAAATCAAAGTTTCATCACATCTCGACTTTTTGAGGTACTAGGAAGCTATTCTGACTATTGCTACGAGGATGTCCCTATATGTATATATTTGTGTGTGTGTGTGTGTGTGTGTGTGTGTGTGTTTATGTATGGATGTATGTAACCCTCTCCTAACTTTTGATTGGAACGTACTTGGCGGCGTTTAAATGGGCTTCACCAAATATAGATTTTCTATACCATTTCAACCGATTCAGTGCGGTAGATTTTGAGAGATCACAAAAATAAAATTGTGAAAAAAAAATTGTTTTTTGAAATTACTTTTAAACAAATGTAACGATCAATTCCTAAATGTAATCAGCTCTTAAACTTAGAAAACGTCGTCGATTGCTGCAAACCGCATCAAAATCGGTTGAAGCGTTGAAGAGAAATCGTTAACGAAATATTTCGATAAAAGTATTTTTTTTAATAACTTTGAAACTTCTTCTTGGATCGTTTTTGATGTAATAAAAACGTCATAATATGTGGAATTTGGAGCGCTTTGCATTTGAAATTAGCGGGAAGTTCCAGAGATGGCATATAGGGCCAACCGAATTTTTTTTTTCAAATCGTGTCAAATCAAATCAATAATATTCATTGCATAACTACAGGTAAATTTAAATAAGATCTTAAGAATATGTTAATGTAAACTTGTTTTCCATAGTCTACCCATTTTCAGGTGTACAATATTAAATCTTCAATATATTTAAGAAATAATCAATAATTAACTTTATATTGTTTTAATCAATTATGTTATAATAAGTATTTCATTTTTTTAATGATATTATGATATTGTTACCTAAGTCAGTTTTCAATACTAATTATACCATATGTTTTACGCTGGTATCTTCTGGGAACATGGTACTTCCACGCACTAACCAGCAACCCATTCGTGCTGCAACCATAATACAGCTGCAGTGTCACTCTACCATGTTAAAGTATATACTGTAGTATTCATTTTCCATGCTATGAAACAGCGTCATTTTATATAAAATCTGGATTTAGTAGGTTTTATTTGTTATCAATAGTCCATACTAAATAAAACGATAAAAATGGAGGACGAGTAATTTTAATAAATTATTGTTTCTATAGAAATAATTGCAATAAATTATATAACTAATTCAAAGTTGTCAGCCAGGATTGTCACTTAATGATGAGCCAGATAATGTGTGGGCACTTTAGCAACGTGATGCGCGGGAGCGGAGTTGCTGACTACAGCATTGAACCCGTTGTGGTCGTCAGCGGTGTACTGCACTGTGCGTACTGAGCCATCAGCCTCGAGGAGCGAGTACTCGCCGTGCACAGCGTCACCATCGCGGCTCTCGTGTTGGGACTTGTTGTCGCCAGTGTGTCCATCGGCAACGGAGTATGCGAAGTCGTATTTAGGATGAGCCTAGAATTAAAAATACGTATTTAAGTACGACTGGAAGCTTACAGTACAATTAAAGAAGTGTGATAATTTAAATAGTGTATCAATGTCAAATGTTTAACTTACGTATTCCTCGTGCTGTGCAGGGGCAACAAACTTGGTCACGGGAGCAGCGTGGCTGATGATAGGTGCGGCGTAGTGCGCTGGTGCCGCTGCGTAAGATACGGGAGCAATTCCGATGGCGGCATGGAGCTGGTCATGACGCAAGATTGTTTGAGAGGACATGGCATGGCCCGCGGAATAACGGGCGGGAGCCGCATAAGTGGCAACTGGAGCAGCGTGGTAGGCGAGAGGGCCGGCGTGTAAGGCGACGGGTGCAGAGTGAATAGCCTGAGGTTGGTCGTGACGCACGATGCTCTGTGAGGAGACAGCTGCAGCAGATGAGTAGTGTGGTTGAGGCAAGAGCCCTGCCGCCGACACTGCCAGAACAGCGCTCAGTGCTAAAATCTGTAACAATTTAGTAACTTTATGATATTGATGGTTTAAGAAATTTAAATATGTATGTAAAGATATATTATAAAATAGCGAAATGCTATGCTTATCTATAACATAGAATTTAAATATGTATATTATATAATAAATGTTTATCTACTCTACAGAAATAGCAACATGATATTTAATATCTTTATAATATATTAAAAAGTAGTCTTACTTTTGAGAACATGTTTATTCAACGTTAACAGCGAACCTGTTGTGAACTAATACATATTGTAAGTGTCGCCGAGCTTTTATAGTGATTGCATTTCGGCAGTGGCAAGGTTGTCAGGTCAAAAGTTGTATTGCATGATTTGGTGTAAGTATTGTTGTATAAATTTTAACACTATTTATATATCATTAAAATTGGGACTTCTTAAAGCATAAATTATATGAGAATCCCATTAGTCGAGTATCAAATGTAAATCAGCTCCAATCATTTAATATAAATAAAACTAAAATCAATATTTAAGGTATGTTCTATGTATAGCTCATAACATTTCTTGATATAAAAATTATAGTCACCTATCTTTTAGCTATACTTATATTTACTTAATTTTTAGTGTGTTGCAGTGAATTAAATGCAAAAACTATTTATGATATTTTAAATGCAATGGAGTTATAACACCTAGTTTTATAATACATTTATTCTGATGTTACAATAATTATAATCCAACACATCCCAATGTCTGAACTTGTAAGTAGTCAAAGATTCAGTCAATTATCAGAAAAAAGTGTGCTGCGACCGAATGTTGAAGATGTATTTTAAATTATAGTAATTAATAAGAAACTACTTTACTCACACATTTATTTATGTTCTTAATTTTTAACACAATAAAAATACATAACCTCTAAAATTAGGGATTATAATAATAACATATCTATCCGAGTTCTTAATCAAAAAATAATACATAAATGAAATTCATGTACGCCAAATTTTCGGCAGTGGCAAGGTTTACATAATGATTTCTTATATTTACGCGAACATTACACATTGAATAAAACTATTTTTTACAGTTTCTATTGAGTTTAATTTACTATTTTAATTCCATGGCAAGGTTGTCAGGTGAAATTATTAGTACAGTATATATTTTCATATGCATTTAGTAAAAAGCTGTTATTTTAACATTACAAACAGACACTTCAATTTAATTTATTGGTATGGGTATTGTATAGATTATGACTTGATTGATCTAGTTACATTAAAATTGGAACGAAAGGTAAAGATGTGAACTTGCGCATGCGTTGACGATAGGTGTTCGCGCTGCCCACTCCCCACTCCCCCACCGCACCGATATTACTGAATAATTTGATTACAAAACACAAATATGCTAACATATAGATAACATGTTATTCTTATTGACTATATGTACATAATTTAAAAAAAGCTATAATAAAAAAACTAAAACTAATAACTTAATTATCATAAAGTCCTACTCCCCGTGGTATCGTGCCAAGAATGCTGCCTACTTTTTCTTGTTGAATGGATATACTAAGCCTTCGAGCGAAAAAAGAACGAGAAATTCACTGCACGTGGACCCCAGGGACCGATAGTCTCTACTAAATTTAAATATTTGCCGTGTAGTGGCGGTTAAGAATATCCACTACCTCATATCTTCCCGTGGATGTCGTAAAAGGCGACAAAGGGAAAAAGGCAAGAGATGGGCAGCAGCATCTTCCTGATAACAGCAAAAGTACAATAAAAATAAACTACGGTTGCCAACCCGCTCGCCAAGCGTGGCAACTATGGCCAACACCCCCCAATGATTAGAGCAACAAAGAGATGGCCCCCAGTCCCCGGCGGCCCCGCTATTTCTGGCTACGGTGGCGACCATGGTAACGACGGGGCAGGGGTTCTAAGAATCTCCGGTGGAGGTTCGTTTGCCACCTAAGACGACTCGACCTGGCAAGATACAACGCACGCACCCTGAGGACTGACAAGAAGATCGTGGAGCAGGAAGACGAGATAGACAAGTTACGCTGGCATATTATAGGATTATCCGAGGTCCGAAGATAGGGGAAGGACACGGTAATCCTCGAATCCGGCAACTTGCTCTATCACCGCTAGAGCGACCATCTGTCCCAAGGAGGTGTCGGATTTATCGTCTACAAGTCTATCGTTAACACCGTTGTAAAGATTGAGAGTGTGTTGACGAGGGTTGCGTACCTTATACTCAGAATCACTAATCGGTATTCGCTGAAGGTCATACAGGTTCACGCACCAACCTCGGCACACCCGGATGAGGAGGTGGTGGAAATGTATGAAGATATCTCTAGAGCCATGCATTCCTCCTAAACCCGCTATACGGTGTTAATGGGAGACTTCAATGCAAAACTAGGCACAAAAGAGAACGGTAATCTGAAGATAGGAAAATTTGGAATAGGGCAACGGAACCCAAGGGGCGAGCAGCTGGCCGACTTCATGGAGAAAGAGGGACTCTTTATGATGAACTCTTTCTTCCAGAAGCGGCCCCACAAGAAGTGGACCTGGTCGAGCCCCGACGGTTCGACAAAAAATGAGATTGACTTCAATATGACGAACAGACGACCACTGTTCAGTGATGTCTCCGTGATCGCGAGGGTGAAAACTGGTAGCGATCACCGAATGGTTAGAGGCACACTAAACCTAAACGTTAAGTTCGAGAGGTCTCGTCTAATGAAGTCAACGCTCCGTCCCCCTCGTGCTCTGTTCCAAAGTCCCGAAACCTTTCAGCTCGAGTTAAAAAACCGTTTTCAGTATCTAGAAGACTGCAATGAAGTGGACGATATGAATGACAAGCTCGTGGAAACTGTGCATGCGGTCGGAGTTAAGTTCTGTAAGACCCGCCGCAGAAGAACACAAAAACTCACCGATCACACTCTTAGTCTCATGGCTATTAGACGGGAGATGAAGCTACATTCTTCAACAGATTTGACAGCATACAGGTAACTGAACAGACAGATCTCCAAATGCATGCGGCGGGACTTGCGCAACTTCAATACAGCTTGTATTGAAGAAGCGATCGAGCGGAACCAAGGCTCCAAAGCCTTTGCCAGAGATCTGTCTGCCAGAAAGAGCCAACTGTCAAAGCTGAAGACCGAGAGTGGCTGCATCGTTTCCGGGACACCTGAAATTTTGCGTGAGATTGAGAGGTTCTATGGGCAGCTGTATACGTCATCGTTGGAGCCACACGCAAGTGTGAGTAACGATCCAAGAGCGAGTCTTATCCAACACTATTCCGAAGATATCCCGGATGTCAGTCTGAGCGAGATTAGAATACCTTAAAAACAGCAAGTCCCCGGGCGAGGATGGAATTACAGAGGAGCTTTTGATAGCGGGTGGAAAACCGGTACGTTAAGTTCTCCAGAGGCTCTTTAATTCCATCCTCCATGGTGGCACTACTCCGGAGGCGTGGAGCAGAATTGCGGTGGTCTAGTTCTTCAAGAAAGGCGACAACGCTCCTTTCTAAAAGAACTACAGACCGATTTCCCTTCTGAGCCGCGTCTACGTGCTGTTTTCGAGAATCATTACGAATCGTATCGCACGCAGACTTGTCGACTTCTAGCCTCCCGAACAAGCCGGTTTCCGAAAAGGCTTTAGTACCATGGACCACATACATACCCTGCGGCAGATTGTACAGAAGACAGAGAAATATAATCTGCCACTTTGCCTTGCATATGTGGACTATGACAAAGCCTTTGATTCCGTCGAAATTTGGGCGGTGCTGCAGTCTCTTCAGCGGTGCCAAGTTGACTATCAGTATATCGAAGTGCTGAAGTGCTTGTACAGTAGGGCTACGATGGCTATCCTCAATTGCAGAAAGGTGTAAGACAAAGTGATGTTATATCCCCGAAACTCTTCACCGCTACATTGGAAGACGTTTTCAAGCTTCTGCACTGGATACGGTATTAACATCAATGGCGAGTACATCACTCACCTTCAATTTGCCGACGATATAATCCTTATGGCAGAATCGCTGGAGGACCTAAGCACTGTGCTCAAAGACTTCAATAGTGTCTCCCAACGGATAGGTCCTAAGATGAACATGGACAAAACAAAGATCATGTTTAACGTCCATGTCACACCTATGCCGGTAGTTGTTGGGAGCACTAAGCTCGAAGTTGTTGACGAGTATGTTTACCTGGGACAAAAAGTCCGACTAGGTAAGTCCAACTTCAACCGAGAGGTCAATCGACGGTTTCAACTCGGCTGGGCAGCGTTGGGGAAACTACGCCACATCTTCTCGATAGATATACCTCAAAAACTGAAAACGAAATTGTACAACCAGTGCGTGTTGCCAGTGATAACTTACGGATCTGAGACGTGGTCTTTCCCTGCTGGCCGTATGAGGAAGCTCAAGGTCGCTCATCAAGCTATGGAGAGGGATATGCTCGGGGTGTCTCTGCGTGATAAACTTAGAAATATCCGCAGTAGAACGAGAGTAACCAACATAGCCCAACGGATTAGTAAGCTGAAGTGGCAGTGGACCGGCCATATAGCTCGAAGAACCGACAACCGATGGGGAGAAAGGTTCTCAAGTGGCAGCCTCGTACCGGTAAGCGAAGTGTAGGGTGACCCTCCCACTAGATGGAGTGAAGACCTGGTGAGACATGCAGGAAGTCGATGGATGCAGGTGGCTCAGGACCGTGCTTTGTGGCATTCCTTGGGGGAGGCCTATGTTCAGCAGTGGACTTGTGAAAGGCTGTAATGATGATGATGATGATGATGACATTTAACTATAAAGGTAAGGAAAAACTTTGTATGCTCTTTTATTTGTTTATTTCTTTAAAACCACTACAATTTTCCAAGGCTTTGCTATGGTTGACTGCACTATATCAACATTATTAGTGTTCAATGTCATTATTAGGAACCACCTTTTAGTCACTCAGAGTTTTTTTTATTGAATAACGATGAAAAAATAACACACAGTCCAACTGATGGTAAATGGATGCTGTGGCCCAAGGACATCTGCGTATTCTATTCTCGATTGGGAATCGGGGTGCAGGTTTTTGAAGCGTCAATTTTGTATTTTGTTAATTTAATAAAATTTAAAAGAAGAAAAGGCTAGCAAAAGTATTAAATTTTTTTTAATGTATTAAGGAAAAACCGGAACACATATAACACGTCTGCCCGTGTCCATCAATATATTTGTGTTTAAAATTCCTTTATTCGGAAGTGTGTGAAAATACCAAGTTGAAGTTAACATCAAATACTGAGGTCTTCAGCTCCAGCTTCTATTTCCGTTAACCAAGAATTAAGAAATTTAGTAAAAAGTAAGGTCTCACAGCTCAAGTTAAAGAACAGATTTAAAAGGCATTAATTTGTTATTTTAACAAATAAAAAACTTAAATTTGCAGTTGCACCATCAACCGTAACGTAAACCGATGCATAGAACAACGTTTTTTTTCCACTGTAAACTTAAGTTTGGCCTATATCATTATATCAAAATGATGATTTATATAAATTTGAGAATACTATGGCAGTTTATATACAGACTAAATAGATCTTACTCTTAGGTACATGCCTCTTCTCATCAATGTGTGTTGGCGGATTTCACGTCTTCTAATTAAGTTCCGGCTATGAAAATCATTGATTTTTAAAAATTAGGAAGTTATTTGTTTCACCATACTTTTCGAAAATCAAAGTTTCATCACATCTCGACGTTTTGAGGTACTAGGAAGCTATTCTGACTATTGCTACGAGGATGTCACTATATGTATATATTTGTGCGTGTGTGTGTGTGTGTGTGTGTGTGTGTGTGTGTGTGTGTGTGTGTGTGTGTGTGTGTGTGTGTGTGTGTGTTTATGTATGGATGTATGTAACCCTCTCATAACTTTTAATTGGAACGTACTTGGCGGCGTTTGAATTGGCTTCACCAAAAATAGATTTTCTATACCATTTCAACCGATTCAGTGCGGTAGATTTTGAGAGATCACAAAAATAAAATTGTGAAAAAAGAATTGTTTTTTGAAATTACTTTTAAACAAATGTAACGATCAGTTCCTAAATGTAATCAGCTCTTAAACTTAGAAAACGTTGTCGATTGCTGCAAACCGCATCAAAATCGGTTGAAGCGTTGAAGAGAAATCGTTAACGAAATATTTCGAAAAAAGTATTTTTTTTAATAACTTTGAAATTTCTTCTTGGATCGTTTTTGATGTAATAAAAACGTCATAATATGTGGAATTTGGAGCGCTTTGCATTTGAAATTAGCGGGAAGTTCCAGAGATGGCATATAGGGCCAACCGAATTTTTTTTTTCAAATCGTGTCAAATCAAATCAATAATATTCATTGCATAACTACAGGTAAAATTAAATAAGATCTTAAGAATATGTTAATGTAAACTTGTTTTCCATAGTCTACCCATTTTCAGGTGTACAATATTAAATCTTCAATATATTTAAGAAATAATCAATAACTAACTTTATATTGTTTTAATCAATTATGTTATAATAAGTATTTCATTTTTTTTATGATATTATGATATTGTTCCCTAAGTCAGTTTTCAATACTAAATATACCAAATGTTTTACGCTGGTATCTTCTGGGAACGTGGTACTTCCACGCACTAGCCAGCAACCCATTCGTGCTGCAACTATAATACAGCTGCAGTGTCACTCTACCATGTTAAAGTATATATTGTAGTATTCATCTTTTAAAGCTATGAATCAGCGTCATTTTATATAAAATCTGGATTTAGTAGTATTTATTTGTGATCAATAGTCCATACTAAATAAAACGATAAAAATGGAGAACGAGTAGTTTTAATAAATTATTATTTCTATAGAAATAATAGAAATAAATTATATAACTAATTCAAAGTTGTCGGTCAGAATTGTCACTTAATGATGAGCCAGATAATGTGTGGGCACTTTAGCAACGTGATGCGCGGGAGCGGAGTTGCTGACTACAGCGTTGAACCCGTTGTGGTCGTCAGCGGTGTACTGCACTGTGCGTACTGAGCCATCAGCCTCGAGGAGCGAGTACTCGCCGTGCACAGCGTCACCATCGCGGCTCTCGTGTTGGGACTTGTTGTCGCCAGTGTGTCCATCGGCAACGGAGTATGCGAAGTCGTATTTAGGATGAGCCTAGAATTAAAAATACGTATTTAAGTACGACTGGAAGCTTACAGTACAATTAAAGAAGTGTGGTAATTTAAATAGTGTATCAATGTTAAATGTTTAACTTACGTATTCCTCGTGCTGTGCAGTGGCAACAAACTTGGTCACGGGAGCAGCGTGGCTGATGATAGGTGCGGCGTAGTGCGCTGGTGCCGCTGCGTAAGATACGGGAGCAATTCCGATGGCGGCATGGGGCTGGTCATGACGCAAGATTGTTTGAGAGGACACGGCATGGCCGGCGGAATAACGGGCGGGAGCCGCATAAGTGGCGACTGGAGCAGCGTGGTAGGCGAGAGGGGCGGCGTGTACGGCGACGGGTGCAGAGTGAATAGCCTGAGGTTGGTCGTGACGCACGATGCTCTGTGAGGAGACAGCTGCAGCAGATGAGTAGTGTGGCTGAGGCAAGAGCCCTGCCGCAGACACTGCCAAGACGGCGCTCAGAGCTAAAATCTGTAATAATAAAATCAGCCAATTTTTACAATTGTAATTTGATTCGACAATAGTTAATATTTTTCGAAAATTATTGACTTAAGTGGGGCTTCAAAGTTAAGACAGAACTTTTTAAAAGTTATCAAACATTAAAATAATATAAGACTTTTTAAAAAGACTTACTTTAGAGAACATGTTTCTTTCACGGTGATTGTGAACTTATAAATATTGCGAAAGTATCAGAGCTTTTATATTGAATGAATTTCGGTAGTGGCAAGGTCATCAGGTCAAAAAGTTGATTAGCGTGATTTGTATCTTATATAGTGAAAGTACAAGTACTGTCCTTATTTTATTAAAATTAAAAATATGTATGTCTGTCTGTCCGGGCTAATCTTCGTGGCTGAACTGATTGTGGTGAAACTTCAACTATAGATAGACAGCAATGCCAGAAATGATCTAGACTATATTTTGTTTTAAAATCAATGATATTAATACAAGATACAGCCTAGATAATTTTATAAAATAAAGGATTAATGTAATTTTAAAACTTAATAAAATAAAGTTACGTCCCACTGCTGGACACAGGCCTCCTCTCACTTATGAGAGAGCTTTAGGGCAAGGAAGTGTCCAGCGCATTGTTCCAATGCATGTTGGCGGACTTCACCTGGCTTCGAAATATTATTTTTTTAATTTCTCAGACATGGAGGTTTCCTTACGATGTTTTCCTTCACCGCAGAGCATTTGCAATTAACAATTTGATTTAGCACCAATCAAATTGTTAATTCGGGGATCGAACCCGGGTTGCTCGCGTACTGTGAAATTTACAGCGAGCGCTAACCTTCTGAGTTACCACGGCTCAAAACTAAATAACGCCACATTATACCAAGCGGAGCTGAGGCGAGTCGGTAGTTACAACTAAAAGAGGAACATTTGAGAAACAAATTATTTATATTTATACTACAACTTTAATTGCATGAATTTTATTCCCAATTTTAAAAAAAATACTACGGTATGTACTGTATAAGATACAAATAACGCCAATCAACGTTTTTGATCTAATGAGCTTAACACTGTCGAAATTTCAGTCTTCAAAATTCTAACTAGAAAAAATTTAAGCGAGTTTTTCCGCAGGTAAGACAACGGACTCTTTGACCATGCAGCTACTATTACGGACACTGTGACTATCATAATCATCCACAAAAAGTCTTCTGCAGAACGTAGGCGTCCCCCAAGGATCTATGTCAGTAAGTCAGTTATTACAGCCTATCAACTGCCCACTGATTAACATAGTCCTCGCCCATAGATTGGCTTAATATATACCGTCGTTGCTTTGTAACAAAAATGAAGTGCCTAATTATAATTACTCCTCCTAATGCACTCGTGTACATATAAATATATTGCTATTTAACCAGTTTGTTACCTTTTTAACACAGGTTTCTAATACACTAAATAAAGTAATTTTCTAATGATAATAATTAAAATAAGAGTGTGTCACTTTATAATGGATCAGCTATTAAATATTTATCAACCTTAAGTCTATCGAAGTTTTCCGACCTCAATCTGTCGGTAACGGTGGCATTTGAAGTGTACATTTTTATATTCCTTCTTATGCGTCTAATCTAAATCCTGGGGGATGAGTCGCTCGCGTCCGTGGGCTTCAACCACCTAACCCTAGGCCCACCCTACACGTGTCCCCCGGGTGGTGCTAAACAAGCGACAAAGCCGAAACGATAGACTCGGCTCCTCGCCGTATGGTAGCGGCGTAAAATCTACCACCCCTTAGGTGAGCCAACAATTAAAAGAAATAGCCCCGTGTTCCAGACGCCCCTTAAATGGGGCAGGGGTGCGAAGAATCTCCGGGAGGAAAACCGCCGACGAGGTTCGCCACCCGTTACGTCCTGTCTCCCGGAGGGGCGAAAAGTGGATTGCGGAGGCCCGTCTGGCTACGTTGAATGTATGTGGAGCAATGAATGATAAGATGGATGAAATATGCGAAATGATGAATGATAGAGGAATAGATGTGTTATGTGTGAATGAGACAAAACGAAAGGGAAGGGATGTCACTGCACATGGCATGTATACCGCTTACTGGTCTGATGTAGACGAGACCGAGCGGGCATGCCAGGGAGTCGGTGTCATCCTTTCAGAAAGAATGGGTCAATGTGTGTAAGAGTATGAATGTGTAAGCCCAAGGCTGCTGTGGATACGAATGAAAGTGGACTTAAAAGGTTGTTCGTGCTTGGGGAGTACGCCCCAGATATGTCTAAGCCCACTTATATCCGAGAGCAGTTTTGGGACATGGTAAGGCTGGTGTTGACGAAATGTAAGGAAAATGAAAATATTATTATAATAGGAGATTTTAATGGAAGGGTTGGGGTGAAGAGGTCTGGTTAGGAAAGGATATTAGGGGCGTTTGGCGATGAAAGAATAAATAAAAATGATGAAGACCTCCTCACCGCATGTGTCGAAAAGAATCTTTTTGTGGCGAACACTTTATTTCGCCATAAGAGGATTCACATGTATACTTGGGAAAGAGGGGATGCTAGAAGCATGATAGACTTCATAATTGTGGATAAAAGAATGAGGAGCGCTGATACAAGGGATTACCGTGGGTCCAACGTAGGGACGGATCATTATTTGGTCTTATGCCGAATTAATGGTCTATTCAAGCGTTGGTGGCATCGGACATCTGTGTCTACCACTGCGTTACAGCGTATAAGAATAGAGAGGTTACAAGATGAAGGTGTGAAAGAGAAGTATAAATGCAGACTGAGGGAAAATATAAGTGGGTTGAATGAATTATGTATGAATGATTTAGACCTGAAGAAGGTATGGAATAATGTTAAGAAAGTTTTGGTGGATACAGCCACCGAAGTATGTGGTGTAAGTAAGAGAACGAATGAAAGGAAAAGTAATAAGTTGTCGTGAGATGATGAGGTACGGATGGAAATTGAAGCAAAGAAGAGAGCATGGCTAGATTTACTAGCAACCAAAGTTGGTAACTCTGGCGGTATGAATGATGAGATTTAAAGAAAAAAGGCAGACTTTAGACGTATAAATAAGAGAGTAAAAGAAGTTGTTGAAAGGAAAAAGCAAGAAAGGATAGATAAGAATGATAGAAGAATATCTGATAACTTCCTGGCAAATATTAAAATATTCTGGAAGCTCGTAATATCTGCCAGGGGAAATTCAAAACAGCCTAGAATGAATGCTATACGAGACGAGAATGGCTGCATGCTGAATAATGAAGTTTCGAATTTAAAGAGATGGAAGGAATACTTCGAAAGCGTGTATAAGAGTGAAGAGTCGTCTGAAGTAAGTGAAATAGAAATTCCGTAAGAAGTAGAGAGAGGTAGGGAGATAAGTGTAGATGAAATAATGAAAGCAATGAAAAGCATGAAAGCAGGTAAGGCAGCCGGATATGATAGAGTATAGTGAGTCTTGTATATCATACATTCATATCATACTATCATATATATCATACATATATTTCGAGTGCGAAATGCTAAGGGCTGGGGAGGGTGTGGTTGCAGGCCTGCTGTACACCTTGTTTAATTATATTGGGAACTGAAGCTGGTACCGGAAGACTGGTACAAAGCCGTTATAGTCCCAATATATAAGGGAAAGGGATCGCAGCATGACTGCAAAAACTACCGTGGTATCAGCTTGCTTAGCATTGTGGGTAAACTGTATGCTAAGGTGTTAATGGAAAGAGTTATGGAAGAATCTGATGGAAAAACTTGGGATGTGCAAGCTGGATTTAGAAAGGGGATGGGATGTACGAATCAAGTCTTTTCCATGCGCATGATTGCGGAGAAATTTTTGGCCAAAAACTAGAAACATTTTTGTGCGTTCATGGACTTGGAAAAGGCTTATGACAGAGTGGACAGGAACGTGTTATGGCAAACACTGACCTCATTTGGGTTGAGCGCTGGTCTGATACACGCATTAAAGTCTCTTTATAGGGACTCTAGTGTTTGTGTCAGGATCAACGGGGCCTACTCGGACTGGTTTGGCATTCAATAAGGTGTCAGACAGAGCTGTGTAGCTTCTCCATAGCTGTTTAACCTATTTATGGACAGTTGTTTGCAAACTTTGAAAGTTGAAGAATGTGGGTTGAGAATGGGTGAGTTACCTGTCAAATGCCTTTTGTACGCCGATGATCAAGTCATATTTGCATCGTCGGCGGCCGAGTTGCAAATGATGGTTACTTTAATGAACTGGTGATTAAAAGAAAGGGGTATGAAACTGAACGCAAGTAAGACGAAAGTGATGGTTTTTGAAAGAGAAGAAAGTAAAACTTTATGTGAAATAAGAATAGAAGGGGAGTTGATTGAGCAAGTGGATGAGTTTGTATATTTGGGATGTTTATTTAGCAGGGATGGTAGATATGATAAGGATATAGAACGACGAGTTAACGCAGGAAATAGAGTAAAGTGGGCTCTACAACCTATTGTGAAGAGTCAGAATGTGTCAAAGAAGGCACGTATGGCAATTCATAGTGCTGTGTTAGTCCCTACTTTAATGTATGGTAGTGAAAGTTGGGTATGGCAAAAGAAGCATGAGAGTAGAATAAATGCTGTAGAAATGCGATCATTAAGGAGTATGCTAGGGCTGAATCTGAATGACAGGGTGAGAAATAGTGTGATAAGAGAAAAGTGTGGTTTGCAAGATGACGTTGTAACTAGGATTAAAATAGGAATGCTTCCGTGGTTTGGTCACGTAGAAAAAAGCAAATTTATATTTCAGAAATGAACGGCATAGTCGGGAAGGGTCGCCCTAGATGAAGATTTATCAACCAAATTGGCGATACATTTAAAATGGGCCAGATTAGGAGTACCCTTAACCGAAGAGCGTGTATGCGTAAATATATGGATGTAAAGGAGGCGAGAGAGGTGTGTCAGGATCGTGCCAAATGGAAGTCTAAGTCTCCGTCTACCCCTCTGGGTGACAGGCGTGAGTGTTTGTATTGTATTGTATCGTCTAAGTCCTAATTGGCATGCGATTTAGTCACACGACGAGATTAAACACAAACATTTCTTTGAGCACAGGAAATGCTTAATAACGATCGTACGATGGGTTTGATCGTACGATCATGCAATTAAAGCTACAAATCTTTTTTTAACTGTCCTAATCGCGGCACGCAAGGGGTGTTAGGCGGCACTGGTGAGTCAAGTTAGAGAAGAGTAGAGACCTAAGAGAATTCAGAGAGTAAAAACTGTGCATCTCAGTAAAGAGCCATTGTTTAAATGTCGCGTTGCGGTGACGGCGTGGCAGCATCGCGTAGTGCCCATCGCGCGATGCCTATCGTCAACGCCCAGTGGTCCTATGCTGTTGGACCATCGCACGATATTTTGCATCGTGTCATGAAATCGCATCGTTTACTCATACAATTGATAGTCAATTAGGACGACGCCTCACACCCCCTCTGTTTCATCACAGCAGCTAGCGTTCTTTTCACTATACTGCGAGGACCGGTACTCTATGATAATTTTGTACAAGACTTTAATTATTATAGATATTATTGTGTTTTATAATACAACGTGTCCCGAAATTCAACGTTAAGTGGGCACGGGCCGACATGGGGAGAGGGGTTCATACCAGCCACGAAAAACATTAAAAAAATCCATATCAGTTAGCTTAATTATAACTGACTAAACATGGACTGATGTACATGGACGAAAACACAGTGAACAGGATGATGTTCGGCATTCGGGTACCTTCTCGATAAAGCCTGACTGCGGCACTATAATTACATCCACATTCTCCGTAGATGAGGTGCATGTACGCATATAAGGCATAATTCGGATTACCCGAAGAAGCGTAGAAAACGCAAATCACTGCTTTTTAACGGCTGCAGAGTTTGCAAAACACAATATTCAGGTGTCACAATCACAAGGCCTGAAGAAGGCCAAGTCAGTAAACAAACAAGAATCAAGTCCAATTTCACAAAGTCAAAATCGTTAGTATGGAAACGGAAGCAACACATATACAAAAGATGCGAGTTAAACAAAGGAGTGTAGCGTACTGACCATTAAAAGACAAACAACCGCGAAAGCTTCACTATCTCTTTCAGCCAAACACATGAAATAGCATATCTACCTGTCTTGCTCTAACTCACGTGAAATGAAGTCATTATTAGTTTCATTCAAAAACATTTCTGTCACATTTGCACTTGTTGAATTCAATATTTAATAGATGAAATTAATTTACTGTGGTGTAGGTTTAGAACTGTTTTGATTTTAGGTCTTATTTCAGAACATCTAATTAATTTTATTGTGTAAAGATGAAAAGTATAATACGTATTACATTATTTTGAAATCTAGGATAAATGGGCCATCTCTTGAAGTAACTTGTTTAGGGTAGTACAGTATATCTTTTTTTTATGAAGAGTCAAAGTTAGGTGATCTTATCTTTCCACCTACGAATAAAAGAAACCACGTTAATTTTAATTAACCTAGCAACGTTTTTTTGCTTGATTTGTGACTGCAATTAATAGCAGGTTTATTTAAGACCAGGAAGTAAAAAAATCACTGTGAAATTGAGGAATTTGTGGCCACAATACCCAATGATATGATTTAAGGCTGGTAAGACCACCCTCTCACCCCGTGCCCGCTTGATGTTGAGTTATGGACACGTTGTATATGCGTACATCATCTATTTTCTGTGATGTAAGTGCTGTTAGCCTATACGTAAGCCACTCAATAAGTTTTGAGATGCTCGAAATTTAAATATGGAACGCATCCGTGTTATATGTTTCTAAAAAGCAAATTTATTTAAAAATAGAATTCCATAAGCCAATTGCTCAATATTTAAAAAAAAAACAAAGTTCTATTAATTTTCCTGCAACGCTTCCCGCGCTTTTCATTTAAAACGATCTCATCTTAACCGTGAAAATTTACGCACTACGATATTAAATTTATTATGATTTTAAATTTGGTTTAACCGAACAATTAAGTTTACAACGGTTATAATTAGCATAAGGGAACTCAGTTTCATCACGTGCAACAATTTTTAGGTGGCTTGCTGAATTGAAAAGGGGTAAAATTAATCTAAAAGATGACCAAAGAACCGGGGCCCCGCAAACAGCAATTACGACGGAAAACGTATAGACTACTGAAATGTTGGTGCGAGAAGACCCACGAATCACATATACGGACATCTAAAAGATTGTAGGCATTAATTAGTTCAAGGAGCATTCATACCATCCTACATCAACATCTTGGAGTGAGGAAGCTTTGTTGTCGATGGATCCCTCGTTTGTTTTTCGAAAGCGAAAAACAGACTCGTGTTGATTGGTGCCATGAAATTTAGAAAACGGGGCATCTAGACGTGTTTCAGAAATCGTTACTAGTGACGAGACATGGATCTATCAATATGATCCGGAAAATATAAGGCAATCATTGGTATAGGTCTACTCAGAAGGACAGTTACCGATAAAACTGCACAAACCTCGCTACGTCGGCAAAAAAATGGTGGCTGGTTTTTTTTCGCGAAGCGGACATTTGACTCAATGCTGGAAAATTGTAGGTCAGTCAACTCTAAATGGTATACTACTGTTGCATTACTCAAAGTTTTTCAAGCTGTGTAGGAGAGAACACCAAAGATCGGGCTTCGGGGAATCATGCTGCATCACGATAACGCCTCTTCACATACCTCCCTTAGAACAAGAGCATTTATTGAGGAATCTGGTGTAAGTCACCCACCCTCCAGCCCTGACTTAGCTCCTTGTGATTTCTTTTTGTTCCCAAGAGTCAAAGAGAAAATAAAACGCAAGTTTCTTTCAAGCGCCGAAGAAGCCGTGGCTGCCTACGAAGCGATTTCCGACTTGTCAGATCAAGAATGGCAAAAGTGTTTTCAGAGTTGGTTTAGGCGAATGGAACTTTGTATAGAGCATGATGGGGAATATTTTGAAAAGATGTAAAATAAATATTAATAGTACCTAGAATACTTTTTGTATATCTCAAAACTTATTGATTGACCTACGTATAGAGCCCGCGGTCTGGAAGGTCGCAAGCTATGTATGCGTACATAAATAAATTTTAGTAATTGGTATGTGAATATAAATTGTTGAACAGAACATTTACAAATTATGGTGATACTGATTGAGTTATAATCCTAAAACCTCTATACTAATAACTACTACTCGTATGCTGATAAATAACTCTTTATACAGTATGTATCTATTATCAGTTATATGGTTATTTTAATTTTGATAGTTAATGATAATTTTAGTGGTAATGTAATCAGAAATAGTTCCTCGGTATTGTTTGAGCAGTCCATTTTTTTGAGATTCGGAATTTAGGGTTCGTACCTTTTATAAATATAAGAAAAAAATAGGTTGTAAAAAACAGAAATGTTTTAGTGATTTATTGTAACATAATAATAATTCATTGAATAATAATTCTGCTGAACAAAAATAATAATTATACGTTTTGTTACGACAGTTTTGTTTGCATTTTAGCTTCATTGTACCTGCAAGAAAAATTATGTAGAACATTTTAGGTTCATTGTGCATGCAAGAAATCTTGTGGAATAAATTAAAAAATATAAAAATATAATAAATTTACTAATCAGAGTTAATGAACTGCGTGATCTTGGTGTTCAGTTGGATAGTAAGTTGTTACTGAGATCACATATTAATATCATAACTACAAGAGCTTATAAAATGCAAGGTTTCGTTATGCGTATCTCAAAAGATTTTAAAAAGTCTTCAACAGTTATCTTACTATTTAACACTCTGGTGCGGTCTATTCTTGAGTATTGTTCTTCATGTTGGAATCCTCAATACAAAGTTTATATTAAAATGATTAAAACAATCAACAATAAGTTTCTGCGTCACTTAAAGCGATATAATTCTTCTGTAAACTCCATTATTGATAACTTAGACAGCAATACCCTACCCCACCAATACCCAAATGTTGTTGTACAAATTGCTTCATAATATCATCGACTCTCCTCTACTTTTAGGCAAAGTGAATCTTGCGTGTCACAGGTTAGGTGCACGAAATAAACCTATTTTCGCATTACCTAAAGTTAAAACAAGGTATGCCTCAAATAATTTTGTATCTCGTACGTGCAAAAAGTTTAACTTAAAATATTGTAAATTAGATATATTTCACCATGAATATGATAGTAACAAAGAAAATATTGTAAAACTTAATGTATAATTGGTAGTATCACTTTGAGTTGTATATATAATGTTACTTTTAACTACTTACTACTTAATGTTTTAATTTATGAATACCATTTAGCTAGTTTTATACTTTTATATTTTTAATTTTTATACAACATGATATTGTGGTGGCAAGCTTTTATTATGTATGTAGATATCTGTGGAAACTTCATTGGTTTTTAGGATTACTTTTATATGTTTTATTGTGTAATTTAGTATTGTACTGTATGTTTCCCTTAAAAAGCAAATAAATAAATAAATATATACTAAAAATATTACAAAAAAATATTAACTATTATATTAACTAAAATTTAATAAAAATATTACAAAAAAAATTAAAAGTAATACAAAACTATAAACATAAATTTTGACATTGAAGAAGACGATCAGCATTGTTACCTGCTAATCGAGAATCTGTTTTTAAATTTTCAGTAATGGTGATGAAGATGATGGGTGCTGTATTTTACATCCGCATGAAACCTGATAGGACAAAAAGTATACGTTAAATAAAAGCAACAATATAAACAAATCATACAATTAATACATATATACAAAAAATATACCCGCTGTGGTCATCCGCATGGTACTCGATATGTCTGACAGAGCCATCTGGTTGATGTAATGAGTAGCCACCTTTTACGATATCACCGTCACGATGCTCGTGCTGAGACTTATGGTCGCCCGTGTGGTGGTCTTCTACCTTGTAGTGAAATTCATACTTGGGATGTGTCTAAAAATAAATGAAGAAAAATTAATTAATGATCACAGATGTCATAATATAGTAAACAGGAAAAAAGCAAAAGTTTTTTAAGAATCAAGAATCAAGAATCATTTATTTGCATAAAACACGGTAAATAAGTTGTTAAATTAAATAAAAGATCAACATGTTTTGTCCGTTTAGGACGTGCAAATATTTAAGTATATGATCACTTAAATTTAAATTAGTTATTTAAACAGTACAATTATTATTATTATAGTATTCATATTTAAAATCATAATTAATTACAAACAGATTGAATTGAATTAAATTGAATTAAAATTAGTTATTATTTAAACAGTACAATACAATATTCTAGAAGCGGTTTGGGTTTTATGTTTATTAATCGATTTATTCACTTCTATTTTAATCGTGTTTGTGAATTTGTGTTGCATGTGCAGGTTAGTGTGCTCGGGTTTCAGTTTTACGTCTTGCTTTTGCCATAAGACAATAATCATGCTTTAGTTATAATTAGGTCTTTTATTTTTTATGAAATATACTTATTATTGTCTTTGGCAAATTGAAATTTTACAAATTGTCTCTTACTGAGACTTGAACCAGATGACTGTGCGCGGAGCTACAACGTTGTACATTCAATGCATGACATTGTCAAGTAGTTTAGTAGGTAGTATTCTTATCAAAACTGGTTTGCGTTTGTGAATTAATCGAAGTAATCAATTTACGCAAATAATTTTAGGCTTTCTCTTATAGTGTAAGGAAAACTTTTATTTATTTTTATTTTTTCGACTATTATTTTTACTACTTCTAATCGAGGAAACTCTAACCTGAGCAGAAAAGGTTAAAGAAATTTTGCAGGTAGCCCCTTGTCTTTATACTAAAGTAAGGTTGACAAACGAGCACGCAGTCCACCTGAATGCCTTGTTACCAGAAAACAAGGTCTCTGGTCTCTACATTCGTCATACAAAACACAGCAGTATGAGACTGCCTATTGCCTGCAGCCTTAATATAGCTACAACGTGGCTCTGCTACGTTCAAAGTTTCGCTCATTTGCTTGGCGGGTGAAAACGCCGGTGCCTGTTTAATGTTTCAGTTTCCCTTTGTCACCTCTTACGAAACCCACGGGCTGGTATGGGGTAGTGGATTTTCTAAAGAATAAGAGTGACAAACGAGTACATAGTTCACCTGATGGTAAGCGGATGCTGTCGCCCATAGACATCTATCCACATTTATCCTCAATTAGGAATCAAAACGCAGATTCGCTGTCACCCCTAATAACTAAAATGGAACTCTTCGTTTCCAGTAAAAAGGGTATCTGGTTCGGTACACTTACCATATGAAACACAGCAGCATTAAGCTGCTATTTTACGCTGGTATTCAAAGTGGATATTGTTAAACCGCCACCACATGGACAGTTTTTTTTTGAATTTTCAAATGCCAAAGACAATAGTAAGTATATTTCATAGAAAATAAAAGACCTAATTATAACTAAAGCATGATTATTGTCTTATGGCAAAAGCAAGACGTAAAACTGAAACCTGAGCACACTAACCTCCACATGCAACACAAATTCACAAACACGAATAAAATAGAAGTGAATAAATCGATTTATAAACATAAAACCCAAACCGCTTCTAGAATATTTTTAACGGGCCGCTGTACATAGTAATGTGGCCGTACGTTTTAAATATGGTCATACGCTAGATAAGATTGCACGCTAACGGCTAAGTATACATTGTACAACCCCTCAATAAAATATTTATATATAGGTCCTTTCTGTAATATCATATTATTTATTCAAATATGCTATTAAGAATAAACGTAATAATTATGTTTAAATAATAATAAAATAAAACTGCCTGTTCGAGAAAATCTTCAAAATGGCTGGACCGATTGTGATGGCACTTTACGAACGTTTATAAATCAGTATTAGTAGTGGTCTATGCCAAATTTTATCCGACTGACAATACACCCGATAAAACATGGAAGATTTTTTGTACACTTGGAAAACCGATAAAATAAATGGTTTTTGATGATTATCTCATAACAACGAAGTTCAAATAATTCTTAAACGATAACTGATAGAATGCCTGAAGGCATTGAGTCAACTAATTGTACACTTTATGCGTGATAAAGATTTTAAATAAATTAATAAAAAACTGTTTAAAACAAAGTTACTTACAAAGTAGTCCAAATGATTATGTCCATGGCCATGATCGTGACCATGCAAGGTTTCATGATGTCCGTCGTGGCGTGAGATGTGGTTTGATGAGTATGCGTGACCGTAGTTTTGCGAAGCAACTACCGCAAGAATTGCAGCAAAGCATAGAACCTAAAAATATTTTAGATATATTAAAATGCCTAGAGCAGATAATACATAGGAGCTGTTTTCACGAATATTATTGAAAAACAAGAGATGAAAGAACTCGTGGCTAAAATGAATAAAATCAGAGCAATGAAAGCTCGTAGATTCCGTCGGCTCGACCAACTAGAGATGATGAGAAAATAGCAGCTGACGAGATATCGATCGATATCACTTTTATCAGTGGCAAGCTCTAGTGTTGAAGCCAAACACAGTTTGAGTCGTTGAGCCAGCGAAGTAACCAGTTGAGTTGAGTGGCTTTTAAGACAAAATTTAACAAAATGAGATCTAAATTACCTGAGAGAACATATTTATTTACTGTGTGGGTAGCTAATGTTAATATCTCCAACGTCACAAATAAACTGATATGAACTGAATAAAATGCATGACATTTTATACAAAAAAATGTAGTATTTGTTCAAGGTCACAACCATTTTTATATTTCAAAACAGCCATTAAATTATTTTCTATCGGGTAAAACTAATGTTATGGAGTAGTGAAAGCGTGCAATACATAGTTTAATTACTTGTGTTATAGTTCTGCTGTTTCTTAATAATAATTGTCGTAATACTAACAGTGTTAGAGCCACGGGGCAGAATTGCTGTCGCACGGATGAGCCGGCCCGAACCGGGGTGGTACCACGACCTCACAGAATACCAGCGTGAAGTAGAGGTTTACCTCTGCGTTTCGCTTGGTGAGTGCAGGTGGCCGGAGGCTCTTTTTACTGGAAATGAGGCATTCCATCTTAGTCCTCACGGGTGACAACGCATCTGCATTTTGATTCGCAAACGAGGATAGATGTAGATGTCTATGGGCCGCAGCAACTACTTACCATCAGGTGGACTGTGTGCTCGTTTGTCACCCTTATCCTATGAAAAAAACCAAATTACGCTTATATGTCATATTCAAAAAAAAGTGATAAGTAAAATAAGGGACTGCCGTGCGATGTATCCGATACTTTATATCGACTTTCTTTCTTTGTGTCGAATTACTGAGCCCTAGAAATCTCATGCATTTCGGTGACGTCGAGTACTATTAAGGTACCTGACAGTCAAGTCCCTAATCAATCTGAGGAATTATCTCAGTTACATAGACTCTACAGTTTTGATAGGATATTCAGGTTATAATAGAACCTGTGCGTTTAAGAAAATATAAGCAAAAGATGTATCAAATTTTGTCTACAAATACCATCTTTATCTTGAATTTTGCGGTCTAATAATTAACCAAATAAGTTTTTGCACCGATGAGGATATATTCGTAATCATTAAAATTACTGGGTCTGTCAGCTTCACCTAAGTTGATAAGCGCAATGTGTTGTCTTTTAGTCATATGCCTTTTGCTGCTGTAGTTTGGAAATACCCATTAATTTTGAAGAAGTGTTTATAAAGGAGAAATATCCATGAGATAATTATACCATTATCTATATGAGATCTCCTTTGCTGCCGAAATCCATCGCTGGCTAAAATGTGAACAAAACAATTGTCATAGACATTTACCTAAACCAAAACTTCGGGCTTAAATTCAGTGAATAGAACAATTTTATTTATTTATACGTGGTAGAGCCATGCTGCAGCTACATTAGTAGCATAGTTGTAGCACGAATAGGTCGGCTCGACCCGTAAAGGTTATTTATGTGTTATTTATGTGTTACGTATCTGCTGATTTTTAAACTAATTATATTTTAAGTAATCTGGTTTTGTTTGTTCACTTTTGTTGTTAGTTGATTCGCTTTTATTTTATTAGATTTTGTTCAATTTGTTTTAAATTAATTTTTAATTGGTTTACTTGGGTAAATTGGGTAATAATTTGCTTCTTATAAACAATTTTGTAATTGTGATATAATTTTTTTTATAGATATCCATGTTTATTTAAATTAATTTGTAATTATAGCATGCATGTAGTGAATTTTTGGCGTTCCACAAGCTGGAATTCTCCCCAAAGATACCATAATTTTTTTATAATTGTCATTTAGTGAGAAATTAGTGACAATTATTGACTTAAGAAAAATTTTTGTTACTTAATACTTTAGGAGATAATCATTACATCCCTTCACAAGTCCGCAGCTGAACAAAGGTCTCCCCAAGAAATGCCACAAAGCACTGTCTTGAGTCTCCTGAATCCATCGATATTCTGCATGTCTGACCAGGTCGTCACTCAATATAGTGGGGGGACACCTACACTTCTCCTGCTGGTACGAGGCTGCCATTTGAGAACCTTTCTTCCCCATCGGTTATCGTTTTATTAGAGTTATATGGCCAGCCATAGTAATGGCGGGGGCGATCTTGAATATGTTCACAGACTGCAGACTTCCCGTAACGTCGTGCTTTTTTTAATTTTAGAGTTTATGGAATTAAGGTGGTCTAAAAATGCAGTTCAGATAGTAAAATCGTAAAAGTATCGTCTACCTACCGCTTTTTTTTTTTTAAGAATAAGGGTGACAAGCGAGCACACAGTCCACCTGATGGTAAGTGGTTGCTGTGGCCCATAGACATCTATCTTCGATTAAGAATCAAAATGCAGATGCGTTGTCACCCGTGAGGACTAAGATGGAATGCCTCGTTTCCAGTAAAAGGGGTCTCCGGTTCTCTACACTCACCATACCAAACACAGCAGCGTTAAGCTGCTATTTTACGCTGGTATTCTGTGAGAGCGTGGTCCTTCCCCGGTCGAGCCGACTCATTCGTGCTACAACAATAATATACAATCCGCTTGTACAATCTTGAATTTACAGGAGCAATAAGAAGGGTTTTCTCCTCAAAGTCCTCCGTGAATATGTCGGCGACTACGGGAGATACAGGTGAGCCCATCGCCACACCGTCTACTTGCTTGTAGAACTCTTCCTTTTACAATAGATAACCAGATGAGAGGCAGTGTTTGAGTAATACTGCATACTCTGTAGGCATGTTGTTATCTTCTGGCTTCCTAGTTATAATTGAGATGCAGTCTTCAATAGGTAAGCATGTGAATAGTGACTGAACATCAAAACTGACCATAGTTTCATTGTCAACGAGATGTAGGTCTTTTGTCTCATTAACAAAATGGTATGAATTCATTGTGTGTGCCCTAGCTCAGTGGTGACAGTATTTTGCCAAGTATTGAGTTAACTTATAAGTTGGTGAATCAACCTAACTCACTATGGGATGTAGTGGAGCATTTGGTTTGTGTATTTTCGGTAACCCATACAACCTCGGTGGTTTGGCATTCACGTTGAGATTTGATTTTTCGGAGTATTTCTTTATTAAATCGGTAGTTGTTTTAAGTGCTTATTAGTTGTAGGGTCTATTTTGACCATTTTTATATACTTACATCCGATAAAAGTTGCTATATTTTGAAATTGTACTCCGACTTGTCCATTATTACCCTAGCATTTCCTTTATCCGCGCAGAGAATCGTGAGCGTCTGTTGCGTAAGTTGTAGAACGCTTTTAACTCGTCTTTGGGGAGATATTATTTATGTGGTAGAGCTATGCTGCAGCTATATTAATAATAGTATAGATGTAGCACAAAAGGGTCGATTCGACCGGGGAAGGACCACGCTCTCACAGCAGCTTTATGCTGCTGTGTTTCGTATGGTGAGTGTAGAGAACCGGAGACCCTTTTTACTGGAAACGAGGCATATTTTTTTTATAGGAGAGGGGGCAAACGAGCATGCGGCTCACCTGATGGTAAGTGGATTGGGGGCGACTAAATCTAGTCCAATTTAATCCTCAGAAGACACAAGTTTGCGCGTTTACCGCTAAAAAGAACCCCTTTGTCGTATCTCCTCAGTTTCAAGGCACTCCCCTTCTTGCCTCAGCCAGTATCGGTATCCTCGGAATCGACATATCGAGTGACGTGCAGTTTCGTGGTCACTTGGAAGGGAAGGCCAAATTGGCCTCTAAAAAGCTTGGCGTGCTCAGCAGAGCGGGACAGTATTTCATGCCGGCACACCGCCTGCTACTTTACAAGGCGCAAGTTCGGCCTCACATGGAATACTGTTCCCATCTCTGGGCAGGGGCTCCCCAGTGCCAGCTCCTTCCACTTGACCGCATCCAACGCAGAGCGGCTCGAATTGTCGACAACCGAGCCCTTTCCGATCGGCTCGATTCATTGGCACTGCGAAGAGATGTTGCATCCCTTTGCATTTTCTTTCGCATCTACCATGGGGAGTGCTCTGAGGAATTGTTCGGATTAATCCCAGCCGCCAAATTTCACCAACGCACATCGCGGCAGAACTCCCGATACCATCCACACCATCTGGATGACTGGCGGTCCACCACTGTGCGATTTATAAGATGTTTTCTTCCTCGCACGACCTCCTTGTGGAATCGATTACCATCAGCGATTTTTCCGGACCGATACGACTTAGGGACCTTCAAGAAAAGAGCGTACTCCTTTTTAAAAGGCCGGCAACGCATCTGCGATTCCCCTGGTGTTGCAGTTGTTCATGGGCGGCGGTAGTCACTTACCATCAGGTGAGCCGCATGCTCGTTTGCACCCTCTCCTATAAAAAAAAAAGTGACTACCGCCACCCATGAACAACCGCAACACCAGGGGAATTGCAGATGCGTTGCCGGCCTTTAACCTAAAGTAAATGAAACTTTTGTGTCCTTTTAGTCACACTTGTTTTAAAGATTTTATTAGACATTGTGTTAAATAAGTTATACCTATGTCTCCTATGTCTCATTTATTAAGCCAAATACTTTGTTTTAATCGAAAACATTTTGAGCACGGCATTTTTGCATCTATCTACCAAGCTTCTTTGTATCATTTTACGTGGTAGAGTCATGCTCGACCACGCTCTCACAGAATACCTGTGTAAAATAGCAGCTTAATGCTGCTGTGTTTTGTATGGTGAGTGTAGGGAACCAAAGGCTCTTTTTACTGGAAATGAGGCATTCTATCTTAGTCCTCACGGGTGACAACACATCTGCATTTTGATTCGTAATCGAGGATAGATGTAGATGTCTATGGGCCACTGCAACTACTTACCATCAGGTGGACTGTGTGCTCGTTTGTCACCCTACTTCTACTTATAGTTTCGGCGCTGAACTTGGACGTAACAAGGATGAAATGTCTTGACGTATGGCCTCTAAATCTCCCTTATCGATATTATTTTTAAACAGGCAATCTTCAACACTACAGATAATTTCTTAGTACGGGATTCTTCGCGGTGTTAATGCAAAATTTAAGCCCTTCGAGAACACTTATTGTCGAACGGCTTGTACTTTTCATTGGAATTAAAATAAGTAAATTAAGCGCGATAAAATCCATAAATATATTTTAATTCAATGTGAAGAATTCGCGTAAATATAAGAAATCACTTTGAAAAATCTAAAAGATTGTTAACTTAACGCAGTTTTTCAATATTATTGACAGACACTTCAATTTTTATTACTTATTTTGCTTTTTTTAACTTAAAGTTAAATGGGGCTTCCAAATTAAAAGAAAAATATTTGTCAAATATTGTTTGATTTATTTCTTTAGCCACCAACTTAAAAATAATTACGTAAACATAAAAGGTAAACAGAATAATCTCAGGTACATTTATATAATGTTAATGTTAACTTTATAATTATTGGCCTTTATAATACATACAATATGTTATATATGACATCTGATGTGTCTAAAAAGCTTATGACTCTAGTTTAATGTAAAATTTCTAAAAAAATCGATGTCTCAGTGGTGGGAAACATGTTTGACCACTTTAACGGTACCGTGGGGGTCGTGCCAAGAGTAACCACTCTCACTCTTATGCCCATCGCGGTGCTCGTGGTGCGACTTAATATCACCCGTGTGGTGATCCTCAACTTTGTACTCGAACTCGTATTTGGGATGAGACTGAAAGTAAAAAGTAATTTCAATATACTGAACTGCATCATCGTCATCTATTTATATTTTCTTTGAAATTGTTTTATTTCTATTCCTAGGCGGTTACACACATATTTTTTTTTATTTTGTAATTTCACGTTGTGTAATTACACATATTTTAGCTCAGAAGCTAAGAGAGCCGTGATAGCTCAGGCTAAGGGAGTATTGTGATAGCTCTAGGGAAACAAATTTAGAGCACTTGCCGTAAATTTAACAGAACGCGAGCAACCTGGGTTTGATCTGCGCCAGCACACTCCAATTAAATTGTTAGTTGTAATTTTAAGTGTTGACTTACCACATGCTCTGCCTAAGGAATAAAAAGATTTCTTAGATAAAGACTTCGCCAATCCTCACTGGAGAAGCGCGGTGGACTAAATGCTCTCAGACCCCTCTCAGAAAAGAGAGTACGTCTGAATCACCTTGATTTACTGAAGATGCTTTACTCAGTTATTGACAGCGGGGGAAAACGTATAACGAGCAAGGCTTTCTAAGAAATTGAAAATATTTTGGAGATATAGTTCCCAGAAGAGAGACGTATTAAGAAGTAAATTCACTTTTACTGTAAGAAAGGACTACCATCTACTTAACAAGAATATGTGAAAAACATTAGAATACGTGAATACCATCACGCACTAAGACAGTCCGGTGGACTCTTCTGGGCTCCAAAATATTTTTTGAAACAATGGAACGCCTGCGTCCAGCAATATAATGTATAAATACAGGTTATTACATTACTTTTTTCTGTTTGAAATAGGGGTTCATAAAACCTACATAGTAATCAACGTGCTCATGATGATGTCCGTAATCGTGGTGTACGGGATGATGGTGATGGTCGTGACGTGAAATGTGGGCTGAAGAGAAAGCGTGTTCGTCTGCATGGCTTAACGTAATGGCTAACGCGGCCAAAGCTGCAATGCACATCTCCTGAAAAATAAAATTAATATAATGAAAAGATGCTGCAAATTGTTCAATACTAAATAAATGTTATTCAGTATTTTAATTTTAATTTTAATCCAAATATTAGAAATCAGTATAATAGCTATTAATTTACCTTGAAATACATTGTTATGCTTTTTATTGTATAAGATTTAATAAATATATATAAAATAAAACGAGAAGTATTTGTATTCCTTGTTTGAGTTCAGTTAATTAATTGATATGTAAACCACAGTTTCTACGTCTTTTATGTCTAAAAATTTACACCGATCAAGGTTGTGTGTGATTTCTCTTCAAATTTATGACAGTTATAGTACAGAACTGTAATAGTAATGTGAAAGTTTATTTCACTACTACGAGTGCGTTGCACGCGTGTCATATGCGCAATGTTTTAAGAAGCTAACAAATTCTTAACACATAATTTAAAAAATTTGCGTTTCGTTTTGGTTTACAATCTGTTATTTAGAATTACGTTGAAAATTTATGAAGCAACCTAGGTCCTACAATCACATAAATAAATCAAGCACCGACAATTGGCCGTGTAGTGGCGGTGTAAGAATATCCACTACCCAATATTGTCCCGTGGCTGTCGTAAGAGGTGACAGAGGGAAACTGTAACAGAAAGTGGGCAGCAGCATCTTCCTGATAATAATACAAAATATTAAAATCTGCGGTTGCCAACCCGCCTGTCAAACGTGGCAACTATGTCAAAATCTTGCCTTTATATGTTCAGCAGTGGACTTTTATAGCCTGTTGTGGATGGATAATTGGCGCTAGCATGCTGGCGCGGCAGCTCTCATAACCACAGAGTATTTTATCCTCTTTATAGCGGAAATCAGAATATTGGCGCCGATTGTCGTACTTTGATGTATTTGTGTGTCTTGCATATGGCAATCAAAGTTGTAGGGTGCTTCTTAAATTTTGAATGTAATGTTACGCCCGTATTTTTTTTACATCAGTGATTAGAATTGAAATAAAACTTAGGCGCTGTCCTATTCGCCATCGCTGGCGCGATCATGCGTACATACGTCTGACGAAAATGTTTGTGAGACCGTGCATTCAAACATATCATCCTACTGAAGGTCGTGCGATCATGCGATGCAACTGAATTGTCTAATTTTAGTCGTGCGATTATGGACGCATCGTATAGATCGGACGATCGTCCGATCAGACATACTAATCTACTGATTCGCGTGAGTGCCATTAGGACATTTAGTACTACTAAATGTCCTAATGGCACTCGCGCGACCAAGGGGCGGAGGCAACAGAGGGGTTTTCGTAAAAATCTTCTTCGTTTTGCCGTGTGTCGTAATACTAATTGTGAAATTCGCCGCATTGATTTCTGTTTTTATACAGTATATTATGTAGTGTACATTTTCTTTTTTTAATGCTATTCACTATTAAAGAGATATTGCTCGACAGCAAACACTGTGTATTTCTGTTAAGAGCCATTTCGAGAGTGATCGCAACGCTCCCAAATAGGACACTTGATTTCTAATCATGCGAGCGGATTCGTCGGACGACGTAATCGCATCGCATCACCGCACGAGCGATGGCAATAGGACGACGCGTTACACTACACACATTGATCATTTGCTGTGAATATCTTGTTAGAATACTAAGTCGTGTGTATGTTATTGTGTTATCATGGGTTTTAATACGTCTGCAAAATTTCAGATAATCCAGACGTCCGGAATGCAATTTTACAATACAGTTTTCTTTTGTTATACGCGAAATACACACACACGAATACATCGAGGTCCAACAAACGGCACCAGGATGAAACACACGACAACATAACACACTTTGCACACACCAGGACTTTTTTTTTTCAAAGTAGATTATACAATAAGAAAGTTTGTATAAACTATTTAGCAATATCATTTAATAGAAAACTTGGACCACCACCTTATTCCCAGGGGTTATTATCAACCATGTATTCATCTATTATATCTATATTCTATATACTATAATAAAACTCTAACACGACGACTATCTGAACACGCATCACGCAAAAACCTATGAATCGATTTGGATGGAACTTTCACTTGTAGATAGTTAATTTTATAAAGACTAACTTAGGCTACTTTTATTTTAGGAAAAGAATAAGGGTTCCGCGCGAAACAATTAAAACCCATGCAATCCAATCGCAATAAATTTCACGCGGGCGAAGTTGCGGGAAACATCTAGTTTATATTATAATAACTCTTTGTGAAAAGTTTTTGTTTAATAAACTATTAAAACTTTGTAATAGAGAGAACTTGTATATTTTATGGACTTTGTTGTAATAGCGTATACATTGTCCCATGAATGAATTGAATTACTGACTCTGTGGAGTCGAGAAACTGGTATCAATGTTGCTTGCTTTGTTTGTTGTTGTGTTTGTGTTTATTCCTAGTGTTTACAGAGTGTATATCACTTTTTCTTATTAAAACTACTTTTATTTTTATGGCAAAGTTTTCGCCAGTGAGTAAGTCTACTAAGGGTAATAAATGAAATCTCGAATTAAAACGAATGGCGAAACAGAAATATCAAAATATTTTCATCCAGAATTTGAATAAATAAAATGAAAAAACTCGCGGTACCATCCATACCATCTGGATGATTGGCGGTCCACCACTGTGCGATTTAGAAGAAGTTTTCTCCCTCGCACAACTTCTTTGTGGAATCAATTACCACCAGCGAATTTTCCGGACCGATAGGACTTAGGAAACTTCAAGAAAAGAGCTTACACCTTTCTAAAAGGCCGGCAACGCATCTGCAATTCCCCTGGTGTTGCAGTTGTTCATGGGCGGCGGTAGTCACTTACCATCAGGTGAGCCGCATGCTCGTTTGCCCCCTCTTCTATAAAAAAAAATATATATACTTAGAATAATTTTTATCTGTTATTAATCTTTTAACAAGCCAATTTAAGTGATTTTTCAGCACGGTTTTCGAAAGGACCGTTCTACCGAAATAAACCTTATCTCATTTATTTCACACATTTCGTGCTAGGTTGACAAAGGATGCCAAGTGGACGTCATTTACACTGATTTTTTCAGCGCCTTTGATAAGGTAAACCATGCCCTGTTACTAAGCAAACTTGAAGCCACAGGAATTCATGGGTCATTACTTGTTTGGCTTACTTCATACCTAGAGAAAAGAACACAGTTGATGGTGGTGGGGGGTTATGAATCGCAATTGTACTACGTAGAATCTGGCGTACCTCAGGTACCTTTTTTATTTCTCGTTAATACGTAAACTAAGCGTTTATTATGCAAGTAGTGATTCACGACGGTAGTAATATGACAGATTCGAACTAAAGACTTGCCCATATTAATGATATGGAGGATTAACGGACTTGATTACAAATCTTCATTAACTTAAGAATTTGAAGTAAGGGTAGTCAGAATTTATTAAATACGATTTTTCCTTGAGACTTGCAAGTACTTCCATATGCCATTATTTTGCGTTGCATTACATGTATGTATCTTCGCTATATTAATTTTTTATATTTCATTTTTGAAGAAACCTTGTTCAAACGTCCTTCTAACTTGCTTCAAGTTTAGCATATTCTTGTACATGAATTTAATATCCCGAACACTAATGTTTAATATCAGCATTAGTTGTCGGTTTTTAGAGCTTTATTTTAATGCTACTTCAGCTTACTGATCCGCTGGGCTATCCAATTAAATATATTTATTACTTCGACAAACTCCTCTAATTCAGTGTAATGTTTCAAATTTACTATCATTTCAGAATAAGGTTGCACAGGTGCTATGATGAACTCAAAAAAGGAAAGTTTATAGCCTATCAGTGCATAGCAAATGCAAGCAGACCAGTCCCCATAAACAGCACCTGTTCACAAGTATGACGCATGGATGACATCGCCCTCCATTATCATCATGTCAGTTCTTGTTCTTCTGCGTTATACTCGTACATCCCAAATTAATTCCGAGAAAAGCCCTTCGCATCGCATGCGGAGTGACTTTGAGCAGCCTCAAACGGCCAGCAGCGAGGGCCAACGTTTAGGTTCCGAATTAATTGAGAACATTATTACTTTATGAATTAATTTGAATATGGAATAAATAAAACGAGACTACTATATTATATTAAATGAATTCCATGTCTTTTATATAAAAATCAATAGTAAAATATCAAGGCCAATAGATTTCACGTTATTTTATTGTTTAATAGTAAAATCTCGTGCGGAAATTGTGATTGTTAAACAATCTAACGAAATTAATGTTAAGCCGTTACGCCATTAGATATATACTCTACATAAAACTGGTTAGAGTTTTACTAGGTAATACAAATGTCAAAATTGTTATGTCGATGCAATCAGTCAATCAAGCACTTTTGAGAGATGTTAGCTCTGCGCCTCGGCTATACTTGAGGATAAATACGAGTAGGCTTAACTGTGTTCTTTAGACACATTATGTAAGATGGTATCTTGCCCAGGTATCTTCACGAATGATAACAGAATATGTACGCTGTATGTATGTATGTGTGCTGTATCATCCAGCTCCAGCGCTCTAGACGTTGAGGTGCGATATTAAACCTTCACAATATGGAAGGAGATATGAATTATCTGATAGTAATAACTAGTAATAATCTGGTAATTGAAACTGATTAAATTATTTATAGTGTTAGTAAAGATTTTGGTACGTTGGTGGCACCGCAGCCGAAACTTTACTTGCTATCGTAATATTACTTGATAACATGTGCTTTCGTGTATTTGATAAAGTTAACATTATCAATGCGTTTCAATTACACACACACACACACACAAACACACACACACACACACACACGCACGCACGCACGCACGCACGCACGAACGCACGCACGTACGCACGCACGCACGCATGCACGCAAGCACACACGCACACACGCACGCACGCACGCACGCACGCACCCACGCACGCATGCACGCACGCACGCACGCACGCACGCACGCAAGCTCGCACGCACGCACGCACTCACGCACGCACGCACGCACGCACGCACGCACGCACGCCGGCACGCACGGACGCACGCACGTACGCACGCACGCACGCGCACGCGCGCATGCACGCACACACACACACACATACACACACACGCACACACGCACACACGCGCACACACACACGCATGCACGCACACTCACAAAAACACACACACGCACGCACGCTCGCACACACGCACGCACGCACGCGCACGCGCGCCCGCACACACACACACACACACAAACACACACACACGCGCATGCACGCATACACTCACACACACACACACACACACACACACACGCACGCACGCACGCACGCACGCACGCACGCACGCACGCACGCACGCACGCACGCACGCACGCACGCAGCACGCACGCACGCACGCACGCGCACGCGCGCACGCACACACACATACACACGGGCGCTTGCGCGCGCACGCAAGCACGCACACACACCCACGCACACACACACACACACACACACACACACACACACGCACACGCACACACGCACACGAACACACACACACACACACACACGCACACGCGCACGAACACACACACACACACACACACACACACACACACACACACACACACACGCACGCACGCACACATGCACACGCACACGGTCAGACACACACACACACATACGCACGCACACACACGCACACACGCACACTCATACACAAACGCGCACACGCACACACACGCACACACACACACACTCACACACACACACGCACTAACACACGCACACACCCACACATGTGCATCATCATCATTATCGTTATTCAGCTCTTAGAACATGCCGGTGTTATCTCATATACACTTAACAGCTTAACGCAGATGGCCTTTTTCCTGGTATAATACGTTCCGAACATTATTTATGTACCTTCAAAAGTATTTGATAATGTTGTAGCCAAACGATTGCAATCTATTGTAAATATTCCCTCATTGAAGAAAATGCGGCATTAGGTTAATTAAAGAAGTGAAAGAAACGAGAGAGAGGATATAGTCTAATGGAAACCCGTAGTCTCTGCCTAACACTCTAGTTTATATTATGTTATTTCAATATACTGCTGTTTACTAATTTTAATCTCACAGTTTTTTACAGTTTACAGTTTACAGTTTACAGTTTACAGTTTTTAGTTTCTCACATATTTACACAAATGGGTTTTCATTCTTTTATACACCATAATGTCTTAGCAATAACTTCTAAAGCTTCTAAAGTCCATTGAAGTCGGCTGTTACTTTTTATCTAATATATTTAATTTTTACGAATTTAATCGCATTTCGCTTACGTTCTTTTAAACGACATTTTCAGTACAAGGGATTTTCAGTACCCATATTCAGCGGGCGACTAAGTCACAGCTTAAGATAGTAGTTAGACTGTGACTGAGTTGTGTGTAGTTTCCACGTCAGAGTTACCCAAGGCTGTTTTAGCTTAATAATTAAAAACTGATGGTAGCCCATGCTTATACACTTGTAATGATGCTCTTCCTAATCTGTTTGTAAAAATTATTCTATTTGGAATTGCTGCCATCACTCGAACGCGAAGCGGGTTAGATAGTTATTTAGTAAAAAGGTTTGTATATTTATCCTCTAAGACAAAAAAGTGGTCCAATTAATAA
The DNA here is from genome assembly GCA_963668995.1 of Parnassius mnemosyne. Taxonomy (NCBI): domain Eukaryota; kingdom Metazoa; phylum Arthropoda; class Insecta; order Lepidoptera; family Papilionidae; genus Parnassius; species Parnassius mnemosyne. The sequence continues at coordinate 37,204,594 of CAVLGL010000159.1, forward strand.
TGTAAAAAAATACATGAACTCCTACCGAGCTGGAATGCCCCATTGTTTTATCGATACAATTTATTTGCAAAAACATTAAATGAAACTAATTTGTACGGATTCCATCGCGCTTAATTTAACTTTTAATTCCCGACATTTCGAATGTATTACAGCACCGAGTTATCCTTTTTATCAATGCGATGCTGTTCGTTTTAAGACCGTAAATGTGAAGCTTTTTTTTTATAGGATAGGGTGACAAACGAACACACAGTCCACCTGATGGTAAGTGGTTACTGTGACCCATAGACATCTACATCTATCCTCAATAAAGACTCAAGATGCAGATGCGTTGTCGCCCGTGAGGACTAAGATGGAATGCCTCTTTGCCAGTAAAAAGGGTCTCCGGTTCTCTACACTCACCATACGAAACACAGCAGCGTTAAGCTGCTATTCTACGCTGGTTTTCTGTGAGAGCGTGGTCCTTCCCCGGTCGAGCCGACCCATTCGTGCTACAACTATACTACTAATATAGCTGCAGCATGGCTCTACCACGTAATAGAAGCTGTATTTCTTACACGAATTCTTATTATAGAGGCATAGTTACTGCGCATAGACAGCAGTTCTAAAATTAGTTATTCCTATTCATTGATTTATTTAAAAAAATAGCTAATAAATGGATCCCTAATATGATTAACGTTGTGCAGAATTAGCTCTGTAATCTAAAATTTGCATATAATGAACTACGTTACCGTTATCGTTACAGCTTATTAAAGTCCACTGCTGAAGAAAGGCCTCCCCCATACATTGCCTCATACGGAAGATATTTGCCATAATTGCCACACTTAGCAAGCAGCTTGGCAACCACAGTTTTTTTTTATTTTTAGTTGTTATTAGCCTTCGCCTGATTTGTTTCCCTCTGTCGTCTCTTACGACATCCACGGGATGACTTGGTGTAGGTTATTCCTAACGTGGTTCACTAATTAGAAATCGTCTGAGGAATGTTTCTGAAACATTCCATTAACAATCTATGCCCAGCATATAAATGAAAGATGAGGTTTACGTTATAAACAAAGAAAAGAAAAATTGTTAAGTTTTTATTTTATATTTTGATTTGATTATTTTCTTTTTCTAATATAGATGATGGTGCGGAACAATGTGGTGAGTACCGTATTTTACGTCCGCGTGGAAGCTGTAATGAAAAAAAATAGCTTTAGCCACATACTGTTCAAACAATTACGTATTTCTAATTTAAACATAACACACGTAGTAAGAATAAAAACTTCATTTAGATAGTTAAAGGTTTATAATTAAAAACAATTTAATTGTTAGATTTTAAGCAAAGATTAACACATACTTTAATAATATATTTAAAATTGAATGAAATATTTACACATTAAAGTATATAAGTACAATATTAAAAATAAAAATCTAAAAGAAATAAAATTAAAAACTTAAATCATAGTTATTTTAAATCATTCAGGTAGGTAGATCAGATGAAAATGTATATGAAATAGAGGTATATTAGTTTCATGCTGACAATGATTCTGATTAGATTTTCAATAATGATTTAAATAATATAGATTTTTATTTTATGTCTTCAAAATCCAAGTGGTTTTCAACTATTAGTGATAATTATTGATGATGTATTATTAAAACGATGGTAAAAAGATTGTCCTACTCTAATAAAACAGTAAAATAACGCACATATCAGGACTTTAAAAAGGGTTATTTTTCAAAGATATACCGTTATTGCAGTTTTTGAAAATTTGAGTAACTAAGGCTTCTGCTTTTATTTGAATTGGACAACAACTACGCGTGTGCGATTCAATTCACAATGTTTTTGCCGACCGATCGACCCATACAAATGTGTGCATACGTAGTAAAATAGTATGCGTTAGATATTTATGAATAACAATCAGTTAAAGTAATACATTACCACACACTTCGAATTTAAAAGAAGAAAAGGACAGAATATTGGGGATTTTTTGTAATTAATTTTTCTTTACCATTTGCTTTTAAATACTTATTCTGAACTTTCTCTGCAAATTTGGCAGGTTATTGTAAAATAACCATGTATACATACATAATGATACTTACCCGCTATGATCATCGGCGTAGTAATCAACATGCCTAACGGATCCGTCTGGTTGCTGAAGCGAGTAGCCACCTTTCACAGCATCACCATCTCGGTGCTCGTGTTGTGACTTCTTGTCGCCTGTGCGATGATCTTCTACTTTGTATTCGAATTCATATTTGGGATAAGCCTAAAATTATTCGAAATTCAAAATATTTTTATTGAAACAAATCTAAAAAGCAATAAATATATAAATAAATATAAATATATTGAATTACATAATATTACATAGTAATCTATATGTCCATGTTCATAGACGTGCACAGGTTCATGTTGTCCATCGTGACGAGAGATGTGTTTGGATGAAAGTGTGGGACCGAAATATTCTGCGACCACTATAGCGATGAGACACGCAAAACATGCCACCTGGAATTTTAATATATCTTTTATTTTTTTATTTTCGTCATTAAAATATGTGAAAGAAATATAATAAGTTTTATGTAAGAATATTTTAACAATTAAAATTTCTTACCTTTGAGAACATTCTAAAGTTTTAACTGTTGCTGGTAGGTACTACACGAAATATACTTGGAACTGATACATGTTGAATAGATTTTACCACCTTTATATTAAAAAACACTTGCATGTAATCAAGGTTGAACTGATTTCACTACTAATAGTCTCGTCTAAGTCTTGATAACAACTTTGTAAGAACCTATTATAATAATTAAATTTATGCGCTTATTAAGTTAAATTGATTATTTCAGTAGCTTAATATAATTGATGATCTCACGCCACTAAAATAGGTTATAGTACTTACAATTTACATCTTGATAGAAATATGTATGTGCATCTATAATCGCTGAATATGTTGCTAAGCGCAAATCTCGAGAGCAGCTGAACCAATTTCGCTGATTCTCTTTTTATAATATTCCTTGAAGTACGAAGATTGTTCCTACGGAGAGAAAAATTTAAAAACATTGCATGAAAAAGTCTAAAAACAACACTTTTCAATATTCCCATACAAAAGATTCGTAATAATACTTAAAAGTCAATTTGAACTTTAATACCATATCATAAAGTTTAAATATTAGTGGAGGGGTTCCGGGAAGGCAAAACAATTGAGAGACGTTAGCATCGTATAAATATTAATGTTAATATTTATACACACTGGCAGATAGCTGATGTTATAAGGAGTAACTTGGGCTCTTTTTATGGTTTCGCGAAAAATAACTCCACGCGTGCGAAGTCGCGGAGAACAGCTAGATTTTATATAAATATAAAAGAACATGTTGCCTTAATTGATTGCTAAAACTTATTATCGCAATATAACTTTGCGGAAATCCGTTATATTAAAGATGTTAATAAATTAATTAGCTAAGATCTGCGTAATAAAACAAAATCATGTGTCTTACCTAGGTTAAAGACAATCTCCCGGTCTCCCTCAACAACACTAGGAAAGACACGCCACCATCGATAATATCGAGGCATCATCAGGTGAAAAAATAAAAATATTTTAAAAATTAACGTGGTAGAGTCATGCTGCAGCTATATTACTGGTATAGTTGTAGCACAAATGGGTCGGCTCGACCGGGGAAGGACCACGCTCTCACAGAATACCAGCGTAGAATAGCAGCTTAATGCTGCTGTGTTTCGTATGGTGAGTGTAAAGAACCGGAGACACTTTTTACTGGAAATGAGGCACCCCATCTTAGTCCTCACGGGTGACAACGCATCTGCATTTTGAATCGCATCGAGGATAGATGTGGATGTCTATGGGTCACAGCAACCACTTACCATCAGGTGGACTGTGTGCTCGTTTGTCACCCTTATCCTATAAAAAAGTTATATACGCAAGTAGGTACCTACATTAATTTTAACCCTTTTGCTGTCCTGTGCACTAAATATAAGCCATTGCTATTGCCATAGTATTGTGTCTGAAAACCGGACAGTAAAAATTTTGAAATACCAATTATAACTAGCGACTTGCTCTGCCTTCGCCTGGTTGGGATATATTAATGTGACGTTATTTAGACTTAAAATGATCAATAAAGACCATTTATTTTATCTTATCAATATTTCGATTTTCATAAATTCGCTAAATTTTAAAATTTGTTTAGATCACTCCTGTATAGAGTACTATTCTTTATTTTTTTTCTAGATTATTGAGAAGATAAGCACCAACGTTGCGCTAACGAATACCTAAATCAAATTACAGGATAAATGTAATATTACTGTGGACAAAAGATGCTCTCATACAATGAGCTGTATTATGATCGCTGCTTTAAAAGTAATTGTAAGATTGTAATGCCAAATTATATATTTTTGTTATGTGATATAAATTTACCATGTAGTGGCGGTGAAACAATACACGTAGGTCAGTAAGTGATTGAAATGGCACATTTCAGACCATAAAAACTGTAAAAGAGCATTAAGTTTATTAATGAAATTTTAGTTTCTAGGTATGTTAGTTTCCTTACTTAGTATGCAAAATTTCAAGTGTGTGAGTCTAATAGTTCTTGTAAATGTACCCACTGTCGGTAGATCGCCCTTTTCGTGTCCGAACTTGGTTGACTCACTGATGTGTCTAAATCTAATATATGCAGTAAGCCAGTTAATAATATGTTAGGTTAAAATAAAATGTTGCAGTTAGTCAATTACATAATGTAACTCTCTGAGTTTATGTTGGAAATTATTTTAGTACTTTTGACAAATAAATGACTATAAATTTGAACTTACAGAGTAGTTTTATTGTTTTTTAAAGTACAAGCTTTTAATTTTTTTACATGTATAACTATTTTTACCAAGACTCCCTGAAATACTACTGATTTGAAAGGATATTATAAATTAGTTGATAATTTAAAAGCTAAGAATATGTGATGAACATATAGAACTTCCTTAGACTTTCACTTACTTATGTATTTTATAAGCTTAAATTGTAATTGTTTATAGAAAAACAGTTGGCTTTTTGCAGCTTTCACAAGGTCTATTATGACTATCACTAATAAAGGATTATGGGTTAAGTAGGCGTAGCCAAGTTATTAAATTAAAAGATACATTTAGAATTTTTCTACAGCTATTTGAGATATATAATAACCGGCCAAATGTGTAGGGAAGGTTCAGAATAAGTAATATCGGCAAATAGTAAAGAAAAATTAATTAAAAAAAATCTCAATCATTTTTTTTGATCTTTTAAATTCAAAATGCGTGGTAATGCACTATTTTAACTGATTTTACTGCGCACACACACATTCGTAATAGCCGATCGGTGGGCAAAAACGTTATTACTACCCATAAATCATATAAATCATATTCAATTTGGGATAATTTCAAATAAAAGTAGAAGGCTTATTTACTATTATTTTCAAAAACTGCATTTATCATTATTTATATATTTGAACTTAATATTAAAATTTGGCTAATCTTTTAAAAATAACTCTATATATCAATTACTTTTAAAATATCCAAACATTCCAGAATGGACTCGAGTGAATCGAGTTTAACGTTATTCGAAGTTATTTATATATGATTGTGTATATCTATCATAATATTACAAAATATATTAGGTAAAAGATTAAATAATTTTAAAATATAAAAAAAAACATCTTATGTGTTGTTTATTTTTTAATGCTTTGGTAAAAAAGAAGGCAAGAAAAGGTACATCATTCCCTAATTTGTGCGGATTTAATAATGGTGATGCTTGGGTACTATGTGATGGGTGCTGTATTTCACATCGGCGTGGAAACTGAAAAATAACAAAAATAAAACATTATATAATAAGATTTTTTAGAATCGATATACAATGATATTATATAATTATTTAAAATCATCAATCCATAAACAGTCCTAAATGTAAGATTCTGCATAATTAACACAATTTTTGATTATAAGATTTTAAGAATCGGCAGGACAATTTAGTTATGTGTTATCTAGTAAGGAGTACATTTTGGATAGAAGAACTTACGATAGTTTAAGTGAAAATGAAATGAAAATTACATAATACACTTACCCGCTGTGATCGTCACCATGATAGTCAACGTGTCTGACTGAACCATCGGGCTGGTGTAGCGCGTAGCCACCCTTCACGACATCACCGTCGCGGTGCTCGTGCTGCGACTTAATATCGCCTGTATGATGGTCCTCTACCTTGTACTCAAACTCATATTTAGGGTGAGACTGAAAAATTAATTTAAAAGAATTGATATTTTGTTTTCCTTTTTTTTAGTAGAAAGAACGAAGAGAAGAAAGAGAGGAGAGACGAAAAGGAAAAAAGATATTCTTGTTGTTAATTCGTTTGATAATAAATAAACATATTTTAGACTAAGTGATCCTTCATTGTTGTCACCTCTGAAGACTAAGATAAAATGCCTTATAGCCTGTAACCACAAACTTTATTAGATGGTAAGACTTTCTTTCTGCCTAGGAATCTGCCTGGATAGGTACCAAGTTTTACTCATTTTTGCTGCCAATAGCAGTGCATGCACTGCTGTGTTTCGGACTAAACAGTATATAAAGCTAGTGGAACTATAGGGTGTTAGGCATTTCAATACGTACATGATAATCATGGTCATGCCCGTGCTCGTGGTGTACTATGTGATGATGTCCATCGTGGCGCGATATGTGATTCGACGAAAATGCATGGTCATAGCCATGGATATGCGCGACCATCATGAACGTTAGAGTTAAAGCCAACATCTAAAAAAAAGTTGTCAAAATTTTGTTAAAACTTTTTCAACCAATATACTATTTAATACGCCACAGATAATATGTAGTCATTACCTTTGAAACCATTTTCGTGCAACTGAGAACTACTGACAAGTAACTGTGGTATAATATGATTTGCACTACACTGATATTTTTGTAGAAAACACCAGTCATTTATATCGCTTTGATTGTAACGAAATTAACTACAGTGATTGTTTTCGTAATGCATTAATCTACGTAGTTAAGTTGTATTTTAAAATTCCGTGTTAAAAGTAATTTGATCAATCCGGCGTAAGCGTTAATAAAATGAGTTTTATGTGTACTTAAACTTCAGGTGCCGACTACGCTAACATTGCAAGGGCTGCTTTCAAAATATTGAACTACCAAGTAGATTTATTAATTAGTCAAGATAATAAAGTGAGACATTCCTGAAAAAAATTCGATGACTTAATTTTTTTACATAAGCTGATAGATTTGCAAATTAGACATTTCTAATCATTGCCTTTGTTTTTTTTTTTTGAATATTACTATTAAACTTATGTCACAACTGTCTTTGGCAAACCCAAATTATTTTTCAATCACAATTTAACTTATTGCATGCCTTATTACATTTGACTTTAAATTAAAAAAAAAGTGCCTGTGATGTGTCTACAGTGTATGAGTGCAAAACAAAAAATATAAGGAAAAGTTAATGTACAAAACTTCTTTATATAATAATATGATTATTATAAAAATAATGAATAATAGTCCGCTCAAAATAGATATTTCAAATAAGAAAACTCCGACAGAGCTGAATTTTGGTAGAGACTTTGAGGTAAATAGTATATTTGGCGCTGATTACCATTTTTATGTATAACTAGCTGTGCCCCGCGACTTTTCCCGCGTGGAATTTACTACGATTTCATGGATATCAATTTTTTGCGCGGAACCCTAATTTTGTTTTTGATTAGTATTACCATCTTAAAAATATTGACAAATATTGACATTAATATTTATACGATACTAACGTCACTCAATTATTTTCCCAGAACCCTTCCACTAACACTTAAACACACATACTTTATGGTATGGTATTAAAGTTCATATTGACTTTTAAGTATTATTTCGAATCTTTTGTATGGGAATATAGAAAAGTGTTGTTTTTAGAGTTTTTCAGGCAATTTTTCCATCTTCGTACTTCAAGGAATATTATAAAAAAATAATTAGCGGAATCGGTTCAGTTGCTCTCGAGATTTGCGCTTAGCAACACATTCAGCGATTAATTTTTATATTATAGATTTGACCGGACTATAAGTACGGAAGTTGTACTTGTGGGCGTAATCAACAAATAATATTGTTAATAAGGGAAAAGTAAAGTAAGTACACAATAACAATAATATACAATTCAAAAAAAGGAAACAAAGTAAAATAAAATAAATATTTCATCACTGCACTACACTTGTGACGGAATGTCCAGTCGCACAGATCGCGGTTGGGTCCTCGGGGGTGTGACAGCTTTTGGTCTCCACTCCTTACCGCCGCCATCGGGATTGAGTTCGCAGGGGTGTTTGTCACAGTCATGTTCAGTGCTCCCATGCTTCTGCGACATCGCATGATCACGTAAACACATCCCGCTACTTGTATAACGATCAGTCCCAGTATTGAATACATAATTGAGGACTGGTGCGTTTTCTTATTTGGAGTTTGTTATCTAAGTCCTCATTCGACGCCACTCATCTTCATGGCCTTCGGAAATAAACTGCTCGAAGCCTGAAGTATTGAAAATGGAATTCAGTATCGAAGTGTCTGATGGGATCGGTATGTTCCCTTGAACTTTAACTTGGCTCAAGTAGTTGTTGTGACTAAATTTAGAAAAGGTGTCACTATTTATTGCACAACCTTGGCCGATATGTAGTGAGCCATTCCCGATCAGTGACTTCATTATCATTTCAGTGTCGATGCTAAATATGCGCACTGTGCATATCATAGAACAAAGGAATAGCCACTTGTAATCACAATGCAACTAGATCCATCGCTCGCGACACGGCGTCTCCATTGTACTGTCACATTGTTATATTGTGTATGTTCAAGTTACAAATTGTGTGTGTTAATTGCAACTCAGAAATTGTTTTATATATAGAGCATAATCATTTGGTTGGTTGTATATAGATACAATTTTGAATGTCTGATTCTGTTAGAGCAAGGAGCCAGTCTTTTTGTAGGTTGTTTGCGACATATGGTGTGATGAATTCTACGAAGTAGTTCTGCCGAGGAAGACTTATAACTTTGTCCAGCTCAAAGGTTTCCTTATTCACCAGCGGAATCTTGTTATCAATGATCAGGTAAGAGGAGCCAATGTCACCACTTATTTTCATCAACTTGTATAATTCCTTAAAATCATACTTGTCGGAACGTAAAGTCAGGTATTTTGTTTTGTGTCTGTTTTGCAACCAGTGTGTGAAACGTTATAGCCAGCTGATTATAGTTGTTATGCGCCGTGTCGAACTGCATTCGTTTAATAAAAGTAAAATTAAAACCTTCTTGGAAGATAAGGCTGCGTTCACACCTTGTCTTCTTAGCCTCTAATTCCGGTGGTTAATATATTTCATCTTGGATCATGTATGAATCAAGTATCAACAGCAACAGCGGACCCTGTCACCACAATAGATGTTCTGATAATTGATGTGACGATAGTTCTCCTGTAGCGCAATCCGCAGTTATCTTTAGATCAAACATGGTGCCAAAATGATGTTGGGATGACGTTGAGTATTGTAAGTACTTTGCTGGAAATAAACTGTTTCCATCTATAGACGTCAGCATTTAACAAACCAAAAACTGCAGAAATTTTACTTGCAGGAGGGAAAGAATATATCTTGATACGTACAGAATCAAAGTATGTCTTGGCTTATTGGTATTGTTCTTCCGTAAAATAAGCATCAGTGTCTTCCTCATAGTTGGATAGCTTGTTGTTGTTAACTTGGAACTAGACCCATAATTTATCAAGTGAGTCGAGTTGTTCACTGAAGTACTTACGGGTCTTCCGGCTTGCGAAATACTTACTAAAGTTTCTTTCTATCTTCTTGATCACTTCATCAATGTCTTGTGTGCACCGGCATATGTTCACTATGTGACTCTCCGAGGACGAAAAGTGTACACTCAAAGTTCACTTCTATTATGTACACTAGCTGTACGCCGCGACTTCGCCCGCGTGTAATTTAGGGTTTTGATTTTTTGCGCAGAACCCTAATTATTTTTGTCAAATAAAAGTAGCCTAAGTTACTCCTTGTGACATCAGCTATCTGCGAGTGAAAATCCCGTCAAAATCGGTCCAGCCGTTTCGGAGATTAGCTGGAACAAGCAGACAGACATACATACAGACAAAAATTTTAAAAATTGTATTTTTGTTATTAGTACCGTATATACTTTCATGTGCATTTAGTAAAAAGCTGTAATTTAGACATTACAAACAGACACTTTAATTTTATTCATTTGTATAGATTAGTCGCTAGTGTTGATGAACACGTACAATGTGTATAGCATGTCCTTGACGAATAACGATGAACGACAGCATTGAATCTGGGAAGGAAGAAGAAAAACTAAATGAAATTATTGGAAGTGAGATTAATAGAGTGATTCTTTTGTTATATTTTGGATTCCGTCCGCGAAGGGTAAACCATATTACTAAGCAACAAATTAGTTAACATAATTAAATAACCAATTCATTAATCCAAATGTGTTATATTAACTGTAAAGTGGAGATTAATAATATCCACATACAGACAGACGAAAACTGAAACAGGGTATGGGCAGCAGCGTCGTTCTAGTAACAATTAGAAAGTTAAAAAAAAACTGTGGTTGGCAAGAGTGCCAAGCAAAGCAACTATGAAAAAAATAACAATGCGGGAGGTCTATGTTTAACTATGAGCTTTTAATGGATATAATGGAAAATAATTATACGGTAAAGACTTTTTTGTTGTATTATATGTATCAAATAAACTTATTCAATATCGTATTTTATTTCCTAGAACATTCCTTCTTCTGATAATTTTAAGCCAAACTGTTTTTATTATTAAGTACTACTTCGTCAGTTATGTTCGTTAGTAACCGCTCATTTAACCAGTATAAGAGCAATAATGATACCCATCTACCTTCAAAATTACTTTCTTCCCCATAATATATTTCAAGATATACTTTCAGAAACTTTTAATGATAAAACTTACTGTACCCTCATATCATTTTCCCATTATACTTCGTTGTAGATAAATTAAGCTTCATGTTAGCAACAGCAATACATCTTTATTCATTTATTTTTGTACAAATTTTAGCTGCTGCTGAAATTCCACAACACTGTAAGTAGGTATACCACATAATACTAGAGTGCGACGGTGTGTGTAATGGTTCAATAAGTTAATCGCGGAAATTCATCCACGCGTCCCCTTAATGATATAAGATAGAATGGCGTCATCATTATCGTTATTACATACTATTCACGACCACTGACGAATATGGGCCGCCACGAAAGATAACCTGCATCCATCGACTGCATATCTTACGAAGACATCGCTTCTCAGATGTAGATTTATATTAACTCTGTGGACCGCTCAATGTAGTAAGGGGACGCTCTGCTCTGTTCTTACCGGAACAATGCTGTCACTCGTCTAAAGCCACAGCTCGTTGATTGTTAGGGCTATATTGGTGACTAGAATGCCACTTTCAGCTTATTATGTCAGGCTATGTTGGTCACTCTAAATTTACTGGGACTTCTCAAATTTTATTATAGAATAAGGTTAACAAACAAGCACACAGTCAGCCTGATGGTAAGTGGATGCTGTGACCCATAAACATCCTCTAAGAACTAACATGAAATGCTTCGTTTCTAGTAAAAGGGTCTCCGATCATCTACATCCACCAAATGAATCACAGCAGCATACAGATGCTATTTTATGCTAGTAATCTATGAGATCGTGGTCCTACCCCTTTCAACTCGATCCATTCATGCTACAACTGTAATATAAATAAACAAATAATAAAAAATACATAGGTAGTCATAAGGACTGCCGACAGAAGTGAAAACTTAATGATGTATACATATACATGTACACAGGCCGCTATACTACGTGTCGCTAGTCTGGCGCAAGTCACGCTCGTGACGTATTGCGTGCAAGCGTAACAGCATTTCAAGGTCATCGGTGACGCAAACCCATAAGTTTTTGCCTTACTTGTTTTCACTTCAAAATATTTATTGACACACACTAATAAGTTTACAATCAAAAATTAAGTAGATATACGCATAAATGTAGACTTAAAAATGTTCATTCTCGGCCCTCTATAACTTCTTTGTAGATAAAACTAGAAACCTGAATTTTCAGTGACCTAATATGTATTATATAAGCACAGTATATTTCAAATTTGATTCAATTTGACCTAGTAGTTTAGGAATTATAAATAGTAAAAGTTTTTTTAATTTTGTCACTCACTGACTGACCGATCATCAAAACTCTAAGGCACTTAGCACTTAGCAGACATAGAAGCTTCAAATTTAGAAAACAAATAGTGCTTAGTGCATCAAACAAGGAAAAATTAAAATATTTTGTAATTTCGGTCCAGTTTTCCAGATTTTTTTTGTAGGATAGGGTGACAAACGAGCACACAGTCCACCTGATGGTAAGTGGTTACCACGTACATATCACCACGTACATATAGTCAATCTATTTATTTAAAACATAAAAGATTTTCAATATTGTTATGGTCACTATAAGATGTTGTTAGGTTAGCTAATTACGTAATAATTTGAGACAGAAGGACCCTTAAGTAGGGACTGAATAAATTTACCGACTTGGTGTTACATGGATCTCACAACTTTTTTACGGTGGAAGAACTGAGTTGCGAGACTTGGTTTTTTTTACAAGTTATGTTTTTGATGGCATTAATTTGACATTACTTGTCAACTCTGAAATATACTCATATCACCTATAGCCTATCGGGTAGATATATTTTGTAAAATAGCTAAAATGTCTCGAAACTAGTACGAAAGTAGGGCAAAAACGTTGTATTTTTTGATCAAAACACGAATAAAGTGTATTATAGATTGTGTATATGCTTTTTTGGTCTTAAAACAACTAAGGTTCTTGTTGATATTTGCATATCATAAATGGAGTTCAGGAGAAAACAAATGTAAAAAGTACTACCTAATTCCAGACAAGAAGATTGTTGAGATAAATCAACGCTGCATACGCACAAAATTATTTCTTTGCATTCATTAGTGTGTACTAATGCACACTTCAGTGCCAGGGGCATCCAGGCCATTTTTTGTTTTACATGAGGAAATGAGGCCTAGGTGTTTTGTTAGTTTTTACAAAAATTTGGTGCCAGATAGCTCAAAGCTGAGATTATATGTGAATAGGGGGTAACTCCGTTTATCTACCCTAAAAATCCACCCTGAGATGTGTACTACGTTATTACAATAATGATAAAGGATATATTTAACTTATTTTACCTAAGAGTTGCTGTTTTAAGGTGGATAAACAGAATAATCCTGAATACTAATTTCTTTTCAGGTAAATGTGTCTATCTGGGCTGCTGAAGTGCTAGGGTACAATCATAGATAAGATAATTTATTTGTTATAAAATGGTATATTACAGTTGTTACAAAAGATTTCGCATCCTAAATATTCTGCCGTTTCCGGCGTACAAATATTTTCATAAAACAGGTCCTCGGCGTGTCAAGAGTATGCCTTGAGCCTTGACAGACACTTAAAGCCTGGATAATATCATAACAAAGGTTAAAAGTCCTATGAATTATAGAAAGTGAAACATTAGGTCAATCATGTTTTGGATACTTAAGGTAATATAAATAAAACAGCTTAATTTTTTATATGTTTTATTTATTTATCCTACTTCAAAATCCTCTCTTACTAAAATGCCATCCAGGTATTGCGGCCGGTGCGGTTATGGAATTTTGATACCAAGCCCATCCAAAATACCAGACAACGGTCATTATGTGGGCACAGCAACCTACTGTCCGTTGTCCAGAACTGCAACTGCAATAATAACCTGCAATCATGTCATCCCAACTAGTCCATTATCTCGCCAACAGTATAATAAGCTCTGTCCGAGTGATGGCGAGATTTTATACGACCTCTAATTAAAACAGAGTACTGTTGGGTTGATATTGATGGGGTCACAGCTTCTAGATCATTAGATATTTCCACCTCAATTGAACCATGCTGTCTTATACGTTTTCTATAATAGCTTCTTACCTTGTTAATTTGGTATGTCCCAATCCAACAATTTTGAGATCAGACACAGTCATTACAGGAAAAATATCTATGTAATTCCGGAAGTTGCGCTTCAATTCTAGTGAACCGGGCTCGGTATCTGTTAATCCTATTGTCTACAATTAATTCTGCCGATTGATTTGACATATGTAGCCTTTGTAGTGCACGATTTAATATCACTTGGTCATCCGGTATATCAACAATTACTGGATGGAAAGCATTAATCTTAGCTGCACAAATACGCAAATCGTCCATTAGATGGGTGGCAGCTACGTTGAAGTGGTCCTGTCGGAATAATTTTAAATCTCTTTTTAATCTTCCATTCACCACCTCTACTACCCATTTACACAAGGTCAAAACATCTGGATTTGTTGGCATTAATCGTCGACAGTTGAGTCTCTACTTCTTCACAATTCAATGGCTTATGTATTACATAGCATGATTCTTCGAGTAAAGGAATAGCATCTCGAAAGCCTCTGTCGAAAATTTCATTTTCCGTAAAAACCAGGCGCAAATCGCCATTTTCATTTTGGAATAAGGTTTTTATAATACTGGCATCAGAATCAATTGCCAAGCAAGGGTCAAAAATGTCCAGGAGGAAAATGTCCACGTCTGTTATAATTCTTGGAATTGGAATTGTAACAAACGTGGAGTTAGAAATATCTGAAGAAGAAATTTTGAAAAGTATATCTTGCTCAGATTCTACAGAATTAATATCTATAAAAAGGCTTAAGCGACGAAGTAACATGAAACAAGAACGTTGCTGTCCAAGTGAAACCATACGGCTTTGTTTCAAAGGGTCTTCCCCACCTTCATACGCATATATTTTCGATAAGAAAATAATTATTTAGCCTTATGTTTATCCTTTTACACAATGCTCACAGTGTGGAGGATGGGTCACATTCGCAACTTATACCCATTCAAGAGAACAACCTGGCCCCAAGTGTCGGGGAGAACACGAGAATTGTGATACTAAAACATTCAAATGTGTCAATTGTTCTGGTGCTCACATGGTATCACCTAGGACTTCTCCAGCTTATCTTAAAGAAAGGAAGTTGCGAGAACTTATGGCTGAGTTCAATTGCACATACTTGGCTTTGACGATCTATGTTGCGCCAATACCACATAGAGAAATGGACGTAAAACTTACAGCACATAATAACATCCAGCAGGAGATGTATGATTATAACACACCGAAGAGTGAAGCGGCTACAACCCAGAATGTTCCTGCTTTTGCAGAAGTGACAGCTAATGTTAAAATGCATAACGAAAATAATATTAGTCAATTTGAAAGTAATGTATCGTCGTCCCGCCAACGCCAAACAAAAAAGGAGAAAAGAAATACAGAGCGTAACATGTCATTACGAAGTAATGTATTTGAAGCTAATAGTTATAGTGAGGAAAATAACAACAAATCTTCTGGTAAAATATATTTTAGTGAGCTATTCATGAAGTTAAAGGAAGTAATATTTTTTAATGATTTTAGTTTGCAAGAGAAAAAAAATGTGATAAAATTAGGTCTGAAGTGGTTAATTTTGGTAACTGTGGACAATATCTCGGAATGGCCAATGTTGAAAACTGTTTTAAACTTATTCAATGGATAATATATAATAGAAGAGGGGGCAAACGAGCATGCGGCTCACCTGATGTTAAGTGACTACCGCCGCCCATGAACAACCGAAACACCAGGGGAATTGCAGATGCGTTGCGGGACTTTTAGAAAGGTGTAAGCTCTTTTCTTGAAGGTTCCTAAGCCGTATCAGTCCGGAAAAATCGCTGGTGGTAATCGATTCCACAAGGAAGTTGTGCGAGGGAGAAAACTTCTTCTAAATCGCACAGCGATGGACCGCCACATGGTATGCATGGTATCGCGAGCTTTGTCGCGATGTGCGATGGTGAAATTGAGCGGCTGGAATTAGTCAGAACAATTTCTCAGAGCAATCTCCATGATAAGTGCGATAAAATACGCAAAGAGATGCAACATCTCTACGCAGTGCCAGTGTATCGAGCCGATCAGAAAGAACTCGGTCGTTGACGATTCAAACCGCTCTGCATTGGATGCGGTCAAGTGGAAGGAGCTGGAACTGGGGTACCCCGTCCCAGAGATGAGAACAGTATTCCATGTGAAGCCGAACTTGCGCTTTGTAAAGTTGCAAGTAATGTGCCGGCTTGAAATACTGTCTGGCTCTGCTGAGCACGCCAAGCTTTTTAGAGGCCAATTTGGCCTTCCCTTCTAAGTGAACACGAAACTTCACACTATTCGATATGTCGACGCCGAGGATTTCAATACTAGTTGAGGTAGCAAGGGGAGTGCCTTGAAACTGAGGAGATACGACAAAGGGGTTCTTTTTAGCGGTAAACGCGCAAAGTTGTGTCTTCTAGGGATTGAACTGGACTAGATTTAGTCACCCCGAATCCAAGACTTTGTTCAGCAAAGACTCGACTTCAGACACAAAGGAGATGAACTTGATTCCATACAAACTTGGGCCCGGCGTGAACAAACTTAAAATATGTGTTAGTTTGAAGATTAAATATTTGCTACTTATATCCAAAAATCATATTTTTGCCGGGCCTGGGGTTTTTGTTTTTATGTTGTTTTATGATTTGTAGGTTATGTAGTAAAATCACTCGTTCTTGTGATAGATTGTTTGAATAAATTGAAAAAACACAAAAGAATGCAGTTTTGTAGTTATTATTATATAAAGTAAAATAAAACTCAATTATTTTTAATTGTTTTAACTATTTTCTGCAATTATCAATAAAATTTCATATAAAAAAACAGCTGGAGCTTGTACATTGTCTGTTCTATTCCTCTCAAAACTTGAATATCACATTATTTTAATTATATCGGTGCAACACACAAATGTCCTGTGATCCGAGTGAAAATACAAGAGTCAAGTTAAATAAATCCACGAAAGTAAAAACACAAAATCTATCCAAAAAAAAAACAGCTACAATGCCAAATGCGCATGCCGCATGACAAGCTGAAACTTGAAGTTACCAAGTTAAGTCTCCTTCGGAATATGCAATGATCAATAACCATACAGCCTATTCTGTCGTGTAGGATAATATTCAAATGTTTTTTGATTTAATGACATAGCCTATTCAATCGTTTTCTAAATATATTATTTTATTCAATATTAATAACTACAGATTCGCGTCAATGTTTCAATATTATGATTTTTTTTTGGTAAAGAAGGTTATTTCATTATAAAAATAGCCTTCATTATCTATTACCATAGACAGAACAGAAAAATATTTAAAAACGTTTCGTTTTTGCTAAAGCAAAAGCATTAGCTTTCCATTTCAGTTTTAAAAAAATGTTTTCATGATTGTCCCAAGGACTACAGAAATAAAAACCATTTATTTATGCTTATAATTTATCGTTATATTACCCACATATTTTTGTATAACTGTTACGAACGATGTCAACAACCCAATTTCATACATCTCCTTTGTCCCGGTACTCGGCGACGTTTTCCCGAGAAATTTTGGCACGGCCGGTATATAAGGCATCACCAGTGCTGTCGTCTGCATAGCAATGAATGTTACCAGTTTGCAACATATCATTGATATGCAGGAGGAACAGCGTTGGCGATAGCACGCAGCCTTGTGGAACACCAGCATTGACAGGCTTGGAATCAGAGCATACACCGTCTACTACGATCTTGATGCTCCGATCAGCAAGGAAACTGGTGATCCATTTGCACAATTTCTCCGGAAGCCCATAGGAAGGAAGCTTCGAAAGAAGCGCTTTGTGCCAGACCCGATCCCCTTGGACTCTACTGGAGGACCTAAGCACCATGCCCAATGACCTCAATAATGTCTCCCAACGAATAGGTCTTAGGATGAACATGGACAAAACAAAGATCATGTTTAATGTCCATGTCACACCTATGCCGGTAGTTGTTGGGAGCACTAAGCTCGAAGTTGTTGACGAGTTTGTTTACCTGGGACAAATACTCCTACTAGGTAAGTCCAACTTAGACCGAGAGGTCAATCGACGGATTCAACTCGGCTGGGCAGCGTTCGGGAAACTACGACACATCTTCTCGTCAGACATACCTCAAAACCTTAAAACGAAATTGTGCAACCAGTGCGTATTGCCAGTGATGCCTTACGGATCTGAGACTTGGTCCTTCACTGCTGGCCGTATGAGAAAGCTCAAGGTCGCTCAGCGAGCTATGGAGAGGACTATGTTTGGAGTTTCTCTGCGTGATAAACTTAGAAATGTGTATATCCGCAGTAGAACCAGAGTAACAGACATAGCCCAACGGATTAGTAAGCTGAAGTGGCAGTGGGCCGGCCATATAGCTTGAAGAACCGACAACCAATGGGGAAGAAACGTTCTTGAGTGGCAGCCTCGTACCTGCAGGTGAAGTGTAGGGCGACCCCCCACGAGATGGAGTGACGACCTGGTAAGACATGCAGGAAGTCGATGGATGCAGGTGGCTCAGGACCGTGCTTTGTGGCATTTCTTGGGGGAGGCCTATGTTCAGCAGTAGACTTATGAAAGGCTGTAATGATGATCATGATGAACATATGCATTAGTAGATTTACGAAGCGAGGTCTAGCCCAAGGAGATCCTCTTTTGTTTAATGTAGCTACTTTTAATATATGTAAAATCGTGAACAACGTTCTCTCAGTATGCGGATGATTTTGTTATATATAAGAATTGTGATGGTATCAGTAATGGAGTTATTGATATACAGTTAGCTCTAAGTACACTTAATAGTTTATTTTTTAAGTTAGGACTAGAAATATCTTCATCAAAAAGTAAAGTATGCACATTTAAGAATGGACTTAAAAAAATTGCAGCCTTTTTACGCTGGGCACAGGCTTCCTCTCATTTCTGAGAGGGTTTTTAGGGCAAGGAAATGTCCGCCGCGCTGCCCCAATGCGTGTTGGAGAACTTGACATGTCTTCGTAATATTTTTTTTGTTATTTCTCAGACATGCAGGTTTCCTCACGATGTTTTCCTTCACCGCCAAGCACGTGGTAAATCAGCACTTAAAATTGCAATTAACAATTTCATTGATGCCGGCGGGGATCGAACCCGGGTTGCTCGAGTACTGTGTAGCTTACAGCGAGCGCTAACCATCTGAGCTACCACGGCTCTGAGCTGTGGTAGCTCAGATGAACGCGTAAGAAAACATATAAATACAATGGTTAACAAAAAAACCCTAAAAACCGTTGAAAGAATTAAATATTTAGGGTTGTGGTTAGATCGATCTCTTCGATGGGCCAAGCACACAAACGAAATAAAAGAGAAAGTAAGTATATAAATATATATAATATAAATATATATATATATAAAAAGTATATAAATATAAATATATATATATATATATATATATATATATATATATATAAGTTTGTAAATATTTTAAAAGTTTTAACACGGCCTGTGTATAGAGTCATCCATTTCAGTTGCGTCACTTATATATATATATAAGTAATTATACATAGTAGATTGGATTAATGCTACCTTTTTTATTTTATAATAGCCATAAAAAATATTTAACAAAACTAGATATAATACAAAATCAGTGTATACGGATAATTGGTGGGTTTGTCAAGAGCACTTCTAATCCATGTAATGGAATCGGAACTGCTTTTACAGCCTTTGTTTATTCGAAGAAGATATTTAGCAGGTAAATATTGTTTTATTTTAAGTCTATTAATAAAAATATTGTTACAAATTTATTATGTATCCTTGATCCTTGATGAAGGCGACGTAGAAAAACCCCAATGCAAGTTACGACCCATAGATTATTCAAAGGAACTCGTATGTTTTCAAGTCCTCAATTAGAAATGTTTTCACTGAATTCATGGATAAGCAAGTTGTATTTATCCGATTCTATAATCCCTCAAATAGAATTTGTAAATGCGCCTAAACATATATATAATCCCCTTTATCTACGAACTTTATGTCATAAACATTTAACTGAAAACTTTACAAATTATTATAAAATATATACTGATGGCTCTAAGAATAACGAAGGAACGGGTGCTGCATTTTTAGACATTCAAACCAAAGAATACGTTAAGCTCTGCTTAGGTAACGAAATTTCAGTTATGCATGCGTTACTCATTGCAATTGCGGAAGCCTTATCTTTTGTCAAGTCACTTAATTATGAAAAATTGTTGATACTAACAGATTCTCGCAGTGCCCTCTAGCATTTAAAAACATATAATTTACTGTATCGCGATTTTCCATTGGCTTACGACATATTAAGTAATTTAACATTAAAATCAAATCATAAAAGGAGAGTCTTACAATGGGTACCATATGAATTTGAACAGAACTGACGTAGGCACATTTCATAATATTTTATCCCAACCAAATGGCGACAAATCGAAAGTTCTGTTCAATTCCATGGCCCTCATAGTATAATAAGTATTAACTAACGTTATATGAGTAAGTGATGTATGTTAGGGTATGATGGGACTGACATACGTTAAGCGGTAAATGTCCCTTAAATTATTGTAGAATAAAAAAAAGGGTGCCATCCCATATTAGTTTAGAGGGAAATGAGGCGGTAGACCTTCTTGCTAAAGAGGCGAGAAGTGATGGGAAGAATTTCGATTGTTTTCCTTATTTCTCTGAACTCTTATCTAAAGTCCGAGAAAACTATACAGAGAAGTGGTCAGAATACTTTGATGAAAGGTCATTGTCAAAAGATATTTGGTACAAGACGATACAACCGCATCTTTCCTGCTTCCTTGGTTTCAAGGATGCAATATGGGAAGGCAAGAAGTTATCACAGCAATTTAGCTGTGTTCTGGACATATTCCATGAAACAAATTTGACCTTATGATGCAAAAAGTGAATTCACCTAATTGTGTCAAATATGGAGTTTATGGTTCATGGTCAGGTTTATGTCTCTACCACAAAATTTGCCATCTTGTTCAAGTTATCAAGTTATCTAACAAAATATAATTTTAATTAAATGTAATTTAACTTTGAGGAAAAATATCTTGAATTGGAATAGAAAATACGAAGAAACTTTTCCCCGACCCTTTAAACAACAACTTTGTAATACGAAATTTCAAATTTTTAAGTAATCTACAAGTGTCTTAGGTTTTTGATGTCAGTGAGTAATAAAAAGGCACATTTCAGACCGTAAAAACTAAAGAAGTGCATTAAGTTCATTACTGTAATTTAAGTTTCTAGGCATTTTAGGCGTCTTTACTAGGTATACAAAATTTCAACAGTGTGAATCTAATAGTTCTTGAGTTATAGCGGGTTTGAATGTGACTAGAAAATAAATATACAAAGTGTCGGTACATTGCCCTTTCCTTTTCCGAACTTGGTAGACGCACTGCCGTGTCTCAAAATCTAGAAATGCAGTAAGTCATTTTATTCTCTCTTTTTTTTTCTTTTTCAGTTATTAATGATATGTTAGAGTAAAATAAAATGCTGCAGTTAAGTCAATTATAAAAGTAAAACTTAGTTAATTAATTGTGATGGAAACTTTTTTAGTACTTTTGACAAATAAATGCAGATCAGTTTCACAGGCTATTCATTTATAACAAGATTCCCGGAAATATTACTGATTATTGAAAGGATTAAATGAAACTGATTTTTATGGATTTTATGGCGTTTAATTTTACTTTTTAATTCCCGACGTTGTCCCTGTGGTCACGGGTGCTGTAAACCACCCGAAACGTCGGGAATTAAAAAGTTAAATTAAACGCGATAAAATCCGTAAAAATTAGTTTCATTTAATGTGTAGTCTTCGCGTAAATATAAGAAATCATTATTGAAAGGATGTTATAAATTAGATGATAGTTTAATAGATAAGAATATGTGAATATATTGGACTTCCTTAGACTTTTCACTTAGGTATATATATTTTATATTCCTCAAGGTATCCCGCAGTAGGGACTTAGTAAATATATGGCGTAGCTTTTTGAATTATTATGACTGTGACAAAGAATAACGTTATATGTTAAGTGGCTAGAGCCCAGGTTATTAATTTTAAAAAAATCTGATTTTTATAGCTATTTTGAGATATATATCAATTACTTTAAAATATCCAAATATTGCAGACTAGACTCGAGTGAATCAAGTTTGAAGTTATTGAAATTAATTAATTTATGATTAAGTATGTATGTCTCATAATATTACAAAATTATATTAGTTAAAAGATAAAATATTCATATAATGGAAAAAAAAAACATTTCATGAGTTGTTTATTTTTTAATGCTTTGGTAAAAAAGAAGGCAAGAAAAGGTACATCATTCCCTTATTTGTGCGGATTAATAATGGTGATGCTTGGGTACTATGTGATGGGTGCTGTATTTCACATCGGCGTGGAAACTGAAACATAACAAATATAAATCAATATGTAATAAGAAAAAATATGTTTAAAATCAATGTAATATAATATCATTATATTAAATCATCAATCCATAAACAGTTCTTAATGTAAGATTCTGTATATTCAACACTATTTTTGATTATAAGATTTAAAGTATCGGTTAGGATAATCAAGTTATGTGTTATCTAGGATAGAAGGGCTTTCTATCATTCAGGTAGATATAAAATGAAAATTATATAATACGCTTACCCGCTGTGATCGTCACCATGATATTCTACATGTCTGACGGAACCATCGGGCTGATGCAGCGCGTAGCCACCCTTCACGACATCACCGTCGCGATGCTCGTGCTGCGACTTAATATCGCCCGTATGATGGTCCTCTACCTTGTACTCAAACTCATATTTAGGGTGAGACTGAAAAATGGATAATTGATATTTCGTTTTCCTTTTTTTTAGTACTTGGCAATATAAAAGAGCTGTCCTTGTGATTGAAAGAAAAAAAAAACACATTCTTGTAGTTAATACATTTAAGAATAGTAAATATATTTTAGGTTAAGTGATCCTACATTGCTGGTAATATGAGGAAGTTAGAAACTAATACAGCGAGCTATTTAGAGTAATATCATAATAAAAAGGTCTGTTGCATAATGAGTAAGTAATTTACAAAATGGATTAATAAGCTGAAGAGCTGATGAGTTGGCCTCATAGCTCGGATAAGGAATGCGAAAGAAAAGAGTGAGTGGCATCATCATATTGGCAAGAGCAGTGTAGAACGACTACCCGCTTTATACAGTAGATTTATTTACTTGGTGCCTTGACACCTCTGAGGGCTAAGATATAATGCCTTACAGCCTGTAACTACAAACTTTATTAGATGGTAACACTCTCTTTCTGTCTAGGAATCTGTCTGGATATGTACCAAGGTCTATTCATTTCTGCTGCCTATAGCAGTGCATACATTGCTTTGTTTCGGACTAAATGGTATTTAGATCTGGTGAAACTACAGGCTGTTAGGTAATCCATCTTAATCCTCAGGTGTATATACGAGTATACACAACTACAGAAGGATCAAATCAGATGGACTATAAATTTGTTTGCCATTTTAGTTTCATATTAAAAAAAATAAGACAAGAAGGACGTCAATTAGTACAGATTGCTTTTTGATAATTTACAAAGTAGGATCAGTCCAGCGGTGGACTTGCGATGTATTTGTATTGAAGGTGATTGAAGAATATACATATATTAAAATACTTACATGATAATCATGCTCATGCCCGTGCTCGTGGTGAATTATGTGATGATGTCCATCGTGGCGCGATATGTGGTTCGACGAAAATGCATGGTCATATCCATGAATATGTGCGACCATCATGAATGTAAGAGTTAATGCCAACATCTGAAAAAAATAATTAGTCAAAATTTTGTTAAAAATTTTTCAATCAATATACTATTTAATACGCAACAGATAATACGTAGTCATTAAACTACCTTTGAAACCATTTTCGTACAATTTAGAACTACTGACAAGTAACTGGTATGATATGATTCGTAGTACACTGCTAGTTTTGTAGAAAACACCAGTCTTTTATATCGCGTTGATTGTACCTAAATTAATTGTTTTCGTAATGCATTAATTCTCATAGTTTAGTTGAATTTTAAAATTCCGTGATCAAACGTAATTTATTCTATCCGGCGTAAGCGTTAGTAAAATGAGTTTTATGTATACTTAACCTTTACGTACAAACTGCTCTAACACTGCATGTGTTACTTTCAATATTAGTAGAGTTATTACTGATTAGTCAAGATAATAACATAAGACATTCTTCAACAAATTTCGATGACTTGAGTTATTGACATAAACTGATATATTTGGAAAGTAGAAATTTATAATCATTTACTATATTTTTTAAATATTACTATCAAACTTCTGTCACAACAGTCCTAGGAAAACCCACAATTTAAGCGTTCAAAACTATTTTACATATACTTACCTTTGAGGTTGATTCTGATTACTCCGGTACATAAGTTATTGTTATTATTTATAGTACGTCGTAGTTACCGGGTACTGGTTATGCGTACTTATCGAACGCATTATCGTCTTGCTAATAAAGTTAGTGACAGTCAAGTATAGCTTCTTACCTATATATGGTACACTTGGCGCTGATATCAACCATTACTCTCACGGGAGCACACAGGGATAAGAATAACTGTTGTATCTAGCCATCTCCGATTTAAAGAAAGCTTTTGTGAGTTTTTTGTGGTGATCTAGTAATTATTCAGATATAAAAAAATCGTAAAGCGTATATTGACTTCATCTATTTTATATTCAATATGTTTTTAGTATTCACGGTTAAATACTTTCAAAAATGGACGGATGGGTCTAATCTATTACAGACATCTTCTCCATTTTTTAAGCTTGAGACCACTGTCCTCCAGCGCATGGTTTCAAGTAGAGTCCGTCTTTTGTAACAATGTATTTTGTCCCTTTCTGCAAGCGAAATATCATTAGCATACATGAATAGCTACAGATGTTTTTTCTGACGCTGACTGTTACAGTATTTAATATTATACGAAGACTAACGTCAACTTTTAATTATTAATTTTTAGTTCGATATACGCAGAACGAGCTTATAGTTAATTGAGATCTTGTAGTAGTACGTATGTATGTATTTATTTAAGTCTTGGGTTTGCATTTAATTTTATTAATTATGGGATCCCAAGCAGATGATAGTCTAGATGATAGTACCTATCTTAGTCGCACCCATGCCTATGGGTGCTGCAAAGTGCCCGAAACGTCGGGAATTAAAAAAAGGTTTAATTAAACGCGATAAAATCCGTAAAATTAGTTTTATTCCCGAATAATAATAAATTTTCTTGCTCTATAATTAAGTGTACTACCATTTTCTTATAAAATATTAGTTATCAGTGTTGATGAACAGGTACAACTTGTTTAGCATGTCCTTGATGATGAACGATAGCAATGAATCTGGGAATGAAGAAGAAAAACTAAATGTAATTATTACAAGTTAGATTATTAGAGCGATTCTTTTGTTATGTTTAAGTATTCGTACCCGAATGGTAAAAAACGGAACCCTATTACTAAGCCTTCCTGTCCGTCCGTCTTTCCGTCTATATATCGGCGGACTATATCTCACGATCCGTTATAGGTAGACAGTTGAAATTTTTACAGAATGTTTATTTCTTTTGCCGCTAAATATATAAATTTAAGAATTATATATTGCTAATTTCATAAACACAAATATCATATCTTACCATAATGAACTCGAAAGTATGTTTCTTTGAATGTTTGTCTATCAATATCGCTTGAGCGGTCCGTACAGATTCTAACATATTTTATTATTTGGCATAGAAGTAGAAGAGGAAATGCGGTCCAACAGACTTTCGAAAACTAGGTATTTGAAGA
This sequence comes from Parnassius mnemosyne, assembly GCA_963668995.1. Lineage (NCBI taxonomy): Eukaryota > Metazoa > Arthropoda > Insecta > Lepidoptera > Papilionidae > Parnassius > Parnassius mnemosyne. The sequence goes on from CAVLGL010000159.1 coordinate 37,230,360, forward strand.
AACTGTCGCTGTCGCTTACTGTCACTCGGCGTCCGATAAGGACTACTGCAGATCCGACTGAGTAAAAAGGCATTATTCGAGGTTTGGCTTTCTACCAGGTTTCCTCCTTCAATATTGGATCAATTTAAAAGATATTTCATAAACTAAATAAGAAGGATATACACTGTGTTCCTAAGTTTTTTTTTTCAGTACGAGGGCGACACTGAAAGTTTTAAGAACTGGCCACTTGTAAACGACGTTATAAAAAAATAAGTTCAAATTTTGAAGATGGAACTCTTTGCCAATATTATTGTGTATGTATTTTATTACTTTGTCATTTGTTAACGATTTGGCGGCAAATTGAAAAATTGTCTGTGTCACGTTAGCATGAATTTAACGCGAGAAAACTTTCGTAAAATGATTTTTTATGACTTTCGATGTCATTTAAGTCAACAACAAAGTTATGATAGACTTCGATTGGCCTTTCAAGATGAAGCCCTCGTACCACTGTTTACAACTGGTTTAATGAGTTTAAACCTGGTCGCACTAATCTCACCGATGATCTGTGTGAGGGACGGCCTTCTCCAACAACTGAAGATAGCATCAGTGTTGTGCGGCGTTTGATAGAGACTGACACAAGAGTGACTTATCAGCAGATTCAGACAAGCTTAGGCATCGGTATGAGTCAAGTGCACATAATTCTCCATGAACATTTAGCGGTCAGGAAGCTTTGTGCCCGGTGTATACCTCATAATTTGATAGAGGCCCAAAAACTCCGTCATGTTGATTGGTGTTGTGAAATGGTTCAATGATTTAATAGAGGTGCCTCAAATGCTGTGTTCGACATACCTACGGGTGACGAAACCTGGATTTATTGTTATAATCTTGAAACTAAAAGACCGTGCTGTCTGGGTGTTTCCTTCCGAGGAGTTACCATGCTGCAGCTATATTAATAGTATAGTTGTAGCACGAATGGGTCGGCTCGACCGGGGAAGGACCACGCTCTCACAGAATACCTGCGTAAAATAGCAGCTTAACACTGCTGTGTTTTGTATGGTGAGTGTAGAGAACCGGAGACCCTTTTTACTGGAAAAGAGGCATTCTCACGGGTGACAACGCATCTGCATTTTAATTCGCAAACGAAGATAAATGTAGATGTCTATGGGCCACAGCAACCACTTACCATCAGGTGGACTGTATGCTCGTTTAACACCCTATCCTATAAAAAGAAAAAACTAAAGTGAAGAGAGGTCAAAACGTGGGAAAAATATGGTGGCCTCGTTCTTCGGAAGGAAAGGTCATTACGCAACAATTGTTTTAGAGGAACCAATAACAGTTACTGCAGAGTGCTACACAACAACTGTTTGCCACTTGTATTGGAAAAAGTTCAGGAACAACGACCTCGCAGTAGGATCTTCCTTCACCACGACAACGACTCGTCGCACACCAACAAGCGAACAATCGATTACTTGGCGACGTTATACGTGGAATTACTGGGTCACCCGCCCTATAGCCCCGACCTCGCACCTTGCGATTTTTATTTATTTCCGAAAATAAAAGAAAAACTTCGAGGAAAACGTTTTATGGACGCCGAGGAAGCAGTGGTTGCGTTTCAAAATGCCGTCGGAGAGACCCCTAAGGACGAGTGTGCAAAGTACTTTTCTCAATGGTTCCATCGGATGCAGCGATGTATTGATATAAATGGACACTATTTTGAAAAGATGTAATAAAACTAATATCTTGCTAGTTTGTTCAGTTTTTGATTTTCTATTCAGTGTCACCCTGGTATTAGTTATCAAATTTTAATACTAGACCTCTGTTGACCACGGTCTAAATAGACAATTTTAAGCATTTTGTAAGGGTTCTAGTGCTTATAAAGATAATGTATCATCAAAAAGGAAAACATAAGGACATATTAGGGATATTTGCCATAGATGCCACGCTTGACAGGCAAACTAGCAATTACAGTAATTACATTATTACTATTATTAATTAGTTCTATAGTGGATTTTCTAACGCGGCCACGGACTAATTGTACCTCATGTCATTTTTTATACCGTTATGTTTCGTAGTAGACAAATCAAGTTTCATGTTAACAACAGAATAGAATAGAATAGAATAGAATGATTTTTATTCAATATGGATTATTACATAATACTTATTGAAAGTCGTTACTTTATTTACCACTGGTTCGGAAAATACTTCTGTCCTGGGAAGAACCAGCAAGAAACCCAGCGGGACTTTTTTTTAAACATAATTTCACTAAACAATAATTTTGTTTATACAATTTTAAATGAATTTTCATAGAACTAGCATGGTGGCGATCACCTTATTCCCAGGGGTTATTTTCATTCATGTATTCCTTGATATTATAATAACCCTTTTTGTACAGTTTTTCTTTAATAAAACTTTTAAACTTGTTTATTGACAAACTTTGAACATGTTCTGGGATTCTGTTGTAAAAGCGTATACATTGCCCCATAAATGAATTACTAATTCTGTGGAGTCTAGTAAGTGGCATTACAAGCTTATGTTTGTTCCTAGTGTTTAAGGTATGAACATCCTTATTTTTATTAAAGCTATTTATATTTTTATGTACATACATTACATCTTCATAAATATATTGCGATGCCAAAGTTAATATGTTTATTTCTTTAAAATTTTCTCTAAGGGACTCTTTACAATTTAGATTATAAATCGCCCGTACGGCTCTCTTTTGAAAAACAAATATAGCTTCAATATCAGTCGCATTACCCCATAGCAAAATTCCATAAGACATTACGCTATGAAAGTAACTAAAATACACTAACCTAGCTGTCTCAACATCTGTGAGACTTCTAATCTTTCTTACAGCATATGCTGCAGAACTAAGTCTGCTTGCTAATTTAGATATATGGGGGACCCATTGAAGTTTCGCGTCAATAGTAATACCGAGAGAAACAGTGGTATCCACAAGACTCAACTCCTCCCCATTTAAGAGCACATTGGTTTTCGAATGTTTTACATTAGGTATTGTGAATTTAATACATTTTGTCTTATTGCCGTTTAAGAGCAAATTGTTGGCGTTAAACCAATGTACTAGTTTCGATAGAGCATTATTTACATCGTCATATTTAATTGACTGCTGTTTCAGTTTGAAAATTAAAGAGGTATCGTCAGCAAATAATACTATATCGTGATTGTCCCCTACAAGATAAGGTAAGTCATTAATATAGATTAAGAACAGGAATGGGCCAAGAATCGAGCCCTGAGGAACGCCCATTGATACTACCGATCCGGAGGAACATTTACCATTAATGACGACTTTTTGAGTTCTGTTACTTAAATATGAAGTAATAAGTTTAAGCGCCAAATTTTTTACACCGTAATGTTGTAGTTTCCTGATTAATGTATCATGATGAACACAATCGAAAGCCTTGGAAAGGTCACAGAAATACCTAAGGCATCTTGTGAATTTTCCCAGGCATTAAAAATATATTTCATAAGCTCAACACCGGCGTCAGACGTCGAGCGACCCCTTGTAAAACCAAATTGATTTTTATGAAGTAATTTATTTGTATTAAAAAAAATTAACAATTGATCCAAAATTATTTTTTCAAAAATTTTACTGAGAGTTGGTAGTACAGAAATAGGTCTAAAATTAGCGGGGTCCAATGTACTACCAGATTTAAATAAAGATATTACTTTACTATACTTCATTAAATCAGGAAACACACCAGAATCGATACAAGTATTAAAAATAATAGCAAGATGAGGTGCAATTAAATCTATTATGGATGCAATCACTGTAACGGAAATCCGCCACAAATCTGCGGTTTTCTTTACATCAATGGTTTTGAAGTATTTTACAATATTATGTGGTAATACTTTTTCAAATCTAAATTCTTTTAAACAGGTATTAACATTATGCTTAAGTAATGACTCGGCGACAGTTGGAGAAGTATTCAATGACTCTGTTGTCAAGATAGGAATATCAGTGAAATATTTCTCAAACACCGCTGCAACTTCTTGATTTGATTTAGTCAATTCATTATTAATTTTTAATTGATAGTTTGAGTTACGAGGTTTCTCTTTACCGGTTTCGGTGTTAATTATACTCCACGTCATTTTAATTTTATTCTTAGCTGTCTTAATTTTGTTACTAATATGTAATGATTTGGCTATGGAGCAAACTCTTTTAAACATTTTAGAATATTTTTTTACATATTCTTTAAAAGCATCGGAAAGATTATACGATCTTTCATGGTAAAGGTCATATAACCTTCGTCTGCTTTTATGAATTCCTACTGTCGCCCACTCATTAAATGCCTTGCGACTGTTTCTGGAGAATGTTTTAAAAGTGAATGTTTTATTAAATTCATTGTTTATAAAGGTAAATAATTCTCTATATAAATAGTCTGCATTGATCTTATAAGAAAGGGACGGAAGGATTTTTAACATATTACTTCTAAATCTCTCCAGGCGTTTTGCATTAATAGAAATAAACACAATTTTCTCAATTACCTGTTTTTTGTGCACATTTTTAATCTTTTATTTTTGTACAAATATTAGCTGCTGCTAAAATTTCACAACACTGTAAGTAGGTATATCACAGGATTCCCAGAGTACGTCGGTGTGTGTAACGGTTCAGTATGTTAATACACGCGTCCCCTTGATGATATTAGATAGAGGTTTGCGTAATTATTATTATTATTACTTATATAGTATTGAAGTCGAGTACGAATATAGGCCGCCACGAAATATAACCTGCATCGGTCGATTTCTTCATATCTTACGAAGACATCGCTTCTCAGACTGATGTATACAATATGTAACAAAGACCATGTGGTTCCCATTAAGTAGGTACGTTATCAGGATCATTATTCAAACGCATAGAAAAAACTTTTTTTTAAAAACTCGAACAATATTTTTATTATTTTATTAAATTTGATTAAAAAAAATAATTGTATGCAAATTGTATGTCGTTTTATTACCTCTGCATCTGGAGAGTAAGAAGAGTATCAAAAACCCCACTTTACTTAGCTTTAGCATCGGCTAGTGTCAGTAACCGTAGTCACACCTGTCACCGTAGGCGCGGGCCTGTGGACGGCGAGCAATGGGTAGCTCGCTGTCCGTCCGTCTAACGACGACAGGCCGTGTCGACGGCGCGTTTTGTTCCACGCGCGCCTCAAAGAGCTGTCAGCAGCGTGAAGGGGCCCGCAAGGGCCGACGCCTGCCGGGGCTGCGGGCTGTTCGAAAGAGATACCGCGGCTCCGGAACGTAAGGGCACTGAAGGAACACGGATGGTTTTTCGTCAGTAAAAGTCTGACACTCCCTTCCGCTCCACCCAGAGCGAAAGGCGTCATTTGATGATTTTCCATCCGCAAAAAAAAAAAAGGGTTTTTGTTACATGTTGTATAGTAACTCTGTGGTTATTGCTCAATATAGTGGAGGGACGCTCTACTCTGTTCTTACCGGAACAAAGCTGCTACTCGTCTTTAAGCTATATGTCTAACCCAAAGTCTCAGCTCGTTGATTATTCGGCCTATGGTATTCTATGTCGACACGATCCATTCGTGCTACAAACAAAATATAAATAAATAAATAATAAAAATATTTATTTCAACACACTTATAAGTTTACAATTAAAAACTAAGTAGATATACAAATAAATTAACTTCTGTAACTATGTTACGAGTATAATGTGAGGCAACGGGAACAAGCTCAGTATTCGCTGAGTATTATGCTCAGCACTCGTTTTTAACCCGTCCTTGCTATATAGCTGCAGCGTGGCTCTTATTTTCTTTTCTTATTTATTTTACAACAACAAAGACTTAAAGTTCGTCATAGGATCAGCAGAAAATGACTAAAGGTGAAGAAACCTTGCCTAGGTGATTATAGCATATCAGCAATACAGCAACAGCAGATATCCAAAATGAAATTCGAGAGTGATCCCATCAAATATATAAAATAATTAATAGAATCAGGCGTTACTTTGCGGAAATCCATTATATAAAAGCTTTTATATACGAAGTAAATTTTTGTAAAAGCTTTTATAATATATAAAAATTAATGTTTGTTTGTTCGTACTTTATGCGCTGCCACACCGTTCATCAGATTGCGGTAAAAGTTTGCAAACTTATTGCTTGCACTTGCGCGAAGGTTGTAGGCATAATACAATTACATACATATACATTAATACAAACTTACAGTGATTGGTGGCGCGCGTATTTTAGGTACAGACAAATTTATTTGAAAGTTATAATGTATTATTCAATTTCAATTAATGTATTATCATTTCTAATTAGACAATATAACTCTTCCTAATTTTAAACGACATTTTCACAATTATTTCATCTGTGGCAGGATCGCATAAAAACAAAAATGACCCTGACATACGGATAACAAAGTAAACCTATTAAAATTGCGTTTACTGTTTTTGAGTTGCGGTGTACTAAAACACGTTTTCAAATATTTTGATAAGTTATTTCAGTGGATGAATAATAAGTTATAAGTTCAAATGGTAGTTCACAAAGATTTTTAGTTAAAAACGTAAAAATTAATTAATCCTTAATCAAATAATTATAAGAATATATTGTAAAAAAATTAACGAACATTTTGTTGCGGCTAATTTATAATTGTTGCAAAATAAGAACCAGGTATTTTTTATTTTTTAACAGTGAGTGCCCCTTACTAGGGATAGAGTTGCCGTCTAATTCAAAATCCTAGTAGGAGTAACTGTTAGGAAATAATATGTTATGACCTTCTGATTGGGGACAAAATAAGACACATGCATGTAGTATACTAGAATGGCTCTAAAACTCGAACTGTGTACCCGACACTACATGAGTTTATCAGGTACACGACGATGAACGGTCGCTTCGAATATACGAAAATTGCAACTAATTAGCTCCGGATCTTGTTTAATAATTCTAAATGATATTACTCCTCTTCTGCCTCAGAGTCCGTCTAGGTAAGTACCACCCCCTTACATAATATTTTTATTGTTAAATAGCAGAGCCTACACTGCTATATTCCGATTATAATAAAACTAATTTATAAGAATTTTATCGCGTTTAATTACAATTTTTTGAATTTTCAAAATTAGTTTTATTTAATGTGTAGTGTCCATATGTTAACAGGCTATGAGTCATTCCATCTTAGTCTTGAACGGTAACAACGAATTTGTGAATTTCGCTGCCGGTGTCCAGCGACTGCATTAGCCACTTATCTATTACTGTATAAGTTGTTCGTCTATCAATTCAGTTTAATAAATAAAGTATTCATCTGGATATATCAAACAGAGCTGTAATTTTGTAAATTATGTCAATTTTAATATCAAAATCATGAATAAGAAAATCGGCCAAGTTCAGTACAAACGATGTTGAGGATTGAAAAAGTTTTAACCTTTTTTTAATATAATTTTATAATAAAGAACGAAGAACGAGAGAAGATCTAACGAAGAATTTCGATAAATTCTGAAATTTTATGACAAAAATTGGAAAAATGCGCACAAGCCGCAAACAAAATTGTGACGTTTATGGATCTAATGCAGTGTCAGTAAGAGTAACTAGCACAAAGTTGGCCCAAGCGTATTCAGTCTGGGAAATCTATTAAGATCTATGAAACCGAACCATTTTTGCAAAGATTGATCATTGTGGATGAAAAGTGGATTACCTACGACAAGACCGTGCGAAAAAGATCATGATCAAAGGGTAGTCAAGCTCCACAGACTACTAGACAACACCACAGACAGAAGTAGGCTGTAACTTTTTTTACTTTAACCGCTGGGCTAAGCCATCGATACGGATCTCCACTGTTAACAACTAATGAGAATCAAGCAAGAAATTGAAAAAATAAAACGGCTGGAATTGATCAACAGAGAAGGAGTTGTATTTCATCATCATAGACGGCTCCGTGGCGCAGTGGCTTAGCAATCAGTTGTTGCGCTGGGGGCCGCGGGTTCAAATTCCGCACGGAACAAGTATTTATATGGCCTAAAAATAATTGTTCCGGGTCTGGATGTTTGTCCTTGTGCAATATATGTTTGTAAACTGCCTCCACGACACAGGAGAAAATCCTAGTGTGGGGGTAACGTTTTTAATAACAAAAAAAAATAACGCCAGACTACACACGTATTTGACCACTCAGCAAATTGAGAGAGCTTCAGAGCTTGGTTGGGAAGTGTTAATGTATCCACCATATATTAAAAATAATATTAAAAATTAGATGATAATATAAAAGATAGAAATATTATGTGAACATATTGAACTTCCTTAGATTTTTCACTTATGTATATATTTTATAAGCTTAAATCGTAATTATTAGTAGAAAAACAGTTACCTTTTTTGCAGCTTCCACAAGGTCTTCCGCAGTAAAGACTTTGATATATATCAAATACTTTTAAAATATCCAAACATTCCAGACTGGACTCGAGTGAATCAAGTTTCAAAAGTAATTGGAATAATTTTTTGTATGATTAAGTGTGTATATATAATATTACAAAAATTATATTATGTAAAAGATAAAATAATTATAGGTATATAAACAAAACCATCTCATGGGTTGTAAAATTTTTAATGCTTTGGTAAAAAAGAAGTACAAGAAAAGATACACCATTCCCTTATTTGTGTGGATTAATAATGGTGATTCTTGGGCACTATATGATGGGTGCTGTATTTCACATCGGCGTGGAAACTGAAAAATAACAAGAAAACAAAATTGTTCAATATAATACAACATCATTATTTAAAATCGTCAATCAATCCAAAGTCCTTAATATAAGTTTCTGCATAATGAACAAAATTTTCAATTATAAGATTTAAAGGATCGGTTTGGACATTTTAGTTATGTGTTATCTAGTTAGGTGTACATTTTGGATAGAAGTACTTACGTTCATTTAGGTGAAAACAAATTGAAAATTATACAATAGACTTACCCGCTGTGATCGTCACCATGATAATCAACGTGTCTGGCGGAACCATCGGGCTGGTGCAGCGCGTAGCCACCTTTCACTACATCACCGTCGCGGTGCTCGTGCTGCGACTTAATATCGCCCGTATGATGGTCCTCTACCTTGTACTCAAACTCATATTTAGGATGAGACTGAAAAATGGATTTAAAAGAATTGACATTTCGTTCCCTTTTTTTTAGTACTTGACAATAGATAAGAGGTGTTCTCGTGACGAAAGGGAAAAAAAGATATACTTGTTGTTAATTCATTTAAGAATATTAAATATATTTCAGTCTAAGTGATTCTTCATTGATAGTAACATGAGGAGGTTAAAAACTAATTCAACGAGATATTTAGAGTAATGTCATAACAAAAAGGTCTGCATAATAAGTAATTTACATACAGAAATGGATCAATAAACTGAAGAGCTGATGAGTTAGCCTCATAGCTCGAATAAGAAATGCGAAAGAAAAGAGTGAGTGGCAGCATCATATGTATTGGCAAGAGCAGTGTAGAACGACTACCCGCTTTATAAAGTACCAACAGATATATTTACTTGGTGCATTGACACCTCTGAGGACTAAGATATAACGCCTTACAGCCTGTAACTACAAACTTTATTAGATGGTAACACTCTCTTTCTGTCTAGGAATCTGTCTGGATACAAACATGGATGGAAACAAGCTTTTACTCATTTCTGCTGCCAATAGCAGTGCATGCATTGCTGTATTTCGGACTAAACTGTATTTAGAGCTGGTGAAACTATAGGCTGTGAGGTATTGAATCTTAATCCTCAGGTGTATATACGAGTATACACAGCTACATTAGGATCACATCGGATGGACTGTAAGCTCGTTTGCCACTTTAGTTTCATATAAAAAAAATAAGACAAGAAGGACGTCAATTAGTACAGATTGTTTTTTGACAATTTACAAAGTAGGATTAGTTCAGCGGTGGAATTGCCATTTATTTGTATTGAAGGTGATTGATTAATATATGTACATATATTAAAATACTTACATGATAATCATGGTCGTGCCCGTGCTCGTGGTGTACTACGTGATGATGTCCATCGTGGCGCGATATGTGATTCGACGAAAATGCATGGTCATAGCCATGAATATGCGCGACCATCATGAATGTAAGTGTTAAAGCCAACATCTAAAAAAAGAATTAGTCAAAATTTGTTAAAAGTTTTTCAATCAATATACTATTTAATACGCAACAGATAATATGTAGTCATTATACTACCTTTGAAACCATTTTCGTTCAATTGAGAACTATTGACAAGTAACTGGTATGATATGATTCGTGGTACACTGATATTTTTGTAGAAACACCAGTCTTTTATATCGCTTTGATTGTAACTAAATTAACAACAGTATGTGTTTTCGTAATGCATTAATTCTCATAGTTTAGTTGAATTTTAAAATTCCGTGATCAAAAGTAATTAGTTCTCTCCGGCGTAAGCGTTAGTAAAATGAGTTTTATGTTTACTTAATATTTACGTGCAAACTGCGCTAACATTGCATGGGCCACTTTCAATATTAGTCAAGTTATTACTGATTACTCAAGATAATAAAATGAGACATTCTTCAACAAACTTCGATGACTTGAGTTATTGACATAAAATGATAGATTTGCAAAGTATACATTTCTAAATCATTGACTATGTTTTTTAAATATTACTATCAAACTTCTGTCACAACAGTCCTAGGAAAACCCACAATTTAAGGTTTCAAAACTATTTTACAGGGACTTACCTTTGAGCTTATAAGTGGTAGAGCCATGTTGCAGCTATATTAGTAGTATAGTTGTAGCACGAATAGGTCGGCTCGACCGGGGAAGGACCACGCTCTCGCAGAATACCAGCGTAAAATAGCAGCTTATCACTGCTGTGTTTCGTATGGTGAGGGTAGAGAACTGGAGACCCTTTTTACTGGAAAAGAGGCATTCCATCTTAGTCCTCACGGGTGACAACGCATCTGCATTTTGATTCGCAAACGAGGATAAATGTAGATGTCTATGGGCCACAGCAACCACTTACCATCAGGTGGACTGTATGCTCGTTTGTCACCCTATCCTATAAAAAAAGGCTGATTCTGATTACTCTGGTACATGAGTTATTATTATTATTGTACGTCGTAGTTACCGAGTACTGGTTATGCGTGCTCATCGAACGCATAATCGTCGGTCAAGTATAGCTTCTTACCTAAATATGGTACACTTGGCGCCGATATTTTTTTTCTTTTTTTTAAAAAAAATACTAGTAATGCTATTAAACATTACTAATATTCCTTATAACCACTTCTGATAAGCTTAATATGCTTGTGTTAGAAGTGGTTCACGACAGTAGTCGAATGGCGGATTCGAGCTCACGACCTTTCGAGTACGCAGTCCGCGCCCTGCCATTAGGCTACTGACACTTCAATCATTACTCTGACAGGAGCACACAGGGATAAAAATAACTGTTGTATCTAGCCATCTCCGATTTATCATGTTCTTGACGATGAACGACAGCAATGAATCTAGGAATGAAGAAGAAAACTAAATGTAATTATTACAAGTGAAATTATTAGAGTGATTATTTTGTTATTTTTAAGTATCCGTACCGGAATGGTAACCAACGGAACCCTATTACTAAGCCTTCCCTGTCCAACCGTCATTCCGTCTGTATACTAGCGAACTTATGTCTCACAATCCGTTATAGGTAGACAGTTGAAATTGTTAATGAATGTTTATTATTTTTATTATTATCATTGCAAGTTTGCCTGTCAAGCGTGGCAACTATGGAAAATATCCCAAATATGAGGAAATACATGATGGAAGCCTATGTTTAGCAGTATAAAAGAATATTTTTTATAAAAAATGCCCTTTATTCTATTCCACGACTTAAGATCTGATGAGATCCATATCAGAGAAGTTAGAAAAATCACAAAATTTTAACAATAATACAGCTACGTGGACAGAGGAAGTAAAATGTCACGCACGCACCCACGCACGCAAGCACACACACACACACACACACACACACACACACACACACACACACACACACACATATATATATATATATATATATATGCACATATACACATACATAGATAAATCAGCCATGCAGGACCTTAATAATATGCCTTATTATAGGACAGTCATATTTTTGTGCTATAACACCCAGAATACTGTTGACGCTATTCCTTGTTCTGCTTAGTATTTTGCGCATTATCGCGTCAAACCCGTCGGTTCGGGCCTCACAGAACATGCCTGAAGCGCTGCAAAAGCGGGGCAGCCCCAAAATACGTCTTAATGCATTATTATATTGCACCTTTAATGCTTTATACGCCCTTTGTGTGTAGTTGACCCAAAGGGAGCACGAATAGAAAAACTGGCAGTATGCCTTAAAAAGAGTTATTTTAACGGCACTATTGCATCGTGCAAACCTACGGGCCAACATATTACTCCGGGTCGCTAAAGCCATTTCATCACGCAAATCCTCGGTCACGTAATGTCTCAAGTAACTGAATTGTGATACCCTCGATAAAGCAGTGTTGTAGAGTCTGATAGGTGGTATGTGCGTGGGACTCTTGTTATTAGCTTTAAACAACACAAACTTACTTTTCTTTATATTATAAATTAGACCGTGTTCATTTCCATAAGCCTCATAGATTCCCAGAATCTTCTGAGCGCACTGACCGAGGGACTCGGCAATACCATGTCGTCGGCGTAACTTAGGTTGTTGACACACTTTCCATCCAAATGGCAGCGACCTTAGTGCTGCTGAGTCTCTGGAGCAGGTCATTTATATACAAGTTAAAAAGTTGAGGTGAAATAATTCCACCTAGTCTCACGCCACATATTAACTCGTACGATTTGAATTACAATTTAGTACTTATACTCGTACAATTATTGATTTTTATATATTAGATGGAATCATTCTCGAATTTCATTTTGGATATCTACTGTTGCTGTATTTCTGATATGCTATATTCGTATAGTATAATGTGAGGCAACTGGAACAAGCTCAGTTATGAGCTTGTTCCAGTACCACGCTGAGTATTACGAGTATGCTCAGCACTCGTTTTTAGCCCGTCGCTGCTATATAGCTGCAGCGTGGCTCTTATTTTCTTTTCTTAATAGTATCGGCAGAAAATGACTAAACGTTAAGAAACCTTGTCTAGGTGAATATAGCATATCAGCAATACAGTACCAGCAGATATCCAAAATGAAATTCGAGAGTGATCCCATCTAATATATAAAAAATAATGTTTGTTTTTTCGTACTTTATACGCTGCCACACCGTTCATCAGATTGCGGTAAAAGTTTGTAAACTTATTGCTTGCACTTGCGCGAAGGTTATTGGCATAATACAATTAAATTACAGTGAGTAGGTGGCGCGCGTATTTTAGGTACCGACAAATTTATTTGAAAGTTATATTATTCAATTTCAATTAATGTATTATCATTCCTAATAAGAAAATGTAACTCTTCCTAATTTTAAACGACATTTTCACAATTATTTCATCTGTGACAGCATCGCGCCGGGTACCAGCTAGTTATTATTTTATAAAAATAAAAACAAAAATGGCCCTGACATACGGATAACAAAGTAAACCTATTAAAATTGTGTTATCTGTTTTTGAGTTGCGGTGCACTAAAACACGTTTTCAAATATTTTGATAAGTTATTTCAGTGGGTGAATAATAAGTTATAAGTTCAAATGGTAGTTCACAAAGATGTTTAGTTAAAACCGTAAAAATTAATTAATCCTTAATAAAATAATTAAAAGAATATATTGTAAAAAAATTAACGAACATTTTGTTGCGGCTAATTTATAATTGTTGCAAAATAAGAACCAGGTATTTTTTATTTTTTAACAGTGAGTGCCGCTTACTAGAGATAGAGTTGCCGTCTAATTCAAAATCCTAGTAGGAGTAACTGTTAGGAAATAATATGTAGTTACCTTCTGATTGGGGAAAAAATAAGAAACATGTATTTAGTATACTAGAATGGCTCTTAAACCCGAAATGTGTACCCGACACTACGTAAGTTTATCAGGTACACGACGATGAACGGTCGCTTCGAATATACGAAAATTGCAACTTCTTAGCTCCGGATCTTGTTTAATAATTCTAAATGATATTACTCCTTTTCTGCCTCAGAGTCCGTCTAGGTAAGTACAACAGTCTTACATAATATTTTTATTGTTAAATAGCAGAACCTACACTGCTATATTCCTATTAAAATAAAACTAACGTATAAGAATTTTATTGCGTTTAATTTAAATTTTTTGAATTTTCAAAATTAGTTCTATTTAATGTGTAGTGTCCATATGTTAATAGGCTATGAGTCATTCCATCTTAGTCTTCAACGGTAACAACGAATTTGTGAATTTCGCTGCCGGTGTCCAGCGACTGCAATAGCCACTTATCTATTGCTGTATAAGTTGTTCGTCCATTAACTCAGTTTAATAAATAAAGTATTTATCTGGATACATCAAACAAAGCTGTAATTTAGTAGATTATGTTAATTTTAATATCAAAATCATGGAAAAGAAAAGCGGCCAAGTTCAGTACAAACGATGTTGAGGGTTGAAAAAGTTTTAACCTTTTATTAATATAATTTTGTTTACTTAAAACTGTTTTAATTTTTTAATTTCAGCTTAAGAATTAAAAGAACGAAGAACAAGAGAAGATCTAACGAAGAAATTCGATAAATTCTGAAATTTTATTACAAAAATGAGAAAGTGCGCACAAGTCGCAAAAAAAAATGTGACGTTTATGGATCTAATGCAATGTCAGTAAGAGTAACTGGCACAAAGTTGGCCCAAGCGTATTCAGTCTAGGAATTCTAGTAAGATTTATGAAACCGATCTATTTTGCAAAGGTTGAAAAAAAAAAGTTGATCATTGTTGATGAACAGTGGATTACCTACGGCAAGAACGTGCGAAAAAAATCATGATCAAAGGGTAGTCAAGCTCCACAGATTCTAGCGAAACCCGGATTAAAACGCAATAAGGTTATTCTGTTTTGTCCATGTTCATCTTAAGATCTATCCGTTGGAAGACACTATTGAGGTCATTGAGCATAGTGCTTAGGTCCTCCAGCGATTCTGCCATAAGGACTATATCGTCGGCAAATCGAAGATGAGTGATGTACTTGCCATTGATGTTAATACCGTATCCTTTCCAGTCCAGTAGCTTGAAAGCGTCTTCCAATGCATCGGTGAAAAGTTTCGGGAATATAACATCACCCTGTCTTACACCTCTCTGCAGTTGGATAGGTTTCATACTCTGATTCTGTACTCGGATAGCCATCGTTGCTTTACTGTACAATCACTTCAGCACTTCGATATACAAACAGTCAACTTGGCACCGCTGAAGGGACTACAGCACCGCCCAAATTTCGACGGAATCAAAGGCTTTCTCATAGTCCACATACGCAAGGCAAAGTGGCAGATTATACTCCTCTGTCTTTTGTACAATCTGCCTCAGGGTATGTATGTGGTCCATGGTAATAAAACCTTTTCGGAAACCGGCTTCTTCGGGAGAATGGAAGTCGTCAAATCTGCGTGCGAGACGATTCGTAATGACTCTCGAAAACAGCACGTAGACGCGGCTCAGAAGGGAAATCGGTCTGTAGTTCTTCAAGAGAGCGTTGTCCCCTTTCTTGAAGAACAAGACCACCGCACTTCTGCTCCACGCCTCCGGAGTAGTGCCATCATGGAGGACAGAATTAAAGAGCTTCTGAAGGACTTCAAGTACCGGTTTTCCACCCGCTTCAAAAGCTCCACTGTAATTCCATCCTCGCCCGGGAACTTGCCGTTTTTAAGGTGCTGGAGAGCCCTTCTAATCTCGCTCAGACTGACGACCGGGATATCTTCGGAATAGTGTCGGATAAGACTCGCTCTTGGATCGTAGAACTTCTCAACCTCACTCAAAATCTCAGGTGTCCCAGAAACGATGCTGCCACACTTGGTCTTCAGCTTTGACGGTTGGATCTTTCTGGCAGACAGATCTCTGGCAAAGACTTTGGAGCCTTGGTTCCGCTCGATCGCTTCTTCAATATACAAGCTGTATTGAAATTGCGCAAGTCCCACTGCATGCATTTGGAGATCTGTCTGTTCAGTTGCCTGAATGCTGTCAAATTTGTTGAAGAATGTAGCTTCGTCTCCCGTCTAACAGCCATGAGATTGAGAGTGTGATCGGAGAGTTTTTGTGTTCTTTTGCGGCAGGTGTTACAGAACTTAGCTCCGACCGCATGGGCAGTTTCCACGAGCTTGCCATTCAAATCGTCCACTTCATTGCAGTCTTCTAGGTACTGAAAACGGTTTTGTAACTCGAGCTGAAAGGTTTCGGGACTTTGGAACAGAGCACGAGGGGGACGGAGCGTTGACTTCATTAGACGAGACCTCTCTAACCATTGTGTGTGCCTCTAACCATTCGGTGATCGCTACCAGTTTACACCCTCGCGATCACGGAGACATCTTATCTTAAATGGGGAGGAGTTGAGTCTTGTAGATACCACTGTTTTTCTCGGTATTACTATTGACGCAAAACTTCAATGGGGCCCCCATATATCTAAATTAGCAAGCGACTTAGTTCTGCAGCATATGCTGTAAGAAAGATTAGAAGTCTCACAGATGTTGAGACAGCTAGGTTAGTGTATTTTAGTTACTTTCATAGCGTAATGTCTTATGGAATTTTGCTATGGGGTAATGCGACTGATATTGAAGCTATATTTGTTTTGCAAAAGAGAGCCGTACGGGCGATTTATAATCTAAATTGTAAAGAGTCCCTTAGAGAAACTTAAAGAAATAAACATATTCACTTTGGCATCGCAATATATTTATGAAAATGTAATGTATGTACATAAAAACATAAATAGCTTTAATAAGAATAAGGATGTTCATACCTTAAACACTAGGAACAAACATAAGCTTGTAATGCCACTTACAAGACTCCACAGAATTAGTAATTCATTTATGGGGCAATGTATACGCTTTTACAACAGAATCCCAGAACATGTTCAAAGTTTGTCAATAAACAAGTTTAAAAGTTTTATTAAAGAAAAACTGTACAAAAAGGGTTAGTATAATATCAAGGAATACATGAATGAAAATAACCCCTGGGAATAAGGTGATCGCCACCATGCTGGTTCTATGAAAATTCATTTAAAATTGTATAATCAAAATTATTGTTAAGTGAAATTATGTTTAAAAAAAAAAGTCCCGCTGGGTTTTTTGCTGGTTCTTCCCAGGACAGAGGTATTTTCCGAACCAGTGGTAAATAAAATAATGACTTTCAATAAGTATTATGTAATAATCCATATTGAATAAAAATCATTCTATTCTATTCTATTCTATTCATCACTGAACAGTTGTCGTCTGGTCGTCATAATGAAGTCAATCTCATTTTTGTCGAACCGTCGGGGCTCGACCAGGTCCACTTCCTGTGGGGCCGCTTCTGGAAGAAAGAGTTCATCATAAAGAGTCCCTCTTTCTCCATGAAGTAG
The DNA here is from genome assembly GCA_963668995.1 of Parnassius mnemosyne. NCBI lineage: Eukaryota > Metazoa > Arthropoda > Insecta > Lepidoptera > Papilionidae > Parnassius > Parnassius mnemosyne. The sequence continues at coordinate 37,247,781 of CAVLGL010000159.1, forward strand.
GCCAGCTGCTGGCCCCTTGGGTTCCGTTGCCCTATTCCAAATTTCCCTACTTTCAGCTCACCGTTCTCTCTTGTGCCTAGTTTTGCATTGAAATCTCCTATTAACACCGTATAGTGGGTTTTGGAGGAATGCATGGCTCTAGAGATATCTTCATACATTTCCTCCAACTTCTCATCGGGATGTGCTGAGGTTGTTGCGTAAACCTGTATGACCTTCAGCGAATACCATTTGGTGATTCTGAGTATAAGGTACGCAACCCTCGTCGACACACTCTCAATCTTTACAACGTTGTTAACGAGAGACTTGTGGACGATAAATCCGACACCTTCTTGGGACAGATGGTCGCCCTCCCGGTGATAGAGCAAGTTGCCGGATTTGACGATTACTGTGTCCTCCCCCTCTCTTCGGACCTCGGATAATCCTAAAATATGCCAGCGTAACTTGTCTATCTCTTCTTCCAGCTCCACGATATTCTCGTCAGTCCTCAGGGTGCGTGCGTTGTATGTTGCCAGGTCAAGTCGTCTTAGGTGGCAACCGAACCTCCACCAGAGATTCTTAGCACCCCCTGCCCCGACGTTACCATGGTCATCACCGTAGCCAGGAATAGGGGGGCCGCCGGGGATTAGGGGCCGTCTCTTTGTAGCTCTAATCATTAGGGGATATTTTTCATAGTTGCCACGCTTGGAGGGCGGATTGGCAACCGCGGTTTTTTTTATTGTACCTTTGCTGTTGTCAGGTATATGCTGCTGCCCATCTTCTGCCTGTTATTCTGTATATATATTCTGTATATATGGTAGGATTGGAAGGGCATCGTTTATTATGAGCTTTTATCGCCGGGCCAGTTTAAGAGCCGTGGTAGCTCAGGTTGTTAGCGCTCGCTGTATTTTCATAGTACGCTCGCAACACCAGTTCGATCCCTGCCGACACCAATGAAATTGTTAATTGCAATTCTAAGTAATGACTTACCATGTGCTCGGCGGTGAAGGAAAACATCGTTAGGAAACCTGCGTGACTGAGAAATAAGAAAAAAGTTTTCGATGACAAATGAAGTTCGCCAACACGCATTGGGGCAGCGCGGCGGACATTTTATTGCTCTAAAACCCCCTCAGAAATGAGGGAGGCCTGTGCCCAGCAGTAGGACGTATGTAGGCTAACTTTTTTTTACTTTAACCGCCGGGCTAAACCATCGATTCGGATCTCCACTGTTAACAACTAATGAGACTCAAGCAAGAAATTGAAAAAAAAAACGGCCGGAATTGATCAACAGAGAAGGAGTGGTCTTTCATCATCATAACGCCAGACTACACACGTATTTGACCACTCAGAAAAAATTGAGAAAGCTTGGTTGGGAAGTGTTAATGCATCCACCATATAGTCCTGACCTATCGAGTCTCAGATTTTACGTTTCGTTCTCTTCAGAATTATTTGGGTAGTGTAAGGATTAACCTTATCCTTACACTACCCAAATAATTCTGAAGATCAAGAGAGGTTAACATCAATAGAGGACTGTCAAAATTACTTGTCGCATTTTTTTGATCAAAAATCCCAAGATTTCTACAGCAACGGAATTATTGATATTGCCGACAGAGTGATAAAATGACACATTTCAGACCGTAAAAACTCAAGAAGTGCATTTAGTTTATGAATGAAACTAGCTGTTCCCTGCGACTTCGCTTGCGTGTTATTTGGGGTTTTAATTTATTTACGCGGAACCCTAATTCTTTTTCTAAAATAAAAGTAGCCTAAGTTACTCCTTGTGACATCGTGAAAATACTGTCAAAATAGGTTCAGCCGTTTCGGAGATTAGCCGGAATAAACAGATAGACAGACCGACAGACAGACAGACAGACAAAAACTTTAAAAATTGTATTTTTGTTATTAGTACCGTATAAACTTTCATATGCATTTAGTAAAAAGCTGTAATTTTGACATTACAAACAGACACTTCTATTTTATTTATATGTATGTATAAATTTGAGTTTCTAGGTATTTTAGGTGTCCTTATGTCTAGGTATGCAAAATTTCAAGTGTGTGAGTTCAAATAGTTCTTGAATTATAGGGGGTTCGAAAGTGGCTAGAAATGGTTTGTGTAAATATACACACTGTCAGTATGTAAATCGTCCTTTTCTTTTCCGAACTTAGTTGACGTACTGCGGTGTCTAAATCTAGAAATACATTCAGTTAATAATAATATGTTAGTGTTAAATAAAATGTTGCAGTTATGGCAATTATAAAAGTAACTCTTAGTTTTTTATTTGTGTTGGAACGTATTTTAGTATTTTGACAAATTAATGACAATAAATTTAAACTGGCAGATCAGTTCCATTATTTTTCAATGTACAGGCTGTTCATTTTTTTTGGTGTTTGACTATTTATAACAAGATTCCCTGTAATATTTCTGATTTGAAATAATATTATAAATTAGATGATAATATAAAAGATAGGAATATTATGTGAACATATTGATCTTCCTTAGACTTTTCACTTATGTATATATTTTATAAGCTTAAACCGTAATTATTAGTTAAAAAAAACAGTTGGCTTTTTGTAGCTTCCACAAGGTCTTCCGCAGTAAAGAGTTTGATATATATCAAATACTTTTAAAATATCCAAACATTCCAGACTAGACTTGAGTGAATCAAGTTTCAAGTTATTAGAAGAAATTCGAATTATTTTTTGTATGATTAAGTATGTATATTTAATATTACAAAAATTATATTATGTAAAAATAAAATAATTATAGGTATATAAATAAAAAAATCTCATGGGTTGTAAAATTTTTAATGCTTTGGTAAAAAAGAAGGCAAGAAAAGGTACATCATTCCCTTCTTTGTGCGGATTAATAATGGTGATGCTTGGGTACTATGTGATGGGTGCTGTATTTCACATCGGCGTGGAAACTGAAAAATAACGAAAATAAAACATTATGACCGATATAATATAATGATATAACATCATTTTAAAATCATCAATCCATCCAAAGTCCTTAATATAAGATTCTACATAATCAACAAAGTTTTTGATTATAAGATTTAAAGAAACGGTGTGAACATTTTAGTTATACGTTAACTACTTAGTAGGTACATTTTGGAAAGAAAAACTTACGATCTTTTAGGTGAAAATAAAATGAAAATTAATCAATACGTTTACCCGCTGTGATCGTCACCATGATAGTCAACGTGTCTGACGGAACCATCGGGCTGGTGCAGTGCGTAGCCACCTTTAACGACATCACCGTCGCGGTGCTCGTGCTGCGACTTAATATCGCCCGTATGATGGTCCTCTACCTTGTACTCAAACTCATATTTAGGATGAGACTGAAAAATGAATTTAAAGGAATAGATATTTCGTTTTCTATATTTTGAGTACTTGGCAATAGAAAAGGGGTGTCCTCGTGATGTAAAGAAAAAAAAGACATTCTTGTAGTTACTACATTTAGTAATAGTATAGATATAGTATCATTGGTGGTAGTATGAGAAAATTTGAAATAATTCAGCGGGCTATTAAGAGTAATATTATAAAATTGTCGGCTCCGTGGCGCAGTGGCTTAGCAATCAGTTGTTGCGCTGGGGGCCGCGGGTTCGAATCCCGCACGGAACAAGTATTTGTATGGCCTACAAATAATTGTTCCGGGTCTGGATGTTTGTCCTTGTGCAATTTATGTTTGTAAACTGCCTCCACGACACAGGAAAAAATCCTAGTGTGGGGGTAACGTTTTAAAAAAAAATTAACATAATAAAAAAGGTCTATTGCATAATAAGTAAGTAACATACCTAAATTAATCAATAAACTGAAGAGCCAATGAGATTGCGTAATAGCTCGGACAACGAATGTGAAAGAAAGGTGTGAGTGGCAGCCTCATATTCGCAAGCGGAGTATAGAACAACTCCCCGCATTATAAAAGAGCGACAGATATATTAACTTGGTGCGTTCTCGCCTCTTAGGAATAATACAGAATTCCTTACAGCCTTTAACTAATATACAAACTTTATTAGGTGGTAGGATTCTGTTTCTGCCTAGGAATCTGTCTGGATAGGTACCAAGCTCTTATTTCGGGCGCCAGCGCATGCACTGCTGTGTTTTGGACTACAGGAGATGGAGAGCTAGTGAAACTGTATACTGTGAAGCATTCCATCTTAGTCCGCAGACGTATATATTATGTTTATATAAAGGTACATAAGTACGACATCAGATGGACTACAAGCTCGTTTGTCACTTCAGTTTCATATAAAAAAAAAGATAAGACAAGAAAGGCGTGTATGGGTACAGGTTGCTTAGGACAGTGTATATAATATATATATATATATATATTACGTGTCACGTTGTTTGTCCACGATGAACTCTTAAATTACTGAACTGATTTCAATAAAATTTTGCACACTGTGTGCAGTTTGGTCCAACTTGAGAGATAGGATAGTTTTTATCCCGATAAGTGGCCCTCAATTTTTTTATTGTCAATCTGGCCGTCGGAAAGGGCAAAACAACGTCTGCCTGGTCAGCTAATATATATATATATATATATATATATATATATATATATATATATATATATATATATATATATATGTATTGAATTTGATTGAATAATATTTATTAAAATACTTACATGATAATCATGGTCATGCCCGTGCTCATGGTGTACTATGTGATGATGTCCATCGTGGCGCGATATGCGATTCGACGAAAATGCATGGTCATATCCATGAATAAGCGCAACCATCATGAATATAAGAAGTAAAGCCAGCATCTAAAAAATCAATTAGTAAAAATTTCAACTCTTTCCATCAATATTAACTATTTATACACAACAGATGGTAGTTAGTAAAATACCTTTGAAACCATTTTCGTACAATTGAGAACTATTGACAAGTAACTGTGGTATAATATAATTCGCTATACACTGATATTTTTGTAGAAACACCAGTCTTTTATATCTCTTTGATTGTAACTAAATTAACTACAGTAATTGTTTTCGTAATGAATAAATTGTCGTTGTTTAGTTGTATTATAAAATTCCGTGATCAATAGTAATTTTATCTCGCCGGTGCGGTGTAAGCGTTAATAAAATAAGTTTTATGTGTACTTAAACTTTACGTGCAAACTGCGCAAATACTGCATGGGCTACTTTAAATATTAATAGAGTTGTTATCGATTAGTCAAGACAATAAATTGTTCAAATTCCTGAAAAAATGTCGATGAATTACATTTATAATTATTGTCTTTTTCCTTATTTAAAGCTTTTATTTAACTTCTTCCAATATGGCGGACGTTATGAAATGGTGATTTATCATTTCCACAGCAACCCTTATGATATGGATATCAAATAAAAGCGCTTAATAAGCGAAACATAATATAGTGACGTTGTTCTAAATGAAATATGGCGGACGGCACAAAATGGCGATCTATAATTTCCATAGTAACTCCTATGATGTTGATGATGGGTATCAATTGAAAGGCTTTACTGAGCGAAACACAATAATAATGTGACGTCATTCTAAATCCAATACGGCGGACGTCTAATATAAGAATTCAATATTATTATGATATATGTCTGATCTGATGATGAAGCTGGAATGTCGCCATGGCTAAAAAAGGCAGAAAACAAAATAGCCGCCATACCAATTTTAAAGAGTAGCTCGACAAAGGTTAGGGATAGTTTGGAGGTGTTCGAACGCCATCCAAGATGGCGGACTAATTATTTTTTTATAAACTACCGTAAGATATTACACGAAAGAGTATAATGGAAAGAATACGAAAAATTAAATGACGTCACTTCAAATCAAATATGGTGTCTAGCAATATAGCGGACTATGTAGTTTATTCTCCCCTATGATATGGATACCAAATTAACATATGGATTCAAATAATAATAACAAGATGAACCCTTTATTCGCTGAAAAGAATACGAATTTTATCGCGGTAGAGCCATGCAGCAGCTATATTAGTAGTATAGTTGTAGCACGAGTGGGTTGGCCCGACCTGGGAAGGACCACGCTCTCACAGAATGCCAGCGTAAAATATCAGCTTAACGCTGCTGTGTTTCGTATGGTGAGCGTAGACAACTGGAGACACTTTTTACTGAAAATGAGGCATTCCATCTTAGTCCTCACAGGTGGCAACGCATCTGCATTTTATTTGTAATAGAGGATAGATGTAGATGTCTATGGGCCGCAGCAACGACTTACCATCAGGTAGACTGTGTGCTCGTTTGTAACCCCTATCCTATAAAAAAAGAATAAAATTATGTCTGCGTTCAGCTTTTCAAGGAGATGGTATATTACTTCCCGGCTTGGTCCCCCCATGACGCCCCCATGGATGCTATAAAGTGCCCGAAACGTCGGGAAATAAACGTTGAGAGCCATGCTGTAGTTATATTAATTGTATAAATTGCACGAATGGATCGACTCGCCCGAGGAAGGACCACGCTTTCACAGAATACCAGCGTAAAATAGCAGCTTAATGCTGCTGTGTTTCGTATGGTGAGTGAAGAGAACCGGAGGCCCTTTTTACTGGAAAAGAAGCATTCCATCTTAGTCGTCAGGGGTGACAACGCTTCTGCATTTTGATTCGTAAACGAGGATAGATGTACTCGTACCTATGGGCCACAGCAACTACTTCCCATCAGGTGGACTGTGTGCTCGCTTGTTACCCTTATCCTATAAAAATATGAAAATGCTAAAATAAAACGTGATAAATTAACGCAAAATATAGTTATTTGTGAAATTATTTAATTGCCTACTACTAAATTTGTTCAAAATTAAATGTACGTCCATTTTCTTATAAAATATTAGTGATCAGTGATGATCGTCAAATACATTCTACAATTATAATTGCAATATCAAGTCAACAGTGATAATTTATGCCGATTAAAGTACTCGTTTATAATTATCATACACTGTGAAACAACAAAATTCAACCAATTACAAAATATTATAATATCAACTGTAACTGGTTTTATAATTTCGGCCAAATAAATCACCTGGTCACTCGCAACATTAACGTTTATTTTAAATTTTATTATATAACTAGCAGACCAGGCAGACGTTGTTCTACCCTTTCCTGACATGACCCTTTCTCCTATAATAAATCCGTAAATTCGCAATAAAAATTTTTGAGGGTCACTTATCCGGATAAAAACTATCCCTCAAGTTGGACCAAACTGCACAGAGTGTACAAATTTCATTGAAATCAGTTCAGTAGTTTAGGAGTTCATCGCGGACGAACAACGTGATACGTAATTTTTATATATACACACCGACACAATTAGTGGAACACAAAAAAAGCAGGATTTTAAAATCTTTTACTTGAGGAACTGGCCACTTATGATATTTTTTTAATTTATTGTCAAATTTGAAAATAGAAAATTAGATGACATACACTTTTTTCATTCATTTGTTTTATTTTCTCGAACAATACGTTTTGTCAACTTGTTCGAGTAATAACTACGTAATTGTAATTTTTTTTAAAAATTGCACTTAATGGTTTTTTATAAATTTGTTATTCTATAGGCAATTTTGTTTATTAAAAGCTCTTTATTATGCCTGACTTAACATCACTGGAAATTATTAGGGCTGATGAAATGAGAAGAAATGGCCATACCTACAGATCGATTGCCTCAAGGCTTCGTCGACCAGTATCAACGATTCATCGCAGCATCCAGCGATACAGATCGTCTAATTCTCTTGTGAGGAGGAGGGGTCAAGGTAGAAAAAGATGTATATCGAGGCGAGATGACAGTTTTTTACAACATGGAGTTCGTAGGAATACGCGATTAACGGCTGTACAAGCTCGAAATGAACTGGAAGACGTTCGAGGAGAACGAGTAAGTGAGCGTACAGTTCGCAGGAGATTTGAAGAAGTTGGTTTAGGGTAGTATATACCTGCCAAAGGCCCAAAACTTGAAAGACGTCACCGCGTAAACCGATTAAGCTATGCGCGAGAACATCGTCATTGGGATTTGAACGAATGGCAGCAGGTTCTCTTTACTGATGAGTGCAGAGTTCTTTTAAAACAGATCGATGGGAGACAGCGAATATGGAGACGCAAAGGAGAACGCCACATACAGTCTAATTTTGAACACACAGTGGCTTATGGTGGCGGCTCGATTATGGTTTGGGGAGGGTTATGTTTGGGAGCTCGCACGGAGTTAGTGATAGTCACAGGAGGGACCATGACAGCAGATCGATACATCAGAGACATTTTAGAAGAACATGTTGTACCATTTGCCCCATTTATTGGTGACGACTTTATTCTAATGCAAGATAATGCTCGTGCTCATAGTGCACAATCGGTACAGGCATATCTGAGCCACGTAGGTATACCGCTGATGCAGTGGCCAGCAAATTCCCCCAATATGAATCCGATAGAGCATGTCTGGGACTTGCTAAAAAGAAGGGTTAAATCCAGAATGCCACCCCCCAACAATCTGAATGAACTTGGAAACGCATTACTTGAGGAGTGGGAGCGGTTGCCTCAAGAAATCATCGATAACATAATCTGTAGCATGCCCAGACAAATGGAAACCGTAATCAGAGCAAGAGGGGAAAACACTCGTTCTTAATTTTGCTTTAATTTTATTGTTAAATCATTTAATGCTTACTTTTTTTTATTTTTTGGGATGGTTCATAATCATCTAAAAATTTCACTTATTTCAAATTTCTTTATTTTTCAATAAAAAATAAAGAAGACTTTTCAAAGTCGTTAAAAGATGTTAATCAATTTGTTATTTTGTGTCTAATTACATTTTCGTCAAATATATGCGTTATTATCGCATAGTCTCACTTTTTTTTCTGTTCCGCTAATTGTGCCGGTGTGCATATTAAGATAATATCAACGATAGAAGCGAACATTTATTTATTTTATCAATAAGGCATAAAGTGATGTCAATTCTCTTAAGAGTTCTGTTTGTGTTAAAAATACACTATCAGCGCCGGTAGCGGTGAAAAACTATTTAATGATATCGTCATATGACCATATCATGAAATATCAACGTTGTGTCTAGTTATTAATATCTTCAAACGATTTCTATTCGTTGATTTGGTCAAGCTATATCATGAGATGGTCAACAAACAACAAGTTAAATATCATGAAATGACCACACCATTTCACGAAATGATAGACTACTTTATGATCTATTCTACGATCTAGCCACGACATATGTAAAAATCTCTTTAATAAAACTATAATGATAATGAAAATTTTGCAATAATTGCAGACATACCAGTTTTAATCAGTTTACATATAGATTAGTAATTGAAATAAAAACCTTATCAATTTTCATATTTTTGATAGACGTCACTATTATCTATTGAAAATATTACACTTTTAAAATAAAATAACAAAAATACTAAAAAAATAAACGTTACAATTTTAAAAAATCTTATTTTTTAAACATATAAATGTATGTAACTTATATTATTTGATTTATTAGTAACTGAAGGCAAAATATACCACTTTTTCCACTTGATGATAGATGGCGCTGTTTTAACAACTAAATCGGTGTAGTTTCAAATTATTTTACCAAGTTTATAACTACATTTTATGTTTTACTTATAAATATGGTATTTATTTGAAAAAACCTGTCATCCCACCTATAGCTAAGATATAATTGAAAATTAACGTCTAGAGGATGGAATACTTAACCTTCTTTTTTTGAAGTTCCGTAATCGGATAAAAAGTAGCCTATAAGTTGTCCCGGGTTACTATCTACCTACACACAAACCTTCATGTACATTGGTCCAGTATTTTTTGCGTGAATCCGGAATACACAGACAGACAGACAGACAGACGGACATACAGACAAAAATTCTAAAAACCACTGATTTGGTTTCAGAACGCTTTATTTAGTCCCCTGGACTTGTTTTTTTCAAGAATATATTAGAATTACAGATACAGACACGACTTTTCTACAGATTTATTATATGTATAGACTAAAGACCAGCCACGATTCCGCCTGGGTGAGATCTACTAACATTCGCTTATTGAGAGTTAAGGTAATCATCAAAGACTATTGATGTTATAACTATTTAAACTTCTCGAATAAAAATATCTGGATGTGCGTGGTAGAGGCATGCTGCTATATTATATTTGTAGCCCAAATGGGACGACTCGACTGGGGTAGGACCACGCTCTCACAGAATCCCAGCGTAAAATAGCAGCTTAATAAAACCTCCAACCCTCCCTCAATCGCGCGCACTATACCCATCGCCGTCAATCCCAGCAGTACCATCTCCAGCACCACCACACTAGGCACAACATACCACTCTCGAAAATACGACACGTGTTTCGCCTCTACACGAAGCATCCTCAGGTGAAGTAGACTCTGCGGAGGCTGGCCGCTAAGTGAGCGGCGTGCTGAAACTACTGCTATTTATACTACTTCATAATTAAAGTATGAACCTTAATTCTGGTCTAAATGAAAAACGAAAGTACCTACAACAAAATTTGCTAAAATCTAATAGATTTTACATTTTTTTATAAAGCTGAAGTGACAAAGAAACTTACAGTCCACCTGGAAAGTGGTTACTGCAGTCCATGGAAACCTGTAGTAAACTTTAAACAAAGAAGCCTACAAATCCATTGTCATCCCCTTTTTTATAGGATGGGGTGACAAGCGAGCACACAGTCCACCTGATGGCAAGTGGTTGCTCTGACCCATAGACATCTACATCTATCCTCTATAAAGACTCAAGACGCAGATGCGTTGTCACCCGTGAGGACTAAGATGGAATGCCTCTTTGCCAGTAAAAAGGGTCTCCGGTTCTCTACACTCACCATAAGAAACACAGCAGCGTTATTTTACGCTGGTTTTCTGTGAGAGCGTGGTCCATCCCCGGTCGAGCTGACCCATTCGTGTTGCAACTATACTACTAATATAGCTACAGCATGGCTCTACCACGTAAAAGACAGACAAAGATGGGATGCCTCGCAGTCTGTAATTATAAAGACTCTTCCTGACCTTCAGACCACAGGACAGAACAGGAACACTGCTCATTGAGAGCGGAAATAGGTATGAGAGTGAGAAATAGGAAAGAGAGATAAGTATAAGTCCGTGTGGGTAATTTACCTAGCCGGACTTATAGTTTAAAAGGATTTCCACCGTCTAGTATGAGCCCTTTATTTATTTTAAGTTTTGAGTTTGGTGTCCTTGTCATTTTATAATATTTGTGAATTGTAGATTACAAATCAAGTCATTGAATAAAGAGGAAAGATCATTAAGAAATTATCTAATATAAAATTTAAAAAAGAAACAATAAAAAACATTCATTCTCCCGTATAATTTTAAATTATTTTGCCCCAATTATATACTGGGGCTTGATAATATTAAAAATTCTTAATAGATCTATGAAAAACAACCATGATGGCTAAAGAGATGGGCGCTCATTTTAAATTTAATGTTATGCGAGTGACTCTAGTTCAATCTCTGACGGTGCCATTACTATTTTGATCGCAATACGTAATTATATTCAGTATTGTGTTTTAATATATAACATCGTTATATAACCTTAAGTCTTGTATATAATTTCAATATCCATAAACATATTAAAATTAAAACACTTAATATACTTATTATAATCCAGAAAACCGTTACAGGCCTAGTCAGCCATTAACGATTTCAAAAACCTTCTCGGACAAGGGCCCTCTCTGCGCAAGTTTCGTAACGGGCCAAATTGCCTTCTAATCTTTATGCTGTTTACTACATATATATTTTAACACAACATATATTACAAGTACTATCATACGTAAGGTACTCGCAATTTTCATAACTCTGTGCAGCCAGTACGTGTTGGCAATAATAATGTATAACATCGACAACAACAACATAAGTCTTGGATGTGGCTGTAACATCCATAAATATATTAAAAGTAAAATAATACTGAATGTACTTATAATCCCGAAAACCGTTATAGGCCTAGTCAGCCATTGTCAATTTCAAAAAGGATCTCGGGCAATTGGGGCCTCTTTTTCCAGTTTCATAATGGGCCTTGGTTTCTTATCTTTAAACAACTACACATTTTAGCTACTATGACAGATGTAAATATAGAAATATTTATGCTGTTCACTGGATATAAATTTCAGCACAAATTATATTACAAGTACCTCATCATTCGTAAGGTACTCGTAAGTACCATAACACGGTACATTGCGTTTGGGTGCCAGTGCGTGTGGTTGCCAGTGCGTATTGCCAGTGATGATACATGAACCTGAGACGTGGCCCTTAACTGCGGACTGTATGCGAAAGCTCAAGGGCGTTTATAGACTTTTTAATGATAATATCCACATTAGAACTAGAGCATCCACCAAAACGTGACGGATCAGTTGCAGTGGGTCGGTCTTTTAGCTCGAAGTACTGACAACCAATGAGAAAAAAAGGCGCCACCCTCGTACCTGTAAGCAAAATGTAGGGTGGCCGATGTAGCAGGAACGACCTCGTAAGGGATGCAGGAAGCCGTTGGCTCGGGACTGAGCTGACTTTCCTTGAGGAAGGACTATGTTCAGTGGTGGAATTTTTACATATAACATATTGTAATACATTATTTACTTTGGTTAGCAAGTACTTGTGCTTGAAATATATCGAATTATTAAAATATAAAGTAAAATTTTAATAAGCAAACTTCAAAAGGTTCCCACCCCGTCCATATGTATTTAATATATTATGTTATATATCAGACTAATATGCTTATTAGGTATTAAAATTTATTTAGACCGTATTTATACGTTAATGGCATAAAAGCAAAATGGTTAAACAATTATTTAAAAAGACCGACAACGTAACAAAAACATTTCCTTCCTTTTTTGTGTTTGCAGATGAAAGGCTGTGAAGCATTCCATCGTAGTCCTCAGTGGTGACAATGCAATTGTAGCCTTCTTTGTTTGAAGTTAGTTTGCGGTTTTCTATCGGCTGCAGTAGCCACTTACCATCAGCTGGACTGTCAATTCGTTTTGGTAAACTGATGAAGTGATCTTCAGTTTTATTAAAAAATGTGTCGTCATAAAAAATATCTTTCATTTCATTTGTATTTGTCATTGTAGTAGTGAAAGGAGGTTTCGATTCCCGCACAGATTGGGTGTGAGTATTGTATACAAATAATTATACTGGCACGTATTCGAAATATATAAAGCGTATATTACAATGTATGTGTGCCAGTCAGTGTCAGAATATTGGAAAGTAGGGCGACGAGCTTTTGGATATGCAATAACTACAATTATATTAAAATAAAAAATGGACCAACATTGACACATACGTTACGTTAGCGTAAACATTGCACAATTACAATCGAGGGGCTCGCCTTTGGTTCCTTGATTGTAAGTATGCACTGCAGCTGGATATAAATCTTCTTTTTCTCTATCAGCCTGTAAAAGCCCCTTGATAACTCCCAACAGTTACAATCGAGGCTTACATATTACATCATTTAAAAAAAGTTAAAGGAAAGTCATTCAACTGATCATTTATTTTATAATATCATCTTGTCATAAAAATCCTTTTTACATGCAATTTGAACTAATGTAAAGGAAAATATGAATATTACCAGGCAATCTTCGTATATAATACATCTACCCAAATATTCGCTAGTTTTATGGAGCCTGTACTTTGGAGTGGCAACTTTACATTAATTGCGCGTGTTAAAATTATGAATATCACTCATTTTGTCACAAGTATTAAATAAGTATGTTACTTACAAAAAAGTGTTCAACAAATAAATAATGATAGTTAACTTAAGTTTAAATGGAGTTTATCTTACATTGCGAGGTTTGGAAACGATCTTTGATAAATGAATAGATGAAGCGCATAAGTAACAGTTTTTTTAAAAAGAACTCTGAAGGAGTCCCTTAGTCTAATATTGTAAAACGCAGAGCTCTATTTTCTACCGACTTCAAAAAGGAGACGGTACTTAATTCGACTGTTTTTTTTTATGTGTGTTACCTCATAACTTTTTACTGGGTGAATCGGTTTCAATTATTATTTTTTTATTTAATAGCTGGTGCTTCACATGTGGTCCCATATAAATTTGATCAAGGTCTGACCAATAGTTTTTGAGTTATCCTTAATAATTTATATTGAAGTCTGTTGTACAAAATTTTTAATTTTAAATTATGTAGTAATACACATATTTAATACATTGCTGTACAGAATACGAAGTCTTATTTTGTAAACTGAAGTGATAAGCGAACTAGCAGTTCACCTGATTTTATGCGATTATTGTAGTGCATAGGCACTCTCAATCAAAAGAAAGCATTTCAACCAAAACAAGCATCTTTAGCCTTCTTTTAAATAGAAAAGGTAGGCTAAAGATGCTTGACACTACTTAGGAACAAAGTTGAATGCCTTTCAGTCTGTAATTATTATGGCTCTCTTCACCAGCAGTACACGCATTGCTGCTTGGCAGCAGAAAAGGTACCATCCAGCAGGATTAAGTTTTTGCCGAGGAGTTCTTCTGGGTACCAGGCAAAAATCCAGGCAAAAACTAAATCCTACCGCTCAAAAAATTTTGTGTCTATAAGTTTCCTAACAATGAAAAACAGAAATATTTTCTAATATTTTTTTAATATTAATAAACCTACTTATAATAATTCACTTTCAACGAATGGGGTAAGATCATATTAATGATGATGTTGAACGGGAACAGCGTGCGTAGCATGACCTTGACGATGTACAACAGCGTTGAATCTGAAACAAAAATATAAGCAATAGTAAACATTTTCATTGTGGAACGTGTAAAAACTAAATAGTTTTTAATTAGGTAGAATTTATAGTAAGATAAGCGAGGAAGGAAAAGGGAAGATCTTCTACCGGGCACGGTGATCAGCCCACGGAGCGGCCAACTCTGCGTGTGTTAGTACAAAGCTGTTCTATATATAGCACAGTACTTCGGAACTTTGATAGCGTGATTAAGGTATCAGTGCGTTTTGCTTAACGAACAACAACGAAATAATAGCTAGCTGCGTTTCCTCGTCGAATAGCTAAACGTGGCCCAGGGGTTAGGAAACAATTGCTTAAAATTCTATTTCATGCTAGAACTTGGAAAGTCCTGTATTCTTACAAAAACTGATGGAATTGATATAAAGCAATATTTTATATGAAGATTGACTAACATAGTTAAAATAAATATTTAAAACGTATCTACCATACGGTATATTAATATTATTAACATTATGACTAAACAATTTCTTTAAATATTTTAATACACATTAGATAATAACTTGAAAAACTGATTGTTTACCCATTATGAGCATCGGAGGTATATTCAACAGTTCTGATAGTGCCATCAGACTCGTGCAAGCTGTAGGAACCGTGCACAGCATCACCCTCTCGGCTCTCGCGTTGGGACTTGATGTCACCCGTGTGTGAGTCGGCTACAGAGTACTCAAACGAATAGTGTGGTGGTGCCTGAAAAATGATATTATTATGAATTAATGTTTTATTCTACTGTGAGGCGCAAATTACGTTCCTGATAATTTATTCCCTTACATAGTAGTCCTGGTGATTTTCATTGTGTCCTGCATAATGTGTTGGCTGGTGTTGTAAAACTAAAGCGGGCGCTTTGTAAGCAGTTTGGCCGTGACTCTGATGCAGTACTATGTTCTGAGACGACTGCGCATGTCCATGTCCATGTCCATAGCCATGATTGTATTGTCCGACAGCTATGGAAAGGACAGCAGCGGCGATAAAAATCTGTTGAATAAATTTTTTTTAGAAGTAACGTGTTGTTTGAGACTTATTAATATATTTGATTTTACAATCGTTTTAAAAGAAATTAAACAAAAAAGAACATAAACAAAAGATACGTGATATAAGAAAATACAACTTGATTTTTGTGTAATACAAACGGTATATTAACATTATATATATATATATGTCAGATGTAAATATAATTGGATTTCATCGTTTTTAAATGGTCTTAAGCGCTATAAAGGAAGAAGAAAAAGAAGAAATATAGGTGATGAACTACATAGTCAATGTGATGATTCTAACTGCCTGTCTGGAGATGACTTTTGCACTAAGCTCATGAGAGGTTTAGGTCCCATGGCTTGTAATCAACTGACAAATAACATTTCTTTTTTTGCCTTGAACAATTAATGAAATTAAAATATTTTGTTAAGATATTTTTCTTATACCTTCTTAAACATTTTATCTGTTAATTATTACAATGTTAAATTAATACTGATAATGTATACGAATTATTTAACCTTTTATACACTCGTACGTTGTAATGCAGTATACTCGTAATTATTCAAACATTTCTCGACAACTGAAACAAGTTTATTACACAATGAATTACTTAATTTGTAGCGACATTAAGCTACGCCATACAAAAAACGTTTCTTAATTATTTGACTACACTGACAATTTTTTAAAACATTGTTTAATACGTATTTAGAACATTACGAAACTAAAGTTAATTTTTTTTATAGGATATTGTGACAAACGAGCACACAGGCCACCTTATGGTAAATGGTTGCTGTGAGCCATAAACATCTACATATATACTCAATAAATAATCAAAATTCGTTGTCACCCATGAGCCGGCCACATACATGCGGAATTCCGTTTCGTGATTCCGTTTCGGAATCCCAAATCGTGATTTCGTGAATACATCACACACACACGTTTTTTTCCGTTCGGAATAACAACTAACAAGGGTCAGTTGAGAGACGTTAGCCATTGAGTCTAGACATGCCAGCGAATAATGACGACGATTTTCTAATTGCGATTCCATTGTTGCTGTATCATTCTTACTAGGTGCATCCCCTTATCATCCTAAGCATGCAATATAGTCAATACTATGTAAAAAGATCTATCTATCCAAAAATATTTTTAAATATTTATGTATGTAAATTCTTTCGACGAATTATTAAATAAAATAAGATAAAAGGTTACGAAAAGCTATACACCTACACGATCAAATGTAAAAACATACATAAATACACCTACTCGCTTCGGTCATGCGACGAACACTAAGCTCATTCCGCACGGAATTTACGTATGTGTGTTGCGACTCGTGCAAAATCTATGGAAGACGTGCGTTCGGAGCGAGCGGCTTTTTTCCGTTCGGGATCCCGAACGCACAGGCGGTCATAGGCCCGCCTCTTACATACGGAATTCCGTTTCGTGATTCCGTTTCGTGATTCCGTTTCCGTTTTGAAATTGAAGATTGACATTAAATTATCGGAAATTTGGAAGTATAGTAATAAGGTAAAACTTAAGAGAAGCCATAATTTAAAAAAAGAAGAAGAAGAAGAAGGTAAAACTTGTGTGTTAAATACACACAAGTTTACTACTAGTTTAAAAAACTACTTTAAAAATTATCATGTTATGCGTAATTTTTTAATGCGCCTTAGGTATGCAAAATTGGATTTACCAATAGGTTTTTTTATTCCCGTAGTTTCAAAAACTTTGGGTATAAAGGGTTATTGTAATATTCAGGAATTTATGGATGATAATAACCCCTGGGAATGAAGGAAACGCTACCAACCTATTTCTAATTTGTTTTGTATTGTTAATTGTATAAAATACATGATTGTAATCTGTTATTTTAAAAAAGAGTCCTGCTGGGTTTCTTGCTGATTCTTCCCAGGTCAGAGATTTTTTTCGAACCAGTGGTAACTAAACAAGAAAGAGATTTCAATAAGTATTATTTACAATCTATACAGAATAAAAAAAAATTCAGACGGTTGGTCTCTAATGGGAGCGGCAGCTACCTTAAAGCGATGCCAATTGCCGCCGTCTCTACCTGGAGGTGGTTCGGTCTACGGCTTTATATGGGGCAGCCATGTGAGTCGGGGTTCTGACAGAAAGAACCACCACCTTCCTGCGAAAATCCCAGAGGGCTGTCGGAGTTGTACGAGGGTACTAGACGATCTCTCGTGAGTTGGCATGCGTTTTGGCGGGGTATGATTCCGGAGTTCCTTGTATCTATGTATGATTGCCGCTCGGAATTTCGACACCGAGGGTATCCTCCTTCTCCCAGAGAGTGAAATAGCGGAAGATCCACGCTCGGCAGCTTATGCTTAAAAAGTGGTGGCTTTGTTAAATATCTGTGCCGTATAGTTAGAAGAGAACCGTAAACTGAGGGGGCGTGGAGTACCGACGTTACCATTTTGCGAGCAAATGATGTTACTGAAGGAGGCTGCGGAGAGGGAGAGGGAAAGAACAGCTGATATCCCAATCCACAGCCGGTGAGCTGGACGCCGGAGCATATCAGGCCCTCCTCCACCACCCCCCCCCCCATATTTGAGGTTTAGGTGGTGGATACGGGGTTGTCGGTCGTCTGTTACGTAAAGCCTCGAGGTGGTGCGTTCAGTGTGTTTCCCATGCGCCCCTACACAAAGAAGGAGCGGAGAACTCCATCTCCACTCCATCATCGAGACGGACCATGTAAGGGCTACCTCCGTCGGGACTGCCGTAGTGTGCGGAAGCGTTCCCGTATCATCGACTAAGAACAAAGAGATGAATACCGTGGGGTTTTAGCCAGTAGGAGTCCAGCATAACCTGTCTTTCGCCTTTGCGACAGACAGGTATCCATGAAGATTTAATAGGAGCTATCACACTTCGAGGCTCGAAAACCTTTCTTCCATATCGCTTATCAGTTCTTTGAGTTTTATAGCCGGCCCTTTGCCACTGCTTACTGAGCCATCAAAGTGTGTCAGTTACTCTTGGTCCTGCCATCACACTATTCTAGATCTATTAACGTCCAGTTTTATTTTATCACATTTGTGGTGTCCGGGACAACATTTTCTATACAAATATCCCGACACATAGACTATACTATTTTTTTCTAGTAAATCAAATAGATAATCATTTGTTCCTACTGTTAACACAGTAGCAGTAACATCGTCATGTTGCGGCGATGTTGTATTAAAATACGACAATCGTCTGGTTTCATTAAATAACATATCGAAATCGTATTCACAATTAGTATTTTGAGGTTTCCCTAGATACTGGTTATAAACATCTTACTGAAGGCAATACTAACTAGACGAGATGTTGGTTCCTGGCAGGTACCACCCACCTGTCTGACTTTTCCAAAGAAAATTTCGAGACTATCTTGATTGAGACGTCTTGTAAATATAAATTAATTTAATTTCTTTTGATTTTAATTCTTCATGAACTTTTATTAAAGGTGTCTATTCACACTTGGAATCTGTGTATGAAATTCATGGTATTTGTTACATCTTCATGCCTATCACTTCTAGTTGATTTTAAGTTCCTGAAAAATGTTAGCATTTCTTCTAAAAACTCACATTGATAACTATCGTATCGAAAAGCTCTTTTATATTTTGTTTACAAAATCAGCGGTATCTCGTGCGGCAACCTTGACAAAATTTAAATCTACGTAGGTAATTAGTAAACCATATTTACAATTTTTTTTATTTCATTTGATACGAATTATTCTTTAAAAAAACAAACTTTGACACTTAGTATTTTTTACACAACCCTGAGTTTGAGCCCCGGCCGCTAGTACTCACGCACACACGCGCCTCAAACTTGTATACCTATCACAGCGCGGTTGTATGAAACTTTGCCTCTGTACGGTACAGTTTCTTTATTCATGTCGTTATGTCGCATTTTTGAATATCAAGCACCGCGCGCTGACGAACGACACATCTTAATAAATATATTAATAAATAAAATGTTATATATATAGAAATAGTCCGACTAGGTAAGTCCGAGCTTCGACTGAGAGGTCAATCGACGGATTCAACTCGGCTGGGCTGCGTTCGGGAAACTACGACACATATTCTCGTTAGACATACCTCAAAACCTGTAAACAAATTTGTACAACCAGTGCGTGTTGCCAGTGATGACTTACGGATCTGAGACTTGGTCTTTCACTGCTGGCTGTATGAGGAAGCTCAAGGTCGCTCAGCGAGCTATGGAGAGGGCCGGAAGTCAAACTTTTAATATTAAATGCCTAAAAACATTAATTAACTTGTGTTCTAAAAATGACGACGTTATTCCTGTTGCAATATGTCTACTATTATATGTCTATTGCTTTCCCAGTTAATATAAGTTTATACGAGTATAATGTTTAGTTATTACTTCGTATCATATAGTGTGTTTTGGCATTAGAAATAATAATGAAAATCGGGAATATTTTAAAATTACTTTTATTTTTAAAAACTACTTAAAATAATTTACTCTCGACAACAAATGTTAGATGATTTTAGTGATGATGATGAACGGGGACAGCATGAGTAGCATGACCTTGACGATTTACAACAGCGTTGAATCTGAAAAAAAATCCAAAATAATACATTAATATGTCTTCATGTAGTACCTACCTACATAATCGAATGAAGGAGGCGTTAAATTGTTAAATATATTTGGTAAGGATAAATAATTTCCATTTTTAAATGAATATTGTATCACGGTTGTCGGTTCTTCGATTCGGCCCATTGCCACTTGAGCTTACTAATTCGTTGGTCTATGTCGGTTACTCTGGTTCTATTGCGGATATCCTTGTTTTTAAGTCTATCACGCATAGAAACCCCGAGCATAGACTGTCCATGGGGAGGCCTATGTTCAGCAGTGCACTTGTGAAGGCTGTAATGATGATGATGATGATGATGATTGTATCACGTAAGTATCAACTTAATTCCAATTTGTTACTCAGGCTTTAAGGGAGTGAAATAATTTTACAGCTTCTGTCTTTCCATACGCATTCAACAAAAATCTTCGTCTATATTATCACTTAGGCCCATCGTTCTTAGTGATCGATGCTTAGGCCGTATATAACAAAGGAAAATGTTGACAGGAAACCTGTCTGTCTGAGAAATAACAAAAAATATAATCGAAGACATGTGAAGTTCGCCAACACGCATTGGAACAGCGCGGCGGACACTTCCTTGCCAACAAAAAACCCTCTCAGAAATGAGAGGAAGCCTATGCCCACCAGTGGGACGTATATAGGCTGTAACTTTACTTTTATAGTTAAAAATGGTAATATATTTAACAACTACTGGAATAATAATTGATGGTAGTCATTTAAGAAGACATTTATAAAACCTGTGTAAAAGACATTAAAGCTACGCAATTTTTTCATGAATATTCTATTTTTTTTTATATAGAAGGAATTAATTACGTTTTTCTATAATAGTAATTGCTTACCCGTTATGAGCGTCGGCGGTATATTGAACAGTTCTGACAGTGCCATCGGACTCGTGTAAACTGTAGGAACCGTGCACAGCATCACCCTCTCGCGTCTCGTGCTGGGACTTGATGTCACCCGTGTGTGAGTCGGCCACAGAGTACTCAAATGAATAGTGTGGTGGTGCCTGAAAAATTATATTATAGTAATTAATATTTTATTCTACTGTGAGGCGCAAAATATGCTCCTGGTAATTTATTCCCTTACATAGTAGTCCTGGTGATGTTCATTGTGTCCTGCGTAATGTGTAGGCTGGTGTTGTAAAACTAAAGCGGGCGCTTTGTAAGCAGTTTGGCCGTGGCTCTGATGCAGTATTATGTTCTGAGACGACTGCGCTTGGCCATGTCCATGTCCATACCCTTGATTGTGCTGTGCGACAGCTACGGCAAATACAGCAGCGGCGATGAAAATCTATTGATAAAAAAATAAGTATTACAATTTAATATTATTTTACTCGGAAACTAGACAATATTATGTTATTTCTTCCGCGTGTCTTTTGGCCTGGCAATGTATCATAAATTTTTTTATAGGGTAGGGTGACAAACGAGCACATAGTCCACCTGATGGTAAGTGGTTGCTGTGGCCCATAGACATCTACATCTATCCTCGTTTGCGAATCAAAATGCAGATGCGTTGTCACCCGTGAGGACTAAGATGCAATGCCTCTTTTCCAGTAAAAAGGGTATCCGGTTCTCTACACTCACCATACGAAACACAGCAGTGTTAAGCTGCTATTTGACGCTGGTATTTTGTGAGAGCGTGCTTCTTCCCCGGTCGAGCCGACCCATTCGTGCTACAACTATACTACTTATATAGCTGCAGCATGGCTCTACCACGTACAAAAAAATTGAAGGGAAAAGCAAAATTAAAACATACGAAGAATGCTTAGAATACTTTGAGAATATAGTCTGTGATGGATAGTATTCTCTAAGTATTACCATCTATCAAAACTAAATCCAAAAGGCTATGGAGATATTTTGTCTAGTAGGTAGGCTACAGTCTGACAACAACACAAAATGTTCTTATAACGTTGTATTAAACCGAAAAATTTATATGATATACCTTGGTATACATTTTTAATCCTTAATGAATGATTATCAAATTAAAACTGATAATTTATCTGGATTGTTTCACCTTTTTATACACTTATGCATTGGGAGGCATTACAATTATGCAAACATTTCATTACAACTGAAACAAGTTCATTACGTAAAGTCACTATCACTTTGTTTATGAGACCCTAAACTATATTATGCAAAATATAACATCTTATATAAAAAATTATTTACTTTATAAGAATGACCTGTTTTTGCATATCTTTATGCATCTAAACTTCTAAAGAAAGATTTATGGGTTTTTGAAAACAACAACACTGGAATATGTTTCGTGCTTATCTGTGATTGTACGAGTAGATGGTTAATATGAGCCCCATCGTGTACCAGACGTGTTAAGACGTGTTTACACTTCAAAGTAAAATCTCCACTAGGACTTGTGCAGCAGATGTTCGATGTTAAGAGGAAAACGTGCTGTGAATTTATCAGATTCAATATTATAGGTGAAACGAGTTGCACATATTATAAAGAGTATGGGATATTGATCACTTGCAGCACGCGGCCGTCTATCTACCATAATCCAGGGTCCTTTATCGTGTATATAGGGCATGAATACACCCTCAGGAATAAAGAATAAGACAGGGGATGCTTTCAGCAAGAGAGAGAGAGAGAGAGAGAGAGAGAGAGAGAGAGAGATAGATAGACGGATCTCACAAACCACTGAGGGATAACGAACTGGATGGTTTGCTTGATCACTCATTAAACATAATATTATGTATACGCATGATGCACTGGTCGGATTTAGAAATGGACTGAAACTGTCATCCTACGACTCAATCTTACTATTTAAAATGACGAGAAAACGTACAAACTTACCAATTCCCGCGGCTTGAATATTGCATTAATTATTTTCATCTGGAGGCAAGAACGGGTTATGGCATGTCGGACTCGCACTGACTAAAGTACATGGTGTTGTACGCTTGCTGCAACACGGCGCACATTCACGTACCATCAGTGTTGTAAGCTAATAAGAATCATTTCAAAAATGGTCACGTAGTGAGTACTAATATGTTAATTTACTTACAAAAGATAATATAACGGTTTACCTTAAATAGTTCTCTGCAGACTGTAATTCAGAGCATCATTTATTATTTATATTATACTTCTTATTGCTGCGATTAGATTCAAGTCTTTGTTTTGTTTCCAGTCTTTTGTTTCAAATCATAATGACACTGATTATCGATAGTTAGTAGATTTTAGATTTTTACTTTGGTATTCGCCTAATGATCATTGTTTGCCAATTTCCAAGTTTCCAAATAACCTAAAAGTGTTCTAGGTTTTTGATGAATGAGTGAAAATTTTCAAACCTAAATAACATTAGAATTATAGTAGGTATATTCATGAGTACATGGTACTAACTAAGTTCTAAGTACATGGAGTCCTTATTGAATATTCAAAATTATAAGTGTGAAGGTCTAATTCTTCTTAGGATATGTATGGGGGATTCGAGACACGAAATGGTTCGTGTAAATATATACACAGCCGATGCGTGTTTATATAAAATGTGTTTATATAATAACTTAATTCTTTTAGGTGTATCTTGGAAGAATGAATATTCACGAGAGCAATCGAAAGCTGTTGGTAGCGTCTTATAAGTTAAAGAACCCCGTTCACGAAGACAGAGCTCAATAAAAGTTAAAAAGTTGAAGTTGTCCCTATTCCACTTGTATCAGGTTCACAACATTCAATTCCTTATTAATTAATCCCTTCCCGCTTGGAAAAGTCTCACAATATTGATATCAAATACCAGATACAAGGGCTTCGCTCTCCCACATTTTAAAAAATGTGGAGGAGGTACACGGCTCCGCACACGCCGTGCACGGTGAGCACCAAGCATTTTAATGCGCTCCCCCGAAGGGTACGCTAAGTTGGGAACTGGACCGTAGTCCACAGCAAAATAACTGGCGAACCAGTAAAAGAGGACTTGGCCCCTTGATAGTGCGTAAGCACAAACATCGACCGAAGTCGCGCATGTCAATGCGTTTAAACGCCATACAGTATACATTAAAATCCAGCCACAGTGAATGTACGTCACACGGGTTAGGCAACAATAGGCACACTGGCCATAAAAATCCATCCGTGAGCGCCACCACCTGCCAAACCGCCGTTCCTGCAGACGTGATGTAAGTGTTAGGCATCACCACCAATTGCATGTTCAGCACGGCTAATTGGCCGCAGAGCGTGTCATGAGTCTACCGCTCACCTCAAGGGAATAGGGTCCCACGTTGCGCGGCTTTCAGCCGCAGCCTTGAGAGACTCCTTAGATTCTCCCTCCAGCTACCACCCGCATGAGGTCGACACATATGCTCCACCAACCAATACATTGGCAAATATAGCCAATAGGCAGTTATAAGATAATAGTAATATAATTCGCCATCAGAACGGGTTTGTGTCACTGACGTTGAGTATATGCATTTTTCGATTATGTTTGTCTCACCCACCAACAAGTTGTCTTCAATTTTTCAAAGGTGGGAACTTTATAGAGATATATTATTATGTTTTTATATAAAACATCATGGAGATCAGACAGTCTGTAGCCCCGCAATGAAGGGACCCGACTTGGGCAAAGCTACTTAGGTTGTGAGTCAAACCAAGACGCAGGGAGCGCCATTGAGAATAGCGACCAGCCAAACAACCATCGCAAAGACGCAATGCTGCAGAACGCAACAAGCTTCAATAAGACTATCGTCGGGCTTACACCATCCCAAGGTCCCCCATATAGTCCCAGCAGACATCACCACCCGCATACCTCCATCGACCAGAACCACAAGATGCGTCGAATTAGGTGCAGCACACCCGCAGATCCATCACAAGATGCAATACTCCAAGTAGCAGTAAGCATCAATGCAACTATCATACGAATGGTACCCCCTCACAACACACCCACATGATCCCTATCGACTTTAGTAACAAAATTGATAATGTTGTTAACTAAAAATACCACCAACGTATCATAGTAGCACGATACTAAGACGTCAGTAGCCAAAACTCCACGTATCATAGCGCTATTGCACTAAGACATGGAGTTGAGTATGCTTGCTGCACTTAAAAGTACTACCAAACACACTCACCCTAATCCGAAAGATAGCCGACGTATCATAACGCTATGCGCTAAGACGCCGCCCACAAACGGTAGGGGTGTGCAATGTCCACGGGCAGTCGTATTGCTACTAAAATTTTGATCCATTTTTCCTATTATATTACAAATGTTATATATCTTTATTATTGCAATATAATCGACTTGTATTTATATGATTTAATACATTTTGAATATTTTAAACATAATTTTAATCAATTTAGAGATTTTTAGGGACAATTTATGCGCTAACTATACTATAACATTCAATATTCCAAATAAACATATTTGAACTTTATACTTAATATTGCATTTTAATTTTTTTAAATATAATTTCTATGACATTTTTAAATGCCTTTACATTGAATTTAATTATTATTTATTAATAATAATAATAATTATGAGGCGTCACACTAGTTAGGCTTACTCGCGTAATAAAGGCATATTTAAAAGCGAGCGCTTATTAGCTGAGCTGCTCTTATATAAAAAAATAGACATTATGCTTGTAAAATAAAATATTAATGGGACCATATAAAATAAAAGTCTCTCCTGGAGCAACGCGTGATAAGGACTTTCTAGCACCGCACCTGCGAAGCATATTGATTACGGAAAATCCTTCTTTACACGCGAGACCTGTGCTCTGCATAGCAATGTATTTTCATAATGGTAATGGATAAGAGATGGATGAGTGAACGCCCGTATTAAATAATTAAATTCTATGTTAAAATGTATTGCATTAAACCGTAGAAAATAAAAATCGATCACTTTCTCTCTTCTCGTATTATTAGACGCATGTCACTGATTTTCCAGATACTTCAAACAACAGGTTTTTTTTTATAGGAGAGGGGGCAAACTAGCACGCGGCTCTCCTGATGGTAAGTGACTTCCGCCGCCCATGAACAACTGCAACACCAGGGGAACCAGGGGAATTGCAGATGCGTTGCCGGCCTTTTAAAAGGAGTAGGCTCTTTTCTTGAAGGTCCCTAAGTCGTATCGGTCCGGAAAAATCGCTGATGGTAATCGATTCCACAAGAAAGTCGTACGAGGAAGAAAACATCTTCTAAATCGCACAGTGGTGGACCGCCAATCATCCAGATGGTGTGGATGGTATCGGGAGTTCTGCCGCGATGTGCGTTCATGAAATTTGGCGGCTGGGATTAATCCGAACAATTCCTCAGAGGGCGACTTCAATGCAAAACTAGGCACAAGAGAGAACGGTGAGCTGAAAGTAGGGAAATTTGGAATAAGGCAACGGAACCCAAGGGGCCAGCAGCAGGCCGAATTCATGGAGAAAGAGGGACTCTTTATGATGAACTCTTTCTTCCAGAAGCGGCCCCACAGGAAGTGGACCTGGTCGAGCCCCGACGGTTCCACAAAAAATGAGATTGACTTCATTATGACGACCAGACGACTACTATTCAGTGATGTCTCCGTGATCGCGAGGGTGAAAACTGGTAGCGATCACCGAATGGTCAGAGGCACCCTGAACCTAAACGTTAACTTGAAGAGGTCTCGTCTAATGAAGTCAACGCTCCGTCCCCCTCGTGCTCTCTTCCAAAGTTCCGAAACCTTTCAACTCGAGTTACAAAACCGTTTTTAGTGCCTAGAAGACTGCAATGAAGTGGACGATATGAATGACAAGCTCGTGGAAACTGTCCATGCGGTCGGAGCTAAGTTCTGCAAGACCCGCCGCAGAAGAACACAAAAACTCTCCGATCACACTCTCAATCTCATGGCTGTTAGACAGGAGATGAAGCTACATTCTTCAACAGGTTTGACAGCATACATGCAACTGAACAAACAGATCTCCAAATGCATGCGGCGGGACTTACGCAACTTCAATACAGCTTGTATTGAAGAAGCGATCAAGCGGAACCAAGGCTCCAAAGTCTTTGCTAGAAATCTGTCTGCCAGAAAGAGCCAACTGTCAGAGCTGAAGACCGAATGTGGCAGCATCGTTTCCGGGACACCTGAGATTTTGAGTGAGTGTGCGCCGGAGTTGGCACCGGTACTATCGCGTCTTTTCCGGTACTCCAACTCCCAAGGCGTAGTCCCGAATTCATGGAAGACAGCTTTTGTCCACCAGATTCCTAAAAAAGGCGACCGCTCAGACCCGTCCAACTATAGGCCTATCGCGATCACCTCCTTGTTCTCCAAAATAATGGAATCCATTATTAACTGCCAGCTCATCCGGTACCTTGAGGATCACCAGCTGATTAGTGACCGCCAATACTGTTTTCGTCGGGGTCGATCAGCTGGTGATCTTCTGGTGTACGGCGGAGGCAGTAGAGTCCAAGGGGGAGGCGTTGGCCGTTAGTCTGGACATTGCGAAGGCCTTCGATCGGGTTTGGCACAAAGCGCTTCTTTCGAAGCTCCCTTCCTATGGGCTTCCCAAGAAATTGTGCAATTGGATCACCAGCTTCCTTGCAGATCGGAGCATCAAGGTCGTTGTAGACGGTGCATGCTCTGACTACAAGCCTATTAACGATGGTGTTCCACAAGGCTGTGTGCTATCATCAACGCTGTTTCTTCTGCATATCAATGATATGTTGCTAACTGGTAACATTCATTGCTATGCGGATGACAGCACTGGTGATGCTCTATACACCGGCCGTGCCAATATTTCTCGGGAAAACGTCGCTGAGTACCGGAACAAACTTGTGTCTGATGTCGAGTCTTTGCTGAACAAAGTCTCGGATTGGGGGCGACTAAATCTAGTCCAGTTTAATCCTCAGAAGACACAAGTTTGCGCGTATACCGCTAAAAAGAACCCCTTTGTCGTATCTCCTCAGTTTCAAGGCACTCCCCTTCTTGCCTCAGCCAGTATCGGTATCCTCGGAGTCGACATATCGAGTGACGTGCAGTTTCGTGTTCACTTGGAAAGGAAGGCCAAATTGGCCTCTAAAAAGCTTGGCGTGCTCAGCAGAGCGGGACAGTATTTCATGCCGGCACACCGCCTCCAACTTTACAAGGCGCAAGTTCGGCCTCACATGGAATACTGTTCCCATCTCTGGGCAGGGGCTCCCCAGTGCCAGCTCCTTCCACTTGACCGCATCCAACGCAGAGCGGCTCGAATCGTCGACGACCGAGCCCTTTCCGATCGGCTCGATTCATTGGCACTGCGAAGAGATGTTGCATCCCTTTGCATTTTCTTTCGCATCTACCATGGGGAGTGCTCTGAGGAATTTTTCGGATTAATCCCAGCCGCCAAATTTCACGAACGCACATCGCGGCAGAACTCCCGATACCATCCACACCACCTGGATGATTGGCGGTCCACCACTGTGCGATTTAGAAGATGTTTTCTTCCTCGCACGACTTCCTTGTGGAATCGATTACCATCAGCGATTTTTCCGGACCGATACGACTTAGGGACCTTCAAGAAAAGAGCCTACTCCTTTTAAAAGGCCGGCAACGCATCTGCAATTCCCCTGGTTCCCCTGGTGTTGCAGTTGTTCATGGGCGGCGGAAGTCACTTACCATCAGGAGAGCCGCGTGCTAGTTTGCCCCCTCTCCTATAAAAAAATAAAACAAGTGCTTCTTGTCTTTGAAGTTGGCCTTTTTACAACTATTAGATTTATTATAACTACAAAGTTATATCCATAACTAAAAAGCAGTTAGGCTTATTTATTTTAGACAAAAATGAATGTTGGATTTTCATATATCGCCGCCATATCACGGAAGAATTTACCCAATATTAAGTATTAATCAGTAAATGCATGAAACAACACGGTAGTACTGCATCAGAACCACGGCCAAACTGCTTACAAAGCGCCCGCTTTAGTTTTACAACACCAGCCCATACATTACGCAGGACACAATGAACATCACCAGGACTACTATGTAAGGGAATAAATTACCAGGAGCATATTTTGCGCCTCACAGTAGAATAAAACATTAATCATTATAATATAATTTTTCAGGCTCAGTAAAGCCAGCAAGAAAATGCAGACTTGGTACCATTCGCGAGAAGTAGGACAGTTACATAATTTTAGTTTGAGCGAATTATCGCTGGGCTACGTCATTTACTCCTGTTCTTCTGCTGATTATAAGTATAAGAAAGGAAATCCGTAAATACAGTTTATATGAGTCGTACTGCTGGGTAAAAGACTCCTCTCACACCTGAGACTGTATTTAGAGCAAATAAGTGTCCGCTGCGTTGCCCAAAGCGTATACTGGCGGATTCCAGGTGTCTTCAAAATATATGTATACATATATATATATATTTATATATTAGTAATTTTTAACTCATATTTAAATGCTCACTACATTTCGCCACCATGAATGTGGCTTAAAATTGAAATGGACAGTTTCATTAGGATCAAATCGCGTTGTTCGAGTACTGTGACACTCTACGAAAACTACGTTGAATAGTGAATAAAACTATAAAATATCTTTTACGTTTTTTATTTCAGATTCAATGCTGTAGTACATCGTAAAGGTCATGCTACCCATGCTGTTCCCGTTCAACATCATCATTGATATGATATAACACTTGTAGTCGAAAGTAAATTATTTTAAAGTACCTGGTTTTATAAATATTAAAAAAAAAAAGAAAAATGACCTTGTTTATGTTTTTAGGATAGGGATAATTAATTTAGTTTAAGATTAATACACAAAACAATGTAATTCATATTCAATACAGCAATGTATTTAAAGACATCTTGACAAAATTTTTTTGGTATAAAAATATATTTTTTATAAAAAAGTAATAAACTTTTGTTAAATAAAAAATAAGCACTGCGTATTATTTTGTTTTGTGGCCTGTATATATTAATTCTGTTATATTATATACTAGCTGTTCCACGCAACTTCGTCCGCGTGTAATTTAGGGTTTTAATTTTTTTGCGAGGAACCCTAATTATTTTTCTAAAATAAAAGTAGCCTAAGTTACTCCTTATGACATCAGCTATCTGCCAGTGAAAGTCCCGTCAATATCGGTCCAGCCGTTTCAGAGTTAGCCGGAAAAAACAGACAGATTGTGAATGAATAAATAAATGGAAATGAAATGGAACCATAACATAAATTAAATAAAAATGGTTGATAGTTGGTTTGTTAATATCTATATTTTTAAAACTGGAATTAGTTGAAGTAGTACTTTATCAGTATCGATGGTGACTACACCTATCTCTTTAGATTTGCGGTTGATGACAGACTCGCTGGACAACCTTAGGATTTGATCAATTATCTTAATAGTGTCAACAGAAAGGTCTTAAAATGAGCATAGTGGTTGTTAGGAATACTACGCTTGAATTTGTTGACGAGCAGGTTTACTTAGGACAAATTGTTTCACCTGTAGACATACTAGCGTACTTTTATGTGAGGATGTACGATTGGATCCGCACCTTCTGTCATGGCGGTGATAGCGGTCCAGAAGGAAGGCTCAAGGCGGTTAAGCGACAGGAATGACTTAACGCAATCGGAGCATAGTGCGATCATCTTAACGAGGAGCACATTTTAGCGTGGTAGAGCCATGCTGCAGCTATATGATGTTGTAGCACGAATGGTTCGACTCGACCGGGATAGTGCCACGCTCTCACAGAATATCAGCCGGAGACCCTTTTTACTGGAAACGAGGCATTCCATATTAGTCCTTAGGGATGGAAACGCATCGCATTTTGATTCTTAATCCAGGATAGGTATAGATGTCTATGGGTTACAGCATCCACTTACTATCAGATGGACTGTGTGCTCGTTTGTCACCCATATTTTATAGAAAAAGCACATTTCACGCAAGATTGAAACTTGGGTGTATCGTGACGAATAGGAAGACTCACCTACAGACTTACACAGATAATTGCCGGGGACCGAAGCTTTGGTGCGAAGCGACGGCGAGCTGCTTTCACTTCAGTTGGCGGGACGAAGACTCTGCGTTTCGCGTATCACAGCGTGGGATCGGGGGTGGTCAACCCTGGTAAGTCCGATTGGTAAGGTAAGACCTGGTAAGAACTGCGCTGCCAGTATTCATGTCGGTGATGCTGGGCGAAGATCCGGAAGTGGTCTCAAGACACCGTGATAGTATTGCGAGAATGCTAGGGACAGTAAGTGTTGCCCCGGGACGTGCTTCCAACAAATAAAAGCAAGAAAACGGAGATTCGTACCTATACGTTGATAGCGAACACCGTAGGATTTTGGGGTTGAATTCACTATTTTTCTTGGCACCATTCTCGATGCAAAGCTTCAGTGGGTTTCTCATATATCAAAACAAGTAAGCAGACTAATCTCCGCAGCTTATGCTGTAAAAAATATAAGAGACCTTACTAGTATCAAGACATTTAGATTAGTTTATTGTAAAAAAATGGCTTTCAACAATCTGTTTTGAACTAGCGGTCCACCGCGTCTTCGCACGGGTGATTTCTGTATCGCGACAACAGCGCCACCTACCGGGCCCAATTGTGGATCTAAACTATCTAGGGACTCATTCAAACACACACAAAAACTTTCATCAAAATCAGCCATTGATCTTTAAATATAACGATGTTTTTATATTTAACGCACCCGCAATGCCCTTTGTAGGTGGAATTTTGTAAAATCTGTTCTTGTTAACTTTTAACACGCCAAAACGAATATTTTGACCTAGTTTTATACCTATAAGAGCTTTAATTTGAAAATGTGATTTTTCTTACCGCCCCCGCAAACCCGTTTGAGGGTGGAATTTCCTGAAATCACTTGTGTTCTTAACTGACCTTTTCTCGTCGAAAGGATAAAAAAATATTTTATTCTATTTTATCCTATCTATATAAAACACAAAAAAATTTCTACTTATGTCCTTTATTGACTTGGAAACCACCCAACCCATGTTCCCCAAACCGGTATCATTAGAAAGGCAATAATGCGAAGATGGTTTTAGAACACTAAAACAAAAAAAAAACTAAAACACCATATAAAAAAGTTAGTAAATAAACAAAATTTCCTTTCAAATTTTTTTTAGCATAGTAGTAGCACACGGCGGTTACCACGCTAGTCTATTATATTATTAATGATTGATGATTCTAAGTACAATGCGACTGAGAAACCATGTAACGTAGTCTAGAGACGAGACATATTTTGATAACATTTTGATAACTCTTGATCAAAATGCGTGGCAAAGCTATACTAGATTAATTTCAAAAGTATGACTTCTAACGCCCGAACATAACACACGTGCCCATTTATTTACATTTCTTTTTATTATTTTAATTAAGAAAAATGTGATTTACAATTTTAATATTTTTATTAATACTAAAAACATATATATATTGAGTTCTTAATCTGATGCTAAAAAATATTAAAATATCCTTTACTAAGGCCATATTTCTTGAACTTACATCAAAGTGTTTTTGAATATCATAATCCCCCCAAAAACATTCTGTAAAAAACTAGCCAAGTCTCGATGGAGCTGCTTGTTTATCTCTAAAAAGTAATGAAATCTAGACAAAGTCGTGCCAAGTCTAAGGTTCCTTACTGCGATTTATTTATTATTATAGTTAATGTTGTGTGAATTGGCCGTTGAAGGGTACACAAGGGTACAAAACCAGATGCTACATGACACCATTGTATATTACCGTACTACCGTATACTACCTATGTTTGTTAAGCGAGATAATAGCCCATACTGGTATTGGTAATTGGACGGTAGTGTCTCATTTTAGGCGGTTGTTGATTGTGCAACACATGCATTCAGCATTGACAATGCTGACTTCTGCTCTCTTCTTTTTGGAGCGTCAAATCGACCACAGATCGAACATAAAATAGACGTACAGACGGACTTTTATCAATGATTAGAAGTCCGTCTGTACTGGAAATAATTTTTTATACTGTTTGTTTCAGGCTCGCCTATACAAAAGTATTATTGAAATACCCAGCTTTATCAAGCCTACAATTGACTGGTTATTCAATCAACGTTTTCCAAGTGGCAATTTTCCATCGTCTAGGGGTAGCGGTTCTGGCGACAGATTGGTGCAATGGTGTCATGTAGCATCTGGTTTTGTACCCTTGTGTACCCTTCAACGGCCAAGTCACACAAAATTAACTATAATAATAAAGAAATCGCAGTAAGGAACCTTAGACTTGGCACGACTTTGTCTAGATTTCATTACTTTTTAGAGATAAACAAGCAGCTCCATTGAGACTTGGCTAGTTTTTTACAGAATGTTTTTGGTGGGATTTCACATCTTTTTGCAGAAACGGGGGCATATTCATTTATTTTATTAGATTTTCTTATTTGACTGGCATTCGCCCAGCAGTGGGACGCTATAGGCTAGATTAAATTAGAAGATGTGTCCCACTACGCTGGATTTTTGCAATGACAGTAGATTTTTTTATGTACCAATATTAGAAGGGGGCATTACCATATCTCTAATACAGTTGAGACCAGCTGAGGGTTCTTCATCAGATACTTCAGACCTTCGATTTTTGACATCAAATGAAGCGGCCCACCAAGTTGAATATTTTTTGTAAAGGCGGTATGTCGGATCTCTTCTAATAGTTTGGTTGGGCTCTTGTGTTTTCTAATCAGTGTCACCAGGTACTCCAGATCTTCGATTATATTAGTTTTTATAGTTTTCCCTTTATGTGGCCATTAAACCCTAACTCTGTACCAAATTTCAGCTCTCTGAGGTAATGGGAAGTACTAGTTCTATTCTGATGATCATGAGTGAGTGAATGAGTGTCATAAATGCGAAACTTCGCTTTCGCTTAACTTTGGAACTAAATGACCTACAGACTTGAAATTTTGGATTTTAAGTATGTGATTATAGCTTACTGGGTGACAAAAATTTCTGCGTTCTGGTCTTATCCAGAGGTTCTCAAATAGGGGCCTGAAAATGCGGCGAAATGGTTCCAATAAAGGATGGTGCGGCAGTGTTTGCTTCGCGCTCGACTTGGCGGGGGCACTGCCGTGCCCCCCGATACATATTTAGCGTTATTTTCTAAATACACATTCAATAGTCCATTGAAATATTTTCAGAGTAGTCAAATAATTAAGAACTTTTTTTTATGTAACGAAGCTTAATTGATACATTGTGTAATAATCTTATTTCAGTTCTCGTGAAATGTTTGCACAATTACGAGTATACTGTATTACAACGTGCGAGTATATAAAAGGTAAAATAATTCGTATACATTATCAGTATTGATTTAACATTGTACTAATTATCAGAAAAAAATGTTTAAAAAGGTATAAGAGAGAAATATCACAAAATTTTTAAATTTCATTTAATGTTTTAAAAAATGTATTGTTATATCAGAGTCATGAATACAAATGTTTGGATATAAACCTCTCACAAGCTTTAACAAATAAGTCATCATTTCTTATATAACAACGCATTAGAAATGGCATGATATGATTATTGTAAAATATGTACAAAACAGTATACCTATAACTTCTTTTTCACAGATTTTTATCGCCGCTGCTGTCCTTTCCGTAGCTGTTGGACAATACAATCATGGTTACGAACATGGACATGGTCACGCACAGTCGTCTCAAAACATAGTACTCCATCAGAGTCACGGCCAAACTGTTCACAAAGCGCCCGCTGTAGTATTGCACCATCAGCCCGTACATTACGCAGAACACAATGACCATCATCAGGACTACTATGTAAGATGCATTAGAAAAAAAAATATATAAAAATATGTAATTGTCAGGGGCCTATACTAATCCTCACAATAATACAAATAAAAAACAATTTAATAAGAATAGAAGAAATGCTATTAACATAACAAGTACTCCCATTAACCACACACACAACACCTAGACGTCAATGCTTGCACAAACCCACGATTTTCAATTTTGAAGGAACGTATTTCACACCTGACAACATTTATTAACAAATCATAAGTTATAATAAATTATGTTATAGGCGCCCCCACACTACTCATTTGAGTACTCTGTGGCCGACTCACATACGGGTGACATCAAGTCTCAGCACGAGACCCGAGAGGGTGATGCTGTACACGGTTCTTACAGCTTACACGAGTCTGACGGCACTGTCAGAACTGTTGAATATACCGCCAATGCTCATAACGGGTAAGTAAGTCGAGTAATCATTATTATATTATTAAAAAATAATTGACTGTAAATAATAATATACCCAGTTTAGGGTCTTGTATGTGGATTGTAGAGATAAATTTGCGTTATTTGCTGAAGATACTATCGATCCAAGGGGTCCACGCGTTGTTATGTTACTTAAAAAAACTGTATCAGCGATTGGTCGCCGCCACAAGTGGACTTTACTTGTCCAAGGGCTTGGTATAGCCAGCGAGGAAACGCAGCCATCGTTCTTGACACTATATCGCGGGGAGTAGGACAGTTAGATAATTAATTAATTTATTTACTTGACAGCACCTTTGACGAGGTATAAAAATACACAGTTCACACGCATAAGAAGTATGCAAATCAGTGTGTGGTAATGTTACAAATATAATAATAAACGATGATTCTTACTAAAATTACTGACATAGTAAATATAATATTGTTATATTAGTGAATAAATTATCACGGCTATCGGTTCTTTGAGTTGTATGGTCAGCCCATTGCGTATTAATTCGTTGGGCTGTCAGCTACTGCTGCCTTTTGCAGATTTTATAAAAAAAAAAGGAAAGAAAAATGCAGCCTGTATGTTGGCAAAGACCTCCTCTCGCATCTGAGCGGTTTTAGGGCTGAGAAGTGTCCGCCTTGCTGCATAAAGCATGTAAGCGCTACATGCAAGTATTCTCACAATGTTTCACCACCGAAAATTGGCATGAAATCGCAATGAACAATTGAATTACTGCCGCCGAGGATTGAATTCGGGTTGGTCGTGCTCTGTGAAGTTAAGTGCAGCGAGTGTAGAGCCCTTGAGCTCCTTACAGCTCCGTCTTTAATACCCTGAATAAAAATTATAGAATATGTTTTACGATTCTTTGTTTCAGATTCAACGCTGTTGTACATCGTGAAGGTCATGCTACTCATACTGTTCCCGTTCAACATCATCATTGATGTGATCTAACGCTTGTGATCTAAACTTAGACTATTAAGACCTATCAATAATCTAAGGATATAAAGTTAAATATTATAAGTACTTAGTTTGATAAATGTTAACAATAATCCAGGTTTTTCTTTTGATATCCATTATTAAAGGCCTAATAATCAATTAATTTATAACATTATTTTGAAATGATTATACAAAATAATGTTATTCGTATACAGTACAGTATACAGTATATTTAAAGAGCTGTTAACACGCTCTCGACTTGGTGTGTAGGGATGTTTCGGAGCAAAATACTGCGTATTATTTTGTGACCTTCATTTTATTAAATTCTGGTACCATAAATATCCCCTTTGTATATAGAAAGGGAACATTTTTTTTCATTTAAGAGGGGACAATATATTTAAATCTTTAAATGTCAACCTCACCTGCACCTGGTTTTTTTTATAGGATAAGGGTGACAAACGAGCACACAGTCCACCTGATGGTAAGTGGTTGCTGCGGCCCATAGACATCTACATCTATCCTCTATTACAAATCAAAATGTAGATGCGTTGTCACCCGTGAGGACTAAGATGGAATACCTCATTTCCAGTAAAAAGGGCCTCACCTTTTTACTGCACCTGCACTCACCAAGCGAAACGCAGAGGTAAACCTCTACTTCACGCTGGTTTTCTGTGAGGTCGTGGTACCACCCCGGTTCGAGCCGGCCCATCCGTGCGACAGCAAAAGCTGCCACGTGGCTCTACCACTGTTAAAGTATTAGAGCCATGGTGCACCCTAATGTGGACTGGTGCTGCTATTTAAGGGGTTAGATTCTGGAAACACGGCTGTTTGTAGTATATTCACTCACTTGCCTGCCCATTTTAGTGAAAACATTTAATAAATGTGTCATTTGGCTCATTTACGAATAAGAAAGCTTTAATTTATTTATTACCATTATATTATTTCCGTTATGCAGAGCGCAGGGATGGCAAAACGATGGAATGATAGAAATATTATAGTGCTTTTATATATTTACGGAACCATGACCATGTACGGGTAAGAATATTCACTATATTCGTAAAATGCGACAGATGGAAACCAGTAAATAGGCAACAGCGTGTTTCTAACAACTACTAGAAAGTAAAAAAGTGGCCAATCTAAAATTTTCCCCTTAAGAGCAATCTATGAGGAGGCCTATGTTCAGCAGTAGACTTTGATGGACTATACTACTATAATAAACAATTAAATTAATTAAATGGAACCATATTAATTTTAATTTACATTCGAAATGGTTGGTAGTTTATATATGATATACATTTAAAATAGGAATTAGTGGCATTAGTACTTTATTGTTTACAGTCCCTTTTTGGATAAAAGCCAAAACCTCTGTCTCTTTTTATCATCACTCACAGTTTTTGTTCCATTGTATTTCTGCCAAATAATCAGACGGCATTAAACTATATCAAAAACTATCAGATTTTAAAATCTGAACCGAAATCCATTATTGGCACCTTTTGATCAATCGGCAGCTACCATGTACACACCACGAAATATAAAATAGTTTTGTACAGATGTAGTGGATTAGCTGAAGTGGCAATGGGCCGGAGGGCTCGGCAGACTGACACGGATGAGAAAGAAGGTTTTCGAGTGGTCCCAAGCCGGTAAGCGAAGTATAGGGCAGCTCCGTACCAAACGGAGTGACTATCAGGTAAGCCATGGAAGAAGTCAATAAATGCAGGTTACAGGTAACTTAGGACCGTTTTTTATGTATTTTCTTAAAGGAGGTTCAGCAGTGGACTTACCATGGGCTGTAATGATGATTGTGATGACGACGGTGATAGTGACAGTTGCGATAGTCAAAGCGAGTATTTTATTTTTAGAAAGATAATTAGAAAAAAATCTATTCGTGTAATATTATTATTGTACCTAAGCTAAGTTTGATGATCAATCAAGATCAAAGTTAATATCAACCTGATCTTCCGCATCAAAATTCGCGCAACACACTAAACAACAGCTTGAAAAGGTTTTATCACCGTATCGTTGTTTGTGATTGCACGAACCGGATAGTATATATATAATAGTAGTAGAATATTGCAATAATGAATACATTTACGGATCAAATGACCGAATGGTTTTAAAATTGATACACGTTTTTAATTAAACATTTTTTAAACGTGGTGGAACAACGTAGCTGCGTTTTATGGCTACAGCACGAATAGAGCTGGCTCAACTGGGAAAAGACCAAACTAGCATGGAATACCAGATTGAAATAGCAGCATAATACTGCTGAGTTTCACCTGGTGAGTGAGTAGAATTTAGTACTAAGGGATATGATAACGCACCTCCATCTTGATTCGAGGATTGTAAGTATCTATGGGCCACAACATTCACTCACTTGGTGCTACAAAACACTCTTTAATACAACATTTCAAAAAATATGTTCATCATTATGTTCTGAATAATTGGTAATTGTATTTCACATTTTTCCGAATGTTTTAAAACTGTTGTATTCATCGTATCTTTACTCATTTTTTTTTGATTTGACACACATACAAAAATGTTTACCAGCGATATTGAATCTAAATCAATGGCTTTTCCTTTGGATTGATTTCCATTTTGAGTCGGTTCGATTCTCACACAAGCAGACAACTTTTTTATTAAAATAATTATAAAATTAAATTTGACTTTAAGCAAAATTTGGTATTTTTTTATTCACTGTACCTAATCTTCACTGATATCGTGTCCGTTTGCCTATCCATCCATTTATTACAGCCCATAAAAGTCCACGGGTGGACATAGGCCTATAAAATAGGTTGCCTCATACGGGGGTTTTGGCCATAGTTGCCAAGCTAGGCAGGTATGTTAGTAACCGCAGTGTTTTTAATCATTTTTTTTTTGAGTTGTTATCGGGAATATGCTGCTACTTATCTCCTCTCTCAGTTTCTCTCTGTCAGCTCCTAAGACACCCACAGGACAATGGAGGGTGGTTCCATATGTGTAATAAAGTATCCTATTACGAAGCCACTACACAGCTTTTGCGTAAATTCGCGAAACAACATGTACCGTTCATAAATATCTTAATATTTTCAAAAAATATGAATGTTTTATGTATAATGTTTATATCAAAAAAAGTTTTTGTAGCCATTACATTCATACCACAATCTGTGTTGGAAATCAGCATTAAAAAATTTATTGATTCTGACAGCAATCAAGCTTGGTTTGCTCGCGTACTGACATTTAAAGATGGATCCCCTGGTTTAATATCACGGCTCTCATCATAAGTGAAGGCAATAAGTTGGTTGTATGTACCGTCGAAAGCGATGCTGATGCGCTATTAAACTGTGACCGTCTCTATAGAACTTTAAAAATGCATTGTCTTATGGAATAAATGTATTTTAATGAAGAATGTATTTCATTTATATTAGATTATATGTATTTTATATTAATGAGTATTTCGAATTTTTAGGAATTTATAAATCAAATACAATAAAATTACAGTGATTGTAAAATTGCTTTGTGAATATATAGCAGATGACGCATTCGCTTATCGAGTCGACTTAATATTATGATTGTGAGCGCGCCATGTGAAAAATAGTAATTATGTGCTACTCTTTGTAAGTACTAAATGGTTGCTCTTTTTATAAACACGTTCATATAAATATTATAATATATACTATGCTTTATAAGCAAATTCTTGTTGTCTTAGAAATAACAATGAAAGTCGAGAATATGGTAAACATTTCTATGTAATATTGATAAAAACTTCATAAAATAAATTATTATTGATGACCAGCGTAACAACAAAACATCGATGATGATGTTGAACAGGAACAGCGTGGGTAGCATGACCCTCGCGGTGTACAACAGCGTTGAATCTGAAACAATCAATGAGCAACACATGAATAAGTTGTAATTCTCCTTTTATAAATAAATGTAAGTCAATAAGTGGCGTTTAAAGTTAAATTTATCTTACTTACTTTCAGCTAAGTTGGTATTAATTCAATTTAAAATGAACATAATGTCGTCTAATTGTAATGAAAGAAATGGAATACTTTTATATGTACATTCTATTACAACAAAAGCCTGCTTGTACGCGCGCTTGGGTAAATGGGTTTTTCAAAGCGAAACTTTAGCTTCTTCAAGACTTACAATTAGGTGGAATAGAATTTTCAGACTTATTATTAGGTTGAAAAATTAACACACGTAGTACATTGTTTACAAAAATAATAATAAATACACAAATATAAAGATACAAAGTAAACGTTAAGCAGTCCCAATGTTTGGACACAGGCCACCTCTCATTCCTAAGGGGGTTGAAATCAAGAAAAGAGTAAGGCGGGATACGTAAATTGGTAAAAATTAATATATAATTCATATCTATCCTTTATCATCGAGACTAAAATATCTTGCTGTAGTTATTCACGTAACTCTTTATTCAGTCACTGCAAGAGAAAATAATATTTTGTCGAGCACTCGTCGTAATTTTCATTGTAAATTTAACTACATCACAAACACATCGCGAGTTTGATGCCCACCGGCACCAATGAATTTGCTAATTGCAATTTGAACTGTTAACTTACTACGTGCGAGGCAGTAAAGTAAAACATCGTGGGGAAAACCTGCATGTCCGAGAAATACAATATTTTCAGAACATGTGAAGTCCGCCTAAACAGCCTGTAGCAGCGCAGTGGCCTAATTGCTCTTTAATGCTCTTGGAAAAGGATACTATTATACATCGTATTTAAAATTGCGGTGTGCGTGTCATCAGTTGGGAGTCACTATTGAGGTCATTGAGCATAGTGCTTAGATCCTCCAGCGATTCTGCCATAAGGACTATATCGTCGGCAAATCGAAGGTGAGTGATGTACTCGCCAATATTGTTAATACCGTATCTTTCCAGTCCAGAAGCTTGAAAACATCTTCCAATGCAGCGGTAAAGGGGGATATGACGTCACCCTGTCTTACACCTCTCTGCAATTGGATAGGTTTCGTACTCTGGTTCTGTACTCGGATAGCCATCGTAGCCCTACTGTACAAGCACTTCAACACTTCAATATACCGACAGTCAACTTGGCATCGCTGAAGGGACTGCAGCACCGCCCAAATTTCGACGGTATCAAAGGCTTTCTCATAGTCCACATATGCCACACATAGTGTATATGTATGTGGTCTATGGTGCTGAAGCCCTTTCGGAAACCGGCTTGTTCGGGAGGCTGGAAGTCGTCAAGTCTGCGCGCGAGACGATTCGTAATGACTCTCGAAAACAGCACGTAGACGCGGCTCAGAAGGGAAATCGGTCTGTGGTTCTTCAAGAGAGCGTTGTCACCTTTCTTGAAGAACAACACCAACGCACTTCTGCTCCACGCCTCCGGTGTAATGCCACCATGGAGGACGGAATTAAAGAGCCTCTGAAGGACTTCAAGTACCGGTTTTCCACGCGCTTTCAGAAGCTCCGCTGTAATTCCATCCTCGCCTGGGGCCTTGCCGTTTTTAAGGTGCTGGAGAGCCATTCTAATCTCGCTCAGACTGACCTCCGGGATATCATCGGAATAGTGTCGGATAAGACTCGCTCTTGGATCGTTACTCACACTTGCGTGTGGCTCCAACGATGACGTGTACAGCTGCCCATAGAACCTCTTAATCTCACTCAAAGTCGCAGGTGTCCCGGAAACGATGCTGCCACATTCTGTTTTCAGCTTTAACAGTTGGATCTTTCTGGCAGACAGATCTCTGGCAAAGACTTTGGAGCCTTGGTTCCGCTCGATCGCTCCTTCAACACAAGCTGTATTGAAGTTGCCTAATTCCCGCCGCATGCATTTGGAGATCTGTCTTTTCAGTTGCCTGTATGCTGTCAAATGTACTAAAGACTGCTCCTTCATCTCCCGTCTAACAGCCATGAGATTGAGAGTGTGATCGGAGAGTTTTTGTGTTCGTCTGCGGCGGGTCTTGCAGAACTTAGCTTCGACCGCATGGACAGTTTTCACGAGCTTGTCATTCATATCGTCCACTTCATTGCAATCTTCTAGGCACTGAAAACGGTTTTGTAACTCGAGCTGAAAGGTTTCGGGACTTTGGAACAGAGCACGAGGGGTACGGAGCGTTGACTTCATTAGACGAGACCTCTCCAACCTTTGGATTCAGTGTCCCTCTAGCCTTTCGGTGATCGCTACCAGTTTTCACCCTCGCGATCACGGAGACATCACTGAACAGTTGTCGTCTGGTCGTCATAATGAAGTCAATCTCATTTTTTGTCGAACCGTCGGGGCTCGAACAGGTCCACTTCCTGTGGGGTCGCTTCTGGAAGAAAGAGTTCATCATAAAGAGTCCCTCTTTCTCCATGAAATCGGCCAGCTGCTGGCCCCTTGGGTTCCGTTGCCCTATTCCAAATTTCCCTACTTTCAGCTCACCGTTTTCTCTTGTGCCTAGTTTTGCATTGAAGTCTCCCATTAACACCGTATATTGGGTTTTGGAGGAATGAATGGCTCTAGAGATATCCTCATACATTTCCTCCACCTCCTCATCGGGGTGTGCCGAGGTTGGTGCGTAAACCTATATGACCTTCAGTGAATACCGTTTAGTGATTCTGAGTATAAGGTGAGAGAATTGTGAACGACAAATCCGACACCTCCTTAGGACAGATGGTCGCCCTCCCAGTGATAGAGCAAGTTGCCGGATTCGAGGATTACCGTGTCCTCCCCCTCTCTTCGGACTTCGGATAATCCTATAATATGCCAGCGTAACTTGTCTATCTCTTCTTCCAGCTCCACGATCTTCTCGTCAGTCCTCAGGGTGCGTGCGCTGTATGTTGCCAGGTCGAGTCGTCTTAGTTTGCAACCGAAGCTGCACCGGAGATTCTTAGCACCCTCTGCCCCAACTTTACCATGGTCGCCACCGTAGCCAGGAATAGCGGGGCCGCCGGGGACAGGGGTCCGTTTCTTTGTTACTCTCGACATAGGAAGGTATTTGCCATAGTTGCCACGCTTGGCGAGCGGGTTGGCAACCGCAGTTTTTTTATTTTAAATTTGTTGTTATCAGGAAGATGCTGCTGCCCATCTCCTGCTTGTTTAGTAAATTTTTTGATGTCCTTTAAATAACAATGAAAATTGGGATAATTTTAAAATTTATTTGTTATATATACTTAAAAAATTACTTATAATAACTTATTTTCGACGACAAGAGTAAAAACAAAAGATTAATGATGATGTTGAACGGGAACAGCGTGGGTAGCATGACCCTCGCGATGTACAACGGCGTTGAATCTGAAACAATCAATGACCAACATTTGAATCATCTTACATCGCATCTTAATTTGAAATTCCGAAATTTTTCTCCTCCTAAACCCGATTTTGATGCAATTTATATGGTGTACTTGCTCGGTTTTTAGCTATAGTTGGACCCTTTAGGTGGTACTGATGTCGAGTTTCCGAAGTCACCCGTACTAAGACGGGGTGGATTACTAATATATAGATAAGATTGAAAAAAAAATTGACACAAAAGCTGTGCAAACTTGAGAAAGAAAATTCCACTATTTCTTTTTGCTTTTTTCTATTATGAGTGAACGTCATGGAGTGATATAATTATTTATAGGTTTTTATACCAAGTATTTAAATTACTTACCCGTTATGATCGTCGGCGGTGTATTCAACAGTTCTGACAGTACCGTCAGACTCGTGCAAGCTGTATGAACCGTGCACGGCATCCCCCTTTCTGCTCTCGTGCTGAGACTTGATGTCACCCGTGTGCGAGTCGGCTACAGAGTACTCAAACGAATAGTGTGGTGGTGCCTGGAATGTGGTTTTATGTGTGAATAATTTAGTTAAGGTTACCAACTGCGAAATTAGTCGAGAGATTAAATCTATTATTGAATAACGGTCGAAAATCAAGCATTTTTCAGCTTTAATTGGATTGACATTTTTATGATTGTACACAAATATAATATTACGAGTATTATCTTACATAGTAGTCCTGGTGATGGTCGTTTTGTTCTGCGTAGTGTGCGGGCTGGTGATGCAAGACTACAGCGGGCGCACTGTGAGCAGTTCGGCCGTGACTATGATGTAGTACTATGTTCTGGGACGACTGCGCATGGCCATGTCCATGTCCATAACCATTACTGTACTGTCCAACAGCTACGGAAAGAACAGCGGCGGCGATAATAATCTAAAAATAACGTGTTACAAATAAGTTGTTTTAGAGAATACATAATAAGAACATATAAAAAGTACTACAATACTTTAAAAAATAGGCTTATAGTGTAACAACGTCCTCCAGTGTCAACGGAGATTAAGCACTTGCGCTGAAGACGATTATAGTACGCGAGTGTATGCCCAAAGAGGTGAACTCTATTTCTCAACTCTCATAGGACGGATAAGACGACCGAAGGGATAAGATGAAGGAC
The DNA here is from genome assembly GCA_963668995.1 of Parnassius mnemosyne. Lineage (NCBI taxonomy): Eukaryota > Metazoa > Arthropoda > Insecta > Lepidoptera > Papilionidae > Parnassius > Parnassius mnemosyne. The sequence goes on from CAVLGL010000159.1 coordinate 37,292,449, forward strand.
CAACGGTTTTACGTGCTTTCCGAGACATGGGGTTATAAAAACGTCACCTTCTTGACTTCGGGCTGCTACCTAGAATTTCTTGATAGAAATACCCATTACATAATTTTTGCCCGACCCGTAATTCGAACGCGAGACCAACGATCATCGAGGCAGTCTAGGCTTAAAAAAACGACTCTGGCTTAAAGTATTAGATATATGACGTATAGTATCGTTTGTAAGGTTTGATCAATATAAGTATCAAACTTGAATTCAAAAATATTTTGAGGGGTCCATGAAACGCATCATGTCCAGAGATAAGTATGGTATGCTATTCTTGACAACAACACTAATTTTCTTATAAAACGTTAAAATATCGAATATTGTTTGGTATTTTTATTTTACCTTAGTATACATGTTTAGTTCTTAATTGTTACAATATCAAATTAAAACTGATAATTTATCTGAATTGTCTTAACCTTTTATATACTTGATCGTTGTTAAACGCTTTAATTATGCAAACATATTTCTTTACAACTAAAACAAGTTCATTTCATAACCTCACTATCACTTATTTTGTGACAACCTTAAAACCATGCAAAGGGAATCATAAACATTTTACACCTTTTCAAAACATTTTTCTGGAATGAAACTAGTTTTTGAAGTTATACTTCTTTTGGGGCGTTTGGGAAATATGATGAGTGTGAATTTTTACAATGCGCGCGCACAACGACACGTAAAAACGTCAGCATGTATTTGTTACGCTGGGGGCCACAGAACACTAATACCCTTACTACTCAGTACCGCCAGAATCAAAACTTCTGCTTAATATGGACAAAACTTTTCTCAAAATACAACCTCACCAAGCCTACATGGAATTTTTTCGAGTCGGGACACGGCAAAGGAGCAGCTGTTGGTGTTGGTGGCTTTCTAAAACGGACTGCTGACCAGCTTGTTGCTGTTGGGAAAGACATTCTGATAGCGTCTTCGTTCTATCAGTCTCTGAAAGATAGTAGTAGAGTTAAGGTCAATCTTGAACTGATTATGATATTGAAAGAATCGCGAATGAAATTCCAGCAGAAATTGTTCCTTTCTATGGTATAATGAAAGTACATCAAGTGTACTACTAGTGTATTACAGAAGAAGTGGGAGCGCTGAAATATCGAGAGTTGAGCTGTTTCTGCTAGCTTGGTTTCTCCTCATGAATGAATCCAAAAAACTATTGTCCACTAAAGGATACAGTCGAAGAATCAAAGGAGTAATTCTACTAATCTAGCGGATATAAGTAATTTGATTGAACAGAAAAGGAAATCTTTTTACATGTAATTTACAGTTCGAGTTTGGAATCAGATGATGATAATCCTTTGCTACGATTAAAAGTTAAGGCATCAGATCAACCCTGCTTGTCTAAAGAAAAAAATGATGAGAATCACTTGATTCATAAAGAAAATAATATTCATCCAAGTAAAATCAAAGAAGGAGTCTAGGTCTTAGTTAAAGTTTACAATTCTGAAAGTAAGTGTTTATCTAGGCAAAGCATTAAGCGAAGTAGACGATGATGGTGAAGTAAAAATTGTCTTTTTAAATTCTGTTGACGATACTAGAAAAACATACAAATTAGTTTAAAATGATATATCATATGAACAATATGAGAGTTTCATAAGAGTTGTTTCAGTACCTAAAAAGTAAATAATTGCAAAAGGGTATATTACCAGTTCCATACTCCACTAGAGATATTTGAAAAATAAGTTATCAGCTTAGGTTTAATTTGATCTCAATAAGATTTTTTAGCTTTTTCCCCTTAAGTTTTATAATCTAATTAAGTTTCTAAACTTCTTAAAACAATTCATAGCCAAAAATATTGTTTTTTGTGATAGTAGTTCATAAATTTGTTGCGAATAGTACAACTATGTTATTGTTCCTACAACTTTGTTACTTTTGTGTCCCTAAATATATAAGAGAAATTCGAATGTCTCGAATTTTATGAAAAGCTGACACCTGACTCTATGCATTGTTTATTAATTATTTAATATTCTCATTTATACACAACACCATCATTATATTTTAATAATTTAATTCAATTTACATAGTTTATAGTGAAAATTTGATCATTAAAACAAAGGAAGTAACAGAGTATATTTAACTTCCATTACTGTTCCTACTTAAGAAGAACTATTGTGTAATTTTGCATGTTGAACATGAGAGTAAAGACTTAATTAATGTTCATAACAAAGAATGTTTCTAAAAATAATTGTTTGTTGTTTAAATATGAATAAATATATGATGGTAACAGAGTTGTAATTTTTTTTACCCTGCACTAGTAAATTCCTTAAAAATCTAAAAATAGTGGCAAGACATCACGCCCAACCACGATATTGCATTTAACAATGATATCTACATAGCATAAATACCTATACAACTAAGTTAAACAGAATTTTATTTTCTTTTGTTTTCGAAATTTACAGTCACATTTTCTGCCACCGATTTTAAATTGACCCAAGGCCTATAAATAATTGTGCCGGGGGTTGTTTGTCCTCATCCAATTTATGTTTGTAAACTGCCTCCACAAAGAGGAGAAAATCCTAGTATGGATAAGCTTTTTTTTTAAAATAAAAGATATCTTTTTTTTAAAGTTTATATCTTTTGTTTTTTTATGGTTGAGAAGTGATAGTAGGTTACGTCGCATACCCTTATAAATCACCACTCAATCTGCTACCACCGTTTGTTAACTAGATAATATTTTCACTGTAGTATGAGAAAAGCCACACAAAAGTAAGAAATGTAGATAGTAACAAAAGAAAGATTAACTAACCTTATCACATTCCTCATCAGGTACTGCAGATTTGACTAGCCTCTTTCCAAAATTATCAATGAATGATGATTTCTTAAAATGTTTAGTACACAACATTAAATGCCTAAAATGAAGATTGTTTTGAAATTCTGGTGACCACCAAGATTCATGAGGAAAACAGTACTTCGCCCATAATTCACATCTGAAAAAATACAATTAGATAGTAATATACTATTGAGGTGCTAAAAACGTGCTTGGAAGAAGAGTGCAATACAAGATTGTTCCTTTCAAACAATGTGATTGTATTGTATACATATATAAATATTATTCCACAAGTTATTTCTATGTGTACCAATACATCTAGAACTTTTTATTATGTTATGATTTCTATGTGATAAACCTCATGCTGTTCTGCATAATTTCTCTAATTTTCAGATTTATTTGCACACGTTTTTAAATCGCTTAATATGTATCTTAGGTTTTATTAGCCGATGCGGCCCATAATAATTTTTATTTCTGCTACTTTATTAATTCAGTGGTTCAAATTTAAACATTTTAAAACTGTTTTAATCAGTAATCAAAAAGCTATTTAGCATACGTACCGTACGCTATTTGTTCTCCCAGACTTAGGAAAACGATGCAAGGTGATGTTACGATCATGAGCAGGAGAACATCCACACTTGTAACATTTCCTTTCGTTTTCTTTCATGATGAAAGATAAAATTGAGTCTCTGTCTCTTTAGCACAATGCACAGCACTTGTTTTTGAGTCTCTTTCTCACTGTAAACACTAAAACGGAGGAACGGGATGTTCAACTCAACGTTAGTAATGTAAGAAATAAGTTTATATCGAAATATAAACTTAATTTGCAACACAAATAAACAAGAACGCAACAGCAAGCGCAAAGGATCTGCCATTTGTAATTTTGTTTATTTGCCGTTGCCATAACTTGCCTTTTTATTATAGTATTCAGTTTCATATTTATACATTTTGTTACTTCAATAAAGATGTAATAAATATATGTTTAACGAAATATATTATATAATAAAGTATTATAATTATTAAATAAAAAAATGATTAAAATGATGTGTCATTTAAAATAATATTTCTTTCATGGCAATATAACGTAACGTGCGAGGGAGATAGATATTATTCCATCTCGCTTCTTTAAAGCCCCCCAAGGTCATCTCCCGGTGCCAATCTGCTATTAGGAAGTTGACCGGCCCTGTTGGGGGCGCGCACACTGACACCTAAAAGAGATAACTTCAGTGGGTAATTGTCTCTCAAGTTTTTTTGTTTTCTTACTGGTGGGTACTTGTGTACGACTACGTATAAGTATAATTGTAATAGTTAAGAAATAAATCAGTGTGTTACTTGCAAGCAGTAGTTTCACTCGTGCCCCCTATAACGCATACTTACCAGTGGCGACGAAGATGGGATTATTGGTTGAGATTTAGTTTTGCCTGAGCGGTTGCGGTTTAAGATTCTGTCCGAGTTACACAATTCCCATCTTGGTGTGGTAAAAACAAAAGCGGAAGTTCGGTCTAGGTTTTGGTTCCCGGGTATTATACAGCCATAGAAAAAATGATCGGTTCATGCAAAATATGCACCCAACTGCGTCATTCCCCACCACGAACGCCTATATCACCATGGAAATATCCTCCATTACCATTTTATAGGATCCATATGGACTTCTTAGGACCGTTTCATGGTCATATACTTAGTTATTGTGGATGCTTATACAAAATGGGTGGAAGTATACGAAGTACCGTCTACTTCGTCGTCTGTGATCGAAAAACTCTACGAGTATATATCGAGATTCGGATTATCTCAAACTATCGTGACCGACAACGCAGCTACATTTACTTCATACGAGTTTAAAAATTTCTGTATGGTTAACGGTATCACACATGTAACGTCACCGCCGTATCACCCCGCTAGTAACGGTCAGGCTGAAGGGTACGTTAAAATAGTGAAAAAGGGGTTAAAATCATGTTTACTTTCAATTAATAACAATAATAAAAAAGAATATAAATTAAAATTACTTAAATTCTTATTCGATTATAGGAACTCCTTACACAGCACAACTTCTTTGTCACCTGCTCAATTAGTTTTCGGTCACAAGTTGAGATCACGTTTGGACTTAATGAGCCATGTTATACCGCCTTCATCCACACCCTTGGAAAATAAAGTCCAAAACAAACAGTATTTGCAGATTAAGGCACATGGGGGAAAAATGCGAAGCCTTTTGAAACCGGGGCAAAGGTTTTGTATAAAAAAATTAAAAATAATAACACATATAATTGGTGTCGTGGCGTGGTAATAAAAAGAATAGGCAAAGTCACGTATATAATAATACGTCAGCAAGTGCAAAAAAACACAAAAATCAAATCATGCGTGACCAAGGACCATGTCACGATAAACAACAAAATTTCGACATTGATTTTGACCGTCAAAATTTAACTGATAACACCAGGAAAGAAAATATCACTATGCCGGCTTCAGACGAGCCGCAAACTACCTGCGGGGAAGAGGAATTGGTGCAAAATGACGTAAACTCAACTAACGTAAACAATGAGTCTAACATATCGTCGGAGCCAGTTTCAATGGACACTGTGGCTAATCAGCCTATGGCCACCATTGCACGTAACAACCCTGGTTCTAGGGTTTGTTTACGCCCATTACCCAAGGTGGACTATCGTCGTTTCCTTTAATTAAGTTATGTAGTTGTTAACTAGGGGGAGGAAATGGTGAGTACTTGTGTACGACTACGTATAAGTATAATTGTAATAGTTAAGAAATAAATCAGTGTGTTACTTGCAAGCAGTAGTTTCACTCGTGCCTCCTATAACGCATACTTACCACTTACGCTATAGAAGTATAACTTCCTACGTGCGTAAATAAGTACACACACACTTTTTTTTATTTATATTATATTTTTTGTTATTATCATTTTATTGTTATTTTTTGTTATTCCCGTCGCTTCGAAAACTTGGGCACCTATGGTCAGGGCGGGACGGAGTAAATTGACGTTATTACTTCTTAATTACGTTATTACTAGACGGCTCCATTGCGCAGTGGCTTAGCAATGAGTTCCTGCGCTGGGGGTGCGGGTTTGAATCCCGCAGGGAACAAGTATTTGTTTGGCCTACAAATAATTGTTCCGGGTCTGGATGTTTGTCCTTGTGCAATTTGTGTTTAGAACCTGCCTTCACGATACAGGAGATAACCCTAGTGTGGGGGTAACTTTTTTTAATATAATAAAAATAATGATTTCTTATTTACGCGAACACTACACATCTTTAAATAAAACTAATTTTACGGATTTTATCGCGTATATTAACTTATTTTTATATTCCCAAATGATGACCTATGGTATCTTAAATTAATATTAAAAAACTGAAGGTAGCCAGGCTAACTATGACAGCAGGACGTCAAACAACTCAGTCCCCCGTGACCACGGGTGCTGGAAAGCACCCGAAACGTCGGGAATATAAAAATAAGTTAATATACGCGATAAAATCCGTAAAATTAGTTTTATTTAAAGATAATAAAAATAATAAAATAATAATAATTAATAGTTTGTGGTACAATCTCGACGTTTGATACTTAAATTAATGCCATACTTAAAATAATTTATAAATTTATCTTTTTTTTTAATTCTACTTGCTTAATGCTCTAAACTTCTCAATAATTCATTTTAGAATGATGATTACAGCTCTTCACAAATCCACTGCTGAACATAGGCCTCCCCCAAAGAATGCCACAAAGCACGGTCCTGAGCCACCTGCATCCATCGACTTCCTGCATATCTTACCAGGTCGTCACTCCATCTAGTGGGGGGACGCTCTACACTTCGTCCGCCGGTACAAGGCCGCCACTCGAGAACCTTTTTTCCCTAACGGTTGTCGGTTCTTCGAGCTATATGGCCGGCCCATTGCCACTTCAGCTTACTAATCCGTTAGGCTATGTCGGTCACTCTGGTTCTACTGCGGATATCCTCATTTCTAAGTTTATCACACAGAGAAACTCCGAGCATAGCCCTCTCCATAGCTCGCTGAGCGACCTTGAGCTTCCTCATCCGGCCAGCAGTGAAGGACCACGTCTCAGTACCATAGGTCATCACTGGCAACACGCACTGGTTGTACAGTCTTGTTTTCAAGTTTTGAGGTATACCTGACGAGAAGATGTGCCGTAATTTCCCGAACGCTGCCCAACCGAGTTAAATCCGCCGATTGACCTCTCGGTCGAAGTTGGACTTACCTAGTCGGACTATTTGTCCCAGGTAAACATACTCGTCTACAACTTCGAGCTTAGTACTCCCAACATCTATCGGCATAGGTGTGACATGGACATTAAACATGATCTTTGTTTTGTCCATATACATCTTAAGACCTATCCGTTGGGAAACACTATTGAGGTCATTGAGCATAGTGCTTAGGTCCTTCAGCGATTCTGCCATAAGGACTATATCGTCGGCAAATTGAAGGTGAGTGATGTACTCGCCATTGATGATAATACATTTTATGCCTTATTAAAAAAATTGTGCTCTTAAAGACGGTTACTGCCATAGTCACTACGTTATTTGGTTCTGCAGGAGAGCATTATCATATTATCATTGTGATAAATCGGGTTTTACCTACTATGCACATCAACGGTAGATTTGTAGACTTGTGGAGATTACGTTGTCACCCTCGTGGGTCTCGTGTTGTGATTTATTACTGGTTTACAAGTCAGCTACAGAGTACTCGAACCAGTAATAAGAGTCGTCAGCACGAATTATTTCAATTACTTAAATAGTACACATTCACACCATAGAACCAGAAGCGACCCATTCTCGCTACAACCATATTGTAGCTGCGGTGTGACTCTACCACATATTCTATAGGATGCATTTAGAAGTGTACGCAGGAATTCATGCCTCGATTACTCTCTCCCCTTTCCACCGTCGAACAACCAGACGACCAGTTTTCTTTCAACCCTTTGTTGTCAATATTCTACCATACTGGTTACTGAACCATACTGTTTACTCATACGAGTAATGTACGCTAGGGAGAAAAATAATTTGTCTAACCTTCTAAAGGCAAAATCAAGGGCTGAATTATTACTTACTACCAACTGGATTGTGGTCAAGTACTGGCTTATTATAATTTAAAAAAAAACGCATCATGTTAACCATCTAAAGGACAATGGCGAACTCCCAAATAAATATTTGTTGACATTTTTTTCTTGCATCTACAAATGAAAGATATGTTAAAATATAGAGTTAGAAATCCTTAATAGTTTTTGCTTCAGTCAAACTACTGCAGGAAGTCAGGGATTGAAGATATTCCAATTTGAATAAAATTCACATCAGATTAAGCTGTATGGTGTAAAACATTTGCCTGCTTTAATTGGCGAATCGTTACAAATAATTTAAAATTAAAAATTTTGTACAGCCGACTTCAATATAAGTTATTTAAGAATAACTTAAAAACTATTGGTCTGACCTTGATCAAATTCATATGGGACCACACGAGAAGTACCAGCTTTCAAATAAAAAAAGAATCATCGAAATCGGTTCACCCAGAAAAAAGTTCTGAGGTAACACACATAAAAAAAAAACGAAAAAAAAAAACGAAAAAAAAAAAACATACAGTCGAATTGAGTACCGGCTCCTTTTTGGGAGTCGGCAGAAAACAAATATTCAATTTAATTTTCAATTATGCTTAGATCAATAACTAGCATAGAGGGAATTCTAAAATGAGAACAAAATTCTTGTAGTTAAACTCTTAATGCTTATGACGTTTTACCTGGTACAAAATAAGATAACATCTTTGTTTTACAAGGTTGTTGCCTTTTTTCCATTCTAAAGCCACCTCAATGAATATGCGGAATTTTCTATTATTTTATTTGTTATCAGGAAGATACTTCTGCCTATATTCGATACTCCGTTACCGTTTCCGTTAGAGACTAGTAAAGTACATCGCTGAACATAGACCTCTCTCATAAATTGCTCATAGGGGGGATATTTGATATAATTGCCACGCTTGGCAAACCGATTGGCAACTGCAGTTTTTTTTTATGGGAGAGGGGGCAAACGAGCATGCGGCTCACCTGATGGTAAGTGACTACCGCCGCCCATGAACAACCGCAACACCAGGGGAATTGCAGATGCGTTGCCGGCCTTTTAAAAAGGAGTAGGCTCTTTTCTTGAAGGTCCCTAAGTCGTATCGGTCCGGAAAAATCGCTGGTGGTAAACTATTCCACAAGGAAGTTGTGCGAGGAAGAAAACACCTTCTAAATCGCACAGTGGTGGACCGCCAATCATCCAGATGGTGTGGATGGTATCGGGAGTTCTGTCGCGATGTGCGTTCGTGAAATTTGGCGGCTGGGATTAATCCGAACAATTCCCCAGAGCACTCCCCATGGTAAATGCGAAAGAAAATGCAAAGAGATGCAACGTCTCTTCGCAGTGCCAATGAGTTGAGCCGATCGGAAAGGACTCGGTCGTCGACGATTCGAGCCGCTCTGCGCTGGATGCGGTCAAGTGGAAGGAGCTGGCACTGGGGAGCCCCAGCCCAGAGATGGGAACAGTATTCCATGTGAGGCCGAACCTGCGCCTTGTAAAGTTGCAGGCGTTGAGCTGGCATGAAATACTGTCCCGCTCTGCTGGGCACGCCAAGCTTTTTACAGGCCAATTTGGCCTTCTCTTCCAAGTGACCACGAAACTGCACGTCACTCGATATGTCGACGCCGAGGATTCCGATACTGGCTGAGGCAACAAGGGGAGTACCTTGAAACTGAGGAGATACGACAAAGGGGTTCTTTTTAGCGGTAAACGCGCAAACTTGTGTCTTCTGAGGATTAAACTGGACTAGATTTAGTCGCCCCCAATCCGAGACTTTGTCCAGCAAAGACTCGACTTCAGACACAAGTTTCTTCCGGTTTTAGTCGTTATTAGGAAGACGCTGCTGCCCATCTCATGATTTGATTCCCTCTGTCGCCTCTTCCGACACCCACGGCCTCATAGGGGTTAGTGGATATTTTTACACCGCCCCTACATCGTATTAAGATATACATGGTAGAGCCATGCTGCAGCTATATTAATAGAATAGTTGTAGTACGAATGGGTCGGCTCGACCGGGGAATGACCACGCTGTCACAGAATACCAGCGTAAAATAGCAACTTAAAGCTGCTGTGTTTCGTATGGTGAGTGTAGAGAACCGGAGACCCTTTTTACTTTCACATTCCATCTTAGTCCTCACGGGAGACAACGCATCTCCATTTTGATTCGCTAACGTGGATAGATTAGGCTTTACGATATTCACTGGATGGTATTGGGTCTAAGTATGAGGTAGGAAAGAGACTCCAGCCGCTTCTACACGACATTATCAAGATCCTGCCTTCACTTTATGATTTCAAAATATTTTCATTCAAGCAGATATAGTTTTCCTTGATTGTTTTTATTTTCCGCTGAGCAAATGGTAAATCAGCATATAAAATAAGATAAGAAATGGGTTCTAACTCGCTTATATATCGTGTGACTGTCAAGATATAGTATTCATAATTCAATAGCTATTATTTCAATCTTCTTGTATCGTTGCTCACACTTGCGTGTGAATCGAAGAATGGTGAGTACAGCTGTCCACAGAACCTCTCAATCTCACTCAATATCAGATACTCCGGAAATTCAGTCTTCAATTTTGACAATTGGTTCTTCCTGTCTTTGAACCCTGGTTTCGCTCAATCGCTTCTTCAAATCAAACTGTGTTGATGTTGCGTTAGTCCCGCCGCATGTATTTGGAGATCTGCCTGTATGCTGTCAAATCTGCTGAATACTGCGGCTTCATTTCCCGTCTAACAGCCATGAGATTAAGAGTGTGATGATATGAGAGTAAACATGGATATAAATACTTTCGTTTGTCACCTAGAGGAGTAAGCAGAGACTAAGGACTTCTCTTTGCCATGGTCCTGACAAACCTCTCTCGCCTCCTTTACATCCATATATATACATAAATATACATATATATATACATATATATATATATATATATATATATATATATATATATATATATATATATATATATATATATATACACATATATATATATATATATATATATATATATATATATGTATGTATGTATGTATATGCCAAAGCATCCTCGTGGGTTAAGGGTACTCTTAATTTGGCACATCTTCAATATATCGCCAATTTGATCAATAAACTTTTGGCAACAGCTCCCTGTGCCAACTCTGCCGTTCACTTCTGACACAAAAAATTTGCTTTGTCACTCTTTCCGCATTTATTCTTTTTACATAACCAAACCACCGAAACATATCTTTACTAATCCTGGCCACAATATCTTGCAAACCTTTCTTTTCTTTTATAACATAATTGCTCACCGTGAGTTTTCAGATTCAGCCCTAGCTGGATTATGGAGTATCCATAATGACCGCATTTTTTCAGCATTTATTCTACTCTGGCACTTCTTCTGCCACACCCAACTTTCACTACCATACATTAAGATAAGGCCTAACACATCATTTTTAAATGCCATTCGTGCCTTTTTTGACAGATTATGACTTTCCACAATAGAGTGTAGAGCCATATTTACACTGTGTCCTGCGTTCACTCTTCACTCTATATCCTTGTCATATCTACCATCCCTGCTAAACAACATCTCTTATACACAAATTCGTCAACTTACTCAACGAACTCCCCTTCCCTTCTTAATAAATCAAATATAATAGAATTACAATGACCGTGCAATTGCTTTGTGAATTAGGAAGATGCTTGTAGAGTCGACATAATATTAAAATTGCAAGCGCGCCATGTGAATCATAGAAAATAAAATGTGCTACGCAGCCACTAAATGAAATAATATTCCTTGTTATCAAGTGCACTTAAAATCCATTGGGTCTCTTTTTTAATATGTACATACATAATATGTTATTGTGGATAGTCAGTAAATTTTTGGTTGTCTTAGAAATAACAATTAAAATCGGGAATATTTTAAAATTTCTTTGTTATATATACATAAAAAACTACTTATAATAATTTATTTACGACGACAGGAGTAGGAACATAAGATCAATGATGATGTTGAACGGGAACAGCGTGGGTCGCATGACCTTGACGATGTACAACAGCGTTGAATCTAAAACAATCAATGAGCAACGCTTGAATCATCTTACATCACATCTCAATTTAAAATTCCGTAATTTTTCTCCTTCTAAACCCGATTTTGATATAATTTTTATGGTGTACTTAGACGATTTTAGCTACAGTTGGACCCGGTAGGTAGTACTGTTGGCGAGATCCCGAAATTACTCATGCCAAGCCGGAGCGGAACGCTAATATATAGATAAGATTGAAAAAAAAATTGTGACGAAAACTGTGCAAACTGGAGAAAGAAAGTTTGCTAATGTTTTTGCAGAAATTTGCTTTTTTCTATTAGGAGTGAACGTCAACCTGATAAAATAATTACATATTACTTACCCGTTATGATCATCAGCGGTGTATTCAACAGTTCTGATAGTGCCGTCAGACTCGTGCAAGCTGTAGGAACCGTGCACGGCATCCCCCTTTCGGCTCTCGTGCTGAGACTTGATGTCACCCGTGTGCGAGTCGGCTACAGAGTACTCAAACGAATAGTGTGGTGGTGCCTGGAAAGTGGTTTTATGTGTGAATAATTTGGTTAAGGGTACCAACTGCGAAATCAGTCGGGAAATCAAACCTACTATTCAATAACGGTCGAACACCAAGCATAATTCAACTTAAATGAAGTGATTAAATGGAATTAGATTGATAGCACTAGTATATTTTTTTAAATAGGTAGTTTCATCTTTATACACTGAAATAATATTATTTACTTACATAGTAGTCCTGGTGATGGTCGTTTTGTTCTGCGTAATGTGTGGGCTGGTGATGCAAGACTACAGCGGGCGCACTGTGAGCAATTTGACCGTGGCTGTGATGCAGTACTATGTTCTGTGATGACTGCGCATGGCCATGTCCATGTCCATAACCATTACTGTACTGTCCTACAGCTACGGAAAGAACAGCGGCGGCGATAATAATCTAACAAAAAGTGTTATAGCTTAGTTATTATAATATTACTTTGCGGTATAGGCTTATAGTATAATAATGTCCTCCAGTGTCAAGGGGCTTAAACATCTGCGCTGGAGACGATTGTAGTATACGAGTGTGCGCCTCCATTCTTCAACGGACATCCGACACGAACGGAGGGATAAGATGCTGGAGCAACAGCTTTACTTGCTTTCCAAGGGAGCCAAGTAAAGCCGTAGCAGTGCAAAGGCGGTCAAGAAGGTGATGTTGTAACGACATCACCTTCTTGACTTCAGGCTGCTACCGAGAATTTCTCGACAGAAATACCCATTAAATGGTTTTGGACCGACCCAGAATTCAAACCCGGGGCCAACCACGTGATCCTAGCAGTCAAGGTTTAAAAATGACTTTGGCTTGAAGTATTAGACATATCATGGATAGTATCGTTTGTAAAGTTTGATCAATCTGAGTATCAAACTTAAATTCAAAAATATTTTGATGAGTCAATGATTCGCATTATGTCCAGAGATTAGTATGGTATGCTATTCCTGACAACAACTCAAAATTTCTAATAAAACGTTAAAATATTTAATATTATTTGGTATTTTACCTTAGAATACATTTTTAGTTCTTAATTATTACAATTTCAAATTAAAACTGATATTTTATTTGAACTGTTTCACCTTTTATATACTTTATCGTTGTATGGTGGTTTAATTATGCAAACATTTCTTTACAACTAAAACACGTTCATTTCATAAGGTTACTATCACTTATTTTGTGACGGCCTTTAAAACTATGTAAAGGGAATCATAAACATTTTACATCTTTTCAAAATATCTTGTCTGGAATGAAACTAGTTTTAAATTAATATAATATTTTTTATTATTAGCATTTTATTATTATTTCATACCCGTAGGGCTAAGGGCATAGGTATGTTCTACTAGCGCCAAAAAATCAAGATTCCAACGTTTTGTCGCATAAAATCATATCTTACAATCACAGTCACCGTTACTAAGTCACCGTTAATCCCAGCACTACCACCCCCAGCAAATTAGTTTATAACAACCCCATTATATGTATAGATTTTGTTTCGCTAAAAGTACGTAAGATTTATATATAAATATACGGATTTTATGGACTGACCTGAAGATGTACATAGGTATCTGCTACTAGAACTCCGAAATTGCGCTCGTTATGATAGTTATGATGAGTGGAAGTCTTTGAAAAATGGAACTATAATTTACATTTATTTTTACTTTTTTCACAGTCTTATGAGCATTATGAGTTGTGCACTTTTGGATTTTCCAAATTTTTTGAAATTGAAGATTGACATAAAATTATCGGAAATTTGGAAGTATAATATAGTATAATAAGGTAAAACTTTTTTTTTTATAGTAGAGGGGGCAAACGAGCATGCGGCTCACCTGATGGTAAGTGACTACCGCCGCCCATGAACAACCGCAACACCAGGGGAATTGCAGATGCGTTGCCGGCCTTTTAGAAAGGTGTAAACTCTTTTCTTGAAGGTTCCTAAGTCGTATCGGTCAGGAAATTTCGCTGGTCGTAATTGATTCCACAAGGACGTAGTGCGAGGGAGAAAACTTCTTCTAAATCACACAGTGGTGGACCGCCAATCATCCAGATGGTATGGATGGTAACGCGAGTTTTGTCGCGATCTGCGATGGTGAAATTGAGCGGCTGGAGTTAGTCCGAACAATTCCTCAGAGCACTTCCCGTGATAGATGCGATAAAATACGCAAAAAGATGCAACATCTCTACGTAGTGCCAGTTTATCGAGCCGATCAGAAGGAACTCTGTCGTCGACAATTCGAACCGCTCTGCGCTGGATGCGGTCAAGTGAAAGGAGCTGGCACTGGGGTGCTCCGGTTCAGAGATGAGAACAGTATTCCATGTGGGGCCGAACTTGCGCTTTGTAAAGTTGCAAGCGATTGTTGTGTATTTATTGATTGTTGTTATGTATTTATTGACTTTAAAAAACTACTTTAAAAATTATCATGTTATGCGTAATTTTTTTAATGCGCTTTAGGCATGCAAAATTGGATTTACCAATAGTTTTTTTATTCCCGTCGTTTCTAAAACTTTGGGCACCTATGGTCAGGGCAGGACGGAGTAAGATGACATTATTACTTCTTAATAGTTTGCGGTACATTTCGATGTTTGTTTGCGTACATGACGATTTTCTAATTGCGATTCCATTTTTGCTGTATCATTCTTACTAGGTGCATCCCCTTATCACCCTAAGCTTGCAATGTTTTTTTTTTATAGGATAGGGTGACAAACGAGTACACAGTCCACTTGATGGTAAGAGGTTGCTGTGGCATCTCATAGACATCTACATTTATCCCCGTTTGCGAATCAAAATGCAGATGCGTTGTCACCCGTGAGGACTAAGAGGGAATGTCTCTTTTCCAGTAAAAAGGTTCTCCGGTTCTCTACACTTACCATACGAAACACAACAGTGTCAAGCTGCTATTTTACGCTGGTATTCTGTGAGAGCGTGTTCTTTCTCTGGTCGAGCCAACTCGCTCGTGCATCGTGCTACAACTATACTTCTAATATAGCTGCAGCATGGCTCTACCACTTATAAAATGTTATGTAAAAAGATCTATCTATACAGAGATATTTTTTTAATATTTATGTCTGCAAATTCTTTCGACGATTTATTAAATAAAATAAGAAAATAAGATGAAAGGTTACGAAAAGCTATACACTTACAAGATTAAATGTAAGAACATACATGAACACACCTACTCGCTTCGGTCGTGTGACGAACACCGATTTAAACAGAGGGTCAGCGACCCATTAGTCATGTTATATAACCTTATAGCCACATATTTTAAAAAATTAAGCTTAAGTAGTATCTTTTATTACTAATATCTTAATGCAACATACTAGGTTTCACTTATATATTGCTCGTGTACGAACAGTCCCATAAAACTGTCCGTATCACTCACACGTAAATCAAATAATTTGCTCTAATTATTTGCATAAAGGTAAAAAGTAAAGTTACAGCCTACATACGTGGCGCTCTCGGGCACAGGTCGGCTCTCATTTCTGAGAGGGTTTTACGCCGTAGCAATGTCCATCACGCTGCCCCAGAACACAGAAATCACGGTAACAGACTCTTGAAACAGCTTGAATCAACAGCTATACGTGGCATGTTGGCGAGTAAGCAACAAAAACAATTTAAAAGTTGACCGTGTAGTGGCGGTGTAAGAATATCCACTACCCCATGTCATCCCGTGAGTGTCGCAAAAGGCCACAGAGGGAAACAAATCAGGAAATATGCAGCAGCGTCTTCCTTACAACGACTAAAAGAAAAAAATTGCGTTTGCCAACCCACTTGCCAAGCGTGGCAACTATCTCCCCTATGATGCTATCTATGAGGGGAGCCCATGTTCAGCAGTGGATTTTAATAGGCTGTAATAATATTAATAATGTCCTCCAGACCGAATTTCGGTCACGGCGGCCAACCTCAACGAAGACTAGCCATCGGCTTTGACGGTAATAGGCTGTAACGGTAACGATAACGACAGGTCTTCTCACGATGGTTTACTTTATCGCCAGGCTGGTAATGTATAAATGATAAAAATTATTAGCATAGAAGTATTAAATGTTAGAATGCAATGAAATACAGGTGCTATTGCCGCACTTAATACTGAAGGCGTCCAAAACGATATAAGGGTTTAAAACTAAAGCATACTTTATAACATAAGATGTAATATATATCACAATATATGGTGAGGCGCTAGTCATCACATCTCATTTCATGGTTAAGATAAGAGTTAACAAAGAGTGTCGGTAAGTTCAAGCTCTCTTTTATAGATGGCGGTTTAATCATCGCGCATAAGCCAAATGTAAAATTCCCAATTTAGCAACGGCAAACAGCGTGAAAAATTCGAGCCATCGGGTACGTTCATTGTTAAAAAAGTATGGGGTTAAAAAGTATGGGGCCAATTATTATAATTTACGTTTCTGCCTTCATATAACTCTTGTCCGTGTGTTCATTTTACATAGAATAATATGGAATTTTTTAAATTTTAATTTTTGCAAGGAACAGTCACATATCAACATAAATTTAAAAAATACACGCAATTAAACTTTTACATAGTCATGTTTATTAGATCTACAGAACAGAATTTTGCTTGAATTTTTGAATGCAGGGACAGAGAATATGGAAACACGAATTAGAGGAAATCTTTGAATCAGCACAAGAGAAAATCTTGAAAAAGCACAAGAGTTTTCAATACCCTATCGATATCGGAGATGATCCTGAACAAATGGGTTGAATAAGTTTACCGCTCTCTTTTGGTTTCATGGTTATTAGCGACGACGTATATATGGAGATCCCACCCATAAAAAAAGAAAACTTTTGGTTACATCATCATCATCATCATCATTATAGCCCTTCACAAGTCCACTGCTGAACATAGGCCTCCCCCAAGGAATGCCACAAGCATGGTCCTTAGCCACCTGCATTCATCGACTTCCTGCATGTAAGACATGTCATGTCCAGGTCGTCACTCCATCTAGTGGGGTCTAGAACCTTTCTTCCCCATCGGTTGTCGGTGCTTCGAGCTATATGGCCGGCCCATTGCCACTTCTGCATATTACATGGTTACATGAGCTATCTATGTTAACACTCAGGCACGACCGGGCACTGGGAAGAATACAAAAATGTTAATGGATATTGCGGGACATGTGGTAACCTGCACATAAATTAACTTTGTAATTGATCTGAATGATGCTAGGAATTAACCAGCTTTTTTTTAAATTCCTTAAGTGCTTCTGGTCTTCAATTATGCCCTTGCCTAATCTGACTCCACCAAAGTTATGCAATGGGAACTGACTAAAAGTCATTAATTGTCAACGAAGTATAATTGCAGCCCCACAGCTGTGGGGAATAATAATATCCGATAACTTCTCAAGGACCAATTAAAGAGAATTAAATATCTGTTGGTGATTCCACGAGCTATAACCATAAAGAAATCACGGTAACAGACTCTTGAAACAGCTTGAATCAACAGCTATACGTGGCATGTTGGCGAGTAAGCAACAAAAACAATTTAAAAGTTAACCGTGTAGTGGCGATGTAAGAATAACCACTAACCCATATCATCCGTTGGGTGTCATAAAAGGCGACAGAGGGAAACTGCAACGGTAGATAGGTAGCAGCATCTTCCTGATAACAACTCGAAATTGTTTAAAAAAAAACTGCGGTTGCCAACTCGTCGGTGACGCAATTTATGTTCAAAAGTGGACTTTTATAGGTTGTAATGGATGCGAAGGTATCACAACTGTGAATGCGGTGTATAAGGTATGCTGTGAAGACATGAACAGCTCTATTTTATGTGTTACTAGCTGTTTCCCGCGACTTCGCTCGCGTGTTAGGGTTTTTATGTTTTTGCGCAGAACCCTAATTCTTTTTCTAAAATAAAAGTAGCCTAAGTTACTCCTTATGAAATCAGCTACCTGCCACTGAAAGTCCCGTCAAAATCGGTTTAGCCGTTGTGGAGATTAGCCGGAACAAACAGACAGACAGACAGACAGACAAAAATTTTAAAAATTGTGTTTTTGTTATAAGTACCGTATATACTTTCATATGCAATTAGTAAAAAGCTGTAATTTTGACATTACAAACAGACACTTCAATTTTATTTATTTGTAGAGATATATAAAGCCATTCTCATTAATTTAAAATAGAACATTGCTGAAGGTTTACCTCAGCCGTCGCGGAGTCGATTTTTCCTGGTGATAATTCGTTTAGGTACTCGACTCCACCGAGTCAGTAATTCATTCTTGGGGCGATGTATATGATTTTACAACAAGATTCCAGAAAATATACAAAATTTGACCTGCTCAAAGTTCTTTCTTTCTTTCAAACTAACTTTGTATAAAAAGGGTTATTATAATATTAAGGAATTTATGGATGATAATATCCCCTGAGATTGAGGTAATACTCGTGGCTACCAAGCTATTTCTAATTTGTTGTGTTGTTAATTGTGTAACATACATGATTGTAAGCTGTTATTTAAAAAAAAACCCCTTGGGTTTCTTGCTGGTTCTTTCCAGGACAGAGGTCTTTTTCGAACCAGTGGTAACTAATCAAAAGAGTGACTTTCAATAATTAATTAATAAAAAAGTTTCTGTTTCTGTTTAGTGGAGAAACAAGTGACATGTTATTGACCGTGGTATGTCTCTCAATTTGTAGTGGTGATTTGAGTTATTTTTTTAACTATTTTTCATTCATCATCAATAAAATTAATAGAATTGAAATTTCAAAGCAATATGTAAAAAAATAAAGAAAATGTTATCTCATAGACCTGCACTTAAGAAAGAACAATCCTCAATTTACGTTTCTACAAATCATATTAATTTTGACTATCACACTGATGAGAACGCATATACTAGCTGTATTGTAATAAATAAAGTACTGATAATATCAAGAATCTGCTCCCTGTAAATCTCATCAGGTCGTCACTTTATACTAATAACAGGAGTGAGGAAACGGGAAGAGTGAGGTCTCGATCGATGATCCATATTTAGGTATATTAAATGCAAGTTTTAAAGAAAATATTTATTTGAACAAAATTCTGGTAAAAAATAACAATCATATTAATATTTCTATCCAAAAATTAATTAATAACACGTCATTATGGTAAAAAATCAATGAAGTCTTAAAATACATTTACAGTAAATAACAATCAAATTATTAATAATTAATAATGGTGGTGCTTAGGAACGATGTGGTGGGTGCTGTGCTTAACGTCTGCATGGAAACTGAAAAAATAAAGATCCAGGGTAATACAATAAACATTAACCATGTTAAAAAATCTCACTATGGTCATTCCCAGAACATAAGCTTTATTTTGAACTAGTGGTTAAAGAATAAAATGTAATCTTTTAATAATTATTAATTTTATAATCTACTAGCTGATACCTGGCGCGTTGCTGCCGTATTATTATATTTTCAATAATTAGTAAATATCGTTTCAAATTTGGAAGAGTTATATTGTTTTAGGAATTCATTGAAATTGAATGATATTATATACATACCTAACTTTTAAATAAATTTGTCGATAAGATACGCGCGCCTGTAAGTTGTGCCTTATGCCTATAACTTTCACGAAATTGCAAGCATTAATATGTTGTCAAAGTTTTACCGCAATTAGATAAACGGTATAGCAGCGCAAATTTTTATATATAAGATATTTAATATAATATTGATTATTTCTGTTTTGAAGCAGCTAATTTAAATGTCTTTATTATACTGGCACAGATTTTTTAATTCAATATATTTAATGCAATTCTAGACGTTATTGGAGACTCCACAATGATTCCATACGTAATTATAGACGAAATCTAATTCAAAATGTAGCATCAAAGTTTATTTATTTCAGCGTTCATTTAATATTTATTGAACGACACCTTGAACTAATGGTAACAATAAGCGGACTTAATGCCTTATGGTAGTAGTCAAACCCGGGAGAAATATAAGAATAAAAATTTATTCTATGTAGAGTTTTAAGTATAGATATAAGAATGCGATACAAAATACCTTATTTCTTCGAGATACTAAATTATAAAGATGTAAGAAATATTTTAGTCGTCTTTATCAAACGTAAACGTAAACGTCTAAATTAAGAAATGTTTGTCTGTCTTACCCGTTATGCTTATCAGCGTGGTACTCTACAACTCTTATAGAACCATCTGGCTCGTGCAAGCTGTAAACGCCCTTAACAACGTCTCCATCGCGGAACTCATGCTGGGACTTCTTATCACCAGTGTGGTGGTCTTCTACTCTATAGTCAAACTCATACTTAGGATGAGCCTGAAAAAACAAATATTTTAGATTATACTACTAATCACACGTTATAACTATTCAATTTCTTATAGTAATTATTAATTAATTTTAATTGACTAGCTAAATTCAGCAAAACAAATATTCATAATCCACAGTCACCGTATAGTGGGGTAGTAAGACAATTTTCTACCCGATATCATCCCGTGGTGGTCGTAAGACGCAACAGTGGGAAATGAAGCAAGAGATGGTCAAAAGCATATATATTCTGATAACAACTTAATTGTAATTATTCCCCCTATTTAGCAATGGTGTGTGTTTAGCAGTGAACTTTCGATAGGCTGTCATGAATGATGAGATAAAAATGATGTGTGGTGATGGTGTAAGATAATCATTCATCCCGTATCGTCCCTTTGAGTATCATAAAAGGCGACAATATGATATGTCAGGAAGATCTTATATTCAGCGATAGAACGTAGTATATAATCAGAATAAATACTATCAGATGTAAAATAATATTTAATAACGAAAACAGAAACAACTGCATATAGACTTTACGGTATTGGTAATATTTGTTATAATATCCTTATGTTCGGCAAGCGTAATATTGTACTTGTTCAATTCTTACCTTCAAACTACGTATATTCAGTCAATCATTACAGAACAAGTGTGACAAACGAACGGTCTACCTTATGATAAGTGGATGCTGTGGCCCATAGATAACAACATCTATCTTCGATTATGAATCAAAATGCAGATGCGTTGTCACTCCTGAGGACTAAGAATCCAGAATGCCCCGTTTTCAGTAAAAAGGGGTCCCCAGTTATCTACATTCACCATACGAAATACAGCAGCTAATGCTGCTATTTTACGCTGGTATTCTATGAGAGCGTCCTTCCCCGGTCAAATCGACCCATTCGTGATACAACCATGATTATCTGCAGCATAGGTCAACCGCGTATAATATACAAATAAAGAAAACTTAATTATAAGGATATGAGTTCACTAACATAGTAGTCGATATGATCGTGACCGTGATCGTGACCATGTCCGTGTCCTCCACCGTGACCGTGGTAATGACCATGCACATGTACTGGATGAGCGGGTCCATCATGCCGAGAAATGTGCTGCGAAGAGTAAGCGTGGCCATGTCCTTGGTCATAACTGGCAGCCGCTACAGCAACAAGGATCGTTATGCACAGAATCTGCAATTTTCCCATAATTTTAAATTTTAAATTACTAAAGGGTTACACACTATAACTGAAGGAATAAACTGTTAATATGCTTTACAAAACTACATTTAATTTTTCGCTTGAAAACTAAATTCTAAACTGTATACCTTAGAAATCATTTTGCTTTCTTATTAATGAATATGCTAATGTTTCTAAAATCGACACTTAACTGATACACGTTGACAATAAAACACCTCTTTTATATTGATAACTAAAGTAACAAGCCAAGGTAATATAGATTTCACTCTATATTAGTGTCAGTTAAAATTATTCAACAACTACAATGTGCGTCAAGTTTTTGCAACTAATTTCGTAAAATCGTTTACTTGACATAGCTACTATATTCGTTAGTGTTGCGATAGTTAAACATAAACAATAATTACGGACAATCGACATCTTGCGTTGTAGTAAATGATACAAAGACCGAAGTTAATTGAACATTCTCCAACAGTCAGCCTACTTTGATTACTGTCATAAACGCTTTCTAAAGTTATTATTGTGAAACACATTTTAAACTAATTATAACAAGTCAAGATATTTTAATTAATAGATATTATCATACAATATACAGGCTATTACATAATGCTAATAATCTTAGTGGATAAATGTATTGTTGAAATCAATGTTAACAGTAGGTTTAACAGGTATAAATTACAGCCCTTCATAGGTCCACTGCTTAACATACACCTCCCCAAAGAATGTCACAAAGCGTAGTCCTGAGCCACCTATACTCATCGACTTTCTGCATGTCTTACAAGGTCGTCACTTCATCTAGCGGGTTTGCCACCCTACATTTCGCTTACCAGTACGAGACTGCCATCCGAGAACCTTTTTCCTCATTAGTTGTCGGTTCTTCGAGGTATATGGCCGGTCCATTGCCACTTCAGCTTACTAATCCATTGGGTTAAGTCGGTTACTCTGGTCTTACTGCGAATATCCTAATTTTGAAGTCTTTTACGCGGAGAAACCCCGAGCATGGCCCTCTCCATAGCTCGCTGTCATCATGTGCCCAGCAGTGAAGGACCTCGTCTCAGATCCATAAGTAATCACTGACAACATGCACTGATTGTACAATCTCGTTTTCCAGTTTTAAAGTATACCTGACGAGAAGAATTACACTTTCCATTCCAGTGGCTTGGAAACATTTTCCAATACAGTGGTGAAGAGATTCGGGGATATAACGTCACCCTGTCTTACACCTTTCTGCTATTGGATAGGTTTCATACTCTGGTTTTGTACTCTGTAGCTCTACTGTAAAAATACTTCAGCATTTCCATATACCGACAATCAATCAGGCACCGCTGACGTGAAGCATGGTCTAAATTTCGATGGTATCAAAGGATTTCTCATAGTCCACATAGGCAAGGCAAAGTGATAGATTGTACTCTTCGGTTCTATGTACAATTTTCCAAAGGATTTGTAAGTGGTCTACGGTACTACGGCTTTTACGGAAACCAGCTTGTTTGGAAGGCTGGAAGGCGTCGAGTATGTTTGCGAGACGATTCGAATTGACTCTCAAAAACAGCATGTAGACGCGGCTCAAAAGAGAAATCCGTCTGTGTAAAAGAACAAGACCATTTACTTTACGCCTCGGGAGTAGTGCTATGATGTAGGACGGAATTGAATAACAGTTATAATAAGATTAAAAGATGTTTTAGGGATAAGCTAGAATTGTTGTTTTTTTTAACCATACCATGACTCGTTCGAACATAACCCAGAAAGTCAAAAGTAGACAACTATTGAGTGACGATAGTGATAACTGACATTAGCGAAACGAAGTCCTTCACGGAAAGACATTTAAGCGTCAAAGTCACTCGCAGAGCTATTCTCCATAACCTTTTCCATAGCTCGATCACCAGTGATTCAGATTCATCTTTTGAACATTTATTATACGATTTAATCATGTTCAGGGTTCGTCAGCGCAGATACCCTCGAGCTAGTAATTAATTCCTTCTCCCTCTTTAGTCTATGAAATTTATCTTCAACATTTTTGTCTCTCAATCGGGATATTTGCAATTGCAGATAAAGTTCGCTTAGAAAGAAATAGGTAATATATTTCATAATAGAGTAGGAACTTTGTGAAGAGCGTGCATCGGGGTGACGTGTAGAGTAAATGAGAAACGGATGTTCTTGTTTTTAGGACTCAATAAATTCCTGGGTGAAGGCCACTCTTAATAACACACGCGTCACTATCACGCCGCACCTAATGTTTTCCATTTAACCCCAGACGACATTTGAAAAAAACAAGCTATTAATATAAAAGTTAGAGTTGCCTTGAAAGAACTAAAAGTGATTAAATAATTTCACATACTGAAGTCGGTGCTAAGACATAATATTATAAAAATTAAAGCCCCGTATTCAGTTTACGTAGAGCTACGTACAGTTATGTATAGTTGTGGCACGAATAGGTCGACTTGACTGGGGTAGGACCACGCTTTCACAGAATGTAATGAAGTAATGAATGAATTGTTAGTGTAACGAACTCGAGACCCTTTTTACTGACAACAAGGTAAACGTCTATCTTAGTATTCATGGGTGAATAACGCATCTGCATTTTTATTCTTAATCAAAAATAGATTTGGTTATATAGTAATATACTAAAAATACTTGTTTATACTGTTTTCTACTTTTAATTTACCTATAGGGATTTTATGTCGATAATGTTATTGGTGCGGTCAGTTTCAAATACTGCACTTAAAACTAACCGCACCAATAACTTTGTCAACACAACTGTCAACACCTATCGACACCGAATAACGACAACTTGTAGGTTTTTTATTTGTATACGCTTATTGATTTACATATATTATGCCAAATTTCAAGTTTACACGCAACCTAAAAGCGACCTAGGTTTTTTGATAAGTGATAAAAATGACACTTATCAGACGTTAATAACTTCAGAGCTATAAGAGGTTAATTATTAAATGGTTCTTATTAACAGTGAAGAATTAAAATTGTGGGTCTAATAATTTTTGATATTGGGGAGTTCGATAGTGGCTCTAAGTGGTTCCTGCAAATATACGAGTACACATAGCCGACGCGTTGCTCTTTTCTTTTCTAAATTTGCCTGATACTTAATCATAACTAGACACATAGCAATGTAGGTGTCTAATACATGATCATATCGTAACTAAAATAAATCAACACGGTGGAACTAATAATTGCGAGATATTTTAAAGGTCAACTATGGAATGAAAACAGCAAAAGTAAAATTTGAAATGATGTATTTGTTTTAAGTATAAATATAAAATAAATAATGAGAATTGTGTAACATAGAACAGAGACTTCGTTTAATCCATAAAAACAAAACATAAATTTAGTTTATGGATTAAACCACTTGAAAAGTAAAAAAAAAAATAATATCAGAAATAAACTTAAATTATAAAGTGTAATATCACAGTTATGCTTGTCC
This sequence comes from Parnassius mnemosyne, assembly GCA_963668995.1. NCBI lineage: Eukaryota > Metazoa > Arthropoda > Insecta > Lepidoptera > Papilionidae > Parnassius > Parnassius mnemosyne. Next base: position 37,317,743 of record CAVLGL010000159.1, read on the forward strand.
TTCTTGTCCTTCTTGTCCTTCTTGTTCTTCTTGTCCTTCTTGTCCTTCTTGTCCTTCTTGTCCTTCTTGTCTTTCTTGTCTTTCTTGTCCTTCTTGTCCTTCTTGTCCTTCTTGTTCTTGTTCCTTAGGTTCACTTTGGTCATTGTCTTCCTTATGTTCAGGTACAATATGGTGAATTTGGTGTTTGACGTTGGCATGGAAACTGAATTCAACAAAATATTTTTAATTAAAATCAATATATAAATCCTGAAAGACCTTAAGGACGTAACTATATAAATTTATAAAAACAGCTGGTACCCGGGAAATAATTGCGGAAATATCATTTTAAGATTGGGAGTGTTATATTGTTTAATTTGGAATGATTGATGAAATTTTAATGAATGTATTATACATTCATTAAAATTGAACGATATATCTTTCCGATAAATTTATCGCTACCTACTGTAAGTTAACATGGTTATAGGCATAGTACATGCCTATAACCATCGCGGAAGCGCAAGCTATGACTTGACAAAACTTTACCTCAAATTGATGAACGGGTTGGCAGCGCATAAAATACGAATAAACAAACATTATTTTTTATATATTAGACTAGCGATCCGCCCCGGCTTTGCGCGGGTGATTTCTGGATCTCGACAACCGAGCCACCTACCGGGTCCAATTTTCATAAGTATCGGCCAAATCGTTTTTAGGGTTCTGTACCCAAAGTGTAACCAACGAGACCTTATTACTAAGCCTCCGCTGTCCGTCCGTCTGTCTGTCAGCGAGCTGTATCTCATGATCCATTATAGGTAGACAGTTGAAATTTTTACAGAATGTGTACTTCTGTTGCCGCTATAACAACAAATAATAAAAATTTTAATAAATTAAAAATTAAAAGGGGCTGCCCTACTAGAAACGTGTATTACGATGGCACGGAACCCTTCTTGCGCGAGTCCGACTCTCACTTGGCCGGTTATTAAACCGGCCAAGTGCGAGTTTTAATGAGACTAACGGACAGCAATTGATTTTTATATATAGAGATTAGTTATTGATAATTAAAATAATCAGACTCAGTAAACAAGCAGTTATTTAATAATTACCCGCTGTGGTCATCTCCGTGATATTCTACAACCCTGATTGAACCGTCTGGCTCCTGCAATGAGTATCTGCCCTTGACAACATCACCATCACGACTCTCTTCTTGGGACTTAATATCGCCAGTGTGGTGGTCGTTTACTTTGTACTCGAAATTAAATTTTGGATGGGCCTAAAAAAAAATTTATTAGTGTTAAACACATTTCAGAAAACGAGTTTAATACCCTTTTGTATATACAAGAAAGGATGACATACTTTTAAGTTCATAATATGGTACCGTGTAGTGGCAATATAAGAATATCCACTACCCGAAATCATCCTGTGGAAACAAATCAAGAGATTGGCAGCAGTATCTTCCCAATAAGGACTAAAAATAAAAACTGCAGTTGCGAACCTGCTGGCCAAGAATGGCAATTATGGCAAATATCCCTCTTATGGGTAATCTGTGAGGGAAGCTATGTTCAGCAGTGGACTTTATTAGGCTATAACGGTAACGGTAAGATGATAAGATGTGTTCGTTAATAAAACCCGGAAAATTCACTGCAGAGAGGATTTACCGTAATTAGCAAGCTCAGCGGACTGTACGGTGATTACCGTACATCACAACATGTCCATGTGACAAGCTCGTATGTTCATGTTATGAACATACGAGCTTATCACATGGAAATGTTTATAAAACGAATATTATTCGTTTTTTAAATCATGGCTTTAAGATCTTTCGGTAATTTAAGCGACCCTTGGATTGCGATGGGAGTAGTAGATTGTTTACAGTGCTAGAGGCGTATTTTTTTTACTATTGTAACCCATCGCTTGGCTACTATCCCATCTGATGGTAAGTGATGATTCAGTCGAATATGGCGAAGAGCACTGAGCACGGACTTAACAAACACATATTCACTCTTGCATTGACATCCACATTGTCATGGATGAAAAGACAGATGCTAACGACCTATTCTTTTCACTGCGGTACGCATGACGAACGATGAAGCCATATGTAAATGTCAATGAAAAGATATCAAGCGTACGTAATAATCAACGTGATGTTCATTTTCTTCGTTGCCCATGACGCTCACTTTTTCTGCAGGCCCATCTTCACGTGAAACTTGTTGGCTTGAGTAAGCATGACCGTGTTGTTCTGCGACAACGAAAGCCACGAGCACAATGAGACACAGCACCTGCAATATGAAAATTACAAAGCACGTTAAATTTGCGTTCCTTTTGTGTATTAAGTACAATTCACTTTTTTTTTTAATTTAGTATAATTCCGTCGAACGAATTTATTGGTTACAACGCACTTTAATCTTCACTCGTTTGGTAAAACATTTAATAAAACTTTATTCAATATGGTTATAATTAAAATTAACGAAAAATCTAATATTATACCTTTGCAATCATTTTTATGTTTTAAATATTTTATGTTTCTGTTAGTTACTTTGTTCGGCAGAAAACTGATAAGGATTAGCAAAATGTATATGCTTTTATATTGGCAATAAGGGTAGGTAATCGAGGCAACGGATTTCACTATAAGTGGTGAATAATAATGGGCGTATAAAATTATTTGTCGGTTGTAGTGTGCCGTAATTGCAATGATTTCATAAAAATGAATCGCTAATATGACAAGCCTACACAGTGTTATATGGTTTGGTTTAGTAATTTGCAGTTTGTAAGTGATTAAATAAAATAGAATTAGCAAATTGCTAGAAACTAATCTTTTAAATTTATAAAAATCCATTTTTCTATTTGCATTGAAATTTATTGCCACAATTTTTTTTCGAAAGATATATTTAAATATTTAATCTAAAAATATAAATATAATTTAAGTATCTGTCTGCAATATCGAAAATACTGCCCTTTATTGAACTGGGTTGTTTATATGTCTCTCCGGGATTATCTTCGAAATGGCTGAAGCAATTTCAGTGAATCTTGAAGAGCAGGCAGAGAGCAAAGAGAGTGTAAGCTATAATTTATCTGATCTTCTATCAGATTTAGTTTAAATTCGAAAAATTAATAAAATAATTATCGATCTTTGATAATAACACACATCAAAAGGGAAATAAAGATACAGTAGCATATATTAAAAATCATTTATTTACTAAACATCTTAATATACAATATTTATTTCAATAATGAAGAAACTAAAACTAAAAAAACTTAAATTATCATACAATCCAGTCCCTGCGGTATAGTGCCAAGAACGCTTGCAACGTTTTCACGCTGAATGGCTGTACTTAGCTTTTAAGAGGGAAAAGAACCAGCCTGCTTATCATGAGCAGCGACGACAAGTCTCGCATACAGTTTCTTTAGGAACTTCAGCGCACCGATAGTCTCTATTTCAAATGGCACAAATATGTAGTCATCTTTTAGAGGCTCATATTTGCGCCACTTATTTAGTTCAGCTGCCTATGATGCCGCCCCGTTTCTAAACGAGGCACCTCTAAGATGAGAGACTGCCAAAGTTTCACATTAGAGCCATCGTCTTTGAAATATTTCACATGGCTGTAAAACCGAGGGAAAATTTATAAAGACAATTGTTCTTAGAATAACATAGTTCAGAGAACCGTGACGGGAAGGTTGTCCCGCAAGCACTTTTCTTACTTGATAGTCCGTGGAGACTATATTATTTATTTATTGTTTCTTGTAAACGGCATACTAGTAAGATTTTATGTATCGTGGATTACATACATTAATTGCATATGAACAAACATCTACACCCGGAACAGTGATATTGGTTGTTTCGTTATTTCACAAATACGTGTTATGTACGGGATTCGCTCCCACAGCCTAAAGGTAAAGGTAGCTGCTGCCCGATACTTGTACTCGATTGACATAAACGACAATTATTAACATGGCTGTTGACTCCATCCATCTACCCATATATACATACATACAATCTATAAAAGCCTAGTGCTGAACATAGGTCTCCCCTATAGATCGTCTTATAGGACTCTTTTGCCATAATTGCCACGCTTAGCAAGTAGTTTAGCAACCCCACTTTAATATCACTTTGACTTTCTATAAGGATTATGCTGCTGCCCATTATTTCAGTTTTCCTCCGTCGCCTCTTACTACAACCATGGGACGATATATTGTTACACCGCCGCTACACAGTTGACTTATGTGATAATATAATTTAACATTAGTTAATGAATAAATAAAAAGATAAATAATAATAAAAATAATAAGCTTTATTATTCTTATTATTAATTATTAGCAAAAAAACAATTTTTGTACACATTTATTTTAACTTATCAAGTATAATGTCTACACGGTGGCATTTAAATGCAATTATCTTTTTACTAAAACTGATAACTATACGAATTTCGTAGTTTAAGATTATTAGACCGATTACTCTGAATATCCTTCAATGAAGAAACTGTAAATAGTAGCTAGAAATCGTGATTAAAATTCGTAAAATGAACGTTTTCATATTATGTGTTTTTATCTAATGTTTTAAGGTATTTACGATCATGTGCGTGATAAAATATAATTCGAGCGGTTTAATTGCAGTATTATTCCATTCACGTATGTTGATACTTTCGCTATGTTAACGTATGCACTCTTATAAGTATGTTTATACTAGATACATACATTTGTTAAAATCTTTATTACACGTTTGTATAGCATTAAGGGTATTAAATTTAATATAGTTAACCATAAGAGCCACCAAAAAGCCTTGGTAGCTCAGGCGCTCATATGCTAAGCGCTTCCTGCGAATAATTTAGAACGCAAAAACTCAAGCCAAAACCATATTCTGTGCCGAAACACAAAAGAGACGAAACCACCATTAAAATGCTGTCTGATTTAAAACTTAATAATAAATTACACTTGGACTCTAATATACCCAAAGTAGCATATATTTATGTGTAATGTCAAAGACACAATAATTATGTTTTATAAATATGTTCTCTATAAAATGTCATCAAGAAACATATAAAAAATTGCTTAGCAAACTTTGGTAATAAAACAAAAAATAATGTGGTTCATGGTTAAGTCTCGTAACAGAAATAATCGACAACCTAACCCGAATAAACAGCAAAAAGACCGATGGGCATTGACATTGTTTTAAGGTCACTTTTCATCGTAGCAGTTGTTTGATTTAACGTATATACTCTATACAAAAAAAATCGTTAAAGTCTATACGAATTTAGATAAATAAAACACTTTTTATATTTTATTAATTGTATAAGTACTTAAACCTTTCATTGGGTTATAACATGTTCGAAATGTTTAAAACAAACCGTGATTTTTTTTTTATTATTGATTGATTACAAAAATGTGTAGATCTATACGTGATAGAGTCATAGCCATATTATGATAACGCATCTACATTTTGATTCTTAATCGAGGATAGGAATGTAGATGTCAGCATCAACTTATCACCAGGTGGACTGTGTGCTCGATTGTCACCCTTATTCTATAAAGAAATATTTAGCAACTATTTTATGATGTGAGTTAAAAATAAATATAGCGGATATGAACTAATAAAGTTATGAGATCTAAAATATTATAAATCACGACACATTATGATGCATAGTTTAACATATAAAAACCATTATAAAGTTCATGCATAATATGTCCATTCCAAATTCAAATTAAATTAAAATCATTTGTAGATGAAATATAACTTATTTACTGCAGAGGAGTCCGTCATTTCTTAATAATAAATACCGGTTGTAATAAAAAAAAATATTAATAACTAAGTATGCTTTTAAAAAGTTGGTACGTAATAATTTATTAAAGATAACGTTTCTTATATGAATCATCCATGTCATATTTTTATTGCTAAGCAGACGTATTCATTCACAGTTATTTGTATGAACTAATTATATATGTATATAAATATGTATCTGTATATATGTTTGTATATGTGTATATATGTCTGTTTACGTATGCATGTATTTGTAGGTTATATTTGTATAGTTTATTTATTAGTTATATATCTATATTATGTACTTAATTATCATTTTTATTTTGTTTTATATTCGATATTGCTACACCTACGTCAAATTCTCACCACTCCTTGGGTTGACTGGTACAGAATGCCTCAAGACATTAAGTATGCCCTTTCTATTATTTTGTTATATTGAATGCAATAAAGAATAAATAAATAAATGAACATTCATTCATCAGACGAATCAATTATCTACTTGTTTCGAAATCTGTATCTTAAATGTTGAGCTCGGGTATCAACACTACATCTTATGCATTTTATTTCCTTAAATGAACGGAATCAATTATGTGTTATATACCAGGGAAATTGAGTTGCGTTACCGGCCTTTTAAAAGGGAGTTTTAAAAACTCTAACGTTAAACCTAAACATCATTTCTTTTGGTTTTAAAACACGGCAAATAATTATAATTTTCTCCTCCATTCGTTTCTAAGGTTCAAGAGTAAGTAATTAATTAATTTTTCTTAAACATAAGCTTATTTGAATTTTAAAGAAATGAGTTGCATATAAAAAACCATCTTAATACGTTCACCGTGTATAGGCGGTGTAAGAGAATTCACTACCTCATATCATCCTGTGGGTGTCGTAAGAAGTGATAGAGATAGAGGGAAACTGCAACAGTAAATCTATCTCACATGATCTTCCTGATAACAGCTCAAAATAATAAAAAAACTGCGAATGCCAACCCACTTGCTAAGCGCGGCAAATATGGCTTTTTTTTATAGAATATATAAAACGAGCACACAGTCCACCTGATGGTAAGTGGTTGCTGTGTCTACATTTATCTTCGTTTGCGAATCAAAATGCAGATGCGTTGTCACCCGTGAGGACTAAGATGGAATGACTCTTTTCCAGTAAAAAGGGTTTACGGTTTTCCACACTCTCAATACGAAACACAGCAGTGTTAAGCTGCTATTTTACGCTGGTATTCTGTGTGAGCGTGGTCTTTCCCTGGTCGAGTCGAACCATTCGAACTACAACTATACTACTAATATAGCTGCAGCATGGCTCAACCACGTATTTTATTTATTTATTATTTATTTAATCTTTATTATTAACACCTTAATAAATAGAGTAACAAAGAGTGGACTAAATGCCTATCGGCATTCTTTGCCATTCAACCAATTAAATATTAGTGTAATTTTAAATGGGGAAGAACTGAGTCTTGTCGATACCACCATTTTTCTTGGAATAACGCTAGACGCGAAGCTTCAATGGAACCCCCATATACCAAAATTAGCAAGCAGACTTAGTTCTGCAGCATATGCTGTAAAAAAGATTAGAAATCTTACCAGTGTGGAAACAGCTAGACTTGTTTATTTTAGCTATTTTCATAGCAAAATATCGTGTGGTATTTTGCTATGGGGACACGCGACTAACACTGAACTTATATTTGTTTTACTGAAGGGAGCCATAAGAGCAATCTATGATTTAAAACCTAAAGAGTCGCTCCGACAAAAATTTAAGGACATTAATATATTAACTTTGGCCTCTCAATACATTTATGAAAATGTAATGTACGTACACAAAAATAAAGGTAGTTATACAAAAATAAGTGACATTCATTCTGTAAATACTAGGAACACACACAAGCTAGTAGTACTAGTTACTCGACTCCACCGAATCAGTAATTCATTCTTGGGGCGGTGTATACGCTTTTACAACAAAATCCAGAAAACAAATTTGACCTGCTCAAAGTTCAAAAACTTTATTAAACAAAGTTTATATAAAAGGGGTTATTATAATATTAAGGAATTTATGGATGGTAATAACCCCTGGGAATGAGGTGATCACTACCAAGCTATTTATTCGTGTGCTAATTTGTTTCGTGTGGTTAATTGTGTAATATACATAATTGTAAGCTGTTATTTAAAAAAAAGTTCCACTGGGTTTCTTACTGTTTCTTCCCAGGACAGAGGTTTTATTCAAACCAATGGTAATTAAACAAAAGAGTGACTTTCAATATGTATTATTTATAATCTATATTTAATAAAAAAGTTTCTGTTTCTGTTTCAGTGCTGGCTGAATAGTATAATAAAACTTGGTGAACCCAATGAAATTATATGGAATATTAATCTTATGATTATATGAGGAACGAAGAACCTTATAATGAGTTGAAAAAAGATACTGGAATTTGTCCTTGAGATATGTTGGAAAGTTAAATTATTCAAAATGATGAAAAGAACAAGCAGAATTCTAGGGTTGCGTCTTTGTCGGATAGTGAGCCATTTATACACAGGTCAATATTTAAAATACCCCTCTCCACCTCCAAGAGATAATCCAATGATAGTAGGAGTTGAGATAAGTAATTAATCAGATTTGGTTACTTTTTTGCTAGCTATTCCATAATCCATCTCCAAATTCTTACTGTACACGTCTATTTCAATTGTTTGATCAGCTTTCTAGTGAATTGGCATTGCAGTGGATTCTATCACGCCGAGACTATACGGCGAATTCAGATTTCTTAAAATAATAATTTGCAATTTAAATGTAGCCACGAAAAGCAACTAATCGCAAAACATGTCTAATTGTTCAATTGTTCAATTAATATTCCTAAAGCGTACAGTAGAACAATTTTCTAAAAAAGTTTATATTAGAGAAAACGCAAGCACATGCCTAGAATACGAAATAACCAGTCAAGTTGAAACTTCATGAAGGTTGTGAAAACACTTAATATGTCTAGAAAAAAAAGAATAAAATATTTAAAATCCCATACTATACGTATGTATCTCTTACCACATCCCTTTTTATTCACAAATTATAGATCAACGAATGGGAAGTTATTCAAACATACAAAAATAGATTAGAATTATATCAACCTTCACATTGGTTACATAAATTACGTCATGCAAACTAAGCACGTGCCGTGAGTTACAAGTTTGACGCCACAGGCGGTAGCAGATTGATACATTTCTCTCTCGTAACGTCTCCGCTATATATTGGGTATTAAGGCTATGCTAATTCATCAGTTTCACTGCGGAAGTCAAACAAGAAGGATCAACATGTTTGCTAAAGTTTGTATTTGGATAACATCCGTTAAATAACAGAAGATTTCTTCTTTATATTGAATTATGAGTTTTAATAATATGATTTTTTTTACAGATTTTACTTCTCACAATCGCCGCATCAACGATTAACTGCCAGGAATACAAATATAAAATAAAACCGATCATTGAGCCTGAACAACCTAAGGAATATAGATACCATCCAAAGGAACGTGTTCCTTACTACCCTCAGGAACCTGCACCAATTCATGAAGATGAAAATCAAAGTCAGCCTGAAAACCTGTACCGTCATGAGAATGGACATGCGATATCAGCACAAAGCATAATTCATCAGCAGCCTCAGCTCAGCCAAGAGTCTCAAGAAACCTACACGGAATTTACGCCAGAATCCGTAAATTATAAGCAATATTTCCAGAGCCATGAACACTTTAATCATCGGCCTGCTCAGCGTCAACCAACAGTCCAAGCTTTACACTACCCAGCAAGTCTTCAACGGCTTAATGCCTACCAAGCACCAGTGCGCCATGAACCCCAGACTCATTACATTCCATCTCCTCATTACGCCCCAAAAACACATCAGTCTCCAGTGCTTCACAAAGCTAATGCCCAAAGTCACGATTCGCACGAAGACATCGTAGATTATTATGTAAGTAAATCGCCCATGTCTGTCTAACATAGATCGTTAATTTGTTCACGGACATCCGGCTCCCGATTTATAGGCACTTTCTACTATTTTATTTGCATCACACTTTAGTCATTTAAGTCACGAACTAGATCATCTAACGCATGAGAATAACTGTGTTACGTAAATTGTAAAGTCCAAGTCATTATATTTAATGATAAAATGGTTTATAGGCTTACCCGAAGTACCAGTACGAATACAAAGTCGAAGACCCTCACACCGGAGACAACAAATTCCAGCATGAAATCCGTGATGGCGATAACGTTAAGGGTGTCTACTCTTTGCAAGAACCCGATGGCTCTATCAGAACTGTTGAATATAGCTCTGACAAACATCACGGGTAATTTTTTTATCGTAAATAATCCTATCTCATTTAAATATGTTACTAATATATAACCTTTTGTGTTAGTAACCTATATTAAACTAATTTTTAATCTTTCAGATTCAGTGCTGTCGTAAAGCATTCGGCGCCTGGCCATCACGTTCAGATTGAAAATCATGAAAACTAATCATATTACTTTTAATATAATTTAAAATTGTTAAATTATAACTTTGTTACTAGATGTGTAATAATGAATAATATGTGTAAATTATTTCGTTAATATTTTAAATATAGAAAATAATTAGTAAAAAAGATTTTTCAAATTTTAAACCTTACTAGCTTTTACGCGCGGCTTAGTCCGCATGGAGTTCGAAAATAATCATTAAGTCACTTTTCTTTGAAGTGGTAATTACAGAATTATGCGCCAGATCTACCCTACAGTGTGCGTTTTCCTCTGTCCTGGAAATAACCAGTAAGAAACCCAGACTCTTTTTTCTAATTAAGAGCTTACAATCACGTAATTGTAATTAACCACACAAAACAAATTAGAAATAGCTTGGTAGCGATCACCTCATTCCCAGGGGTAATTATCATCCACAAACTCCTTAATATTATAATAAACCTTTTTATACAAACTTTATTTAATAAAGTTTTTGAACTTTGAGCAGGTTAAATTATGTACATTTTCTGGGATTTTGTTGTATAGCGTATACATCAGCCTAAGAATGAATTACTGACTCGGTGGTGTCGAGTAACGGGTACCACTAGCTTTTGTCTGCTCCTAGTATTTACAGAATTACTATCAATTATTTTTGTATAACTACCTTTATTTCTATGTACGTACATTACATTTTCATAAATGTATTGTGAGGTCAAAGTTAATATATTAATTTCCTTAAATTTTTGTCGGAGCGACTCTTTAGGTTTTAAATCATAGATTGCTCTTATGGCCCTCTTCTGAAAAACAAATATAGTTTCAATGTCAGTCGCGTCTCCAAATATAATACCATACGACATTATACTATGGAAATAGGTATATAAGGTAAACGATATCATGTAAAACGGCAAATACCGATCTGATCTCAATGAAATAACTATTTTCACTTCATTAAAATATTGAGTGAATAAAATAATTTTATTGGATACGAAATCTTTATTAGAATATGGTAAAATATATTTGCTGAAATATGCAAAATGTGCAGTTTGGGATTGAGTCGAGTTTTAAGTTTTAAATTAAGCTAAAGTCTATAGCACCACATAAATTATCAGTTTATAAATTTAACTAGCTGTCCCTCGCGACTTCGCTTGCGTGATATTTACTACGATCTTTAATTTTAATTTTTTGTGCGGAACCCTAATTGTTTTGCTAAAATAAAATTGTCTTGAGATTCCTTATAACACCAGCTATCTGCCAGTGAAAGTCACGTCAAAATCGGTCTAACCGTTTCCGAGATTAGCCGGAACAAACAGACAGAATTTTTAATAATTATTTTTTTGTTATTAGTACCGTATATACTTTTATATGCATTTAGTAAAAAACTGTTATTTTAACATTACAAACAGATACTTCAATTTTATTTATTCTATAGATGTAATATTAAAGTGACAAACGAGTTAACAGCCCACCCATAGTAAGTGGCTCCAGTTAGCAAAGGGACACCTAATTCAAATAAAGAAGGCCAGAAATACGTTACCACCTCTTGAGAACTAATAATGAAATGTCTTGCAGTCTATTTATTGGCTATTTATTTACGACGCTGATTGAAGCGAAGTTAGCCGAGAAGTACCAATTAAGAAAAGGATCACTGCCACCTGATAACCTCCATATAGAAATTATATTATTCTTTGATCTTATTAACTAGTGATAAGTTAGATATAGTATATATAACGTTTATACCAGTACATAACTCATTTTTTTATTATTATAAAAATATAGTGATGCGAAAGAGTCTTTCATTTATACTTTGTATGTGCCAATATTACTTCACAAAACTCAAAATTTCTAATAAAATAAAAAGTAATAAGGTTAGACTGTAATTTTTTTGCAATACCTCATAGTTTAGTTATATTAATTTTACTGACTTTTTATCACTATAGTTCAATATAGTTTGATCGAGAATATTTTTAAGGATCATTTAATTTTTTTATACAGCGAAATGTTGATTGTATTATTTTCAATACTTCTATTATTATTATATAAGGCTCTTTGTGAGATGTGATAAAACCACTGTCTTCGGGCTTTTATCTATACATATAATAAATCTGTAGAAAAGTCGTGTCTGTAATTCTAATATATTCTTGAAAAAACAAGTCCAGGGGACTAAATAAAGGGTTCTGAAGCCAAATTAGTGGTTTTTAGAATTTTTGTCTGTCTGTCTGTCTTTCTGTCTGTCTGTCTGTCTGTCTGTCTGTGTATTCCGGATTCACGCAAAAACTACTGAACCGATTTACATGAAATTTTGTATGTAGGTAGTCAGTAACCCGGGGCAACTTATAGGCTACTTTTTATCCCATTACGGAACTTCAAAAAAGGAAGGTTAAGTATATTAATTTCCTTTAGATGTTAATTTTCTGTTGTATCTTAGTTATAGGCGGAATGACGGGTGTTTTTCAAATAAATACCATATTACCATATTTGTAAATAAAGTTTAAAATATAGTTATAATCTTGGTAAAATAATTTAAAACTACACCGATTTCGTATTCAAAACAGCGCCATCTATCATCAAATGGAAAAAGTTGTATATTTTGCCTTCAGTTACTAATAAATGAAATAATATAAATAACTTACATTTATATAATTAAATTATTAGATTTTTAAAATTGTTAAAAAATTGTAACGTTCAGTTTTTTAGTATTTTGTTATTTTATTTTAAAAGTGTAATAATTTCAATAGATAATAGTGATGTCTATCAAAAATACGAAAATTGATAAGGTATTTATTTCAATTATTAATATATATGTAGAGTGATAAAAACTGGTCTGTCTGCAATTGTTGCAGAATTTTCATTATCATCATAGTTTTATTAAAGAGATTTTAATGTAAGTCATGGCCAGATTGTAGAATTGATCATATATCATAAAGTAGTCTATCATTTCGTGAAAACACTTAAAAAAAAGGACTGAAATGAATGTGTATTTAACACTATTTGATGACCGTGTAATTATATAGCTTGACCAAATCAATGAATAGAAATGTTTTGAAGTTATTAGTAACTAAACACAACGTTGCTATTTCATAATATGGTCATATGACGATATCATTATCGTTTTTCACCGCTAGCGGCGATGATAGCTTATTTTTAACAGAAACAGAACTTTTAAGAGATATGACATCACTTTATCCTTTATTGATTTGATATAATAAATAAATGTTCGTTTCTATTGCTGATATTACTAGATTGTATAGTTTTGGCTTTCATTATTTCATGTAATATTAGCGCCACCTACTTACTTCTAAATAAATTAAAATGGCAAGACATTGATAAAATGAAATAATACAATGCTACTGAATATACGATGTAAATAATTGAATCATTTACATTACGTTCATCCCGCGTTGGAATCAGTGCAGCGAACTCTTTTTTGGCCAAAAACTCTACAGCCTGTGCCCAGTAGTAGTATGTATGTAAGCTGCTTTTTTACTTTTCATGGGGCAATGTATGCAGTTTCTATTTCATTCGTGTTTTCGGGTATGATAATTTATGTTTTCACTCTACCGTAAATATTAAGGCTTGCAAAGATGAGTAGAACTCTTTATCTTCAGCCTATCAAAAGTCCACTGAAATGAACATAGGCCTCCCCCATAAATTGTCAAGTAGCTGGATATTTGCTATAGTGGCGGGTTGGCAACCGCAGCTATTATTATTTTGATTTGTTGTCAAGAAGATGATGCAGATCATCCCATCTACTGTTTTTTTCCTATGTCGCCTCTTACGACGGGACGATATGATGTGTTGGATTTTCTTTCACCGCCACAACAGTGCGAACATTTTTCTACTCCCGTTCATGAGTGTAGTGTTCCTTACGTTCACTGTATATAAAATTTATAAGGAATAATAGTAATTTTAAGGATTTTATTCGCGTTTAATTTTAACTATTTAAATTCCCGATGGTTTGGGCAATTTATAGCACCCGTGGTCACGGGACGGGTGGGAGAACTGAGGTGTTTGACGACCTGATGTCATAGTTAAAATAGAATAGTTAAAATGCAGTAGTAGTTTGAATTTAATTTTATTAATCATGGAGTCCTTAGCAGATAGTAGCACTCAGCCATCTTCCGTATTAAAATTAGGATATTTTTAATTTCAATAGCCTCGCGAATCATCATTGGTAGGATTAGGTGTTCTATTGCAAGAATTTGTTGTATATAATGGTTGGGACGATACTAAACATGTTTACATACTTTAGATTTCCCGGAGCTTCGGTACTTTCATTCGGTGAGGAGTCAAGATGCGTAAAAAACTTGTAACATTAGTTTTAATCCATGTGTGGTATTCATTATTATAGAACTGTCTTTATGAAATTTTCAAGTCTACTCGAAGTAAATAAAAATATCTATATCTTTTTATGGTGCCAATCAATATTAAATAGGACCAATGATATGAATAAAATGTCTCAAATAAACATTATATTACTTTGTTAAAACTAAATTCACTTTAACTATGATTTAATATATATATGTAAAGAGTAAAATGTAAGTAATAATAATACATTTTGATTTCAAGACTATTTACCTTTCTTATGTATATATCGGAATCGGAAAACACGCCATATATAAAAAATAGTAGGAGTTTCTAGACATATTATAAATATATTCACGTGTTTCTGTAGCATCTTACCAATCATCTACGTCTAATAGTATTTTAGAATGAAAAAAAATCTCCGACAGATATAGAGACATAGACATCAAGGTGACTAAAAGTGATCGAATATTTCTAAATTTGACACGGACCAGCATGTAATGATGCCCCTAAATTCAAGCACACGCGAGCGAAGCCGCGGGTAAAAAGCTAGTTATAAATATATTTATAAATTCCACATTAGGATTTTATACTCTATCAAAAAGTGGCACTTTACATAAATAATTACACATCGGTTTTTCACCATCATCTTATATGGTAGAGCCACACTGCAGCTATATTATGGTTATAGCACGAACGGGTCGGTTCGGCCGGAGAAAACTACCAGCGTAACATAGCAGCTTAATACTGCTGTGTTCGTATGGTGAGTGTAAAAAACCGAATAACGTTTTTACTGGAAACTAGGCTTTACATCGTAGTCCTCAGGGGTGACAACACATCTGAATTTTGATTCTTAATTGAAGATAAATGTAGATTTCTATGGGTTATTACTTGTAGGACATTCAAACACTAGTTCCATGAGGGAATCGTAACCCTGTCCCGAAAAGTCTCAATTATACTAATAGCCACTGCAGTATTGAGTCGTTAAGAAAAGAGGGGTTTAATAAAAGTCTTTGAATTATGAAAGTAACAATATATTAATTTACATTTTAGCAGCAAAATAAAGAAGTCTTCGAACAGCACCAAAGCAGGCATTATAGTCAACGTTTCATAAAATGTATTCAATACTACATAACAATACATTTATATTAAAAACACTTGCGGGATACTTATAAACTACATGAAAATATAATACAAAAGCAAGATTTGTTTGATTTAAAACAGATACTGATGGCAAAAATGTCTAAATTTGTGGACATCAAAGTCCCGGTATCGATACACCTTATAAAACGCGTAGCCTTAAAGCATACCAATGCTCACAATGCATACCAATGAGCAGCCCGTTTTTAGCCATAACCGCTAGATTCGTTGCATCAGCTTATACTAAGTACATTACACGCAAGTTATAAATAATTGACGTTGTTAGAGAAGGGATTGTATTTGGCGTCTAGCCGAGAAGATGGCCATGTCCTAGGGCTGGAGCAGCTACTAAGGTTTTAACCACGCGAGCGGTAGCGGGATGGGCAGCATGTCCTTGCCTGTTCACGACTGCGTTGAACCTGAAAGAAACGAAAGTTATTTGAGTATAGTATTTATTCATTGCGTCACAACCTCTGGTACTGAGAACGTTATACAACAGTCCACCTGTCAAGCGTAACGAATAATACACATTGTTTCCAAAATGTGAAAAGCTCATTCCCAGTAGTGGACTTTTTGAATAATTGACTTGATGAATAAAATAGACTTTTTAAATATATTAAAGGCCATTGTGCCTTAATACTAAATTGCACGTCGTAAATTTAAAATGCAAGTAGAGAATTTTTATCCGCAATTTTTTTTCTGATCGTTAAAACTTAATTAAAACAAGCTGGGTCAGTTGGCAAGCCACGTGTACATGATTCTTATATTAGGTAACAGAAAATTACAAATAACTTCTTTAAGACTGTATATAGGAAAAAAAGGGAGGCCACCATCTTGTCTTGTGGCTTAATTGGTTATTTTAAACGTTTTTGGAAATGGAAAAACTGAAAGAAATTTAGCACCATAAGAAATGAATGTTTATTAATGTAATTAAAATATTTTCTTTCGACATGTAAGACATATAAGACATTCAAATTTGGACTGTCAAGCTTAATTCTACTGCGATTTCGAAATGAGTTTCCTCTGACCGGCGAACAAACGACAGAAGAAAGTCAACAGGTCTCCTATTTTTAGTTAGCTTGTTGTTGTGTGTATTCGAAATTAATTCGTAATAAAAAGTGAGTAATAAGACGAATATAAAATTAACGGTAATAATACCAAGGGCATACCCGTCAAAAGTTAATTAAAAAAAATACTTAAAAAGTTACCCATTGTGATCATCAGCGGTGTAGTCAACGGTACGGACGGTGCCATCGGGCTCGACTAGAGAGTATTGACCCTTCACCACGTCACCGTCGCGCGCCTCCCACTGACTCTTTTGATCGCCGGTGTGGGCATCAGAGACTCCGTAGTTAAACTGGTAGCGGGGGTGGGACTGTAAATAATAAATAGATAATTTACATTTAGTAAAATCTACAAAATATTCAAAGGCATTGTTATCCCTTTTGAGTTCACAGTTGCTAACAAACCTTCCCAAGATGGTGCCAGTTGGTATATATTATGTGGTAGAGCCACGTTGCAACTATATATAGTTACACCACAAATGAGTCGGCTAAACTAGTGTAGTACCACGCTGTTTGTGTGAAACAGCAGAAAAATCCTGCAGAGTTGACAAGGCGTCTGCATTTTGATTCTAAACAAGGAGAGATGTAGATGTATATGGGCCACAGCATCCACTTACCATCAGTTGAACTGTGTGCTTTCTTGTTATCCTTATTCTATAAAACAATCTTGAAATATTTACTCACAACAATGTTGAGGCGGTTTAGTAAGAATTGAAAAATAAATGTTCGATGGATGATTCGAAGTAAACACAACAATGTTCGATAAATTTTTCGGTATCAGGCTTATCATAACCGTGTTCGTCAATCAGCAGGTGAAACACGTGCAGGCAAGATTGACGTTTCTCCTCCCAAACTTCATCTTCTTCATCATCATTATTATTATTTTTATTATAGCCTTTCAAAAGTAGACTGCTGAGTATAGGTCTGACACCTTTTTTTACAAGGGGAAATGCCTACGCATACCTGCCTCGCGGGGGCAAGGACGGGTTATGTCGGACTCACACCGACTAAAACCCCATGGTGTTCCACCTTCGTGGCATATTGGCAGGGCCACGGGAACGCTTTCGCACACATCCGCGGCCTCACCTGCGCTGGCCGCCCCATGGCGGTCTCTCCTCGGGAGAGGACTACTCCTCCCCATCTCCTTCTCAGGTAAGGCGCACCAGAACACATGGCGCGCCCTCCTCCTCGGCCTCCAATTTAAGTGTGAGACACCTAGTTTTATGTCATTCCTTGAGAGAGGTCTGTGTTCGGCAGTGGCCTTACATACATACATAAACACTCACGCCTGTCACCCAGAGGGGTAGGCAGAGATTATGGACTTCCATTTAGCACGATCCTGACACACCTCTCTCGCTTCCTCCACATCTATATACCTACGCATTCACGCTCGTCGGTTAAAGGTACTCTTGATTTGGCCCATTTTTAATATATCGCCAATTTGATCGATAAACTTTCGCCTAGGGCGACCCTTCCCGACTATGCCGTTCACCTCTGCAACATAAATTTGTTTTGTCACTCTTTACTCATTCATTTTTTCTACATGGCCAAACCACCGAAGCAATTCTTATCCTTATTCCTTTCCTGATGTGTTGTCACCTTACACTTATTTAAAGAAAATATTTTTCTGTCCTGAACTTATTATTAAACTTCATCATCTGTTACATTAAAGCCAAGTAACATTTCCCCGTCTAATATTTATAAAATACGATTGACCAAATGCGCATGATCTGTGACAAATTTTGAAATTTATTATTACGAGCTATAAATAATTGCACTGAGTGCGAATACTAGTAGCTAGTAGTGTTGCTCAATATACTTACATAAACCTCAACAGGGGCAACGGCGTGGGCGATGGGTGCTGCGTGGTACACTGGTGCTGCATGTGCAACGAGAGCACTGTGACCTGTAATTTGTCTTTATCATAAATACAGTTTAGCTTACCTGTTATAGCCTTCCTGAACTAATAAAATCTTTATATATAAAAATCAACTGCCGTGCGTTAGTCTCGCAAAAACTCAAAAATGTCTAGATCGATTTTAATGTAATTTTTGTGTTTGAGTGGGTCCCTGAATTAGATAGACAATTGGACCCAGTAGGTGGCGCTATTGTCGAGATACAGAAACGACCCATGCGAAGCCGGGGCGGATCGCTAGTCTATTATAATAATAATATTATCAGACTGATTCGTTAGTAAAAGAGTGTGTGTGTATGTGTACTTATTTACGCACGTAGGAAGTTAAACTTCTTTAGCGCAAAAAAACAAAAAAAGACTTGAGAGAGAATTACCCACTGAAGTTGCCGCTTTTGGGTCTCAGTGTGCGCGCGCATCGTAACAACTTTATGTTGTGGTTTTAACTGTCAGTGTGCGCGCGCATCGTTAAAAAAATTAATTCTCATATTTTTCCCAAACGCCCCAAAAGAAGTATAAATTAAAAAACTACTCATGCTTACCTTTTAACTTTTAAAGGAATGTTCGTCCAACAAACTAAAAATAGATTTAAGTACAACCCATAAGATATAATCGCTAAAAATAATTTTACCATAATGTCCATTGGTTTCCATTTATGTCCAGTAGCAACTATAATATGTATAGGCGAATGCCGTGTTCTGATTTGAAGGGTAAGAGATATTGTGTAGTAACAAGCTGTGAAAAAGTGTCTTACAACCTGTAACTATACTGGTTTTTAACCCTCAGGAGCATTAAAAAATCCGTGGATTCTTTGTTTAAAATATTTGTATAAAAGTCTACTCTATCCTCTACCCCGAAAGTCTTGTACAATTTAACAATATGAGCTTTAAACAAGCCTAAATTAAATAAATAGTTTTGACATTGACCTTCATTTTTGAAGACGTTTGATAGTGTCCGTGGGCTACAGTAACCTGTAGTGGTGGACTGTTTACTCGTGTCATTGATTTACTAAAAGAATCATTCATTCATTCGTCAAAACATTCTTATAGAAGAATAATTAATTAATTATTTTTATTATTGAAAACACAAAGAATTACCAAGTATTAAATTTATAGAGGATCTACAAAAATTTAATTTGTCAGATGTAAGAATAAACGCTATTCATATTATCAAAATGAAAGCCGTATTTTTGGTAAAATTAGTTATTAAATATGATAGTATACGTCATTATTAGGTTATAACAACTCAAATGCTGGACGTAAACATTCAAAGTACGCGATTCATCGATAATTGAACAGAACAAATTGTATCTTGGCCGCAATTGATCCCCATGGCCCACAATATATGGGAATGATATTCCTCAAACCATTGAAGTCACAAGTTAGTCTTAGTATTCACCTCAGTTATTTCTCAGGACAAAGGATGATGAAAGTGCTGCAATGAAAAATGTATAATATTTTCTTAAAGTTACCTAGTCCGATGCCATAATTCGAAGCATAAGCCGGTGCGGCATATGTAGCATACGATGGTGCTGGTGCTGGGTGCCCTAGGACTATGCTCTGCGATGAAACTGCTCCGTGCGGACTCGCAATAAGTCCTCCACGAACTACGCTCAAGAGAGCGCAAACACTGACAATCTGGAAACAAAAGTAATAATAATAATTACACAATAAGTATAATGTGGTTTTAAGGGACGACGTTTTCTTAAAATATATCCAGAATTATTTAAATGGATTAGCGAGTAATCAGAACTAGTTCTTAGAGAATTCTAACAACGGTTAAGAATAATGCTGTTAAGTTTCTTATGTTTATCCCGAGAAATAAATCTCAAATATGTGTTAGAAAATCGAAATGATTATAGGGTGGATTATAGTAGTTTTAATTTTTTTTTATAAATATGTTCTTGATTAACGCTACCCGAAAAATACCTTATTATAATGTTATTCTTTACTTTAAGGCAGTTACTTAAAATGTATATAAATTATTATTTTTAATAACACATTATAAGATTTTAGTTTTTATTATAAGTGATATTTTATTTATGTGTTACCTTTGCAAACATTTTCTAGGGTTTATTTTAAAGTTTAGCTGTGTACTTCACGCTTAGTACTAGGGCTTGATGTGTGCCTAAATCTAAGATATCTGCGCTTATATAGGGGACCGCATGTTCTACACATACGTATTTAGGACCTACCTAAGCTGCGGCTACAGGAAACTACACAAGCATATGTACATATACTGGGCGCAGCCCTCTAATGAAACAAGTCGAACCATATAATATATTAATATAGACAAGACTAAGATAAATTAAAGATAACTAAAATATTTCAGCCGATATTAAATAATTTAATATTAAAAATGTTGCACAACCGATTTCAATATAAATTATTAAGAATAATTAAAAACTAGTGATCAGACCTTGATCAAATTTATATAGGACCACACGAGAAGCCAAAGCTTTCAAATAGAAAAATATCGTCGAAATCGGTTCACCCAGAAAAAAGTTATGAGGTAACACACATAAAAACATACAATCGAATTGAGTACCTATTCCTTTTTGAAGCCGTTAGAAAAATAATTAAAAATTAAAAATTTTGTGCAACCGACTTCAATATAAGTTATTAAGAATAACTCAAAAACTATTGATCTGACCTTGATCAAATTCATATGGGACTACACGAGAAGTACCAGCTTTCAAATAAAAAAAAATCATCAAAATCGGTTTGTCCAGTAAAAAGTTATGAGGTAACACACATAAATCTACCATTTTGCATCTACCATGGGGAGTGCTCTGAGGAATTGTTCGGATTAATCCCAGCCGCCAAATTTCACGAACGCACATCGCGGCAGAACTCCCGATACCATCCACACCATTTGGCGGTCCACCACTGTGCGATTTAGAAGATGTTTTCTTCCTCGCACGACTTCCTTGTGGAATCGATTACCATCAGCGATTTTTCCGGACCGATACGACTTAGGGACCTTCAAGAAAAGCGCGTACTCCTTTTTAAAAGGCCGGCAACGCATCTGCAATTCCCTCCCTGGTGTTGCAGTTGTTCATGGGCGGCGAAAGTCACTTACCATCAGGTGAGCCGCATGCTCGTTTGCCCCTACTTACTTACTTATCTTCACGCACAATCCCTGACGGGGTAGCCAGAGAGAACAGATCGCCAAGTGTCACGATCCTTACATATCTCTTTCGCTTCTTTCTGATTCATTATCTTCTTCATACATGCACGTCTAGGTATCCGAGTACTCTTGACCCTACCCTCTTCGAGCAATTTGCTCACATGGTCTTCGAAAGTTAGTTTCGGTCTACCTCGACACCTTTTAATATTAACTTTCGCGCTATATATTTTCTTCACCATTCGGTCTTCACTCATTCGCTCAACGTGCCCAAACCACCGAAGCACGCCCTTATCAATTTTTGTGATAAGGTCATCTTTCAAACCTGCCATATTGCGAATCTCTTCGTTTCGCTCGTTTGCCCCCTATCCTATAAAAAAAAAGAAAAACATACAGTCGAATTGAGTACCGTCTCCTTTTTGGAAGTCGGCAGATAATAATAAATTACAACTCACATCAATAAACTAGAACTAGAAGTGGTCGCCTTTTATCGAGCTCAGGGAGTTATATGCATGCCATTAAGACTTTAATAACCATTTGTAAAATGTTTGTATGTCTTTCTGTCTATATGTCTATATATCTGTTTGTCTGGGCTAATCTTCGGAATGATTGAACCAATCGTGATGAAATTTCACGAACAGAAAGAGCAATATCAGGAGTGATCTAGGCGATATTTTATCTCAAAAACTTGGTAGTATATTTATATAAAATCAAAAAATTTAGGTCGCTACTTACAAAATAAAATTAATCAACAATTCTTATTTTAATTTCTTATCGACTATAAAAATATAACCTACAATTGGAGATACCCAACCAGTAGTAAATTATGTACGAATAGATAAAGAAATAATAAAAACGATACGCGATTATATTAATACCTTTCACATTCTAAAGTGGACTATATCCATGTGGAGTATCCAAATTCTTCTAACGTTCGTACATTTTAACAAAACCAATAATTGATATCGAAACTATACGTTTATTATACAGCTATCTACGAGAATGAAGTAAAAATTAATTAAAAAGATATATAATATACATTGAAACTTGTAAGTAGACTAATTTTTTATATCTGAGAAATATAAGTTGAACAATAGTGCCAAGGACTTACATAATACATACATAATAAATACATAATACAATCTTAGACCCGATTGTAGTAAATTCAGAAAAAATTTTTTTTCGCAGTTTATTGAATATGAATTGCTTGATGAAGTATAAAATTAAAATAAACTTCGTAATAAACGAAACATTTTTTATTCACAGATTTTTTTTTATATTAAAGACTACTGCAGGATAAGGGCTGCTGAGGAAGAAAAGAAGGTATACAATCACGTGTTTTGTCCCTTTGTACCTTACTACAAAAAATACTAGGCAAAAATATTTTCAATTATCAAGAAGTTTTTATTTTAATTCAATTATAATTTAGATGATATAGGACGGTAAGTACTCTACTGTGGTATTATGATACTATGACACTTGTAATGTGATGATTACCTTGGCAACATACGCCGCATATTATAGGTTATGATTATCATTACAATTGGTAATGCACGCTGAGATTTAGCGTGCTCGAATTCTTCACGCCCCGCACCTTCTTAATTGAGATCTAAAATATATACTAGAATGTTCTTGATAATTTAAACATATATTATTATCTATAAGAAATAATACGTGAGCAAAAGTTATAAATCACCACATGTGATTAATATAGTAAGCTTATTTTTGTATCTTAATCGAACCATATTTAAGTAGGATGGATTATTCTCTAGCTCACTACTAAACAAGATATTATATAGGTTGTAATAAGTATAAGTAAAAATACGAAAATGGATACAATAGGTAGCATTTTACATGATTAGTTCTACATCAAATTATTCAAATGCCAAGTTCGTACAAAAATGGTTATAGCTTCCTATCATATGACATACATGAACGTAACGAACTTTGCAGTAAACCACCACTGTCCTAAGCTATCCTGAGGGTTGCCAGCGTAAACCAAGAGTACTACGGATGAAAGTGCTATAATAATTACTAATTAAAAATTAGCGAAAGTGGTATGTCAGGGTCGGTCTCTTGGCGATCGATCCTCTCTGCCTAACCCGCAAAAGAAAACGTAAATCTATAGTAAGCATAGTCGTTTTCTTGTAGTATACAATAACAGTTAGTGATAACAGTTATAATGCAGCTAGTTTTAGATAATTTACTATGCAATTGTAACTAATTTTTAACTAATTCATAATTTTATAAGTTGCTTGACTATTATTTGACTTTAATTGACTATTAATCGTTAACTTATTAAGCCTACTTAGCTGTGATAGTTTTCCTTGCAACTTCATTGTATTAATTATTATTACGCATACTTTTCACATTTCCGAAAATCCGAGGAACAAAACATGCTGGCTAATTCCCTAGCTAATTTGGAAGGGTTACGACAAGATACTAATCGTAATTTTTTTTTTGATTTCCAACTCTGGACAAATTCTAGATTCAAAATGACGAACCCAAAACAAAATTACAGTTTTTGACTTGGTAAATACCATCACCTCCAACTTTTTATCAATGCCAGTCACACCATTCGGCCGCTAAGATAGGCCGCTACGAAGATACTATTACGGGAATTTCATTCAAAACCAATAAAAATATTCTCAAAGAGGTTTGAAAACTCTTAAAGACTGCTTTGTTTCATCAAGAAAACGCCGTCGCTCACAAGTTAGCCGCTACGATGCCTGCAATTAGAGATATTGGATTAAAAATACTTGAGTATCCTCCATATTTACCAGACCTTATACGCAGTGATTTTTATCTATTTGCGGGATTGAAGAAGTATTTGATACTACAGAGGTATAACAATGATAAATAAAAAAAGTTTTAGATGCTTACTATGAACAGTTTTTAGGAAGGAAATTTCAAGCTTAGAAAAAAGCCGTTCCAAGTTAATTACACTGAAAAGTGACTTTGACGAGAAATGTAATAACATTAAATAAAAGTTATTGAAAGCATAGCATACTATTTTCCATTTTTACTGACCATCATTAACCATCATTACAGCCCTTCACAAGCCACTGCTGAACATAGGCATCCCCCAAGGAATACCATAAAGCACGGTCCTGAGCCACCTGCATCTATCGACTTCCTTCATATCTTACCAGATCGGTCACTCCATCTAGTGAGGGGTCACCCTACACTTTGCCTACCGGTACGAGGCTGTCACTCGGGAACCTTTTTTCCCATCTGTTCTCGGTTTTTCGAGCTATATGGCCGGCTCATTGCCACTTCAGCTTACTAATCCGTTGGGCTATATAAATCACTCTGGTTTTACTGCGAATATCCTCATTTCTAAAATTATAACGAAGAGAAACCCTGAGCATAGCCCTCTCCATATCTCGCTAAGCGACCTTGAGCCTCCTCAAACGACCAGCAGCGAAAGACCACGTCTCAGATCCATAAGTCATCACTGGCAACACGCACTGGTACTATCTCTTTCGGAAGGAGGAGACGAGCTCCGCCTGAGGAGATAGCCAGACTCTACGGGCAATATCGCGCGGCTACAAAGGCGCTGCAGTTCGCCATTGCCAACGCCAGGTATCGGTCCTGGAATAAGCTCCTGGGGGGCTCAACGAAGATCCCTGGGGGCGCCCATACAGAATCGCCCCCCTTGACGAAAACTCTCCATCCGGGTCTGCTGGAAAGGGTGATCAGCACGCTCTTCCCAGAGGACCAGTCAAGTACCTCATGCCACCCACCATCATCTTGGGAGTGGCAAGGTGAGATGGCGGTGACCGTGGAGGAGCTGGACCGAGCCGTTAACCACTTAATAGCCCGGCACACTGCACCGGGACCCGACAGTATCCCGGGTCGAGCCCTAGTGCTGTGTCTGGCTACCCTGGGGGACAGGCTTAGACAGCTGTTTACCGACTGTATGCGAAGTGCCAAGTTGTGACCAACCTTACCAGATGCAAGGTACACCATTAGGTGCTCACCTACCTGCAAGGTGTTATCGAGGAATACTTGCACGACAGGTACATTCTGTACATGGGGCAAAATGGTAGAAAGATCCGGAGGGAGATCAGACGTGGGGTCCCACAAGGCTCGGTGCTGCGGCCGCTACTGTGGAACCTCGCATATGATGCGGTTCTGCGAGTTGAAATTCTCGCTGGCGTCGATATCGTTTGCTATGCCGATGGCACGTTGGTGGTTGCCAGCGGAGTTGCCAAAGAGCAATATCAGGAGTGATCTAGGCGATATTTTGTCTCAAAAACTTGGTAGTATATTTTTGTAAAATCAAAAAATTTTGGTCGCTAGTTAGAAAATAAAATTAATCAACAATTCTTATTTTAATTTCTTGTCGACTATAAAAATATACCCTACAATTGGAGATACCCAACCAGTAGTAAATTATGTACGAATAGATAAAGAAAGAATAAAAACGGTACGCGATTATATTAATACCTTTCACATTCTAAAGTGGACTATATCCATGTGGAGTATCCAAATTCTTCTAACGTTCGTACATTTTAACAAAACCAATAATTGATATCGAAACTATACGTTTATTATACAGCTATCTACGAGAATGGAGTAAAAATTAATTAAAAAGATATATAATATACATTGAAACTTGTAAGTAGACTAAATTTTTTATATCTGAGAAATATAAGTTGAACAATAGTGCCAAGGACTTACATAATACCATCTTAGACCCGATTGTAGTAAATTCTGAAACAATTTTTTTCGCAGTTTGTTGAATATGAATTGCTTGATGAAGTAGAAAATTAAAATAAACTTCGTAATAAACGAAACTTTTTTATTCACAGATTTTTTTATAATAAAGACTACTGCAGGATAAGGGCTGCTGAGGAAGAAAAGAAGGTATATAATCACGTGTTTTGTCCCTTTGTACCTTACTACAAAAAATTCTAGGCAAAAATAGTTTTAATTATCAAGAAGTTTTTATTTTAATTCATTTATAATTTAGATGATATAGGACGGTAAGCACTCTACTGTGGTATTATGATACTATGACACTTGTAAAGTTATGATTACCTTGGCAACATACGCCGCATATTATAGGTTATGATTATCATTACATATATAAAGGATCGCTGCCACCTGATACACTCCATATAGAAATTATATTATTGTTTGATCTTATTAACTAGTGATAGGTTAGATATAGTATATATACCGTTTATACCAGTACATAACTCATTTTTTTTATCATTATAAAAATATAGTGATGCGAAAGAGTATTTCATTTACACTTTGTATGTGCACATATTACTTCACAAAACTCAAAATTTCTAATAAAAAAAGTAATAAGGTTAGACTGCAATTTGTATGCAATATCTCATAGTTTAGTCATATTAATTTTGCTGACTTTGTAACACTATAGTCCAATATAAAGTTTGATCTAGAATATTTTTAAGGATAATTTAATTTTTTTATACAGCGACATGTTGATTGTATTATTTTAAATACTTCTATTATTATATAAGGCTCTTTGTCGTTGCTAATAAGATGTGATAAAACCACTGTCTTCGGGCTTTTATTATAAATATATTTATAATTTCCACATTAGGATTTTTTACTCTATCAAAAAGTGGCACTTTACATAAATAATTACACATCGGTTTTTCACCATCATCTTATATGGTAGAGCCACACTGCAGCTATATTATGGTTATAGCACGAACGGGTCGGTTCGGCCGGAGAAAACTACCAGCGTAACATAGCAGCTTAATACTGCTGTGTTTCGTATGGTGAGTGTAAAAAACCGGATAACGTTTTTACTGGAAACTAGGCATTCCATCGTAGTCCTCAGGGGTGACAACACATCTGATTTTTGATTCTTAATTGAAGATAAATGTAGATTTCTATGGGCTACAACATGTGCTTATTTGTCACTGCCAACCAATTATTGCTTGTAGGACATTCAAACACTAGTTCCATGCGGGAATCGTAACCCTGTCCCGAAAAGACTCAATTATACTAATAGCCACTGCAGTATTGAGTCGTTAAAAAAAGAGGTGTTTAATAAAAGTCTTTGAATTATGAAAGTAACAATATTTTAATTTACATTTTAGCAGCAAAATAAAGAAGTCTTCAAACAGCACCAAAGCAGGCATTATAGTCAACGTTTCATAAAATGTATTCAATACTAACAATACTTTTATATTAAAAACACTTGCGGGATACTTATAAACTACATGAAAATATAATACAAAAGCAAGATTTGTTTGATTTAAAACAGATACTGATGGCAAAAATGTCTTAATTTGTGGACATCAAAGTCCCGGTATCGATACACCTTATAAAACGCGTAGCCTTAAAGCATACCAATGCTCACAATGCATACCAATGAGCAGCCCGTTTTTAGCCATAACCGTTAGATTCGTTGCATCAGCTTATACTAAGTACATTACACGCAAGTTATAAATAATTGACGTTGTTAGAGAAGGGATTGTATTTGGCGTCTAGCCGAGAAGATGGCCATGTCCTAGGGCTGGAGCAGCTACTAAGGTTTTAACCACGCGAGCGGTAGCGGGATGGGCAGCATGTCCTTGCCTGTTCACGACTGCGTTGAACCTGAAAGTAACGAAAGTTATTTGAGTATAGTATTTATTCATTGCGTCACAACGTCCGGTACTGAGAACGTTATACAACAGTCCACCTGTCAAGCGTAACGAATAATACACATTGTTTCCAAAATGTGAAAAACTCATTCCCAGTAGTGGACTTTAACGCTATGATGAAGATGATTGACTTGATGAATAAAATAGACTTTTTAAATATATTAAAGCCCATTGTGCCTTAATACTAAATTGCACGTCGTAAATTTGAAATGAAAGTAGAGATTTCTTTTCCGCAAAATTTTATTTTTATTTCCTGATCGTTAAAACTTAATTAAAACAAGCTGGGTCAGTTGGCAAGCCACGTGTACATGATTCTTATATTAGTTAACAGAAAATCACAAATAACTTCTTTAAGGCTGTATATAGGAAAAAAAGGGAGGCCACCATCTTGTCTTGTGGCTTAATTGGTTATTTTAAACGTTTTTGGAAATGGAAAAACTGAAATAAATTGAGCACCATAAGAAATGAATGTTTATTAAATGTAATTAAAATATTTTCTTTCGACATGTAAGACATATAAGACATTCAATTTTGGACTGTCAAGCTTAATTCTACTGCGATTTCGAAATGAGTTTCCTTTGACCGGCGAAGAAACGACAGAAGAAAGTCAACAGGTCTCCAATTTTAACTTAGCTTGTTGTTGTGTGTATTCGAAATATATGTCCGACAAATTGAGTAATAAGAGGAATATAAAATTGACGGTAATAATACCAAGGGCATACCCGTCAAAAGTTAATTAAAAAATACTTAAAAAGTTACCCATTGTGATCATCAGCGGTGTAGTCAACGGTACGGACGGTGCCATCGGGCTCGACTAGAGAGTATTGACCCTTCACCACGTCACCGTCGCGCGCCTCCCACTGACTCTTTTGATCGCCGGTGTGGGCATCAGAGACTCCGTAGTTAAACTGGTAGCGGGGGTGGGACTGTAAATAATAAATAGATAATTTAGATTTAATAAAATCTACAAAATATTCACAGGCATTGATATCCCTTTTGAGTTCACAGTTGCTAACAAACCTTCCCAAGAAGGTGCCAGTTGGTATATATAATGTGGTAGAGCCACGTTGCAACTATATATAGTTACACCACAAATGAGTCGGCTAAACTAGTGTAGGACCACGCTGTTTGTGTGAAACAGCAGAAAAATCCTGTAGAGTTGACAACGTGTCTGCATTTTGATTCTAAACAAGGAGAGATGTAGATGTATATGGGCCACAGCATCCACTTACCATCAGTTGAACTGTGTGCTTTCTTGTTATCCTTATTCTATAAAACAATCTTGAAATATTTACTCACAACGATGTTGAGGCGGTTTAGTCAGAATTGAAAAATAAGTGGGATGTAAACACAACAATGTTCGATAAATTTTTCGGTATCAGGCTTATCATAACCGTGTTCGTCATTCAGCAGGTGAAACACGTGCAGACGAGATTGACGTTTCTCCTCTCACACTTCATCTTCATCATCATCATTATTATTATTTTTATTACAGCCTTTCAAAAGTAGACTGCTGAGCATAGGTCTGAATCAAATGCAAGTGTGAGAAACCTTTTTTTTTACATGGGGAAATGCCTACGCATACCCGCTTCGCGGGGGCAAGAACTGGTTATGTTGGACTCACACCGACTAAAAACACATGGTGTTCCACCTTCGTCGCATATTGGCAGTACCACGGGAACACTTTCGCACACATCCGCGGCCCCACCTGCGCTGGCCGCCCCACCTGCGCTGCTCTCCTCGGGTGAGGACTACCCCTCCCCATCTCCTTCTCAGGTAAGTCGCACCAGAACACATGGTGCGCCCTCTTCCTCGGCCTCCAATTTAAATGTGAGACACCTAGTTTTATGCCATTCCTTGAGAGAGGTCTGTGTTTGGCAGCGGCCTTACACTTATTTAAAGAAAATATTTTTCTGCCCTGAACTTATTATTAAATTTCATCATCTGTTACATTAAAGCCAAGGAACATTTCCCCGTCTAATATTTATAAAATACGATTGACCAAATGCGCATGATCTGTGACAAATTTTGAAATTTATTATTACGATTTATAAATAATTGCATTGAGTGCGAATACTAGTAGCTAGTAGTGTTGCTCAATATACTTATACTTACATAAACCTCAACAGGGGCAACGGCGTGGGCGATGGGTGCTGCGTGGTACACTGGTGCTGCATGTGCAACGATAGCACTGTGACCTGTAATTTGTCTTTATCATAAATACAGTTTAGCTTACCTGGTATAGTATTTCTGAACTAATAAAATCTTTATATATAGAAATCAACTGCCGTGCGTTAGTCTCGCGAAAACTCAAAAATGTCTAGATCGATTTAAATGTAACTTTTTGTGTTTGAGTGGGTCCTTGAATTAGATAGACAATTGGACCCAGTAGGTGGCGCTATTGTCGACATACAGAAACCACCCGTGCGAAGCCGGGGCGGATCGCTAGTCTATTATAAAAATAATATTATCAGACTGATTCGTTAATAAAAGAGTGTGTGTGTGTGTGTGTGTGTGTGTGTGTAAAATTATGGTAAAAATAATTTTACCATAATGTCCATTGGTTTCCATTTATGTCCAGTGGCAACTATATGTATAGGCGAATGCCGTATTCTGATTTGAAGGGTGAGAGATCTTGTGTAGTAACAGGCTGTGAAAAAGTGTCTTACAACCTGTAACTATACTGGTTTTTAACCCTCAGGAGCATTAAAAAATCCGTGGATTCTTTGTTTAAAATATTTGTATAAAAGTCTACTCTATCCTCTACACCAAAAGTCGTGTTTAATTTAACAATATGAGCTTTAAACAAGCCTAAATTAAATAAATAGTTTTGACATTGACCTTCATTTTTGAAGACGTTTGATAGTGTCCGTGGGCTACAGTAACCTGTAGTGGTGGACTGTTTACTCGTGTCATTGATTTACTAAAAGAATCATTCATTCATTCGTCAAAACATTCTTATAGAAGAATAATTAATTAATTATCTTTATTATTGAAAACACAAAGAATTACCAAGTATTAAATTTATAGAGGATCTACAAAAATTTAATTTGTCTGATGTTAGAATAAACGCTATTCATATTATCAAAATGAAAGCCGTACTTTTGGTAAAATTAGTTATTAAATATGATAGTATACGTCATTATTTGGTTATAACAACTCAAACGCTGGACGTAAACATTCAAAGTACGCGATTTATCGATAATTGAACAGAACAAATTGTATCTTGGCCGCAATTGATCCCCATGACCCACAATATATGGGAATGATATTCCTGAAACCATTGAAGTCACAAGATGGTCTTAGTATTCACCACAGTTATTTCTCATGATAAAGGATGATGAAAGTGCTGCAATGAATAATTTATAATATTTTCTTAAAGTTACCTAGTCCGATGCCATAATTCGAAGCATAAGCCGGTGCGGCATATGTAGCATACGATGGTGCTGGTGCTGGGTGCCCTAGGACTATGCTCTGCGATGAAACTGCTCCGTGCGGACTCGCAATAAGTCCTCCACGAACTACGCTCAAGAGAGCGCAAACACCTACAATCTGGAAACAAAAGTAATAATAATAATTACACAATAAGTATAATGTGGTTTTAAGGGACGACGTTTTCTTAAAATATATCCAGAATTATTTAAATGGATTAGCGAGTAATCAGAACTAGTTCTTAGAGAATTCTAACAACAAATTGTTAAAAAAAATTGTTATTTTTAATAACACATTATAAGATTTTAGTTTTTATTATAAGTGATATTTTATTTATGTGTTACCTTTGTAAACATTTTCTAGGGTTTATTTTAAAGTTTAGCTCTGTACTTCACGCTTAGCACTAGGGCTTGATGTGTGCCTAAAACTAAAATATCTGGGCTTATATAGGGGACCGCATGTTCTACACATACGTATTTAGGACCTACCTAAGCTGCGGCTACAGGAAACTACACAAGCATATGTACATATACTGGGCGCAGCCCTCTAATGAAACAAGTCGAACCATATAATATATTAATATAGACAAGACTAAGATAAATTAAAGATAACTAAAATTTTGCAGCCGATATTAAATAATTAAAATTGAAAATGTTGCACAACCGATTTCAATATAAATTTATAAGAAAAACTTAAAAACTAATGATCAGACCTTGATCAAATTTATATGGGACCACATGAGAAGCACCAGCTTTCAAAGAAAAATATTTATTTATAGGATAGGGTGACAAACGAGCACACAGTCCACCTGATGGTAAGTGGCTACTGTGACCCATAGACATCTACATCTATCATCAATAAAGACTCAAGATGCGTTACCACCCGTGAGGACTAAGATGGAATGCCTATTTGCTAGTAATAAGGGTTTCCGATTCTCTACACTCACCATACGAAACACAGCAGCATTAAGCTGCTATTTTACGTTGGTATTCTGTGAGAGCGTGGTCCTTCCCCGGTCGAGCCGACCCATTTGTGCTACAACTATACTACTAATATAGCTGCAGCATGGCTCTACCACGTGTAAATATCATTGAAATCTGTTCACCCAGAAAAAAGTTATGAGGTAACACACATAAAAGAACATACAGTCGCATTGAGTACCTCCTCCTGTTTGAAGTCGGTAGAAAAATAATAAATTATAACTCACATCAAGAAAAATATAAATGATGGCACATTAACAGATCATTCCCAGGCAAAGCCGGGCAGGTCACTAGTTACAAAATAAAATTAATCAACAATTCTTATTTTAATTTCTTACCGACTGCCAAATATGGAAATTATATAGTAAATATAATTGGCCCAGCCAGTGGTAAATTATTTATGAATTGAAGAAAAAAGAATAAAAACGTTACGCGATCAGATTAATACCTTTCACATTTTAAAGTGGACTACATCCATTTGGAGTATCCACATTCTTCTAACGTCCGTACATTTTAACAAAACCAATAATTGATACCAATATATCTATATGTTTATTATACAGCTATCTACGAGAATGGAGTCAAAATAATTTAAAAAATGTATAATATACATTGAAACCTGTAAGTAGACTAATTTTTTATATCATATTGAACAATAGTGCTAATGACTTACGTAATACATACATAATAAATACATAATACAATCTTAGACCCGATTGTAGTAAATTATGAAAAAAAAAATGTTTCGCAATTTACTGAATATTAATTGCTTGATGAAGTATAAAATAAAAATAAACTTCGTGATAAAAGAAACATTTTTTATTCGCATATTCACAGATTTTTTTTATTATAAAGACTACTGCGGGACAAGGGCTGCTGAGGAAGACAAGAATGTATATAACCACGTGTTTTGTCCCTTTGTACCTTACTACAAAAATTCTAGGGATAAATATTTTTATTTGTCAAAAAGATTTTATTTTAATTCAATTATAATTTAGATGATATAGGACGGTAAGTACTCTACTGTGGTATTATGATACTATGAAACTTTAAAAGTGATGATTACCTTGGCAACAAACGCCGCATATTATAGGTACTGATTAACATTACAACTGTTAATGCACGCTGAGATTTAGCGCGTTCGAATTCTTCACGCCCCTCGCCTTCTTAATTGAGATCTAAAATATATACTAGAATGTTCTTGATAATTTAAACATGTATAATTATGTATAAGAAATAATACGTGAGCTAAAAGTTATAAATCAGTTCTACATCAACATTAACAGTGGTAGAGCTAAGCGGTAGCTTTTGCTGTCGCACGGATGGGCCAGCTCGAACCGGGGTGGTACCACTACCTCACAGAATACCAGCGTGAAGTAGAGGTTTACCTCTGCGTTGCGCTTGGTGAGTGCAGGTGGCCGGAGGCCCATTTCCCCCCCCCCCCCCCATCAACATGGTAGTGGAATTAAATAAAAGACTACCCCAGGAGGGTACCAGCACCCCTGGAGAATCCCTCGCTGAGCATCCACGACCAAACTACTTCACTCCTGAGCGTGGGTGCTCAGGCTGCCCCACGTATTCTGGGGGGGGGGGGGGGGGGGCAAAATTCCGCTCGTGACTAATGCTGCTCGGGGCAAGCGGAGCAATACAACCAAGGCGACCCCTGTCACGCTATCCGTGAATTTTTGCAACATCAGGGGACTTCATTCCAACCTTAACGCTGTCCATTACCATCTAGAGACGGCGCAGCTGGCCTTGCTCTTTTTAACCGACACTCAGGTGTCCACTCCGGCTGATACTTCATATCTCTCCTACCCGGGATACAAATTGAAACACTCCTTTGTGCCCCGGGCTGGAGTTGGCGTATACGTCAGAGAGGACATCTGTTTTCGACGCCTCGGCAGTCTTGAAGGTACGGACCTGTCCATCCTATGGCTGCGCGTAGACAGCGACGCCCATCCCCGCGTCTACGGGTGCCTCTATAGGTCCCATAGCGGTAATGCCGACACAGATCGACTCATCGACCACGTCCAAATGGCTGCAGACTCCGTGCTACAACAGGTCCCATCCGCAGAGATCGTAATACTTGGTGATTTTAACGCACACCACGCTGAATGGCTTGGTTCTCGTTTAACCGATCATGCGGGTAGATCTGTCTATGACTTTGCTTTGGCATATGGTCTAACACAACTGGTTTCTTCGCCTACCCGGACCCCAGATGTGGAAGACCATGTACCTTCCCTGTTGGACCTTCTGCTGACCTCTCATCCGGACCTCATATCAGGTCTCCGTCGATGCCCCTCTGGGCTCTGCGGACCATTGTCTGATCCGGAGTACGGTGCCACTCACGCTCCAATCGCAGTTGCGATCTGCAGCTTGCCGCCGTGTTTGGAACTATAGGTCAGCTGATTGGGACGGGATGCGGTCTTTTTTTGCATCCTACCCTTGGGGGCGGGTATGCTTCTCGCTGGAAGATCCCAGCGTTGTTGCCGATTCTGTTGCTGATGTGGTGCTTTAGGGTATGGAACTTTTTATTCCATCCTCTGTGGTGCCCATCGGAGGCAGATCCCAGCCATGGTTTGGTCGCCCCTGTAAAATAGCATCACGCTATAAGCAGGAGTGCTACCCGGCCTAGGCTGACGCATCAACGTCTCGTGATGTAAACACCAGCGCACTTAAAAAGAAGTATAATTCCGCCTCCAGGTAAGGACGCGGAATACTTCTTTTTAAGTGCGCTGGTGTTTACATTACGAGACGTTGATGCGCCTTGGCAATGACGCTTTTGAAGGCAAAAGCGTCATTGCCAAGGCAAGGTCTGAGCACATCGGCAGAATTGGCGAGAAACTAGTTCGACTTCCTTCGGGAACCCGTGCATTCTGGTCTCTCGCCAAGGCTGTCCAAGGGAACTTCTGTCAGCCATCTCTTCCATCTCTGCACAGGGAGGACGACTCACTGGCCCATGCCGCAAAGGAGAAAGCCGATCTGTTGAGCTCTCTTTTTGCGTCCAACTCGACTCTAGATGACGGAGGGAACACACCGCCGACCATCCCTCGATGTGAGTGCTCTATGCCGGATGTTCTGTTTACACAGTGCCCGGTTCGCAAAGCACTCTTCTCCCTGGACGTCAGCAAGTCGAGTGGGCCCGATGGAGTCCCTCCCATTGTGCTGAAGACGTGTGCTCCGGAGTTGGTACCGGTTTTAACGCGTCTTTTCCGATACTCCTACTCCCAAGGCATAGTCCCGAATTCATGGAAGACAGCTTTGGTCCACCCGATCCCTAAAAAAGGCGACCGCTCAGACCCGTCCAACTACAGACCTATTGCCATCACCTCCTTGTTCTCCAAAATAATGGAATCCATTATAAACTGCCAGCTCATGAGGTATCTTGAGGATCACCAGCTGATTAGTGACCGCCAGTACGGTTTTCGCCGAGGTCGATCAGCTGGTGATCTTCTAGTCTATCTGACTCATAGATAGGCGGAGGCAGTAGAGTCCAAGGGGGAGGCAAAATATACCAGAGCCATGTTGACATCACAGCGTGCTCGGAAAATCTACTGAATCTGGTGAATGATTGGAAGATATACGATGACCTTAGAGTATTCAACTAACAGGAGACGACATTGGAGAGCGTTCCCCGCTGTCAAAAGTACGAGAGCGCGGATCATTCCCGTTATATAAAACTAGTTGCGCCGCGTACGGCGTCAGTTACCAAGTAGTCGTAAGCGTGAGTTGACCTCCACAAAAATGCCGAGTTTTAGTGTGTTTTCTTGTAAAAAAAGATCACAGACCACAAATTTACAAAAAGACGGCGTTACCTTTCATTTTTAAGTATTTATTTTGATTTCAATAATTAATATAAGCATTAAATCTCGAAAATTCTGATCAATATAGCTGAGCAGGTAGTGTTGCCAACTTAAAGTATTAATACTATAGTAAGGACTTTTGCACCATTAGGACATAATTAAATTTTGCTTAATTATAGACAAATGTCGTTTCTCTTTGTTCTAATTACACAAGACCAAATCGTGTTATTGAATAGTCTTAAATTCATCAATATTATTGTGATCTGTTTGCAAAACTATATTATTTCAAACAACATTAATAATCTTTAATTGTTTTCAACGAAATGAAAACATCAATTTAAATTGTTTTATTGTATATAAAACATTTGAAATAGATATTTTCATTTCATTATGTTACGTTATGAAACAAAAAGAAGGGGAATTCCGAGTATATAAAATGGTATCATCAAGACAATAATAGTGATGTTCACTGTAATCTTTAATGGGTAATTTTTTGGGTTAAGCGTAAACTTCGGCCAAGAGATAGCAAATGTTTAATTTTTAGGATTCCGTACCTCAAAAGGAAAAAACGGACCCTTATAGGATCACTTTGTTGTCCGTCTGTCTGTCAGTCTGTCTGTCAAGAGCCTTTTTCTCAAGAATGCGTAGAGGTATCAAGCTAAAATTCATATTAAATACTCAAGTCTACTGTCCCTTGGAGCTGTGAAAAAATCAAACTTCTAAGCCAACGCAATCAAAAGATACAGCCGTTTATGCCGCAAATTCGACATTCGCAAGGGAATCAAAACCTACAGGTTACTTCCCGTGAACTTAGAATCTTAAAATTTAGTATGAAGCAACGTATTATAGCACAGATAAAGGAAAAATTGCGAAAAGCATAAATTTTTAGTTACATCATACAATAAAAATATTTTGAATAATTTTAAACTTATATACCGGATTATATACGGGAACTTATATACGGATTTGTTCGGAACCCTCGGTGCGCGAGTTCGACTTGCACTTAGCCGGTTTTTTTAATTGTTCCATTCCGTTGCTGCGTAAAGGAAGAACAAAAACAAATAAACAAAAATACACACTTTCACATTTATAATATTATATTAGAATGGATTTTTGGCTTTTTGAGGGTGGAACTATACACTCCCGCTCTCTTTCTCGCTCTAGTAAATAACGTTTCTGAGTGACCAAAAAGAATAGAAGTACAGGAAAGTGCGATTTCGTGCTGCCAAATGTAGTTCAACCCTAAGCCTTAAAACGGTTTAATTCTATAGGTTGGGTAAAATCAGTAAAATTAGACGGTT
The DNA here is from genome assembly GCA_963668995.1 of Parnassius mnemosyne. NCBI lineage: Eukaryota > Metazoa > Arthropoda > Insecta > Lepidoptera > Papilionidae > Parnassius > Parnassius mnemosyne. The sequence goes on from CAVLGL010000159.1 coordinate 37,355,632, forward strand.
TAAAACCCCTATACAGATAACATTTCCGGTAATGGTAAAAACATTTCATAAACTAGGCATATTATATATTTTTAAGCATACAGGAACATTATTTCGATAATGATTACGTTCCACATAACATTGAACTGGCAAACTTGGTGATGGAAAAATATACAAGCACTAGAATTAGCTACCTCGCAAAAAAAGAGTGATCCCAAAAAGTGTATTCGTGACATATATACCAAATTTATTTACTTTAAAAACCAGTAAAAATATAATATAATACTTTTTCAATTTGTTTTAATTTTGGTAATTTTGTATTATTATTTTGTACATTATGTATTTTTTTTTAATTTACTTTGAATGTAATATTACACATTAAATTTTTGTTCATTTTTATTTTATTTAATTGGCTAATGTAACTTGCATAAAATTTCATCGACATATCCATATCGACAAGGCCCTCGCACTAGTTGTTTATGCGTTAAGCACTGTAACGATGAGACATTTATGAGAGATTTTCAAGGTTGTGTGCGTTTTGCTTAATCGTGTGCTCATATTATGCTGTGTGCGTGCGTAACGACGTGGCCCAATGTTTACGATTTGCTTAGTGTGCGTTACCTCGCCTCCCGCAAGAAGTGACAGACTTTTTGTTTGGAACTTTATGCGCATGGCGTCTCCTGTTAGTTGAATACTCTAAGACGATGACGTAACAAGTTCTGACCACAATACAATTAAATTCAAAATTAATCAAGCAAAAACAATGGGAATTAAAATAGAAAGAGTTACGAGGATATACTACAGCAAAAAAGCAAATTGGAGTAAGTTTCATGAGAAACTGGCTCAATTTCTTTCAGATGAAAATTTTAAAATATCAGATATAAATAAAATAAAGAATAAGGAACATTTGGAATATAAATTAGGAAAATATATAGAAGCAGTTAAAGAAACATGCGAAACTACAATACCGAAAATAAAAAATAATAATAAACTTACCTTGCCGTGGTGGAACGAAGAACTTGTTGCGCTAAAGAAAGACGTCATCACCAAAAAACGCCACATAAGATGTGCTGCCGCGGTGCGACGAGCAGCTGTTGTCAATGAGTACCTGGAAGTGAAAGACAAATATGAATCTGAAGCGAAAAAGGCTCAAGTGAAAAGCTGGAAGGAGTTCTGTGGGAAACAGGACAAAGAAAGCTTATGGGATGGGATATACCGGGTAATCGGCAGAACAGCAAAACGTCACGAAGACCTGCCACTTACAAAAGATGGTAAAATATTAGACACTGCAGAATCGGCTAGAATGCTAGCTGAAACCTTTTACCCGGAGGACTTAATTGAATCTGATAACGCAGAACATCAGCGCATAAGAGAAATGTCTGAAAAAGTGAATGCAGGACCGCAAGATGACTCTTGCGATCCACCATTCACTCTATCTGAGTTAAAGTACGCTTTAAATAGCTTCAAACCAAAAAAGGCGCCGGCAGGGGACGGCTTCATGGCCGATATCTGCAGAGAGGTGATATCCCATAACCCTGAGATTTACTTGAGCCTGGCAAATAAATGCCTAGAGTTAGGGCACTTCCCCACTATATGGAAGGAAGCAGTAGTTGTGGTCCTAAGAAAGCCGGGAAAAGAAGACTATACGCACCCGAAGGCCTATAGACCCATAGGTCTGCTACCGGTTATGGGAAAAGTCCTGGAGAAGATGGTAGTTAGAAGAATAAGATGGCATATTCAACCAGGGGTCAGTACTTGCCAATACGGCTTCACACCACAGAAAAGCACCGAAGACTCCCTCTATGACATGATGGAATACATACGTACACAGTTACGGAACAAGAAGATTGTAACTATGATATCCCTTGACATAGAGGGAGCATTCGATAGTGCTTGGTGGTCAGCAATAAGATGTCGGTTGGCTGAGGAAAGATGCCCCATAAACATCAGGAAAATGGTTGACAGTTATCTCCAGGACAGAAGAGTTAGAGTGAGGTATGCGGGTGTTGAGCATACACAGAAAACAACAAAAGGGTGCGTACAAGGCTCCATAGGAGGACCGGTACTGTGGAACTTGCTTCTGGACCCTTTGCTCAAGGACCTGGAGAAAAGGGGTGACCGGTGCCAGGCGTTTGCTGACGACATCGTTCTGTTGTTTGCAGGTGACACGGCTCTTGAGATCCAGGGACGTGCGAATGCCGCTCTTGAACATGTTCGGAGGTGGGGAATTCGTAACAAACTCAAATTCGCGCCACATAAGACTAAGGCTATGGTTATGACTAATAAATTGAAATACGATTCCCCACATCTTAACATGGGCGGGATAGGCATTGGCATGTCAGAAGAGATTAAGATGCTTGGTGTCACTATAGACAGGAAACTCACCTTTAACATCCACGTGAGAAATGTGTGTAGAAAGGCAACAGCGCTCTACAGCCAACTATCAAGAGCTGCAAAGGTTAGTTGGGGCCTTCAGCCAGAGATTATCAGGGCTATATACATGGCGGTTGTTGAGCCAGTAGTATTGTACGCGGCGAGCGTGTGGACACCGGCCGCTAGCAAGTTGGGAACAAAAAAGCAATTAAATGCTGTGCAAAGAGGATTCGCTCAGAAAATTATTAAAGCTTACCGGACGGTCTCCCTCCGCTCGGCACTGGTATTGGCTGGCTTGCTTCCTCTAGACCTGAAGGTCCAAGAAGCAGCCACCCTTTTTGAGGTAAAGAGAGGTAAACACCGGTCAGTACTAGGGGACCGGGTGGTGGAGGCGATGGCGAGCTTTACGGAGTTGCCCCACCCAGCATCCCATAATATGGACCTGGAGTTCACATGCCTGGTGAACGAGCACGATATGAGACTCAACAACACCCAGAGTCTCCGAATATTTACCGATGGGAGCAAAATAGAGGGAAAGGTTGGAGCTGCATTATCCTTTTGGAAAAATGAAGCTGAGACCAGAACTCTAAAGCTCAAACTGTCGGACTACTACACCGTTTACCAGGCGGAATTACTGGCCATATTGAGGGCAACTGAGCGAATCCTCAGTAGCAACGAAAAAAGTTTTGGGGTTTACAGTGACTCGAGAGCAGCACTCGAGACCATTGTCAACCAAGACACCAAACATCCCCTTGCAGTTAAGACTCGCAGAAATATACAGTCCATATTTTCGCAACAAAAAGTTATCCAATTATTCTGGATAAAAGCCCATGCGGGTCTGATGGAAAATGAGCGGGCCGATGAGTTGGCGAAACATGCTGCGTTGCGAAGTAAAGAAAAACCAGACTATGACCTTTGCCCAGTGTCATTCATAAAAAGACTCATCCGACTGGAGACCTTAGAAAAGTGGAACCAGAGATATATAGAAGGCGATACGGGTAAAATAACAAAAGTCTTTCTCCCAAATGCTATAAATGCATATAAGTTTGTAAGGGAAACAGCACTGTCTTCTACAATGATACAGGTCATGACCGGGCATGGTGGGTTCTCTGAGTACTTGCACCGATTTAAATGTAAGGAGAACTCATCATGTCTTTGTGAACCGGGAGTTGAGGAGACAGTGCTGCATATAATCATCAAGTGTCCCATTTTTGGTAAAGAGAGACAAGAGTTTGAAACATCGTTCGGTATTAAACTGGAAAGCGGCAACCTTTGGTCAATGTTGTTAGAAAGAAAAACAAGAACAAAGTTTATAAGATATTGTGAAGGAATTGTTAAAAGAGTCATTAAAAGAAATCAAACTTAAAATAAAAATGGCAAAATATAAGAATTGTGTTAAAATAAATAATATTAATGTAAATATTAATAGAGCAATATTCTATGGAAAATTGTCGATATGTATATATATGTGTGTGTGTATGTATATATTTATGTATATGTAAGTGTATGTTTATATGTATGTATGTATTTGTATGTAGGTGTGTTTATATATATACAACGGATCATTCAAACAGATGTTAGAAAGCTTCGTGTATTACATCGGTGCTTCCTTGTGTCTATATCGCGTTAGACAGAGAGAATGCCCCGAATAAAATGTGATTTTGCAAAATAACAAATCAAGAAACTAATAACAATTAAGATATAAAAGGACTCTGAAATTAAATGTCAGAGGTCTGCAGTAAAAAAAAAAAAAAAAGGGGGAGGCATTGGCCGTTAGTTTGGACATAGCGAAGGCCTTCGATCGGGTCTGGCACAAAGCGCTTCTTTCGAAGCTTCCTTCCTATGGGCTTCCCGAGAAATTGTGCAAATGGATCACGAGTTTCCTTGCTGATCGGAGCATCAACGTCGTAGTAGACGGTGCATGCTCCGACTGCAAGCCTATTAACGCTGGTGTTCCACAAGGCTGTGTGCTATCACCAACGATGTTTCTTCTACATATCAATGATATGTTGCTAACTGGCAACATTCATTGCTATGCGGATGACAGCACTGGTGATGCCTTATATACCGGCCGTGCCAATATTTCTCGGGAAAACGTCGCTGAGTACCGGGACAAACTTGTGTCTGAAGTCGAGTCTTTAATTTAAAGAGCCCCTTTGTCGTATCTCCTCAGTTTCAAGGCACTCCCCTTGCTGCCTCAGCTAGTATCGGAATCCTTGGCGTCAACATATCGAATAGTGTGCAGTTTCGTGGTCACTTGGAAGCGAAGGCCAACTTGGCCTCTAAAAAGCTTGGCGTGCTCAGCAGAGCGAGACAGTATTTCATGCCGGCACATCGCTTGCAACTTTACAAAGTGCAAGTTCGGCCCCACATGGAATACTGTTCTCATCTCTGGGCCGGGGCATCCCAGTGCCAGCTCCTTCCACTTGACCGCATCCAGTGCAGAGCGGTTCGAATCGTCGACGACCGAGTTCTTTCTGATCGGCTCGATACACTGGCACTGCGTAGAGATGTTGCATCTCTTTGCGTATTTTATCGCATCTATCACGGGGAGTGCTCTGAGGAATTGTTCGGACTAATTCCAGCCGCTCAATTTCACCATCGCACTCGCGACAATACTCACGTTACCATCCATACCATCTGGATGATTGGCGGTCCACCACTGTGCGATTTAGAAGAAGTTTTCTCCCTCGCACAACTTTCTTGTGGAATCAATTACCACCAGCGAATTTTCCGGAACGATACGACTTAGGAACCTTCAAGAAAAGAGCTTACACCTTTCTAAAAGGCCGGCAAGGCATCTGCAATTCCCCTGGTGTTGCGGTTGTTCATGGGTGGCGGTAGTCACTTACCATCAGGTGAGCCGCATGCTCGTTTGCCCCCTCTTGTATAAAAAAAAAAAACATCAAATCATTCAAATGCCAAGTTTGTACAAAAATGCTTATAGTTCCGAACTTTGCCGTAATCCACCACTGTCCTAAACTATCCTGAGGTTTGCCCGCATAAACCAAGAGGACCACGGATGAAACTCCTATATAAAAATAAAAATAAGCGAAAGTATATAATATAATTAAAAATAAGCGAATATGTCAGAGTCGGTATCTTGGTCATCGATCCTCTCTGCCTAACCCCCAAAGAAAAACGTAAATCTATAGTAAGCATAAGTCGTTTTCTTATAGTTTACAATAACAGTTAGTAATAACAGTTATAATACAGCTAGTTTTAGATAACTTTCTATGGAATTGTAACGACTTCTTTACTAATCCATAATTTTATAAGTTGGTCGACTATTACTCGTTAACTTATTAAGCCTACTTAGCTGTGATAGTTTTCCTTGCAACTTCATCATATTGGTTACTATTCTGCATACTTTTCACATTTCCGAAAAGAGCGTTTTAGTCGTAGGGGGAGGGGGATAAATCAGACTGGCTGATTTATATAATATATTTTATCCAAAACCAAGAAAAAATTCTCAACGAGATTTTAAAACTCTTAAAGATTGCTTTGTTTCATCAAGGTAACGCCTTCGATCACACGTTCGCCGCTGCGATGCCTGCAATTAGAGATGTTGGATTTAAAATACTTGAGCATCGTCCATATTTCCCAAACCATATACATAGTGATTTTTATCTATTTCCGAGATTGAAGTAGTATTTGATACTACAGAGGTATAACAATGATAAATGAAACAAATTTCGGATGCTCACTATGAAGAGTTGTTTAGGAAGGAAATATGCTTAGAAAAAAGGTAAACCAAGTTCATTACACTGAAAAATGACTTTGACTAAAAATTAAATAACATTTAATAAAAGTTACTTAAAGAATAGCATACTATTTGCCATTTTTATTGACTATCATGCTTTATCATTACAGCCCTTCACAAGCCCACTGGTGAATATAGGCCTCCCCCAAGGAATACCACAAAGCACGGTCCGAGCCACCTGCATCTACCGACTTCCTGCATGTCTTACCAGATCGTCAATCCATCTAGTGAGGAGTCACCCTACACTTTGCCTACTGGTACGAGGCTGCCACTTGAGAATCTTTTTTCCCCTTCCGTTGTCGGTTCTTTGAGCTATATGCCTGGCTCATTGCCACTTCAGCTTACTAATCCTTTGGGCTATATCGATCACTCTGGTTTTACTGTAGATATCCTCATTTGTAAGTATACTACATAGAGAAACCTTGAGCATATCCTTCTCCATATCTCGCTGAGCAACCTTGAGCTTCCTCATATGACCAACAGCGAAAGACCACGTCTCAGATCCATAAGTCATCACTGGCAACACACATTAGTACTATCTCGTTTTCAAGTTTTGAATTGGTTTCTTTGTTTTTATTGACCATCCCTAATAAATTGATTATATTGGAGAAGATTTTGAAAGCCACTCTTTTAGTGGTAGTAGAACTTGAGCATTTGCTGATGATCGGATTTTTTGCTAACGTAAGTAATAGCGAATTCCTTGAAATACAAGTTCATAAATTGTTTTAAGTCTTACATAAAAAAGTAAAGTAAAGTAGTGTAGGTAATATAGTGAAGAGGCAGGAAATAGAGTGAATGGGGCTCTACACCCTATTGTGAGAAGTCAGAATGTGTCCAAAAAGGCACGTATGACAATTCAGAATGCTGTGTTAGTACCTACTTTAATGTATGGTAGTGAAAGTTGGGTGTGGCAGAAGAAGCACGAGAGTAGAATAAATGCTGTAGAAATGCGGTCATTAAGGAGTACGTTAGGGATGAATCTGGATGATAGAGTGAGAAATTGTGTGATAAGAGAACAGTGTAGTTTGCAGGATGATGTTGTGACCAGGATTAAGAAAGGAATGCTTCGGTAGTTTGATCATGTAGAAAGAATGAATGAGGAAAGAGTGACAAAGCAAATATATGTTACCGAGGTGAACGGCAGAGTCGGGAAGGGACGCCCTAGGCGAAAGTTTTTCGACCAAATTGGCTATATATTGAAAATGGGCTAAATCAAGAGTACCTTTAACCGAGGAGCGTGTATGCGTAGGTATATGGATGTGGAAGAAGCGAGGGAGGTGTGTCAGGATCGTGCCAAATGGAAGTCCATAGTCTCTGCCTACCCCTCTGGGTGACAGGCGTGAGTGTTTATGTAGGTAGGTCTTCTCTCATTTTAAAAGTGATTATAGAGTGATTAAACCGCCGCCCAGCTCCAGTAGTTGTTGGTGGACTTTACATTATGTCTTTTTTTATTGGATAAGGGTGACAAACGAGCACACAGTCCACCTGATTGTAAGTGGTTGCTGCGGCCCATAGACATCTACATCTATCCTCTGTTACAAATCAAAATGTGGATGCGTTGTCACCCGTGAGGACTAAGATGGAATGCCTCATTACCAGTAAAAAGGGCCTCCGGCCACCTGCACTCACCAAGCGAAACGCAGAGGTAAACCTCTACTTCACGCTGGTTTTTTGTGAGGTCGTGGTACTACCCCGATTCGAGCCGGCCCATCCGTGCGACAGCAAAAGGTGCCGCGTGGTTCTACCACTGTTAATGTCTTCAAATTTTTTTCATTTCCCCGGTATCTTCCTTCAACGCCGAGTACATGATAAAATCAGCACTTAAAGTTGCATTCAACAATTTCATTGCTGTCGACTGGAATCGAAGCAAGGATGCTTGCGTACTGTGAAATGTACTGCAAGCATTTTAATTTCATACGGCTTTCTTACAACGTAATATCATGAATCTATGTGCTATAATGTGCTGATTTAAATAAAAATATAGCATGTACTCTGTGTATCGGCTCTGTATCCCAGTGTAACTATAATACAAAATATTATAGATATGAAATGTGTTATTTTGTTGCATAGTTAATATTTACTTATAATATGTCTTTGAAATAATAAAAAGTGAAATCTCATTATTTATTGGTTTCGTATGTTGAACTACATAAAAACATTAGAATAATTTAATAAGAATAAAACTTTGATAGATTTAAGAAAGTATTAATCGTTTAGTAATAAAAGTTTATGAAAAATTTGGATTTTATTATTATTTATTTAAAATTTCTTTTTGTCATATAACTACCACCTAATATTATTATGTGTTATGTATTATATTACGTACTATCACTATGAAAATATACCAGCTGTATTTAAACTATCAATGTTGATATTGCCATTCACAAAATTAATTAAATAAACGAATTTTGCATTTTTCTTCCTAGTCTCATATAGATTTATCTTGTTCAAATTATGGTGGTAAATGCGTATATAATATAGCGTCCTCCTGCTCCAAAAACCGCAACTTGTCTACGAGTATTACCTGGTTTCGGGTGTCAAGTGTCAGTGACGCCTGTGATTGTGATTCATCTACTTGATGTCATTCACCTTTTACGGCTGCTCTAACATGCAAATCAGCTACGCAACTTAAAATAATAAAGGTCAAAGCGACAATGATTTATATCGATTTATCTGACACAAGTTAAATAGCGATATAGCAGAAACAAGATTCGAATGAGAAACGAATAACAAAATATTTTAAATAAATTATGTCATATTTTTTTTATTAACCAGGTTAAAAAAGTTAATATATTTGACGCGTATGTGATTTTTTTATGTTCACTGATTTAACCGGATACCGTTAAGCCGATTATCTTCTTTTATTAAATAGGTTAGAGGTGATACCATATACAAGTAAGTTTTAAGAAAAAACTTCACCACTAAGTTTGGGACAATAGGGGATGAAGTTTTTAATGTAATTAATTAAACGACATTCTAGTTATTACCTTGAACTGCTCATATTACTCCACACAAGAGGGTAAAATAAATAATTTAAAAAGAAAAACAGACTTCAAAACCAAAAAATATTTACTTCGGTTTTATTACCGTCCGTTTTACTTTTTTCAAAGTTTTATTACATTAAAAACATTCATCTAAAATATAATGTATTTTTTAAAATAGGTTGTATTTTTATCGTATATTTGTAAATCATAGTTTGTTTTGAGTAACGTATTTTCATTTTCAGTTATAAATGTCAATGGCACAGTGAAATATACATACATTCATACATATAATCACGCCTATTTCCCGTAAGGGTAGGCAGAGACCACTTCTTTCCACTTGCTACGATCCTTGCATACTTGTTTCGCTTCGTCCACCTTCATTATACCTCTCATACATGCTCTTCGGTTTAGGGTACTATGACCTGGCCTTTTTTCAAGACGTCCCTGATTTGGTCTAGAAACGTCCGCCTAGGTCTACCCCTTCCAATACTTTCATTCACACTCGCCTTATACACTTTTTTCGTCAATCGTTCTTCATTCATTCTCTCGACATGGCCAAACCATCGCAGCATAATATTCTCAATTTTTGTCACTACATCTTCTTTCAGACCACAACGTTTCCTTATCTGACTATTTCTTATCCTGTCACTCAGTTTAACTCCTATCATACTTCTTAACGTTCTCATCTCAACTGCATTTATTCTGTTTTCATGTTTTCATGTTTTCAACTTTCAACTTTCACTTCCTTACATGAGTGTCGGAACCAACACCCCTTCATGCACAGCCAAACGAGCCTTGTTAGACACCTTGCGACTGCTCATAAAGGAGTGCATAGCTCCATTCACCATGTTTCCTGCATTCACTCTTCTTTCGATATCACTCTCACACTTTCCATCTCTTGTAAAATTTGAACCCAGATACACAAACTCCTTCACTTGTTCAATTTGTTCATCTACAATCACTATATTGCAGTCACTGCCTCATCTCTCTCAAACACCATCACTTTCGTCTTCTTTACATTCATCTTCATTCCCTTTCTAACAAAAGCTCCACTCATAGCAGTTAGCATCTCCTGCAACTCCTCGGCCGAAGACGCAAATAATAATTGGTCATCAGCATAAAGAAAACATTTGACGAGTAACTCATTCATTCTCAACCCACTTTCATTCTCATTTTAATCTGTCAAGCAATTTTCCATGAACAGATTAAATAGTCACGGTGACGCTACACATCCCTGTCTAACACTTTTTTCTATATTAAACCATTCAGTGTATGCCCCGTATATCCTTACACAAGCACTAGAATCCCTATAAAGAGATTGCAATGCTCGTATTATAAAAATAGTAAGTTATGAAATAAGGTTGATACAGAAAATGTTGTTTCGAAACTATTATTACTGATCAAGCCGCCTTACAACCCATTCTTAAATTTCATTAACGGTGTGACATGTGTGGCGTGGCTACTTTATCCCACACTCCACGTTTTGAAAGTACAATTAAACTTTATCCTTGGTTCTTAACAGAATAGGCAACGTTAAGTCGTTCACCTTGTCATGTGTGGTCCAATTGTGTATACCTTTTTATTCTTTTAGAACTTTATTATTATATATTTTCTTTAAGTTTCATGAAAGTGTTTCAAAACTTCTATATATTTTACTATATACTTTACTCGGTGTTAGGAGTCTTTTTCTGCCTATGACTCCTTCGGGTAGGTAGCATTCTTTTGCCTATTTATGCCGTCAAATAGCAGTGCTTGCACTGATGATGTGTTCCAGTGTAAAAGCTAAAAGAGCCAGCATGCATAGGTATCATTCCAGTCCACTACGTCTTCTCAACAACGCATCTGGAGTCTTCTTTTTTGAAGTTTAGTTTAGTGCTGTGTATAATTTACTGAAATTTTTGAACCTACTAATTATTCATGCAATACTCTGGCAGCCTATAGGCGCACATTCTAACCATAAATTTTATATTACGCGAGCAACCTACATTCGATCTCCGACACCAACATATTGCTTGGTCCAATTTTAAGTGATAATTTATCACTTGCTAAATTAAGATATTTTGAGAACATGTGAAGTTCGCCAACACGTACTAGAGCAACGCAGGAGACTGCTCCATGACCCTATCAGAAATGAAAATATTACAGTGGTCAGAAGTGGTCGGAAAGTCTTTACTTTTTATATATGTATATTGTTAATCTATATTGAATAAAAAAGTTTCTGTTTCTGTTTCTGTTTCTGTTATTATAAAAAAAAATTAAATTTGCTTTTGATTTTGCAAATGATAAAAAAGTTAAAGTGCGTTTCATAGATAACGGACGTACAGTGTCCGTAAAGCAGTTTTCGTTCGTGCTTCATTAGACAGCGACCTACACTTCGAACACATATCTATGACCAATATGCTTCGGATCGTTGCACAGACGCCACGCACATCCCATATAGGTTCCACAAGTCGTTTAAATTGTTTTAAACTTAATTTACATGTTCGTTTACTGTTACTTAGTAATCAAATGTGAGAAATACCATCACAATTTCATAAGAATATCCATTCTTCCATTACATCCTATTAAATTGCCACTGCTAAACATAGGCATCTTCTATAGATTTACTCATTGAGTGGATGTTGCCACAGTTGCTACAGTTGCCACACTTGGCAAGCGGGTTAGCAACCGCAGTTTTTTTACAATTTGAAGTTGTTATCTTCTGGAAGATGCTGCTGAACGCCTATCTCCTATTTCAGTTTTCATTTGTCGCATCTTACGATACCGACGGGACGACATAGGGTAGTGAATATTTTTACACCTACACGGCTTACATTACATACCATTAGATTATGAATAGAGATAGACTATCGCACTATAAATAGAGAGGACATAGAGAGTGCATCTATGGTAGCGCACACACTCGTGCACTATGGTCTCGATCTGCGCAGATGACTAGTCTCCGTTAAGTCTGACCGCCGTGACCGAAGTTCGTTTTGGAAGACATTATATTTCAAAATACTTTCGAATCATTTAATAAAGTAGTCTGTGAAATTGAATGGCCAAATGAAAAAATACTTACGTCATTCAGATGTAATGTTTTTCTTTTTTCTAGAAATACATTTAAAAAAAGAAATATAAACCCTTTTTGAAACCTATTCAGTGCAAATACAAATGCGCTCTTTATTCCCTCTCTCTCTCTCTCTCTCTCTCTCTCTCTCTCTCTCTCTCTCTCTCTCTCTCTCTCTCTCTCTGTCATAGTGCGATGGTATGGCAATTCGACACGTTTGCAGAAAGATCAGGCACAGGAACAACGGTTTAACGTGTTTTCTTAGTTTCACCGCTGTGATTTCCCGAATCGGGCTGCTACTGAGTATTTTTTTATATAAAATTCAGTCTGTTAAAAAAAATTATTGAAATAAGCAAAACATTAAGCACAAATAGAATATCCTTAGATTTCAATCTGAACTGTGCCAATATTCTCATATTATTAGAATTTGTTGGAATATTTTAAATAAACTCAACGTTGTTTATGGATAAATAATGACTAGGACTATTTATAAAATGACTAGCTATTATAATTTTTGGTAATTTTCGTTCAGTAGTTAAAAGCTACAATAGAAATAAGGCCGATCAGACTCGATCTAGAAAGGGTATTGAAATGGCTTTTGCACCGCTGCGTGTCACTTCGTTTGAGAGCATTGCGACAATGCTGGCCATGTCACGGCCGCGCCCACTAGTGAATGTTGGAGGAATGCATGCGTTACTTAAATAAAACATAACAGCGATAACAGCTTATTGGCCGTTAGTGTTCACTTTTGAATACTTCGTGTGCCCTTGTTGTAGTCATGCCGTGTCCCAGTATGTCGCAAGCTTTGACAGCTTAAAATTTAGGCTAAATTATGAGTATATTGAAAACAAAACTGTATAAATTGAGAAATATTGAACACAAAAGGTTTTTAAAAATTGTAATTCTTCATTATTTTTATGCAAGTAAGCGTTACAAACCAGCAGCCATTTGATAGTAATTGTTTTGTATGATCCGAAGACTCTACATTTGTCCTCAAATAAGATGCTTTTTCATTCCCGAAGACTGAGGTGCATTGCTCGTTTAGCATTCACAGTTACTAAAGTAACTATTAGAAGCGACATCTAATAGTGAGTAGGGTTAGTTTTTGGCAGTATTTTATACTCTAACAGGAAAATAATAAGAATCTTGTAATTTAAAAAATATTTCTGGCTTTTTATAGTAAAAATTAAAAGGTAGACCTTGTACTAGATGAAAGAGTTTCTGTTTTTGGTGATTGGTAATAGAAAATGTAAGTGATACCTTAAATATGTAAAAAAAAAAGAAATGTTTGTACCTCAGATAATAGTAACGCATCTGCAACTATTACTATTTTTATGAAATACACTACAAGATTTAAATAAAGGGACCCGGCGAGCCAGTCCAGGAACTCCACAATGTATGTAAGTATATACCACTCGAGGCGTACATTGGCGGGCGTTATTAAAGCGAAAAAACATGACTAATTTGCTTCGTTGTAGTGCAGGAATCCTTCCAGGAAATGATCTACGAACATGAAAGTTGACTTGGAGCAGCCTCATTCTTACAGTTTGGACATCACAGGACCTGGTGTGTGATGGCTAGCTGTAATGTTGGGTTGTCTTCTTTCCATAATTTGTAAAAATTCGTCTTGTTTTTCGATTATAATCCAACTATTCTTAGCATTTTGCGAGACCACAATCTGATGCCAATGACATCAGCAACATTGCACTGAGTCGCACTTACTTTCAGCTTTCAACCTGCCTATCGCTCTCAATAACTCTTCTCTATTTAAATATCGGCGTTCCACGGTACCTATAATAAACGCATCGGTGCCGCCTCCGTTAGCCTGATTTGAATTTAAACTAAGAATACAGAGTTTAAACGTGCCAGGAGCAAATTGACTTTAAATATTTTTTTATTTTTCGTACTTGTAAAGTGATATTATATTTTTAAATAAAACTAATTTTACGGATTTTATCGCGTATATTAACTTATTTTTATATTCCCGACGTTTCGGGTGCTTTCCAGCACCCGTGGTTACGGGGGACTGAGTTGTTTGACGTCCTGCTGTCATAGTTAGCCCGGCTATCTTCAGTTTTTTAATATTAATTTTTGGTTCGATTTACGCAGAATGAGCTTACAGTATCTTGAAGTCTAGCAGTGGTATACTTGGGTTTGGATTTGATTTTATTAATTATGGGATCTCAAGCAGATGGCAGCACCCATCCATCTTCTCTATTGAAATTAGGATGTTTTTTAATTTCAATAGCCTCGCGAATCATCCTTGGGAGGAATCGGTGTTCTTTTGTGAGGATTTGTGGTCTATCAAATCTAATGTAATGACGGGGACGATCCTGAACATGTTCACAAACTGCAGACTTCCCGATACGTCGGTGCTTCACGTCAGCTATATGTTCTTTAACGCGGGTTTTAATAGATCTTTTTGTTTGTCCTATGTACGAGAGACCACATTCACAATCCAGATTGTACACTCCTGCATCTTGTAGAGATATATATCCCTAGACATTATATCCCTAGACAGTGTCGATATGGGTAGAGTGTAACGCGATGTCTTTTATCACATCGCCCGTATTATAAGACTAGACCAAAACGATAACAAAATATGTAATATTTTACGTTTTAAAGATATTTTACTTCATTATTACGTGCAATAATATCTTTGTGATAATATTTATTATCATCGTAAGTAAACAATTAAATCGATTAACTTTAGAGCAGGAGTTATTTTTGATTCAAATAACTCCTGCTCTAGTATTATTGACTTGACATCTGTCCAATAGACGGTTTGTGACTGGGGCAAATAATGATTTGTTCCTATTTGGACAAATTATCAATTTGTCTCTATTTGTCCAAAAGTAATCTTCAAATAAATTATGCCAAGTATATGGATATTTTGCTTTCGGATAGACCCTCATGCTTTTCTTGAATTTACACCACACCCACATTATTTGTTTTCTTTGCTGTGCACTGTGTTGAGTTTTTTAAATTCCTTGAACTAGCTTAGTATTGCAAATGTAATACCAATAGCATTTTCATAACATGTAATAAGTGACTTACTACGAAATGTGGTAATAATAAACGAAAGAACATTAATACATAGAAATTACACCTTACATTAATAATGCGAAAATGCTTAAAATGGATTACCGCTGGCAGTTGCTATTTGCTACGCTGTTGTTTGGTTGTATCAAATACAGGGCACCGTCTTATCTCTATGAAAAATTGCTCTGGGTTCGAGACAACGTCTTAACAAATGTAGCGACAAGAGCTTCGGCGTACGGGTTGCTTCTGCCTCAGCACCGCTCCGCTGCGTTTCGAGGCAGTTTTCGATATGCAGCAACTAATTGTTGGAACAACTTGCCGCCACCGTTCCGTAATACGCAATCGATACATAGCTTCCGTCAAAAATATAAATTGTTCCTCTTAGATCAGCAATCTCAAAGTTAAATAGGGCAGATATTTTGATAGTATGTAATTATATAAATAATGTATGAGCGTGTATATGTGTATGTATGTGTGCTTGTTTATATTTATGTATATATATGTACATACATATACATATATATATATATATATATATATGTATATGTGTGTATGTTTGAGTATGTATATATTATTTATTGAAATTATGTATTGAAGCGGTGTACTGCAGCTGGTTTGTGTATTTGCTTGTAACTTGAACTTAATTACGTTCCTGAGTGAATTTCAATGCAACCGCTTACAGTATTAAGAATATTTTATAAGAATTATGACAATATTACAAGAAATACATTTTTGTTATTATATTTGGTTTAACACAACAAACTGCCTTCTGCACATAAAGAATATATAATATACGTATATATTTTTTTATACTTATTTGTGTATTTTTATTTTTAATATATAAGGGTGCCACTGAAAATCAGGGTTGGGGTGCTGTACTTCTGATACATTCCAACATATCCTGAGTGGCTTTCGTTTTTGGAGCAGAGCAGCATTAACGGGTGGATTATCTTTATAATACACCTTATGCATTACTCTTTATTCTCTAGTTCTTTATTATTATTATTTCTTTTTTAATATTATTGTTTGCTTTTTTGTTTTTTTTTTGTTTAATTTTACCATTTCTATAAACAAGGAGTTAATGTCCTGTTTCATGATTTCTATGTATATTTTTTTTGTTTTTTTTTGTTTGTTTGTATGACTACTTAAATGTTATTTGTTTTATGTAATCCGCTTGAGTGTGCTGCATGTGCCAAATAAAATCTGTTTCTTTCTTTCTTTCTTTCTTTCTTCTAATATACACAATTTTTATCGTCAGAAACAGAACTTTATTTTATATAGTATAGGGTGACAAACGAGCACACAGTCCACCTGATGGTAAGTGGTTACTGTGACCCATAAACATCTACATCTATCCTCAATAAAGACTCAAGAAACAGATGCGTTTTCGCCTGTGAGAACTAAGATGGAATGCCTCTTTGCCAGTAAAAAGGGTCTCCGATTCTCTACACTCACCATACGAAACACAGCAGCGTTGAGCTGCTATTTTATGCTGGTATTCTGTGAGAGCGTGGTCCTTCCCCGGTCGAGCCGACCCATTCGTGCTACAACTATACTACTAATATAGCTGCAGCATGGCTTTACCACGTATATTCACTACCCCATATCGTCCCGTGGGTGTCGTAAGAGGCGACAGAGGCAAATTAACCAGGAGATGGGCAGCGGCGTCTTTCTACTTAATAAGTTAAAAAAATGTTGTTGCTAACCCGCCTGCCAAGCGTGGCAACTATGGCAAATACCCTCAAATAAGGCATCTTAGGCCACCCCGGCCTATGTTCAGCTGTGGACTTTTGAAAGGCTGTAACAGTAACAAAACAACCTATATACGAATACGTCCTTCTTCTTCACACATGCAAGCTTGAAGAATCTTCCGCCCTGCCTTTAAAATTCTTCCATTAAAAATACTTTCCTAAGAATGGTTTTCTTCACTGTTGAGGCCACAGAGAATATAACCACTACGTTTAGTTGAGGCTGTGGTAAATTAGGAATTACAAATGCAATCAACAATTTCGTTGTGGGCGGGATCGGACTTGGATCGCTCACATGCTAAGGCAAACCCTTGTATCCTGGGCTACCATGGTTTTCACGGGAACGGTTAGAGTATTCCATTTTAGTCATGATGCATGGAATATAGCAGCAACTCATCATCATGTTGGCAATTTTCAATAAATGATTTAATACATTATTATACCCACTAGTTTATCGCGCCTTGCGCTTTTCTAATTAACCTAACTACGAATATAGTCAAAGGTATATTCTTCGATTCAATGAAATTTACTTACCTTTCATTTTGTTAACTTAAGAACAATTACATGTAAAATTGCGTGTAATCCAACTTTATGAACCTCATACTCTTTAGATATCGGTAAGGCTGCGTTTTGATTATATTTAAATAAAAGTTTCTTTTTACAATTACCTAAATATAAACGAGTTCCCTAGTAATTGTAAAATATATATGAACAAAAATGCAGTACAAAATAGCTTATGCGTCCTTGTTAAGTAATTCGTAGCCGACACTCCCATTTGCTCCAGTTTCTGATGTAAAGTACTTTCACTATCATTGTACGATTGGTTACGTAATCGAGCAAGTGTTAATGCTATGTCAATGTTACAAGAAAAATGCGTAAATTATATCATTTATTGATAATTTAATGGATCTACATTGTTAATTTAGACGTTGCGAAGTTTTATTTAACGTTACACACATAATTTAAATTTTCAAAACATTTATATTTATATAACTTTCTCTAGGACATTTTATCATAATATTCTGCAGAAACCATTATGGAGACCAATGGGAAATAAGTAAACTGGGCTAGAACACGATACAGCCTTCTAATCGATGTATGGGGCACAGGTAGCCAACTTATGGTGAAAACTGGTCCATCACTACTAATGCGTTCTAAACTTGACAAGTCCCCTGTGAAATGTGCTGGCTATAGGTAAATTTGCTAAGTGATGCTGATTAGAGTTAGGCTTAGGAACAAGATTAGCAGTAGACTGACAAATTGAATAATTCCATCTTTATTTTTTGCTCTTACTACATTTTACTTATTGATTGGTTTAGTAGTCGTAAACGTGACTGTTGATCATGGTTTCCTGGGTTCGAATCCCGGGTCGGGCCAAAAAAGTTATTGAGTTTATCTGTCGAGAAATTCTCAGTAGCAGCCCGGAGTCAGAAAGTTGGCAAAGCCTCGGAAATCTCGTAAATTCGTTGGTCCTGCGTCTGATTTCTCTGCGACTCGGTTTGCCGTCCCATAGGACTCTGGCACTATAATACTGCCCTGCGCAGATGGCTATTCTTCGTTAAGATTAGTCGTCGTGACCGTAATTCAGTCTGGAGGACATTATTACTGTTTTTACTTACAGTCAGGTAATATGACCATTGGACTACATGGTTGTCAAAGAAAATAAGGTAATAAGTTTACCCAGTGATTACTTCAACCTATGACAATATAAATTTATGCACTGTATTTCATTGATTTTATTATTCAAGTATTTCTATTTTATGACATGGAAATGAAACACATAATATATTAAAAAAATATATTGTTATTGTAAATCGTAAATGCCAAAATTTTAATATTTTGCATGAAATATAAATTCGACAATAATATTGAGTAAAATAAAAATTGTTTACAATATTTAAAAAAAAAACTAGTTAATTATTTTACGAGCATTATTCTATTTATATTTTTTAACTTATATATAACTTTATATTTTATATGGAATTTTCCCAATATGTACAAATAGTTAATCCTAATTTGTATTTTAAAACTAAATGTCTAATATGTCTAACAAATTAATAATCGGCGGCTTTTTTTTCTTAATGATTTTCTTTACAACTTCCTTTTGGCCAGATCCTCGAGGTGGCTTGCGATTTCTGTCTTCATCTTCCTCAGGATGATCGTAATCGTCTTCATCGATATCAGGTGGATAATCATTAATATCTGGTACTCTTTGTGGTTTCTTAAACTTTCTCTTGGGCACTAATACATAATCACTAAGATCGTCACTCGAATAATATGTTTCTTTGTGTTTATAAGGTCTATTTCTCTTTTTAGGTCGTTGCATTATTTCATCCGGGTAAAAGTTTTCTGGGACAGGAATGTCTGATAATAAAGGATGACTATACTTATTCGTAACTGAAGTATACAAACCCATTTCATTCGGTCTAGACAATTTATGGTCCTTTAATTTATAGCGTTGAAAATATTCTTCATCGTTCTTAGATGAATCACTGTATTTATATGAGTCCGAGTAAAGAAAAGGATACTTTTGTTTTCCAAAATTCATGTCCTCCTGAGCTTTGTAAAAATCAGTTTGTTGTGTGTGTTTGTTTTTGCAATTCGGGTCATGATAGAAATCGAAGTAATTATGAGAATCACTGTCAAAGCCAGTTTCGTCCCGGAGATGCTTAATTGATGGAATATTAGAAAAACCATTGAATTCTGCATCCGTAGAATACGTTGGTCTTTTCATCATAGAATATTCTTTATAAAATGAATCATAGGGTATCTTTTTATTTCTCTTCTCATTTGAAGAATAGAACTCTAAAGCTGCATCTTCAGAAAGTTCGTAGGGTGTTTTATAGTCTCTGTAAGATCTGTCCTCTATTTGTGGTTCAGCGGTAACGGTTGATTCCGGCTTCGCTCCTTCGTTATTGACTGCTGCAGTAAATCCTTTACCAGGGCCAACTAAAGACTCTACATGTTTTGCAGATCCATCTGGTTCTAGCAAACTGTAATGACCTAAAATAAAAATAATTGTTAACTATCCCTTCAAATTTCAAAACAGAGTTTATTGAAATTCATAAAGTTAAAATTAAAGTTACAGCCTATATAGAATAGAATAGAATAATTTTTTATTCAATATACATTACATGTGTGATTCTTATTGAAAGTCATCTTTTACTTTACCACCGGTTGGAAAAAGCCGTCTGTCCTGGGAAGAACCAGCAAAAAACCCAGCGGGACTGGGTCCGGGACTTTTAAATAATAAATAAATAAATACGTCACAGTGCTGGACACAGGCCTTCTCTCATTTCTGAGAGCGTTTTGGGGCAGGGAAATATCCGCCGCGCTACCCCAAATGCACGTTGGCGAACTTCATATATCTTCAAAATATATGTTTTTCTTATTTGTCAGTCATGTAGGTTTCCTCACGATATTTTCCTTCACCGCCGAGTACGTGGTAAATCAGCACTTAAAATTGCAATTTACAATTACATTGGTGCCGGCGGGAATCGAACCCGGCTAACTACCACGGGAATTTTTTATTTTGTTTGAAAGTTATAATTTTTTTATATATAATATCATACCTTTGACAGTGTCACCTTCTTTAGACTCCCATACAGTTTTAACGTCACCTGTCTTCGTATCGGAAACCCCATAACCGAATGAATAGTTTGAACTTCCCTGGAAAAAACAAAATTGTTATACCTCAATTATAACTTTTTAATGCCCGTTAATTGCCTTGACGTTTCTAATTAGAAAAACGTTCTGAGAATGTATGAAGTGATAGCTCGCATGTAACTATTCAGTATATAACATAATAAGACAATTGGTTGCATGTTTACCTGTCATAGCTTATTATTCGGAGTTAATAATGCGTCACTTACCATTTTTATGATTCTCGAACGCTAGTTAATAGATGACTTTATAATATATATTTTTATCATAAATTTATATTTTTATGTGAAACTTAATAATTACAAGAAACATGTTTTGGATTATGGAGGCGTTTTACACACCTAAATTACACACAGATAAACACTCAGATCCAGAAAAAATATCGGTAAACCAAGCAAAGAATAATGTTCCGTATATTCCATATATTGTGAAATTACTATGATACCAGAGGTACTTACTTGATTTAACCATGGCGGAACTTAATAAAATTACAGAGCTTAATAAAGTACTTTTGAGCCATATTACAAGAAAGTTTTAACAGGGCAACCGAGGACATTTAATAATTAAACTGAGTATTCCATAACAGCCTCAGTTAAATAAGATATTTACTAAAACGGATTTCGAATACTACATAAGTCTGTAAAAACAATAAAACTGCATTAAAATTTTTATTTATCTAATACAGCCAGTGTGAAATAAATTCTGTTTTAATACCAACACAAAATGTTGAAAATTAAGAAATTTCGAGCGCAGCGATCGAAAATGTCTTTAATTTTAGTTTTTTCGTTTTTTATTTTTTGAATATCTTTGCTCAATCGATTGACTTATTTGACAATTGATTGATCTAATCAGCTCGGAGTCTCAATGAACACTTTCGAACATCGCCCATCTCGATAGGTAGGTTCGTTCCAAAGATATCATACGACGAAATTTTATTTACATACGTACAAACAGTGGCAGTCTCGTACCAAGGTGAAGCATAGGGCGTCCCGTCCCCCCCTCCCCCCAACTAGATGGAGTGACGACCTGGTAAGACATGCAGGAAGTCGATGGATGCAGGTGTCTCAGGACCGTGCTTTGTGGCATTCCTTAGGGGAGGCCTATGTTCAGCAGTGGATTTGTGAAGGGCTGTAATGATGATGATGACATACAAACACACTCACACACACACACGGCCTGACGTCCAGCCGGTAATAGTCGGAACGGCTTCCTAGGACTTCAAAACGTGGAGATCTGATAAAAACTCCCATTCTCAAAATCGGACCGAAATCTATAATTTCCTACTCTGAAAATTATTGATTTTCAAAGCGGGAAAAAATTAGATCCAGGTATGGATTTTATAGGCAGCTTAACATTATTTGTACTATTAAAGAGAAAAAATAATGTTTTAGCATATTTTACTTAACTATCCTATTAGTTTAATCCTATTAGTATTAATTTAAAATTAAATTCTAAATAAAAAATAGCAATGACTTTCACTAGTGTTCAGAGTAAAGGTCAAGAACTCGCGTTCATCTTTTCATCAAGTTCAAGAAGAACTAGTTGACAGCAGCGCGAAAACATCGGAATGCATTATAATGTCAATGACAGATGCACGCTCACTTTCTTGAACTTACTCTCTAACTCTCTATGTTCATTTTATAAACAAGTTATATATAAAATTATGTACACCATATCATTATAGACCAAATCTCTGCTGTAATAATACACTGTATAATAATATTACAACACCTTTCTTATATGCTATTTTGTAAGTGTCACTCAAATTTACGTATTGGTTAATTTCAAAATTACTTTAACTACGATGCAATAAATAACTGTTCGTTAGGAGAAAAGTGGTTAAACAACACCAACACTTGTCCGCCACTGTATTAGAAATTTCGTAATTCGAGTACAACTTTCGATAAATATTTCTTGCACTCAGCGAGAGCCGTTGCATATCAAGTAGGTTTCATAGAAGTTAAATTACGCTATTAACTTCAACAACTTGGGTATCGTGACATGACGTATACGACAATATAAACTTTCTTTTTAAAACCAGCGTTAGTTTTCTTTCTATAATTGAGTACATATTATAACACTATTTTATCATCTTTAGCTTTATATGTGGCCGTATTTGAAATGCATTCGAGTTGTGAAAACAGCAGGGTATTTAAAAAGATGATATTTTTGTGATACATTTTATAGTTGTTGGTAATAATGCTGTTCTCTATTTAACTACTCAATAACAAGTTTTCTCTTATGTACTAATTTTAAGTACATCATATTTTTAATAGAATATTTGCAGTAATTTATTTCTTAGTTGATAAATAAAACTATCATATTGCCGATCATTCAAAACTATTGCAAAAAAAAATGTTTACAGTCATTAGCTCTATTTTGGATGCACCACGATTGATTCGACTCAACCGGGGAAGAGACATTCTCTCACAAAATACCAGTGTTTTACAAAATAGCAGCATAATGTTCTCGTGTTTTGTACGATAAGTGTCAGGAACCTATCATCTTTTTTACTGATAACTTAGTCTTCAGAGGTGATATCACAATTCGTTTTGATTCTTTATTGAGAGTAGGTATTTATAGGCCACAACATTTACTTGCCTAATAGTAAGTAATTCAGTGTGACTTCAGTCACCCTTACTTGTATAAGAAGAAAAATATGTAAAAGAAAATTATACGCCCCATTTCTAGACATAATTCAACGCCGAGGAGGTTTCACGGCAATGTATCTTTTTAGGAGTTTTTTTTAAAATATTTTTTAAGTTTCACACATCCTGTTTACTAAACTGTGTTTTCCTTCTCCGTGTACGTGTTAAATCATCACTTAAAGTGCAATTAATAATTTCGTAGGTGTTGGTGGGTAGCGAGCTATGAAATTTTAATTGCACTTATATCCTGAGTTAGCCCGGTACGTAATAAATATAATAAGTGCTATAAATATTATCATAAATATTTTATTTCGTTTCTGTAACTGTTGATCCTTTCAGTGACACTACATTTCACTTAGTGCTTAAGCACTTTAGCGCACTTGCATTTAGATCATTGTGATAAATTAGACTATTTGCTAATAAACATTAATAATTTATTACTTAAATAAGTTGTGCAAAATAGAGTTAGTAATGATCTCATCAACATTAATCGTAGCTATGAAACGAAGTATGTAATAATTAAAGTCACTCGCTACTAACATCGCTGACACATTGCGTGCTGCTTCCCTCAATGTAAACAAAAGAGAAAATAGCAAGTTTTTTATTAATCCTTTTACTCTCGAATAATTAATACACAGGGTGACCAACTTTATGACATAATAAGGAGGCTCGTCTTGCCAGATTTCGAGTGTTTATAATAACAATACATTTCCAATAATAAACAGATAAAAAAATTTAATCCCTTTTTGGTTTTGTCATCTATTTCTGAAACACATTAGTAACGATAGTAATTTAGATGAATTATATTGAATATTACAGTACAAAGATTTTAAAATACATTAAAAATACTTTTGAACAATTACATATTTATTATGGTGAAAGTAAAGAACATTATAGAAAATTTTATGGATAGAATACATAGATCCTATTGCATTAAATTTTATATAAGTTTAATTATCTTATATAGTTAAATTAAATAAAAAATGTCCTTGCTACAAAATTATACGGCATACGATATAATTTTTGATAATATATAATTTCTAATTCAATATATCTTATTTAATACTTACTTTATTATTATGTTGATATTCAGACGGATCAACGATACTTGGTTGTTCTTCCCCTTTTAATATTGAAGTCCTCACTAAAAGAACCTAAAATTTCGATAAAAATGAACTTAAGAAAGTTACTTTCAAGTATTTTCTAAACAGCAAAATTTCTTAATTTTATAATAATTGTCATATAATTTTAAATGTAATGAAAATAAAATTTAAGCTTAAATTATTTAATTATTAATTTGATCATTTTTAAGCGCTAAAAATCTTTAAATTCAATGATATTTAGCCATTAATAATAAACAATACTAAAAACGAAAATTTTTGCTTGTACTGGTTTTAAAAAAAATACCATTAAAGCGAGCGCTTTTGCCATGGCGTTCACTTAAGTCGGCTTCGACAACATTCACGAAAGGAAGTTTATACTAATCACTGCCACAAAATATTCGAAACTATTTTTGTTTTAATTTTTGAATTGTTTTATAACTAAATATGTGCGTACTTGTCCATTTCCAAGGTTGGGACTACGCAAAGACGCATCGTGTCGTCCACCACTTACCTATTTATAAACACGCACATCTCACCACTTTAACTATGAACATGAAAATAACACACGCACACTACGACTTATAATTACGGGAATTACTACAATAAGTCATATTTATGAAATCACTAAAATTTATTTCGACGTCATTGACATATTACAAGTTAATAACTCAAGTAATGCCATTATTTTTCTGTTAGCGATATTAAAACGTTAAAGTAATGAATAGCTTAAATTTTAACAAGGCTTTAAAGGATAACTTTACTAAGGTTGGTCATAAAAATTCAATCATTGGAGTACGCCTTTTAAACTAATCGTCTTCTTCTTTATCATTAGGCCATAATAATCCACTGTTGGGCATGGTCTTCTTCCACTATAGGGAGTTTTTTCTGTACCGATTTATTATATTACAACGGACTAAGATGGAATGTATCCAGTTCTCTACACTCACCACACGGAAAACAGCAGTATAAAATTGCTATTTTACGCTGGAATTCTGTGAAACCGTGGTCCTTCCCCGATCAATCTGAATCATTCGTACTACAAATATAATATAACTACAGTATGACTCTACCACGTAAATATAAAATATATTGGAAAAACTTACACATTTTAGAAAGATAGCATATTTCTCGGCTGTGCCGTTTTCCTATGGATATTATTCTTCATCGCCTGCCTAGTAGTTAATGAGCAAGTAAAATTGTTGTAAGCAATGTCTATGCCGATATGTCCCAGGATTGAACTCAGGCTACTTGCACACTACTAAATGTAAGGCATTTGCTCCAGATGTCACCACACATGTCGTTCACCTCGTGAGCCAAGTCCAGATATTTTATTCGCTTATCTGTTTCAACCTTTAAGAGGTTCTCTTCGTATGAAATGGATTACTATTGTTTTTATTGGGGTATTAATAAATGAGCCGATAGTAATAATACCTATAAATAACTCTCAGTAAGTGACTTACCTAGTTGGCGATAAGCTCGACAGATGTCTACGATGCCATCATTTGGGATATGTTTCCTATAATTGTTGGTTTTAATCCTGAACCATTAACGCCATGACAAAACCTTATTGGTTTAACCAAAATGTTCACCAAAACGTAGCCAGTGGGGGGAGGACACTGTATCTACAAAAGGCCTTGAAAAACTTCCGGAGGTCCTTCTCGTTCCATACCACGCCCCGGTCGGAGGCACTCTGTACTACGCGGTTCCTGCCATTGTTCGTTTGCTAAATATAGTGGAGAGACTCAGTATCACACACAACTTCGCAATTATGCATGAGAAAATCATTAAGCATTTAAGTAACATTAAGTCTTTTTTAGAGTTCAAGTAGAAGAGTGATCAACGGGATCCTATTACTAATCGTCCGCTGTTTGTCCGTCTGTCTGACAGTGAATCTTAATTTTTAGGCCCTAGTAGGACATACTGACTCGCTTAGGCGCTTACGGCATACAATATTTTACAATATCTTTTCATGATTCTTTATGAAATGTAAAATTCTTTGTACACGCATTTACATTTTGTTTAAGTAATGGTTCGGCGATGGCAGGAGAAGAATTCAGTGGATTAGTGGTTAATATCTGAATATAAGTAAAATATTTCTCAAAAACCATTGCAACGTCCTGATCTGATTCAGTTAATTTGTTGTTAACAATTAACTTCTAGTTATAATTGCGAGAGTTGATCTTACCAGTTTCACTTTTAATTATACTCCATGTCATTCTAATTTTATTAGAAGCCGTCTTAATTTTGTTGCTCAAATGCAAAGACTTGGCTGTGGAGCACACTCTTTTAAATATTTTTGAATATTTTTTTACATATTTCCTAAATTCCACGCTTTGAGTATATGACCTTTCATGGTAAAGATCA
The DNA here is from genome assembly GCA_963668995.1 of Parnassius mnemosyne. NCBI lineage: Eukaryota > Metazoa > Arthropoda > Insecta > Lepidoptera > Papilionidae > Parnassius > Parnassius mnemosyne. Next base: position 37,382,348 of record CAVLGL010000159.1, read on the forward strand.
TATAACCTATGTCTGTTCTTATGGACTCGTACTGTCTTCCGTAATGACTTCCGAATGTTCAAGGAGAATGTTTTAGATGTAAAAGTATTATTAAATTCATTAAAAATAAGTTTAAATAATGTTCCATACAAAAGATTAGAATCATTTTTGTATGATAGTGATGGAAGTTTTTTCACTATGTTACTTCTAAATTTCTCCAAGCGACGTGCATTTACTGAAACAAACACAACTTTCTAATCTACTTGCTTTTTGTGAACATAAGGTAACGATACTACTTGTCCACAGTGATCAGAACTTAATTTTTGAATTATAAATTTATGCAACGACTTCACATTCGTAAAAATGTTATCTATACATGTTGCACTAGATTGAACAATACGCGTTGGCTCTAAAAATAAATTAAAAAGACAAGATTTAAACAATAATTTAAATTTAATATTGATGGAGGAAACTTCCAGGAGATTGATATTAAAGTCGCCACATATTACGACAGATTTATTCTGTTTATTAAGCTTAGCAAATATTTTTGCAAAAGTATCGTATATAGAACATGGGGGTCCGTAGACGCTCACAACAATGAGGTGCTCAAACTCAACACATGCCATTTCACTGTATGCACTCACAATATCTTTACGTTCTTTACATGATAATAATTTACTAGCTAATATTAAGGAGCCACATTTTAAAACCGTTTCTCTATTGAAAGAACTGCCCACCCAGTGATAACTGAAGTTAAAAATTAAGTTATAAGCTTTTAACCAATGTTCAGTAATACATAAATTATGAATATTGTTGCTATTTAAGAACAACTCAATTTCTAGCTCTTTGCTTTTTGTATATTTTGATGCACCAGGTGTAAAAAATTTTCATTTTCACTCTGTGGAGTCATACAATTAAAGATTTGTAAGCTACATTCTAAATTATTTAAATTATTAGGACTGCTAGAGATTACCTATATTGTCTCATTTTCTAATTTAAATTACTTGGAACTGATTCCAAATTACATATTAAAGCATTATACTGCTCAAAAGAAGCAGATGTCTGTGTAGCAAAGTCCTTGGCTGAGTTAATACATAAACAATAAGATAGCACATTTGCTATCTGCCTTAAATTATATTTAGATAGGTAATACCTATTTCCAGTCAAATTAATTAGTGCATCACTAATAAAAAAAAATAACTCATTGTTTTCGTTTTAGGTCATATAGCAAGATACAACTCCACCCCACTGTTCACGGCAAATTAAATATAAATTTGCTGGACATTGCATGAGAACATGTAACACCAAATGATCGGAAGTAGTAGAAGTCGATAAAATGCGAAGAATCATCATAGAAGATTGGCAACGTGATATCCGCTTTGATTATTTGTGTGATCAGAAATTAATAATTAATCTCGAAGATTCTTCCAGTGACTCTGATTTTAATGATGATGATTGTGACTTGGGATGTACATACTTGTGTCCATAAATATATAATTTATTTTTAATTATTTATCCATAAATTTATTGCTATTTGTTTATTTTTTATTAGCCCAAAATGAGTCTAATGCTTAAATACTTGCTTAAGTATTGGGTACATATTTTTTACCAATATTTATGAATACTTTATCGATATATCGATTTAATATGAAGCGTCAGTAGCCTAATGGCAGGACGCGGACCGCGAACTCGAAAGGTCGTGGGTTCGAATCCGCCATTCGACTACTGTCGTGAACCACTTCTAACACAAGCATTTTAAGCTTAGCAGAAGTGGTTAAAGGGAATATTAGTAATGTTTAATAACATTACTAGTATTTTATAAAAAAAAATATTCCCAGCACTAGTCACATCAGAATGACAGCTGTCATTTTAATCAATCTATATTTAAATAACTGTACCTTAATGTATGGCAGTGAAATTTAAGTGTGGAAGAAGAAGCACAGGAGTAGAATAAATGCTGTAGAAATGCGTTCAATAAGGATTATGTTAGGACTGAATCTGAATGACAGGGTGAAAAGCTGTGTGATAAGAGGAAAGTGTGATTTGCAAGATGATGTTTTAACATCAGAATTAAGAAAATAATACTTCGGTGATTTAGTCATTTAGACAGAATGAACGAGGAAAGAGTGAGAAAGCAAATTTATGACGCAATGAAAGTTTATCGACCAAATTGGCGACATATTGAAAATGGGCCAGATTAAGTGTACCCTCACTCACTGAGTGTGTTGACGATTATGATTTATGTAATATATAATGGCTTGAAACAGTACAGTATTTAATAAATGTGAGAGATACGTGCTATGCAAATGATGTAATTTTCCGAATCGCGCCGTTAAGAAGAAATATTTGAATCTACACATTATTATAACTTCAGCAACCTATTTTCTATCTATATTTCCATAATACTCTATGTGAGCAATTTCTGAAGAATGATTTTTTTAAATTTTAATTATGGTAAACTATGTTGTCAATAAAAATTGCAAAACAACAATTTGGAAATGATTTCTTTCTGTGTGTCTGCGCACCATACAAAAACATGAGAACAGATTTGTATGGCACTTTTACGTAATATTATAGACGTAGAAGTCAGATCGTTTTACCTTCACTCTCTATTATATGAGCTGAACTTTCAGCACATTGTAGTTTTATAATTCAGTGGATTCAGATAATATAATTAATAGCTTACGTTTATCCGACTACGACAACTCAAAGAGGTGGATTGTGTTTTTATTTCGTATAGATTTGTTTTTATAATTGCTGCTGATCCTTATGTTACTCACAGGCGAGGTAAATCATACATACACTAATTTAAACTCTATTAGCAGTTCTCAAAATATATTAACCGTAAAAACGTCGTGATGTAGAAATAGGATGTCAATCAAATTAAATATTAAAGATGTAATTTTTTTTCTAAACAGTGCCGCTATTTTGATTACAAAAGTTAAAAAGTTAGATTGTGTAAAAAAATATTTTTCAAGGAAAATGTATTTTACATTTACTTTTACTGATTTATTTATACCATGTTTTTCGATATTTATTGTAAAATGAAATCAATTGTAGCTTATAATTGAATTTTATAACATTAAAATACAAATCATAAATATAAAATTAGGAAATATATACGAGTACAGTGACCACCTGTTAAATAACGACGTATAGTTAACAAATTTTAAATTAATTTAAGTCATGTCAAAACAACCGGAACAGTCACTTTGATAAATTATTACGATAATCCTCATATTATGTTGTAAAAGTAGGCAAGGAATATTAAAGAACGTGTATAAATGCCTCGAAAGAACAATGACCGTCTAAGGTCGCAATTACATTACTGTATAAGATCACAGGTTTATATATTATGAAGAATCTATGATAGTACACATATTTTCTATGATCATCGTTATAGGACGATATTTAGCGAGCAAGAAACATTTAATTATCTAAATATAATGTTCGATAAAAATATTAAATATCGAAAATATAACTTTATAATATGAAACGAGTGTCTATGAATAATCTATAATAATTATTTTACTTATTAAATATACAAGTGTAAACCTCACCAATAATAAAAATTAGAGAATCAAAAAATAAACACATAAATTACCAAACATATTTTACATGCACCTATTTATATTTACATACAAAAACATATCATCGTCCTTTTTATATAAACTTAAGAAACAAATCAGAATATAATATTATATATACTTATTAATAGTAGTCATAAGCTATAAGTTTGATAAGATAATTTAAAATTACGTGGTTTTTACGTGATAGATCCATGCTGCAGCTATAGTACTGGTATAGTTGTAGAACGAATAGGTCGGCTCGACCGGGGATGGACCACGCTCTTAAATAATATCAGCGTAAAATAGCAGGCGTCAAGCCTGTGTTTTGTATGGTGAGTGTGAAGAACCGGAGACCCTCTTTACTGGAAACGAGGCATTCCATCTTAGTCCTCACGGGTGACAACGCATCTGCATTTTGATTCATAACTGTGTGCTCGTTTGTCACCCTTATCCTATAAAACAACATATTTGTCTAAGATAATGTAAACGCTGCCTAGCACATTAAAAAGTAACGATGTTCATCGCCTAGACAAATTAATGACTATGTCTCCACAATGGAAGAACTTTCATTATGAAGGAACTGTAATAACGAATACTGCTGACAAGATAAATAATGTGGTATTTATACACAATGAAATTTAAAAACCTAATTTTTTTCTGTACCTACATATTAAAAAGTTTATTCGAATTCACGTTAGGTTGGTCATTAGTTACCATTTATCGGCAACTACGATACAGTTTCATGCATCAGCTCACAGTTTAATGATGATGAATTAACTTTTTCTGGTGTCAGTGAAGTGTGTATTTAATTATACTGTTACGTAAGGAATTCAACTGTACCATAATTAATTTAGATTGAAGAAAACAACGCATTAAAATAAAAAAAAAATTATTTTATTTTCGTCTTATTAGGATAACAATAATATTTTTAGTGTTAAAAAACTTACAAAGTAAAACTTTAAATAAATAGGCAGTAAGCAAGACGGCAACTGAACAAAACTACCGAAAGTTTCATTCATTCTGAACTATCACAGCTAATAATTACAAAAAAGAATCATAAAGTCCTTACACCAACAAGTATTATACCCATACATCACATAGGAACACAATCTTTATAGAAGTTACAATATACATTTTTGAGAATCAGTAATGCGTAGGTTTTAATTCAGTGCCATCTATTCGATATTTTTGTATTCTTCTATAGACGCCATCTAGTGATAGCCGAAGTGACCAGCGCCTTCATAGTGATTGTTGTAGATCTGTGGGTGTTGAGCGTGTCCTATGCGCTTAACTACTGCGTTGAAACCGTTGTGCTTGTCAGCAGTGTACTCCACAATACGAGTGGTGCCATCTGGTTCAGCTAACGAATATGCGCCTAAAAACAAAAAATGGTATTTAAGCAATCGTGCATCAATTTTTAATGAAACTTAGATTTAAGCATAAATATTTTCGTTGTGTGATCATACAAATAGTCGTATTGCGTTTTATATTATTTTATGACCATATCATATGTATTTAAACATGTTTCATGTTTTATTTATTTAACTACAAGGTACGGTTCTTCAACCACTTGCGTATTTCATCAAATCTTTGCTCCATCTATTGGACGGTTGCCATTTACTGCGCTTGTCAATATGAGTACGAAAACCTTTCTTACTCATCAGACCAACTTAAACAATATATGTATGTAACTGGCGGTATTAGTGCTGATAGTTCAATTATCACCCAGAAAATTTATTTCAATATAAACAATCAGTTTTATTTTATAATAAAAGCCTATATGTCACATTAATAACCTAATCAAATCTACTTCTAGACATAGGTTTCTCTAATAATGCACCCGCCGGCATATATTATTTTGCTAATACACATGCCTCTGGTCAGGCGAGTTTGTTGAGCCTACACTGCTGCTACTCTTAATGCTTCTGTTAAATTGTTGTTATTTGGAAATTAAATTTGCTCAATTCCCTTACACACCCTAAATGATTCATAAAAATAATTGCGAATATAAGTAACTTACCTTTAACAACATCACCATCTCGGGACTCCCACTGAGTTTTGTGGTCACCTGTGTGAGGATCTTTTACTGAATAATCGAAAGCATACTTCGGATGGGCCTGGAACAAAAAAAATTCGTTTTATTTGACAAAGCTTTAAATCAAAGTAGAATTTTGTTGGCTTTCGTGATTGAAGAATTTTATTTATTATTTATTTGGTAATACGAGTAGACGTCAGTAATTTCTTTGATATTAAAAATACCTAAGCTTTCCTCAATGATGTTAATTATTTTATTATTCGACTTATCAAATTATGATTTAAAAGACTTCAACGCGCTCTAAAAATAAATCGCTACGATGTTAATGAGTTATTGGCAAACACTTTTAAACATTTAAGTAAGCAAACTTTGAACAAAGTAAATATGCATAACTGTATTGGAAGTTTAATTTATAAACACGTAGAAGATAGTTATGCCTGCCTAAATTTTCTGAGCAACCAAATGTTTTAAAAACAAATTACTTTTACGCAGGCGAAAAGGAAAAAAATAAAAATACATTATCTATTACCTAGACTTGGTAATAAATATATCTTTAGAGGTTGAATTATCATCATCATCATTCTCTTTTGGTAGAAAGACCTTCGGAATACACAAAATGAACAGGACTCCTCATCCTTAAAATATTTTCTGCCGGACATTGTTTCCTCATAATCTTTTGTTCAATCTAGAGCATGTGATAAAAATTCACTTAAAGATTGCAATCAATTATTACAGCGATATATAGGATCGGGGGTAGTTAGCTTCTTATTAAGTTAAATCGAGTACCCTCCCTCTGATCAACCAGAAGTACCCAAGTAAGTAAGTGAATTGAATTGCATAAATGAAAATTCCATCAAGGAATTCGTATAAACTTAACAGTTGTAAAAAAACAATCAGCAACGGTAATCAGAGTGTGTCATTATAGCCAAGGTTGTGCTTGTTGGCCTGGAGACAATTTACTTTAAGCAACCGGCAAGTATGTGAATGAAAACGTTTTTAGTGTACGCAGTCACGTAACTATAACGGAGTATTAAATTTATAATGCGTTTTCTCCTACTGCGGATGTATTTTTTGTAAGCTGTATAATATAAAAATATAAATTAATTAAAAATAAGATTCAGCATATAACTAAATAACAATTTAATAAAATATGTCAGGCGTTCCCACTAGTTCTCATTTTGATAATCAATCCATTTGTTTTTTTTTTTTCTGAATATTCTACAGTTTGCAAATGGCTTATGTTATTAATCGATAATAACTACTTTTCTATAACAATACGGTTTTAAGTATGTGAGTTATCTTGAATAAAGAATATATTAAGTCAAAATATGATTATTTTGTCGACGTTGTTGACTATAATATCCTTATTAACAACATATTAAGAAATTCTATTAATAAAATATATGTAAATAAGGTAGAGTCGTTACATAATAATCAGCGTGTCCACCATCGCCTCCCTCATATCCCGAGTATCCTGCAGCACCGTCATAGATCCCAGCGCCAGCATAGCCGATGTACCCGGCGTTAGCGGCAGCACAGGCTGCCACAAATACTAACACCTTTAAAATTAAAATAACACACTTAGTTATTTTATTTTAAAACATTTTATAACGACCTATTTAGTATACACGTCTCACTATAACATCACTATTACGAGTACATATTTAGATAAAGTTGATGTCCCATAAATATGAGTGCCTCGCATCATCAAAATATATTATTTTATCAATATTTCCGCTTAATAAAAATCCCTAGTGGCTTACGGAATAACAGCTCGCCGAAAATTTCAAAGTAAGCGAGCAATCCAGCACCCTTCAAAATTTGAAATTGCAATTTAAAGCAACGAACAATAAAAATGAAAAATACATGAACCCACTCGAAGGTGTAGTAAAACATCTAGAGAAAATCTAGCCTGCTATATAATAAATAAAATATTCGAAAGACAAAAGAACATATTATGACTAATTCACCCAAACATTCACAGAAGTGAGAACCACAGTAGCCTGTTCAAAGCAGTGCGATGTTCAAGACTGTAACTTAATTTTTTGTGATAAATTATTACAAGGTATTGTACCTTTTGCCTAGTGTATACATGCCCTTCAAGCCTGAATATAACTATGGGTGCACTGTCATTTCGCGATAGAGATAGTCAATGTAAAGTGGGTGGTACCCATCCAGAGGGACTCCGATACAGAAAAAAAAATCTGCCACGTAATCAATAAAAATAAAGTACATCAAATCGCAGTTTGTAATTTTAGTGCAATGTTAGTGCAAGCACCTAGATCGTGCTATGAGATACAGTAAGTCGATGGATGCAGTTAGATCAGGACAGTGCTTTGTGGCATTCCTTGGGGGATACCTATGTTCAGCAGTGGACTTCTGAAGAGCTGAAATAATGATGATGATGATGTTAATGATGATTTAGATAGTAAGCTAAAACTGACTATATTGTATATATTAACATTAATTACTATAAAAATACTTTTTGGTAATATCTATTTAATGCAAATCATTTCTAAATCTTGCTCAAGGAGAGGTCCATGTCCAGAAGTGGAGTTGGTGTGATGGTGTTTACTGGCTGATGAAGATGAACAATAGTTCTGTTTAAAGATTAATCGTAATCTCAATAAAATATCAAAATTAAAGCGTTAGGAAACTAGGCTCAATATATTGTAATCATTTATTAACTTAGAGAGACATAATTTATTACATTTATATAAATCAAATACTAAAAATATTCTCCATAGTATGAACTATTTACGGTTCAGTGACAGTGTAAGAATATCCACTACCCCATATCATCCCGTGTGTGTCGTAAAAACTGACAGAGAGAAACATGCCAGGAGATGGGCAGCAGCACTTTTCAAATAACAACTAGGAAATAAATAGCTCTAATAATATCACTGTAATAGAATATCCACAATATAGTTCTATCTCTAAAAATTAGTTTTATTTCACTCATTTTTGTTTTAGGGAGATGTTTTTTAGTTATATAAAGAACGTTGAAAGCAAAAATATGCGCTACGTATTTATTTATATTATGACGCACTATGTAATATTTCACTTCTATCGTATGCGTAACAGCATAGAATTGTCACACTTTGTCGTTATTGCTCAAACAACTATACCATAAGCGTTCATTTCGTCGATTGAATAACGGCTATACCTTTTCCTGTACTATTAGAGATAATAATAGCAATTTAAAATACTAAGTATATTACGGAGTTTAAAATGAGAAACTGAAGGAAAATTGCGGTTAATAAGTAATGAGCGTTAGTTGCAGAAAGCACATGAAAACCCCTCGAAAAAAATTACAATATTACAAAGAAGCACATACAAGCATAAGAAGGATATATCTTACTTGGAAAGTACGCATTGTTCTCCGATTGAAAATAAATGTTTTACTCAAATGTAACTTTCGTCCTCTTCAGCTGTGCTGACAGGAGTCGAACTAACACTGCTGCAGCCCAAATCTACAGCACACTATTTATATCAAACATTGCTAGTTACACCACCTCTTTAAGCATACGCCTGTTTGTAATCGCTTTTGCCCACCGCGGTATATGTACCTCAATGGTAGAGAGAATAGGCTTTGATGTAGTTTACCGAAATGGAATTATATTTGACAAAATTTCTTTTCATATTGTTTCATAATAATTAAAATATTACTATTATATTATTACTATTTTAATTATATATATATATTACTATTATATTATTACTATTTTAATATTTTAATTATTAATAATAAGTAATTCATACTTGCATAGTATTTCAAAAATTAATCGAGTCATTAAAATAATTATCCAAAATAATACATATATATTTTTTAACCTAATGTCTATTACATAATTACTTTGAATTTTGAAACATTTTCCCTATACAAATAACATCACCCTAATAAATTTTTAACAGAACTTGATGAAATTTTCTGAGGAAATCATGTTAGTACTTTAGATACCTTTATTTTTTAATAGGATAGGGTGACAAACGAGTACACAGTCCACCTGGTGGTAAGTGGTTGCTGTGACCCACAGACATCCACATCCATCCTCAATAATTCTTACATTACCTACCATATATATATATGAAATTTTAATATTGACCAAAAAATGCTAACCACTTCACAAAACAACATAATGAACGTGGTGGTAAAAGAAGGTACCCGTGGAAGTTATCTGTGCCCCAGGCAGCCACAACTTGTTTTTCTAGAAATAGCATGTGCGTTCGACTATTTAATTTACTTCCAAACCATATTCAAAACTTAAACTCTTTTTTTTTTTAAATATTTTCGGGACTCTGATTGAAAACTGTTTTTATGACGTAAATGAATTTATCAAATTCTGCCGTGACGGTCACCTCAAGCAAATTGTTGTTGATATTTGAAATTTTAAATTGACTGAAGAATTAGAATTTGTAAGATTGACATTATACTAGTTTGACATTATGCATTATGACATGACCTGTATATATATTTTTTTTCTCTTTTGATGTAAAATCATAAATTTATTGACATTATACTATTTAATTAAATATTGATATAAAAAGTTATTGTAATTTTGTAATTTTAATTATTCAATTGCATGTCGACGTAATATTTGCATACCGATAAATTGCTAAAACATGCATGTTCACACTTTATTATAAGACCTAAAATGTACCATGTTTTATGTAAATAAATATTTTACTATTTATTATTTATAAAGAATCAAAATGTAGGTACGTTGTCACCCGTGAGGACTAAGATGGAATGCCTCTTTTCCAGCAAAAAGGTCTCCGGTTCTCTACACTTACCATACGAAACACAGCAGTGTTAAGCTGCTATTTTACGCTCGTACTCTGTAAGAGCGTGGTCCTTACCGGTCGAGCTGACCCATTCGTGCTACAACTATACTACTAATACAGCTGCAGCATGGCTCTACCAGTTAAAAAACGTTTATACGTTTGACGTATATGTTTGATCTTACAACTTTAGGAGCTTACTTTCAAGCTGTACCCTTAAGTTTCTATAACATTTTTTTCTATTTTAAAATGATCATATACACGAAGTTTTTATTTTTCTATAATAATGCACCCTAATAAATAAACCCTTTTCGTTGAGATGATCTTGGAGATATCATTCCTTATGTCAAGCATATATTAATGAACTCTATTTAATATAATGTGTACATAATTATTTTATTCAAGCTTTTAAATTCAGTTTCTTCTAAACCACATGTTTCATTACCCAAAAAACATTGATTTTTTTATATCTCCAGTCAAACTTGGAGAGTAAGTAAAAATTTAAGAAAAGGAATTATTTCGCGAAAGTTGGAAATATATCATCATTATTATCATTAAAGCTACCTTCACAAGTTTACATTATTGACCATAAATTTCGTATTTATAACGTAACACTCAAATATTTTTGTAAACTTAATCACTAAATAAAACTAAAGTATGACTTATTTAATATTATGCCATGGGAATTATTTTAGGATTACAAAATCCGCAAAAAATTATAAATTTGAAAAACATTTAGCTTAGCATTTATACTCTTGTTTAAATATCGATCTCGTATAAACATAATAATATATCGATCTAGTTTTAGTTGTATAATGTAAATACATTTATCTATTCCTCCAGATTAACACTAGAGAGTGCAAGCTACTACTAAAACCTTACAACGTCAAAGCATTTTGTTATGAAATGGTCGTTTACTTATGCAAACTGGGAAAAGTGGATCAACTCCTTGAGATTAATATCAGTAATTAATGGACTGTTTCATTTACGCCTTTAATTACGTACAAGTTATGCGCATTGACTTTAGTTTACATGAAATTAATAAAAGCATCTTAAAAATATTCTGATCATACAAACCGTTACAGCCTTTTAAAGTCCATCGCTGAACATAGATTTAGATTGTCTCATAGGGGGATATTCTCCATAGTTGCCACACTTGGCAAGCGGGTTGGTAACCGCAGTTTTTTATTTTAGTCGTTAGTAGACACTGCTGCCCATCTCCTTATTTGTTTCTCACCGTGGCCACCCACGACACCCACGGGATGATATGAGGATATTTTTACACCGATACTACACGTTACAAACATCATACAAACAATTAATGTAAAACATTTGTGCCTAAATGCTTTTACTATACAAATAAGCACAGATAGTTTTTTTTTATAGGATAAGGGTGACAAACGAGCACACAGTCCACCTGATGGTAAGTGGTTGCTGTGGCCCATAGACATTACATCTATCTTCGATTAAGAATCAAAATGCAGATGCGTTGTCACCCGTGAGGACTAAGACGGAATGCCTCGTTTCCAGTAAAAAGGGTCTCCGGTTCTCTACACTCACCATACGAAACACAGCAGTGTTATGCTGCTATTTTACGCTGGTATTCTGTGAGAGCGTGGTCCTTCCCCGGTCAAGCCGACCCATTCGTGCTACAACTATACTATTAATATAACTGCAGCATGGCTCTTTATCGCTTTATCTATATAGTTTTATCGCTTTGAATATGAACGATTTGCGGAATAGACTTTTTAAAATTTTGCATTGACAATATGATAACAATATTTTTATTAATTTTTAATAACTAATGTTTTTAGTAATAATTAATTCCAAACATACAACAAAATTTACAAAGTTATGTGCTCGGCTGGACCTATTGATTGCTTTAATAAGATCTGACATTAGCAACACCATGATTGCAGCACTACTATTGCTTCAAAATATTTGGGACTGTAATAACGTAGAGTGCTGTAGGCCAAATCCCCTAATTATAGCGACTGTTGATAAGAACAAACAGCATACATTGCATTGCATTTGTCAAGCTTGCCTTTTTTCATGTATGGCTATAGGTATATAGTTAAAATTCTTGGAGGTGTATACAATTTAAGCTTCTAATTCAGCGCCTTCAAAAGATACACCATTAATTTGACATATTTTGATACTCGTAAACTCACTAACCCAAACCTATGTATATTATACTTACCGTTGATCTAGAGTGATGAAATTTGGGAAGAAATAAAGTCTCACAGCAATAGTAATGAAAAATATTCAACTGAAATCCGAGTTTTTGCAGTTAAATTACATAATTTCTTTTGTGATTATAACGTTACATTTGCAGTTTAAAAGTTGACCATGATGTAGACCGATTTAAGTAGAACATTTTTTCCACTTAAAAAGTTAAGGTTGTCTTTCAATCCAACTTTATCTTTCCATTTGAGATATGTTCGGTGCTTAGCCTAACTACAATTCCTAGTATAGATAAACTATCTATATACACACATCAAAAAAAGTTTGCGATCAGTTTGAATAATCAAAATCGTTTTTGTTGCGGTAGACTATATTATAATTTCTTAATCTTTTTAGATTATTTACTTAAAAATATAGAGTTAGAATGTAAAACAATAAAACAAATTCAATTGTTTTTCATATAAAAAAAAATTCAATTCAAGCTTACGCTTTTTTAAAAATCTGACTTAGTCAATTTTAACGGATTTAAAATATTTTTCGAGAAAAGTTGCGATTTAAACAAAACTATGAGGATTATCAGAAGTGTCCGATCCCGCAATGGTCGCCCAACTGTTCTGACTGCTGCTCAGAAGCGTTATATCAGATTGCTGGCAGCCCGTGACCTAACAATCAACGCCACTACAATAAAAGCAGAAGTTCGGGGCTCCTCTGGACTTGAAGTTAGCACTCAGACCATTCGGAATTGCTTAGATTAGGCTAGATTACGAACACGGAGGTCTTGGCAAGCACCTCTGAATTCACGGCAACGTCAGCGACAGAGATTACCGTGGGCTAAGCTCCGGTAAAATGAAGAAGATGAGGAGGAAAACATTTGACAAAACTGTATTTTTGTTGACGATTCGATAATCAGTACTCAAGCAGATAACCGACGTGTCCGTGTCGAAGACCTGGACTCTATAATACAAAGAACTGCCACTGAAACCATTCAGCAAGGTGGAAAATCAAAACTGATTTCCCGTCCGGAAATCAATGAGGATACCCATTTGGGGGTGGCGACCATGGTAACGGTGGGGCAGGGGGTGCTAAGAATCTCCGGTGGAGGTTAGGTTGCTATCTAAAACGACTCAACCTGGCAACATATAACGTACGAACCCTGAGGACTGACGAGAAGATGCTAGAGCTGGAAGAAGAGATAGACAAGTTATGCTGGAATATTATAGGATTATCCGAGGTCCGAAGAGAGGGGGAGGACACGGTAATCCTCGAATCCGGCAACTTGTTCTATCACCGGGAGGGCGACCATCTGTCCCAAGGTGGTGTCGGATTTATCGTCCACAAGTCTCTCGTTAACAACGTTGTAAAGATTATATACTATTACCTTATACTCAGAATCACCAAACGGTATTCGCTGAAGGTCATACAGGTTTACGCACCAACGTCGGCACACCCCGATCAGGAGGTGGAGGAAATGTATGAGGATATCTCTAGAGCCATGCATTCCTCCAAAACCCACTATACGGTGTTAATGGGAGACTTCAATGCAAAACTAGGCACAAGAGAGAACAGTGAGCTGAAAGTAGGGAAATTTGGAATAGGGCAACGGAACCCAAGGGGCCAGCAGCTGGCCGACTTCATGGAGAAAGAGGAACTCTTTATGATGAACTCTTTCTTCCAGAAGCGGCCTCACAGGAAGTGGACCTAGTCGAGCCCCGACGGTTCGACAAAAAATGAGATTGACTTCATTATGGCGACCAGACGACAACTGTTCAGTGATGTCTCCGTGATCGCGAGGGTGAAAACTGGTAGCGATCACCGAATGGTTAGAGGCACACTGAACCTAAACGTTAAGTTGGAGAGGTCTCGTCTAATGAAGTCAACGCTCCGTCCCCCTCGTGCTTTGTTCCAAAGTCCCGAAACCTTTCAGCTTGAGCTACGAAACCGTTTTCAGTGCCTAGAAGACTGCAATGAAGTGGACGATATGAATGACAAGCTCGTGGAAACTGTCCATGCGGTCGGAGCTAAGTTCTACAAGACCCGCCGCAGAAGAACACAAAAACTCTCCGATCACACTCTTAATCTCATGGCTGTTAGACGGGAGATGAAGCTACACTCTTCAACAGATTTGACAGCATACAGGCAACTGAACAGACAGATCTCCAAATGCATGTGGCGGGACTTGCGCAACTTCTATACAGCTGGTATTGAAGAAGCAATCGAGCGGAACCAAGGCTCCAAAGTCTTTGCCAGAGATCTGTCTGACAGAAAGTGGAAGTGCGGTGGTCTTGTTCTTCAAGAAAGGTGACAACGCTTTCTTGAAGAACTACAGACCGATTTCCCTTCTGAGCCGCGTCTACGTGCTGTTTTCGAGAGTCATTACGAATCGTCTCGCGCGCAGACTCGACATCTTCCAGCCTGCCTAACAAGCTGGTTTCCGAAAAGGCTTTAGCACCATATACTACATACATGCCCTTCGGCAAATTGTACAAAATTTCGAGGAGTACAATTTTCCACTATGCCTAGCGTATGTGGACTATGAGAAAGCCTTTGATTCCGTCGAAATTTGGGCGGTACTGTAGTCCCTTCAGCGGTGCCAAGTTGACTGTCGGTATATCGAAGTGCTGAAGTGTTTGTACAGTAGAGCTACGATGGCTATCCGAGTACAGAATCAGAGTACGAAACCTATCCAACTGCAGAGAAGTCAGGGTGACGTTATATCCCCGAAACTCTTCACCGCTGCATTGGAAGACGTTTTCAAGCTACTGGACTGGAAAGGATACGGTATTAACATCAATGGCGAGTACATTACTCACCTTTGATTTGCCGACGATATAGTCCTTATGGCAGAATCGCTGGAGGACCTAAGCATTATGCTCAATGACCTCAATATTGTCTCCCAACGGATAGGTCTTAAGATGAACATGGACAAAACAAAAATCATGTTTAACGTCCATGTCAAACCTATGCCAGTAGTTGTTGGGAGCACTAAGCTCGAAGTTGTTGACGAGTATGTTTACCTGGGACAAATAGTTCGACTAGGTAAGTCCAACTTCTACCGAGAGGTCAATCGACGGATTCAACTCGGCTGGGCAACGTTCGGGAAACTACGACACATATTCTCGTTAGACATACCATAACATTGTCAGACCGTTCCGAGCACTGGTCGATGATAATGCGCCTGCACAGCGAACTCAACGAGTCATGGTGCTCTCCGAGAATCACAAGGTTAGATTGGCCTGCCGGCTCGCCTGACTTAAACTCAATAGAGCACGCCTGGGGTGCACTTAGCGAGCCGTTTGGAACCGAAGCCGCCATTCAAGAATGGGACAGGTTACGGCAAGAAATGCTTGATAATTTGATCCTCAGCATGCCCAGGAGGATCTCCGCATTATCTCCGATCTCCGAGCCAGTGGACGAGTTATATTATATTAAATAAAAAGCTTCTATTAATAAATTGTTGTCAATTTTTGTTATTAAAATAAATAAAGAATTTTATTTTTTAATTTCAAACAGTGTATTTCTATTAAAAAAAAAGATATAACTGGAACACTAATTCTTCATAAAATAAAATTTAAAAAAGATGTCACCTTTTGCTAGTAATCACAAACTTCTT
The DNA here is from genome assembly GCA_963668995.1 of Parnassius mnemosyne. Lineage (NCBI taxonomy): Eukaryota > Metazoa > Arthropoda > Insecta > Lepidoptera > Papilionidae > Parnassius > Parnassius mnemosyne. The sequence goes on from CAVLGL010000159.1 coordinate 37,398,507, forward strand.
TGATGTGTCTACATAATTAAGTCCAGTTTTTAATTTCTTTTTTTAATGTTACTCTGACAAGTATGCTCTCCTGTATCGTGGAAGAATTATAATTGCCCATAAACAAACATACAGACCCGGAACAATTACTTGTAAGCGATACAAAGTATCGTTCCGAGCAGGATATTAACCCATAACCCTAAAGCCCCGCAGCCAAACCACTAAGCAAAAAGTATTATAATTTTTTTAATTGAATAAGCATGTGCTCGGCAGAGAAGTATTATATCATGAGAAGATTGCATGTAAGATAAGTAAAAAATACGACGGCATTCCCCATAGCGCACTGTATTAATGAGAGCCTAGACGACCGCTCGCTAGATGGAGTGATGACCTGATAAGATATGCAGGTAGTCAATGGATGCAGGTGGCTATGTTTTTCAGTGGATTTGTGAAGGGCTGTAATGATGATAATGACGAAAAGAGTATGTTACTAATGGCTAGAAGATTAAATATTGGCTCGTGGCCTACGCGCTCGCCATAAAGACAGTTCGCGAACAGAGGCGACAACGCATCTGTAACCTTCTTTAATTACAAGTTTCAGATGTCTATGTGTGCAGTAGTCACGTACACTTAAAAACACTAAAAAAACTTATGCATATTAATAAAATAATGATATTTAAAAAAAACCTCTTAAAATAAAAGTCTTACTTAATTATTTATGAAGTGTTCGATCCTGCGTTCGTTAGTTCTACTAATTATTCGTTAATATTAAAACATTTTACAAATATATTAAAACCCCTTGCTGGAGATTGCATTATTTGGAAGCTAACCCATACTCATTACGCCCATACCAACCTGCTTATTGGTGAGTGCAGAACTACTGGTAGAGCAAAAGCAGCACTGGTAGTGTTGCTCTTCATCACGTGTCTGTGTAACTTATTTATATATATGATTTAGTATTTTGAATAGACTTTTGTATTGTTGAACATTAGATTCTCAACGCTCTATCCACAGACAAAAACAGTTGCACAGAGTTTTTTTTTACTAAAAGCCAGTGTTTGATCACAATTCCACCTGACGGCATGTGGTCATAAAGTCCTAGATGGCCTGTTCCTGCCCTGAATCGCACTCTCTTAACGTAAAAAAAGCTTATTCACTCTTGCCTTGAAGACGATCAGATTGTATTCGGACGGAAAGATGAACGTCGGCAAATCACTCCACTCCTTTGCTGTATGCATTACTGAAGATGAAGCAAACCGTTAGATTCTAATGCGAGGAATATCGTCAACAAAGGGTTGAAGGTCTGATTATCCGACGGTGAAAAGGAGAGGAAGGAATTAAAACACGTATTTCCTGTGCATACTCTCCGAAATGCAGCCTATAGAATTCTGAGAGGCTGGCTACTTTACGCCTGTACTCGAGGTTGACAATATTGATTCTAACCAATTCATTCAAGTAGCACGAATGGGTCTGCTCGACCGGGGAAGGACCACGCTCTCACAGAATACCAGCGTAAAATAACAGCTTAACACTGCTGTGTTTTGTATGGTGAGTGTAGAGAATCGGAGATCCCTTTTACTGGAGAAGAGGCATTCCATCTTAGTCCTCACGGGTGACAACGCATCGGCATTATGATTCTTTATTGAGGATAGATGTAGATGTCTATGGGTCACAGCAACCACTTAGCATCAGGTGGACTGTGTGCTCGTTTGTCACCCTATCCTATAAAAAAAACGGAACCCTTCATACGCGAGTCCGACTCGCACTTAGCCGGTTATTTTCACTTCAATATTACAAAAAATGCATATGCTTTAAGTGCAAGGTTGAAAAAATGATCCATGGCGTATTTACCGCAAGAATTGAACAATAACCGAGTATTGTATTGTGGATTGAAACTAACAATTGATGAAAAACCTTTTTGGTTACCGCAATGATGTTTTACTCGGCCAAGGAAAATAATTAAATGGGTGACACGTATCTTGGCCGTCAAGGTTTTTTAGAGTCTTAAGCATGTCATAACAGTATTGAATTATAAAAAATATACAGAGGCGTTTTTAATACGCTGTTGTAGTTTTGTGATGTTAAAAGTTAAGAAATATTTTTAAATCAAGTATCTTTGCTTTTAAAATAATAAAGTTTTCTTAAATCCGACGGCCACGTAAGTCAAGCGTAATTAGTCTATTAAATATAATATGAATAAGACTATTTTTACGGATTTTGTTGCGTTTTTATTTTTGCCTTTTTTCATTTCTAACGTTTCGGGCAATTTACAGCACCGAAGTGGACTGAGTTGTTTGACGTCCTGATGTCATAGTTAACGAAGGCTATCTTCAACTATAATTATTATTTTTTTTCCGATCTGCTCAGATTGAGCTTATAGTATCTGAAAGTTTTGCTGTAGAATGCTTGGGTTTGGATTTCATTTTATTAATATGGGATTCCAAACAGATGGTAGCACCTAAATCTTCTGTATTGAAATTGGGATATTTTTTTATAATTTTAACCGATTCGTTGCGGCACCGATTTTTGACAACTTTTATCTGTGGCGGCGAACAAATATTTCATGACACGCCTGGCCACAGAAGTTGATGACACGTCTATTGTGCCATCAGCCATGTGTAAAAGCAATGTTTTTTTTTAATCCTTTTTTCACTTGTTTAGACCTAATTAAGTTTAGTTGACATCAAATATCAATTACAAACGGAAGGATACTTGTTTTAGTGGGTAACTACGTGTTTTTCTACGTGTTTTCTTTGAAATTGAGACTAAGTGGCTTTTTTATTTACAACTTGAGTTTGTGAGCGATCGCAATGAGTGCTATTATTTGTTACTTATTAGACTATTTTCCCACAACATGATTTAAAACCCACAAAGTAAAAAGTGTATGTACAAGTTAAAAAAAGGTTGTCAACCCTTAAACAATTCTAATTTTCAAAATATCTAGAAACGAAGCGATATTTTGTTCTGGATAAATTTTCCAAAAACGCAATTTGAGCGAGTAATAACGATTTTGAAAAGATACGACTCGCGTGTCATACGCCACACACATAAATAATCGATGGCACGCCTGGCACGTGTGCCATTCACACTGAACCGGAATCATCTTTGGTCAGAACCTATATTTTGCGGTCGTTTGTGTTCTATCAAATCTATACATATAAAAGTGGATGTTTTTATCTCTATGTTAATAACTATTTTTTATGGTCAGTATTTGGATGTGGTGTGGTTTTAAGCCGTGAACGGAACAAGTGTTTATAAAATAAATTTACAGCCTTTTTCTAAGCCAAATCTATTCAAGCGGCAACCTTGTACCATGCTATACTTGCATGTTTCGCGCCGTTAGGATTTCACCATATTTATTACTTTAATAAATTCCAATAATGTAGGTTAACGTATTTTCCTAAGTTAGTACCAACTATATTGTATGGCGTGGTCGTTCACTGCTGGCCGGATAAGGAAGCTCAAGGTCGCTCAGCGAGCTATGGAGAGGGCTATGCTCGGAGTTTCTCTGCGTGATAAACTCAGAAATGAGGATATCCGCAGTAGAACTAGAGTGACCGACATAGCCCAACGGATTAGTAAGCTGAAGTGGCAATGGGCCGGCCATATAGCTCGAAGAACCGACAACCGATGGGGAAGAAAGGTTCTCGAGTGGCAGCCTCGTACCGGCAGGCGAAGTGTAGGGCGTCCCCCCACTAGATGGAGTGACGACCTGGTAAGATATGCAGGAAGTCGATGGATGCAGGTGGCTCAGGACCGTGCTTTGTGGCATTCTTTGGGGGAGGCCTATGTTCAGCAGTGGACTTGTGAAGGGCTGTAATGATGATGATGATGATGATGATATTGTATTCATTTACCTTACTTTTCACTGTAACACACTTATCCACTGGATTAAGGCAAGCGAGTTGGCAACAGCAGTTTGTTTTTATTTTTAATCGTTATTAGGAAGACGCTGCTGCCCATCCCCTGATTTGTTTATCTCTGTCGCCTCTTACGACACACAATCAAATGTAAATAGATGAATATACTTCCCCTGCTGGGCATTTTTCTCATGGAATTTTCGTTCGACCACCGTGCACGTGGTAAGTCAACACCTAAAATTGCAGTTAAATATTTGATTGGTGCTGTCGAGGTTGAATCCGCGTAACGTGATATTTACGACGAGCACTTAGCCCTTGAGCAATATGACCTCCAAATATGTAACTGTTCCGGATCGGGATGTTCATACGTGTGAATTTTTTAATAAAAAATTACGCCTCCATGATACTAGGGCAAACCCTTGTATAGGGGTATTTTTTTCAGATACGTTGTCACCTCTAAGGACTTAGATGGAATGCCTTGTTTCCAGTATAAAGGTCACCAGTTCTCTACACTTACCGTGCAAAACCTCAGGTAATATTATTTCTTCGCCATAAGCGTTAGTGTTCAAACGTTTGAACGCACGATTGAATGGATTTTGACCCTTCAGTCTATCGCCACAGCCTCCTTTCTCAATAAGCAGGGAACATCATGTAGTAATAAGTAATTTAGTGAAAATATAAAAAAAAACGCTTTTAATAAATTTATTTAATTGAGGGATTAGTGCTTATATCAATTACCAATTTAGTAAGTTCAAAATCAATCAATGTGTTTGCGTCCATCAACTGAAACTGAACGTTGGTAACGTTACGTAGAATGCGTAAAGATGCTAAAATTAGCACAGTCCATTCGAAAGTAGAGCAGTAGGTGAATTCTCACGGTCACTAGATCAAGTGATAATTTCTAACCATTACTCATTAGAACTAAAGGTTTCATGACAATATGAACGTTTGAAATGAGTTCATCACAACTGATATGGATCGCCGTTATAAAAAATATGGATTAAAGCCAATAAAGTTCTGTAAAGAATTACTTATACTATCTCATTAAAAAGTGGTATCAAGTTACTGCCACTATTACAAAAATAAACAGTTACATCAGCTACTTAACCCTATACTTGGCAAGAAAAAATATTTTAGAAATTCTGAAAAAAATAATCTTAAATATGTTCTCTGGTGGTTATTGAAGGGATAAAAAATAATTAAAAAAAATATAATATAAGTAATTCAGCATTTATTGATCGTATCATATTATATACATTGCCAGGCTCTTGACAATCAACGCTATGAAATCTACGTATCTAATTTGCTACCCTGCCAGTCTTTGAGTGAAGTTAATAAATGAGTTTTACATATAATTGTAACAAAACAAAACCTTAAATGTCAACATTCTCAGTGATATAACAAAAAAAAAATAAAACATAATTATTTTGTATTTCTACATACGTATATAAATTTACATAAAAACAGCCTTTATATCTAAATGTAAATTATTGGTAAATTGAGATCAATCATAAAAATCAAGTCAAAAATATGTCGTCTTATGTAAAATTAAAAATAAAATATAAATAAATAAATAAAGTTTTATTTTTCAATATGGTATATTATGAAACAATTACGTTCCGGCAATAAGCACAACCTTAAATTACGTATTCGACAAAAAATAAATTAGTCAGTCCTTTTGTGCAATACATTAATCTTCCTCTGCTGGTTATTATAGTTTTATAATGGAGCAACTTGATCATATCGAACAGCATCTGGTGGTCTTTCAGCTGTTGGCTTCTATATAGTGTTGGTTGATTTCATGCCAGACCTGCTGATATCGCTCATATCAGTTCTTTAATAACCTTGTAAGCTTTAAAAAATTTCCATCCTAGAGTTTTTAGTGAATTTCGTTTTTTGATATCCATTCTGGCTTTTCTTTCACGGCGATATAGAAGCGAGGAATTGTTTATAAGTGTCCAATAATAAGTAAAATAAGTAAATAACAACGATGGCCTCGGAATAGCGTTCGATATAGAGCGACCAATATGTCGGCGATATCAACACCGCCCCTGTTAGTGCTATATTCTTTTATTAAATTGGGGCAAGTCACTGGCACTTTTCTACCTTCTTATTTCTTGTAACGAACTACAGTCTGGGTAGAATACGCATCCACAAAAGTACTTGCAGCAATAAGACATTTGACAACCGCAATTTTGTTTTTATTGCATACGACTTGTGCATGAGATCATCTACCCTTTTTTTTAGATTTTTATCCGTGGGTAGTTTTTTTCTTCGCTTCTCGGAAACCGTTTGCTCGGACTGTACCCGTTGCAAAAATGCCGCCTTCATTGCGTGAATATTGTATCACCTCAATAGATGTTAAAAAGTTATCCAAACACAAGATTTTACTCTGCGCTTTACTATGACAAGTCTAGCCTCTTTGAACGAGTAGCTGTTGAAGGAGAAGGTGCAAACAATGGCGACGGCGGCGGTAACTGATTACGCCGCTTGAAGTTACTAACTCTTGGTGAAGGTACTTGTGAGGGAGTATCCAGTATAGATGGTGACAATGGTAATGGTACCGGACACCAAGAACTAGTCTCAGTTGCTGATGGATTGGGCGAAAAAATTGATGGCGAACAAGGATTGATAGATGGTAATGACATTGATGACAGTTGATGTAGTACTATAAAGGTGTTGAAGCAACCATCTGATTTACCTCAATATCGTCATCTCGGAGAAGATTTAGGTTTTCTATTGAATATGGGAGTGATGGAGGTGGTGAACTGCTGTCGGAGTGCGTAGGGCGGGTGTAGTACTGAAATTCATCCTCAGTTGAGTCACTTTCGTTCGAATCCGATTTTGCTCTCGTCTTCGGAACAAGAGCTACGAGTTGCCGAACTCTTCTTTGTTGTTGAATAATAAGGTGAGAAAGCACGTGCGGAAGAAAACAAGAAATAATTGTACTAAGATTGTCATCTTGACCACATTTTGGCCACAACAGCCAATCTAATCGTAGCCTAGTTATAGCAAATTTGGCTATGTCAGATATTTGATACGTAGTATAAAATATCTAAAATATTCGGCATCTGGCAATGCATCATATTTGCTACACTCGAAAAACACAAAAGATAACATGCACTTACAATTGATATAAGTAGTGGAAAATAACGCGTATGACTAGAATATATAATAAGCTATGCAAATTAGACTACTTTTGAAAACAATTTGAACAAAATATTATAAATAATGATTATTCTAACGATGCGATGCTTAGACGCATTCGATCGGTCCGGCATCTTGCGTTCTACAACTCTTTTTGGTATTGCAAACACTTAAATAGTATTTTTGATAGAAATATTAGTATATTTTCTGATATATTAAACAATAAAAGTTTGAAAAATTCATTTGAGAGGGTCTCGGGATTTTCTAAAAGTTGAACGTATCAAATGTACCTACACAGTACCAAGAATAGGGTTAAAAATAATAATAATTTCCTCTAGACCGAATATTGGTTACTGCGGTCCGTCTCAACGGAGACTAGCCACCCGCAGGACAGGATTATAGTACCCAAGTTTATGCGCAAGCACAAGTGCACTCTCTATTCCCTTACTCTCAAAGTCCGATGGGACGGTTATTCGACACGACCGGGGAGAGATCAGGCGCAGACTAACGACTTTCTTCGTTCTTTACGAGGCACGGAGGTAAAGAAAAACCGCTAACTTCCTGACTCCGGGGTGCTACTGAGAATTTCTTGACATAAAAACCCTATGACAATAACAGCCTTAAAAGCTAAATTATCTTCATGTAGCATTTTTAAAATATCCACGGAAAAGCTCTGGCAACTGTTATATGGTTTTTAATGTTTGGAATATTATTAACGAAATGTATTTGTCACGCTGCCATCTGTATTATTTCTAAGGAACCATTAACTATCACAAAGAGCCTAAACAGACTTATGTACTTCAGCTCGCATTTCACTATACAGTATTCTAAAATTATCAAAAGATGGCGCTTTTACAAAAGTCCACACAATTAGTTATAGTTTATCATTTTATCGTGAATAATATATTTCCTATTACATTTTAAATTAACATACAACATTGTCATCAATAACATGGATCATTAATAACATCGTTTATGAACTTGATTCTGACTATTCTAACAACATAAATGCTTATTTTAATATTTAATGAATAAACCTACGACATATTACATAAGTGAATTATAAAATTGTTCTTTGCTCTATATATTCTAAGGTCTTCCACTTTTTAGATTATAAGATCAATTGCTATTTAATACCGAGCAAGAGAAATAATATTCTAAAACTCTGTGGAATACGCACATATCCATCCGTTTAGCCTGTAGGCTCAACCAAACAATTTTTCAACGTTGACATATCGAGTGACGTGCAGTTTCGTGGTCACTTGGAAGAGAAGGCCGAATTGGCCTCTAAAAAGCTTGGCGTGCTCAGCAGAGCGAGACAGTATTTCATGCCGGCACAACGCCTGCAACTTTGCAAGGCGCATGTTCGGCCTCACATGGAATACTGTTCCCATCTCTGAGCTGGGGCTCCCCAGTGCCAGCTCCTTCCACTTGACCGCATCCAGCGCAGAGCGGCTCGAATCGTCGACGACCGAACCCTTTCCGATCGACTCGATTCATTGGCGCTGCGAAGAGATGTTGCATCTCTTTGCATTTTCTTTCGCATTTACCACGGGGAGTGCTCTGAGGAATTGTTCGGATTTATCCCAGCCGTCAAATTTCACGAACGCACGTCGCGTCACAACTCCCGATACCATCCGCACCATCTGGATGATTGTCGGTCCACCACTGTGCGATTTAGAAGATGTTTTCTTCCTCGCACAACTTTCTTGTGGAATAGTTTACCACCAGTGATTTTTCCGGACCGATACGACTTCGGGACCTTTAAGAAAAGAGCCTACTCCTTTTCAAAAGGCCGGCAACGCATCTGCAATTTCCCTGGTGTTGCGGTTGTTCATGGGCGGCGGTAGTCACTTACCATCAGGTGAGCCGCATGCTCGTTTGCCCAGTCAGTCAGTCAAAGGAGTCAGTTTACCAATTCTCGACTGTATCTGTTTGTGGCGATATATTCGTCAATTGTGAACCGACCTTGATGGTTCTGTTTTTTTTTATAAAATAGATTATACTTTAGGAGTGATCTCATACTAATTCCATCTACCTATATATAGATATAGAATTTTATTTCCTAATTTATATGCCACATCAATTTGCCACACATATATATACGGTGGCAAAATAGGCAGAATTTTTTTAATGTAACTATTTAGACGACGTTGATATTGTGATATTCCTTAGGTCTCTAAAAAGGGTAAAAACTAACTAAAAAAAGCCGACTTCAGGTAAGTATATAAAAATAAATTACATTCTGGAATCGGGATTTTAATTCTTCCTTACACTAATCCTAGCAGCGCGAATATGGTTTGTTGTTTTAATACAAAATTATTTTATTCTTTTTAGTTTTTTTTTTTTATAAGTATTGTTTAATTCTAATTGCTTTCCATTGAGTTAAGTCATACTGGACACATTTGCCAATTTAGGCATTCCTTCTGAATATTTGTATTTTTACATGATTTTATGTTAAAGTTTTAAGATAGTTTGAAGCCATTGTTAACTATCTTACCTTATACTGGCACAATATATAAAGCTGAGTTAGCTTAGGTGCTAAGTGCTCTCTGTAAATTTCATAGTACACTCCACTCACCAATGAAATTGTAAGTTACAATTTTAAGTGCTGATTTAACACGTGCTTGGCGGCAAAGGAAAATATCGTGAGGAAAATTGCATCTGCTAAAAAGTTAAAAAAATATTTCGGATACATGTGAAGCTCGCCAATTCGCAATGAAGCAACACGAAGGACATTTGCTTGTCTTATACTCTCTCAGAAGTTAAAAGTTATTTTACTTTAAACTGGCACAATAACACAATGACGTATTTTTATACATCATTGCAATAACAAGAACAACACTGACTAATAAGAAACAATATTATTGATACAAAACATATTTGAATGAGATAAATAAATAAAAATTTTAATATTTTCTGTGGCCGATAGACACCTTCATTTTTTCCTTGATTATAAATCAAAATTTTATGCGTTGTGAATACTTAAGACGAAGATATAATTCATAGCTACCAGTAAAATAGGTTAACGGTTCTCACCATACGAAGCATAGCAGTACTAAGCTTCAATATTACGCTAGTATTCTGTGAGAACATGGTACTATCTCCGAACCATTCGTGCTGCAAATATAATATAGCTGCAGCATATCTCTTCCACGTGTAACTTTTAACTCTATTTGATATTCAATCCAATAGTAATTACTTATAATAATAATGATTTATCTTCTTTGGGTTTTGTTTTTATCGCAATGTCGCTTTAATGTTTATAATAAAAAAATCTGGACTCATAAAAACTTATAATTAATAGAATCAGGCGTTACTTTGCGGAAATCCATTATATAAAAGCTTTTACAAAAATTTACTTCGCAAATATCCGCGTTATAAAATAAAATGATGTGTCTTACCTAGTCTTCTTCATACTAGGTATAAGGTCTTAGACTTCTTAGCGGTTTAGACGTCTTAGTTAGACGTCTTAGCGGTTAGCCACCGTAGAGTCTATATCACCTGAGGATGCCTCGTGTAGAGGCGAATCACGTGTCGTATTATCGTCAGTGGTGTGTCTTGCCTAGTGTAGTGGTGTTGGGAGTAGCGGTGCTGAGATTAGTGGTGACGGGGATAGTGCACACAATTGAGGGAGGGCGGGAGGTGCTTCTTCATACTAGGTAAGACACATCATTTTATTTTATAACGCGGATATTTGCGAAGTAAATTTTTGTAAAAGCTTTTTCATAAAAACTTGTTATATTTTAATGTAAGCTCCGACATGGAAACAACCGTGTAGTGGCGTTATATGGATTTCCACTACCCGATATCATCCCGTGGGTGTCGTAAGAGGCGACGTCTTCCTAATAACGACTAAAAATATAAAACTACGGTTGCCAACACTTGCCAAGCTCAAAACCAACTCTCGCAAATATGAGGCAATCTATTGGTGAGGCCTATGTTCAGCAATAGACTTTAATAGACTGTAACGGTGGAAACAATGCGCCTCAAATATAATAATCAATTACGTTTACGGTTCTAGCACTATTACTAACGAAATCTGCGCTATTGGACGAACTACGTTCGATAGTAGAAGCGTCTTAATCTCAAACACTTCCTGTGCAAGAGACAGTGTTAAATTTGCACGTGTCAAAATAACATTAGATTTGCAACAAATCGGTAAAAAGAAACCTTGACAAATCGGTACTTACAAACTATGTGACGCACAACGAGAGGCCCGCGTCCAGACTTGCGTCACATTTCTGAATTGATATACAAAACGGGGGAATTTTGAGTTAAATGCGAAGAGTAGTCAATATTATACCACAAATCTAAGCGTTCATCATATTGTTTAATTCCAGGTGTAGAATTCATAAAGTTCCTGAAACGAAAGACTATCCAGAAGAAGCTCAATGGAGACAGTTTGGTAGTCTTCTGTTGGTGTAAATTATTATATTTTCTTGTCATCTGGATCCATAGTTACAGCTTATCATTGTTTTAAAATGACACACAAACAACCCATATTGGTGAACTGCACTTCGCTAATGCTTATTCATGACAACGCCGGACCACACACTGTTCAACAGATATTGGTTAAATTAGCAGAGCCAAAGCTTCCTCATACCCTATATTTTCCAAACCTTGCCCCAATAGACTTCCACTTTTTTCAAAGGTTAAATCCTGTTTTTGTAGTCAAAAATTTCAATTTCTTTCATCGACCATCAAACATCCATCGAACATCAAGATTTCATCGATTCTCGTCAGTAGACGTCTGTAGCAATGACATTGGTTTATTAACATAAGGTGAGCCGCATGCTCGTTTGCTCCCTCTCTTATAAAACAAACTGCTTATAAAAAGGCTACAACCTGTAAATAGTTTAGGCGAGTATTATGATTAGTTATAGCTTTTTCTTTATGAAGAAAAATTATTTCTATTTTCCCATACAAAACAAAAGTACTAATATTTTGACATATTTTGTTAAAATCCAATATTTCACAACATTCCTACATTACATGCTATAGTATTATTTATATCTGCCGTAAGGTGGGCTACTATAAAGTAAGTACAATTATGATGTATGTAGAATGTTAATATGCGTGTTTTTCCTTGCATAATACAAAAGATAAAGACTAAAATGCCTCTAGGGTCAATACCAATTACGTTTTTTCCTCACGAATTTTGATTATCAGTTTTTACTAAAAGAAGTCACCAGATCATATAATTAGTCTGTCCACCGGTAAAAACGAACGATGAAGACATTAAGGTGACAATTATTAGCACGCACTTATAAAAAAAAGAGCTTCGGCTCAATAACCTTTTACAATAATTAAAATAAACTTTTACAAATAAAAACATTTTTTGCTCAAAAGTTTTTCAGTTTTAGAGGTAGTCGATTATATAACAAAGCAAACAAATTACACCGTATCATTAACCTAACTAAATTTGAATGTAAAAAGAAAATTTCAAATTGGCTGCTTAAACTTGATTACGAAAAAACAGAACAATTACTGCAGATTGCATCTTAACATACCACGTACGAGTTAACCCACACATACACACATACACACACTCACACATACACACACACACACACACACACACACACACACACACACACACACACACACACACACACACACACACACAAACACACAAACAATAAGATTAACTGCTTGCGCGTATGCTCTCTCGCAAACGGAAAAAAGTCTCTGCTATATACGTATAATAAAAAAAAAAGAAACATCTAGTTGATCACTCTAATGGGGAGCCGGGAGATCCATAGCACAGGGTATCCTAGTGTGGACTCCCGTCTCCCACAAATTTATGTACCTCTTTGTTTTTTTTTTTTTTATAAAAAATATATATGTTTTTAAAAGATAAAATATGCAATTGTACAATTTGTGGGAGAAAATAATAAAGGTTTATTTTATTTTTTTATTTTTTATCTATACATATAATAAAACTGTAAATAGCAGATGTCTGTACATTTTATATTTTTGTAATAAAAGTGATTGAGGGGTACTAAAAATAAGTAATTAAATACATTTCTACCATTTTTAGAATTTTCTGTCTGTCTGTCTGTCTGTCTGTCTGTCTGTCTGTTTGTTTGTTAACATATCACGTATAAAGTACTAATTTATATCATAAGAATTGTTAAGGAAATTATAAAGTGTATCTTCGGGTTACATTTAGTCTTTATTTCATTAAAATCAGTTCATTCCATCAAAAGTTATGATAAATATTCTGAAGTATGGGTAGGGAAGTATAGGTACGAATTTGCTCAACGGTGGCTTTGTTTGAGTCATCAAGTGCATTTTAAAATAATATCATATCATAAATCATAGTTAAATTATGTAAAATAATGATATAATTATGTATATCTAAAACGCAGTAAACAAAAGTATTAAAGAACGTATTAAATATAGGTATTATACAAAAGTATATTAACCTTATTAACTAAATCTGAAGCACAATAGTTAACCCATTTCTTCGATAGATGGTGGTGTTGTGAAAATGTAATGCAATTGCAATGTGGGTTTTTCCAGTAGATGAGTTTTCATATTTACTGCTAATCTTTATTATATTACTCGCTGTCCTACTGCGTGTTGACAAACTCAATTTATTCTTTACCGCCGAGTACTCTATGTGGTAAATCAAATTTTAAAAGAGCTATTAACAATTGCGTCGGTTTTGGCGAGAGTCAAACTTTATTTTTTGCTTACTGTGCAGGCACTGATTTATAAGTTCTCTTGCGTTTTATATAATGTATCAATCGCGTCAATTAATCTCTTTTATTTTTAGAATTGATGTTAGCAGCGCCATCTCTCTTTAAATATATACATATAATAAAAATGATGATAACATGTTATGTCTCTTTCTGTACATTGTATATATATTTTGGTGGCTAAAATCATTATGGGGAACTGAAAATAATTAAATAAGAACATTTTATAATTTTTAGAATTGTCTGTCTGTCTATTTGTCTGTTATTATATGAACGCATCACGTCTAAAGTAAACATCTTTTATTTTCAAAGAAATCGTTAAGAAAATCATAAAGCGTATCTTCGAGTTACATTTAATCTTTGTTTTTTTAAAATTGGTTAATTCTATCGAAAGTAATGATTATTATTTTGAAATGTAGGTTCGAATTTGTTCAATGGCGCCATAAAATCTCAGAAATAGTAATAAAAACATTTGTGTGTAAAAAAAACGTTCCATAATAATTAATATACATAAAACACAAAAAGAGATTTAAAAAGGATGTTTTCTCACACAAAGGACTTAATAGATGGAGTTGTACAAATTACAAACATTTCTGAATTGCTGTGTTGAGATTTTTCGCCGATGAATCGTATTGAGACTTATTGAAGAAATTTGTATCCATCGGAGCCATACAACGGAACCCGACCAAAAATAAAAATTTTGCAACGAAATGTCGTGATATTGTATTTATAATATACGCAAAATCAGTACTGCCATTTTAGCGCTTTGGGAACTAGATTTAGCGCTTTTTAGGAATGTATAGCGCGCATTTCGAAATTTTAGCACCTAGCTTAATCCAGCGCTTTTTGATGTATTTAGCACACATTTCAATATTTTAGCGACTAGCGGGTTATTAACTCTTTTATAACAGCACTGTTAGTCCACATTACCGATAATAATAATAATGACCTTTATTATTTTTTCCCACAAATAGTACATTGCAGTTTATCTTTTTCAAACATATTTTTTTCCACAAAACAAAGAGCATGGGAGACGAGTCCAAACTAGGATACTCTGTGCTATGGATCTCCTGGCTTCCCCTTTAGGGTGATCAACTTGATTTTTTTACCGACGACTATAAGCGGGGAAATCTCCTTTATTAAAGTTTTCGTTCATGGTTTTGGCAACGCATTTATTTTGCTTTATTCAGTTTCAGTCAGTTGCTTAGAGTACAGCTAAGTTAAAAGTTACTTAGAAGTTATAACACAAAGAAACTGTGTAGCAACCGTAATCAGATGCTGACATCTGAAACTAAGTTGCGAAATACATTGCACTTTAAAACAATTAATGACATTTTTATTGTTCGTACAGTACTAACTACTGTTGACAGCAATTGCCATAATTATAAGTCGATGTCCTGCGAAGTATTGATACATCAAAAAATATTGCCAGAAAAAAAAACTTAATGTTGTTTTCTTTATTATGATTATATAAAAAAACACAAACTTTGTTTGTAGTTAATTTAGCGCGAAATCTAGGGCTTTTTTAAAGCGCTGTTTTCATGAAATCTAGCGCTTTTTGTGTTGTCCTAGAGCTGAATGAGTTTTTTTTATCTGGCAGCACTGCCCAAAAACCCTCTATTAAGAAGTAACTTTCCTTTCAGTTTTAAGCGCGTTCAGTTCCCAGTTACAGTGAGCGTGTCTTATGCGATGACCGTAAATAAAGCGCAAGGTCAAACTTTACGCGTTGTAGGAGTGTACCTCAGTACTGACTGTTTTGCACATGGCCAACTCTATGTTGCTTTTCCCGCGTTAGTAGCCCCCGTAACCTTTTTGTGTACACCCCGGCTAAGCCTACTTCTAACGTCGTTTACACAGAAGCTCTATCATAAACGACTTAGAACTTTGATGATAATGATTTATTTAGTTACCACTTATTGATACAGTAATGAAATAAATCGTTTAATATTCTCTTACCTAAACGACAAATTCTTTATGTAAAACCTGTATACGCGAGCTACGCCGCGGGCACAGCTAGTTTTATAATAATTTTTTTTCAACTTTTTGGTGTCAGTTTTGTGTTATTATACATTTAACAAAACAATTTGAATAATTACTAAACTACTCGTACTAAACAGGCGATGAAACCGTACACAGGCTGCACATTGGCTAGTAACCAAGATGTGGGTTCCAGTCTTTTACTGGTCAACTTTATGTGCTTCAAATAAAAAAAAACTGTCGGTCATAGGAATGCACGTCAGAAGTAAAAACTTCTTAACTTCACAAACTTGAAAATTACTTTTATTACTATATTAATACGTTGTACGTTGTATTAATATAGTAATCAAATGTTCATTTATTGCGCTGTTTTTTTCACATTAAATAATCATTATCACAAACAAATTTATTAACACATATTAATTTTATAAAATTTAATCAATTGGATATTCAACATTACTTTCATTAATTTAATGTATCTGAGCGTCACGCGTCATGTCAGTTACATGAGTATAGTGCTTTTTCCCAAACCCAAAAGTGCCCAAAATGCATAAAGAAGTTTTCGCCTCAAAAAGTCCACAAATAGGTATTGTTAAAAATCACAATATAGTTACAATTAAACAACGATTCCATTGGTTACAGCTTTCTCGAAGGTAAATAAAGAATAGGTTGCCAATAGTTGTGCTGCCATGCGAAGTACCTCTTGTATATGGGGGCTGACTAAGGGTAAATCTTTGTTCAGTAATGGATTAGGTTACAAAGAATATTTTCTTCGCTAACTTTTTCTATAATCTTGTTTTATAGTTATGAATCAAAATACAGATGCGTTGTTACCTGTGAGGACAAAGATGGGATGTCTCGTTTCAAATAAAAAGGGTCTCCGGTTCTCTACACTCACCATACGAAACACAGCAGTGTTAAGCTGCTATTTTACGTTGGTATTCTGTGAATCTTATAATTGTAAATCATTATTATATTACAAATATTTACATATTGTCATTATAAAAATAGAACATACATGGTGAATGCATTAAATGTAGATGACGCAACTTTAAAAACATTTTGCCTCATGCATATTTCCATGTTAAATATATATTTTTTACTCTTTGAGGTTGCGGACAAAGAAGGTAAAACATGTTAATAAAATATATTTTTACTAGTTTTTAACCGGAAACCACGGCCAAAAACGAAAAATATCAGATCAAATACATAAAATGAAACTCTTGAATAGTAGGTATGTGTGTCAGATCAAAGAGCAGAATAGAAAATGGCAGAAGAGACAATTAGCAAAATCAATTAAATATAATTATCTGTGATAGAAAACTTACACATTTTAATGCAAGTCATAAAAAGAAAAGTACATTTACAATATTGTCTCAAGATTATCTAGATATATGTTCAATCATCGACTTTGAACATAACGCAAAACATGATCTCAAACAAGTATCCTGCCTGTTGTTACACTGTATTGTTCTATTTTAAATACTTAATTAAAAAAAAAAACTAAAATATCATTTCGCTGCAACTTGGGTGCAACTACTTGGGTGTGTCCAGAATTATTATCTATTTTAAAAACTTTATTTAAGGGACTGGTTATCTATAACTTTACCTCAATAATCTTCTTCATGGGTACCTTGAACACGTCGGCGGGAATGGCCTCGCTCCCCTGTATGCTATATTTTTTCTACCGGCATCGCCTTCATTTTTATTAAAACCTAATGTAGGCCCACTTGTGTGCTATGGGTATTGTTCCACGCAAACTATTATGATTATCAATAAATCAACTTAAAATAAACCAGTGGATACTTTGACGATAAAAAAAATATGTATTTATATTTTGAGAGTAGAATGAAATTGAGTGGCATTTCATCCGGTAGGCGACGAACAAATACCGGAAAAACCAAAATAGCTCCCAATAGATCAAATTGCTTTCAACTGAAATGCAGATTAAAATCTCGTTGACGCCAGACGTAAAATACCCCGACCGGCGATCGTCTATCTGCCTGCCAAACATATCGATTAAGGCGAATCCTTCCTAAAACGTGGAGGTACATGTTCATATAAATTTTATTACATTTAGGATTTCTATTTGTTTGCAATATTATGTGGGTTGTGTACCTATTTAATTATGTAATAGGATATAAGAGTGCATTTATTCGCCAACAAACTGTCTTTACAGTTTGGCGAATTTATAAAATAATGTTATGTTTTTGTAAATGTTGGTAAATAAAAAAAAAACAATTAAAGGCTCTTTTACGCGCTGATAATTAAGATGATATAGTCAATGGTGTAAATGTAATCTAATACAGCGATCGACAATCAACGTTAGTGAATACTCTCAATCAACGAAGAAGCTCATATTATCCACCAGTAAAATTTTAACATGCTAACTTAACTTACAAAATATATAAATAACTCAAAAATATTTTAGACGCCCTAATGTCAATTTAAAATGTTGAAACTTTCTTGGTAGATTTTTGTATTTTACGAGTATTATAATTTTAATGTTGTGCTAGTTATTGTAGTTGTTAAGGCTTGAGCCTAGAACCCACGAATGAGTTGGCAAATTATCGAAGCGTAATAGTAACCCGCAATTAATGTTTTGTCTCTCTTGTTATGAAGATAATAATAGTATTACCGACACTGTAATTAGTCGTATATAACACTGTTCATTGAGTTTACAATTGAACTGATGATCAGTCGCGCAAATTAAATGTCAAAAATATCAGGCTTAATGCACCGGAGGTATAAGTAAACTGTGAACTATAAATAACTTCGGTTGAGAATAACAACATCAAACCGGTTTAAGTATAGCATGGCCACTGCGGATCAATCTATAAGCTTCTTAAATTTAATGTTACTACAGTTTATCGGAAAGCAGTGGCAAGTCAGGGACCAAGCGATCATCATACATAATTATGGTAAAATGACAGCCCGATTACAAAACCTTAAAATTGTAAATTGTGTTTTTAGAAAATAACCTTATCTAAAAAAAATATAACAAGAGGAAAATAACGCCAAACCCGACGCTTGAAGACAACATTAAGTCGATAAGTTTGGTGTCTCAGGCCACGGATTCAAACCTCACACGCAACAAGTATTTTTTGTATGTACAACAAATAATTGTTCATTTATCGCCTGCTGGACATGGGTATCTCCCGTTGTAGGAAGATTTTGCCTTTATCGTCACGCTTGGTGAACAGGTTGACGTTTGCAAGTACCAGAAGTCTTGCATTTTGACGCTGATGGCCATAGCCGTTCTGAGTATTGTATGTCTGTGTTTAACGATATATTTGTATCGCCATCTATCGGAAGCCATAATATTTTTCTGGCATTTCCTCTTGTCGCCTCTTGGCGCTCTTATAATACCCACGAGATGAAATGAAGTTATGAAATCTCGTACGCCGCCAGCACACGGTAATAACAGTTAGTCATTTAACATCTTTAAAGTTAAAGTTACAGCCTATACACGTCCCACTACTGGGCACAGGCCTCCCATCATTTCTGAGAAGGTTGTATGGTAAGGAAATGTACGCCACGTTGCCTCAATGCGTGTTGGCAAACTTCACATATCTTCGAATTTTTTTTTCTTATTTCTCAGATATGCAGGTTTCCTCACGCTGTTTTCAGCACTTACAATTACAATTAACCATTTCATTGGTGCCGGCGGGGATCGAACCCGGGTTACTCGCGTACTGTGTGTGAAATTTACAGCGAGCACTAACCATCTGAGCTACCATGGCGCCATTTATCATCTACAAACTAATATTTGTATTGCCCATATAAATACTAATGTGGTCTACGATTAATTGTTTCGGGTAATAGATGTTTATCCAAGTTTAATATTGAGTGTATAAATAAAATTATATATGTAAAACGTGGTAGAGCCATGCTGCAGCTATATTAGTAGTGTAGTTGTAGCACGAATGGGTCGGCTCGACCGGCGAAGGACCACGCTCTCACAGAATACCGGCGTAACATAGCAGTTTAACAAAGCTGTGTTTCGTAAGGTGAGTGTAGAGAACCGGAGACCCTTTTTACTGGAAAAGAGGCGTTTCATCTTAGTCCTCACGGGTGACAACGCATCTGCATTTTGATTCTTTATCGAGGATAGATGTAGATGTCTATGGGTCACAGCGACCACTTACCATCAGGTGGACTGTGTGCTCGTTTGTCACCCTATCCTATAAAAAAATCGCTTTCAAGATAAAGGAGAAATTCTCAGTGAGGGTGGCTTAAAATGTTATTTAAAAAACGAAGAAAATAGTTAACTTAAGCATACTGGAGAAGGTAGCTGACTGACCTGCTTCATGACGCACTTACAAAATTAAAGTAAACCTGCGTGCAGAAGTGGAAATTTAAAAAATTATTATATTTAGACATATAGACATTATGCATATTCATAGAAAATAATCCGTACGACTACTTTCTTAATCAAAAAGGAAATATATATTTTTCACGTGGTAGAGCCATGCTGCAGCGATATTAATGGTATAGTTGTAGCACGAATGGACCGGGGAAGGACCACGCTCTCACAGAATACCAGCGTAAAATAGCAGCTTAATGCTGCTGTGTTTCGTATGGTGAGTGTAGAGAACCGGCGACCTCTTTTTACTGGAAAATAGGCATTCTATCTTAGTCCTCACGGCTGACAACGCATCTGCATTTTAATTTGCAAACGAAGATATATGTAGATGTCTATGGGACACAGCAACCACTTACCATCAGGTGGACTGCGTGTTCGTTTGTCACCCTTATTCTATAAAAAAAGATATAGTTACAATGAAATTAAAATATATTGCAAGATTTGATTTCGTGGTTGCAGTAAAAGACGACTGTAAAAGAACAGAAGTATATCATGGGCTCCGAAATATAGCAAAGATAGTAAACCCTCATGTAAAAGCCAGGTGTAAAATTTCCAGACCGGCAATGGGCTGCATCACCAAAGGTGTGATAAATCTGTTTCTACCATCACCAATCCACCTGACTAGCGTGGGGATTATGGCAAATCCTTCCAGGAGCCCATGTTCATCATTGGACTGATACAGGCTGATGAATAAGAAGAAATCAATAAAGGTCTCATCTCGTGGGCAATCTGATGTGTGTTGCTTTAAAAGCGTATGAAAGCTAGGCTGGCAACGCCAGTCACCCAGAGCGGTTGAGTAGAGACTACGGAATCCATTTGGCTCGATCCATACTCAACTCTCTCATCTTCACATCCATATACCTACGCATACATGCTGGTCGGTTAAAGGTTCAATATATAGTCAATTTAATCGATAAAGTTCCGTCGAAGGAAAGCGTTCCCTGCTGACCTGTCACTCACACAGGACATCCTCATTAACTCTTTCTAAATAACCAAACCATCGACGCATTATTTTTTAATCCATAACTCGTTTCTCTTATACGACAATTTCTTTGTCATTCATAATCACACCTAACATACTCATAAAGGTAGCTCACCACGCCACGGATTGACTGGCAGAGAATACTGCATTAAGGCAGGCATTAAGGCCGCCCATTGTTACCATAGTTGTAAGGTGGTACAATACAAAAAAAAATGGTAATGACTAAATTTTAAATGATGTTTGAAGATAAATTAAAAAAAAATAATTAAATGAACTCATTTTTACAATCCCAAGCTCATACAGAAATAATTATGTCCAATATTGCAATGACCACATGTCATTTTGAGTTAATGGTTCATCAAGGGCCCATTCATGTTTGTCGCCTAATTATACAATTTATGCAACAACTCGGCCACAGGCAACGACGGGCCTTGTGCTCTTTTCTATTGTACAAACGCGTGTTAACGACGAACCCGCAAACGATTTTTCGTGATCATCATGTTATAGCTGTGCATTACTTAACTCTTATTGTATATTGTTTCTCTTGACACAAATTCAATCGTCCAATATCAACGAGATAGAGATAAAATATTGCTTTATACTATAAATCTTTATACAATATCATGTTGCAGCGTAAGACAATAAATTTTCCTCTTTCCCTGTGTATGAGCGATTATGGAATGCCAAAAGTTCTCAAGATAATATAAAAGGTGTAACGATCAAAACTTCTGACAACGAAAATCATTCAGACAAGCGATGAACAATGGGCTGATAAAAAAGCTAACTTCGTTAGCTTGAGCAAGTATGAACATGAGGCCGGCATTTTACTATGGGATATAATATATATTATATCCCGAAATATAAATTATATCCCGCGATTGGCTTTCACACTGTGAGATATATCTTTTAACCAGTGTGCGTTCGTCATTGGTCATTGGATTACCCCCTTAACCCCGTACACCGTTCTGCGGGGGCGCGGAACGGTGTGCGGGGTACAGGGGGCGAAATATAACATGAAAATATCGCTCGGTCGATCAAAAAAATATTTATAGCTTGAGATGTTATATATGTTATAGCTCAGTGTAAACAGTTCCATATAAAATGTATGGTGAGCGATATTAATTTATATCTCGAGATGTAATATATATTATACTATATCCCATAGTCAAAAGCGGGCTTAATAAATAAAAAAATAATTTACTTTAAAAAATTGCGCAGGTAAGCATGTTAAAAATTCTTTCTTGAAAACTATTGTATAAAAAGACTAAATGTACTATATAAATATTTACAAATATAACGAAATAGTTATTGTGATTGAAATTAGTTTACTAATAAAATATGCTAAGAAACGGTATTATGTCACTCTATGTCTATATTAACTGACAGTATTACATCGACCATACATTACCCAGTTACTCGTACTTTCGCCGAAATGTAACTGTGAAAGTTGTATACGATGCGATCATCACTAGCAACTACGGTAGGTCATGGTCACTTGCACTTTCAATGTAAGTAATAATCCGAATAAAAACAGTTTCACTGCAAAGCATCGCGCCGAGTACACTTTCAACTATAGTTTTCAACTACATCTATCCTCTGTTACAAATCAAAATGTAGATGCGTTGTCACCCGTGAGGACCAAGATGGAATGCCTCATTTCTAGTAAAAAGGGCCTATATGAGATAGATTGATTAAATTTTCTTCAAATAAATCTACTCATATTATCTTATGAGTGCAAATCAGTTGTTGTAGAGGTAGTTAATGAGCAATAAAATGTCTTGACCTTGACGAAGAGTTAAGTTAAGACTTAAAAGTATCGATCACCCAACTTGACATTGGAAGTCGTTTTTTATAACTTTTTTGAGTTATGCTCGTACTATAAAGTATAATGCACACCAAGTACATCATTTTTTTATTATTACTTTTTTCAGCAAATTTTTTTTCGAATCTAAAACGGATATGTACTTAGTTTTTTTTATTTTGTAATTTTTTGTAAAAATGTAATTATTATTTTTGTAACTATAGTTGAAAGTGTACTTGGTGCGATGCTTTACAGTGAAACTGTTTTTGTTCGGATTCCATATCTTTTTGTAAAGTACACAATTTCTTTTTTTTTTCAAATATCGCACACCTCATACCGCGAAGCGGTTGAGTTTGTGCTTTACTCTCAATACGTCAAGGTCAAGACATTTTATTGCTCATTAACTACCTCTACAACAACTGATTTGCACTCATAAGATAATATGAGTAGATTTATTTGAAGAAAATTTAATCAATCTATCTCATATAGGCCCTTTTTACTGGAAATGAGGCATTCCATCTTGATCCTCACGGGTGACAACGCATCTACATTTTGATTTGTAACAGAGGATAGATGTAGATGTCTATGGGCCGCAGCAACCACTTACCATCAGGTGGACTGTGTGCTCGTTTGTCACCCTCATCCTATAAAAAAAATATTTTATACAAATCAATTTTATTTTGCTATTTTAAGAAAACTGAAAAAATTTTTCGTGGAGTCCAGATTTTTTTTACGTGGTCACGATAACTCTCGAAAAATTTAACGTATCTAGACCGGGTTTTGCTTATTTTTTTAAGAATTATATTAAATAGGTACTTATTTCATAACAATAGTGATGTTTTTTTTTTATATAATAAAGTCTCCATTCATTATACAGTCAACTTAGGTATAAAACTTTAACTTTGAATTTCTATGTAACTCTTAATAAAACTCTACTAACAATTAATTTTTTTTTCAACTGTACCAGAGTATCCTAGTAGAAAAGTATCATGTGGACATTCGGTAGAAACAGAAACTTTTTTATTCAATATAGATTATAAAATAAATTATACTTATTGAAAGTTACTATTTTGTTTTGTTACCACTGGTTCGGAAACAACCTGGGAAGAACCAGCAAGAAACCCAGCGGGACATTTTTTAAATAACAGCTTACAATCATGTACACAATTAACTACACAACAAACTAGAAATAGTATGGTAGTGATCACCTCATTCCCAGGGGTTATTGTCATCCATGAATTCCTTACTATTATAATTTAAAATTAAAAATTTTGTACAGCCGACTTCAATATAAGTTATTTAAGAATAACTTAAAAACTATTGGTCTGACCTTGATCAAATTCATATGGGACCACACGAGAAGTACCAGCTTTCAAATAAAAAAAGAATCATCGAAATCGGTTCACCCAGAAAAAAGTTCAGAGGTAACACACATAAAAAAAAACGAAAAAAAAAAACATACAGTCGAATTGAGTACCGGCTCCTTTTTGGAAGTCGGCAGAAAATAACCCTTTTTATACAAACTTAGGTTAATAAAGTTTTTGAACTTTGAGCAGGTCAAATTTAGTATATTTAAAAAATTCCAGTTGTTGTAAAAGCGTATACATCGCCCCAAGAATGAATTACTGACTCGATGGAGTCGAGTAACTAAGGCGTAACTAGACTAAGTATAATCTACTAGTTAGTCTGTGGTGTGAACTGTGGAGTGAAACTATGAAGTGTAGAGTAGAAGGAGAACCATCTTATAAGGTGCGAAAGTTGAAAAAGTGTCCCCCTATATACTGAAAATAGAGGTTCCAAAACCTACCACAATAGCGCTGGCGTCTGAAAAACTACGATATGAATATAGATGATGTAGACGGAGTGAAGTCAGCTGAATTCAATTATTTAAAAAAATTCATGACCAGAGTAGTTAGTAAAATGCCAGTATACAAAACACCAGAAGGATGTTAGCGTAGAACATTATTTTTTTAAATTAAACTGTATGCTAATTAATTGCTCCTTAAATGCTCCAGCAGAATCCGGAATTGCTCCACCTCTATAGCTATTAGTTAATTTATAAATAATTTTAAAAAATTTAAGTATCGAAAATTTAATTTTGCTATAAAACAAAAAATATCTACTATTTAAAATTAAACTGTATGTCAATTAATTGCTCCTTAATTGATCCAGCAGAATCTGAAATTGCTCTATCTTTATTGTTATTAGTTAATTTATCATTAATTTTAAAAAATTTAAGTATCAAAAATTTTATTTTGCTAATAACATAAAATATCTACTTTTTAAAATAAAACTACATAAATGCCTATTAATTGCTTCTTAAATGCTCCAGAAAAATCCAAAATTGCTCCACCTCTATTGCTATTAGTTAATTTAGAATTAGTTTTGAGAAAGAGTGATCCCATTTGAGTAATACCTCCATCGTCAATAGAATGTAGTAACATTCCATTATATACTTTGATGTTTTAGAATAGAGTTATAGAATAGAATAGAATATTTTTTTTATTCAATATAAATTACATGAGTAATTCTTATTGAAAGTCATTTTTTACTTTACCACTGGTTCGAAAAAACCCTCTGTCCTGGGAAGAACCAGTAAGACTTTTTTTAAATAAATTTTACAATACAAATGATTACAAACTATTTACAAAATTTATTTTAGAAACTGCTTGGAAGCGACCACCTTATTCCCAGGGTTATTATCAACCATGTATTCATTTATACTATAATAACCCTTTTTTTAAATCGATGTTTCACTTTCGAAAATATCGAGGTTCTAATATCGTTTTTTTATGAGCGATGTTACATCCCTACCGCCATACCAATATTCTCAACATAAGGTGTCTATCTGCTTAGACGCCTTGAGATAATATTGCCAACTATCCGCTGGCTCAAGTTGCGATAAATGAAAACATGGCTTAAAAGACAAGCATCCAAGCCAAAAATCTTGAAATAAGTAAATGAAAATATGGCTTAAAAGACAAGCATTCAAGTCAACAATCTTTAAAAAGATAAAAAATTCTACCGAAATTAAAGTCCTTTTCATGAAAGAAGTCCCGCGGTGATTTTTGGAACTAAATTTGACAGGTCGGCCATGTTGTCGTTCGTCGATGTTATCAAGTTCGTTTGTTGTGGTAGATTTTTGTGAGTTTTAAACTAGCTTAGTGCATTTTAAAGATTGTTTACAATGCCAAAAGTTGTAAAAAGTTTGGCTCGAGAAATGATATTGAAGGTGAAAGAATTCTGTGAAGCTGAACAAAAGAATCAAGGTGTTTTAATACCACTGAACAATGTTCGGAAGAGAGTCGCCGCCATAACAGGTACTTGCCATATAATAATTTTTTGCTGTATTGATGGTACTTTTATGATATAAATTCGTTTTGCGACAAAATTGAACAAATACATAACGTGATGAAATTAGGTAACCGAAATTAAAACGTATATTACATAGTACATAAGCATTATAAACTTAAAGTGACTATTATTTTTAATTGTTCATTCTTTAATTGCAGGTGTGTCAGAGAAAACTATAACAAGAATTACAAAAGAAGGTATAACAGCGGCGAGTACTTCGAAAAAAATTGTCACCCCGGGGAAGAGTCGCCCGCATCCGAAAAAGTTCGACTTAGACGGGTTCGATTTGTGCGCTATCCGGCAAAAAATTCACAGTTTTTACGTTGTGCATAAAGAATTACCAACTTCGGCTAAATTACGAGCAGCTCTTAGAGAAGACATCAATTTTCAGGGAAGCATCACAACATTGCACAGGATATTAAATAGGATTGGTTTCAAGTACAAGCGATGTCAATCCAGACGCAAACTACTTATGGAACGTCACGACATTACCGCATGGCGTGCAAGATATTTGGATAAAATACGAATAAATCGCACTGTGGAAAAACGACCCGTTGTATACTTAGATGAGACCTATATACACAATACTCATCATACAAAAAGTTGTTGGCAGAGTGAGGAGGAGCCAGGAATGTTCGTCTCAGAGTCATCAGGGAGTCGCTGGATAATCGCTCATGCGGGAACAAAAGATGGATTCATAAATGGTGCATTATTAATGTTTAAATCCCAATCAAAGTCCTCAGATTACCACGATGACATGAACTCTGCAAATTTCTTAAAATGGGTGACGGAAAAATTAATACCTAATCTACCTGAAAGGTCGCTTGTGGTAATGGACAACGCTCCTTACCATTGCACTCAATTAAACAAAGCCCCTTCAATGTCAAATATAAAAAGTAGTATGCAGGAATGGCTCCGGCAAAAGGGTATATATTTTGAAGACCCCTGGCGAAAAGCTGTGCTGTTTGAGCTAATCAAACAAAATAAACGTCCACCGACATTTGCAGTGGATGAATTGATTAACAGCTCACGGACACGAAGTATTAAGGTTGCCGCCTTACCATTGCGACCTCAACCCGGTGGAGAAAATCTGGAGCCTTGTAAAAAGAAAGGTGGCAGATAAGAATGTGGCACAAGATCCAAAAGAAATTGTAAAATTAACTGTAGAGGCATTTGAGTTTATTACGGCGGAAAATTGGACAGCTCAGTGCACGCATGTCGAACATTTAGAGGAGGAATATTTAAAAAATGACGGCCTTATGGATGAAGAGATGGACCGAATAATTATATCTACGGCTAGTGATACTGAAACAGAATCTGATTCAGTTTCCATCCGCTCTTCAGACAGTGATGTTCCTATGGCCGCTGATCACAATTATTCAATAAAACTCTGAATAAAAAATTGTAACGCTTTTCTTTACCCTATTTTCTCATCTTTTCCCTGTAAGTAGGTAGAACACCGCTTATAAAAGTAAATAAAAATATACTTTTTACATAACAGAAATATAGTAAATTATGTAAATGGACATTTTTATCAAAATTTATGTTTAAATAAACTTAAACTAGGAAATGTGACATCCCACGTTTCCCAGTACTGATCATGACTTTACATTTAGTTTCTCACCTAAACACTGAAACTATTTAATAATAACACGACACTTATATAGTCATAATAACGTTAGTTAATTGGACTTATTGCATGAGTCATCCCATGAGTGGGTTGGTAGACATTTTGATAAAAATACCCAAATATACATTTGACTTATCAGAAATATACATGTTTCACTAATCTGAACTATTGTTATAGTATTGGCTTGAGTAATGAAATTACAGCCTATCTAAAATGTATTTATTTTTTAATACAATTTAATAGTTTCATCGAAGTCTGGAAATAATATTATTTGATAAATTACATATGCTAAATGTAAAATAGGTAAATTTTTACTCATAAATGGCAACACTAACACACACGCGTGTACAGCGCTGCGTCTGGGGGACTTCTTTCATGAAAAGGACTTTAATAAAATCTTTTGTAGAATCGGAAAAGTGAGCAAGCAAAAATTTGAGATATTGAAAAGTATGAAATAATTGATAGATAGAAATAATTTTTAGTGTTATATGGAAAAAATTGATAAACAAAATAATAAATGACTGTATAAAGTGTTGACGTTTCGTTAATGAAATATATGAAGTTAAAAATTTAGTGAGGTTATGTTGACATCTGATTCGAGAATATATACACTGTAGTCTCACGCCTACACGTTTACATACATATACATATGTTGAAAGTGTACTTGGCGTGAGACACTACAGTGTCTCCGGATAATATAATGGTTAATGTAAACACAAGAGTGAATCTAAATTATTTATTGTACGTTTTAAAAATAGTTAATGAATTGATGAAGGTACTTGGTGCGCATTGCCAAATATTTCTGATAAATTATTGGCAATTTGATAAATTAATATATTTCATTCTACTTTCACTAAAATTGATAGATAACTGGCTTTTTGATTTTTAAACTATTTAGAGATATTGTTAAAAACTCCTTAAATATGTATTATAAATCTGTAGAAAAGTCGTGTCTGTATTTCTAACATACTTTTGAAAAAAAAAACAAGTCCATGGGACTCAATAAAGGGCACTGAAGCGAAATTAGTGGTTTTTAGAATTTTTTTCTGTCTGTCTGTCTGTCTATGTATTACCGATTCACGCAAAAAATACTGGACAGATTTCCATTAAATTTTATAAACAGGTAGTTAGTAACCGGGGCAATTTATAGACTTCTTTTTATCCGATTACGGAACTTAAAAAAGAAGGTAAAGTATTTTTCTTCCTTTGAATATTTATTTTCTATTATATATTATTATGATGTTAGTTAATAGGCGGGATGACGGGTGTTTTTTAAATAAATGTCGTATTTGTAAACAAAGTTTCAAACTAGATTTAACCTTTGCATAACAATTTGAAACTGCTATACGTTTTAATTATCAAAACAGCGCCATCTCTCATCAAATGAAAAAGCCTATAGTTTGCCTTTAGAAACTAATAAATTAAATAATATAAATAAATAACATTTATATGTTTAATTAATTAGATTTATAAAATTATTTAAAAATCCTAACGTTTAATTTTTTAGTATTTTCGTAATTCACTTTAAAAGCGTAATAATTAAAATTTAAAAATAATAGATAATATTGACATCTATTAAACATTGAAAATTTAAATTTTTTGAACAAAAAAAAAACATCAATTTTCCTACGTTTGATACTATTTCTGTATGTAAACTGATCAAAACTGGTTTGCCTGCAATAATTGCTAAATTCTCATTAAATCATTGTTTCGTGAAATTGTGTAATTTTATGATATTTATCACTGTTTGTTGACCATGTCATGATATAGCTTAGCCAAATCAATGATTAGAGATTTTTTAATGATATTAATAACTAAACACAAAATTGGTATTTCATAATAATATGATCATATCGTCAAATAATATTTTACCGCTAGCAGCGCTGATAGCGTGTTTTTAACAGAAACAGATTATTAACAGAATCAACATCACTTTATGCCTTTTTATATAATAAATAAATGTTCGCGGCTTTGGGGTGGCTCTTTAGCCACTCGCACCCCAACTTTCTATAGCTGATATTACTACATAGCATAATTTTGACTTTCATGGTTTTAATGTAATATAGCGCCATCTACTTTCTGCTAAATAAACTAATGATAAGTAGGTAACTGATATAATTAAATTTTAGAATATAATAATCTTATTCGTGCAGCATCTAAAAATGTCACACTTAAAAATATCTAGACCGGTGGCTATTATCGGGATGATTTACCACAATTACCACGTTTGGCAAAATGGCTAATAAAACTGTTATATACTACACGTGTGTTTTGTATGCACAATATCCAGTACTGTGTACACAAAACTGAGATTAAGAGATGAGCTCTTTAGTTGAATATATTGGGACACCCAATATATTCAACTAAAGAGCTCATCTCTTCGGCATAGATTTCATTTTTCCAACTTCATATTATGTTATCACGTTATCTGATGTAAATAGTTGAAAATTAAGTGCACTTTGAGATTTTATAATTATTTGGTAGAAGAGTGCGTGGCATCATTAGGTTTCTAATTGCTAGGTAGAAATTGTCAACAATCGTATAAAACCTTTGGTTTAGTTTTTATGAATTTTATTTCAAAAAATACGAGAGATGTTTAGCTCTCCGTGAGATTTCATCATGGCACGGGAGCAAAACGTGTACGAGTACTTTGAGGACAAATTAATCTGTTATGGAAAATTTTAAATGCTGACATACCACGTATCTGAAGTGGTTAGGAATAACTTCGTTGGCAAACCTAAAAGTTAAAAAAAGTCGTGGAAATGTGAAAACCGTTAATACGCTTTGCGGCACACTCTTTTCTAGACATTAAACACTATAGGTAATGAGGAGTCCTGTGCAGAGTAGTGAGACGTATGTAAGCTGCTACTTTAGTTTTAATACTTTTAATGAGACTTATAATTTAGTTTGTCATTTAAGAATTTTGTATTTTCATATTATAAGACAAAGCAAGATTTTTGTGACAGTCCTGGTTTCACAGCTGACAAGAGATATATAAATAAACAGGCTGTTGCCAAAAATACTTTGAATATCAAAGATAACAGATTTTACTCAAACAAAGGTTTATTTTATTTTACTTGTCAAATGCGGTAATCAAACTGATCCAAACGAAAGTTTCATAGTTCATAAGCATTATTATATATTTTTACCTACATAATATATGTTAATTGCAATTTGAAGTGTCAATTTACCACGTTCTCGGTATTGAAAGAAAACCTGCGTATCTGAGAAGTTCCCCAGTTGGGGTAAAGATATCTGTGCACAATCGTTAACAGATTTCTGTTCCAGAGACATGGCGTGGCAATACAATATACACAAGAGGGAAGATTAGTCATCACTTCGGTCTACATGCCGGAGGAAGACACTCTTCTGCCTCATGACCTCGTGAGGTTGGTAAATTTCTGCGAGAGGGCCTGACTAGAGGTTGTGATCGAGATGGACTCCAATGCGCATCATCCCCTCAGTGCAATGGAAAAACCCAATGAAAGAGGTAAGATGTTAGTTGAATATCTATTTAACACTATCCTACCACTACCCTAACCATTTTAAACACATGTTCTGAAACAACTTTCATGAACAAACGTTGCCGCACAATATTCGACCTCACACTTGCAACAGAAGGAGCACCTAAGGTAATTACGGGATGGCATGTGTCGAAGGAGGCCTCACTAAGACTAGAGCATAGATAGATCTGCTTCGTACTACAGGTCGATATCCCCGCTACACCACCATGGAGAAATCCCCGCAAGACGGATAAAACAAAATACCTTAATAGGCTGATGTCTTCTCTCTCGGGTTTTGAGGGAACAAATACTATAGCAGATCAGTCGCTAGAAGAACAGGTAGCAGCTGTTACCAAACCCATGATGGATAGCTACCATGAATCATGTCCAGAAATCACTCCAACAAGGCATTCTGAGGTAAAGTAACCGTGGTGGGGTAAAGAACTAGATATAAAACGTAAGAAGGTGAGAAAAGCCCTAAATAGGGCCATGAATACCTCAATGGATGAAGACTGGCGACTATACAAGAAAGCTGAGTCCAAAAACAAAAAATGTATCAGGTATCCTCGACAGGGTGACGTAAATTCTGTGGTAACATAGAAACCTGTGAACATGTGAATCGGATAAGGAAAATCCTAGCTAAATACAACACGCCGGGATCTATCTCCCTAAAGAAACCCAACGGAAGCTACTCAGTATCGCCGGATGAAATCCAACGCATCCTAATTGAAACGCACTTCAAAAGTTGCACAGAGAGTGGTAACGATGGATAAAATCCATTAGGTCATTCACAGTTTCCTCCCCCATAAGGTGGCAGGACCTGAGGGCATATTCCCTAATAGTCAGATTTGCTGCCATAATGAGGGCCTGTCTGTTTTTTCATATTATTCTAAGCCAGCGCTTAACTACAGTCCCACCTGATGGTAAATGGTGATGTAGCCTAAGATGGTGAGGCGCACTGACTTAACAAAAACCTATTTACTCTTGCTTTGAAGATACCCACATTATACTCGGATGGAAACACAGATGCCGGCAACTTATTCCACTCCTTTGAAATTTCGGGCTCTTAAATATGTTCCTAGGCGATGGTGGGAAGTGAAAGATATCACAAGACCCGTTAGTCTCACATCCATTCTTCTAAAGACGATGGAGAGTATGTGTCAAAGGGAATTAAAATGTTGGACGCTAGTGAACTTACCGCCACACAACAAACAACACGCCTACAGCTTAGGTAAAATGACAGAATCAGTACTTCACCAGGTAATAACAAATATTTAAGAGGCCATACAAAACAAAGTAATACGTCTAGGTTTCTTCATAGATATAAAAGGTGCTTTTGACAGAACGAACTTCTCCAGCATAAAAGGTGCACTCAGTAGACATACAGTTGAACCGGCACTAATTGACTGGATAGTAAACATGCTCAAAACACGAACAATAAAAATTGCTGGTGAATCTCTAATAATCCAGATTAAGAAAGGCTGTCCACAGGGTGGGGTTCTTTCACCTCTGCTGTGGACTATGCTCATTAATTACCTCATCAGCACTTTAAATCCCAATTACTTCAGCTCATCAGCATACACAGTAGTTTATGCTGATGACCTGATAATACTGATCTCTAGAAACACAGCAAATATGGTGAGCGACCTGACCCAAGCAGCTCTCCGTATAGTGGAGAGATATACAACTTAACCGTTAATCCAAATAAACCGGTCCCAGTAATGTTCACACAAAAACGAATACTGAATACTTTTCAGCACAAAACTCCAGCTATCCTCCGAGGTAAAATATTTAGGTCTTACCCTGAACAGTAAACTAAACTGGAATTAACGCATAAACAACAAAATGATGATGATTATAGTACTACAAAAACAATGCGGGTTATTCCTTTAATTATATTCAAAGCAATAGCTGAAAGATAAATTGGAAAGAGCAACGAGGCATTGGTCCATTTGCGTCAAATTGGCAAGGTAAAGAAGCTTAACAAATAGGTGCCCCGCGTACTCAATAATCGCCAGCGCGAAGCACACGTCGAGTCACACAAATGAAGGTATTAAGCAAGAAGCCAGCAATTTGATTGGATCTTGGTTCAGCACCTAAATAATGCCCAATTTAAAACTTACCCCTAAAAAGTGATGGTCACTGTTTGGTAATATTGCGCCGATGTGATTGACACAGCTTCTTAACAAACGGGATACTGCAGATGTGTACTGTGAAAAAATGAGCACAATGAAGGAGAAGCTCGCACGTCTCCAACCAGCTTTGTTCAATCGCTCGTTCTCGCTCCTCCTGCACGATAACACCTGTCTCCAAGTTACAAGAGCTGAGGTTGGAACCACCCATCATCCGCCGTAATCACAAGACTTTGCGCCACCAGACTTCTACTTTTTTCAGAATTTTGGCTGGAAAAAAATTTAATACCCGAGAGCCTGTACAAGATGCCTTTAAAGAATTTGTTGCCTGTTGTTCAGTCCAGCTGATTTCTTCAAAAAAGGCATCAATAAACTGCCATTGCCTTGGCAATGTTGCATCGATTGTATGGACGATTACTTTAGTTAATAAATAAATTATTGAAAAACATAATTAAAAATCAAACTGTGGCTGTACAAAACTGTGATTCGGCCCATGATCACAAACAGCGCTCTGGTGTGGTGGACCAAGACAAATGAAACCCCCACTTTAAAGAAGCTTCAGCGTTACCAGAGCATGTATAGCTGCCACAGGCTGCATAAGGAATACGCCAACAGCAGCCTTAGAGGCTATGCTGGAGCTAACCCCGCTTCATCTATACATACAACAAGAAGCGACTTTAGCTGCCATTAGACTTAAGATCCTAAATCATTGAATTAAGAATAGAGTCCCTCATACAAGCATAATTGATATAATTCAATAAAAAATTCCTCCGTCTTACAAGCCAAGTACGATAAGATCCCTAAAGAATTTGTATTTGACAAGAAGTACAAGATACAACTAAATTAAACCAGCTAGCCGAAAGGATTAAGTCCTAAAGAACTTAGAGTTTTCACCGATGGTTCTAAAACAAATGAATGTGTAGGATCTGGAATTTTCTCTGAAGACTTCAATATCCACATATGCACTCCGCTGGGTACCTACAACACAGTCTTTCACGCGGAATGTATGGGTATAATTCAAGCGACTATAGCAATAGATGCTAAGAAGGTTAATGATTTCTCCATCAGAATACTGACCGACAGTAGGGCGGTATTACAAGCTCTGAGTTGCAACGTGGTGAACTCAGGACTAATATATGGATGCCATCAACGATTGAATGAGGTATGTAAACACAACAATGTGACTCTCCAATGGATAAAGGGACACATTGGATCCAGATTCGACGATGCAACAGATGAACTGGCCAGAATAGGATCAGCTCTGGCCACTATAGGGCCAGAAACAATCATACCAATCCCCTTTGGAAACGTTCGTTCACTGGTACGTAGACACTTCACTAATCAAGCTTTCTTCGCTCAGCCTTGGAAAAATCTAGTAGACTATAGACAAGCTAGGGAGGCCCTGCTTGAAATAAACAGTCGTTTAACCAAGGTTCTAATGAGACTGAACAAGCCGCAGATCAGGATAGTAACAAGTGCTATCACAGGACACGGCACCTATAACAAACATTTATTTACCAAAGGTGTTATAGATAGTCCCATGTGCAGGGCATGTATGGGGGAGGAAGAAACGGCGGCCTACGTGTTGCTGACATGTCGGAAGGCCGCTGTATACAGGGCTAAACATCTTGCCACGCCAGGATTACTCCGCGAAGTTGCTCGCCTCATCAAATGACTGTTGAACTTCTTCGGGGAGATCTCATGGCTCGAATAATTACATTATTCCTGTCCATACGCAAAATACGCGCCTAGACGTATAGTTGCGGAAAACAGCCCGTCGTAAACTAAACTAAACTAAACTAAACTATGCCTACTAGGAGGCAAACAAGCGGCGCGGAAAGAGATTTAAGTACCCTGTTGCTAATGCCATCGGGGCCGGGTGCTGATTTTTTCTTGAGGCTTTTAATTACTTCTGTGACTTCTTCGACAGTCACAGGTTCCAAAGGGTTACCCACAGGTGGTAGTACAGATATACGCGGGACCTCCTCTTCGATCTCTGCAATGTGAGCGGCATCTGTAGGTTCTCTAGAGGGAGTGCATTGGCTCCCTAGACCGTCCGCGAGCTATTCGGCCTTTTCAGAGTCTTTAAAGGCGAGACCGGGGTTTCCAGCGTAATTAGAGGTGACACATGTGAGGATTGTTCTGCTTTCAGAGCTTAAGTCAACTGCCCAAGGCAGTTTAAGATGACTCGACATGTCTTAATTCTCTAATGCGCTATTTCAGCTCGTTTTGGAGGTTGCGCAGTCGAAATTTGTTGTATAAACTAGGATAGTGATCGTACTGTCTTAGAATCTCGTTCTTTTCTCTGATTAGCTGTCGAATATCACTCGGGAGCTTCCAGTATCGATTACTTGACACATGAACCTTACGAGAGCATTCTTCAACTGTAGAGGTGAGGTGGGCAGATAATCGCCTCATTGGCCTCCTTTGGCGTGTTGTCTGGGATTTTCTCTAAATGCTGAGAGGTCGTAGAATCGATTTTGACCTCGATCTTACGGCAGTGCACGATGGTTTTGGTCTAAAGGAACTCACCTACGGGCTGGCCCAGTTACATTAGAACTGGTCTATTGTCCGAGTTGAGTTCTAAAATAATTTCAATCAATGCTATCGACAAACGGATATTTTTGAGTATAGCTACGTCAAGGATGTCCGGCTGATGTCTGGTAGCGAATACCCATGGTAGCAAATGGGTAGCAGGTCGGAGTCTTAGGCGCGATAATATCGAAGTTTAGTTGCTCCGAGAGATCGAACAATTCGTTACCGTTTGGATTGCTAGTAAGTGAGTTCCAGGAGGAATGCTTATTGTTTAGGTCTCCAGCTATTATGACACTGGAGCTTAGATTGAGTAGTTCAGCAAATTTATATTCGATTACACGTTTGAGCGGCGGTAGATACGCAAAAACTATAGTGAGTGAAGAATGGCCAGAGGGGGCTACTTTACATATGGAAACTTCCATGTTAGTTAATGGGGGACGTCGATCGGTAGACAGTGCAAGGACCTTTTGTAGTAGATCAAGGTGCCGCCTGCAAGGCTGGTCAATCTATCATTTCTAACTAAGGTGTAGTTTGCGACCTTAGGATCGTGAGGGCTAGGCTTCAAGAAGATCTCTTGAACTAGCATGATGGTTACGCAGGAAGAGCGCAATCTTGCATTTTTGATCTTTGAAGTCGTTCGCGTTAAAGAACGCGATAGTCAGAGTGCGTGGTGTAGTTCTATAAAAATTTGCACTGGAAAGACCAGATTGCGTCGATTAGCCCAATGTGCTCAATCGTGGCGTTGATCTTATCCTGTGGGGTAGTAGCTCCACGGAGTTTGCGGGGCAAAGAGAATATTTCAGCAACGTTAACGTTGCTCATGAAGCCGCAGACTAGAGAGAAGTCAGCGACGAAATAAGACGAGCTTTGTAGGACGGGCTTCGGTTTTGGGGCCTGGGGAGGCGGAACTAGTCGTGGGGCAACAAGTGCTGGAAGCTTTACCCAAGCATTGGTTTTGGCGCGCAAGGCGCGAGAGGGTTAGCACTTTGCGCGGATACCCCGGCAACTGGGGCGGGCTTGGTGGCGTTCTGAGATGCGGGAATGGGCATCGAAGACGGTACTGTTTTGGGGGCAGGCAGCCGAGAGCGAGAGATACTGGCTTGACCCGCGCGTCCAGGACGGCTTCTACCTCCGCGCTGTTTCCTTCGTGGCGCTTTGGATAACCTGCGATAATTCGCTGGGTGTCCCTCTGCGCGGCAGTTGACACAGCTCGGGGGTTCAACCATCTCGGGCGTGCGGGGGCCGTCAGTGGTGTCGTGGTCACCTAGACACTAGACGCACCTAGGCCTAGCGTGGCAGTATCCAGATACTTGGGCAGCCAAGTGGCCGTACAGTTGGCATCGGTGGCACTGACCATCGATGGCCGTATTTCGGGGGGCTTCAACTGCAATCCCCGTTGTAGATGCGTTGAAGGCACAGATCTAGGAATCGTTTCTTATCGATCTTGTAATGCATTCTATGCACGTCACAGAACGGGACATTTTGGACTTTTAGGTCCTCAAGGATGTGGATGGTTTCGAGCTCTTTAGGGAGTCCCCGAACGACCACTCGTAGTTATGTTCCTCAGGGAGGGCGTACGTGTAGAAACTGACCTGTTGGGCGTGCAAGAGTTCTGTCACACTGCGGAAGTCCTCAGCCGTCTCTTCGAATATACGGATGTCATGACCAGCGTTTTGCAGTTTTCGGCAGTATATTTTCTTTGAGTTTAACCAATTGGAAAGGTTGTTCCACTTGGTTTTGTCTTGCACTATGATGGGCTGCAGCGGCTTTTCCCTGCGTTCAGCAGAGGACTCTTTTGCTGTAGGCGTAGCCGCATGCTTAGTTGGTAGAGTGCGTGCTGCGGGGTCTTGCTTTTTAGCCGGAGTGGCGTTGGGGGACGAATGGGCTTAGTTAGTCGCGACTGCCTTTTTAGGGGCTGTGCGTTACACATAGCACGTGTTAAACATACTTTACGGGAGACGAGACAGTTAGCGCAGCTAGCCGAACCACGTAAACGCTGTAAGTAATGACAACTCAGCATGTACGCTCTCTTGCACATTCATTCTTTCCCGTCTTCGGTCTCGTTCTATTTTAAGAAATATTTTTAGGGTGTCTGACAGCTTTTTCCACCACTAAAATCATCTGTCTTTTTGGAATTATTATTAAAAAATTTACTTGACATGCTATTAAATAATCAGCGTCGGTCAAAAAATGTTTTTTAATATCATTGGGTTGTTCTGGTTCCGTTCCACCCCCACTCAAATTATCTGCAATCAATATGCTACGCTTATTATTGATAATAGAAAACAATTTGTGTTATTTCATGCTGGGTCAATTATATTTTAAACAAATATGTACCTTGTGTCCCCTGTACCCTACTTTTACCTTGCGCAGTACCTGTCCCACCCGTACATGCCAGGGAGTCTAGCCATTCCCCATACACTTTTCGTTGAGTTATATAATTAGTTGGGTCAAATCCGTGCTCAAAATGTGGCACAAGCTCTTGGATTATAAGAAACATAAGCATAAATGGTACAACAATAACAATCACCATCATTGTTTTATTTCCTCTTTACAACGTGTAACGTCACGGTGAAGGTATATACTCGTGAGTACTTTTAACTTTCAAATGGTCGTGTCGAACTTTCGGGCTTGTAAAATATATCCGCACAAAATCTATGATACTTTGTTATGATAAAACTTCAACTATCTCGTGCTACACGATTTTTGTATGTGTTATTATTTAGTTTGTTTATGTCGTAACTAGGTTTAAATCTTTATTTTTCTCCTTTGATATTAGCCTGCAAAGGTTTACTGCTGAATGTGCTTTATTTCCTTTAATCGCCTCGCTTAGCAAACGGATTGATGATCGTCGCTGATTTTACCGGTAAACGGAATAGTTATGCTGGTATCCATCGGAAGTCATGAACTCTTTCTGATAACTCCCATAGTATGAGAGCCGAATAAAAAAAATAATTCAATTATTAGTGGTGCAACTACATCCAACCTATAGATGGAATTGAAGCTACTTGAGTGAATGATACATGACTTTTTTCCATCAAGTGGTATTGTTTTAGACTAGCTTATACACATATAAATATACTGGAAAGGCAAAATTATTGCATTTTTTTCAAGTTCCGACCTTTACTGCATAACTGATACATGATGACTGATAAATGACGAAAAAGTTCCGACGATCTTATAATGACAAAAAAATCCATTATGGTGAGAAAGAACCTAATGGAACTGATAAGTAGCAGTGCGAGTAACCTGACCAGGTGGCTTTCTAAAAAATACATGTCTGCTAGTGCATTTAAATACCTATGTTGAGTAGTGAATAAGCAATGATGTGATGCAAAAATTGCTGTTGCAACGACTAAAATTTTATTGTTACCACATTATTTTCCCGTTATAAACAGCAAATAGCACACTTATTATAAAACACTAAAGTTTCAAAAATACTGTTTCGTTACAAATTGGCAATTAAATATCAACATCAAACCGTCGACAGTGGAATATTAGGCTTCTCATAGCAAGAATTATTTGAACTTATGTCCGCTATTGACAGCAGTATTAACAATCGCAGGACCACTCTCACTCTTACTCACCATTGAATCTGCTTCATGTTATCCATTATACATTTATACCTGTTAGTTCATATGTTATATCAATACACTCTGTAATCTGGCATAATGAAATGGTTAAGCAGACTATTAATGTTTATATAAACATAGTTATAAGCCATAATTGACATTTGGGACATATATGAGGAACACAAATGAGGAATTTCTATCATTATCCATTGAATAACGGATTATGATAGAAATTCCGAATTTGTCAATTATTGAACTGTGTTTTTGATCCTGGTGATCATTGTTCATATTAACATTTTAATGTTTCATTTAAAATAAATTAATAGTTTCAGATGAAAATGCAGACGGCTCCGTGGCGCAGTGGCTTAGCAATGAGTTGCTGCGCTGGGTGGCGCGGGTTCAAATCCCGCACGGAACAAGTATTTGTATGGCCTATAAATGATTGTTCCGGGACTGGATGTTTGTCCTTGTGAAATTTGTGTTTGTAAACTGCCTCCACGATACAGGACAAAATCCTAGTGTGGGGGTAACGTTTTTTTTTTTAAAGAGAAGAGAGAAGATGAATAAGGAGCTTTTGCTTTATAATAATCCTTTATAATAATCCTTTATAATAATTGGGGAAGCCTAGTTTTAACAGTGAACTTGTGATAGAGTGAAATGATTATGATGATATTGATAATGATAATGGTTAATTTAAACATGTTTGAAAAACACAAAATATATCAAAAGGAAACTTTTTGAGGATATGATATTTTTGTTAAAAACAACTGAAATAATTACGGTTTCGATTGATAAAAACAAAAAATACTATTAAAAATTATTATTTATTTTACATATTTACAAAAGTCGCAAACATAAATTATATTTGTTTATACATTATATTTATTAGATAACATAAATGAAAGCGGTAAAAACATTTTAAAAGTCATTATTCACTTGAAAAATTACCATTCTTTTGATTCGGTAGGTCTGCGAGGTTAATATATTATTTTTTTGTCAATAGTAAATTTAAATAGATAATAAATGACTACAATAATACATTTTATGATAGCAATAAAGAATATGACGAAATAATCATAAGTCACGCTGCCCCTTTTGAATACAATTCGTTCTTCTTTTAAGAAATCTATTTCTTTAACGACATTCCCTGTTCGTCCGTTACGAGCAAACGACAAAATGATGATGCATCTAATGACATAACAAAACTTTCGGGTACACAAAGGAACAAAACAATAGAAATTATATAATAATTGTAATACTTTTTTAAGAAATCTAGTTCCAAACAATGTTAACTTTATGCCACAAAAATATTTTTATCTCGTATAAAACAAAATAGATTTATATAAAGATAAAATCTTTTTAAAATTTACAACTGACAAAAAAGACCAGAAGACAATAAAAATATATTTGTCACATACATATGCATTCTTTATTTTTGTAAATTTTTGATACAAAGTATATTTTTACTAAGATTGCTTTCGGTAAAAGTACTTCTTTTAATATTTGTTTTCATACCCTAATCTTTTATCTAGATTCTAAATTTGTCGTATAATAAGACTGATGAAGTCATAATAACATTACAGAATACCTTTATCGTACCTACCTTTTATCTAACTGGTACCACATTCCTTTTATTTTGTATTATATTACCTGACGATGTTAGCTTTTATTTTATGCCTCTAGTTTTTCCATAATTTACCACAATGAAGATATTATGCTTCTTAAATAAGTTCTCCAGAACTTGCTATAAGAAGCGATCGATGTTTAGATATGTTTTACTTAATTTACATCTCAATGGATATTTAGTATATTAGATTGCTTAATAGTCTGTATTTATATCAAGGTGACAGAGCAGTAACTAAGACTTATATTGGCAGTAGCAGGTGTTCGACACGGTTGAGATGTCTTCATAGTGAGTGCTTGTATGTAATCAATACCCTTGTCAATGTCTGGCCCTCCAATCACTAAAACTTGATCACGCAAATCAATGTCTGTTATATTGTATAACTAGTATATAATTAGTTTCATTATATATCATTATATCATAATTTTGTATTTATGTTTCAACATACAATACGCGATGGAAAACGTCCCAAACCAATACAATAACGAGTAAGCAGCTTTTCTTATACTTTTTAAAAACATGAAAATACAACATTTTAAAACATATCAATATTACACGATGAAAAAGACAAAACCTTTATAAATAAACTGATACTATATGTTTTAAAAAAGATTAAAATACAACACGGCGAAACTTAACAATGTTACATCATGGAATATGTTTCAAAAAAAACGGTTACGAGTAAACTAAGCGAGCAAATCTTGTCATATTGTCAACTGTCATAGTATGTAATTGGTTTCTCAGAAACAGCAGTAACGATTT
This sequence comes from Parnassius mnemosyne, assembly GCA_963668995.1. Taxonomy (NCBI): domain Eukaryota; kingdom Metazoa; phylum Arthropoda; class Insecta; order Lepidoptera; family Papilionidae; genus Parnassius; species Parnassius mnemosyne. The sequence continues at coordinate 37,440,438 of CAVLGL010000159.1, forward strand.
GAATGACATTTTATATTTAATTGATGTTTTACTGTCCAAATTTATCTATATAGGTGTCATCCCAGAGATTTTTTTCTTAAGCCGAAAAGATGCCCAAGTACTACATTTAAAAAGATGATAATGTTGTATACATATTATTAATATGTGGCACTTTTATCTTATTCTATTAAACTATTTAATAACATCACAATATTCGTTCTGTATCTTCTTAACCCACGTCTAATTCAACTTGATTCGGTTACTATTTCAGCGATAGCTTTAAAATAAAATTATTTTTACATAATGGCCTTAACCACTGTGATAGTAATAAAATTACAAAGAATAACAAAGTAAATTACTAATGTCTCGGATGGACGTACGCTGGCCATTGGTAAAACGATGTTCCTGTACCCTGGAAACAAAATAATAATTATGTCAAATCTAACATCAATTTGGAAAACGGTAAGATCCAGTTATATGTAAATGTCATATCGTCTAATTTTCTTTTCTCTAATATGAAATTATCAAATTGATATTAAAAGGCTACTCAATGATAATCCTTGTGTCGTATGTCCTTGGATCCAAATGCAAATTATGAAAACTATGAATATTTTCATCTCTGAGGGCTAAAATGAAATGCCTTTAATTGTATCTCTATACATACTTCAAACCAAATCACAAGTATGAACGCTTATCAGTAGAATTAGATACACCAAACCGCAATAGGTATAATTACTTTGAAAATGAGGCCCACTTGCGAAGTAAATATACCTATTAACCTATTAACTATTAGTTAACAATAAGATTAATATTATAAATTATTAGAACATCTGTTCGTGTTTTGCTAACTACATACATTGATACTTACTTCAAGTGTTGTTCTTTGAATTCTTTTAGCAGCATCCTTTTCAAACTTCCACTGTAAATCACTTGAAGCATCTCTGCTGGAATCAACTATTTCATTCGTTTCAATGTCATTGTGTTTCGCATCATCTTGTTTCTTCTGTTGTTTGGATTCTTGTAGATCATTGATAAAAGCTGGTACGAAATATCTTATACCAATACCAGGTAAACTTTGAGAGCTCAGTATCTGAGATGGAGCGAAGTAACTTTGTACAGGTTGTGTTTTGATGGGTTGCGTAGGAATGTAAGAGTTCACGAAGTTCTGAACATTAGTAGCCGGCTGCAGCGTAGGAGATTTGATAATAACTTGAGTGTATCTTGGTTGCGGTTTGAAGAATGGGGGCCGCCTGAAATAAAACCACAAATTAACATCATGATTTCTTCAATGTTTCATTAGACGTTTCATCAATTTTATAAAAACACAGGTTATTATATAGGTTTGGGTATTAATTTAGAATTTTCTCATAAAACAGAACAATATTATTAGGACGACTAATATTCCCGTTCATTGTAAAATGAGTTCCACGTGATATTAATTTGTAAACTTCAAACAAAGAAGGTTGCAGGTGACTCTCCAAACTCTTTAAATTTGAAATTTGACATTTTGGCAGCAGAAATAACTAACAGGCAGTTCCTCCCCAGATGGCTGGAAATAAGTGCTGATACCTACAAAACGGTGCACAATATTTACTGCATATGATGAATATTATTACATTGGTTAATACAATAAAACATTTATCACAACACAACTTTTAACACTATCTCCTCGAATTGATTGTTATCATGCCTCTTCTAATGCATTCATACTGAGATATATTTTTATTATGTTCATTATACATACATAAACACTCACGCCTGTCATCCAGAGGGGTAGGCAGAGACTATGGACTTCCATTTGGCACGATCCTGACACACCTCTCTCGCTTCCTCCACATCCATATACTTACGCATACACGCTCGTCGGTTAAAGGTACTCTTAATTTGGCCCATTTTCAATATATCGCTAATTTGGTCGATAAACTTTCGCCTAGGGCGTCCCTTCCCGACTCTGCCGTTCACCTCTGCAACATAAATTTGCTTTTTCACTCTGTCCTCATTCATTCTTTCTACATGACCAAACCACCGAAGCATTCCTTTCTTAACCACCACACCATCTTGCAAACCACACTCTTCTCTTATCAAACAATTTCTCACTTTGTCATTCAGATTCATCCCTAACATACTCCTTAATGACCGTATTTCTACAGCATTTATTCTACTCTCGTGCTTCTTCTGCCACACCCAACTTTCATTAAAGTAGGGACTAACACAACATTGTGAATTGCCATACGTGCCTTTTTGGACTCATTCTGACTTCTCACAATAGGGTGTAGAGCCCTATTCACTCTTTTTGCTGCGTCTACTCGTCGTTCTATATCCTTATCATATCTACCATCCCTGCTAAATACACATCCCAAATACACAAACTCATCTACTTGCTCGACCAACTCCCATTCTATTCTTATTTCACATATCGTTTTTGAGTATCTCTCGAAATGGTAAGGACTGGAGAAGGAGTGGTGGCAGACCTACTGTACACCTTGTTTAATTTATATTGGGAACTTAAGCGGATACCGATCAATCAAACGGAAAACGATCAAAGCAGGACTGTAAAAACTACCGTGGGATCAGCTTTCTTAGCATTGTGGGAAAACTGTATGCTAAAGTACTAATTGAAAGAGTTATGAAAGAAACTGATGGAAAAATTTGGAATGTGCAAGCGGGATTTAGGATTTAGGACTTGGAAAAGGCTTATGATAGAGTGGACAGGGATGTGTTATGGCAAACACTGAACTCATTTGGGTTGAGCGCTGGGTTGATACAGGTATTGAAGTCTATGTATAGGGACTCTAGTGCTTGTGTCAGGATCAACGGGGCCTACTCGGACTGGTTTGGCATCCATAAAGGTGTAAAATTTGAAAGTAGAAGAATTCGGGTTAAGAATGGGTGAGTTAACCGTCAAATGCCTTTTGTACGCCGATGATCAAGTCATACTTGCGTCGTCGGCGGCCGAGTTGCAAATAATGTTTACATTAATGAACATGATATTAAAAGAAAAAGGAATGAAAGTGAACGCAAGTAATACGAACGTTATGGTTTTTGAAAGAGAAGAAAATAAAACGATATGTTCATTATCTAGTTATCAAGTGCAGATATTGTTTAAAATAATTTAATTGAACAAGTGAATAAATTTTGTTAGGAAATAACTTACCACTGTGCATTAGGATCGGGTGTGTCATCGCTACGATCCTCCCAAACAGGTGCAGGAATCCGATAGGGCTGCGGTAAGGGTAGCGGTTCTGGTGTAGGAGGTTCAATAGGGCCACCCTTTGTGCCGTACTTAACCATGATCCCATGTGCGCTGGACACGTACACCATCAGGCAAGTCAGCAACTGTTATAATAACAATCATGTTTTCTTTAAAGTTATAGTATTATATTACAAGCATTATGGTTAACTTAATGAACAAAAACCAAAGGATGAATAAAAGTATTGAATAATATTTTTGTATAAGAATACTTTCACATTTATCTTAGTAGTTTAGTAATAACATAGAAACAAGAAATAGGTAAAAAACACGAGTTTATCGTTAACTGGGTTATTCAAAGTATTCCATTTATAAGATGAGAAAATATTTCAAAAACAATAACAGAATAACGTCTTCATCTTGATTGTTGTTGAGTGATTGTAAATTAATTAATTAAAATCCAATCAAGATTAACAGTCCAATTTGAAACCTTGACGAAATTACACTTGCTTAGGTGAATCGTTCCCACGCAAATATCTATGTTCATCTAAAAGATATAATTTCAAGTTAAAATTTTTGATAATTCTTAAGTTCTTAACAGCTCTGGGATTTTACCGCTACATGATAACAATCGTACACCTCGTAAATGTCGTAAAATGCGAACAAACATATATAACTTTCTGCTGCAACCCTCAGATCCATACATAATGTTTTTGAAGGTTAAAAATAATGTACTCAGTCAGAAGTTTTTCTTAGACTAAATAAGTTAAAAATATAATAAGAATAAAAGTGTTTCTTAGGTTACAAGTCAGGATAGCCTGAGAGAATCCACCTAATTCTAACTGAGAAGTTATCAACTTCACTCACTAAATGCTTCCTAAGCTTAACAAACTCAGCATATTGTTTTCATTTGGGTCATCTGTATGTTCAGCTGTGGATTATTACAAGTTGATAATAATGATATTGCAGCACTAGTTTTAATCAAGTCTAGAAAATAATCCAGATGTTAAAAACTACTTCCGAAAACCACTGAATAAAAGTTTAACAGACTGGTGACCCGAGCGAGAGTATCGGCTCTGCGGTCACTAACCTCCCTCCCCGGCATATAATAAAAAAAAATTAAAGTGACAAGTGGACTTACAGTTCATTTGATGTTAAGTGACTACTGCAGCCCATGGACGTCTGCAAACCAACTTCAAACAAAGAAGGCTACCGATGCGTTGTCACTTCTGAGGACTAAGATGGAATTTCTCACAGCCAATTGAATTTTGGTTCTTTATACCTCTCATACCGGACCACAGCAGAACCAAAAATTAAATACAAAATAGATAAGAGGGTAGTACCTACCTAGATGAACTCCCAGGCAGTATAGGAGTCCTATTATCTCCACCAGCAATATGGGCTAGTTATTAAAGGAATGCCTTACTGTGGTAAATTTTTGAAAAAGTTTATATCCAGTAGCGGAGTCCAAAGGCTGATATTTAAATACATTAAAATAAAAAATAAAAACAATAAGAAATCTACAAGATGTAGTCAATTGCATAAATACTAATGTTACTAGTCACCATTGTTTTTATGAAGTTAGCAAATAGACTTTGTAACCTCCTTGAATTTCACTTCACTTTTATTAAGTGCACCTTCAACTGTTATCAGATAATCTTGACGATTTTATTAACTTATCTCAGCGTCGTGAACTACTTCAGGTAATTAATTGCGTTATGGTAACATGTGGTAATAACTATAGTAATGTGCTTATTTCAAGGTCACTCGTTTATAAAAATTATATCCTTAATCGTTTTGTACGACAAAAGGAGAGCCTAAAATGTAGCAGTGTACTAATTCGTACCTTTTGTAATGTAAGATACTTAACAATGCGAATAAGTTATAAAAAGGTTATTTAAATACCTGCAATCTCAGGGAAACCTTCATGTTGTTTCGTCCCTTTTTTTCTACCTTTTCATTCACCTGTATTCCTGAAACAAACAAATATTGCTTCAATTTATAATTTTGAGCTCCTATTCCAATATAAATTTCCCATTTGCAAGTTGTTATTAAGGTATGACTTTTGGATGTCCCAATTTTTATTATGTGAACTCTTTATGATGTGTCTCTATGACGTAAGGACATAAAAAATTATAATATCTAAGCTAATTTTGTTCGACGTATTCAGAGGCTTTTTATCCAGATTGCCAAAAATACACTAAACAAGCAAGCAAATTGGCTCCTTAATCTTCATTGGTCTTTAGGACGGAATGAAATCACAAGTATTCACTAATGGAAAAACATAGTGGTACTAATTACACAAAAAATATTAATCTACTCACTCCACCAACTTTAAGCGGAATAAAATGCATAAAATTAGTTTCATTCAACATCTAAATCTAACCAAATATTTTTTACGATGAAGTAAGTACTCGTAAACTTTATCGAACAAATAAATAACTTTTGGCTATTTATGATTTAACACATAGTAAAATGATACAGCTTATTTCTTTTTAGTCTTATTATCTGTTGAAATACAATAAATAATACAGGTATGATACGATGTACATATACTGTAATAGGTCCGGGTGAACTCACATGTTTTTTCGCAAACCAATTTTTTTAAAGGATAGGGGGATAAACGAGCACACAGTCCACCTGACGGTAAGTGGTTGCTACGACCCATAGCTAAAAGACGGTATTCTGTGAGAGTGTGGTCCTTCCCCGACCGAGCCGACCCATTCGTGTTACAACTATACTTCTAATATAGCTCCAGTATGGCTCTACCACGTATAATGTATAGTGCAGAGTGTTATTACTAATATAATCGTAAAAATTTGAAGTTGGAAATTTTAATATACGAGTATTTCTCAGTGATAGTCTAAAGGAATCAAATGATTTCGACCATACAAATTCCATTACACATTAACATGATATAATATGAAATAATGATTGCAAAATGTTTAAGGAAATGTAAACTAGTCAGTTATCTCGCGCATGCATCACAGCACTCGTAATACAAAAAGATTGACATTTTGTTGTAATAAATGATGTTACTCGTAATATGGAATTTAACACATCATGCTTAGTTGATTTTGTAATACAATGTTTTAAAAAATAAAGATGGTGGCGACAGCAGACTGGATTAAAACTAGTACTCTTCGTATCAGATTGAAAAATAGATAAACTGGAGGACAGTGTTTGAATATTACATTATTTGCATTTTATCTTATTACATAAAATGACCTATTTTACTGGAAAAGAGGCATTCTATCTTAGTCCTCACGGCCCATAGATATCTAAGCCAATCCTCTATTAAAAATCAAAATTTTCAAAATTCAGGTGTGTTGTCACCCGTGAGTATTAAGATTTAATACTTCGTTACCAGTAAAAAAAATATGGAATAAGGGTGACAAACGAGCACAAGGTCCACCTGATGGAAAGTGCATATCGTACTCATAGACATCTATCCTCGTTTAATAATCAAACTGTAGAGTGCGTTATCACTCCTGAGGACTAATTGAAATGCGTCGTCTCCAGTAAAAAACGAAGAAACTCATCAGCATTAAACTGCTATTTTACTGATATGGTATGGTGTTCTGTGATAGCGTGGCTCTTTCCCGGTAGCTATACCACATAAAGATAACATGTTTGTATATGTTGTGTATTTATTAAGATCAATTTTTATTTTCAATTGTTTATGCTGTAGTTTAAGACGAAAGAAGTTATTTATTGGGCAAATAAATACATAGAAATCATGATTAGCGTTCATTGTTTACACATAAAAATTATTATTGATGCTAGAACAAACAAGAAAGACGGACAGAACAGTATGCACGTTTCAAGAAATACCGAATCAGCCAAAACCATGCTCATGTTTGTGTTACGCAGACATATGAATTCTAAATCGTTTGCAAATAACAACATAGTTTTAGGTGCATATTTATGTTTTACCAGCAGTTGAAAATATACGGGCTGATAAAAAAGGAAGAAGAAAAATTCGTACGTGAAGGTGTGTTAATAAGTTAGCTTGGTTTCGGTGTGACTGTACGTAATTTTCTGTCTATAATTCTTTGTTGATCTGATTATCGGTGATAATCTTTTATATATATATATATATATATATATAAAAGACATAATATGTAACAAAAACTCTGTGGTTCCCGTTAAGTACGTAATCAGGATCATTATTCAAACGTATAAAAATAACTTTTTTTTAAAACTCGAACACTATCTTTTTTTATTTAAAAAAAAAATAATTGATGCAAATTGTATGTGATTTTATTACCTTTGCTTTGTCTGGGGAGTAAGAGGATTGTCAAAGACCCCGCTTTACTTAGCTTTAGCATCGGCTAGTGTCAGGTAATAAAACCAAATAAAATTTAAAAAAAAATTTTAATCAAATAAAAAAAAATATTGTCGAGTTTTTAAAAAAAATATTTCAATAGGTTTGAATACTGATCCTGATAACGTACTTAACGGGAACCACAGGGTTTTTGTTACATGTTGTATATATAGATATCTAAACTTTTATTTTATATAGATTCTAAAAGATCATTATATATATAATGACAGTTCTTTTGTTTGTCCTGCATGCGTTCCTCCTTCCTTCATGCGTTTTTTTTTATAGGATAAGGGTGACAAACGAGCACACAGTCCACCTGATGGTTAGTGGTTGCTGCGGCCCATAGACATCTACATATATCCTCTATTAAAAATCAAAATGCAGATGCGTTATCCTCCGTGAGGACTAAGATGGAATGCCTCATTTCCAGTAAAAAGGGTCTCCGGTTCTCTATACACTCTACTATACACTATACACAGTTGAGCTGCTATTTTACGTTGGTATTCTGTGAGAGCGTGGTGTATCCCCGGTCGAGCCGATCCATTCGTGCTACAACTATATTACTAATATAGCTGCAACATGGCTCTACCACGTATAAAATACTTTTATCATTCATCCGATTACGATGTAACTTTGTATAATGCCCGGGAATTTTTATTGTATAGCATGAAGGTTTCAAACATATTTAAAGCCTCAAAATGATAATTGCAGATGATAAATTAAATCGTAAATATAATGTCGTTAAACACATAATAAAATATAATAAGATTAAAACAATAAGCGTCATCATATTATCAATATGTGTTTTTCCTTGACTTCATTCCCTACGAACATTAAAATAACTCCATGTATAATCACCCAGATCACATAATTATTTACGCACGTTCTTCTTATGACATAAATACATGCATTTTTACTCAATACATTCACATGTATGCCAACAAAGCCATATTTCAGGAGGTCGCAATGCAAAATAATAATGTAAAAATTTCTTAATCGAAGGACGGCTACGAAATTTCAAGAGATACATACAACCGTAATAAAGAACTCTGAAGTCATTTTCTTACAAGCGTTGTAAATTGTTAAGCATGCAATTTATGGTTTTTGATCCGCGTAATTTAGGGAGTGTCCTTTTTGCAAAAGGTATAATACACACAGAACATGAAGTAGACGTTATTTAATGTAAAAGATTTTTTTATAAAATAAGTCTGACTATCGAGTTCATTGACAGTTTAAGTAAAAAATCCTTATTAGAAATGTTGACGCTCTTAAGGATTCTTCCACAACCTGAACCGATATTGCTTTATGTAATCTAATACATTTAAATCACCAATAATATAATACATTCAAAGCTACAGAAGGATATAAGTATACTAAAAATACGAAAAACAAGAATGTGTGTGCACATTTATTAAAATAGGTGCGAAGGTATAAACAAGGTCTTGGTTTGCAAGTATTCCACAGATAATGGAATTTAATAGTTTATAACAATGCGAAATATATTCATACGTCAATATACATATTGTACTTACAAATATATATGATTAAAATTTAAACTGCGATGAAACAACTTATCGTTATCACTATTTCCCTTAAAAGAGGTATGACATTTGACTTTATTTGTTTACATTGCGTCAGTCCAACTTTTAACATATTATTGTTTAAATTAAAATACTTTGTTGCGTGTTGCCTAAGTAAATTTGAAATGTGTTCCTCTTCCTTTATTAGGCTTGGTATACTACTTGATATAGACCATTTCTAATTGTGCCCACTGAAACGGTAGCCTCAAAAAAATTCCATAACTAGCACAATCGGTGTGCACGTTTTTAGACTTTTCTTCGTGGCTCAGCCAGCGTTAAAAGAACCACCTACATGTTCTTCCCCTCTGTAACCTTAATTTACCGCTAAGTTGCTAAATTACGTTAAAATTATTTTAGCTGTTTCTGCGTAATTTAGCTACAAACATCTAAATACTTTAACAAACTTTGCCTTATGTGAATAATAAATGAGAATGATGTCCTAATGTCGTTTATAAATAACAAGAATTCGGACAATGTACGAATACAGGGCAAATGCTCCTGCCTTAAATGTCGCTTGCTCATGAGCCAACCGACGAAAGAGACTTGTGGTACGCAAGAACTTGATATGTGCCTTGGGACGGCATGTGTGAAATCTAACGTATGCAACAGCTAATTATCCCACTGTGACTTGTCATCATTTCTGGACGGGATTTTAACTAATAAAATAATTAATTTAAGTTCTTACCTGTAAACGCATACACATTAGAAAAAAAACAAAATGAAATATATAAAGAAGGTACAATAGGCGGTCCTATCCCTGTGGAAGCGATTTCTTCAAAACGCGTATTCTAAGGAATGAAATTAAATGCAATTTTGATACGATTTCACTTATTTCAGCAATTTTGTTCTTCTATATTGACTTGATCTTTTTAAATCTGGAAGAGTTATATTGTTTAACGAGCTGTTCCCCGCGACTTCGCACGCGCGTAATTTATTACGATTGGATTTCATGGGTTATAATTTTTTGCGCGGAACCCTATTTCTTTTTTTAAAATAAAAGTACTACTATACTTCTTATAACATCAGCTATCTGTCAGTGAAAGTCCGGTCAAAATTGGTCCAGGTGTTTTGGAGATTAGCCGGAACAAACAGACAGATAGACACAAAAATTTTAAAAATCGTGTTTTTGTTATAAGTACCGTATATACTTTCATATGCATATAGTAAAAAGCTGTTATTTCGAAATTACAAACAGACACTTCAATTTTATTTATTTGTATAGATTAGGAATGATAATACATTCATTGACATTGAGTGATGTATAACTTAGTTACTAAATCTATGTGAATAAATTTCAAATAAATTTGCCGATACTACACTCGCGCCACCTACTGTAAGTTAATTTTACTATGCCTCTAACCTTTGTGAAAGTGCAAGTAATAAGTTGACAAAGTTTTACCACAATCTGACGAACGATATGGCAGCGCATAAAATACGAATAAACAAAAATTATTTTTTATATATTATATTACGAACTGATCATCTTTTTATTCAAATAGACGTAGTCACAGAGTAAGGAGTCGGTTTCTTCACTCATTTGACGCAGTGTTTCTAAAGGTGTTGACAATAGAATAGTTCATAGCATCTCATTAAAAAGACAACAAAACATTAGTTTAACTGCAATGATGTGAACACAAGATCGAAGATTCTATTTTCAAGCAGTTGGTCACGTCATTCACTTAGCTTATGTAGGACTCGCACCGACTGAAACCCATAGTGTTCCTTTGCCGCATATTTCCAGGGCCATGAGTGTGTTTTTGCACACCTCCGCGGCCTTCCGTCCGGTAAGGACTGCTCCATTCCCTCTTTTTCTTTTTCGACACTCCTTTCGTACGGTGTGGCTGAGATAGGGCGGTAGCGCATCGCCATAATAACACTCATCTTCTCCCGCAACTCCATCTCGCTGCGGCGATATGGGAGATGTCATCCCTCTCGCCGCATTCAACCAACACGCATCCGAAGTGAATTCCGAAGTTAATATTATAAGGTTGATGTCGAGAAATTTTCCTATAGATTTTACGATTAAATGCCAAATATATCTATCGTAACAAGTCGCAATGATTGAAGCGCTTACCTGTCCCAGCGCCCATTTCCATTCTAAGCTCGAATTTCCCCATAAGTGCCAGAGAATTTATCATAAATCGGCAAGAGCTCGTTACAAACCTCTACGTAATAAAGCAGGAACGCACACCGCTCCTTGTATGGAACTGTGACATGCTTTTTTGCTGCCAACAAGCTCCTTAACAGAAACCTCTATTTTGAATAAAAGGAGAGTCTTGAATTTCAATAAGGTACAGTAAATATATTATGTGTAATAGTTATAACAAACATTTCGTTTTTAAACACTATTTCATTAAAAGATACTTTTTAACAATAAAAAATATAGATAATTCAAAGAGTCTGCACATTTGCAAATAATATAAGCGGAAGTGGGATCGTAATACTAATTCAATGAATTATTAATAAAGTATATATTGTGATATAAGAGATCTAAACTATTATCAATTAATAGTATATAAAAATGGTCAAACTTTATAATTGACTCTATCACTCGTTCGAGCTATGTATTAAATATTATGTTGAGAAACTGGGCCGATAGTATATATATATATATAGCTTACGCATTCTTAAGCGTGAGGAAGCAATGTAATTGTGTGTCTCCTTGGCTTTATGCCTTGACAATGTGTCAAATAACAAAGAACCAGCATTAGTCAGATTTTGTAATGCAAATACATCGCACCCACTCGCTCGTACAATATCATTGCCCAATAGATTACCGAGTGACAATAATTATAGAGCATGCTTAAACATCCTTACTATCTACATATTTTTGACATTTAATGTTTTTTGTACGTGTATCTATATAATAACGATGACGTGATGAAGGTCGACTAATGAATAAAATAAAGTATCACATTTCATAGCTACATGAATTTCTAAACATATTTTATAAAAACCTATAGTATAAAAAGCAAATTTAAAACACATAATACGTCAAATAGCTGGGCAAATATTATTATGGAATGACTAGTCCGCTGCACTTACTATTGGACTTTGCATCTCCTCGAAATTTTATGAGTTTATTTTATTAATTATTTAAATATATTTTATGGTGCCAGCGGGGATCAAACCCAGGTTGCTCACGTATTGAGAAAATTACGGCGATCACTGACTTAAGTCCACGGCTAGTAAGACTCTTTAATACTTACTTACTTTACTTATCTTCAAGCACAATCCCTGACGGGGTAGCCAGAGAGAACAGATCGCCAAGTGTCACGATCCTTACAAACCTCTTTCGCTTCTTTCAGATTAATTATCTTCTTCATGCATGCACGTCTAAGTATCCGAGTACTTTTGACCCTACCCTCTTCGAGCAATTTGCTCACATGGTCTTCGAAAGTTAGTCTCTGTCTACCTCGACACCTTTTATTATTAACTTTTGCGCTATATATTTTCTTCACCATTCGGTCTTCACTCATTCGCTCAACGTGCCCAAACCACCGAAGCACGCCCTTATCAATTTTTGTGATAAGGTCATCTTTCAAACCTGCCATATTGCGAATCTCTTCGTTTCGCTTTCGGTCGGCCATGGTAACGCCGCACATTTTACGAAGAGATCGCATCTCCACTGCATTCAACTTACTTTTATGCTTCTTCTGGCATACCCAGGTTTCGCTGCCATATAACAAAGTCGGTACCAACACTGCGTTATGTATTGCAAGGCGTGCACTCTTCGCTACGCCTTGCCTTTTGACTAACGCAGTCAGGGCACCATTGACTTTGTTCCCGGCAGCGACACGCCTGTCCACATCTAAATCACATCTTCCATCCCGGCTAAAAGCACTCCCCAAGTATACAATTTCATTTACCTGTTCTAGACATTCCTGATTTACCCATATTTCACACTTCGTTCTCTCTTCGTCCCTTTCAAATACCAGAACCTTAGTTTTATTAGCATTCAAACGGAGACCTTTAATTTCACATTCCTCTTTCATACACGTGACTAATGCCTGCAGTTCTGCCTCTGATGGTGCAATAAGCACTGCATCATCAGCATACAGCAGACAATTTACTTTAATGTCACCCAATTTCACATCCAGCTTCTGTAAACAGCTGTCGAGATACAGTATGAACAGCCAGGAAGCAATGACACAACCCTGCTTTACGCCCGTTTGGACGTTAAACATGGGTGACAGGTCATGCCCTACCCGCACACAGGCTTTACAGTCACAGTAAAGAGACTGCACAGCCCTTAGCAATTGACCATCCACACCATACCTCGGCAACAGTTCCCACATTTTCTTCCTTACAACCTTATCAAATGCTTTCTCAAGATCCACAAAAGCACAGAAAATCTTCTGGTTAGCAGCCAGAAGCTTCTCCGTGATCATGCGGAGAGAAAACATTTGATCCGTGCATCCTCTTCCAGGTCTAAATCCGCATTGTGCCTCCCATAGAAATCTTTCCGATTTCTCTTGCATCCTACGTGTCAAAACCTTCGAGTAAACTTTACTTGCTAAACTGGTCAAGCTGATCGCCCGATAGCACCCACAGTCAAAATGTGAACCTTTACCTTTATATAAAGGCACAATGACTGCGGATCGCCAATCATCCGGGACATCCCCCGTCCGCCAGCACAAATTGCACAGCAGATGAAAGCTGTCCCAGATGCGAGGCCCACCATACTTGACCATTTCAGCAGTAACTCTGTATAGTCCCGCAGCCTTACCACATTTCAAACTTCGAATCGCAGGTTCAATCTCTTTCATACTGATGACCTCAGTGTCATCGAGGTCCGGGTCTGGCGTACCAGTCACGGCGTCATCCCCGGATCCCTCACTAAGATCATCTCACGCATACATTTCTCTATAAAATTCGCTCCATCGCTGCATGACGTCCGATTTTTCTGAGAGGACGTCATTAGTTCTCGAAAGCACTTTGTTCATTCTTAAGGCCGTCGCACCACTTCGGGCCTTTCCAACGTCTTTCCAGAAGAGTTTGGAGTTCTCTTTAAAGTTGTGCGACAACCTTTCGTCCGCTTCCATTCTACACCTTTCACGCACTTCCTCAATCAGTGCTTTCGTGTGAACTTTCTGCAGCCTATATCTTTCTTTCATCTTCTCTCTCATATCCTTATCATTACTAGAGGCCAAGTAGTCTAACCATGCTTTCTTCTTCTTCTTTACAGCTTCTTTCACTTCATCATTCCACCATGCATCTCTTCTTTTACTACTGCCTCTTTTTATTGTTCCACACACTTCTTCCGCTGCACTTACCATTCCAACCCTAAGGTTCTGCCATGTTCTTTCTACACATTCTTTTCTGCCATCGATGGTGTCAAGCTTTTCGGCTACCCTCGCATGATATTTGTCCCTAGTATCCGCTTCCTGAAGCTTCCAGCTTCGGATGCGACAGACCGACTGTGGTTCTGTTACTGCCGTCCGGTAGCGCCAACCCGCGAACAGACCCCTAAATCTAGTAATCACTAGATAGTGATCCGTTCCCAGGTCAGCACCCCTGAACACTCGCGTATCCATCACCTGTTTTCGCAGTCGGTCATCCACCAGGAACAAATCGATCATACTTCTCTCATTCTTTCGTTCTCTAGTATACATATGGATTTTCTTGTGATTAAACATAGTGTTTGTCACAAGAAGACCCTTTTCCTTGCATACCGCCAGTATAAGCTTGCCAGCATCATTAACCCTTTTATCGCCAAACTTTCCAAGTACCGACTCGTACCCTGGTCGAGCGGTACCAACCCATCCATTCAAATCACCACATACAACAATTCTTTCGTTTCCCCTAGCCAAATCTAGAACTTCTCTTACATTCTCCCAAAACTCCTCCAGCTCAGCCCTGGACGACGAAGCTACCGGCGCATAAACAGCCAAAAGGAATAACTTCGTCAGTCCCAATTTAAAGCGAACCCAGAGAAGTCTTGAGTTCACAACCTTATATTCAGTCATAACATCGACCAACCGAGAAGACAGCAGCACCCCCACTCCCTCGCAGGCGTTCTCGCTCTCCGGGACTCCGGACCATAGAGCTAACGCCCCGCCAGGGAGCTCTTCAGTACCACTGCCCTTCCGTTTGGTCTCCGACATACACACGACATCTAATTCTCTTTCTTTCATTATTTCGATCAACTCATTCGTCTTATCTCTCATGCCTCCTCTAACATTCCACGTGCCAACTCTGCACTCTGTCCTCCACCTTCCGCCGTGTCGGGCTGTGCGTGACGGGTGGCGGTCCCCATCGCCGCTTTGCGCGCTGCATTCCACACCAACGGGGACGAGCTGGTGTGCGTCGCCTTGGGGGGACGCCCTAACCCTCGTTGGCATGGGTGCGCAGCTAGTAGAATTGCAGCCCTGAAAAGGGCTGGCAGGGGTCGCGACGAGCACGCTTCTACAATGACTCTTTAATCATGAATTAATTTTAATATTTTTTTTTAATATTAAGGGTAAAATAGCTGGAGCCAATCGAAAGAGGAGAACATTTTATAACATTGCTTAATGTATTGTGAATAAACACTTGATTAGTTAAAATGCGATGATATTCTTAATATTTTGAAACACTGCACTGGAGATTCTAAATGGTCTGTGGTAAATACTGTGTGTTAAAGATGCAAAATAGATCCATTCGTTGGGAATAAGTGCTATGCGTACAATTCCTATTATCAGTAGTTATTTCTAGTTCTTATCGTTTATTTCAAAAATAACAAAATCAAATTGCAGGAGAGGCTAAAGCTAATCATGAATTTTTTTGATAAAAGAAAACACTTTTACTTAATCAGTTTTTTCTTTTTTTTCTCGCATCATCAATGTCGTGCATAAATTATAAAATTATAATATATGACTTAGAGCTGATTTTCAATCATTAGATAAAAGTTACTTATCAAATAAATTATAACCTCACGGAATATAAAATAGAAATAGCTTATCTATTTTATTAATACAACTTTACTTTTTAATTTGTATTTGTTGTATTTTATACGATGCTGGAAGAAACATCTGCTGTAGGATCAAGGCTGCGCTTTTTGTAAGTGTAATAAATTATAGCGCGATTTAAAAAAAATCTTTGATTTACACTTACGTAAAGGCGGAGGAATATCATTCCAGCACCTAGTAGCTATATATTCAAAGCTACCCCTAAAAGCTGCAGAACAGTAAGTGGGATTGGCAAGCGGGTTCGTACAAGACTAAATGATGTTTTGTCGATTTCTCGATATAAGTTTATCATATTGGGGCGACTTAGTTTCGACAAAATGAAATATTAGATTATTGAGGTATAATTTCTAGCGCGCTTTCATTTTTAAAATACATTATTGAAAAAAAAAGTGTTACATGGGACCGTTTTGGTATTTAGAAGCAGTAGCATGCACAAGCATTTTATATACGTTGAATTAGACGTTGTGACTTTTAAATACAGGATCCATAAACTGTAATGCAGTGGTTTAATATTGAAAGAACAAGAGATTCACACAGTCTAATTCTTAAGTCCAAATTAATGTATTCGCGGATTCTGTATAACACCTCTAACCTATAAAAGCAATTGCGGACAATCTCGAGTAAGTGTTTTTCAAAACGCAGTCTGCCATCCATAACTAAACTGAGGTTACTAGCTCCACTTACACGCTCCATAGGGAGGTTTAACAACATGATTTTAGGGATTTCTTATATTTACGCGAAGACTACACATTAAATGAAACTATTTCTTATGGATTTTATCGCGTTTAATTTAACACGTCGGGAATTTAAAAGTTAAATTAAACGCGATAAAATCCGTAAAAATTAGTTTCCTTTAATGATTTTAATTTGGTTTCTTGATCCTAAAAGCATAGCACTTAGTTTTTAGTGGTTTCAAATGATTTTTATGAGGGAATTTTTCTTTGACCACAATGCAATTCGATTCTGGTCCTCATTGATGTTACTAATTGGAGAATGAAATTCAAGCAAATTGCAGGAAAGATACATCTGTAGATCATCATGCATGCATGCAATTAGTTATATCGGCAGTGTAAATTATAAATAACAACGATCCTAAGATAGAACCCTCTGAGACGCCTCTATTAAGTGGTCGTTGTTCAGAAACAAGGGAAGACCCATTTGGTTGATTTAATATTACTTTTTGTGAACGGCTGCATAAGTAATTTTGAAACCATTTTATGAAAAATGTTACAAAACCATAAAACGGTAGCTTAGACCGCAGCAAATTCAAGTTTGGTAAGGATCATACCTCTACCAGAGTCTTGAGATGTAAAAATATTGTCAACCACGCCAAGTAAAGCAGTAGACATGTTTCTTTTCTAAAACCCGATTGTAAAATCAGGTAAAGTATTGTTAGCATGGTAAAACTTGATGACTTGATTATATATAATTTTTTCTAAAATTTTAGAAAGAAAGGGCAGTAAGCTTATTGGTCTTAAGTCTCTGGGACGTAGGTAGTCTGGGAGTAAGGATGTATGAGAGCTATTTTCCACGAAGAAAGAAAAGGTAGAAGTTTCAATATACTTACTTATGATTGCTGTAATCGCTTTTAACGTAGCCGGAAGTATTAAGATGATCATATCCCTACTCAACTTATCAATACCGTGAGCATTTGATTTTATTGATAATATAATCTTTGTAACATATTTTTACTTACATTGTAAAGTTTCAAATCATTACACCAATATCGATGAAACTTGTATTGAGTTAAATCAAAAATGGACAAATTATTATTCCCGGGAACATTAAGAAAATAGTTGTTGATTATATTTGGGTTGTCGAAAAATTCAGGAAGCACTATCCATTGCTTAATATTGGAAAGGACGGACCATTTCAAGTTCTTCCACAATAATTTGGGATGGCTTAAGTTATTATTAATTTGATTGTTAAAATCTGCTTTTTTCTCCCAGTATACACTAATTATTCGAAAATGTTTCAAAGATTTGTATTGAATTTTATCGCTATCCAAACTAGTTTTCTTAAACTTTGCATGACTTTTATTCCGAAGTTTCATGATGTACCGAACATTGCTACTTAACCACGGTAAACTTCGATCACGAAAAGTGAAAAGTCTATAGCAGTAGACTTTTCAGGTACATAGATGTTAAATATATTTAGTAACAAATAAGTAAAATTTGATACCGTATCATTAACGCAATCTATTTTAATTACACTTTTCTAATCTACTGAGGCAATCATATTATCAAAGTAAATTATATTGATTTATTTTATAGGCCTATAATTAATAAAATTTTAAATGAGGTTTGGGTTTAATTATTTTAAGGGTTGGCAGAATCATTGCATGTGCTCAAGGATCATTCACATAGTTAACTTGTATACCCGTGACGTCAGCTTCAGTACAGACGAGGTGAGATGTAAAGTGTGTGGGTTCAGTAACATAGTTTATAAGACTAGTATAATGCAGAAATTGTTTAAGTCTCAAAGTCATATTATCCTTTTCTTTAAAATTATTTACAGAATCAGTGAGAGCATCGAAGAAAGTATCAACATTTACCCACTGCGGTCTGTAGGCTGTGCCTATTAAAATTTTAGTCGAGTTGATGATAAGGGATAGCCACATTTGTTCGACGTCACTAATTGAAGTAAAGTGCGAACAGGTACGGACTGGAAGACCACTCCTAACATAAAACACGACGCCGCCGCCACGACTTCGCATGGAAGGTGGATGGGGAATATGTTTTAGGGTATATCCTGATATAGACGGTGCACGGCCAGACTCTCCAATCCTAAGCCGTGTTTTATTTATTGCCATTAAATCCGGTGACAGTCGCTCCAACGCAACCTGGAACTCATCATGGTTTGTGCCAAGAGATCCGGCATTAAAAATTCCAATTGTCTAAATAAGATAGCCACACCTATTTAATTCGTAGGACTACAAATAGGCAAACGTGGTAGCTCAGTGACTAAGCGCTCATCCTAATTATCACAGTGCCCTAGCAATCCTGGTTCCAGCAATAATGAAAAATTTAATTGCAATTTTAAGTGACAATTTACAACATAATTTGCAGTAAAGAAAAATTCGTGAGGAAGTCTGCATATCAGAGAAACGAATAAAATCAGGGACATGTGATATCCGCTAAGAGAAGCAACTAATACAATATATGAAAAAAGGAAAGAAGGGGAGTTGGTTGAGCAAGTAGATGAATTTGTATATTTTGGATGTGTATTTAGCAGAGATAATAGATATGATAAGGATATAGAGCGACGGGTCAACGCAGGGCACAGAGTAAATAGTTCTCTTCACTCTATATTTTTTTTATTTATTTATTTAATCTTAATTGTTAACACTTTAATAACTAGGGTAACAAAGGGTGGACTTAATGTCTAACGGCATTCTCTGCCAATCAGACGTTGGACGGCAAAGGTACGAATGGCAATTCACAAAGCTGTGTTAGTCCCTACAAAAAAAAAGAAAGTTGGGTATGGCAGAAGAAACACGAGATTGGAATAAATGCTGTAGAAATACTTATATTAAGGTGTATGTTAGGGCTGAATCTGAATGACAGGGTAAGAAATGATGTGATAGGAGAAAAGTGTGGTTTGCAAGAGTATACTGTGACTAGGATTAAGAAAGGAATACTTCGGTGGTTTTGTCATGTAGAAATAATGAACGAGTAAGTAGTAACAAAACAAATTAATGTTGCAGAAGTGCTAGATAGAGCCGACAAGGGACGCCCTAGTCGAAATTTATCGACTAAATTGGCGATATATTGAAGGTGGGCCTGATTAAGTGTAGGTACCCTTAACCAACGAGCATGTATGCATCAGGATCGTGCCTAATGGAAGTCCGTAGTAAGTACGTCATCAAAAACCTAGTTTTGTACGACTATCACCTAGAGCTGCCTCTAGGTGATAGTCGTACAAAAGTACGTCTATCACCTAGAGCTGCCTCAAGGTGATAGACGTACTTTTGGTATTAAATGAGAAATGGATGCTTTCGATACACGATAAAAGTGACTGAGGTTCCGAAATGACATTGCTGAAGCCAAAAATGTCGGTGTTATTTCGCGTTTTATTTTGGCTGGCAAAGCATCTCTCATATTCATGAGAGTATCTTGAAGTTGAATAGAGCTTTTTATCAATGAAAGCAATTTGTCAAAATTCTTCGGCGTTATTCTCAAAGCCAGTTTGAATTATGCAGGATCTTCAAATCTCAACTTATTTAACAACAAAGCTGAACCTCCAGTTTCTTTTCTGTCGTCTATCCATTTTCTTATTCAAAGACATTTCTTTTTACATATATCTTCTTCTAACATTTTACAGGTATTCATGGTATGCCATAGATATTGAATACAATATTTCGATAACTCAGAAAGCTATTTTACATTACAATACTATAATACTGTGGATTATCAAGTATGTTAATAACTTAGTCGATAATCAACACGCAAGTAAATGCTTATTCATTATTGCTAACATATAAAATGTTTTAACTCGTATAAGTACTGTTTTGTTAGTGCTGGTGCAAAATAGGGTGAATATTTATCTTTCAAATGAGTAGCTGTCAGTTATTTAAAGCATGAAAGTGGCTCGGAATGCTGATTCATTGTTAAGCGATGCAATTGATTTGCGCCTCTAACTAACCAAACACAAATCGACTTTTAGTGTTTAGTGTTTACTAAAGCCGGTGCGGTGTTGTTAGCTATTAGACAGGATAAATACTTAATTCTGATTTAAGAACATATATATTTTTAATTTTAATAATATAAAACGGTTGTTTTAAATATTAAATATTCATTACATATTAAGTTTATCTTGATTCAACGTAATTTAATAGAGAGCTTAAAATGGTCTATGAATTTTGTATCAATCTTTTTAAATATACGAATAACCTATTATTGAATAAATAGTTTGTAAAACCAAAATTTGGTATAAAAACATATTCCTTTCTTAACACTTAGTCATAGACAAGATACGTAGCATTTATTTACGTACCTCTTCTTTGTATATAAAACGAATACTTGTACTTTTTGCACTTACACCTTTCTCTCTTAGTCAATACAATTAACGATAACGATTTTTTATTATCATAATTTTTAATATTGTAGATAAAATTTAAGTATTATGTAATATATCAATAAAAATAAATTAACGATATAATATATTTTAATTAATAATCCAAAATCAAATTATATTGGGTTGTTTTATTAGTCTAGACATATAATACTAATCTAGTGCTAATTGACAACAAATACGATCGAAATGAAGTAATTATCCTGGTTCAAGCAAATATTTCTTTAATATAAATTGACATAATAAAATTAAATCTCTGGTGAATATTATTAGTACATTTGAAAAAATAGAAATATGTTAGTTATGGTTTTATAATATTAATATTAATAAGAACAATACTTTTTGGTAGTTAATTTAGCAATCGCCAGCTGAATTATCGAGATTAAAGCTTCTATTAAATGCTTGACAGTGTAGCAGATGAAATTTCTCACCGAATTAAAATCATGGAAAGATTAGAAATTTCATGGCATGGTATCAGCTAATCTGGATCGATCTTTATCTACGTCCATTAACTCAAATTTTTCTTTAAGATTTCTCGGTGTTTAGGATCAATTAGTACATACTGTGTACTAATGTTTCCTAAGCAGTAAAGATAGAATCTGAGTATTCCGACGAAGTCTGATAGGGAGCCACTTGAGTTTAGTACGAAATTCGGAAACATGATCATATTTGCAAAGGCCAAATATGAATGTAACAACGAATTTCTTAAGACGCTCCAGTTTATTTTATTGATCCTCAATAAGATTAGCGTATGCATGCATCAGCATAATCAGGGATAGGGAGTAACGAGGATTGTGCCATTAAAATTTTAGTAGGAATAAGTAGCAAATTACGCAAACGTCGTCGTAAAGATGCTGCCACAAACATCTTTCTACTGAACTTCTTAATATGCAGGGACCAAGAAAGATTCTGATTAATATATAATCCTAGGTCTTTTACAGATTTAGTAAAAGGTATCATAACACATCAACAATAATAGGTGGAGATTTATCCCAACAAATTATTTACATTAAAGTGCTGTTTCCAACAATAATGACTTGGGTGTTATTTGGATTTAAATTAAATCCGAATGACTTGCTTCAATCATGCATTGTAGCAAGATTCGTATTAGTGTCATTGATGGCATTAGTAAGAACATTCTGGAGTGACATATGGGACTAAATTTGGAGATCATCTGCATAGAAATGGAAGAGAGAAGAAATTTAAGAAGTAATAGAATTAGTAAACACTGAAAAAAGCGAGAGGAATACCTTTGAAATCATTAAATTGCTGCTGGAGATATGTTAATACAACAGCAGGAGTAGCAAGTTCAGCAATACGTCAAACTCGACGCAAGAATAATACATAGTGAGCTGTTTTTGGTCCATACTCCAGCTAATATCATCTGTGATTTTAAGTAAAGCTACTAAATTACTATAACCAAGTCTGAAACCCGATTGAAAGGAGTTTTTATTTAGGAAGTGGTTAAGTTGTGCAAAGACTAAACGTTCAAGGACTTTTAAAAGGAATGGAAGGATAAATATAGGTCGCTAATTTGAGAGGGAACAGAGGTTTTTCTTTTTAGGAAGACGTATGATATTTGTTAAATTTCAAATTCGAGGAAAGGTTTTAAAGGATTTTTTTATATGATAAGGGTGACAAACGAGCACACAGTCCACCTGATGGTAAGTGGTAGCTGCGGCCCATAGACATCTACATCTGTCCTCTATTCCAAATAAAAATGCAAATGCGTTGTCACCCGTGAGGACTAAGATGGAATGCCTCATTTCCAGTAAAAAGGGCCTGCGGCCACCTGCACTCACCAAGCGAAATGCAGAGACAAACCTCTACTTTACGCTGGTATTCTGTGAGGTCGTGGTACCATCCCGGTTCGAGCCGGTCCATCCGTGCGACAGCAAAAGCTGCCGCGTGGCTCTACCACTGTTGAAATTGAAAATATGAGTTAGGATGGGGAGAATAATACCAATCAGAGGGATGACTATTTTACGGCTAACTTCATCACATCCGATGGCACTTGACAATATGGACAAAAACCTTTAAGATATTTTGTACGTGGTAGGGCCATGCTGCAGCTATATTAGTAGTATAGTTGTAGCACGAATGGGTCGCCTCGACCGGGCAAGGACCACGCTCTCACAGAATACCAGCGTCAAATAGCAGCTCAATACTGATGTGTTTCCTATGGTGAGTGTAGAGAACCGTAGACCCTTTTTACTGGAAACGAGGAAATCCATCTTAGTCCTCACGGGTGGCAACACATCTGCATTTTGATTCGCAAACGAGGATAAATGTAGATGTCTATGGGCCACAGCAACCACTTACCATCAGGTGGACTGTGTGCTCATTTATCACCCTATACTATAAAAAAAATAACAGTCAGAAAATTGATTGAAAGTGACCGCCGGGAAATTAGGAGTAGATGCTTTAGACAGATTGTTTAAAGTATATGACTTTATATTATCATTTAAAAAAGAAAAAGTACATAAGAAATGTTCATTTAATGTAATGTCAACGTCTTCATTTAAAATAGTGGATTCTTTAGATTTTTCAACTCCAATAGATCTGAGAAACTTCTAAAATTTTGCAAGGTCTCCGTTCTCGACTGAATTTTGAACATGGCGTTGCTGTGCATCTCTACAAATTGTGTTGCAGCGATTCCTCATGCTCCTGTACTTGTTCTTATTGTGGTCCGATTTATCACTGTTACAAATAAGCCTAGCTTTATTTTTCTTATTTAACAGTGATTTAATATCGTCTATAAGGATTTAGTATAGAGCAGACTCGTCAGCACTCCGAGCATCCTCTTGTAAACGTTCAATATCAATCCTACTAAAATTTCGTAGCATCCGTACCTTGCCTCGAACTTTGGGAGTGGGTACTTTATACGAAAGTAAAATAAGATCATGATGAGAGAATGCCACAGCTGCACATTCACCATGCTTTGACACGTGATCAGAAGATGAAACTATGATAAGATTTAACAAAGATGAAATACAGTTAGGCATGGTGTGCTTAGTATTAAGTGGCAGAATATGTAAATTACAGGAGTCAGTAATAGAGTGCAGCCTTTTAGTGCGGTGATCATTCTTTAACATGCAAGTGTTAAAATCACCCATTAAAATAATGTGATTGTATAGAGGAGTCAGATCTTGTAAGTGTTTTCTCAAACAAAAGGAAATAATTTACATGAAGGGAGGGGTTATAAAACACGCCCAGTAAAATTTTGGTGTTAGATAATATAATTTCCAATAAGAGATGTTCAGTTTCATTAGGCAGGGTGGTTGAGAAGGCAACTTAATAATCTTAAAACGAATATCATATCTAAGCTACTACCCTGACCTACGCGGTCATTTCGAATAAGATTGGATCCTGGTAGTGAATAGCATGTGGAAAGATTTCAAAGCGATAACATTATATTATTTAAAAATTCTAAAATTTTTACCCATTTATACACAATTTAAACATAGGTTACATATTAAACAATTCTTTAAAAAAATCTTACTGAAAAAATTAAACATTCCGTATACACGCGAGCAGTCGCACACAATCGTTTTTATACTACTAGTGCTAATAACATCTACGGCAAACGCTCAGCGACTTATTTAGCCCCGATAAGTTAACAACTTACCCTCTATTTACTTTGTAACGATACACGAGAAAATATTGAAAGAAAATTAAAATCTTATTTTAGGCAGGCTCAACACTGATCTTGACAATTAGTAATTAACTTACCAAGCATCTAGTTATTTAATTACCTAAGTTACCAAGATTATAAATTCAGCCCGATTTTAAAGCTATTTGCAGCACAATGTAATTTTACGAATCTTTATCGAACCCTGTGGAAATATCGATGTAGATAATACCATTATTTACAAACATTTGTGGTTTATATATACTACTATTTTACTTATATTTTATGTATTCAACTTTAAAATGATAAATAAATAAATAAAAATAATTGTTATAATTAAAAGTTATTAAGTAAAGCTCATATATAATATACAATTTAAAATAAAACCCAAGTGAAACGTAACTCGGAGTACACCCAATTAATTATGCAAGTGCATAATTAATTGGGCGTACTCCCAGCTTTTGTACATTTGTTTTGTTTTTCCCTTTATTTCCGGTTGCCTGCGTCTCTATACTCCATGTACCTCGTTCATTAAATAATCGCAACAGTCAGTTATAGTATATGCCTTAATTGCGAGAACTACAGGTTGGCCTCACTGAACTGATACCTAATATTTGATAGAAATGAGAAGAAATTTACTTAAGAACATTAAACAATCAAAAAAATACCACTCATTCTTTTAGAAAATGTATCCTGCAACAAAGAAGTGGTTTTCTTACAAAAGCTATATTTTTGAATATAGTTTTATGAGGCACTAATTAAGATCATAATACTAAAAAATTTTGTCATTGATAGCGCCAATAACATTTATATGCGACGGGCTAGTTTTTAATACGCTTCCATTAGAAACCATTGACATATTGTTTTTTTAAGTACTTTTTGATTGTCTAAGATTTTTTTAACAATCAGTAAATTATTGCGAAAAAATTATTGATAACTTATATTTACCCGAATACTAGACATTGCCTTCAGCTTTAGAATATTAATACAATCTACGCAGAATGAACTTACTGTATTTTAAAGTCTTACAGTTGTATTCTCTATTGAATTATGGATATTTTTTCTATTTCAATAACCTTCCGAATCATCGTTTTGCGAATATTTGTATATTTTATCAAATCTGTTGTAATAGCAGGGATGACCTTAAACATGTTCACAGACTGCAGACTTCCCGGAGCGAAATTAATATTAAAAAACAGAAGGTAGCCCGGGTTACCTATGAAATCGACAAACACCTTAGCCCTCCCCCCTCCATATTTTACTAATATTAACAAGAAGTTATAGATCAATAAGATAGCACCCGTGCTTTCGAATCACACGAAACGTTGGGATTTGAAATAAGTAAATATTAAATTAAATTGGACGCGATAGAATCCGTAAAATTATTTTTTTAAAAAGCTTATTGTAAAAGTACAAAATACTTCACGCATTTTTGAAACTAAAACTTATGTTTGTTCATTTAAACTTTTGTTAAATTATGTTGCGATCTAAAATTATTTTCATTTATCCATCGATTCGAAGATAGAGTGGATATATTAAATTCTATCATACCATGTCTTATACGGTAAGCATCAATAGGGTATTTCAAAGACAAACAATTATAATGATTCCTTATGTTTACGCGAATACTACACATGGAATAAAACTAACTTTACGGATTTTATCACTTTTAATTTGAATTTCTTTAATTCTTTAATTCACTTTCCAACGTTTATAGGGGGAGGGGGGGGGGGACTGAGTAATTTGACGTCCCGATGTCATAGTTAACGAAGGCTACCTACATCTTTTAATTATTAATTTTTGGTCCACAATTTTTTTATCAGACTAAGCTCATTGCTACTCATTGAGTCGTATGTACCTAATAGTCGTAAGTATTATGTGTAATATAATGTAATCGAAAAGTTGCGACGGGCTTGTCTATCCAATACACGCCCTTTCTCTGTTCCCATTTAATATTCTCTTTCGTATGTGACAGCGAAGACAATTATTGCAAAACAAGATGACATCACAATCCATCTGTAATATAATAATTTTGTTCCAGCCGTAATTATAATGATTATCATTATCACGCAGTCAAAAGCATAAGTGATTTTATTAATCGATTTCAAAAAAGGAGTAAGTTCTCTATACGATTATTAATATATGTATTTATATATGTTCAGGCATTCCGCCATATATAGACGGACATGCAAAATTATTTTTTGTTCGAAAGAGTTTTACTCTTAGTTTATTTTTAAATGATCCAATTTAAATTTCGTATATATCTCGTGATGATTTTCGGAGACGGACAACGGAACTCTTCAATAAACGCGAGCAAATTAACCGCGATTGCTGCTATCGCATATCGATGTATTGTTTACGCAATCACACAACATAACATCACGCCTGTACCCTCTAAAAGGGTACGCAGACGTGTTCAGTATACCACGGTACACTTTCATTTCTGTCAAAGTTGTTATATTGAAGTCGGTTGTAAGTTATTTTTAATTTTACCACTTGTTTTTGTAACATAATTTTAATTATTTATAAGTAACACTGATTATGAATTAAAAATAGGATTATATACTTACTGTACTTTAATATTTAACACTTTGATCTAGGAATACCTAAATCTTATGAAAGTTCTGAGGAGAGGAAGTTCTTCGAACCACATTTCAGTTTGAGAAGAGTTTAACGTTCGAGGCACAGGCAATAAATGTACCGAGACAAAAAGCGACTATTTAAAAATATTTGTTTTAACGTTTTTATTATTCATGTGGAAGCAAGCCCAAATGGGTCTGTCTGCTTTTAAATTATTTTCTCTAGGAAAACCATGTTATGCAGTAAGCTTGTAATGAATGAATGGAAACTTAGAAAAAACGTATATATAATTAGATAATGTTTTTCTCGGTCTTAGTTCTTAGTTTACTTAGCTACATTATGAATTGATGTTTTAGATAATTTTGTTTTAAAACAGTTTACGGTACCTTCACATAATACAGAAACTTTAAATTCGTAAATAGTTTCGTTTTCAAGATAGACTCCTTAACAGAAGCGATTTAAAGCACTCTAAAAACGGTCAAGGTAAAAAATGAATAGTTATTTTATTGAAAACAAATTGTTAACTTAAATAAAAATATATGCGAACTGCAAAATTTTTCAACAAAATACCTACCTTAGTTATTTTGCATTTATGTATAATTTATTTCAATGATGTATCACTTAATATACATCATGTGATTAGTGGCCATCTAATAACTGCAATCATTATGTCACGTAAATATGGAACGACATCATAAATTTCATAGGACAAGGTTAACTCGTCAATTCTATATAACGATAAGTTCGTTTTAAATGCCTTAACCTTTAAGAGGCAACAGGAAACTTTAACAAAAAAGCTTTAAAAATGTTATTATTTAAACAAAATGAAAATTTTGTGGATTTAGTCCAGGTACTCAAAGAATACAAAATATTACGAGGGCAACAGCAAAAGAATATGTAAAAACTGATATGATACTGATATGACTAAAAATGATATATTTTTGAGGACATCTAGCTTTTACAGATTTTAACACTAAAAACAGTTTGTAATACAAAAACAATATAGAGACTTGATTACTGATTACCCTGCATTGTTTAGATATTGTAATATGGTAGACATTTTTAATAAAACTCAAATGAAGAACATCATTATATATAGTAGAAAAAACCACCAAAAATCACAAATAATTAACCTGTTTATGTATTACTTAAGTATAGTAATGCATATGGTATGCAAAAAATAACTTATGTGTTAACGTTTATTTGTAATGAATTTTACACACAAGTTACTAAAAAAAGGTGAAACTATACTAAACAAATATTAATTAAAATAATTAATATTAATATTATTTGAGTATAAAATAGCATCAAAAAATAATTGTATGCAAATTGTATGTGCCTTTATTACCTCTGCATTGTCTGAGGAGTAAGAGGATTGTCAAAGACCCCGCTTTACTTAGCTTTATAGCATCGGCTATTGTCAGTAAGAGGCAATAAAACCACATAAAATTAAAATTTCTTTGTTAATAAGATAAAAAATAAATATTGTCGAGTTT
This sequence comes from Parnassius mnemosyne, assembly GCA_963668995.1. Classification (NCBI taxonomy): domain Eukaryota; kingdom Metazoa; phylum Arthropoda; class Insecta; order Lepidoptera; family Papilionidae; genus Parnassius; species Parnassius mnemosyne. Next base: position 37,469,244 of record CAVLGL010000159.1, read on the forward strand.
TTAAAAAAAAGTTATTTCTTCAGTGAACCACAGGGTTTTTGTTACATGTTGTGTATATATATATATATATATATATATATATATATATATATCATAATGAATATAATGTATTTCTTTCACAGTAAATTATAAGTTAGTTAAGGATAAAAAATTTAATAGCAATAAAACAACACCATTAACCCTGCTGCTGCCGATCAGGTTATTTTATGGTCAGCGTATGTGAGGTGATTGCACCGCCCTCTATCGGAAGCCATCAGATTTTTCTGAAATTTCCCATAGTCACCTCTTACGATATCCAGGGAACAAAATAAGGTGATAAATTATGTTAAGCTGCCATTGCACGATAAGTTTTCTGATCTGGTTGTGAGTTTAACTTTTTATAAGCCATTACACGACTGCAACCCCACCAGGTAAGTGGTAATTAAACACTAAATAGTTGTGCTTCTCCACTAGTCCTTGTAACTGCATCCCTAAACGATGTTCTCGGAGTTCTCTAAACTCTATAAACGGGTGCAGGGAACAAGGCTAAGCACCAACCGAGCGCGTTACCTTGTTGCGGATAGGAGAATGGGTTGGCCTACTTGTGAACAGTATCATCAGATAGTTTTCTGCATAAGAGTGAAAAGGGTTAGTAAGGCTGTAAAGGAGAGTGACAGACGTAATAACCGGAATAACTCTTCGAAAAACTAGCCATGGACAAGCTTATAGGAAGAAAACCTATCCAAAACCCGTCTTTGCTCAAGCTAAGGTGTAAAGCTAGTCGTGCCTATAGCTGAATGGCAGCAGGGCGAAAGATGCCTTCGCAAACGATTTCCCTTAGAGCGACTAGACCGGCGCTACCGATGCCATGGATTAGGCCACTTTGCGGGCTCATGCAGGGCAAAAGAGGACAGTGCGGTTGCTGCTAGTGGCGTGGGGAGGCGGGTCATCAGTCAAAGGATGTGGAAGAAGTGGCCGATGCGGATGGCCTGACCAATAACCAATATGGTTTTCAAACGGGTCGCAGTACAATTGATGCCATTTCCGAAGCGCTTTGCCTTGGTCGAGCAACCGGAGGTCCCATCCCGTGTGCTTGATGATGACGTTTGACGTCAAATATGCATTTAATTCCGCAAAATGGACGGATATTGTGTAGGCGCTTTGGAAATTTGTACAAGTGTTTCCGAGTATCTCATTCGTATCATAAGTGATTACTTATGTGATCGTTTTTTGATGTGTGAGAGATCATGAAAGAGCTATGTGGGGGAGCGGAGATGATCCAGGGCTCGGTCTTAGGACCGCAGCTTTGGATCATCCTTTATGTTGCACTTTTTTTTTTAGCTTTTATTATATTTAGCTATTATTTTTAATACTAGTATCGAATCTGGTGTGTTTCCTGATTTAATGAAGCATAGTAAAGTAATACCTTTATTTAAATCTGGTAGTACATTAGACCCCGCCAATTTTAGACCTATTTCTGTACTACCAACACTTAGTAAGATTTTTGAAAAAATTGTTCTTGATCAAATGTTAAATTTTTTTAATATAAATAATTTACTTCATAAAAATCAATTTGGTTTCACAAGGGGTCGCTCGACAACTGATGCCGGTGTTGAGCTGATTAAATATATCTTTAATGCATGGGAGAATTCACAGGATGCTTTGGGTATATTTTGTGACCTATCCAAGGCCTTCGATTGTGTTCACCATGAAACATTAATCAGGAAACTTCAACACTACGGTGTAAGAAGTGATGCCCTTAAATTAATTATTTCATATTTAAGTAAGAGAACGCAAAAAGTTGTCATTAACAATATGAGCTCTTCCGGATCGATGGTACAAATGGGCGTGCCTCAAGGCTCAATTCTCGGCCCCTTTCTGTTTCTTGTATACATTAATGACTTACCTTACATAGTAGGGGATAGCCATGATATAGTATTATTTGCAGATGACACTTCTTTAATTTTCAAATTAAGTCGACAGTTACTAAAATATGACGAAGTAAATAATGCTATATCTAAATTAGTAAATTGGTTCGATGTTAATAATTTGCATTTAAATGGCACTAAAACAAAATGTATGAAATTCGTGACTCCAAATGTCAAACAATTAAATACTAATGTAATTTTAAATGGGGAGAAACTGAGTCTTGTAGATACCACCATTTTTCTTGGAATCACACTAGACGCGAAGCTTCAATGGAGCCCCCATATATCAAAACTAGCAAGCAGACTTAGTTCTGCAGCATATGCTGTAAAAAAGATTAGAAGTCTAACCAGTGTTGAAACAGCTAGACTAGTTTACTTCAGCTACTTCCATAGCATAATGTCGTATGGTATTTTGCTATGGGGACACGCAGCTGACACAGAAATTATATTTGTTTTGCAGAAGAGGGCCATAAGAGCAATTTATGATTTAAAGCCTAAAGAGTCGCTGCGACAAAAATTTAAGGAAATTAATATATTAACTTTGGCCTCTCAATACATTTATGAAAATTTAATGTACGTACACAAAAATAAAAGTAGTTTTATAAAAATAAGTGATATTCATTCTGTAAATACTAGGAACAGACACAAGCTAGTAGTACCAGTTACTCGACTCCATCGAGTCAGTAATTCATTCTTGGGGCGATGTATACGCTTTTACAACAAAATTCCAGAAAATATACAAAGTTTGGCCTGTTCAAAGTTCAAAAACTTTATTAAACTAAGTTTGTATAAAAAGGGTTATTATAATATTAAGGAATTTATGGATGATAATAACCCCTGGAAATGAGGTGATCGCTACCAAGCTATTTCTAATTTGTTGTGTTGTTAATTTGTGTAACATCATGATTGTAAGCTGTTATTTAAAAAAAAAAGTCCCGCTGGGTTTCTTGCTGGTTCTTCCCAGGACAGAGGTTTTTTCCGAACCAGTGGTAATCAAACAAAAGAATGACTTTCAATAAGTATTATTTATAATCTATATTGAATAAAAAAGTTTCTGTTTCTGTTTCTGTTTCTGTTTCTTTTACCTTGTGAGTTTACTCCAACAGTAACTCAATCGACCTACTGTTACGACGTGGTGGCGTTAATCCTTGTAAGGAGCTATTACGAAGCGCAGGAATTGGCGAGACTTGAATGAGCATGGTACGTCGTTAGCCATAGCAAAGACGGAGGTCGTGGAACTCACAGCTCAGAAGTGGTTTCCGAGGCCCTTCTAGGCTCTCGTCGTGAATCAAACTATCGCGAGTCAGGAGTCTCTGTAATACCTCGGAGTGACGATCCACTCGAAACTAACGATTCGAGAACAGATTATCAGTGTGACCACAGAAGCGGCGACGATCGTGAGTCTTTCTCGGTTAATGTCAAATATTGGGGAGCCAAGGAGCAGCCACAGACGAGCTATTATGAGTTTCGCTAACTCTATCATGCTCTACGAGTCTGGGGAGAAGAACTCAAAGTATCGTTGAAACAACTTATGTCGGTACAACGTAGTGCGCGTAGTGGTGCGCTGAGAATAACCTGGTGCCTATCGAATGGTATAGGAGGCAGCCGTGTTGGTCATCTCAGGTACGATCCCAATCGAACTTTTGGGATTTCAGAGGAGGCGTATCTAGGATGCTCGGCGGACTGTCAAGGAACCGTTGATGTACGTAAGGACTCGAGAATGCAAGAAGACTTTTGTACTCTGGCAAGGGTGCTGGGAATCCGGGGAAACCGGGCGTTGGACGCATAGGTTTATTGGACGAGTCCGTGGCTGGATTTTATAAGAACATGGAAAGGTAGACTACTACCTCACACAATTCCTTACTGGGAACTCAAATTAAAATGCCTACTTACATTGTATAAAAATACGAAACATTCCTGATTACTGTATTGTCCGAGCGTTGTTGACACCATGCTAAGTGGTGTCAGCACCTGGTCTGCTACACCTTCTTTGTCTGCCAGCGCTGATCTGAAACACGGCTACGCTGGCAGAGCGAGAAGGAAGTGCCTTGGTGGCCGGTAGAGATCGTTCCTTTGATGTTGACAACGAATTCAACTGGACAGCGATGACGGGGTATGTAAAGGAAGTCGTGCTGATGAAGAAGAGGGAAGAAAAAGAAGAAGAAACGGAGAAGTAGTCGCTTAAAGCAGCGACGAGGAGGAGTAATGCTAACGCTATCCCGTGGTGCTGGGTACTTAAGAGAGAGGAGGTTTTAGTTGGTAAAAATCACACACTACCGGTCTTACAACAACTTGACCGGTCTCTTTTTGAAAATTTCCTCCTCTCTCTTTAATAAAAAAAAAACCTTTGCTAATCTTATCCCATGAGTGTTACATCCACGTGAAGGTTATGAAAAAGTGAGTGCTTGTTTGTTAGTTGATACTTTTATATTTTCTGCGTAGTTAATGGCTTCCCACTATTCGGAAATTGTTGTTACTTTTATTATCATGGCTAATAACGAGACATAAAGAACCAAGTAACAAAAACACCCATACCTTTGCCGTTTATATCTTCATTTCGATGCAGGACTATAATAGACTGCTCTAAGTTTGTTGTGATTGCCGCCACAAACGAAATACATCGAACCCTAAATCACACTATCAAAGTTCCGAAGTAAAAGCAGTATATATAGAATAGCTCCGAACTACCACTCGCAGCGTTGGCCGATCACCTTGCCCGGCGGGAGATCTCCCCTTTTCCTTTCATGGCCAAATGATTATTACTGTCACCCTACCTCAAATCCAAAAAACTCAATATGAAACAACTACACAAAATATTAAACGGACCTAAATTATATACTTTTATATTATATACTATGCAAGTTATAAATAATCATTTGTACCGTATCTCAATTAAAGATATAAAGTCATTTAAAAACCTTTATGCTACAAATTATAAAATCACGTTATGTTTTTTGCCATCATACAGTGGTTTTAAAGTCGATAAAAAGCTTGCAAACTAAGATTGTACCTTGTTGTTTCATGTATTCTAGTTCTAATTATTTATTTTATCGTGAACATTGAATTCTAAACGAATGGTTCATCACAACATTTATGTATTTTTATAGAAAAGGCACATGAGCATGGGTATTGAGCATACGGCTAACCCTAAAAACTACAACGCCAAGGGAATCATAGCGCATTACCAGCCTTTTGAAAAGAAGTAGGCTCTTTTCTTGAAGGTATATAATCCCTATTGGTCCGAAAATTCGCTGGTAGTAGATGAATATACAAAAATTCGGGCGAAGAAGAAAACTTCTAGGCACAGTGGTAGACTGTCAATCATCCAGATAGTATAGATGGCACCGCGAATGTGCAATGGTGGGATGTGGCAGCTTGAATTAATCTGAACACTTAGCACTCCCCGTGGTAATTGCGATAGAAAATACAAAGATATTTAACATCTCTTCGCAGCGCCAGTGAATCGGGCCCATCTGAAAGCACGTAGTCGTCGACTATTCAGACTGCTTTTCGCTGGACGCGGTCAAGTGTAAGGAACTGACAGTGAGGCGCATAACCAAGATATGAGAACATTATTCCATGTGTGCCGGCATGAAATACTTTCCCGCGCTATTAAGCATGCCAAGCTTTTTAGAGGCCAATTTAGTCTTCCATTCCAAGTGATCACAGAACTGAACGTGGACGCCAAAGATCCCGATGGTTTGCGAAGCAAGGTTAGTGCTCTAACAACCCTAAAGGGACCAAACTTTGGTTGCACGCGTAGTCCAAAATTTACTTCGAGCACTTATTTAGTACTCCTGGTTGCTATAACATAAATCTTGATAATATTAATATTTAATGTCTCTTCTAATTTTTTTTTCACAAAATGACAGGAGAGTTTCTTACCTGCTTGTCAGCTTAGCTTAAAGCAATTATTCCTAATATTTTTTTTTATATTTATGCGAACACTACGCATTGTATGAAATGAGTTTTATACTGATTTTATCGCGTTTAATTAACTTATTTTTATGTTCGTTTCGAGTACTTTACAGCACTTAACTTCAATAGAAGATGGCTGAATACGATAGTATCATATCTGCTTGGGATACTATCTATACACATATATATATATAAATAAAATTGAAGTAGCTGTCTGTAATATTGAAATAATTGGCTTAGGGAATTATTCGAATGCTATTAAAGACATAAACAACAATTTTTAATTTATTTGTCTCTCTGTACGGGCTATATATTAACCGAAAAAATAAAAGATTATTAAAAAGAACTTTAATTCTCTTGGTTTTTGATTATGTAAAATCCTAAGGCTAAACCTATCCAGGTGAAGCCAAGGAGGGTCGGATAGTAAATATTATAACTAAATTTCAACTCACACACACCAATATATATGTACATTATAGGACTTGAAGTTACTATAGGTTATTTCTGCGTAGTCGGACAAAAAATAAAAAAAATTAAGCTTAAGGTAGCTGTGGTTAGCCATGACATTGAGATGTTGAACACTCTTTAATTCCCCGTGACCATGGTCGCTGCAAAGCACTTGAAACGTCGGGAATATAAAAATAAGTTAATTAAAAATTAAAAATCCGCAATTATTCCTAATTCAAAATCTAATAACACAACAATTGTGCTGTTATAATGAATAGGTACATACGTTCAATTATTTTTATTAGTGTAAATCAAATTTGCCAGACGCAACATTGGAAGTAGATTTGGGTCAATAGTAGCTAGGTCAATCTTTTTCGATCAAAAATTACATGAACTTACATTAAATACCTTCATACATTAACTTAACGAGTAGGTACTACAAAATAATGAAAGAAATCGTGATTTTAAAACTTTGCAAAATAATTCTAGTACTATTTTCACGTACTGTCTACAATAAAGTAAATGTCAAGTCGATACAAATTATTGACACAACAAGATATTTCATCTAAAGTTAGCTAAATTTTCAATAGAAATAGAATTAATTGACGCCAAAAACAATATAAACGGTAAGTTTTTTTTATAGGGTAAGAGTGACAAGCGAGCACTCTTTACCTGATGATAAGTGGTTGCTGTGGCATATACTTAGACATCTACATATATCCTCGTTTGCGAATCAAAATGCAGATGCGTTGTCAGTCATGAAGACTAAGATGGAATACCTTTTTTCCAGTAAAAAGGGTCTACGGTTCTCTACACTCACCATACGAAACACAGCAGTATTAATTTGCTATTTCACGCTGGTATTCTGTGAGAGCATGGTCCTTCCCTGGTCGAGCCGACCCATCGATGCTACAACTATACTACTAATATAGCTGCAGCATGACTCTACTACGTAAAAAAATTAATAACACTAATTAAAATACAACATTAAAATGTATATGATTTCCGGCTTTTAGTACGTATCTACTGTAATTAAACATCTCTAACAAACACATTATTACAAATGTGTTATTCTTTATACTATTAGAACAATTGGTTCCATGATACTATTATCATCAAGAAGCTGGAAACATATTTTAAACAAGCCATTGTTTTATCCAAGTATGTAAAACGGTAATTAGAGATGAGCTTAATGACCAGGAAACAGCGGTCGACCTTCAGTATCACTCATGCGGTTACTACTCTAGCAATATAGAACAAAGTTTGTGTTTTTGCCTTAAGCTTATATATCTTTTTAAAAGATTTAATGACGCAAATTGACTAATAATAGAAAATATAGATTTTATGGTGATTGATATGAAAGAGCTACTATCATTTGAACTGTCTTAATTGATATCTGGCAGCACCGACATTTCCCTTCACCGCCGTTATACTCGACAGCTCTGCTCTTTAATTATCAACAATCAAATTTAACGTAACTGTGATATTAAAGTTGGCGCACTTCGTGTGAGGCAAGCTTATTTAATAAAAGGTGTCAAAATTCCAATCATTATGTCGCATACATTTCTGTTTATAATTCAAATTTGAAATATTATTTTCACTACACACTAAACTTTTTGAATGAAATCAAAGTGTATGATTAATATTATCGTTACAAAAAAAAACAAGTAACTATGACGAGAACGCATCAATTAAAATGCAAAATAATCCACTATCACGCAGTACAATGCAAACGCCTGGGAGTTCACGGTCAACTTGTTCTTGCGTAACTACTATTAAAGTGATGTGCAGTAAAACTATAAAAATTATATATCAGATGATGACATTTTTTAAAATTTATACTTTATATACTTTCTACTTTCATGTTATGTTAACAAAACAGCGACTGTATATACAAAGTAATTTTAGGCATTTTTTATCAGCACTTTCAATCCAAATTCGCTTTAGAAATAATGTTCGTCGGAGAAGTCGATATTGAGCTTAATTAGGCTCTTTTTGTTTCCTTTTCGTAGTTTGGTCACATATATCTAAGGCCAAAACATGTTTTTAATTTATTTATTTAGTATGACTTTGTTGTTTACACTTTGATTGGGTGACAAACGAGCGCACAGTCCATCTGATGGTATCTACATTTATATATTGTGGATATCTACATTTATTTTCCATTACAATTTAAAATACAAATGCGTTACCATCCTTGACTAAGATTTCAGATTCAGTTCTCTACACTCTCCACACAAAAGACAGTAGCATTGAGCTACTATTAATTTAACAAAAGAGTTACAAAGGGTGAAATAAATGTTTATAGTCATTTTCTTCCAGTGAACCCCGGGAATGAGAATTTAATGAACATAATTAATCTTTTAACGTTATCTCTATAAGTGTATAGCAGTTAATATAGCGGACTGCGTTTCATTCTCTCCTTCAATAACACCAAATAGCTCGGGACTGTCCTTAGCGTCATTGCTTGGGACAGGCCTATGTCTATGCCATGTGTATTTGTAAAGGGCTGTAATATTGATAATGTTCTATGCCCTCTGTTGTTATAAGATGGTTGCTGGTGGCAATAGCCTGTAGTATTACTTTTGATCTAGTAGACAGTTAGCTCGTTTGTAGATGGATACAATAATGATAAAAATATAAAGCTTAGCTTAATCCTGAATACTAACGATTACAATATAAAGGTGTGACTTATTTAGCATTTTCCTCAAGACCAACTGGGATTACAATTGACTTCACTGAGCTAGAACCCGCAATTCATTACGCCATTAAGTTATCGGCTAAATATTTTTGTAATGAAATGGAGTAATAAACGTACTTACCGTCAACCTAATTATAAGTGACACCTGCGGCCAACTTCAAAGAAACAAGGCTACAGACGCGTTGTCACTTCTGAGGACCATGATGCAATGCCCCAGTCTTTTATAATACTGTCTCTCTACATCCTTCAGACTGTAAAACAACAATGCAGGTAATGCTATTCTACGGCAAGAATAGGTAAAAGTGAAGTTTCAACTCAAACGGACTTCCAGATAGAAACGAAGCCTTACCAGCCTACCACCTATTAAAATGCTAGTCGGATGTAAACTCCTAAAATAAAAATAATTGGTATATTAAATCAAAATATTCCACATATAAACATTTTTATTAATGACATAGTTCATTTTTAATATTTTTAACATTCACTATTCACCCAACATCACAATATAAAATATTGTGTATATTACTTATATGAAAGTGAAGATAATGAAATTGTATTTATTTTTATATTGTTTTGAAGGTTAATGAGTATGAAGTAAAATTGTGAGAAACTAAAAGAATATGAGGTAATTTATTTATACCTGAATTCATAACCTCGAAAGTGTACATTATTGTGTCCCATAATACATTTGTAGTTACATGCAATTCGACGCAACATCAAGGAAGACAACTTTTATTTTTAAATTGAAAGCCTTAAAATAATTTAAAAACTGCTACGTCGCCCTGGGTTTAAAAACTAGCCGAAGTCAGCGTTTGTGCAAAAAGTTCACGTTTTGCGCGGGGTATGTGCTTGGCACTATAATTCCTTCTGCACAGTAGATGCTGTCGCTGTAGTCGCAATCGGTCACGACGTTATCATCATCATAATAAGGGTTTTCTCGAAACCAACAAGATCTAATTGTAAAAATTGCTGTGTCCATTTAACGTAGCTCCGTTATACCGAAGCTACATTGTAAGTGTTACGAAGCTACATTATATGGGCATAAAATTTCACTATTAACTATCATAACAGTTACCATTATCGTAACAGCACCTCAAAAGTCTGATGATAGACATAGGCCTCTCCCATATATTGCCTCAAAAAGAGTATTATTTGCTGTAGTTGACGTATTGACTTTTAGGATGGAAACCATAGTTCTTTTTTATTTTTTAGTTGGTGATTGTGTTGTGTGTGTCTGTCACTTTTTACGACACTCAAGGGACGATATGGGGTCGTGGATATTCTTATACCGCCACTATTTTTAACATAACAACTAAAACAGTGGTTTTATAAAATTCCGTCAGACTAAATATATTTGTTGCAATTTCTTTTTCAACTCAATACCTGTATAACATTGTAAGTACACCTGTTTTGCATATTGCGCGCACGGAGGAGTGTGAGATTCAGCATAGTAAAGTTTATTGGAGAAGAAGTATAGAAGTCTAACATTTATATATAAAATGTATTACAAATACAATAAATAAAATAAAATAAAACATAGATTGTTTACGTTCATACTGGCAGTGATTCAGAGTAATTACACTAACTATTTATGTTAATACTTCAAGGCCAATGTCAAACACATAATAGTCTGTCAATGTTAATTTAATATTTTTTCTATTAGATATTTGTGTTTTGTTAAGTATATCCACTACCCCATGTCTTCCCGTGGGTGTCGTAAAAGGCGACAAAGGGAAACAGGCAGGAGATGGGCAGCAGCAACTTCCTGATAACAGCAAAAATACAATAAAAAAACTGCGGTTGCCAACCCACTCGCCAAGCGTGGCAACTATGGCAAATACCCCCCAAATAAGAATAAGAATCTCCGGTGGAGGTTCGGTTGCCACCTACGACGACTCAACCTGGCAACATACAACGCACGCACCCTGAGGACTGACGAGAAGATTGTGGAGCTGGAAGAAAAGATAGACAAGTTACGCTGGCATATTATAGGATTATCCGAAGTCCGAAGAGAGGGGGAGGAAACGGTAATCCTCGAATCCGACAAATTGCTATATCACCGGGAGGGCGAACATCTGTCCCAAGGAGGTGTCGGATTTATCCTCCACAAGTCTCTTGTTAACAACGTTGTAAAGATTGAGAGTGTGTCGCCGAGGATTGCGTACCTTATACTCAGAATCACAGAAATTTGGAATAGACCGACTTCATGGAGAAAGAGGGAATGTTTATGATGCACTCTTTCTTCCAGAAGCGGCCCCACAGGAAGTGGACCTGGTCGAGCCCCGACGGTTCGACAAAAAATTAGATTGACTTCATTATGAAAACCAGACGACAACTGTTTAGTGATGTCTCAGTGATCGCGAGGGTGAAAACCGGCAGCGATCACCGAATGGTTAGAGGCACACTGAACCTAAACGTTAAGTTGGAGAGGTCACGTCTAATGAAGTCAACGTTCCGTCCCCCTCGTGCTCTAATCCAAAGTCCGGAAACCTTTCAGCTCGAGTTACAAAACCGTTTTCAGTGCCTAGAAGACTGCAATGAAGTGGACGATATGACTAACAAGCTCGTGGAAACTGTCCATGCGGTCGGAGCTAAGTTCTGCAAGACCCGCCGTAGAAGAACACAAAAACTCTCTGATCACACTCTTAATCTCATGGCTGTTAGACGGGACATGAAGCTACATTCTGCAACAGATTTGTCAGCATACAGGCAACTGAACAGACAGATCTCCAAATGCATGCGGCGGGACTTACGCAACTTCAATACAGCTCGTATTGAAGAAGCGATCAAGTTCTATGGGCAGCTGTACACGTCAACGTTGGAGTCACACGCGAGTGTGAGTAATGATCCAAGAGCGAGTCTTATCCGACATTATTCCGATGATATCCCGGACGTCAGTCTGAGCGAGATTAAAATGGCTCTCCAGCACCTTAAAAACGGCAAGGCCCCAGGCGAGGATAGAATTACAGCGGAGCTTCTGAAAGCGGATGGAAAACCGGTACTTGAAGTCCTTCAGAAATCTCTTTAATTCCGTCCTCCATGGTGGCATTACACCGGAGGCGTGGAGCAGAAGTGCGGTGGTCTTGTTCCTCAAGAAATGTGACAACGCTCTCTTAAAGAACTACAGACCGACTTCCCTTCTGAGCCGCGTCTACGTGCTGTTTTCAAGAGTCATTACGAATCGTCTCGCGCGCAGACTTGAAGACTTCCAGCGCCCCGAACAAGCCGGTTTCCGAAAAGGCTTTAGCACCATAGACCACACACATACCCTTCGGCAAATTGTACAAAATTCAGAGGAGTACAATTTGCCACTATGTCTGGCGTATGTGGACTATGAGAAAGCCTTTGATTCCGTCGAAAATTGGACGGTGCTGCAGGCTCTTCAGTGGTGCCAAGTGGACTGTCGGTATATCGAAGTGCTGAAGTGTTTGTACAGTAGGGCTACGATGGCTATCCGAGTACAGAACCAGAGTACGAAACCTATCCAATTGCAGAGAGGTGTAAGAGAGGAAACTTCTGGACTGAAAAGGATACGGTATCAACATCAATGGCGAGTACATCACTCACCTTCGATTTGCCGACGATATAGTCCTTATGGCAGAATCGCTGGAGGACCTAAGCACTATGCTCAATGACCTCAATAGTGTTTCCCAACGGATAGGTCTTAAGATGAACATGGACAAAACAAAGATCATGTTTAATGTCCATGTCACACCTATGCCGGTAGTTGTTGGGAGCACTAAGCTCGAAGTTGTTGACGAGTATGTTTACCTGGGACAAATAGTCCGACTAGGTAAGTCCAACTTCGACCGAGAGGTCAATCGACGGATTCAACTCGGTTGGGCAGCGTTCGGGAAATTACGGTACATCTTCTCGTCAGGTATACCTCAAAACTTGAAAACGAGACTGTACAACCAGTGTGTGTTGCCAGTGATGACATACGGAACTGAGACGAGGTCCTTCACTGCTGGCCGGATGAGGAAGCTCAAGGTCGCTCAGCGAGCTATGGAGAGGGCTATGCTCGGAGTTTCTCTACGTGATAAACTAGAAATGAGGATATGCGCAGTAGAACCAGAGTGACCGACATAGCCCAACGGATTAGTAAGCTGAAGTGGCAATGGGCCGGCCATATAGCTCGAAGAACCGACAACCGATGGGGAAGAAAGGTTCTCGAGTGGCAGCCTCGTACCGGCAGGCGAAGTGTTGGACGTCCCCCTACTAGATGGAGTGACGACCTGGTAAGATATGCAGGAAGTCGATGGATGCAGGTGGCTCAGGACCGCGCTTTGTGGCTTTCCTTGGGGGAGGCCTATGTTCAGCAGTGGACTTGTGAAGGGCTGTAATGATGATGATGATGATGAATCATTGTTCAATTGAAAGTAAAATTCAGTTTGCTTAATATAAAAATATTATGAATTACGGTTGAATTGGACCACTAGGCGACCTTTAGTATATTATAGTAACATGTTCCTGTCAATTGTTCGATCGTATAAAACCGTATCAATGGTTAAAATTACGTTTTCTTAAACAAATTTTGAAATTTTGCCACGGGAATTGAACGATATCCAATACAAAATTACACAACACCTCATCGCAAATGGAGGTCAAAGTGCGAAAGTTACGTATACCATGCGGTCACGATTGTTTATTATTTAAGTCTACTACGTGACACGAAACGTAAAGCACGTGCAATACCTAATTGCAGGCTTTCGGCGCATCGGCTTTACTCACTTTAATGAGATGATAATGTTTTAACACGATCCCAACACTAGTTGAGCAAGGGCTTAAGAAACACTCCGACATCAATCCTCTAACGTTCAGCTCATTTTACGTCTATTAGCATCTTATGGAACAGTTAGAATAATTTTACTCAGAATCCCCCAGGGGATTAAAAGTTGTTTTGTATGATGGGCTTAGGAAATTCGGTTTGAATAACTCTTAACTGTTTATTTTGGAACCTTATACAGCCATAGATATCAGCAAAATTCTTTGTACCTATTCGCTTAAAATAATTCTGATAGAATCGACCGCAGATTATACCGTGTCTACAAAGACATGATAATGTTATAATGAACGTGTGTACCGCAAAATTAAGTGATCCAGGTGGTACACATAATGTTCACTGCAAAATTGTAATCTTGTTTTGTTATAATATATTGCGATTTTTTTTTCTTATAAAATCCAATGAAAAAAATTCGTAAATACGTTTCTGTCAATACACGAAATGTTAGTCTCATTTAAATATTGTAACTTCTTTTTTTGCAATCTCTTTTTATTAAACCATTTCTTACCTACGTCTTTATCTAAGACCTCAATGAAACATGTGTATAATGTCTGCAAAGGAACTTGGTTGTGCAAAGAATTATATTAACGACACGCAATTGATTTCGTCAGTAAACTCTAAGGTAAACTTCAATAAGATTCTCTATTGTATAATATAACCATTACGGTTTGGGTTAGTTAGTCCTGTGTATAAGCATTTGGTTGCAGTATTGCGGGTTGCGGGTTTTATTCCCGTATGGTAAAACTACTAAAGATAACTGAAGTGTATCTGTTTTTGATCATGCACCTATAATTATAGCGACACTTAGTTTCAACTTGTTGCTAGTGCTTCTGTATTTTATTATTACTGCACGCTATATTAGTGATTCGATAAATAAATAAACAAATACTTGGTTCTGATTTAGGTGTTTGTCCACGTGCATTGTGTGTATATGTTATAGCCAATGTTAGTGTTAAAAACATCCTTAAAATTTTGGCTTATTTTTGAGTGCCAGATAATGTTGTTGTGTTAATCTTTTTTCATACTTAGTTGTCTAAATTAAAACTTCACCACAACTTATCGGTTAATATGAACCAAATTAAAATAAAAGCAAAATAGAACAAGAAAATACATGATTTGAATTGTTTATTGTATTTAAGAAACAATGACTAAGACAACACACTTCGAGGTTAAACTTAGGTGTATTTGATTTATTTATGCTGCACCTAGGTGTAGCCACTAGATTAAGGTGTGGCTAGAGTGGGCTAGCCCAAATCCTCAAACACTTTTTATTCAGCTAAAATAAAAAGGTTTATTGCAAATGAACATTATATCGTACATTAGCCTACGAAAAAATGTAAACCAAAATCTAGCCGACTAATCTTAACTTTATTTTTTATGGACACTGAAATTACCCGTAACATACATAAATGGCCAATGGACAAGCACTTAGACCACGACCAAATTCGATCAATGTTTAGTAATGAAGTACTTAGTTAGTAATAAAATTACTGTGCCTACAACTTCTTTAATCAATAATTTAATATTTCTTTAAATATAATAAAAAATATAGCCTACTTAAACTTAATACATGTTCTTTTAATTTAAATAATTTTGCGTCTCGTCTCCCAATTAGCATATAATGGACACACGAAGCGATCAGTGTGCAATGAAAGAAATAGAACAAAACGTACACGGGGCGAATTAAGTAACCCGATGTTATCTATTTGAGACGCAATTTGAGCGATGTCGCGTCACGGCTGACGACTTCGAAGACAGTTGTTGTCAACGCAAGTAATGTTGAATAACATTAATATTTACTAGTAATAAAGATGTACTTAAGTTATGGTCAAAGAAATATCACAATAATACTTCCTTTATACGACGCTCTTGCGTAAGATTTGACTTATTTATTTTTTAATTTACACTTTTTATGAAATTCAAGAAGAAAAGTGAAAATAACTATGTGTTCTCGTATCCTCTTGCATAAAAGAGAAAAATATTATAAAAACTTTACTCATCTGCACTTGTAGATCCTGCTAATTAACGGTCGGTCCTCTTGCGTTCTGCACCAAAACCAGAGCGAGAACAATGTGAGAGAAATTTTTTCCAAGAAATGGGTCATTTTGTGCATATTTGAAAAGGCCTGTATCTATTATTGATTTTAAATTACTGATAGAAAGTAAGTAAAAATACTTAAACAATTACTTTATCTAATTCTTACATAAATAAAATGCTCGTTACGGTTTTTATAAATCGCTACTTTTCTACTTGAATCATATTTTATTGACCTATTTCTTAGTTGACAAGTTAAAAATAAATTTTGTTCTTCTCACGCAGGGTCATAGCATGAAGACATCCTTCAAAAAGTGAAACTACAAGTTGTTTATTCGCATGATAAGTATAAAGGACAATGGGATTTTTGGGCCTGAAGTTAACTAATTAGTTTATACTTTAAAAAATTGGCCATATTTTTATAAAGTAAAATACAAAAAAGTAGCTCTTTTTGCAATGTAGAATTCGAAAAAACAATAAAATAAGAAATAAGTTAAAATAAGTTAGAAAATCGATTTTCAGCTATGAATTGTTTATATATACGCTTTCAAATGGTCCTAATTTCATCTTGTTAACACCTGAGCCCAAGAATCTATGGAAACGTCTCCTTCTCCTTTGTGCCGCAAGTATAAACTCAAACCGTTCCTTCATCCTTTTATATTATTTCAACAATATTATTTTTACAATTTACATTGACAGCTAGATTTTATTTCAAATGTAAATTATATCAAAAAGAGATAAGCAATATTCAGAAGAATGAAATAACTTAGCTGACTTGTCTGTCATATAGCTGTAATATCAAATAAAGATAGAATTAAGTTCGTGATAGCAATTTTGCACGATTTATTACATTTAAACAGCGTGAGGTGAGCTTAAGGCAACACAAGTATTTATGGGTATACACTAATTTCTATTAGTTCGACAGTAAACTAATTTATAGGATATTGGATTGTTAAATTATATAGCTTAACTACCATTGCCTAGTAAAGAAATTAATTAATAGATATAAGATTTTCCCATTGAAGTAATAACTTCCAAATCATTACTTAGGCAAAAATACTCGTATATTGAATTTTACAGATAATTTGACTACATATTTTTTGATGCTAAAATAATAAACGAGAGTTGTAAAATATTAAATACATATAATATAATATTTATTTCATATCAATGAGAAAATTATTATTATTTTTTTAAAATCCATAAATCATGTCGCTGTAAGATACTTTTCTGCCGACTTCCAAAAAGGAGACGGTACTCAATTCGACTGTATGTTTTTTTATGTGTGTTACCTCATAACTTTTTACTGGGTGAACTGATTACGATAATTATATTTTTATTTGAAAACTGGTACTTCTAGCGTGGTCCCATATGAATTTTATCAAGGTCAGACAAATAGTTTTTGAGTTATTCTTAATAACTTATACTGAAGTCAGCAGTACAAAATTTTTAATTATTAAGTTGAGAAAGTAAGAGTTCTTTTCAATAAAAGGGCTTTTGCGTTATAAAATTGCAATAGCGATTAAGACGAATAAAAGTCTCGTAAAAAGTTCAGTTTATTCCTTACAAAAATATTTACAAAAAAATGTTATGAATAAGTGTTCAAAGTAACTAAAACTCAAAACTTAGTAAAGAAGTCACCTTAGTAGAGAGGGTTACGAGATATATTAAGAATTTATAAAACGACGGTTTATAAACGGCTCTAAATTGAAACATATTTTGATGTTATAATATTTGATGTACTTTAATACAGTTTAATATTGTATTAAATCAGCAACTTAAGAACTGCTCTGAACACTAAACATGATTACAAAATCGCAGAGATATTTTGTTTGGCCGTATCGCAGGCATGGGAAGAGCTGGCTGTGTCGAAACTGAATTGGGTGTAGGAACGCAAGCTGTGTTAAAATTAGATGAAGCAACAGAGTCCAGTAAAGAAAGATTCAACTCGGTTTTACTCGCGTATTCCACATCTTACTAGGTACATCATGTCATTTATTGCACATTGCTACATTTAATTTCAGAGATTAAAATAATTTTGCAACCAATAAATTTGTTTATTAGAAGAAATATATTAAACTAATTCCAGGTTTGTCTACGTTAGGCCACTGAAAAACAAAATAGGATCAGTCACATCGTATATATGAATAAATTACGTGATCTATTCATCATGTAATAAATAATTTCAAAACGGAAATTGTTGAATATTGGATGTTTTCGTTAATCAATTACAAAAAAGAGTTGTTGTCTAATGACGTTAAATTTTTAACATGTTTTATTTATAAAATATGTCTTATTAATGCAAAAATAAAGAAAAAATCTATGCATATTCGTTACATAATTTATTATCTTTTTGCATTTACACAAGTATTAAATTTAATAATCCACAAATGAACATGCGTCTTTCTCATCATAGCAGCTCTCTCATGTATAAATAAATGATAAATAATATTATTTCAATTTATATAATTTGTCGGCTTAAACACAATATCTTTGAAATTTTAACCCACCTACAAAAATCAAGTGAATGCTACGAAACCTTCTATTAGATTTGTCTCGAATTTCCGTCGCACTTGGTCTACTAATTTAATAAGCGTGAACGATCATATTTCAGTAAATAAATAAAGGAATAGTTAACAGAATACATGTGTGGCATCATATAACATAAGCATTTAAAATTTATTGTTACTTCTTTTAGATACTTCTTGAGTATATATCTAGGTAGAGCTTAGTCCATACAAATGTAATCCTTTGTTTTTCTTTTCTGCCGACTTCCAAAAAAGAGACGGTACTCAATTCGACTGTATTTTTTTTTTTTGTTTTTATTTATATGTGTTACCTCATAACTTTTTACTGTGTGGACCGATTTTGATAATTCTTTTTTTATTTGAAAGCTAGTAGTTCCCATATAAATTTGATCAAGGTCAAGCTAATAGTTTTTGAGTTATTCATAATAACTTATATTGAAGTCGGCTGTACAAAATTTTTAATTTTTAATTATCATAAATAAAGACACTAGGACAAATATTTGATGATACAATCTACATCTATCCGTCACCACAGGTTAATTAGTGTATTTTTTTCTCAAAAATTTAAAAACTTACAGACATAGTTAAACGGACAGTCATAGCTACAATTCTTCATTTTCGTTTTTTTTTAGAGTTTAAATTGGTCCATTTTTGTAAAAGGAAACAAGGGAGTATGGGATGATTTTTATAGGTCTAATCAGTCCAAGCTGTAGGTGACTTTCTCGGTTGTAAAGCTTGACAAGTCGAAAAAAGTGCGACAGGAATAGATCCTTAAAAACTGATTACTATATGACTAGATTCTTTAAATTTCTTTCAGTCCTGACATATCAATCAATATTAGCCTTCCTTCATCATTCACGTGTTTTAAGAACGAAACTTGAATATTTATGCCACTTTACATAAAAAAAATGATATAACGTATTTGAACGACTATTTTAAAAACAGGTATGTAAAATTTTGGGTTAAATAACATTTTTTACATATCCTGTAATTATTAATATTAATCAGCTATCATTCACAAAAGTATCTAATTAATAATTGCAGAATTTAATCTAATGTAAAAAATTATTTTAGGATTTATTTTCAGACTTGGAATTGGTTGAATTAAGGTTGGCTTCTAGCTATTTCTATCACGAAATAGGAGTGCTTTCACTGATGTATTTCGTTCTGAAGGATATTATAGAAAGCCATACAAGTTATGAGACATACCTCAGAGGTGACTATGCGTCAGTAGTTTTCTTTGTTTGAAGTTGGTTTCAGGTATCTACTGACAGCAGTAGCCGTAGTTCGTTTGACACTTAAGTTTTATAAAACAGTCGAGTGGAAACAACATTCTTTATTGGAAGACTGGTATCCGTGCTAGATTGTTCTGTCCAGCTTTGTGGAACAATAATTGTAGAACGTAAAAGTGTGTGTGCGTGTGTGTTTGTGTGTTTCTAACTAAAAAAACAGCGCATGTATTACCCTGTCATGTAGTTTGTAAAAGAACTCACTACACCATCTCATTACGCGGTTGTCGTAAATCTTCTTTGAGATATGCCAGAAAAGTTTCATGACCTCTGAAGATTGGATCACTATCTACATTTTATTTAATTATATGTATAAGACATACTAAGCACTGTGCAAACTAATTTGTCCACTACTTTATTTATGAGATACCAGTCACCGTAAAGCGCACCATTTAAGTTCTTTATGTAAGTTCCTCATCTTTTACTTAAAAAGTTGATCAAGTCTGCAAGTGGTTTTTCATGATAAAAATAGTTAATATGCAATTGCAAAATACAAAAAAAAAACAAATGTATTTAATCTATACATATTGTAGTGTGTCTATTTAATATTGAATTAACTGCCTTATATTGAGCTGAGGGAGTAATTTGCATATCACTAAGACTTATTCTTTTGTCCGTCTGTCTGTCCGGGTTAACTTTCAGAATGGCAGAACCAATTGTAAAGAGTGCAATACCAGAAGTGATCTACGCTTTCTTGTGTATTGCGGGAATTTAAAAAAGCGCAAAGAAAAATCGTTAAAATAAATGGCTTTTGACGCTCTCACAGAATACCAGCGTAAAATTAATAAGCTTAATGCTGCTGTGTTTCGTATGGTGAGTGTAGAGAACCGGAAACCCTTTTTACTGGAAAAGAGGCATTCTATCTTAGTCCTTACGGCTGGCAACGCATCTGCATTTTAATTCGTAAACGAAGATAGATGTAGATGTCTATGGGCCACAGTAGCCACTTACCTTCAGGTGGACTGTGTGCTCGTTTGTCACCATTATTCTATAAAAAAAAATCTTGACGTCACATTAATAGATCCTCCTTAGAAAAAGCTTGTGAGGGTTGCTAGTGTACTAAATAAAGGTAATAATAATAATTACAAGCATTGAAATTTAAACGGAGAATTTTGATTCTGTGTATAATTCATTGCATGAAAACACTCAAGGTGTCGCATTATTTATTCGCAAACGTCACCAGTACCGGACACCATAACCACCATAATATCTAGTAACTGGCTATGACTACCAATCTATTCATTTCATGCAAATAAATATGATTCGGTCAACTTCCTATTCAGGGCTTCTTAACCTTTTTTGGCGTAAATTCTACTAGCTGTACTAGGAGCTCACGCATCTTTTTGATTCCCGACGCAAAAAGAGGGGTGTTATAAATTTGACCGCTATGGGTCTGTCAGTCTGTCAGTGGCACCATAGCTTTTAAACAAGTGAATCGATTTGGGTGCGTTTTCTTTTGTTTGGAATGTAACTTGATCGAGTGTTCTTAGCTATAGCAGTCGTTTGAAGATCATCAGCATTTTTGTTTCGGGTGTTTTTGAAATTTTCAATTTAATATTATATTCTAATTAATATCAAATACTATTGTTACCAAATACATTTTTCAATAGGTACCAATAAAAAGAGAGTACTACTGAGGTGAATATCATAACTACCACAGTTTATTGTAAAGTCCAGTCCTACCTTACAGTCCGTTCAATATACAAAAATATTGATAAATTAAACATTAATTTGCTAATAATTAGTCTTTAAATAATTTGGATCCTCTTGTTAGCCACTGGTACATCTGTCTTGACCCGGATTTAAGTCGCTACCCGAGGTTAAGAACCGCTAGTCTAACAAATATAATTAATTTTTTATAACTTATTGTTTGATTTGATAAAACCCTTACAATGCTATGAGAAAAATAAATCTACGATAAAGGCAAAAACGTCTGATGTGAGATACCCAGGAGGAAATTGTCATCACTATGTGCTATTCTAGCGTTGACGCTGTGCAATGAATACAAATTTTAACAAAATGTAAACGAAAGAACATTGGCCAATGCATTAAAGGTTAACAAAATGAGAATAGACTTCTATGTCAGTTACTTAAGTGGCGTAATTATATCTGCTAAGGAGAAGATACCTGTTGGAATAATAGATACTTATTTCATATCATAATTCGAAATGAGTACCTTCTCGGGACGACAGTTATTAGCTAGATGTATCAAGAGTGGAGTCTGAACGTAAGGTGATGATAATCATCAGGACTTTAGAAAATATATTTTTGTTATTATATAATAATATAATAACAAAAATGTTTTTTAATTCCGAAAAAAAAAAACGATTTAAAGTAAATTAAGCTATTGTATTTTGCTATTAGATTTCGACCAAATGACGTCTACATACATATTATCATTGCTATTATTATGTATTAATTATTCTAATTTTAGTGTTATTATCTGTCATTGTTATTATTACATAATATGATAACAAAAAAAAACTAAAATTAAGTATTATACAATCCTTCCTCCCGTTGTATAGTGCTAAGAAGGCTGGCTGGATGGTAGTTGGATGCTGTGGCCCATATACTTCTACATTTATCATCGATAAAGAATCAAAATGCATCTGCATTGTCACCCTTGAGGACTAAGATGGTATGCTCTACACTCGCCATAAGAAACACGGCAGCATTAAGCTGGTATTCAGTGAGACCATGGTCCTACCCCGATCAAGCGGACTCATTCGTGCTGCTACCATAATATAGCTGCAGCGTGACTCTACCACGTAAAAAAACTAGCAGCGTTTCTCTCGTGAATTCCAATATAAAAGTATATTAAATAATAATAATTTCATATTCTGACAAAATTTATCAGTTATTTGGATACTACTTAACCATTGGTTACTACTCAAGCATCATTTTTATTTTCACATTCCACATGTCAACAAATTACTTATCTCTCCTTAAGTGCTATGATTTGTAAGTGGTTGTATACATAATTAATTCAGCTAGAAATAAACCTTAATAGAGGGTTTGGAACACGGAATATTAATTTACCGTGGTTTGTAGTATAATTCATAGGTTAATGTAATTAAACCGCTTATCAATTCCGTAAATACAACAAATCCTCGCTAGTAATCTACTCATAAGAACTCTCAAAACGATATGTTGTAATAAAAAATCCGTTAAACGCTTAAATTGTACAATCACAAGCTACAAAACTGCCCTCATTTTGATAACATTATGTACGAGAAAATTATCTAAAGCATTACTCTAGTGGGAATCGTATTAAGTTATCATAGTGATAACAATATTTTTCTTTAACGCCGAATACGTGATAAATCATATGTTATATGCAGTGACAATTTCTGTGCATATACAGAGTGAACTAAGGCGAGAGAAAGAAGTTGTCTTCTCCAACAGATTGCGTTACATCTACTCAAAAATTTCCAAACATAAAACAACCAGACCGGTGAAGGGCAGCAGAGTCTGAAGCGTGAGACCTAATACGATTGCCAATTTGCTAACCAAACGTGGCAATTACGACAAATCCTGACAACATGGGAGAGACTTACATGCAACGTAGTTGAGTATTTACAAACTTAAAATATCAAAAAATATATAGACTACATTTACATCAGCCTATTTCACGCCTCATAACGTGAGGCGTTATTAGGTAGTGCTTTACTCTCGACACGTCAAGGTCAAGCAATTTTGTGTTCTTAAAATATCTCAATCATAACCTTATTGCACTTCTAAGTTAATATGAGTATGATGAGTAGCCGTATATTAAGAAAACACTAATTAATCCATCTTATATTTTGTAAAAAATAATTTTATTTTGCTACTTTGGAAAAAAAATGTTTGAAAAAAATTCTACGTGGACGTCCGGAATACGGATGTTGATTTTGTATGTGGTCACGATAAGTCCAGATAAAACTTGACATATCGAGACCGGTTTTTTTATTAGCTTCAGGATTACATCAACTGCTTCCCTATTTCATATCAATAGCCTAATATGCGTAGTTTGTTAATAAAATTATTTTTAACTTATCTAAGTTTTATTGCTATTAAAAATTTAAAGGCACTTTCATATTTTTTTAGCCCTTGATGGACATAGCTATACAGCCTATGTCGATTTTATACTTTGCGTAACTGATTTATTTTGGTAAACATTATTAATATCTTGTACTGTAGGTGACACAAACTGTTAAAATAATTGAACGCTAAATTTAAAACACCCAAATAATATACTTTAAAAGTCCGGAATATAATTTTTTTAAAACCATCATGATGCGTGCACTTTTGGATTTTCCAATTTACATTTAGTTTACTGTTGGGTATAATCCTCTCACAAAGTATGGAGGATTTGCCGTAATCTTTCCGCAACCTTGTTCATCAAGCAATTCACCGTATGCACTACAAGCTGCTGATACTTCCTGTCGTTGTAGGGTGTATTTTGCATATTATAGCATATAAAACATGGTTTTGACACTATCAATACGATCGAGGAAATATTGATAATATTTTCCATACATGAGGTCCAGTGATGGGTTCTCGTACGTCACTACCAAATTCTGTTTTAGTGTATTCATTATAAGTAATGAAGTTAATAATAATCGCAATTATTATTATTTGTCACCATTACTGCTGGCGTAAGTCTCAATCGTGTTTACGGACTTCACATGTCAACAAAAATGTTTCTTCATAATTTCTTAGACACGCAGGCTCCTTCACTATCCTTCAATCTACTGCCTAGTTAAATTGCAATTAACAATTTTATCAGTGCTAACATGAATCAAACTCGATTTGGACGTAATGGGGACTGCCACGTAATGCCATGTAATTTTTCATTTTACATGTATTTC
This sequence comes from Parnassius mnemosyne, assembly GCA_963668995.1. Classification (NCBI taxonomy): domain Eukaryota; kingdom Metazoa; phylum Arthropoda; class Insecta; order Lepidoptera; family Papilionidae; genus Parnassius; species Parnassius mnemosyne. The sequence continues at coordinate 37,493,701 of CAVLGL010000159.1, forward strand.
CATATGAGTTAAATAATAGGGGCAAATTAAAAGATTAATTAATAACTGTCCATTTTATAAAAAAATAAATAAAAAATAAAACAAAATTCATATAAAATTTTCTTATCTTGCCTGCTTATATCTTTCGTCATTTTGCATAAAGAAGAGTAAATTAAAGTAAAGTTACAGCATACAAATGTCCGATTGGTGAACACAAGCCTTACATTTCTGAGCGGGTTAAAAAGCGCTTAATCCATCGCTCTGCTCCAGTGTGTGTTGGCCGTATATTCTGGAAATATTTTATTTCTTAGACCTGCATCTTTTCTTACGACATTTTCCTTCAAATTAGAGCACGTGGTAAATCAACAGTTAAGATTGAAATTTATATCTTCTATATATAATATAGGTTACTAAAAACTGCGAAAAAATTTTCGTAAAAAATCTTGTATAGTAAGATGTTTATTATTTCGTATCTAGTGTCGTCGATAAGATACATGTCTTTGAGTAACAATGACTTGACGGACTACTTTTCCATTAGGATTATTTTAACGTTTCTTTATATGGAAAGCAAAACAAAAACATTATTTACGCTCAAAACGAAATGGCAAGGATAACTGCGTAGACCATACAAGTGTTACATATATCAAGTTTAGTGTACAGGTTTAAAATCTTTTATATATTCTTTATAACATACAATTCTGACCATATAATTGTAAATACCAAGTATCACTTTTATTTTTAGTGAAAATAACTTTACAATTATTGTTTACGTATCTTATAGAACTATTACCAATTTTTCTATAATTTATCCACTATATAATATTTAAAAATTGTTATAATTCATGAGATAAAATGGAGTATGGTAAAGTGTTATATTGGACAACTTAGAAGAAACAGAAGAAAACGTTAACTTTTAACGTTAACGTTAACAAAGTTAACATAAGCTAAAATGGCAATGGGCTGGCCATATACATCGAAAAACCGATAACCGATGGATAAGAAAGGTTCTAGAGTGGCGAATTTATCAAATTAATTTTAGTTTCGTGAGAAAATAATATATTTTTGCATTAACAGATTGTTCAACACCATAGTTTCAAGCAAAAACTAAATAATTTTCTCTTTTTTCTCTGGTAAGAGGTACTTCAGTAGCAAGCTTTCCAAACAATTTTGCTTTAACAAACCACCTGCGGACTAGTCTCGCGGATATGTTTAGTGGGTTTCTCGTGAGAAAAAAGGTCCTTTCGAATGCCTTTAAAAGGATCCTTCTTAGCCAAACGAAGCATAAGCATGAGCTCACGAGCTGTGTGGTCTTCCTTGGCCTAACTTTTCTAAGAACCTTCTTCGATGTACCATGTCGCTTATAATATGCAATAGCGTTTTATAACTACTCGTACTTTACTGAACATTTTATATTATTGGCGATCTATCTATAGCTCGAATTTTTGTTGATTTATAAATTCACTATTATATTTGTTTTAAATGCATCACAATTCAGTTTTAACGGTTTTAGTCGGTCCAAAATCTCGATTCTAGGGGTTTCTGTCAAGAAGTCCTCAGTATGAGCCCGAACACAAATAATTGGCGGTGTTGTAACCCGTGCCTCAGAAAGCAAAACCGTTGATCCTGTACCTGATCTATCTCCGGTCGTGTCGGATTGCACACCCACTGGACGTTGAGAAAGAGGGAATAAAGGGTGCACCTGCGCTGGCGCGGACACTATTATTTGGTTCCACTCAGATATCTATTTCTTTTCTTCATCCTTAGATTCTAGAAATTCAATAAAAGTAATTCGGTTTGGAGAATTATTATAATCGTTGATATGTCTGTTAATTATCATATGGCTTCTTAACGATTTGATTGATTGAAGTGATATTCACACAACATGTCAGTTTTCATGTGATGATATATCATAGCAAAGATCTGATATGTGGCACAGTACTAAAATCAGAAATTTTAATACCCTAACCAAAAAAAGTCAAAAAATTGTTGCTGATGGCGATTTATTAATAAATACTTTATTTACACTATATAAAATTTACAGAGTGAATGCAAATTATTAAAAAAAAACCTAAAGAAACGTCTCCTCGATCCAGTTATTTTATAATCAGACGTAATAAAACTATGTATTGACTGCTGTATAATGAACTATTTATTTCATATTTGATAAATTTTATTACCAGTTAACAAATTAATGTTAACGTGTAATAATAAAATCGATTCGCAGCTACGAAAGAAATTTTTACATTGTATATATATTGTCTGATTACTAACTTTCATTGTAGTTTGTACAAATAACGTTGTTTATTAAATATTATACAAAATGCATTCCTATAGATCTACGCATATAATAGTAATAAGCATTCCACAGTTATTATTATTGTTTATGAACAGGTTTTGCATTCATTCTGTTCCCTGTCCACAACATTGTTAGAATGTAAACTAGCATAATTATAAAAGATCGGTCTTTGTGGTGCACCTTGGGGGAAACCTACAATGAAAACAATGAAATTTTAAACTAATGCTCAACCCCAGATGTACCATAATATAATGTAATATTATTAATTATTAAATTTTAATATCTCCAAAACGCTCTTTCTTCCAACTAAAAAACGAAATCCAGTGGTTGACTGTTAGTGGTTATTCAACAGAAAGCTGAGGTTAGTAGTTTTTAAGACAAATATTAACGATCAATAATGAAAAAGGAAAACATTAACTATATGATGAATTCCATCTGTAATGCCAATTCCTAGTCAATGACACTCCAAAGGCTTTTAAAAATGTTACATTAGGTAAGTCTAAGAGGTTAATGAAAAAATACTACGGCTACACTGCCTTCGGAAAATTACGACACATCTTTTAGTCTAACATTCCTCAGATTCCTGAAACAAAAGTGTATGAATCCAATGCATATTGTCAGTGGTAAATAACGAACTAGCCGTGTAAGAAAACTCGAAGTAATTTTGTGACATATAGACAGGACACAGGACTTTTCTCAAGATTTTAAACAGAAAATTACATACAGATATAGGTCTAATTAACATCTAAAAACCACAGAGGTTTGATTTGATGCTAAATAATTAAGTTTAACGTCAGCATATTATGTACAAAACACAGTCTAAGTAAGTAGTTAGGTATGTGAGTAGGTAGTAGATATAGTAAGAATATAAAGGCTAAGAAGGTAAGCTTAATAACTTAGTTAAAATCAGTAGTAGCAAGGTAAAAGCAAAAACTAGGCAGAAAAGTACGTTATTTTTAAGTAAGTGGATTTAGTAGATAATCATAATTTAGATAGGAAAAAGCTTTTGAGTTTAGTTTTAATGTTTTGTTTTGATATTTTTTCGCGTACGTCAAAAGGTAAGTTATTTATTAAATGCGATACCTGATAAGCGGCCGTCCGCTGCCCGTACACATTATTAGCAGTGATGTGCCGGAGCCGGTTTTGTGTCATAGCGCGTGTATGTACAGTCTGTTCTATATATTAGTTTATAATGTCGCAAAAGAAATATTGCTTTAGTAACATGAATTTAATTTGGTCATAAACTGGTAAGATTTTACAATGTTTAAAAATCGCATTTTTACCATTATCAATTAGGACACGGGATATTTGGGGATACAATATTTTATAGAATTTTAAATTAGATCATAGATCTGTTTTAAATATGATTTGTACGTCCGACCACCGCTTGACAAGCCATACTGAATATAAGATTCAGCGAGAGAGTTGTAAATCATAATTCTTACTTTGAAGGGTATGGGATTTTTTAAAACTTTTATATTGGCTAGAAACTGACGCAAATTATTACACACATGTTCAATGTGGTAGTCCTAGTTAAACTTTGAGTCAAGTCAATTAAATGACCGAGGTATTTTTGTGTGGCCACAACTTCGATTGTAGGACATTGTCAAGTTTCTAGATGATGGAGGCAGTCATGATTATGAGTAATTAATGGTTTTGGAGCAAGATACCTCATGTATGGGGATTTGATAATCATGAGTTTGGTTTTGTCGGCATTTAACACTAGACCAACGCCATGTCACCATCGTATCAACATATCCAAATCGACCTGAAGAGCATTACACACATTTGAGATATCCTTACCCGTGACGAGAAGACACGTATCATCTGCGAATTGGTAACAGGAACTGTGTTTCAGACAGTTACCCGTCTCGTTGGCATAAGGTAAAAAGTGCAACGGGCCAAGGACTGATCCTTGGACCGTGCCTTCTGTCTTACACCATTGCATTTTGCGAGAATTGTATTTAAAGCTTATAATTTATATTTAAGAACCTAATCAGCAATGATAAACATTTATATATATAATGTTTATCATTGCTGATTCTAAAGCGGCGATACGCGTCGCTGAATGCAGTCAAGCAATTAAGCATTGTTTTGTTGTCTTTTGTTCTTATAATCAATTGGAAGTAAGTTTGTCTGGAATATTTTAATATTTTAGTTAATACTATAGCTTGCTTTATAACATAAAAAAATAAAAAAAATTAGAATGAACTTAGTGAATAAGTTAATTTATACATGCTTATAAAACCTTGAAAAGGCCTTGACTTCCTCGTTCCTCGTGTCAATAAGATTGATTTATTAGGACTAGACTATTACTGAATTTGAGATTCAAAGAGCATTATTTATGTAAATTTATACATTAAGAATATTAATTTTAAAGATGTGAAGGTGATCGGCAAACTACAATAGTTTTTTTTTTAAAATAAAAAGATCAAATATTTTGGGTTATACTGCAGGCAATAGTCGAAACAAAATATTTTATTGGAGCCCTAAAATTTTAAAACAACGCACTAGATGCATGGATATTAAATCGAAACGTAAAACGTAAACACATTTCTGTTTTCATATAGACAGATGGAACTTCATTGACTTTTTGTTAGAAAGCAAAATAAAATTATAAAATAAAATTTGAGGGCATTTTCAATAATTTAAAGGATATCTTTAACTAATGATTTCTTATATTTACGCAAACATTACACGTTGAAATATGCTACGGATTTAATCACGTTAAATTTTACTTTTTTTAACTTCCCAATTTGGGAGTGCTTGGCGTCTATGGTCACGGGGGGAACTGTGGTGCTTGTCGCCGGAAGAGAAAAACAAGTAAAATTAAACGTGATAAAATCCGTAAGTGTAGTTTTATTCGACATCTTTAAAGTTGAAAAATTAAATTTTAAAAAAACACAGTTAAAAAGATATATAAGCTCACGACCCATCTGATACTAAGTTTGAGGTATTCCATCTATTTCCAATATCTATTTTCATCTTTTTTCATCATTGGGGAATAATGCATATGTACGTGTATTATTACTTCTATAGCCAAAGTTGCTGTCAATGCTTGGTTCTATTGTTCAGCTCACAAACCATTTCAAACATAGCACACACATCACCTTTACTACTTAAGTATTAAGTTACAGAAGATAAATTAAATCTTTGTTTATATCCTCAACGAAGTAATAGCCAAAATGTTTTGTAAATAGTACTGGATGATTTTTGTTCAGATACTATTTGGTTGTATAGGAATTCGTATCTAATAACGATGTTATTTGCCTAAAACTGTAAATAAGGGGCCTTTTTACCACAGGTTGAGTTTTATAATGAATATTTATATTTTAATTATATTTTACCCAACCTAAAAATACATATTTATAACTAAAAAGACACATAATATGTATTTTAGTATTCCAAATATTTACATAATATACTTATTACTCGGTTATTATAATAAATTGTGGGTAGAGAAAAAGGTATTCACTGAGAATGATATTGTAGTAAAACCACAGCGCTGATTTTCAATTATGACTGTAGTTAATTAACTTAGTTAATAATAATATATTTATTGCAATCCTGAGAGCAATTAAATATTGGATACTAACTAACAAATACTAGGTAAGAAAATCCCCTACTTCATGCCGAGGGTGTCGTAAGAGGCAACTTTCGATAAATGGCGATTTCGATTCTTTTTCCATCAAACGTGAAATACCCAAACAGATGTCGTGAATAAACGTCATAAAAGTTACAGCTCTGAACTTCTGGAAATATGTTCGCTAATCCGCCTGCTAACCTTGTGTTGAATTAATACCAATCGTCCCCACAATGGGAGAGGGCCATATCTAGCTTCATCAAATCATAGGAGTCTATGATTTGACGAAGTGGAAAAAGAGGTACATAAATATGTAGGTACATTAAATTGTGTCTATAACTGTTTTAACTGTTTTTTTTTTAAATATTTTATGTTATTAAATTCTTTCAAAATGGCCAATTAGAAAACCAGTGAATTGTATGAAAATATAAATATCTAGGAAATAAGCGTAAAATTTTTGGAAAAATGACCAGGCGTTTTTAAATTAATTTATATTATGTTCTAACACTAATCCATTGCAAGAAAAAAATTATAATCTGTAATGAAAAAAAAAGTAAGTAATATTGTTGGTTTTCCAGTTATAACTAAGATGTCTGACAGCATAATGTCATAAGTGATTAAAACACACTTTCCACAAGCGTTTCTATGAAGTAATTATTACTTATATGTTTCTTTTTAAACGTAATATTGATTCCATGGAATCATAAATGTTAAATTTTAAAGTAAATTAGTTGCTTTTTATTGTAATTTATTAAAGAATGTGTGCCTGTATCATGGAGGTTTAAGCTAAGCCAGTTCACTATACCATCTTCGGCTACATAATCACTTATCAGCAGGTGTGATAGTAGGCAATCAATGACTGTGAAATTTTTCTGCTTAAATTAAAAGTAAACAATTAAATATATAAAATGTAATGTCACCTCCATAATAGTAATTTATCTTTTATTGTGGAGGCGTTTTACATACAAAAAATGAACATTGACAAACAGTTCGACAGGGAACAATTATATTTATAAACGACACTAATACTTGTGCCAAGTCGGAATCGAACAAGTATCAGCGTCGCATCCAATTGCTTTACCAGAGCACAATCGAATTGTCAAATTATATACTAGTTCGGGTCTGAATCGATAAAGAATATAGTTGCAATTTTGATTGTGCATGAGATATATAAATTAGATACATTAGGTAGGGAGGGACACAAGTTTGATAAATGTGTGAATTTACAGATTAATTATTACATAAAAATTTTGTTTCTTAAATATGTTAAGCATCACAATTTTCATCTGTCACAAAGCCTACAACTCGATAAGCAATATAAAATTTCAATTTACTTCACTTTTTAGACGCTTCATACAACTATGTATATATCTATGTATGTATATATATATATATATATATATATATGTGTATATATATATATATATATATATATATATATATATATATATATTGTAATTTTGTAATGGAATATCGTAATACGGTTTTCACCCACATCCGGAGGTCTAATTAATAAGAAATTTCACAGATGTATTAAGAACCGACGACACTTGATTTCAAGACTATGACCTAGTATTCTCACTAAAATCATCACAGCTGTGTTGTTGAAGTATTTTTAATTTTTTGATATTATTAACGAAGCCTAAACTGGAGATTTGAATTGAAGATGTTCAGTGAGGTATGCGGAGTAAATTTTGAGCGGCCACCACCCAAGAAATTATAATATTGAACTTAAAATGATGAAGTATGAAATAATATAATTTAAAAGCGAGTATTATTCACACATGCGGCCTCGCTGCATGTTCGTCACTTATGTCTAGTGGTCATAAACACGATTGCTGAACACAAGGTCCCGGGTTTGAATCCCGAGTCGGGCCGAAATCTGTTATTGTGTGGGTCTGTCAATAAATTCTCAGTAGCAGCCTGGAGTTAAAAAGGAGGTTGGCGGTGTTTCACCCCCATCCCTCAGAAAGCACGTAAAGCCAGTAACTCTGCGCCTGATCTCTACAATCGTATCGGATAACCATAAATGTGAGGAAACAGAGTGTTCCTGTGCTTGCACATACACTTGGGCACTATAACTCTGTTCTGCGTAGATGGCCAGCCTCCAGTGAAACTGGCCGCCGAAATGCAGTCTGGAGGATATAATTATAATAGACAGTAGTTAATAATTAATCCAACCTATAGTCCCTAAACTCGTAAGTGACAAAAAAGACTGTGGCTTAAAACTTCACATCCAGAATATACGCACGATTTGAAGGCACACTGTGGTAGAGCAAGGGAGCGGTAGAGTCGTAGTAGAGCCGTAGAAGGTTAGTTTTGACCGGCGAAGGATGCTCTCATGGTATGCTTTTATATTAATGAAGAATAGACATATTTTTGATCTAAGGGACGTGACGTTCACTTGAAATCGTGTGGGCTGAGTTTTCTCTTATTACCTTATTTATATTTTACAAATCCACTTCAACTTAATGATCACATATAAAAAAACTGTATTTGTCAGTTATTCATCACGAATATTATAATATATTTATAATGACTGTTAAGTAGTTTAACGAGTATTATTATATTATAATGATGAGAGTACGCACTACGCATAAATCACGTTGCTTCTATAACGTCTACTAATCAGTAACCATTACAGCCTATTAAAGTATACAAAGGCCTCCTAGGGGGTATATTTAACATAGTTGCCACGTTTGGTAAGCGTGTTAGCAACCACAGTTTTATTTTTTATTTTAGTCGTTATTAGGAAGACGCTGCTGCCCATCTCCTGATTTGTTTCCCTCAATCGTCTCTACGATATATTAAGCACGACTACGTCAAGTAGTAGCCTTTAGATAGGCAGTAATTAATGAATGAATCTTTAATATATTGATATACATTCTAGTATATGAATACTTAGAAGACAAATGAAGAAAAGAATTTGTACATATGAAGATTCAGGTGAAGTACGAACAATAGAAAACTAGTTGTTAATAAATGATTTACGTTTAAGTATTTAATCAATTTGCACCTGCATTATGACTGCAGCATGAATAGGTATCCTCAATGAGTTATTGAGGAAAGACCACGCTCTCATAGAATAACAGCCTATTAGGTCTGTGGTGAGTAACGGGCCCCTCTACATCCTTTTTAGTGTCGAGGCATATCCATCATAGTCCCCAAGTATGACTACCCATCTGCATCTTAATTCATTTGAGCATGGTTGTATCGGTCTATGAGATATGTTTACCATCATTTGGACTGTGTCCCTGACTAACTCCCTTCATACTTTATTTTTTATATATAAATTATTATTTCTAATTTTTAGATCATTATCCACAAAAACGTACACAGGAAATGTAAAATCTTATAACGTATGATGTACGTTTTGATAAGTGCATCATACTGTAAGCCGCCGAATTAATCGTCATGGACCATGATTCCACATTGTTTCCATGACATTATAGAGAGAAAGTTTATTATTCAAACAGATTTTAAATTATGTAATATACATAATTTAAAACTATTAAACGATCATCTTAATTATTGAGTTAGTCGTCTTCATAGCTTCTTAAGGAACCACATAAAATCTTAGCGTTTAAAGATTAGGCAAATATAACGATGAGAAACAGATTCTATTAAACCTTAAAAGGACAGAAAGCATTTTCATTCGACTTCAATAATATCCAGATAGGAATTTTGATCTTATATAAAATATACATTCACATATAGCCATGAAATAAAACATAATATGCGTTCATAATTAGACGTTACAAAAAATGACAAATTATAAAAATGTAAATAATCAAACACCACGCACCCCTCAATGCTAACCACGGACTCGTATCACGAACAGAGTTAAGTGGCAAATGCACGCAAATTTATTTAATCACTTTGTCACGAACGCGACGCTAGCAGTAGCCAGCGGATGTGTCTTCCTCTCGACGCGCGAGCATCAACTGTTCGTCCGAGCCGTATGCGCACCTAAAAGCTACGTCTGATAACCGATAAGTACCATGAATAAAATGCATTACAAATAAACCTGAAACATTGCAATTCCAATCTCTTTCAAAATTAATGAAAAGGCGTGTGATTCCATAACAACTTACGTAGACACATGTTATTATCGATTACTTTTATTGTACAGTCTATTCAAATACGTGAAACAGTAGTAAATACAGACTGTTAAATGAACTGAATCGTCATTCACATTCACATTCGTTTTGAGAGATATTTACCGTAATACTTTAAATGAGTAATTCTTGAAAAGTAGTGCAAAGCATATAGGTATGTATAAAGAAATTTAAGTGTATATGTGCAAAGAAAGAGCTTTAATGGGAACTGTGTTTTGTGATATATCCATTGTGTAACTCTAAAATTAAAAAAAGATTTCTAAATGGCTTGGTCACTTCAAAGGCAATGGAAAGTCAAATCCAGACTTAAAGCTATTTGTCGCAATTTTTAGTCTAAATCCTGGAATATCTACAGCAACGCGATCATATCAAGCTACAAGATGCCAACTCCAAACAATACAATAACAAAACTCCAAGAAATTAACTTTAATAAATACATCTTGGAATTAATATAAAGAGCTCTTTTCTTTGACTTTACTTATATATTTACATAGTGAAAGCTTAGCTTTCAATACCAGATACATTAGAATAAATTATTATTAAAGTGAATATAGTCTATGGAACCTGAACTCGATCTAAATAGAGTTTATATCTCAGAAATCGAGAAAATTATGTACCACTTTGTAAATATAAAATGTATTCAACATCTGTTCGACACAAAACCACACCTCACAATAATTTGTACACTTGTTTTATTGCAGTTAAAATTAATTTCATTTAATACCAAATAAGCGCCCGTAGTAATATAATTATAGAATTTGTACTCTCCTTTCGAGTTATTTTTAATATTAATTGTAAGACAAGAATACATGGCATGTTTAGTATTCAAATGTTACAAAATGTTATTGAAAAAACATTTTTATACATAAGTTATGATAACGTGGATTAAATGTTTTGTGTCACAGTATGCTTAAAGAAGTAAAAACGATTATCAATACCGTTACAAAGTAATAAGCCAGTTTAATATTGACTTACAACTTACTTCCTTACAATTGTACCTAATACTAGCGGCGTGTCCCGGCTATGCCCGGGTTGTTCAACACTTACAAGTTATTGTACGTGGTAGAGCCACGCTGCAACTATGTTATGGTTGTAGCACGAATGGATCGACTCGACTAGAGTTGGAACACGCATTCCAACTTAGTCCTCAAAGGTGACAACGCATCTGCATTTGATTATTCATCGAGGATAAATGTAAATGTCTATGGGCCACAGTATCCACTGACCATCAATTGGACTGTGTGCGCGTTTGTCACCCCCATTCTATAAAAAATAATTATAAAACTTCATGGTATATTACATTTTGTTCTGTTTTTGAGGGTTTAAAATAAATGATTCCTTATTCTTTAAATTTCCTGACCTAGAGAAACCAATATACCGACGCCACGCCGACCCCCACCAAAATTATGTCACGCGAGAGTTTTTTTATAAAAATGTTTACTGTGAGTTATCTTTAGAAGATAGATGTATGCTGTCGCTATTTGTTACTATACGATCGAACTTTAACTATTGATGCAGCGCACTCTTTGGGAGCTCTCAAGAGGCACGACTTTTTCTGAATTATTTTGACAAGTATTATAAATTTTAGCAATATTATATATATATATATATATATATATATATATATATATATATATATATATATATAATGTACTTTTCAAATGGTGAAAGAACTTTTCCAATAGGTGCAGTGGTTCCGGAAATTACCCGCCACATAATATATACAAACTCACAATTTGCACTCTCTCTTTATAATATTGGTATAGATTTGCGCATGTACTCTGACCAACGAATGTAGCGAATGTACTGTAACACGTTTCCTGTTTAACGTTTTTTCATATTATTAATATTTATACAAATAAATATAATCTAACACGTGGCACCAAGCGTGGCGACTATGGCAAATGAGGTGTCTATGGGTGAGGCCTATGTTCAGTACTGGTCTTTAATAAGCTCTAACGATAACGGTAACAGATTTTACTTATAGAGCAAATTGCTTATATTGTAAACCAAAATAACACGTCATAATACGTCAATATGAAGAAGTGTAATATAAAGACATTTGAGCGATGTAGAGAACTGTTTCAGTGTCACAGTTCTCTGAACTGCAACGGGATTACAACCTTGTGGAATATTTAGAGACGATGGCATTCGATGGTATGACTGATCCCTAGGGAGGGAGGCAAAGCCCATATGTGGATACAATGCTTGTAGAGTCTTTGGCAACTTCTTATAGCAGGGGTATCTCGTTTAGGCCTGGACTGGCTTCAGACGTGACTGAACTGTGTAAGTGGGGCAAACATGAGTTTAAGAGATAACATGTTTCAAAAGATAGGCAAAACACAAAAAACTTATAAGATGGGCCAGTTATTTATTATAAATGGCAGAGCCACGCAGCGGCTTTTTGTTTTTGTGTGTTTGTTTGTAGCAGCACGGATTGGTCGACTCGATCAGGGAAGGACCACGCTCTATATAATACCAGCGTAAAATAGCAGCATAATACTGTGTTTCGTATGGTGACTTTAGAGAACCGGAAACCCTTATTACTGGAAATGGGTCATTCCGTCTTAGCCCTTAAGGGTGACAATGTATCTGCATTTTGATTCTTAATTGAAGATAAATGTAGATGTCTATGGGCTAAGCATCCACTGTGCGCTCATTTGTCACATATTCTATAAAAAGAAAAAGATACTAAATAACAATAATCTATATATTTTTTTAAATATTACTTTATTACATTACTGATGAGCTTTAAATGAATTTACTAAATGGTACGTATGGCATTGTTAAAATATGTTTGTTACAATGGTTAAGTATGTGTTGAGAAGATGAGGTTTTACAGTTTATTATAAAAATCTTAAACTTTTTAAACGAATTAAAAGTTGTGCATCGAATCCGTTTTTATCAGTTTTTATTCTGAATATATACCGTGTAGTGATGGCATAAGAATATCCACTACATCTTATCATCCTGTGGGTATCGTAAGAGGCGATAGGGGAGAATGAAGCAGGATATGGGAAAAAACTTCGTCTTGATTATTATCAAGAATAAGTTAAGTTACTCAAAATAATAAAATCATCCCACGGGTGTCGTAAAAGGCGACAATGGGAAATTATACGGGAGATGGGCAAAAGCTTATTGATAACAACTCAAGACAATAACATCATCCCGTGGGTATCGTAAGAGACGACAGAAGAAAATGACCCGGGAGATGGTCTTAATCCTATTCCTGATAATAATTCAAAATAAAAAACCAAACCTGTCTGCTAAACGTGGCAACTATCAATGTTTGTAATCTATGGTGTAGGCCTATTTTGAACAGTGGACTTTTAATAGGCTGTGATGATGAATAATTATGTGTTATTAATTATATATTATTTTATTAATTATTTTAGTGCATAAATAATTTATACATTGTTTTTTTAATATTACTTCACACGCACATTGCAAATAAAAAAAGTTCATATAAGTATAAAATTATGCTTATATACTTGTAATGTTTATAAAAATTTACTTGTTATAAAAAATAAGTTTGTAATTGGATTTGTTATTATAGTTATCATTTTATTAATAAATATGTATATTATTATTTTATGTTAATATAATAAAATAAGATTTTCTGTGGTCACAGATTTGTTCTAGTTTTCATCTTATCATAAACAACGCTTGCGTTCATGGAAAATGGTTCGCTCTTATAAAGGTGCCATCAAATTTGGGAACTCACCTTAACATCTTTTTATACCTCAAGCAATTTGTTCATGCCTCAATAAATAATGACCAACAATAAACGGTTGTATGAAAGAAATAGCTTTTAACGATAAGATCACTGTACTTACAACGTTTTAACATTTCGCATATATCTTTTTTTTATTATAAGTTTTGTGTGCAAATAATTTTCTATATTATATCTGTCAATATCAAAGTAACTGACTTTTAAACCATATTTTTGATTTTATTTCCTTTTACAAATCTGTGACTTAAAGGAATACTACCACTGCCTTCAACTTTTTATTAGACGCAAAAAAAAAAAACTAAAGACCTAATTTTAATATTACTCTACAATTTCTTTGTTCAATCATATTAATTACCTCTACACATACGTGTAATAACGCTATTTAACAAGTAGTAATGTTGTGAGAGACATAAAACTATTATGAATCGAGTATTTTAAAAATATTTTGAGTAAAAGATGACTTTTACAAGATTTTTAAAATAAAATAAATTTATAGAACACTTTGGACTAACTTCTATGACGTTTTCAACACGCCTTTTAATAGGTTCAAAAACCGCGATGCATGGTGGCAGCGTGAATTTTAATGTCGAAGTATGCGGTACTAAATAAATCACTAAGAATTACAACTCCAAACCATAATTAAATGAAATGACTGTAATACCGCTTGCTCGCTTAGTTATATAGGCTAAAGGTCTCTTATTAAAATTATTCACGTGCCATAATATGTCTCCAGTGGGAAATCGTGGATCCAGTATTTAACTTAAACGTGTACTGATTAATTTTAATTACTTTTTCAAGTTAGTATTTATACCAAAAATGCAAATGAAAATAAAAATTGTCATATAATCAGAAGCGTGTTCTAATTATAAGAAAATGCCTTCAATAAAATAACGAAATGTAATTGTCTACATTTTTTAAACTACAAAATTAAAAAAATAGCGATTTATCAGTAATACTTACAAATAAATCAATTTCCTCTAATACAAAAGTACTAATGGTAATTTCATGGTTTGATTGTAATATAAGTCTAGATAGTTGCTGAATGGTATTTTATAGTTTTCTAGGAAAGACGTTGTCATTTTACTACTTCAAAAGGAATCAATACATATACGAGTATCTTTGTTTACGGAAGCTTGACATTTGAGAAAGGAAAATTTTGAAACACTTCTTTGAATCGCGTGTTTGAATTCGAACAGCACATATTTTTTAATAGCCTCATATTAATGTACTAACATAATTTACAACACTTGTTATAAAAGGCTTAAAATTTTAATTTAAGTAATTCACTCGACCCCTGCAACCATTCATTATCATCTCACAACATTATGTACACGAACAAGACATACTATTTCATCTGCCGACTTCCAAAAAGGAGACGGTATTCAATTCGACTGTATGTTTTTTTATGTGTGTTACCTCATAACTCTTTACTGGATGAACCGATTTCGATGATTCTTTTTTTATTTGAAAGCTGGTACTTCTCGTGTGGTCCCATATAAAATATGATCAAGGTCAGACCAACAGTTTTTGAGTTATTCTTAATAACTTAAATTGAAGTACAAAATTTTTTTACTTCAATTTAAGGTGGTAGAGTTGTATTTTATTTTTTTATTTATATTTCTCAATAACACCCCATGAGTGTCGTAAGAAGCGACAAATGGAAACTGAAACAGGAGACGGGAAGCAGCAGTGTTATGATAGCGTCAATTTCTTCTAAATTGGGAGAAGCCTTAGTGGTGATGATATAAACTTAAATCATAAGGAAAGCAATAATTTTAAAAGCAATCAATTTGTTTCTTTTGTAGCTACCATGCTTCAATGTTATTTCTTCAATTAGTTTTGTAAGTAAATGTAAACCTATGGTTTTGCTTGTATAATGTTACTAATATAAAATAAAATAATAATCATTTTCTCGAGTATTATATTAATACATAAAACAATTCCTCAGTGGTTTGCTCTTTAATTTCTTGCACATTTCTTACTTTTTTTTTAAATTTTCTACTTTTATGAATATTTGTGGCTTGTTTTTTTTATTTTTAATCTAATTAATATAAAATATAGCTAATAATACATAAATAAACATTAACCTTTACATTTTCCGAACTAAGTAACTTCCTTGCTATGAAATTTGTCAAATATTATATTTCACTTTTAAGTGGCGCCGCCCTGGTGGCAGAAAAAGTCGTGGATACCCTCATTACATACCCCCTGGGTTTCTTACTGGTTCTTTCGAGTAAGTTTTTTCCGAACCAGTGGTAACCGTAAAAGTGAATTATGAGAATTATTAATCTATATTAATAATTTACTAGTTGGTAGGTTTTCCTTCTAGGAGTCCGTCGGGGTAGGCTTACCTACCCCGACGGACTCCTAGAAGTTGGTACTTATACCAACCTCTAACCTATTTCTGCCGTCAAATAACAGTCTCTGTACTGATGCGTTCCGGTCTTGAAGGTATAGAGAGCTGTTTAACTTCAGGCTGTGAGACATTCGATGTTAGTTCTCGCTTGTGACGATGTACATTTTTTGCAACATTTTGTACGTGCTGTTTCCAACTCAAATGCGTATCCAGGTCTATTCCCATCAAAGTAGCAAAGTTAACGGTATCTATTTTTGTGTTTTTATAGCTATAAGATATTTGTACAGCAGTTTTTTGGTAGGGTTTGAATTAAATAATTTACTTTTATTAAGGTTAATTTGTAGATTATGTAATTCTAGCCAGTTAGTAATTTTATCTAATGTATAGTTCAATTTTGTTGCTAAGTCAGTGGAATTAGTGCAAGAGATTAATATAGAGAGAGAGATGTCATCGGCAAAGATCACACATAGATCGTTCAGTGTGTTTGGGAGATTATTCATGTAAACAAGAAACAAATGCATCCTGAAACACTACGTTGTGGGATAGAACCAGTAATGACAGTTGCATCAGATCTAACATGAGTAATTTTGCCAGTCTCAAAGTTAGTATTTTCAATTAGTATATATTGGAAGCGATTATGAAGATAGGATTTAAACCAATTGTGAACTACGCCCCTAATTTCTGTTGGATATAGTTTATCCAATAGAGTTCCATAACAAACTCTGTCATAGGCTTTCCTCATATCGACCTACTGCGAATATTTTGCTTTCGATTACGTCTAAGATGTTTTTTACGTATTTATAAATTGCTAAGGTGGTAGAGTGGTATTTTCTAAAGTCATTTTTGTTTTCATGTAAAATTTTAAAATTGTTCATAAAATGATAGCCGATTCCAAAATTTAAGCCGACGTAGGTAACATGGCTATAGGTCGATAATTATTTATGTCAGTAAGTTCACCCTTTTTATGCACGGGTTTGATTAGGGATATTTAGAGTGCATCTGGGAAGAGACCTTTTAAAAAAGATTGGTTTGCAAGTATTGTATAGGAGATTGTTAACAAACCAGCACAACTTTTTATCAAAGTAGGAGAAATTTCATCAATACCGAAGGATGATTTATTTTTGAGAATTTTTATTATGGTATTCATTTCATTAGTTTCTACTGGGCTTAAAAAGATAGTATTTTCGATAGTTTTTGCTAAAGGTGTTCTATTTAAATGATTGTAATTTGAGTGTATATTTCGAATAGATGTAAAAAAACCGGCCAAGTGCGAGTCGGACTCGCGCACCTAGGGTTCCGAACAAATCCGTAGGTATACAAGTTTAAAATTATTAAAAATATTTTTATTATATGATGTAACTAAAAATTTACACTTTTCGCAATTTTTCCTTTATCTGTGCAATAATACGTTGCTTCGTACCAAATTTTAAGATTCTGAGTTCACGGGAAGTACCCTGTAGGTTTTAATTGCCTTGCGAATGTCGAAAATTTGCGGCATAAGCGGCCGTATCTTTTGATTGCGTTGGCTTAGAAGTTTGATTTTTCACAGCTCCAAGGGACAGTAGACGTGAGTATTTGATATGAATTTCAGCTTGATACCTCCACGCGTTCCTGAGAAAAAGGATCTTGACAGACAGACAGACGGACAACAAAGTGATCCTATAAGGGTTCCGTTTTTTCCTTTTTAGGTACGGAACCCTAAAAAGTATTTAATGTGTTCGCTAATATTTTAGAACCACATAATAAATGTTTAGCTGGTATTTTAAGTTGCACATTTTTATATTTTCTTGTATTTGTGTTTGTCTCGTTATTTATAATCTGCCACATAGTTTTAGTTTTATTTTGAGAATTTTCGAATTTATATTTGTTGAATTTAATTTATATATATATATATATATATATATTTATATATATATATATATATAATTTTTGGATATAATGATGCCTTTTTTTAATATTTTACAATACTGTTTACACCCGTTGTGATATTTAAAATTTCTATTTTTGATTTTACAAACTACTTACAATAGTTTTAAAAATCTTTTATATTGACACGATGTTATGATCCATGATTCTTATAAAACTTCATACATCCATCAATTACGGCTTATAAACATCTACTACTGAACATAGGTTAGAAACCGCAGTTTTTTACCATTTTGAGTTGTTTCAGGAAGAGGCTGCTGCTTATCCTACGTTTGTTACCCTTTGTCGCCTCTTACGACACCAGTGGGACTATTTGTGTGGTGAATATTCTTACATCGCCAATACATGGTCACGGTCTAATTGTTTTTTATAATATAGGGTGACAAACGAGCACACAGTCCACCTGTTGGTAAGTGATTGCTGTGGCCCATAGAGATCTACATCTATCCTCGTTTGCGAATCAAAATGCAGATGCGTTGTCACCCGTGAGGACTAAGATGGAATGCCTCTTTTCCAGTAAAATGGGTCTCCGGTTTTCTACACTCACCATACGAAACACAGCAGTGTTAAGCTGCTATTTTACGCTGGTATTCTGTGGGAGCGTGGTCTTTCCCCGGTCGAGCTGACCCATTCGTGCTACAACTATACCAGTAATATAGCTGCAGCAAGGCTCTACCATGTGTAGAGCCATGCTGCAGCTCAAGGCTCTACCACGTGTAGAGCCATGCTGCAGCTGCATGCTAATTGGTCGGTTATAAAGTTTAAACATTTCAAATAGAAGTGTAAAAATAGATGGGTGGTTCGTTCGGCTGCTTAACAAACACACGCTCTTGTGTTACACCGGCTGAGAGGAGGCCGCTCAAAATGTATGACGTAAGCGCCGTTACGCCGCAGAACCCATCGATCACTCTCCACTAAAGATTAGGGCTTATTAAGCAAGACTGAGTTGATTGTAGGGTTATTATTTATTATAATCTGCTAATATTAAATCTGGACCTATAGTAAAGTAAAATAAAGTTACAGCGTCCCACTGCTGGGCACAGGCCTCCTCCCATTTCTGAGAAGGTTTTAGGGCAAGGAAGTGTCCGCCGCGCTGCCCTAATGCGTGTTGGCGAACTTCATATGTCTTCGAAAATATTTTTTTTCTTTTACTCAGACATGCAGGTTTCCTCACGATGTTTTCCTTCACCGCCGAGCACGTGGTAAATCAGCACTTAAAATTGCAATTAACAATTTCACTGGACCTATAGGTTTGTTATATATTAAAATGTATATCTTTTTAAAAAGAACATTATAAACCTTTCGTGTACCTATTAATCGAAGTTTTAGCTATATGTAACACTACATAGGCCTTTAATTTTTCTGTACCCAAATCTGGCAGCCCGAAACAGAGACACAATGTTAACGTAAGCTCTTGAGTAGGCCATGTCTTGTAGGACTGGTTTATGTTTTTAGTTTGAGGTTCTTATAATATTATGATAATATGGGTTATAGTGGCTATTTCTCAACATTGGGAAAAAAACTCTATGTATACTATCTATACAATAACTCCGACTAACTTTATAATTTCGCAAATGTTTTTGGGTTGAATTGAATTTTCTCCAATAGCATAATAAGTTAAGTGTTAATCAATTTTTTCAAACAAAAAAAGGTACCTTAGTAAGTTGAGGTAATGAGACTTTCCTTAAAACTGTAACTGCCTCGTTGGTCTATTAGTCGTTAGCGGAACAGCCGATCATGAGGTCCCAGGTTCAAATACCGCGACGGGCCAAAATCAGTTTCAGGGGTCCTGTCAAAAAAATCTCAGTAGCAGCCCGAAGTTAGGAAGTTGGCGGTGTTGTACTCCCTCGTACCTCGAAAAGCATGTAAAGCTGTTAGTCCTGCGCTTGATCTCTCTTTGGTCTCGTCGGAGTTTGTCTTATCAGACTAATTACACATACGAACTTCATCACAAACCCAACAATGAATGGTCATCTTGGTTTTTTTTTATAGGAAAGGGGGCAAACGAGCGTGCGGCTCACCTGATGGTAAGTGACTACAGCCACCCATGAACAACTGCAGCACCAGGGGAATTGCAGATGCGTTATCGGCCTTTTAAAAAGAAGTAGTCTCTTTTCTTGAAGGGCCCTAAGTGGCATCGGTCTGGAAAAATCGCTGGTGGTAATTGATTCCACAAGGAAATTGTGCGAGGCAGAAAACTTTTAAATCACACAGTGGCGGACCGCCAATCATCCAGATGGTATGGATGGTATGCATTAAAAGAAATTATCTACTAAAATATAATTTCGACTATATGGGGTAGTGGATATTCTGAAACCACCATTACACGGTGGTGACTTGAGAATATCCACTAACTGATACAATACTGGGTAATAATAATTTAAATAGTGAGGGTAGTTTATAATGAATGACAGTCAAAAACTGTCCCTGAGATGCATCTCAGAAGTTAACAAGCTACTGTGAGATTATTTTTGGTAAAAAGCTCTAAATCACCGCAACCATCAGCCCGGGTTCCGCTAAGTATGCAAGCCGATAAGAAGATTACGGAGTGACCTCCATTACGATGAACATATTTGGAAAAACAGAATAGAACGTGTCTTAACACAACACAAGGTAAAATTTACTCTTTAAAAGGATTTTATTGCTTTTTAAATAATTGTAACGTGTAGTATTCTTAAGTTGTTGTTTGAATGCAAATTAAATACCCAGTAGTAATAATGAAATTAGTAAAATTACATGTATATATACGAGTATAATCTATATTAATACGCGAAGGGAAAGCTTTGAAATTTTTTTGAGCATATTGCGCGCTCAGAGGATTGTGAGATTTGGCATAGTTAAAGTTTATATAGAGTTCAGAAAACAAACATTCATATTTATATTTGTTACAAAATATTAAATAAAATAAAACAAAATAAAACATAATACATATGTATATACATACGACATTATGAGAATAAATTTAAATATGACCGTGTATAACATAGGCAATTTTTTATCCGCTTACGGAAGAGTAAAAAAAGGATTATGTTTATCCTTTTTTTTAAGTTTATTGTCATTATGGCTGCTGATGGTTTTGTTAATCCTAAAGAGGATTCAGTTATACGTATAAAAATCTATATAAAAATGTATGTGTGAAAATGAAACTCATCGCGCTACCAACCAGTAAGGGCAGAATAACGTCTGCTAAAAAAATCCTTAAATTCGCAATAAAAATTATTAAAGTTCACTTATCGGGATAAAAAATTATGCTATCTCTCAAGTTGGACCAAACTGCACACAGTGTGCAAAATTTCATCGAAATCAGTTTAATAGTTTAGGAGTTCATCGCGGACAAACAATTTGACACGAAATTTTTATATATAAAGATATATTTGAGATAAATGTCGCATTCCGCCTGTGGCACCGCTCTCGAGCGGTCGCGTCTAGGTAGTCCGCACATCCGTCCCCGTACGGTAGTGCTCTCTCGCTCTCGCGCCTCCGCTGTCCTGCTCGCACTGTACAGTGCGACGCCTGGTGAGTCCTTTTTCGCTAGCTCCAGTTATTACCTCCCTGTCTCCGGGCGGGGCGGTTTGACTGTTGGTCTTGCTTTTTAATTGTCATTTTTGTTTTTGTAATTATTTTATTGTTATTTATTGTAACGTGTATATTGTTTCAAGGGAGTTACTTGCTCTTTTCAGAGCAAGGCCCTGTTCTTTTGAGAACCAGGGCACAACTCCTAGAATAAAACCGTCCCGTTCTTTTCAGAACGGTGATCCCGCCCTTACTGTTTCTTAAGAATACGATCTGTTCTTTTCAGAACAGTGTCCCCTTGTCCCCCTAACGTACTTAACTTACATTCATACCGAAAATGTCGGATATGTCCGTCTTGATAGATTCACTCACCGAAACTTACTCTAGGCTCGGTAATGACCCGAAGGCTCTTTCCGCAGCCATCACCGCCATTCTGGCTTCCGCCAATCTGGCACACCTACATCTGCCCGTTATAGCGGCCCGCTTTGAGTCCCAGAACTCATTCGCGCCTCTCGAAGTAGACATGGAGTGCTCCAACTCCGACTCAGAATCCACGCTCCGGGGCTCCGGTTCTACGGAGTCGTCTGACTCAGACGGATCCGAAGAATCGGAGTTCACGACAGTGTCCTCCAAGCGCCGTAAACGCGCCGCGAAAAATCACACCGTTTCGGCGGCCCCTGCCGCCCCCGCAAACCCCGCAGCCCCCGTAGCTGCCTCAGTCCCCGCAGCTCCCGCTGCAGTTTCCGCGACACCACTGCCCAAGCCGGCCTCCCGCTGTGCTTCTAACCCGACTAAGAAGCAAGTCCCGCCCCCTGTCTTCTTACGAGACAAGGCACAATTCACCCGCCTCTCCAAAACCTGCTACGACGCAGGAATAAAATACGACCAAGCCACCAACCTCGGGGAGGCTATTAAAATCATCCCCAAATCTGTCGACGACTTTCGTCGTCTCACCAGGCTCTTCACAGCCGAGAAAGTCTCTTATCACACGTACGCTCTTCCGGAAGAGCGCAAAATCAGGGCCGTCATCCGAGGCGTCCCTTTTGAAATTTCCAACGAGGAAATCCTTGAGGACCTTAAGTCCCAAGGATTCCCGGTTGAGGCTGTGCATAAAATGCACAGCAGAACGGGCTTGAGGTTCCCCCTCGCTCTCGCCATTCTTTCAAACGCTCCGGAGGCACAGACTATCTTCCGGCAGTTACGCACAGTGTGTGGGCTGTCGGGAGTTAGGGCTGAGCTCCCACATAGGCGCGGCTACCCGGCGCAGTGCCACCGCTGCCAGTTATATGGTCATGCGGCGGCCAACTGCTCCGCCCCACCCAGGTGCGTTAAGTGCCTCGACCCCCACAACACGAAAGAGTGTCCCCGGCCCAAAAATGCCGAATCCCCACCCGCGTGCGTTCTGTGCAAACAAACAGGCCACCCGGCTAACTACAGAGGCTGCCCTTGCGCACCTCACCCCCGCCCCATTAGGCACGCTCCACCGCCGGTTAATGCTAAGTCATTCCCGGCCCTCCCGTCAAGATTGCCACCAAAGAGATATTTTCGCCCATCTCAGGTAGACCCAAGGCCCTCCCGGGTCCCTCCCCTTCTTCTTCGCCCACCTCCGGGCTTCTCGCAACCATTACAGCCTCCAGTCTTTCCCTGGGGACCCAAAAAGGCCGACCCTCCGCGGTCGTCCCCCGCTGCACAGCATGAACAACCCTCAGTGGCTGATGATCTAAATACGGTGTACGCCGCTATTAAGAACATCAACATTGGGGAGATCACAGTCTTAGCACGCAAATTGCGCGCTGCCAAGTCCCCTCAGGACAGACTCCTTGCTCTTACAGAGCATCATAATCTTTTAAGTACGTTGTAAAATTAATTTAATCATTTCATCGTAAGGTAAATACGTCGGGTTAAAACTGCCTCCGTAGGCACTCACTAATTAAAACTCTCTGAAACTTCTTTAAAGTCTCAGAGTTTCATTAATATACTCGTTCGTGAGGTAGCTAAGTGTGCAACCCCACTCCCTCTCGCTATCGCATCCGCAGGCCGAGGAACTCCCACTCGAACTCGCCTATTCTCTGTCAAACGATTTGAACTACCTCCTGGTGGCTCAGTCAATTTCATAATTAAACTTTCATAAATAATTAAATTTTACAATCAAATTGCCTTCGTAGGCACTCCCTCAGCGGCTTATAGCCGCCTGCGCCCTCTTTTTCCCAAAAGAGGGTCGCTTTACGATACGGCATAGGAAGCTTTAAACAGCTGGTTGCCAGTCCCCAAAGGCGGTTTTTAGGGGGTATCACATAGGCTCCCCAGTTAGGCGTGAGTCCCCCATAACCACGATGGATAGCCATCGTGGTATGCGTAATGCATTTTCCGCCTCCCGTAAAGGGTAGCCCTTTTCCAAATTGCTTCGGGCGCAAAAAAAAAAAAAAAAAAAAAATAAATGTCGCTTTGACAAATCATGTCGTTCGTTGACGTTCATATGCTCAGTTTACATGAGTAAAGAAACCGACCAGAGGGGAAGCTTCATACAAACAGCTCGCTGCGAATACACCCATACATAGCACAGCGATGTGTGCGTGAGCTCTCACCGACAGGTTCACTGACGCTCCGTCGGGGTACAAACCGGTTTGCGCCGGCTCAGTCAGAGTATCCATGAAAGGGCTGTTTGTTAGTCTTGCACATTTAAATAAAAATCAATTAATTTATTAAGTATTATTTCAATTATTAAATACTTACTTACTTACTTATCTTCACGCACAATCCCTGACGGGGTAGCCAGAGAGAACAGATCGCCAAGTGTCACGATCCTTACATACCTCTTTCGCTTCTTTCAGATTCATTATCTTCTTCATACATGCACGTCTAGGTATCCGAGTACTCTTGACCCTACCCTCTTCGAGCAATTTGCTCACATGGTCTTCGAAAGTTAGTCTCGGTCTACCTCGACACCTTTTAATATTAACTTTCGCGCTATATATTTTCTTCACCATTCGGTCTTCACTCATTCGCTCAACGTGCCCAAACCACCGAAGCACGCCCTTATCAATTTTTGTGATAAGGTCATCTTTCAAACCTGCCATATTGCGAATCTCTTCGTTTCGCTTTCGCTCGGCCATGGTAACGCCGCACATTTTACGAAGAGATCGCATCTCCACTGCATTTAACTTGCTTTTATGCTTCTTCTGGCATATCCAGGTTTCGCTGCCATATAACAAAGTCGGTACCAACACTGTGTTATGTATTGCAAGGCGTGCACTCTTCACTACGCCTTGCCTTTTGACTAACGCAGTCAGGGCACCATTGACTTTGTTCCCGGCAGCGACACGCCTGTCCACATCTAAATCACATCTTCCATCCCGGCTAAAAGCACTCCCCAAGTATACAATTTCATTTACTTGTTCTAGACATTCCTGATTTACCCATATTTCACACTTCGTTCTCTCTTCATCCCTTTCAAGACCGACTTTAATAATTGGTATTAAAATACTTAATACCAATTATTAAATAATTGGTATTAAGTATTTTAATTAAAATAATTAAGAATTAAGTTATTATAAATTTATATAGGTTAATTATATGTGTTCTGTATAAACAAAAATGCCTAATAGTTGTACAGTATGTATGAATAAATGTAGAGAAAATAAGGATATTTCCTTTTTTTTGTACCCGAGAGATCAAGTGAAGTAAGTACCTTTTTAAGTATTATATACTACTACTTAAAAAGGTTACTAGGTAATTACATTGATAGGTAAGTGAGAATGTATTAGACAGGTACGTCGCCGAGTGATGAAGTCGGTCTCACTTACTTGAAACGTTAGTCAGTTTAACCTTAACAGTGCCGTAGATGGCTGGATATCCTACGTAATAAGGCTAAATGTGTGACTTTATCCACCCACTTTAGTCTATACTATAGGAAGCAACCTACCTCTATACTTTTTGCGAGTCGCCACCCCAGGGGTAAATACCACTGCATTATGGTTGGAATACAATCGCCAGACATTGGTGAGGGTGGTGGGATTGGTGTTGGTGGAAGTGCTGCTGGTGTTGGTGGATAGTGTTGCTGATAGTGTCAGTGGTGGTGGAGGTGGTAGTATCGTAGGTAGTGGTAGTAGGCAGTGGACCAACAGTGGCTCCAGTAACACCAATTTCATTACCACCATTACTATAACCACCACCACCACCACCGCCACTGCTCACGACCACCATCACAGCCATTACTAGCACCACCGCCACTTACACCAAAACTTTTGATTTCGAACAATTGATATATATGTTGTTACATTAATATAAGTTATAATTAATACACATGTTGTCTTATGCTATACAATATTTTTATTTTTTTCCTTAAATTTTTCACATGCATCATGTGACAACCCTATTAGAATAGGTATACACTTTCAACGTTGTTAAGAAGCTTCCCCTCTGGTCCTTACTCTTTACTCTGTGGTTTACATGAGTAAGTCCTTACTCTTTACTCTGTGGTTGTACGTTAATACTGGTTAACTGCCCTGGCCAATGTCAACACTTTATAGTAGTATGTGGTCAAGCAGTGTATATTTTTTATTTTGTATATTAATAGCAATTTAAAACGAAATACAACTTGCTTTATATACAAACCTAAAAATTTAATGAATTACGGTCAAATTTCGAACACTAATCTACTAGTATGTATGCAGGGTTATTTTGGTGTAACCGACCAAATTTTCAGAGAATTTGTAGAATAAGTAATATAGGCAAATGGTGAAGAAAAATGTATAATAAACCGGCAAAGTGCGAGTCGGACTCGCGCACCGAGGGTTCCGGACAAATCTGTAGGTATATAAGTTTAAAATTATTAAAAATATGTTTAATATATGATGTAACTAAAAATTTATGCTTTTCGCAATTTTTCCTTTATCTGTGCTATAAAACGTTGCTTCGTACCAAATTTCAAGATTCTTAGTTCACGGGAAGTACCCTGTAGGTTTTGATTCCCTTGCGAATGTCGAAAATTTACGGCATAAACGGCTGTATCTTTTGATTGCGTTGGCTTAGAAGTTTGATTTTTTCACAGCTCTAATGGACAGTGGACTTGAGTATTTGATATTAATTTCAGCTTGATACCTCAACGCGTTCCTGAGAAAAAGGGTTTTGACAGACAGACGGACAGACACGGACGGACAACATAATGATCCTATAAGGGTTCCGTTTTTCCCTTTTGAGGTACGGAACCCTAAAAAATTCAAAAATTCTGTCCTTTTTATCATTTAAATTCAAAATGCGTAGTAATACTTTATTTGAACTGATTTTACTGCGTATGCAAACAATTTGTAAGTTTCGATCGGTAGGCAAAAACGTTGTCACCCATAAATCACCTTCAATTTGGAATAATTTCAAATAAAAGTAGAAGCTTTATTTACTTGTATTTTCAAAAACTGCAATAACGGTATTCATTATTTATATATTTGAATTTAAATTTAAAATGTGTCTACTCTTTGAAAAATAACCCTGTATAGTGAAACCTGGATAACTTGGACCTAAAGGAACCTGCAAATTTGGTCCATGTAATAATGGAATCCATGTATTAATAAATATCTGTCTCATTTACAGAGGGATCCGTTACTAGATGTGAGAATAGAGGTTATTGCAGTTATAGATGTGCGATTGTTAAATAAAATAACGTATTTTGTAAACATAATACATAAACATCCGGACAATAGCAAAACCAAACTAAAACTGGAGGTCACTTTTACACAATTAGCCAAGTGATTTTTTGGAATTTTGGGGAGATTTTTTGTAGCAGAGGGAATTTGCGGGTAGAATAAGAATTGTTAACGGTACACAAAATATAGTCTCAGTAAAAGAGGTAAAATATACTCGCTGTCTCAATTATAGAGGTAATTATGACGAATAAAATTGAAAGAACTAATCTCTAAAATATAATCTCCAGGTCCCAATTAACCAAGTTTTACTGTATAATGTATATCATTACATCTCAACTGCTGAGTGGTGTTAAGGGGGAGAGGGGGCGGGGATATCTTCTTCTTCAAATTCCAATTCCACTCACAGTCATTATAGTGTAAGAAAAAGTTAAATATTTGAAATTTAAAACATTGTCACAATTAACAACAAAATTTTATCCAAGTCATTGGAGCTGACAGATTTTTTTATAAAATAAGGGTGACAAATGAGCACACAGTCCACCTGATGGTAAGTGGATGCTGTGGCCCATAGACATCTATATTTATCCTCAATTAAGAATCAAAATACAGATGCGTTGTTACCCCTGAGGACTGAGATGGAATGCCTCGTTTCCATTAAAAAGGGTCTCCGGTTCTCTACATTCACCATACGGAACACAGCAGCTTTAAGCTGCTATTTTACGCTGGTATTCTGTGTGATATAAATATATTCACCGAAAAATCTTAAAACATCTTAAGGACACTTTTTATATATATATCTATAATACCATTTTAATATAATACACTTTACCTTATGCTATTGCATTGTTAATTAATATAAAATATTTGAAAAGCCGTGATTGCTCAGGAGCTAAACGCTTGCCCTAGATTTTACAGTACAACCCAACCCGGGTTCGATTCCCACCAGAAGGAGAACGACATGCGGGCTAAAATTTAATAAAACATTTCGAGGTCCTGAGAAGACAAGGCGCAGTAAATGCTCTATTACCTTCTTAGAAATGAGTGGCGGCTTATATTTGTCCAGTATAGACATACCGTATAGGTTGTATCTTTACTATAATATTTGAGCATGCTCAATTTCATCATCAGTCGTTGGTAGTTCACTGCTGGGTACGTTTGTTTGTTTAAGTGCAGTATATTGAATTTTCTTGCACCAACAGATTTGTTATGTAAAAAGGAAGTGAGTCTAGTCACTTTCAGATCCATTTCGTGGCAAAAGCCTTCGCTTATCTTATCGAACTTAGGACTACACTAGTGAAAGTTTCATTCAAATCATCCCGGTAGTGTCTCGACTGTCTACACAACGGCATGTAAACAAACTAACATTTTGCAGTTTTACGTAAGATTTAGTTCCAACAATGACATTATGTAAGGTCTGCAAAAATTTTATCATTATTAAATCATTCTCGTTAACAAATAAGGCTGTTTAAAAAAATAATATCATATTTTCAGAAATAAAGACTTTGGTTGATTAGAAAATTGGTTAAAATTTGTTTTACGAAGTTTATGGCGTTAATTATTCTTAACCGACTTCAAAAAAGGAGGAGGAGGTTCTCAATTCAGCGGAATCTTTTTTTATATTAGGTCCTTACATATGAAATTGGTGTTTTGTACGGGAGAAATATAAAGTCAATTTTTTATGTAAAATATATTTAATAAATCAAAGTATGCACCGTTGTTATCTATGCACTTTTGCCATCTCATAGGTACTTCATTGATCCCTTTACTAAAAAAAAACATGGGGGCGAGAATCAATAAACACTTTGAAGGCGGTTTGAACTACCGCATTGGAGTTGAATTTTTTCCTTGTAAGAAGATGTCCAAATTCCGGTAGTACGGTAGATGTCGCAGACATTGCAATTGTAGCTCATCTAACTTAGTGGTTATTTGTTGTGCAGTGTGTGGTCTTGCGTTGTCGTGAAGCAGCAGTGGCCTAGAGCGATTGACCAATCTCGGTTGTTTAGCAGCTAGTTATTCCTTCATGGTTTGCAGTTGCTGACAAATACTCACAAGTAACTTTTTCTGAGTCAATTTTCGTTTAGAGCAGGATTTGGCTGGGTCTCCAGAGTTCAGCCATTGCGACGAGCATTTCCGATTATCGTACAGTATCCATTTTTCAACACAAGTAACGTTTAGATTTAAAATCCCTTCATTATTGTGTCGGTTGAGCAAAGTAACACAGCAGTAGACATGTATTTGCAAGTTCGATCACTCAATTCATGAGGTACCCATCGTTCAAGTTTTTTTATTTTCCCGATTTGCTTCTAGTGGATTTATACAGTTTTATCACTTACCCCGAAGCCTACAGATATCTCTGAAGTACTTTGTGATGGATCCGCTTTCACAATAGCCTTTAATTCTTCATTTTCCACTTTGGTCTCCAGCCGTCAACGGGGTTAGTTCTGAAGGTCGTAATTTCCAGAACGAAACGGTTGAAACCAAAAACGTACCGTGCTTTCTTTTGCGACACCAGCGCCGTACACATCATTAATCCTTCGAGCTGCAGCACTGGTGCCATGGTAGAACTCGTAATCGTAAATATACCGATATTTCATGTTTTCCATTGTGCGATAATAAGCGACGCCAAAGAGAAAAATAATGAGGAAAAAACAAATGAATGACTATTTTCAAAACTCAAATGTACCAGCTAAATATAAAAAATAAATAAATTTGAATTTGGAATTCTTAACCAAAGAGAAGATATTTCATATCAAAGTGGTTAGTACGACAAAACGCTAATTTCATATGTAAGGACCTAATATATGTTCACCGATTACTCGAAAACGCCTAAACCGATTTGGAAAATTCTTTTTATATATATATATATATATATATATATTCCAGGTGGTCCCATTTAAATTTTATCGAAACCACTTGTATTTTATTTCACTGCACAGTTATTGGGAACTAAGATGTTAAATATCTTGATGTTATTTTTTATCAGAAAGACCTGACTGTATTATAAGATATTGTATGTTACATGTAGCTTCAGATTTAATTAGGTAGCACCCAAACATATTTTCTTCAAAATATGATTTAGATAGTTACATTATTCACAATTATATGGTAAAATTTAGATTGATACATTACCATATACATTATTTTTATTATATTATTATATTTTATTGTGTTAACAATTAATATGTAGTATTCGCGTGAAAATAAAGATTAAGGATTCACGCTATATGTATATATATATATATATATATATATATATATATATATATATATATATATATAATGTATGTTAACCGACTTAAAAAAAATAAGAGGTTTATAATTCGACTGGTTTTTTTTTGTATTTGTGACGTGATATCTTCGTCAATGCGAGCTAATAATCTTCCGCTTGCCAAATGTTACTAGTTGATACGGAGGGAGATTTTGTTACACAAGGTCATTAATTAAGAAGTTACTTTTAAGTCAAAGTGTATCAGCTTCTAAAGTATTACATTAATACACAAAGCAATGCCTCAGAGGTATTTTGCATATTTTTAACTTTTTTTTTTATTTTTTTTACATTTAGGAATTATTTGTAGTTTGATTTCTAATCTAATTAATCTATACAAATAAATAAAATTGAAGTGTCTGTTCGTAATGTCAAAATAACATTTTTTTAGTAAATGCATTTGAACGTATATACAGTACTTATAACAAAAAACAATTTTTAAAATTTTTGTCTGTCTGTCGGTCTGTCTGTTTGTCCCGGCTAATCTCAGAAACGGTTGCACCGATTTCGACGGGACTTTCACTGGCAGATAGCTGATGTAACTTAGGCTATTTATATTTTACAAAAATAATTAAGGTTCCGCGCAATATAATTAAAACCCTAAAATACACGCGGGCGAAGTCGCGGGGAATAACTAGTACAAAATAAAACTAATATAAACGTTAAGAAACATTTACCCTTACATTTACCTAACAAATTAACTTGCCATACATGAAAGCTATGAAATATTTCACCTCATTCCAAAGTGGCGCCGCCCTGGTTGCAATAAAGTTATGGATGTCCTCATCGGTCAC
This sequence comes from Parnassius mnemosyne, assembly GCA_963668995.1. NCBI lineage: Eukaryota > Metazoa > Arthropoda > Insecta > Lepidoptera > Papilionidae > Parnassius > Parnassius mnemosyne. The sequence continues at coordinate 37,524,903 of CAVLGL010000159.1, forward strand.
GGATTTTGATGATTTTTTTTTTTCTGTTAGTATTACTTAATTATACCGAGCAGAAATGTGTAACTGGTTTCTATTGATATAATTTTTTGATATGTTGCGCACTTTATTATTTTTAACCCTTTGTGTAAACGTTTTTATGAACATCGTTTTAAATCACAGGAAATTACATGCACGAGTGTCATTTTTTAGCTGTCCAAGTAGGTACCTCTGCTCGAGGTTGGTCATAGGCCAGTGAACATGGCATTCAAACCATGTACAAACGACCTTGTAAATAGTGATTTAGGATTTGTTACCGTTTAATTCCTTTGTTTGGGATTTTAATTATCGAGCGCTGGTATTGCAGTCCACACCATAAGATTTGTATCAACAAGCATAAATCTTATGACCATTTCCAATATAAAAAGACCTCTGAGGAGATAAGCCTATTACAGTATCGATGTCAGTGAAGCAAGATCGCTTTCATGAGAAGCTTCGTGTTCCAACAGTTATATCAGATACAATAGAGACATGCGCAACATAACTTATCTCGCATCTATTTTAAAATAAATTGACAAATCAAAATGATTTCACTGCCGGATTTTGGTTTGTGGAATAAATTAGCTTATTTCTTATTCAGACAATTTACGTAACGGCAGCATTTTCGTATTGTTTCTTTGATCCTATCATTTATTACTTCCATCAACATGATTTATATTGAAGGAAAATAGTACAGCTCGCAAAGATACCACTGTAGTACGCACGCATAAACATCAGTTGTAACTTAAGGGATCTGAGTTTCTTTTAATATTTTTATCGTCTTCTCACCTGAAATAGGGAAAGAAAACTTTATTGATAGCTTCAAGTTATTTCTGGTTCATTAAGAAAATTAACAACAAATGGCTATATTATCCTCTTCAGAGACAGGCTAGTGACAAAGAAATTTATCTCCATATCTAATTGAACAACAACAAGAAATCTTTACCTAAAGCTAATCCATGTGTGTCATGTTACCTGTTTTAGTATGTAATTAAATAATTGTACATTTGATGTATAAAATATTTCTATATTGGTTTTAATACTATATCAAATAGTTTCTCCCAGGTATTTGAGCTACGAAGTGTTTTCCAAATTAAAAATTAAAAAATCCAAACTTAGAGTCTAAAGCTAATATAAATTTAAAAACTACGCGTTTTTATCTAAAAGTAAATGCTTATAATTAACATAAAATAATAGAAACTGAATCAATACTCATCATATTTTCAACCACTTATTTTTCGTTTATCCAATTATTATAACCATTTAAATTTACGGTTTTTCAAATGACGAACGTAAGCAATTTGCAATAAACACTTATTCATTCACGATGTGCATAAACATTTATATGCCTCTAAATTAAATTAAATTTCTACATGATAGCTTTTGATTTAGCAGAAACCATTTCTGTATGTTCATTCACACATAGACTCACGCTATTTTTGTTAAAATAAAAAATAATTGCATAGCGAATATGACCTCTTCATTGTTAAGCAAGTTTTAACATTAACTTTCACATTTTATATCTTCCATCACAATTTACATTACTAAAGGTAAATCTTCTGCCACAAAGCATAGATCCTGATATACTATCACAAATTGAACTTAGCGCGTATCACTTTCGAAAGATTGCCGTACTGTCGAAAGATGGTTAACGTACAGACGTTAACCATCTTTCGACTGCCCACAATAATTAATCTTCCTTATCATCGCTAGTCGATTTAATTACACATTATCCCGAAAACTTTTTATTTAAAACTTACTTATTTAAAACTTACTTAGCTATGACAACTTAAATTAAATATTTAAAAAACCCCGAAACAAAAAGAGCTGATGATTTTCTAGCAGCTGAACAGATTTTCTTGAAACATAGCTAGTAGCAACACTCCCGATTAAGACACAGACACGGTTCAGGAGTTATGATGCCACAGGCACACACAGATACACATATACACAGATACGCAGATACACACTAAACATATAACACCACTCTGTTTTCGTTAGGGGTTAAAAATAGAGAAAATCTACATACATACACACTTTCATAGGATATGGATAAGTATAAAATAAGGTACGTGAGGGTAACACCTTAAGCTGTACCGCTCTATAAAACCAAAACTAGGAGGTCGTATACTATAACTAATATATTACAAAAAACTAGCAACAAATAGAAAAGCAAGCTTTGGCAATAATAAGGAACGCTTCGAAAAATCACCTTAAAAAAAAAGCTAATGATCATATTTACTGTAACGTCCACGGTCGAAATGATGCCGATAAAGCATCGATCTTTTGATGTTCAACGATATTATCCGTAGAACTCTTGTCTCTATAAATATTCTCTTACTTTGAGTAGCCTTGTGGATTATATTATAGAAACAATGGCATACGGGACCCGACGGGATGACTTGGATCCCTTGGAAGATAGGTATAGCCCTAGTGAAGAATGAGGGAGATTAATCTGTGGGATCCACGTGCGGTGATGTTCGTAGAGGAACCGTATCCGCGACTTTTCGTCGCCACTGATGATGAGGGTGAGTTCTTTTCTGCATTAGTATAGCCCTTCAGCGATGTTTTGGCACTGCACCGCGGAAAGTAGGAAATTTTTTTGTTTTTTGTCATTAGGATTTTCTTCTGTGTCGTGGCGGCCGTTTACAAACATAAATTGCACAAGGACAAACTTATGATAATTTTAATATTTTTAGTTTTTAATTTTAATGTTATTGAAATAAATGTAATATTTAATTTGCCTCAATTTGAAATCTCGTCACATTTTGTGAGGAGTAATCTTTATCCGGGAACTCGGTGAACGGTATAAAACATCGAAGGCGTCGAATATGGTAATTTCTCGTTCTTGGAACTCGTAATGTAGTTAAAAATAATCTTAGACATTCGAACAAATATGAAGAATGTTGGTATTTTTGAGCTAGTAGTGACTCTCTTATATATAAATAAGGACTTAAAATATTTTCACGTCAGGAGAGAAAATATACTTTCAACTTCATTTAGTACCAGATTTCCGAGGTTTGCTAATATTATTTACTTAATATTATATACATATGTCTATGGGCCACAACATCCACTACCATCAGATGGACTATGTGCTCGTGTTTCACCCTTATTCTATAAAAAATATGTCAAATACTTTGATATGATGTTGACAAAACTGGGCTTATCGTTTGTAGCAGAGGATTTTTGAGAATAATTAGAATTTTATTCGTGGTAGAGCCATGCTGCAGCTATATTAGTTGTAAAGTTGTACTACGAATGGGTCGACTCGACCGGAGAAGGACCACGCTCTAACATAATACGAGCGTAAAATAATAGCTTAACATTGCTGTGTTTCGTATGGGGGGTGTAGAGAACCCGAAACCGGCCCCGGTCGAGTCGACCCATTCGTGCTACAACTATACCACTAATATAGGTGCAGTATGGCTCTACCATAAGAACAATGGCTGTGAGGGCATTTTATGTTAGTCCTCATTTAAGCTCGGTTATTTGTTTGTAGTTAGTTGCAGTTGATTATGGACTGCAGCAGATATTGTTAGGTCATTTGTCACTGTAATGGAATAAAAAGTAAGGACTTCATAAAAGGGGTTTAAATGCATGACAGATTACACAGCATATACACCACATATTTTACAAGCTATTACAACATTAAATTGTGTAATTTAAATTGTGTAACTTGCTATAAAGTTATTTGTTATTTAAAAATTCTACTGAGCCATGCTTTTAGAGCCGCCGTATGGTTTACCGTTATATACTACAGTTAAAAAAATAAAACGGCGAATTGTGTTGCCATATTTTTTTCTATAATTTTTATCATTTCTGCCTGACATATACATTATATACTAGCCGGCCAGGCAGACTTCGTACTACTCTCTCCGACTTTGTCCTATAAAAATCCTTAAATGACCAATAAATAATATTGAAGGACACTTATCAGGATAAAAACTATTCTATCTCTCAAGTTGGACCATCTATACCTAATGTCTGATTTTCAATCATTAGATAAAAATATCTATTAACTAAACTATAACGTACTAAATATGAAAGTTAAATAATTAACTATTATTTATTCTATAAATTTTGTCTTATATATTATGTTGTCAGTGCTGGCTTATGGATCTGAAGGGTCCTTCTGTGCTGGTCATGTGAGGATGTTCAAATTCACCCAGCAAACTGTGGAAAGGGCTATGCTTGTAGTTTAATAATGAGGATATCTGCAGTAGAAATAGAGTAACCGACATAGTGTAATAGTATCGGTACGCTAAAGTAGCAATGGGCCGACCATATAGCTCGAAGAACTGAAAACCGATGGTAGAAAATTTCTCGAGTGGCAGACGTAAGCGAAGTATAGGACGGCCCTTTCACTAGGTGGAGTACCTGGTAAGAAATGCAGGAAGTCGTTGGATAGAGGTGGCTAAGGAACGTGTTTTTGGCACGCCTTGGGTAGGGCATCTTCGTGCAGCAGTGAACTTGTACGGGCTGTAATGATGATGATGATGATGATGACGTTATTAATAACCACTGGTCTTGAAAAAGCACAAGAAGATATAATAACAAGTGTGTTTTAAAACTAACCGAATTTGAGTTCATCTATTAGTATTCCATAGTCGTCTGTACCCCCAATAGAACAATCGATTTATTATGTATACAGTAAAGTATGCCATTCCGCACTGACCTCAGTTACATTGATATGCTTTCAAAACAATAGGCTACGAATTTAATCTCTAAAAATACGATATAATATGTATCGTTATTGAACGCCTTCATGATTAGCCTTTCACTTCTAGAACTATCCCAAGCCTTCCATTTGGCAGACTCTTTGCGATCGCAGTAAGAAATATCCCGTACCTTGGAAGCTATTTTATATCTATCTAAAGTATGAGCCGTACTGGTAGAGAACAGCCAACATACTTGTTGCAGATATCGATACTGAAAATGTATTTTGTTAATTATTGTCTCATGAGACTTTTAGAAATAACACACAGTGTGATTCCAAGGTAAGTATTTTTAGTAATAATTTGTTTGAAATATAGATACATTTACTTGACCCCGTGGTTAATATTTTAAGAGCTGTACAGCCAGAACAATTTGTTTATTATATCAACATTTTAGTGGCTTATTTATTTATTTATTTCTACTTTAATTTAAAACATCTTCATAAAAAAATATCCGTAGTACTAAATATAATGTAAAATGATAAAATAGTAGACTAATATTGACCATTAATATTATCAGAAATGCAACCTATACACTTTAAAAGTATAGTAGAGTAAATAAATACTGATCGACTTCTTAATAACTGTTGCAGAAAATATTTTTTAGTGGAATGTTGAGTGAAACGTAGTATAAGAGAAGAGTAGAGCAGATGGTAGAGAAGGAAGGGAGAAATCACCCACACTCCCCCTCTCTCCTTAGGGTACGGTTGCCTTCGAGGACGAGGAAAAGGCTGAGTGGTTTGCATACAGCATTGCCGCACAATGCTCTCCTAGCTCTCAGCCCGTCAACCCCTCACAGGTCCAGGCAGTGGAGGATGTGGTCCGCCGCCGGAACTCACCCCCTACAGCCTCCGAACCTATCTCTGTGTCCAAAGATGAGATTTCATCCCTCATCAAAGGACTTAAGCCCAAAAAGGCTCCGGGCGCGGATGGCATCTCCAACCAAGCCCTAAAACACTTTCCTGAGCAGGTGTTAACCCTTTTATCTATTATCTTCAACGCCTGCTTCAACCTTAGTTACTTTCCCACTACGTGGAAAGAGGCAACTGTGATTGGTATTCCCAAGCCAGGAAAGCCTCTCAACCTCCTCTCCAGTCATCGCCCCATTAGTCTCCTCAAGGCCATGGGCAAGCTCTTCGAAAGAGTCATTCTCACTCGGATGAGGCTCCATCTGTTTCCCACAGACGGTGACCCTCTTGTCATCCCCCATCAATTTGGTTTCCGAGCGGAACACTCTTGTCCTCAACAAGTTCACCGTATTGTGGAATATATCCTCAGCGGTTTTTATCCTCGTCGTCATAAGACCATCGCGGTCTTTTTCGACATAGCCAAAGCCTTTGATAGAGTCTGGCATGAAGGCCTTATATACAAATTATACAAAATAGGTCTCCCCGATCGTCTAGTACGTCTCGTGGCCTCTTATCTAAACCATCGTACCTTTCGTTTTAGACACGAAGGCACGGTATCTTCTCAGCGCCCCATCAAAGCTGGTGTCCCTCAGGGCTCAGTACTTGCTCCTCTCCTGTACATCCTGTTCACCAACGACATTCCCATCTCGTCGAAATGTGTTCAGCTCTCCCTCTTCGCAGATGACACTGCCCTATACTGTAAAGGTATCTCGCTACCTTTCATACGGAACAAGATCCAAAAGTCAGTCAAAGACCTAGGAGCTTGGTTCCAAAACCCGGAACCCGTGAACCCGGAGAAGAGCTCCGCCGTTCACTTCGATTATAAACGACGCCGACTCAAAAACACTCCACCAATACGTATGCTAGGGACCCCTGTCCCCTTGCATACGTCTGCCAAATATTTAGGCGTCACCCTTCACACGAGGCTCACTTTCAGGTCCCACGTCAAAAGAGTAACCCGTCACGCACTTTTTTACCTGAGTAGGCTCAACAGTATGTTGGGCCGAGACAGTAAAATGTCCCTCAGAAACAAGCGTACCCTTTATAAGGTCTGTATACGACCAGTCATGTCCTACGCGGGCCCCATTTTTGCCCACGCTGACCCTAAAATTATTAATGAACTCCAAGTAGTTCAAAACCTCTTCTGTCGTCGAGCTGCAAACGCACCTTGGTACGTCCATAATGCCGACCTTCATCGGGACTTAGAGCTCCCTACAATCCAAAAATTCCTTAAAAAACTCTCTGAGAACTTCTTCAAAGCCTCAGAGTCGCATTCCAATCATTTTATTCGTGAGGCAGCTACTTATGCAGCCCCACCCCCTCTCGCTATCGAGTACGCAGGCCGAGAAACACTCTCTCGGACCCGCCAAATAAAATTTCAACCGACCTGAACTGCCTCCTGGCGGCTCAGGCCGATTCTTATTAAATTTGCCTAAGTAGGCTCTTCCTCAGCGGCTCTTTGTAGCCGCCTGTGCCCTCTTCTCCCAAAAGAGGGTCGCTTCCGATCCGACAAAGCGGCTTAATCGGCCAATTGTCAGTCCCACAGGCAGTTTTTAGCGGGTATCACTTAAGTCCCACGTAGGTTAGTCACAGTGAGTCCCGCATAACCACGACAGACCAGCTGTCGTGGTATGCATAAAGCATTTACCGCCTCCCTGCGTATCGGGGTAGCCCATTTTCCAATTGCTTCTGGGCGCAAAAAAAAGGGTAATAAAATACCAAATTAAAACATGCCAAAACAACATACAATATTACCGGTTAAATGGTTTTCATGTCACCATTACGAAATTTTCACTAATTCGCCCTCCCACGACTACTTTTTTTTACTTATTATAAGTCAGTGCTTGACCACAATCCCACCTGGTGGTTAGTGGTGATGCAGTCTTAGATGGTAAATCGCACTATCTTATCGTAATAAAAGCCTATTCACTCTTGCCTTTAAAACGCCTAGATTGTATTCGGACGGAAAGATAGACGCCGGCAAATTATTCCACTTCTTTGCTGTACGCATTACAAAAGACGAAGCAGACCGTTTGGTTCTAATGCGTGGAATATAGACAACAAAGGGATGAAGACCCGCCTACCGTCTGGTTGTCCGATGGTGGAAAGGAGAGGGAGGTATTACGGCGTGTAATTCCTGCGCACACTCACCGAAATGCATCCTGCAGACTACCGAGAGACTGGCTACTCTGGGCCTGTGCTCGAGGCTGACAAGATTGGTTTCAACCAAATCAAGGTCACCAATAAGCCTCTTAGCACGTCTCTCCACTGAGTCCAATGCTGCCAGGTGGCATTTTGCAGCGCCAGCCCATATGTGACAGCAGTACTCCATGCACGACCAGACTTGCGCTTTATATAAGGTAAGAAGCTTCCCCGGCGTGAAGTACCGCCGCACCCTTGCAAGGACACCAAGTTTCCTTGCGACTGCTTTGGCTCTGGACTCAATGAACCGCCCATAGTTTAGCTTCGGAGAAAATTCAATCCCCAACAACTGAAGGCGTTCAGTGTACTCCAAGGATACATTCCGGAAAGTAGGAGCCAAGGTGAGCGGGCGGTAAAAAGACACGCTTGTGTTTTGAAGGCGTTAAATCTCACGAGATTGGTATCGCCCCATTCTGAGACATTCGCTCAACCATAGCCTCTCTTTTCTGACTAGATTTGATCCCTACTGGCCCGGACGCTTGGTTGTTATCTCTCCACAACGGTGCTGTCATCTGCATACCCATAGACACCGGGAATGAGCAGATCACTTATATGCAGCAAGAAGAGAGTTGCGGAGAGGATGGACCCCTGATGAATACTGGTGTCGCCACAGTATCGGATGAGCAGCCATCGACGACAACCCGGAGAGACCGTTCACTCAGAAAGTCCTTAACCCAGACAATCAGGCCAGGGGATAAGAGTAATTAAAGAAGAATATTTCGGATTTAAATTAAAATAGAGATAAATTTTGGATTTATAGAATTGCACCTGTCTCAAATAAATGCCCGCTGATTTTTCTGATATATGATGATTCGAGTTTTAGAATAGTAGATTAGTAAAAGATATATGATAATTTAGAACCGTGGTAGCTCAGATGGTTGGCGCTTGCTGTAAGCTCCCCAGTGCGCTAGCAACCCGGGTTCGATCTCCGCCGGCACCAATGAAATTGTTAATTGCAATTTAAAGTGCTTATTTACCACGTGCTTGGCGGTAAAGGAAAACATCGTGAGAAAACCTGCATGTCTGACAAATAAAAAAAAAATTCAAAGATATGTGAAGTTCGCCAACACGCATTGGGGCAGCGCCGCGGACATTTCCTTGCCCTAAAACCCTCTCAGAGATGAGAGGAAGTCTGTGCCCAGCAGTGGGATGTAAATAGGCTGCAACTTTACTTTACATTTATATGATAATTTAGTAAGACAGGAACTTTTAAAGAATATCGTCGATTTCTTCTTGATTAGCTCTTAAGTCTGAACTGCTGGACAGGCTGATTAACGATCGCAGTGCCAAATATCTACAACTTTTGAGGTTGCTGTTACAGTTTTTTTACGTTTGATGTAAACGTGATCATTATAACGCCATCTGTCGATATAGACATTAATTTATATATTATATCAAACTAATTCTATTGGTGCAAACGGTTTACCCAGTAATTTTACTCAAAATAACATATCCGATAATCATTTCAATTGAGATGTCGCAATCGATGTACAAAAGTAGAAAAGCCATGGTCAAATTCCATCATGATTGCTTACAATAAGCTATTTATCAAAGACTATAAAGTTTTTAATCGAATAAATAAAAGCGACTTCCCGAGATGTGACTATGACCTTCACATTAATGAACAGTGTTAAGGTACGCACACTCGTATCACTGACGGCAAAACATTAATCATAAGTGTACATTAAATGTAAATTATATATAACGATTTTAGGCTCGGTGGCTCTTAGGTTATGCGCTCGTCTTAAGTTCCATAGTACGCAAGACTCTCCACATAAAATGGGGCAGCGCCGCAGACTCTGGTGATACAAAGAAGTGTGTAAAGGTCTGTATACAGAAGTGGGACGTTTAAAGGCTATTTTATTTTACTTTTTTTTCATAGTAATATTTTTCAATTTATTATTTTATACATCACTATTTTCCATTACCAGAGCGCGAGAGATTCGTCTTGAGTAAATCTAACAAGTAAAGTCGTCCTACGCGTGCTAAGATAGAGTCGTAGTTCTGTCTGTTGTGGTGATTCTTCTGGTGCAAGCAAGGAGTGTGGTGTTGATGAGAGACCGTCCTGTGTTACATTGAGATGGGTAGGTTTGCTGTTGGTTTACATACTTTGGTGTTATCATGTAATTTCGTTCTTCACGTTACACCAGTGTGTAATTGTGACGGGGACATATTATGCTATGATTGAACTGTAATTGCCTAAACTGAATGTATAGTGCAGTCACGCTGTTTTATTGCCGCTAATAATTAAATTCGTAAGCAAGCTGAAGTATTCCCGCTATTTCCGACAAACTTAAAAATTACAGGAATTACGGTCGTGTTGTTTCGGATTTGTTTACCTCAGGCCGCTCACCCTCATACAATATGCAGATCGGTCGAACGACTGATCCGAGCATGTATCCAAGTTGTTACTCCCAGCGAGTGATAATTGTTTTATGTGAGTGTCGTTGTGACAGGCGCTGGTATTTGTTGGCGCAGCAAGACAGCCACTAAGAAAGGATTTCGAAAAATTTTACACATGAGGGTGAAATTGGGTGTTACAGTCTACTATATACTCTATATACTCTATAAATAAAATAAATGAATATCGCAAAATATGCGACAACACAACCCCTTTACGGCTGAATTTCGGTCACGACGGCCAATCTCAGGCCAGGCCACACTTGACGGATGATAAGAATTAACTACTATCCGTCAATATCCCTCTGCAAAATTCATAATTACATTAAATCCCAACCCAAGCATACAGCTGGCAAGACTTCAAGATAGTTAATTTATGTTTTTCTGCTTAGATTGGACAAAATATTTTCTAAACTGAAGTAAGCCGTGGTTAAATGTGGCACTGGGATGTCAAACACCTCAGCCCGTACGTGACCACGGGTTCTGGAAAGTAATCTAACGTCGGAAACGTAAAAAAGTTAATAAAACGCGATAAAATCCGTCAAACTAGTTTGATTCATCATACATAAGTTTTAGGTTAAAATCAAGACTAACCTCAAAATATCTGTTGATTAGGTTAAATTTGCAAGCTGTGAAGATAAATCCCATATTTTGGTCATGGTAGGAATTATTTACGGTAGACGGCAAATCTTTTTATTTTAAATTAGTAGTATTACATTTTCTATGTCAATAGATTATAAGTAAAGAGCAACAAACGAGATTGCAATCCATCGGATGGTTGCAGATACAGTATCTCTAGGTCACCTGAAAACAAAAATAAAATACGCTAGCAATGCCTATAATTGGTTCCCTGTATTAATGAATCGCTCTACCCTTCCAATCGTAAATACTTAAAATCTGAAAATAATGTTTAATAAACTAAAAAATTATCTTCTTGAACACACATAAAACTGCACCTTAACTGGGATTTTCGGGTGCTTATTGTATGATAATATCATGACAAGATATAATGGCTGTCAAATTTATACCTCCCATTTAATGCTCCAACGTTTTTATGCATCCATTCTACTTGTAGCACTAATAGTACGTATTCCGCCCACTATTTTATGGTAAGCTTTGACAATAAAAAATCAAAGATTTTGTAGCGCCTAACAAAATTAATTGAGTTATTTCAGGATTTGCGAAATAAAATGGTAGCTTATTATAAGCTAAAACCAATTACCCGGTTAACCGGACAAATTGTTTTATTTGATTTATCCCTCTCCTTGTATTTTGTTTCTTTATTTGTATTAAAAATAAATTTTATATTTTTTTTTCAGTTGTGGATAGTTAAACTTCGATTTGTTCACGGTACTAGTAATACCAGAAGAAGAAACCTAGGTTTATTATTTCTGCTATTACCAATCGTTCTCACCTAAAATCTTTTCCACTTGCGAATTGATGACCTGCTTTTGCTTGGAATCTATGAGTAGGTTGAGGAGAGCTACCTCAACTCGACATGTGCGTAGATGGTTCTATTCGCGTCATTGCATTTCTGCGCAGACAGACCACCAGCATGTGGGGAGACTTACGCAACTTCAATATTCTCGTATTGAAAAAGAGGTCGAATGGAAACAAGGCTCTAAAGTATTTGCCAGAGATCTGTCTGCCAGAAAGAGCCAACTGTCAAAGCTGAAGACCGAATGTGATCATGAAACTGAAAACTAGCAGAGGTCTGCAGCAGATTTGACAGCATACAAGCAACTGAACAGACAGATCTCCAAATATATGCGTCGCGACTTACGCAACTTCAATACAGCTCGTATTGAAGAAGCGATCGAGCGAAACCAGGGCTCAAAGACTTTGCCAGAGACTGTCTGCCAGAAAGAACCAACCGTCAAAGTTTAAGACTGAAGTTGGCGGAATTGTTTCCGGAACACCTGAGATTTTAAGTGAGATTGGGAGGTTCCATGTGTACTATATCTATATACGACATCGTTAGAACCACATGCAAGTGTGAGTAACGATCCAAGAACATGTCTTATCCGACACTATTCCGATGATTTTGCGGACGGAGTCTGAGGGAGATTAGATGGCGCTCCAGCACTATATAAACGGCTAGGCTCCGAACGAGGATCACTTACAGCTTACAGAAACAGAAACAGAAACTTTTTTATTCAATATAGATTATAAATAATACTTATTGAAAGTCACTCTTTTGTTTGATTACCACTGGTTCGGAAAAAACCTCTGTCCTGGGAAGAACCAGCAAGAAACCCAGCGGGACTTTTTTTTAAAATAACAGCTTACAATCATGATGTTACACAAATTAACAACACAACAAATTAGAAATAGCTTGGTAGCGATCACCTCATTTCCAGGGGTTATTATCATCCATAAATTCCTTAATATTACAATAACCCTTTTTATACAAACTTAGTTTAATAAAGTTTTTGAACTTTGAACAGGTCAAACTTTGTATATTTTCTGGAATTTTGTTGTAAAAGCATATACATCGCCCCAAGAATGAATTACTGACTCGATGGAGTCGAGTAACTGGTACTACTAGCTTGTGTCTGTTCTTAGTATTTACAGAATGAATATCACTTATTTTTGTAAAACTACTTTTATTTTTGTGTACGTACATTACATTTTCATAAATGTATTGAGAGGCCAAAGTTAATATATTAATTTCCTTAAATTTTTGTTGCAGCGACTCTTTAGGCTTTAAATCATAAATTGCTCTTATAGCCCTCTTCTGCAAAACAAATATAATTTCAGTGTCAGCTGCGTGTCCCCATAGCAAAATACCATACGACATTATGCTATGGAAGTAGCTGAAGTAAACTAGTCTAGCTGTTTCAACACTGGTTAAACTTCTAATCTTTTTTACAGCATATGCTGCAGAACTAAGTCTGCTTGCTAGTTTTGATTTATGGGGGTTCCATTGAAGCTTCGCGTCTAGTGTGATTCCAAGAAAAATGGTGGTATCTACAAGACTCAGTTTCTCCCCATTTAAAATTACATTAGTATTTAATTGTTTGACATTTGGAGTCACGGATTTCATACATATTGTTTTAGTGCCATTTAAATGCAAATTATTAACATCGAACCAATTTACTAATTTAGAGATAGCATTATTTACTTCGTCAAAATTTAGTAACTGTCGACTTAATTTGAAAATTAAAGAAGTGTCATCTGCAAATAATACTGTTGCGCGCCACTATTAATGTCTTGTACATGGCAACACTAGTTACACTAGCGCCCTCTAGTGTCAAGTAGCAGAACTAGGAGAGTCGAGATCCTTCCAGAAATTTCGGGACCGATATGTACTCGAACATTCTAGATGTCGCTACAGTAGAAGGTTCTGGAAACTATCTGAGGCCCTATATAAGGTCGGTATAGACCACGACCGGGGCAGTATTGAATTGGCGATACAAGAGAATACTTCGAAGCGAAATAACTGCGAACTGTGTTTTATTATTAGTGTGATTTTAGATTGTAATTAGTGTTGTGTAATTAAAGTGTCAATTTTGGTAATTCAATCGGCAATTTTTAATTGTCTCGAACCCCAAGCTCGTAACAATTGGTGTCAGAAGTGGGATCAAATATGCCGATTTTACCTAAAGACGACACGGAGGGTATCCGTACCCGAAGTCAACGCCAACAGGAGACGGACCAGAGACGAATTGGTAATGCAACGCCGCAAACGTCGGAGGGGCAGCTGCTAACCACGGAGGCCGGCCCGTCAGCAGCTCCTGCATCTGCAGCACCTGACTCTTAGGTGCTCTGATGATGATGCTGCAGGATCAGGCTCGCCGACAGGAGGAACAGGCTCGCCGACAGGAGGAACAGGCTCGCCGACAGGAGGAACAGGCTCGCCGACAGGAGGAACAGGCCCGCCGACAAGAGGAACAGACCCGTCGGTTGGAAGAGCAGCTGCAGCGCGGTATGGAAGAACAGATGCTCCTCAGGAAGGACCTTCACGCTACCTTCGGGAAAGAGATAAAGGAGGTGAAGGATAGGGTTGCTCAACATGACAACCGCCTGTCGGAAGCTGAAACCCGAATCGACCAAGTGAACAATCGGGTTGACAACGTGATGGCTGATGTGAAGAAAACGCTGGACGACCTCAAACTTGGGGATGGAATTACAGCTCCCGTAGTAGCTACAACACCTTCGCTACGTGGATTCAAAGTGCCGCCGTTCGACGGGAGTTCTTCCTGGTCAGCCTACAAAATCCAGTTCGAGGCTGTCATGAAAGCGAACGGCTGGAATAAAAGTCAGGCCATGACTGCTCTCACCCTAGGCCTACGCGACCAGGCCTTAACTGTTCTGGAAGCTCTCGGTAAGGAAGTAACTTACGAGCAGCTCCTTGAGGCATTGGAGGCAAGATATGGCGATGCTCACCTGGAACACGTCTTTCGTGCGCAGCTCAAAGATCGCGTGCAACGCAGTAACGAAAACCTGCAGCAGTGGGCCCTTGAGGTGGAGAAGCTGGTTCGAAAAGCGTACCAGTCTGTGCCTGCGCTCATTGTAGGGAACCTGGTGCAGACATTCATCGACGGCATCCGCGACCTTGAAGTCAGAGCTGCTGTGAGGCTCGGGCACCACGAGACGCTTAAGGACGCCTTGACTCATGCACTGGAGGTGGAAGCCGTGCGGCAGGATCATCGTTCCCACCGCGTCAGGGAGGTTGCAGCAGCTACAGTTCAGGACCGCAATAAGGGCTACAGCCCTAGGTGCTACGGCTGTGGGGAAAGGGGCCATCTTCGATCCAGCTGCCCTAAACGAACTGTAGAAAGGGAAGGTGATCGATATCGAGAGGGTAGTGTGGCTGACAGCACCGCCCAGCAACAGCAGGGAAACTGGCGGGTGCTGGCTGATGTTAAAAGAGCCCCAAGGATTTTGATCTCACAAACCCATGATGGGAACAGCCTAATCATCAAGGGCGAAGTCAACGGAACGCCGTGTAAACTGACCATAGACACTGGAGCCTCTCGCACGGTTGTCAGTTCCCAACTTATAAGTCGGTTCCTTGGGGACTCCGCATACAACCGAGAACGCATTAATTTGGTGACAGCCACCGGTCAGCGCATACCCGTCCGTGGAGAGAAGGAGATAGAGTTGAAGCTAGGCAACATGATCTACCTGCATAATGTCATCGTGGCTGATATAATGGACGACTGCATCCTGGGCCTAGACTTTATGAGGAAGAATTGTTGTGAGATCGACGTTAAGCAAGGTGTTTTGAAATGTGGACAAGAGGAACTTTTCGTGGAAGGGGCGTTACCAGGGAATGTGTACAGCCTTAAGAAGATTGTTTTTCCGCCGAGATCGGAAACGATTGTGCCGGTTAGACTTCCACGGAATCCTGGGCAAACTCTTCGTTGTGTACTCGTGGAAAGGGTAGACAATGACCTTCCATGGAAAGTGGCTCGAACCTTGGTCAGAACCGCCGACATCTCAGGAGTACGTGTGCTGAACCTTTGTGATCAGGAAAGGATTATAGAAAAAGGCACATTGGTTGGTACTAGTGAGGAAGTTGATTGGTTGCGTCGGTGCGAATACCTATCGACTGGGACCCCCAGCAAGGATGGACAAACTAGAGTGACCACACTTTTAGAAGACTGTCGCAGCGTTCTCTCCCCGAATGAAACGGTCAAAGCGAAGAAGTTGTTACTCAAGTACGCCAATGTTTTCTCGTCAAACGAAGCTGACATAGGAAAGACTAGCTTAGTTCAACACAAAATAAACACAGGACAAGAATTGCCTATTCGTCAGCGGCCAAGAAGATTGCCTGTAGCACGTGAAAAGGAAGTGGAAACCATGATTGAGGGAATGGTGAAGGATGGTGTTATTGAACCTTCATCTAGTCCATGGTGTTCACCTGTGGTGCTGGTAAAGAAGAAGGACGGCAGCATGCGGTTTTGTGTTGACTACCGCCGCCTGAACGACGTTACAAAGAAGGACAGCTATCCCTTGCCAAGAATTGATGGCACGCTGAACATGCTTACAGGCGTAAAGTGGTTTAGTACGCTGGATCTGAAAAGTGGCTACTGGCAGGTTGAAATTGACCCTAAGTACAAGGAGAAAACTGCATTCTCCACAGGAAAGGGCCTGTGGCAATTTAAAGTCATGCCGTTTGGATTGTGCAATGCTCCAGCAACGTTTGAAAGGTTGATGGAGCTTGTACTTACCGGGCTAATTGGAGATGCCTGTCTCGTTTATTTGGATGACATCATCATCGTAGGCCGTACGTTTGAGGAACACCTTCAAAACCTGGAACGCGTGCTCATGAAGATCCAGAGTGCCAACCTCAAGTTGAGTCCAAAGAAGTGCTCACTATTCAAACGGCAAGTTAGTTTTTTGGGGTATGTAGTTTCGGAAGAAGGTATCCGCACGGATCCAGAGAAAATTGCTGCTGTCAAGGAGTGGCCGGTCCCAATAGACAAGACACAGGTTAGAGCATTTTTGGGTTTGTGCTCTTATTATCGGCGATTTGTGAAGAACTTTGCAGATATAGCCAAACCTCTGCACAAGCTAACAGAGGAGAAGCGACAATTCTGCTGGGATGAAAGTTGCGATATTGCATTCCAGGAGCTCAAGAACCGTCTGTGCAAAACACCTATTTTGGGGTACCCTGATGCGGGCAAGGAATTCATAGTTGACACAGACGCAAGTGATATAGGACTTGGCGGTGTGTTGTCTCACCGGAATGGTGATCAAGAGATTAGGATAGCGTACTTCAGCAAGTCGTTGTCAAAGCCGGAAAGGAACTATTGTGTCACAAGACGGGAATTGCTTGCTATGGTAAAGTCCTTGCAGCATTTTAGCAAATATCTTCTAGGGCGGAAATTCTACTTACGAACTGACCATGCTGCACTGAAATGGCTATTGCAGTTCAAAAATCCGGAAGGACAAGTTGCGAGGTGGATTGAACTACTACAGGAATACGACTTTGTGATCGAACATCGCAGCGGGAAATCTCATGGCAATGCAGATGCATTATCAAGAAGACCTTGCCCTGAAGATTGCAAGCATTGTACTAGGCAAGAGGGTAAAGAAGTGGTATCTGCGAGGATATTCAGGACAGACCAGCTCAGCAATGAATGGAGGGACAGTCTACAACATGCACAGCAGGAAGATTCGGACATTAAGCCGATTCTGGAATGGATGAAGGTTCACTAGTGTGGTTACACAATCCAGTTCGCAGCAAAGGGAAATCTCCTAAGCTTCAAGCTAAATGGGACGGACCGTACCGGATTGTGACAAGGATCAATGATGTAACCTACCGCATACAGAAAGGTGCCAGAGGTACTCCTAAGATTGTCCATGTGGATCGACTGGCGCGTTATTATGGGGCCAATAATGCTCGGGACGAGCATGTCTTAGGAGGGGGCAGTGTTGCGCGCCACTATTAATGTCTTGTACATGGCAACACTAGTTACACTAGCGCCCTCTAGTGTCGAGTAGCAGAACTAGGAGAGTCGAGATCCTTCCAGAAATTTCGGGACCGATATGTACTCGAACATTCTAGATGTCGCTACAGTAGAAGGTTCTGGAAACTATCTGAGGCCCTATATAAGGCCGGTATAGACCACGACCGGGGCAGTATTGAATTGGCGATACAAGAGAATACTTCGAAGCGAAATAACTGCGAACTGTGTTTTATTATTAGTGTGATTTTAGATTGTAATTAGTGTTGTGTAATTAAAGTGTCAATTTTGGTAATTCAATCGGCAATTTTTAATTGTCTCGAACCCCAAGCTCGTAGCAATACTATATCATGGTTATCCCCTACTATGTAAGGTAAGTCATTAATGTATACAAGAAACAGAAAGGGGCCGAGAATTGAGCTTTGAGGCACGCCCATTTGTACCATAGATCCGGAAGAGCTCATATTGTTAATGACAACTTTTTGCGTTCTCTTACTTAAATATGAAATAATTAATTTAAGGGCATCACTTCTTACACCGTAGTGTTGAAGTTTCCTGATTAATGTTTCATGGTGAACACAATCGAAGGCCTTGGATAGGTCACAAAATATACCCAAAGCATCCTGTGAATTCTCCCATGCATTAAAGATATATTTAATCAGCTCAACACCGGCATCAGTTGTCGAGCGACCCCTTGTGAAACCAAATTGTTTTTTATGAAGTAAATTATTTATATTAAAAAAATTTAACATTTGAACAAGAACAATTTTTCAAAAATCTTACTAAGTGTTGGTAGTACAGAAATAGGTCTAAAATTGGCGGGGTCTAATGTAATACCAGATTTAAATAAAGGTATTACTTTACTATGCTTCATTAAATCAGGAAACACACCAGATTCGATACTAGTATTAAAAATAATAGCTAAATGAGGCGCGATTGTATCTATTATAGACGCAATAACTTTTACGGAAATCCCCCACAGATCCGCAGTTTTCTTAACATCAATAGTTTTAAAATATTTTACAATATCTTTTGATGACACTTTATGAAATGTAAAATTCTTTGTACACACATTTACATTTTGTTTAAGTAATGATTCGGCGACGGCAGGAGAAGAATTCAGTGGCTTAGTGGTCAAGATCGGAATATCAGTAAAATATTTCTCAAAAACCATTGCTACGTCCTGATCTGATACAGTTAATTTGTTGTTAACACTTAACTGGTAATTTGAATTGCGAGAGTTGAAATACAGCATTACAAATACAGCTTTTCAATTCCGTCCTTCACGCAAACTCGATAACTTACAGCCTCCCGAACAAGCCGGTTTCCGAAAAAGCTTTAATTTCATAGACCACACACATACCCTTCGGAAAATCGCACATAAGACCAAAGAGTATAGTCTGCCCCTTTGCTTTGCATATGTGGACTACGAGAAAGCCTATGATTCTGTCGACATTTGGGCGGTGCTGCAGTCACTTTAGCGTTACCAAGATGATTGTCGGTATATCGAAGTGTTGAAGTGTTTGTAGAGTAGGGCTACGATGGCTATCCGAGTACAGAGCCAGAGTACGAAACCTATCACTTAGGGAGATTATGACACATCATCTTCTCGTCAGGTATACCTCAAAACTTCAAAACAAGATTATGCAACAGTGCGTGTTGCAAGTGATGACATATAGATCTGAGACGTTGTCCTTTACTGATTGTCGTATGATAAAACTCAAGGTCATTAAAGGTCAAGTGAGCTATGGTGATGGCTATGCTCGGGATTTCTCTGTAAACTTAGAAATGAGGATATCCGCACTAAAAATTGCACTTAACAATTTCATTGGTGCCAGCGACGAGCACTTATAACCCCTGAGCTACCAGGGCTATGTAGCCTCTTTCATATTTATATATATATACATTTATTTATTTAAGGTTTTAAATTTACAGTTTGGAGTTTTGCATGTTCACGTAATAAATCTTACATTAAAATATCTTAAATGCTATCATTCATTCGAAACACTAACTGTGTTTATAATTAACTTGAAACTTTCATTATAATGAACTTGAAAATTTCAAAAAGAACATTCATTCAGATTAACGATCCCACTAATTGATATTTCGTCTCTAGTACCTTAAGCGGTTTACTGTCCATTATTTACGGTAGTGTTTGAGTCGCCTGAAGACGTCCAATTTATTCGGGGGCAGTCAAAAGCATCTCACTGCATGGGTTCACATGCAATAGTGAGTATTTTTATAGTGTCAAAACTTTACCACAAAATAATAAGATTCAACCATTTTTGAAACCCAAAAATTGAACAGCTTTATAGAAAATATTTACGACAAAGTTTACATTATAATCGACTTTTACTTTTATAACATCTACTCTAAGAGGCGTTGGTATTTTTCTATATTGCCTACTTATTAAATGATGAAGGACCGTTTTTATACGCACTATATATGCAGCATAATAATGTAGCCCTTTTAACGCTTATAAATTGTATTCACAAAGATTTTTAAAAGTGCCTTTTTATATAAAGTTGATACGTCTCCTTAAGGTATTAAAAATGAAAACTGTTTTAAATGTGATTTGATTAAGTCAAGAGATATTTATTTAACTATTGCATGCCAAACTAAAGACAGTCCATTAGGATTTTAGACAAACAAAACAAAATTCACCTCCATTAAATGAAATGGTCGCATTCCCAAGGCACTAATTGAATACGACTGAACAAATCCCAGAATCGGATAGCAACAAGTATTATTACTGGATATGGTTCTTAAAATAATTGTATATCGTGTTTAACATAGGTGTTACGTTCTCGTGTATAAGGCATACAATGAAAAATGACAGTACTCACTACTACACCAGTACCCGGAGGTTACCGCGTACAGGGCTAAATATTTTGATGTACCGAGGTCGCTCTCCGAGATCGTCAGGGATTACTGATTTTGATGGCCATACTTAAAGTACGTACTTTAGACCTGTAGTTCTGAAAACAACTCGTTGCAGACAAAGATTGGATGTAGGCTATGCAGTGTCAAGGTTGCAGGAAAAACCGCAACAAAGTCAGCTTCTAAGAATTTTTATTTGATTTTTCTAATTCCAGTAATCGCGAAATATTAATCAAGTACTCTGACCACAAGAGACTGGCGTTTATTTTGTATAGCATTATTTGAAGGCGGTATAGTAACGGTAGCGAGTAGTTGAGAAATGATTTTATCTTTTATATCAAAGCATATTTGCATTCGATCCATGACATCGTAAGCGCGTGTGCCGTTTGAAATAAACGGTTGTAATCGTCTTGTTTCTTACTTTTTTGCCAAATAAATCTTTTCGACGTTTAAGCGTATGTATAACGCTTACCTGTTTACATGATCTGCATAACGCTAAAGTGTGAAGAAATAATGTTTTGTAACAATGCGAATTTTTTTTTGTCTTTTCATGTTAATTTGGCATATTATTTCTCACCTTTTCTTATAAAAGACATCATAATCTGAAAATTGAAACATTTTTTTATTATAATTTAAGTGCCAGTAATTACATATTGATTTTAAATAGCCGTATGATGTCCGATTAAGTATAATGATAGCAATTATACCGTAGTCATGAAAGGTCAACTGTTTTTTTTTTCACAATAAGTAATATTATGGAAAAGACCATTAGTCTTTCGTGGCTTTCAATCATCTGAGCTTCTTTGTTGTCAACATACGATTCATTCAAACCTCTTACAGCAATTAAGTAGGGTCATTGGGCAGCGTCTCTTTTCATTCGATTACAACGTGCACTTTACCATATTCGGCTGATGATTTAACTCAACACTATAATGTATGGTTGTTTCGTTCAAAGTCTGCCGAACATACAATAAACTATATACTGACGTACTTATTAGACCAAAACATTTACATTTACTACTTGCTAGGAACATTGGCTACCACTGATTTATATCCAAGTCTCAGAAACACCAGAGTCCCAACATTTGCCGAACGTACGAAATTGGTGTGAGAATTACTTTTTAACAGACTTCAAAAAAAGAAAAATGATCTCAACTCGAGTGTATGGTATGTTCTTTCTTTTTAAGTATGTTACTCGATATCTTCCCCAATTGTGGACCGGTTTTATTGTTTATTTTATTCATCATTATCATCATCATTACAGCCTTTCACAAGTCCTCTGCTGAACATAGGCATCCCCAAGGAATACCACAATGCACGCTCCTGGGTTACCTGCATCCATCGACTTCCTGCATGTCTTACCAGGTCGTTATTCCATCTAGTGGGGGTCGCCCAGCAAACACCCAGGTGAAGTGTACAAGGCTGTCACCCGAGAACCTTTCTTCCCCATCAGTTGTCGGTTCTTCAAACTATATGGCCGGCCCATTGCCACTTCTGCTTTGTCGGTCACTCTGTTTCAACTGCGGATATCCTCATTTCTAAGTTTATCACTCAGAGAAACCCTAAGCATAGCCTTCTTCATAGCCTAGACCTTGAGCTTCCTCATCCATAAGTCATCACTGGCAACACGCACTGGTTGTACAATTTCGTATTAAAGTTTTGAAGTATACCTGACGAGAAGATGTGTCGTAATCTCTCGAACGCTGAGTTGAATCCGTCGATTGACCTCTCGGTTCAAGTTGGACTTAGTCGGACTAGTTTATTACTACTTTATTATTAAATAGGTTATAATATAAAAATTCCACACCCTAAGAGTGGATAAATAGTTGATGAAGTTTTTAACGTTACAATTTAGACAACATTTGCGCCTTTGATATTCTGGACTACGGAATATCAAAAGCGCTCAATGAAAAAATGTTGTCTCAAAAAGGTCAAAAAATTAAATATTGTTACTGTTAAAATTCTGTGTTGGTAGGTAACTTCATCTTTCCTATTTCTGCAACTGAGGTGTTACAGTTTAAATAATAAGGCAATTCAGTAAGACTTTAACCACTACGATTATGAGTAATTCATTCTGATTCTACTGCAACTGACTCCAGAGCTAAGCAATGGCGTTTTACCGTCAGTTGGATTGTTAGCTCGTTTATCACCTTTATAAGTACAAAGTGGCACAGAAGCCAAAGTTGACTAATTTTAACAGCTGATTTAGAACTGTTTCATTTGTTATTTTTAAATAAAAATTATGCCGGTTTTCATTTTTATATAAGATCCAACTCCTAAAGCTATATACATCCAACTTCTGGAGATAGGCCTTCTCCTATTGTTAAGAAAGTTTTGAGGCAAGGAACAACCGCCGCGCTGTCCCAACGCGTATTTTATATGTCCTCGAAATATTTGCTTTTAATGCCAGTTTCTATACGTTATACTTTATATTATCCTTTACCGCCGAGTACGCGGTAACGCCACTTAAAATAATAATTAACTATTGGGCGCCGGCGGGATCTTGGCGGGATGAAGGGAGCTATGAAGTTTTAAGATTGCCTTAAATTATTATCTTATGTCCTGAGCCTCAAAGGCTCTCCAATGCTTTTACTCCTATATACCTTGTTTTTACAAAGATGTAAGCGAAAAATAGAAACTACTTAAAAGGCAATAAGCTCCTAGCTACAATGACAATGATTCATATTAGCTGCTCATATAAATCATTTTGTTTTTTACCACTTTATTAGGTAAAGCTTAACAGCGTTTTAAAAATATTCAGTAAACAGAGTTTGCGATAGAAATAATGCACAAAAAAGGAATATACCTAAAAAGCGTATACGGCATGTTGCGTGAATCAAATTTATAATGTTTCTTGGTTTTAACGACAGCAGAGTAAATGTAACCGGTATAAAATATTGGCACCATTATTTGTGTTATGCATGTCTACGTTAACTATCGAACTATCTACACATCTACACGTGTTAATGAAATTGAAGAGTCTGTCTTTGATATTTTTTATATAGAATAAGGGTGACAAACGAGCACACAGTCCACCTGATGGTATGTGGATGCTGTGGCCCATAGACATACACATTTTTCCCCGATTAAGAATCAAAATGCAGATGCGTTGTCACACTTGAGGACTAAGATGGAGTGTCTCGTTTCTAGTAAAAAGGGTCTCCGGTTCTCTACACTCACCTAACGAAACTCAGCAGAATTAAGCTGCTATTTTACGCTGGTATTCTGTGAGAGCGTGGTCCTTCCCAGGTCGAGCAGAACCATTCGTGCTACAACCATAACATAGCTGCAGCATTGCTCTACCGCGTAAAAATAATATGGAAATAACTGTCTTTTATTGAGCTGAGGGGTTAGTTATTAAGACATGATCAATAAAATGACATGATTATTAAAAATTTGTCTGTCTGGGGCTAATCTTTGGAATGGCTGAACCGATTGATGTATCTTCACAAACAGATACATATACTCGTAGTAATGCTCCTAGCGTTTAGTAGTAATCTAGACTATGTTTTATCAAAAAAAAAAATGGAGATTTTTTCTTTAAGGAATTGATAAAAGAAATTGTCTGTGATGATTATCTTAAGTGTAAATAATGTATCCTACCCAGGGGTAGCCAGGTAGCTCGCTAGTTAAATAATAACATTAAACGTTTTTAATAAAAACAAGGAGAAGGTTCTTAATGACAATATTTTAAACGAATAGTGGCCAATGTTTGTTGTAAACAGATTTCGTTGGGTAATTTATGTAGTAATTTATTTACTTCTAAAATATAGGGGTCCAAATAAATATACCACATTCCTAACCTCTAGTGAAACACAATAAGGCATAAAGAGGAGTATAAAACGGACTTGAAATAGAGTGGAATTAAAATGTCTTTTATTCTATATAACTTATTACATAACGTGAATATTTATTGAACGTTAATTTCTTAGAGCTTTTGAATATTTATGGTTTTGAAAATAACTTTGTTCTTGGCTGCAACGTGGGTTAGAGAGTTAAAAACTAATTATATAAGTATAACAAACGTATTCTTCTTAAGGACAAAAGGTCCTGCTGGAAATAGTCACCATATATAAGCGTATACATCAGAGAAACAAGCGAAAGAGTAGCCCTTTCTTTAATTATTTTTGTTTATAATGTTATGGCAGAAGCCACTGGTTTCTGAAACACAGTTTTACACTAGTTCGGGAGACTATGGATTCAATGAAATATTTATTATAATATTTTAATATCAAAATAAAGTTTTTGTATTTTATATTTGTATCTTAAAATACTATCAAAAGTCCATTGCTGAACTAAGGAAAGCAACAAAGTACGGTGCTGATCCACCTACATCCGTCGGTTACCTGCATTTCTTCATCATTATCATCATCATTACAACCCTTCACAACTCCACTGCTGAACATAGGCCTCTCCCAAGGAATTCCACAGAGCACGGTCCTAAGCCACCTGTCCATCGACTTCCTCAGAGATCCTCGACCAGGTAATCAGGCCGCCCCATACTTTCCATAATGGTACGAGGATGCCACTCGAAGACCTTTCTTCCCCATTGATTGTCAGTCCTTCGAGTTATATGGTCTGCCCATTGCTGACTCTGGATCTACCGCGGATATCCTCATTTCTAGGTTCATCACGCAGAGAACCCCCGAGCATAGTCCTCAGGTTCTCCAGCGATTGTGCCATAAGAACTACATCGTTGGCAAATCGAAGGTGAGTGATGTACTTGCCATTGATGTTAATACCGTAACCTTTTCAGTCCAGTAGATTGAAAACGTCTTCCAGTGCAGAAGGGAAGAGTTTCAGGGATATAACATCATCCTTTTTTACACATTCTTATCACTTATCATGTCGTAATTAGAACCAGAGTAACTGATATAGCCCAACGGATCAGTAAGCTGAAGTGAAAATTTTAGTTTGAAGATCTGACAACCGATGGGCACGAACATTCTCGAGTGGCAGCCTGCTACCGGTAAGTAAAGTGTGGGCCAGCACACCACTAAATGGAGTGACTTCCTGGTAAGAGATAAATATAGACATCGATTTTTTTTATTTTAAGTTCCATCTCTACTGTTGGACATTTCCTAATGCATCTAAAGGGATTGCCAACTTTTTATATTGAATATAGTAGTTTCGAGGAATATGAACTATGAATACCAATGTAAAGTAGAAGCTTTGTTTCTGCGCTTCGCTTGGTTAGTGCAGGTGACCGGAGGCAACCCCCATCACACGGTAGTGGAATTCAAAAAGTAAGGAATACCCCAGGAGGGTACCAGACCCCTGGTAATGGAGAATCCCTCACTGACCCACGGTCAAGCTACCCTTTTCCTTCTGAACGTGGGTCCTCAGGCTGCCCCGCGTATTCTAGGAGAGGGGGAGGGGGGAAATATCGCACTATACTAACACTGAACGAGCAATAAAACCATGGCAACCCCTACCACGCTATCTGTGGACTTCTGCAATATCAGAGGACTTCTTTTTTTTATAGGATAGGGTGACATACGAGCACACAATCCACCTGATGGTAAGTGGTTGCTGTGGCCCATAGATATCTTCATCTACCCTCGTTTGCAAATCAAAATGCAGATGCGTTGTCACCCGTGAGGACTTATGATAAAAAGGGTCTCCGGTTCTCTACACTCACCATACGAAACACAGCAGTTAACTACTGCTGTGTAGCGGCTATTTTGCCCTGGTATTCTGTAAGATCGTGATCCTTCCCCGGTCGAGCCGACCCATTCGTGCTACAACTATACTATTAATATAGATACAGCATGGCTCTACCACGTCAAAAAAACTTCACTCGAACCTTAACGCTCTCCACTACCATCTAGAGACGGCGAATCCAGCCTTGCTCTTTTTGACCGAGACTCAAGTGTCCTCTCCGGCTGATACTTCGTACCTGTCCTACCCGGGGTACAAATTAGAAGACTTCTTTGTGCCCTGGACTGCAGTTGGCGTATACGTCAGAGAGGATATCTGTTCTCGAGGCCTCGGCAGTCTTGAAGGTACGGACTTGTCCATCCTTTGGCTGCGCGTAGACAACGACGACCGTACCTGCGTTTACGCGTGCCTGTATAGTTCCCTTTGTGGTAATGCTGACACAGACCGATTCATCGACCACGTCCAAATGGCTACAGATTTCATGCTACAACAGATTCCAACTGTAGAGATCGTGATACTTTTTTTTATAGGATATGGTGACAAACGAGCACACAGTCCACCTGATGATAAGTCGTTGCTGTGGCCCATAGACATCTACATCTATCCACGTTTGCGAATCAAGACGCAGATGCGTTGTCACCCGTGAGGACTAAGATGGAATGCCTCTTTTCCAGTAAAAGGGTCTCCGGATCTCTACACTCACCATACGAAACACAGCAGTGTTAAGCTGCCATTATACGCTGATATTCTATGAGAGCAAGGACCTTCCCCGGTCGAGCCGACCCATTCGTGCTACAACTATACTACTAATGTAGCTACAGCATGGCTCTACCACGTATAGATACCTGGTGAATTTTACGCCCACCACGCCGAATGGCTCGGTTCATGTTTAACCGATAATGCGGGGAGATCTGCTTATGACTTTGCCTTGGCGTATGGTCTGACACAACTGGTTACTTCGCCTACACGGATTCCAGATGTGGAGGATCAGACCTTCCCAGTTGAACCTTCTGCTGACCTCTCATCCGGACGGATATCAGGTTTCCATCGATCTCGGCTCTTCGAATCATTATCTGATCCGGAGTATGGTGCCACTCACGCTCTTCTTGCGGTTGCGTTCTGCAGGCTGCCGCCGTGTTTGACATTATAGGTCGGCGGATTGGGACGGAATGTGGTCTTTCTTTGTATCCAACCCATGACGCGGGTTTGTTTTTTGCCGGATGATGCCAGCGCCGTTGCTAACTCTATCACTGATGTGATGCTACAGGAAATGGAAATATTTTTTCCATCATATGCGGTACCCATCGGAGGCAGATCTCAGCCTTGGTTTGGTCGCTCCTGTAATTACGCAGTAAGCAGGAGTCTAATGCCTGGGCTGAGGCTTCGGCGGCTCGGGATGTAAACACCAGCGTGCTTAAAAAGAAGTATAACATCGCCTCGAGGTCCTTCAAAAGAGTAATTGCCAAAGCAAAGTATGAGCACACTGGCAAAATTGGCGAGAAATTAGTTCGCCTTCCTTCGAGAACCCGTGCATTCTGGTCTCTCGCCAAGGCTGTTCAAAGGAATTTCTATAAGCCATCACTACCATCTCTGTATAGGGAGGATTACTCACTAGCCCACGCCGCAAAATAGAAAGCCGACCTTTTAGGCTCCCTTTTTGCGTCCAACTCGTCCTTCGATGATGGAGGGAACACAACGCCGACTATCCCGAAGTGTGAGTGTTCTATGCCAGATGTGCGATTCACAGAGTGCTCAGTACGCAAAGCACTCCTCTTCCTGGACATACACAAGTCGAGTGGATCTGACAGAATCCCGCCAATTGTGCTGATGACGTGCGCTTCAGAGTTGGCACCGGTTCTAACGCGTCTTTTCCGTTAATCCTACTCCCTGGAAATTGTCTCGAATTCATGAAAGACAGCTTTCGTGCACCCGATCCCTAAAAAGATTACCGCTCTGATCCGTTCAACTACGGGCTTATCGCCATCACGTCCTTGTTCTCGAAAATAATGGAGTCCATTATTAACTGCCAGCTCATGCGGTACTTTGAGGAGCACCAGCTGATTAGTGACCGCCAGTACGGTTTCCGTCGAAGTCGCTCAGCTGGTGGTGGAGGTGGTCAAGTCCAAGGGGGAGGTATTGGCCGTTAGTTTGGACATAGCAAAGGTTTGGCACAAAGCGCTTCTTTCGAAACTTCCTTCCTATGAACTTCCCGAGAAATTGTGCAATTGTATCACCAGTTTTCTGGCTGATTGGAGCATCAATGATATGTTGCAAACTGGTAACATTCATTGCTATGCGGATGACAGCACTGGTGATGTTCTACATACCGGCCAGGCCAATATTTCTCGGGAAAACGTCGCCGAGTACCGGAACAAATTTATGTCTGAAGTCGAGTCTTTTAATCCTCAGAAGATACAAGTTTGCGCGTTTACCGCTAAAAAGAACCCGTTTATCGTATCTCCTCAGTTTCAAGGCACTCCCTTGTTGCCTCAGCCAGTATCGAAATCCTCGACGTCAACATATCGAGTGGCGTACGGTTTCGTGATCACTTGGAAAAGAACTCTAAAAAGACTCGCGTGCTCAGCAGAGCGGGACAGTATTTTATGCCGGCACAGCGCCGGCAATTTTACAAAGCGCAGGTTCGGCCTCACATGGAATACTGTTTCCATCTCTGGGCTGGGACTCCCTAGTGCCAGCTCCTTCCAATTAACCGTATCCTGCGCAGAGCGCCTCGAATCGTCCACGACCGAGTTCTTTCTGATCGGCTCGATTCACTGGCGCTGCGAAGAGATGTTGCTTCTCTTTGCGTATTTTATCGCATTTACCACGGGGATTGATCTGAGGAATTGTCCGGACTAATTCCAGCCGCTCAATTTCACCATAGCAAATCGCGACAAAACTCGCGATACTATCCATACCATCTGGAAGATTGGCGGGTCACCACTGTGCGATTTAGAAGATGTTTTCTTCCTCGCACAACTTCCTTGTGGAATCGATTACCACGAGCGATTTTTCCGGACCGATACGACTTAGGAACCTTCAAGAAAAGAGCCTACTCCTTTTTAAAAGGCCGGCAACGCATCTGCTATTCCCCTGGTGATGTGTTTATGGGCGACGGTAGTCACTTACCATCAGATAAGCCGCATGCTCGTTTGCCCCCTCTCCTATAAAAAAATGAAAATAAGCCTTACTCATAGATTGTCTCATAGGGATATTTTATTTTGATTTAATAGAATATTTGCCATAGTCGTCACGTTTATCAAGCGGGTTGTAAGCCAGAGTGTTTCTTTTGATGAATTTTAAGCTGTTATGGATTGGAATAAGATGGTGCATCTCCTATTCCAGTTTCTCTCTGACGCTTCTTATGACATCCACGGGATGATTTAAGGTAGTGAATTCTCATACGCCGCCAATACACGGATTTTTTTTATATTAAGTAGCAAATTCATTTAATACTAGGAAATTCTGATGGTGATCGCTAAAAGTTATTATGGAGTCAACGGTTATCCGTAAAGGCTGTAATATATGCATATCAATTTGTTTGATTAACAGGTCTTTCGTAATATGTTTTACTTATAATTTTATTAAAAATGTCACATTATATTACAACTAATCAAGATAAGAGACTTAAGCCGATTTCCAAGGCAGCCGTGTTTTAAAGTGTTATGATACGCCAAACTCATACAAATTGCATATTAAAACATTGCACACGGCGAAATAAACTTTATGTTGAACTATATTATCAAAATATGCAAATGTTTAATATATAGGCCATAGGCAATGCATACATTGTATTGCCATTTATATTTATATATAATATTATACATTATATATCTTTATACTCCTCAAGGTGTTATTCAAGACTTGTACGTGGTAGACCCATGCTGCAGCTATATTACTAGTGTAGTTGTAGCACTAATGGGTCGACTCAACCGGGGAAGGATCTTTCTCTCACAGAATACCAGCGTAAAATAGCAGCTTAACACTGCTGTGTTTCGAATGGTGAGTGTAGATAACCGGAGACCCTTTTTACTGGGAAAGAGGCATTCCATCTTAGTCCTCGCGGGTGACAACGCATCCACATTTTTTATTTACTTATTTATTAAACCATGCACAAAAGAAAAATCATACAAATGGCGGACTTAATTCATTCTCTCCCAGTCAACCATTAGGTAAAGCAGAAATAAACATAGTACAGCAAAAGTAAACTTATAATGAGAAAAAAAGGTAACGAAGTTCGAATTAAACCAGAATATATATAGAAAGTATTCTATACATATATCATACAAATGTAAATATATTAATACAGACGTACATATACATATACATAAATCTACTTATATACATTATATATATAAATATATACATTATATACATTTGATTCTTTATTGAAGATGGATGTAGATGTCTATGGGTCGCAGTAACTACTCACCATCAGGTGGACTGTGTGGTCGTTTGTCACCTTATCCTATAAAAAAGGCGAATGGCTCTTGTTCCGCTAAGACAGCGCGATTTACCTTATAGGGCTTCAGCACCACTTACCATCAGGCAGGGCCCGATCTAAGGGCCTTGCCGGGCATTTTCCCAGAGCGGCAAAAAATGAGGGGCGGCAAAATTGACTTATTCCTATCTTCCAACTAGCCATTAGCCATCCACCACCCAAGTTTGCAGGTTGAGAATTTTATGTGCCACCTTTCAACCTACTTCAGGTTGGATAGGGGAAATATTTAAATATTTTACTTAACTGAATTATTTTAGTATAATTATTGAATTATATGGTATCGATAATTTCAGTTCGATACTAAGTATATTTGTACACGATACTTTTGTTCCGATGTTTTTGACATATCGATACTTTTATAAGTACTCGATACTTTTAATAAAATTTGAGTCACATCATTAGATTTGGGTCGTAGGAGTAGGGGATTACCCTTCTATAGACAATAGCTCATGTTTAGAGCGTGTGTTGCCAGTTTCTCATGAATGAAAAAAGAAGGTACCTCTTTAGTAAATTTATTTTTATCAATTAAGTAAAAAAATATTTAATATAGTTTAATCCTGATTTACTTTTTTACTGTTTCTGTAAATTATTTTTGTACCGAGAATTTGATACGTCGAAATTTAAATTTAGTTAGTTTGATACCACTATTAAGTGTCTCATTGGTGATAAGTTCCGATATTTCTCGGATAATATTTGATATTACGGATATTACTCAATCGGAAGTTTTAAAAACAAATTGAAAAGTACTCGATACCTAACAATATCGATAATTTTGTTTCCATATTTTTCTCGGTATCGATAAATCTGATACGATCGGGTACACTAAGTCTACAAGTTGGTTCTATTCTTAAATTTAAAAGTTACATGATTTTTAGTGGGGCAGATTAATCATATAAATATTGAAGCGTGCGTGTGATTTTACTACGTAAGTATCTATCTTATAAAGTAAATTGTACTACGTAAAAAAATACGTAATATTGAACACGCCTTGCTAAAAAGTGTACTTACTTTTTGTTACTTAAGGTAAATAGTAAAATAGTTTTAGTGCCGATTTCACAATCTCCGGTTAGCCTATTCGTCAATAAAATTTTCAGTTTTTTGACAGTTGTTGTATGAGTTTGACAGTTCTTATTTGACAAATAGGCTATTCGGGACTTTAATAACAGGTGGTGAAACTGGCCCTTAATTTAATATTGACTGCAAGTTATGTTAAAAATGTTTTAAGTGGTATGTTAATCGTGTGAAAATTAATATCGCTCCTCTTTTGCCTTGTTAATTCTCATCTGTAACTGCTCACTAGCAGTCACCCGCGGTTTCGTTCACGCGGCCACCATAATTATTATTCTCGTGGGAATGAGTAACTTTTCTGAAGTAAAAAGTAGCCTATTACAACGTCCTTTTCGAAACTTCATTTTATATCTACATACCAAAATGTATCCAAATTGATTCATTGCTTTAATCGAAAAAACGTAGCAGTTTGAGAAACAGAATGAATTTCGAATTTTTAACATTAGCAATGTTATTACATCTATTTAAATTTATTTCATATTTTTATTTTTTACTGTACAGAATGGCTGACGGTAGATCACACTTGTCGGGACGCCAATATAAAAAACGAATACTTGAAAAAGATGCAGAGAGACAAAAGCAAGCATTAGAGTCCTTTTTGAAAAAAGGAGAGCTAAACAAACAATCGTCACCCATACCAGAAACCGATGCTATAGCTGAGATTTCGCTTAAACCTCGAGAAGAAAATACGTCCGATTCCAATATAATTTGTGAACCTGGTGCTTCTACTTCTGGGTCAAGTGCTATGGCAAGTAAAGGTGCTATTACAGGTGAAGCTGCTATTGCAGGTGAAGATATCATTGCAGGTGAAGCTGATATTGTAGGGGAAGATGTTATTGCAACTCCAAGTATTTCTACAGAATCCAACATCTATTTTAGATATCGACCCAGCCACGTTTCCCAATAGATTAACAGTTGCAGTAAGAATATATTTGGTAAATAGAGGTTCTCCAGACCCACTATTTGAATTTGAATTTCCACGAGATATCAATGGTCGGAGGTTTACTTCGAGATACTATAAGAGAAAGCTTAATAACTATGAAGAAATTTTGAGAGATTGGCTTATATATTATGTGGCAAAAAATTCGTTGTATTGATTTTGCTGTATTGTTAGTTATATTGAATAAAATAGTTGTAGTTGTATTGAAGATTTTACAATCTTCAATACAACTAAAACTTCCGGTCTATCTAAAGATGGCTACAAAAATTGCAAGCATGTAGGTGATATGCTTAAATCTCATGAGACATCACGAAACCATGTAGAAGCTGTCAAATCTTGGGTAGAACTTTCACGTAGGCTCAAATCGTGTCGTGCGATAGATGCCTAGTCAGAGAAAATAATTTAATCAGAAATAGAACACTGAAATAGA
This sequence comes from Parnassius mnemosyne, assembly GCA_963668995.1. Classification (NCBI taxonomy): domain Eukaryota; kingdom Metazoa; phylum Arthropoda; class Insecta; order Lepidoptera; family Papilionidae; genus Parnassius; species Parnassius mnemosyne. The sequence continues at coordinate 37,558,044 of CAVLGL010000159.1, forward strand.
GTATGGTTATGAATTGCCACAATCATCAAAATGTTGGCTAAAAATGGCTTGGCTTTTCGAGGTACTTCTGATAATTTGTATCAACATAAAAAAAATTAAAACTAGTAGAGTTGTGAGCCGAATTTGATCCCGTTATGTAGGAACATGTACGCAGAGTTTAAAAAAAAGAGGAGAAACAAGCAACCTACGTAAGTAAAACAATTCAAAATGAAATTCAATTTTAGACGGCATAAGAAACATATTATGAAAGCTATCATTACATCGAAATATTATTCTATTATTTTAGATTGTACACCAGACGCTAGCAAAACTGAGCAGATGACAATGATAATTAGGTACATTTCTATTATTCAATCCCAAGACCATTCAATAACGTCAGAGATTGTAATAAATGATTTTTTTTAGAATTTATACCAATTGAGAAATCTACAAGTCTGGCACTAACAGATACTATCGTGGAACAATTGTCAGCAGTTGGATTGTCTTTAGAAAACCTAAGAGGGCAAGGGTACGATAATGGATCTAATATGAAAAGTATTCAAAGTGGCGTCCAAGCCAGGATTAAAAACACCAAATCCACGGGCATTTTACGTTCCTTGCAGTAGTCCTCACTGGAAGCACACAGTCTTTTTAATACTGTGCAAAAAATACAGTCTTTTTAATACTGTGCAAAAAATTTATGTTTTTTTTTCACTTCAACATTAAGGTGGTCAATTCTTTTGAAGAATGTAAACGGTATCATTCTAAAACCACTTAGTGACACGAGATAAAGTCGAATCGAAGCAATAAAACCACTAAGACATCAAATAGGACAAGTTTACGATGCATTGTTTAGTGTTTACCAAAACACAGATATGGATACCTCCACACGAGACAAAGCTTCGTGTTTGTTGAACCAAATTAAGCAGTTTAAATTTTTATGTTAAATTGTTATAAAAATTTAAAGTAGTAAAGTTGCAGCCTATTTACGTCCCACTGCTGGGCACAGGCCTCCTCTCATTTCTGGGAGGGTTTTAGGGCAAGGAAATGTCCACCGCGCTGCCCCAATGCGTGTTGGCGAACTTCACATGTCTTCGAAATATTTTTTTTCTTATTTCTCAGACATGCAGGTTTCCTCACGATATTTTCCTTCACCGCCGAGCACGTGGTAAATCAGCACTTAAAATTGCAATTTACAATTTCATTGGTGCCCGCGGGAATCGAACCCGGGTTGCTCGAGTACTGTGAAGCTTACAGCGAGCGCTAACCATCTGAGCTACCACGGCTCTACTAAAACTACGTTTCGTACTAAATTATTATAATTTGGTACGAAACTTTGAATGTCATAAACCCTGTTAATAAATTAATGCAAATTAAAAATTTTGACTTAGTTTCCGTCATTAAGTTACTTAGAAATACAAAAGATTTCTTTAAAAACTCACGTTCAGATGAGTATTTTACTCGAGTTCTTGAAGACGCCAAAGCTTTAGCTTCTGAAATTGATTGCGAGGTGTTAGACTTTGAAAATGTGGCTAGACCTCATGCACGATCCAATAAAAAGCAATTTACTTCTGAGTGTGTTGACGAACCAATTATTGAACCTCATCAAAAATACAAAATTGAAGTATTTTTTACATTATGGATATAGCCATAAACTACTTAGAATTCAGATTTCCCCAGATTTCTGAGCGCAGTAAACATTTTGCTTTTTTGTATAACATATATACCTTAAGAGAACTCCCAAAAGATGAATTGTTTGAACTTTGTGAGGAGTTGTTAGTCCTTTGTATGTTTTTAAATAGTTATTTATCTCCTCAAAATGTTTTGAAATTTGTAACAGATTTAATTTGGTCCAAATATCAGTATTGCGCTCAGGATCCTTTTAAGATTGCCAGTAACAGTTGCAAGTGGTGAAAGAAGCTTTTCTAAATTAAAAATAATAAAAAAATATCTGCCATCCATCATGACATAGAATATATTATTTGGATGACTTCAAAAGAACACATGGTTTGCGACAGTATAAATTTATTAGATACTATTCGATCTACCTTAATTTCTTCGATATTTTTAACGTTTTCTTGCGCAGCAGTCTTGTTGGCTGCACGGAGCGAATGTCATAATTGCAGAAGGTTCTGCCGCATTTTAATTCATCGCACAAGTATGCCACCGTAGAATAAGGCCAAAGTAGTCAGCAATTCTTCAAAAACACTTTTTGTAGATACCTACTATTAGTATTAACCTACTACCGGGGCATGTCTAGCAGTGGACTTTGGCGGAATAATGAAGAAAATACATATAACCATACCTTACATAGCCATAAGACATTGTAGGTAGTGAGTTATAATATTATAAATATTATAATATATTAAGACATAAATTGTGAGGATTTTCTGGCTAGGAAATGTACGCCGCGCTGTCCAAATGAATTCTGGCGGACTTCACGTGCCTTTGAGACATCTTTTTCTTAGACACGCATATTTCCTGACGATATTTTCCATTAACACCGAGCGCGTGGTACCTCGCTGAAAATTGTAATTATCAATTGCATTGATAAATAAAGAGATCGAGCCCAGGATGCTCGCATACTGTGCAAGTTACAGCGAGCGCTAAGCCTCTGATGCTAGCTCTGAGCTACCATGGCTCTTAGAAATGAGAGGCATATGTGACGTATATAGGCTGTTACTTTACTTTTTAATTTATTACTTTTTATTTACGAGCTGTTAACTTGGGAGTCATGGATATGAGTTTCGACTAATGTTGTGATCCTAGCACAAGCATTTTAAGTTTACTTGCTCGACGGGAAAATTAGTATCGTTAATAGCATTACTAACATGTTTTCTAATATTTTTTTAAAATACTATTTATTTTACAATACATTTTTACAAATACTATTTGTCATACATAAACTATTTAATATAAACTAAAAATAATTGTGAAGCGATCACTGCTACTTTGTAAGTACTAATAAGTATTCTGTGACACTGCTTAGGAAGGTTTACTTACATAAAAGCTCACTTAGATGGAAAGATATAAAAAGTACAATCCTGTCTGCAAGGTGACTTATAATATTATAATTATTTTTATTTTACTGTAGTAAATCTATTTCCAAACTAGCTGTGCCCGCGGCGTAGCTCGCGAATATAGGTTTTACTTAAAGAATTTGACGTTTAGGGTAAGAGAATATTAACCGATTTATATCATTACTCTATGAATAAGTGGTAACAAAATAAATCGATATTCTCAAAGTTCTAAGTCGTTTATGATAGAGCTTCTGTGTAAACGACGATAGAAGTAGACTTAGCCGGGGCGTACAGAAAAAGGTTACGGGGACTACTAACGCGAGAAAAAGCAATATAGAGCTGGCCATGTGCAAAACAATCAGTATTGACGCGTAAAGTTTGACTTTGCGCTTTATTTACGATCGTCGCATAACACACGCTGAGTGGGAAACACACTAACACACTTAAAATAGGGATGTTAGATGATCATCGATGTTAAAAATTAAAACTTGTTTTATGTTTTAACATCGATGTTGACATATGTCAAACATCGAAACATCGACGTCAATGAACCCATAATCGATAATTGGGAACTTGCAAACAATGCGAACTCGCGAAATCAATATCAACTAAATCTTGCATCTGTTCTGAAGATTAAAAATTTTGAATAATTCAGAATTTCTGAACGCATCGTTAATCTAAAAAAATGTCAGTATGGTGAGTCAAACTTAATTGTCAAGTGTCTCCTGTAATGTCACAATGGTCACTGCTTTCTCTTTATTTTGTAGTGTCGTTGTCGGTTGTCGCATAATAACTATTCTACATAAATTGATATTCAAGTTAATTGTTACTTTTCCCTTGCTGTGTATACCCACATAATTTTAAAACAATGTGTAAGTATCTACACATATACAAAAACCATCGATAATGGTCAACATCGATGTTTTGAGTAGCTTAAACATCGAACATCGATGTTGAGCTAGCGATGCCAACATCGATGGTATTATCCCTATCTTAAAACTGAAGCCTGAGCCGTGGTAGCTCAGATGGTTAGCGCTCGCTGTAAGCTTCACAGTACTCGAGCAACCCGGGTTCGATCCCCGCCGGCACCAATGAAATTGATAATTGCAATTTTAAGTGCTGATTTACCACGTGCTCGGCGGTGAAGGAAAACATCGTGAGGAAACCTGCATGTTTGAGAAATAAAAAAAAATATTTCGATGACATGTGAAGTTCGCCAACACGTATTGGGGCAGCGCGGTGGACATTTCCTTGCCCTAAAACCCTCTCAGAAATGAGAGGAGGCCTGTGCCCAGCAGTGGGACGTAAATAGGCTGCAACTTTACTTAAGACTGAAAAAAAAGTTATTTGGTATTAGAGGGATTCTGGGTATAAAACAATATCACTATCACGACATTTATTGCAATTTTGCTCCTTTTAGTCGAGTTTTGTTGAATAATTAAATATTTCAATACCTCTGTATATATACCTTACAGGCTTGCAGCTTCGTTGGACTCATGGACATAAATTATGACAGTGAGTCTCAATACGATTCACCTGCGAAAAATCTTAACACCGCAATTCAGAAAAGGTTGTAATTTGTACAACGCCATCTATTACGTTCTTTGTGAGAAAACATCCTTTTTTAATTTAAGAAAAACATATTTTTACTGTGTTTTAAGTACTATAATAGAACGATACGAAATATATTATAATAGAACGTTTTTTTTACACACGAATCTTTTTATTACTATTTCTGGGATTTTGTGGCGCCATTAAACAAATTCGAACCTACATTTCAAAATAATAATCATGACTTTCGATAGAATTAACCAATTTCAATAAAACAAAGATTAAATGAACTTGATAATACGCTTTATGGTTTTCTTAAGGATTTCATTGAAAAAAAAGATGTTTACTCAAAACGTCATGCGTCCATAAACAAACAGACAGACCGTCAGATCAATTCTAAAAATTATAAAAATGTACTTATTTAATGATTTACAGTCCCCATAATGATTTTAGTCGCAAATTAATATACTATACAATATTCAGAAACAGACATAACATGTTATTACCATTTTTATTATATGTATAGATTTAAGAGAGATGGCGCTGTTAACATCAATTCTAAAAATAAGAGATTAATTCACACGATTGATACAATAAAAAACATAAAAGAACTTATAAATCAGTGCCTGCATAGTAAGCAAAAAAGAAAGTTTGATCCTCGCCGAAAAACGAAATTGTTAATAGCTCTTAAAATTTGATTTACCACATAGAGTACTCGGCGGTAAAAAAATACAAAATAAATGAGATTGTCAACACGCAGTAGGGCAGTGTGTCATTAATATAAAAGTTAGAAGCAAATATGAAACTCAACTACAGGAATAAATTTTAACCTGCCTTTTTGTATCACATGTATGCCACACCACCATCTATCGATGAAATTGGTTAACTATTGTACTTTAGTTTAGATAATAAGGTTAATATATTTTGTATATATTTATTACGTTCTTTATGTAATACTTTTGTTTACTGCGTTTTAGATATAATTATATCATTATAGAACATTATTTTACATCATTTAATTATGATTTATAATATGATATTAATTTTAAAATGTACTTGATGACTCATCCAACGCCACTATTGAACAAATTCGTACCTATACTTAGTACCCATACTTCAGAATATTTGTCATAACTTTTGATGGAATTAACTAATTTTAATGAAATAAAGACTAAATGTAACCTGAATATACACTTAATAATTTCCTTAACTATTCTTATGATATAAATTAGTACTTTATACGTGATACGTTAACAAACAAACAGACAGACAGACAGACAGACAGACAGAAAAATCTAAAAATGGTAGAAATGTATTTAATTACTTATTTTTAGTACCTCTCAATCACTTTTATTACAAAAATATAAAATGTACAGACATCTGCTATTTACATTTTTATTATATGTATAGATTACCTGCATTACGAATTACCAAAAAAAATATTTTTCATTAAAAATAAAGTTTCATTGAATAAAATATTCTTATTTTGCCTTGACTTTTAACAAGTCGATGTATGTATAATAAATGTTAAAATCATACCACCATTTCCGCATATTATATTCATATGGGAATATTTTATATTAAAATTATTAATCTATATTTATATTATTATTATTAAATTCACCGTTGGAAATTGATCGATAACCTTTTCTACATACTTTTCATAGTATTAAAGTGACAATCGAGATAACAGTCCATCTGACAGTCAAGCTACAGCCTATGGACATCTACAATCGATTTTTTTTCTGTAGAATAAGAGTGACAAGTGAGCACACATTCCACCTAATGGTAAATGGATGCTAGGCCCATAGACATCTACATTTATTATATATATTTATTATTCTCGATTAAGAATCAAAATGCAGACCCTTGACAACCAAGACGGAATGCCTCGCTTACGAAACACAGCAGCATTAAGCTGCTCTTTACGGTTATATTCTCTAAAAGCGTGGCCCTACCCCGGTCGAGCCGTTGTTAAAATTTCATGGTGTAACCATAAGATAATTAGGATTCCTCTAACAGTCAATGATGTCAGTAATAAGACAGTTTGAGAACTATAGGCAGCAGTTACGATCGATCTTTGTAGAGTAAACAGTGGACTCTCGTCAGTAGCTAGTAACTATGTATGTCTTAAAAGTTCATTGAAGCGTTACAGATTAAAACGAGAGAATAGGTCAATAGAGGACATAAGTTTGTTTTTAAATAAAATGTTAACATTACTAATATTTTCGAAATAAACTAAAAATCAGTGTGCTGAGTGATTAACGGCAGAAGGTGGATTCGAACTGAGGACCAAAGTTCGCAGTCCGTTCTATAACCATAATGGCTACTGCCACTTCAATGTTTATATGGTTGAAACCTTTTTATTGCAAATAGTCAAGTTTTTTTTTGTTAGAATATCTTCCGTACTTTTAAACAATGATGAACTGATGCGAAGATAAGACTTAGGAAAATCCATGAATTGAAATGTGTAACAATAATAATTGATGTATATTAGATTTTTGTATAATGGCATGCATACGTTTGAGCTAGGGGAGGTTCCCCGTACTAAAACTTTTTTTTTATAGGATAAGGGTGACAAACGAGCACACAGTCCACCTGATGGTAAGTGGTTGCTGCGGCCCATAGACATCTACATCTATCCTCTATTACAAATCAAAATGTAGATGCGTTATCACCCGTGAGGACTAAGATGGAATGCCTCATTTCAAGTAAAAAGGGCCTCCGGCCACCTGCACTCACCAAGCGAAACGCAGAGGTAAACCTCTACTTAACGCTGGTTTTCTGTAAGGTCGTGGTACGACCCCGGTTCGAGCCGGCCCATCCGTGCGACAGCAAAAGCTGCCGCGTGGCTCTACCACTGTTAAATTACCTACTTTTTCACTTAATCCGAAATTACCTACACTTAGTGTACCCAGATCAGTGACCGAGGTTCTGGCGAAGATAATATACTGAACCAGAACTTCACAAATGAGGATGAAGAGCAATAAGTATTATGAGTTAGAATCGACACAGCACTAACAAATCTGCCAACGTGCTGAGTAAAGGCAAATATTTTTAAAAATACTTGCCAGCTTTGTCTACATTTTTGTAAAGGGCTACATGTTTAGAGTATGCAGTATGGTTTGTAGTGACCGATAAATGAAACCATCCATCCTATTTCGTAGGTATGACTCAACTAAAAGTAATTTCAGGGCTATGGCAACGGACTGATAAATATCGAGATCGCTTAATGGCACTTACTCAGTATACCAATTTCAGTCGAACTTATAACAGTTTAGTATTTATGTAGTGAACTGACAGGCTAATTACAGTACAATCCCGCATCGTAATAACACCATAATACTAAATATATGAAACCTATACTTGTATTAATTTTCAAATTAATAGTGCTAATATAGCTTATATATAATCATTATAAGTAATTTACCACTTGCTCGGCGGTGAAGGACAACATCATGAGGAAACATACACGTTTAAGGAATTAAATATGATGACGTGTGAAGTCTACTGTCTAACAGCGCGGCTGAGTAATTGATTGATAACTCTCTCATAAAGGTAGATTTGTGCCGAGTCGGAGGCAAATAGGGTATTCGGCCTGTTTAGTTAATTTTATCATAATTGCTCGAAAGCCGAATATCTAGGTACTGTGCGGCCGGATACAGAGGTCGCGTTAATAATAAATTTTATATTTACACTGAAAAAACTAAGTGAAAAAGAAGTAAAATTACACGAATATTTATTTATTTATTTTATCCCCTCAGAATGAAATGCACTCAGAATGCCTACCATTTTTTATTAAACAACATAGTGCATCCATAAACATCACAGCTAAGTGAAATTTGCTTCATTATATCAAATAACCTTTATCTCGTAGTTACGAGTTACTAATCGGCTGTAAACAAATATAATTAAGTTTAATTAAAATTAACTCAATTAAACCCAGCATGTTTTGATCGCATCCTGGTTGTTTATCCAATTAGCGCATGTTGTTCCTAAGTTCATTTCGAATCATGTCGTAACATAGATGATTCTAGAACCGTTGTTTTGTTTTAACTAGGTACTGCCATGTTGTATAACTAATGTATATAAATAGCAAAACTCAGTTCAACAGTTTCGCAAGCACAATCGTGACGTATTATATTATAAATGAGTTATTAATAATAAATAATTTAACATAGTTATTTATGACATTTACAGGGTCTAGGATAGTTAAACTATTGTGTATGTTCGTGTCATTCTGTAGAGTTTAGAGAGCCGTTATACTGGCTCTTTTTGTCCTCGGTGGTGACAACGCATAAGTAGCCTTCGTTTGAAGCTGACTGCAGGTGTTCATAGAAAGCATTAGCCACTTAGCTTCACGTAAACTGTAAGTTTGTTTGTCACTTCATTTTTATAAAAAATAGATAAGACCAGACACTGATCAACCTTTCTTATACATAAGCCATTTTAATTACTACGAGTACCATTTTTTGAAAAATTGAGTAACTAAATTTTTAACTTAGAATGAACATTCTATTCAAACAATAGATATTAAACGAACTTAAAATAAACTCGTTAGTGCAGTTATTAAGCCAATTGGCTGCGGCGGTGCGAGCCTTATAATCGAATCCCGCACGGAAAAAGCGTGGCCTACAAATAATTGTTCCGGGTCTGGATGTCTGTCCATATGCAATTTATGTATGTGAAAGTATCTTTGACATGGGATAAACACCTAATACTTAAGTTTAAAGTGTAATCACACATAAGAAATACATAATATATGATAACGTTGTTTTAAGATAAACAACACACATCTGAAACTGTGCCCTTCGATCGCATACACTATAATTCTTTGTCATCAAAGTAGATGACAAAGAAATTATAGTGATAGCTCATCTATCTCTCTAGATTCACATACAATTAATAATACATAATAAACATGTTATGCCTTTACCGCCACAGCCTCGTAAATTCTACTGCTAGACAAAGGTCTTCCCAAAAGAGTATCTCACAAGGGGTTCTCATAAATCTCTCTCATAAAATGTGACATTTCTAATAGTTGCCACGCTAGGCAGGCGCATTGGCATAGATACTCAGTTTTCTTGTAGTTGTTATTAGGAAGACGCTACTACCTCTCTCCTGGTCGTTTCCTACTGTCGCCTTTCACGACATCCACAGGAACATTTAGTCTAGTTGATATTCTTACACGGCGCGTACACGATCTATTTCAATGCATATTATGTTAACGGATAATTACTTTTTCTTTGGATTGCAATACATAGTTTTTAGGTATTTTCTCAATACATAGTATTTTCTTATCATCTTTGCAATGAACTGGTATTCGTGATATTTGACATCTGGAGTAAGTAAGAATTATATCTAGATATATCTATATATTCAGTAAGAACCACGAAGCCAAATTGACCAACTGTGAGTGTCACGTTGTGTTTCTTGTTTCAGTCATTTATAAATTTATATAACGTGACGTCATATTACGTCTTGACTCAGTTGGATTTGAGAGGTAGGCCATTTCTCAATCACATGATTTTTTTAAAGAAAATGGGGCAAACGAGCATGCGGCTCACCTGATAGTAAACGTAGACCGCCGCCCATGAACTACTACAACACCAGGGGAATTACAGGTATGTAGCGGGCCTTAAAAGGAAGGTTTGTTGAAGATCCATCGAATCGTTCCAGATATATTGGTAATTGCCGGTATTTGTTAAGAACAATAGAAGCGATTCTTAAGTATTAGGAAGCGCTATATAGAGTCTTGCTTTTCGGAGGTGTACACCAAGCGAGAATATTGACTGAATTCTCGGCAGCTCCATGATGCTACTTCTTAGTTACTTAAGCATCGGATGAGAACGGGATACGTCTTATTATATACCGCTCTTAATATAAACTGTCACGATCTTAGGCCAACACACAGCGTAAGCAATGTCGTGCGGCTTCTGAAACGACATCACGATATGCGTGACAACGCTTCTGCTCATTTATCACACGAACGTGATAGGATCCAGGAGATTTGTGTCCCATAGGCAAGCAAGATGAACAGCGCAAGGTCTCATACACTACAACCTGCATCATAGTCTGCATTGGCTGTCAATATTTGACACTATTGCTGAAACATGATACTAAGTAGCAAACTTGTGGTAGTTGATTAAGAATACATCGGCGTATTTGGTACCGTGGATCATATAAAGCCGGCTATACACGTTCGCCGAGCGAAAGCGAGTACCAAAATATGGACAGAACATTTGCCTAACCTCGCCATTGCTCGTTGTCGCTCGCCTAGCTGGCCGAGTGCAGGCGAAAGTCAACGTGTATACGGTTCGCTTGGCTAGCCTTACCACCACTCGGGATCGCTCGCCACGACTCGTCTCACTTCAAAACAGTGTCGGTTTTTCTTGTCCAAGAAAAGGCACTCGCCAGCACTCGGTAATTAGTGTCCACATATTAGTTGACCATGTTCACTCATTCAAACTTGGCCAACATGTAGACTGTAGCACTCGCCTTGTATCAATTTGCCTACGCTCACGTTGGCTGAGGCGTGGCCAACTTGTATTACCGACTTAAGAGGTCAAATATACGGCTAAGGAGAAAGCGGACTTGTTCGCGTCTCTCTTTGCCTACATTTCACGTCTGAACATTGGCAACAACGTTCCACCAAAATTACCTCACTGCGGGACAACTATGTCGGAGATTCGTATAACGAATAAGGAGGTTCTTAAAACATTGCGGTGTCTAGACGTGAATAAAGCTAGTGGACCAGATGGTATACCAGCTATAGTCCTAAAGCCTTGTGCACCTGAGTTGTCTCCTGTGTTGACACGCTTGTTCCGCCTCTCATTTAGTACTGGAATAGTGCCAAAACCCTGGAAGCTGGCCAGCCGCGCCGACCCTGCCAATTATCGGCCAATCTCAATTACCTCCATACAAGATTATGGAGCGTATATTGAATGCCCGCTTAATGGCATACCTAGAACAGAATGACCTCCTTAGTGACCGGCAATATGGGTTTCGCCGAAATCGGTCAGCTGGGGACCTTCTAGCGTATGCCACACACGTATGGGGCGAGGCACTCGAGAACAGTGGGGAAGCACTTGCTGTTTCCCTTGATGTCTCGAAGGCCTTTGACAGAGTTTGGCACACTAGCCTTTTGGCTAAGCTTCCATCGTACGGCTTATATGGTCTGATTTAATGGGTAAAGGACGTTCTAAGTGAACGGTCTCTCCAGGTCGTAGTCGATGGCGGCTCATCCGATCCTATGGCGACTAACGCCGGTGTTCCTCAGGAGTTCGTTCTCTGTGCAACTCTCTTCCTGCTACATATTAATATCTGATTATGCCCGGTATCTATGGGTATGCAGACGATAGCACAGTTGTTGAAAGATACCACCCAAGTCCTCGGGCCAGTCGGGATCAAATCCAGACCGGAAGAGAAGCTATGGTAAAGCGTGTGAATCTCACACTACAGGCAGTCTACGATTGGGGCGATGCCAATCTTGTGAAGTTCAACGCCTCCAAAACACAAGCGTGTCTCTTCACTGCAAAAAGGAGCCAGCTCACCTTAGCTCCTTCTTTCCGAAATGTATCACTGAAATATACCGACCGCCTTCAGTTGTTAGAGTTTGAAATATCCTCAAATTTGAACTTCGGGCGGCCCATTGAGTCCAAGGCCAAAGCAGCTGCAAGGAAGCTGGGAGTCCTTGCAAAGGTGCGGCGATAATTCACGCAGGTACAGCTGCTAACTTTATGTAAAGTGCAAGTCCGGTCGTGCGTGGAGTATTGCTGCCATATATGGCCTGGTGCTGCAAAATGCCGCCTAGCAGCTCTGGACTCAATGGAAAGGCGTGCTAAGAGGCTTATTGGTGACTTGAATTTGGTTAAAACCAATCTTACCAGCCTCGAACACAGACGTAAAGTAGCCAGCCTTTCGGTTTTCTACAGGATGCATTTCGGAGAGTGTGCGCAGGAATACCATAATTTAATTAGGCATAAGGGAGAGGCCCTTCCACAATTGGACAACCAGACGTTCGGCCATTCTCCACTCTTTCGTAGTTGACTTACCACGCATTCGAACCAAATGGTTCGCCACGTCGTTCATCATGCGTACGGCAAAGGAGTGGAATAAGTTGCTAGCATCTGTCTTTCCATCCGATTAAAGTGTGGGTGTCTTCAAGGCAAGAGTGAATAGGATTTTGTTAAGTCAGTGGGCTTCACTATCTTAAGCTACATCACCACTTACCATCAGGTGGATCGCAGGTAAGCACTGACTTAGTAGAATATAAAAAAAAGGGAAATACCAGAAAAAACTTATCGCTTCCAATAGATGGCTGTATACTATCTCGTTTACGTCAGACGTCGATAAAACATCCAAACTGCCGACGAGCAGGAGTGTCCAAAGTGTAACACGTCTGGTACTCCGACCGTCGATCCGCCTGCTGAGCGTGATTATTAAGGCAAATCAATCCTAAAGGAGGAGAGGCCCATGCCCAGCAGTGTAAGTATAAGTGGTCAAAATAGTCTTACCATGAAAACATTAGACCTACGGGTAAAATTTCTTTCATTGCCAAGTGTGAAAATTAAAAATAAAATCTGCTGTGCATCAAAAAAGTAAAATAACAAACAACATACATCATAACTGGGCTCAGAACTGGGCATAGATTACGTTTGAATATTAGAAATGAAAACAAATTTCTTCCATTTAATATGAATTTAAAAAAAATTAATATAATACTGTTTACAACTGGGAAGGAAATCTACAAAATTAAAATACTCTACAATAAATTCAAGTAGATATTTATTGTTTATTTTATTTTTAATATTACGTTATTAAAAAAATATTTATTTATAATTTTGAATAATTATTTCATTCTTATAATTAACAACTTTATTCAGTATGTAACTTATGTTAAGCACAGACTTATTTATTAATTCTAATTATTAATTAAATATAATAAATATTGTAATTCCCGAAAAGGTTGGTTATGTGGTAAGACATGACGAGTTTTTAGTATATCAATGACGACATATTGTAAAATAAGACGACATATTTCGAATAGGGTTAAAAACGGGGTGAATTTTTATTATTCTGCATCGTTACTTTTTTTTATAGGATAAGCGTGACAAACGAGCACACAGTCCACCTGATGGTAAGTGGTTGCTGTGGCCCATAGACATCTACATCTATCTTCGATTACGAATCAAAATGCAGATGCGTTGTCACCCGTGAGGACTAAGATGGAATGCCTCGTTTCCAGTAAAAAGGGTCTCCGGTTCTCTACACTCACCATACGAAACACAGCAGCGTTAAGCTGATATTTTATGCTGGTATACTGTGAGAGCGTGGTCCTTCCCCGGTCGAGCCGACCCATTCGTGCTACAACCATAATATAGCTGCAGCATGGCTCTACCACGTATATACTTGCGTAACAATCACTCCTAGGACAGTTTACAGTGCTCGTAGATGTACTCTCGACGACGACGACGACGACGAACTCTTACTGTTAACTAGCAGGTAGAGGCGACTAGTGACGATTTTGGCACGATTGCGGACATTGCGAATGTGTTTGTGTGTGTCATACCGTGGTCAAATGTGACCCCTAGGTATTTGGCCGTTGATTGCCAGGAGATCTGGTGGCCGTACAAGATGATCATACCTAACGATTCCTTGGGATTTTTATATTGTCGATTGAGAGCGGGCATGGTTTGAAAGTATATTGCTACACTTTTTTCAGGATTCACTTCGATTCTCCATAAGCGGAACCAAACGCCTAAACGGTTGACTGCTGTTTGGAGCATCTCAATGAGGATTCTTTTATTATGATGGGTGACGTAAAGTGCCGTGTCATCGGCGAAAAGAGCAGTATTCACTACTGGGCCCTTCGGGATGTCACTCGTGAAGAGTGTGAAGAAAACTGGGGAGAGGATGAAGCCCTGTGGGACTCCAGCCTTGAGGGACATTTTGTGGAGCCAGTACAGTGTGACTTCGTCGACTGTCACAGGCTCTAAAGTGTCGCCCGCACGTGGTAGTGCAGACTTACGCTCGACTTCTGCTTTGACCTCTGCAAGGTCGCTAGAGGTCGCAAGGATCTGTAGGTTCGTTAGATGGAGTACCTTGGCTCTCTAAACTGTCCACAAGGCATACAGCCTTCTCAGAGTCGTCAAAGGCGAGTTCTACTTTCAGAGCACGGCTCAACTGCCAGATAGCAGTTGGGCTCGATGTCTGTCAGTAGATTATCACACTTATTATGTCTAAACTCTTTAATGCGCTGTTTCATCTCGTTATGGAGGTTGCTCAGTCGAAGCTTATTGTCTATAGTGTGATAGTTATCGTATTGTCTAAGAGCCGTGTTCTTTGTTCTGACCAGTTGTCGAATTTCACTCGAAAGTTTCAAGTGTCGATTGCTCGACAGACGAACCTTACGAGAGCATTCTTCAACTATAGAGGTGAGGTGGGCCGATAGGGCGTTAATAACCTAATTGGCTTCCTCAGGCGAGTCTATCTTATCGCGGATTTTGTCTAAATGATGGAAGGTAGTAGACTCGAGTTTGTCCTCGAGCTTACGCCAGTCCACGATGGTTTTGGTCTGAAGGACCTCATCTGCAAGCTAGTCCAGCTGTAAAGATTGTACAGCCATTTTGATTTTAATTGAGGTATTTAGGCGCACTGGAAAAATCAGATTGCGTTGATTAACCCCATGTGCTCAATCGTGGCGTTGAGCTTATCCTGTGAGATGGTAGCTCCGCGGAGTTTGCAGGCCAAAGCAGATAATTCAGCAAAGTAATGTTCGCAAGAGGTCGCAGACTAGAGAGAAGTCAGCGGCGAAAAAAGACGAGTCTTATGGGACGGACTTCGATTTTGGGGTCTGGGGAGGTGGCGCTAACCGTGCGGCGATGAGTGCCGGTGGTTTCACTCAAGTATTGGATTTTGGCGCGGAGACCGTGGGAGGACTAGCACCTTGCTCGGCTCGGAGACTGGGGCGGGCTATGTGGTGATTTGAGGCGAGGAATTGGGCTTCGAAGACGGTGCGGGTTTGGAAGTAGGCTGCCGAGAGCGTGACACACTGGCTTCACCCGCGCGTCCGGGACGGCTTTTACATTCGCGTTGCTTCCTTCGTGGCGCTTTGGAACACCCGCGATAATTCACTGGGTGTACCTCTTCGTGGCAATTGATGACACTCGGGGGTTCAACCGTCTCGGGCGTACGGGGGCAGTCAGTGATGCCGTGGTCACCTAGGCACTTAACGCACCTAGTCCTGGCATAACAGTTCTTAGCAGAATGGCCGTAAAGTCTGCATTGATGGCGTTGGCCAACGATGCGCCTACTTCGGGGGGCTTCAACTGCAACCCCGGTTAGATTGCAGATGCGCCGAACATTAAATATTTCCTTGCCTTTCGGTGACAGGTCCAGAATGACCCGGCATAAATCTAAAAAGCGTTATGATCGGTCTAGTGATGTATTCTATGCACCGACCCAGATCATTTTGGGTTTTGAGGTCGTTTATGTGCTACATCTCGAGCTCATTAGGGAAACCGCGGACAACCACACGAAGGTTACGCTCCTCTGTAAGGGCGTATGTGTGGAACCTTATTTTCTGGGCTCACAGGTGACTTGTTACAGTGCGGAATTCCTAGGTCAAGTTTACAAACATACGACAGATAGGTTGCTCCATTTTTTTTGTCTTGGATTATGATAGGAGGCGGCAGATTTACCCTACGTTCAGCAGGGGACCCATTTGCTGCAGGCTTGGCCGCAGGCTTGGGAGCTTGAGAGCGCGTGGTGGGGGAGGGCTTTTTTGTCGGAATGACGATGGGGGACGAAGGGTCCAATTTAGGCTCAGCTGCTTTTTTAGGGGCTACGCGTTTGCGCTTTTTGCCCTGGACGAGGGTGAAGCCATCGTCTTTGGGCTTGAGCGGGACGCGCTTGTCGTTCTTCATGTCGGTGCCTGATTCGGCATCCGAGAAGAGCGGAGAGGGGCTGCGGGTGGACACGGGCGCGGGGGACCCGGCGTGTCTATGGAAACGGGGGTTGTAGGTCCGGTGCTCGGTGACAGAGGGTCGTCGATACGCGAGATCGGAGGGTCTCTAGGGGGCCAGACACGCTGGCTAGAGGCGCGGACTCGAGCGTGGGCTCGGGCGCGGGACGGACATTGCGCTGTGCAATAAACATAGCCCAAATATAGGGACAGGCTCGGCTAAAAAAGTCGGCTAGTTCGTCGGTTGTAAACGACGCCATCTTGTTTACTATGCTAACACAAGCACAGATGAGTACTAGGTGTGTGCCTAAAACGAACACCTATACACCTAAGGCGTTGGTACGCTAGGGTGAGTACCTAGCTGTTCCCTAATGCAACGCCTCTAAGGCGGTGGGTATGTTTCACTCTACTTACGGTTGCCGATACCAGTACCAGGAATCCAGGAAGGAGAGTTACGCACAAACACTCTTTGCACCACAACAAGCGTCCGATACACTTCACAATAACACAGTGAGACTGCTGTCTCCTGGGACAGCGTGCTTTGCGCACCACAGTGAGAACACCAAAGCAGCAACCAAACACAGAGCACTAAGCTGTATGGTGTGTATCGGTGAACACAAAGTTAAGATAATTCATGCTCAGGAGCAATGAAAGGGGAGTAACGGGAGTGAACTGTACCGACACGTTCGGAGTCTACGAAGCCCAAGCGCAGAATGTCTAACAAAACTAAAAAAGTTAAAAAAGTGTGTGAAGTACGATCCTGAGCCAGCTGCATCCATCGACTTCCTGCAGGTCGTCAGTCGCCCAACTCTGCGCTTACCAGTACGAGGTTGCCACTTCGTTCTGTATATATTATTATACAGTTTAGAGATATAGATAAAAATTGTAAAAGAAATTATAGGTATCCTATTATTCGTCTTTTACATGCTATACAAGTATAACTATGTTAGCACATTCTTTTGTTATAAGTCCCACTTAAACATGAGACCTATAAAGACCGACGAAGACCAACATGGGACAGCTAACTACTGCAATATTCAATATCAACTGTAAAATTACATTGCATAGTTTTGAATGCTTGTAAGAAAAATCGTAATATTTTTATGATTTTCTTATATATTATTTGGTATTTTGAAAAACATTTGCTAGCAAAGCAAGGAAATTCTTTCCATTATAATTTCAGGTTCTATGATTATTGCAAAAGCGATGAAAATTCCTTCGCGTAAAAAATATTTTAAGTCTATATCTGGTGTGTATATATATATATATATATATATATTATTTTCTTTTGCTAAACCCATGTTCTAATTTAACAAACTTGCTTTTCATCTTTTACGATGGCTTATAATTGTTTGGAAATGTATTTTCCATAAGAATTAGTTCGAGCAGTAATACGTATTGCTTTGGCTAAACAAGTGTCTTGCTGTTCTCTCCCTATGCCCTCAAGAATTATAGGCGTGATGCTATGTAACCAATAACTTTAAAATATTTTTTTATTCTAGGTCTAGAGTATGTAGCTAACATGTACACTCGTAATTTGTAATTCTAATTGGATTAGTGTGACATTCAATATCCAACATTAATTCCGTAAACTTTGCAGCAGAAATTAAGTAAGTTTCTACCTCTAGCCTTATACATTTATTTCTGTTTAAAAAATAAAGCAACCGTCTTACGTTATACGTATAAACATAATTTGATTTCTAACAGTTTAAAAACTAAGTATATAGCCGCTTAAAACCGTATGGTAACTAAGACGTAGTATGTAGTATAAAATCTACATTTTACAACTTATATAAGTAATGGGATCCTGATTCACTTTAATGTTAATTAATTGTAACTGCGATAAATTAGTCAACTAGATGAGGAAAACATTAAATGTTGATTTAGCTTATACTCAAATGTTGAATTCTTTTCGTTAAATATGGAAAATATCTGTGGTTCTTACCAAAATCCTGAAGGATTTGAATGGCACGGGTGAATATTTTTATTTTAAACAGCACAAAATATTTAAGCAATTCAGAAAGTTTAGTACGTTTTTAAATATTTCAAATTATAATTAACTTTATGCTACTATAGAGAACATAAAACATGTTTTAAAATTAAATTCTTCTCTTTTTATAGATATGTATTTTCTATATTTATATAGAAATGTAATTATTGCAATATGTCCCTAGTGCACTAGTAATTTACACGAAAAATGCCAATTCTGAAGACGCGACCCCGAACATGAGCTTCTTCGACAAGGACTACTGCTTTTCATCAAACCGATAAAATTAATTTCGCGTTTTAATATAAGAAAAGAGGTTAAAACATTACTAATTTTCAAGTAAATTCTTATAATGCCTTTAAATTGCAACATTTAAATGCAAGATTAACTTATTAATATTGTTTATTCTAATAAATATTGTATATATTAAGATTAAAAATAAAATTATTGCCTTAAATTTAAATTATAAAACACGTTCTTTATCATCTAGATTAGGTAATCTAGATAATAAAGATAGATATTTCGATCGAAGATAGATATTTCCTAATGAAATGTATCCCAATTTTTTTTATCTCAGTAGCAATAAAATATTTAAATGTATAGATTAAAGGCAATAAAAGTTGCGGAAATGTATTAAATATAATATATAAAAAACACAATTTTTTTATTACTTTTTTTTACTATTTTAAAGTTATATATACCTATGATGATAATGATAAATGTGAGACAGTGAAAGTTGTTAAAAATACTTTATACATATAATGGAATATGCGTCAGAAATTTCCTTGCGATATACAAAAAAAATTACGTTTTGTATGTAGATCAAAAAATTATAATTTCTTGGTGTTGATGTAAAGTGACTTCTGTCGTGTCTCCATAACTACATACAAAATTTTATCCGATTCCTGCTTGTAAATGTTATAATGTTACAAACGACGAAAAATATAAACCGAATCCAAAACTTTAACGGAACATGCTCATAACTTATTATTGTTCTTCTTCTTGGTCGTGTTCTTCAAGACTGACGGTCGTGTCCATAGTATAGTGCCTTCGTAGCGCAATTCACTTATTCTAGGTAGACACATAAAAATTCGAATGAAAATAGCAGTATTTATCACAGACTTTGAAAAAAGGAGGAAGCTCCTTTTTTGACTCTACTACTTTGTAATAATGCAATACTAAATTACGAATTTCAAAAAGTAGGTCGGTTTATCAATTATTTCCGTTCTTCTTCGGGTGTAAGCCATTAATATTTAAAAAATATATATAGTTACACTACTATAGCACTTATTACTTACTTTACTTTTAAATACATATTTATCATTATCACACGTATGTTTAAATTTTTTATGTAAAAAGATTATACGATTCATAGGAAACCACCAGTGCAGGGGATTAACCGTTTGAAGTGAAGGAGCCAACAAAATGTCACCAGATGAAAATCGGTTCATCTGTAGATCTTTTAATAGCATTACGTACCACTAATTTCAAAATTATAGCTTCAGATATTTGCAATTTATTACTTGACAGACATCTAAAATTACTAAACAAATAATCTTATATTTTGAAAAAACTTTTGGACGTCTTTGCACTTTACGTTATAGATGATAGGTAGACTACTTCAATATTCAAGTCATTTGCTGCGTCGGTGACTTTCTAGACAATATTTTGTGTGTATCTAATACTTCTTAACAAGTTCGGTTTGTTGAATTGCAATGTTTATTTATTAAAATCAATTCTTTTAGCATTATGATGATTTCCCGCATTTTTGGTCTCCCATCCTCTGTGTGTGACTTTTCACATGAAATGTATTAACTCAAATATCAAATCTATGCCATCAAAAACATAGTTTGTAAAAAACCAAGTCTCGCAACTCAATGCATGAAAACACAATGTATCTCATAAGTAATACATAATTATTATATTAAATTAGATTGTTTAATGCATTGTCAGATCAATCTATGTATTTAAAACATAAAGGATTTTTAAGATTGATATGGTCACTATAAGGTGTTGTTAGGTTAGCTAATTACGTGGAGAGAGCAGCAGCTTTCCTTCCCGGCCGCCGCGGGAGACGCCCGGGGCGTCGGGGGCTACGTCGTGGCCCCCGGCCACCGTAGGCGCGGGCCTGTGGACGGCGAGCAATGGGTAGCTCGCCGTCCGTCCGTCTAACGACGACAGGCCGTGTCGACGGCGCGTTTTGTTCCACGCGCGCCTCAAAGAGCTGTCAGCAGCGTGAAGGGGGCAAGGGCCGACGCCTGCCGGGGCTGCGGGCTGTTCGAAAGAGATACCGCGGCTCCGGAACCTAAGGGCACTGAAGGAACACGGATGGTTTTTAGTCAGTAAAAGTCTGACACTCCCTTCCGCTCCACCCAGAGCGAAAGGCGTCATTTGATGATTTTCCATCCGCAAAAAAAAAAAGGTTAGCTAATTACGTAATAACTTGAGACAAAAGGAGCCTTAAGTAGGGACTGAATAAATTAACCGACTTGGTATTTCATGGATCTCACAACTTGTTACGGTAGTAGAACTGAGTTGCGAGACTTGGTTTTTTTACAAGTAATGTTTTTGATGGCATTTCATTTCTTTTTGTAGATAGTCCTACTTTTTTCCTTTCTGGTACCATCTACTTCTTGAATACCAACTACGGATTTTCAGGCAATTTAGCCTACTTAATACATACATATAATCACGCCTTTTTCCCGTGGGGGTAGGCAGAGACCAGTTCTTTCCAATTGCTACGATCCTTGCATACTTGTTTTGCTTCGTCCACTTTCATTATTCCCTTCATACATGCTCTACGGTTTAGGGTACTCTTGACCTGGCCTTTTTTCAAGACGTCCCTGATTTGGTCTAGAAATGTCCGCCTAGGTCTACCCCTTCCAACACTTTCATTCACACTCGCCTTATACACTTTTTTCGTCAATCGTTCTTCATTCATTCTCTCGACATGCCCGATCGATGGCCAAACCATCTCTGCATACCTTTCTCAATTTTTGTCACTACATCTTCTTTCAGACCACAACGTTTCCTTATCTCACTATTTCTTAGCCTGTCACTTAGTTTAACTCCTATCATACTTCTTAATGATCTCATCTCAACTGCATTTATTCTGCTTTCATGTTTCTTCTGCCATACCCAAGTTTCACTTCCGTACATGAGTGTCGGAACCAACACCCCCTCATGCACAGCCAAACGAGCCTTGTTAGACACCTTCCGACTGCTCATAAAGGAGTGCAAAGCTCCATTCACCATGTTTCCGGCATTCACTCTTCTTTCGATATCACTCTCACACTTTCCATCTCTTGTAAACTTTGAACCCAGATACACAAACTCTTTCACCTGTTCAATTTGTTCATCTTCAATCACAATGTTGCAGTCTGTCACTGCCTCATCTTTTTCAAACACCATCACTTTCGTCTTCCTTACATTCATCTTCATTCCCTTTCTAACAAAAGCTCCACTCATAGCAGTTACCATCTCCTGCAACTCCTCGGCCGAAGACGCAAGTAATACTTGGTCATCAGCATAGAGAAAACATTTGACGAGTAACTCATTCATTCTCAACCCACTTTCATTCTCTTTTAAATCTGTCAAACGATTGTCCATGAACAGATTAAACAGCCACGGTGACGCTACACATCCCTGTCTAACACCTTTTTCGATATTAAACCATTCAGTGTATGCCCCGTTTATCCTTACACAAGCACTAGAATCCCTATAAAGAGATTGCATTGCTCGTATGGGGATACTGCTCACACCGTTTACGGACAGTGCTGACCACAATTCATTCCTCACCACTCTATCATAGGCCTTTTCTAGATCTACGAACGCGCAGTAGACTTTCTTGTTTTTAGCCAAATACTTTTCGGCTATGCACCGCAAGGAAAAGACCTGATCCGTACATCCCATTCCCTTTCTAAATCCCGCTTGTGCATCCCATACTTTCTTGTCTGTTTCATTCACAATCCTTTCAATCAACACTTTCGCATACAATTTACCGACGACGCTGAGAAGGCTTATACCGCGGTAATTTATGCAGTCCTGCCGTGACCCTTTTCCCTTATACAATGGCACGATTACGGCTTTGCACCAGTCTCCCGGTACTTGCCCATTTCGCCAGCACAGATTGAAAAGGCGGTAGAGCTGACTAGCCACCAGGCCCTGTCCAGCCCTCAGCATCTCGACGGTAATCCTGTCATACCCTGCAGCCTTACCTAATCTCATACTTTTCAACGCTTTCACTATTTCATCCATGCTTATCTCATTTTCATCAACATTTATATTAGTTTCCGTGGAAGGTGGCAGATGCTGTACCTGCACTTCCTCTCTTTCAAAGAAACTTTCAAAATACTCTTTCCATCTCTTTAACACACATTCTTCTCCTTTTATAATGCTCCCATCTTGACTCCTGATTGTACTCAGCTCCGAGGTAGAAGTTTTTCCTCTGGCTGCTTTGATGGTTTTCCAGAAAAACTTAATGTTTGACTGGAAATCTTCAGTGAGCCTCCTATCGAAATCATCATTTCGTTCTTCTTTCTTTCTAGACACAATTTCTTTCGCTGCTGTTTTCAATCTTTTATACTTCGTTCTTGCTTCCTTTATCTCGTCATCCGTTGCCTTTTGAACTTTTTGGTTAGCTTTTGTTGCTAACCAATCCAACCACGCTTTCTTCTTTTCTTGCACAACCTTTTGTACATCTTTATCCATCCACACGTTATCATTCTTTCTTCCTTTCCTTCTTTTAGCTACCCCGCATACCTCAATAGCAACATTTACGACCCCGTCCTTAAATGTCTCCCACAAATCTTCAATCACTCCTATCTCTTCTATCCCTTTAAAACTTTCTTTCAGTTTCTCTACATACTCGTCTTTCTTTTCTTTTTCTTGTAGATTTTCCACTTTTACTCTGTCCAAAACACTCGTAGGCTCGGCCACTCGGTGTCGCCACCGTTTAAAGAGGCCACGCATTCGGGCTATGACCAGGAAGTGGTCTGTGTCGAGGCCTACACCGCGGTATGCCCGAGTGTCTAGTACTTTCTTCCTCAGTCTTTCATCCACAATTACAAAATCAATCATACTTCTAGACTCACCCTCATCTCTTGTATACAAATGGATCTTTTTGTGGTCAAACATTGTGTTGGCAACGCACAGATTCCATTCCAAGCATACTTCAAGCAGGCTTCTCCCATTGTCATTCACTTTCTCGTCCCCAAACATACCCAGAACTCCTTCATACCCATCACGCTTTACTCCAACCCATCCATTAAAGTCCCCTAACATCACGATCCGTTCATTTTCTCCGCATTTATTCAAGACCTCTCTCATGCTATCCCAAAATTCCTCTCTCTCTTGTTGTGTTTTTAATGACCCACCTCCACGCAGATCCGTCGGTGCATAGACCCCAAGGATAAACAAGCGAGTGAGTCCGACTTTTAACCTAATCCAGAGGAGTCTTGGGCTTATACTTTCATGCTCCATCACACATTCAACCATTCGAGATGAAAGAATCACACCAACTCCCTGACAGCCTCGGCTGGTTTGGGGGACTCCCGACCAGTATACCGTGTAGGGGCCATGAACCGTGGTGTCACATCCTTTCCTCTTGGTTTCGTTCACGCACAGAATATCAATGCAACGTTCATCCATCATCTGACATACTTCATCTACCTTACCATCCATTTCTCCTCTTACATTCAACGTAGCGAAGCGGCTCTCCGTGGCCCGCTTTTCGCCCCCGCGAGAAACGAGACGTGATGGGTGGCGAACCACATCGCCGCCATTTTGGTTAGTTAAATTCTTTTTATGATTATCCATTGCGTTCCCACGAATAGCGAGGGAAAGGTTTGTCCCCCCCAGCAGAGCCCCGCATGCCAGGGTAAGGCTAGCCTAATTCTGGGGTCGCCCGGTCCCAGGGCAGTGTGGCACGCTAACGACTAGGCTCGCCCCTAGCCATGCATCCATCCGCGCGGCAGACGTTGGATTGGCGGAGGGTAGGAATAGGAAAAGGGGAAGGATAGGTGGCGTGAAAAGGAATAGTAAGGTAAGTTAGGGTAGGAAATAGGAAATGTAGGATATTACCGTCCAGGAGGGCACGGGATAGGACAGTAATAGCTAGGGAAGCCGGGGTCGCATACCCGTATACCATACCACAACTACCGGACAGGTAAATTGGGATGAGTATCCCTCGACTTAACCTACTTAATACTTTGCGGAATTTTGGTACAACTACATAAGACATGTCCCATTCTTGCTTTTTCATTCCGTTGAACATTTTACAAGTTACCTTTGAACATAATTATATCTAGGTACCTATCTACATTTATTATTCCATTATATTATACATATACATGATACATTCACTGCAAATGTAACTTTGTAATCCTATATATTTATATAGGATTACAAAATTATTTATGCAGTTGATGTATCTAGAAAACTGGACCTAAATTATAAAATATTTTAGTTTTTACTTGATTCATACACTAAATACAACTTTTATTCCAAATTTGAAGCTTCTACGTCTGCTAGAAGTGCCTTAGAGTTTTGATGATCGGTCAGTCAGTGAGTGACTGAGTGACAAAATTAAGAAACTTTGACTAGTTATAATTCTTAAACTACTGGTTCAAATTTAATGAAATTTGAAATATACCGTGTTTATACAATACATGCTTGGTTAGCAAGCTTCTAGTTTCATCCACAACGGCCAAATCCAAAATGGCCTGAACTGCTTCGAGAAAAGGATGGTACAGCCGTTTACACCACAGTATATTACTCGTCCTCTACTTCTCATTTAATTTCTTTTTCTTCATGCTTAAGCTGTTTCTCATCTGTAAGAATCAACATGATGCACAAGCTTGTGAGAATACAGTCAATGTCAAAAGAAACCGTCACAACTGAATACCAGTTAATTGTCCTCATCGACGAATTACATCAATGTTACTTTAATTGCATTAAAGTATCGTTACGCAACAGTTCACCTCTTCGAATAATAAATTGAAACGAGCTAGTAATTATACATGCACTTCTCCACGCCCAGAATATAAATTAATTGTACGAAATAAAGCGAATTGATAATTATGCATATATTAAATATCCTATTTTGCTTTCATTATATATGGTGACTATTTCAATTAATACACATTAATCAATAAGTATAATTAGGTATTGCAGAGAATATTTCTTTTGAATAAAACATACAACCAACTAAAACCGAGTACTTTATGGCTTAGTTTTTGTCCCATTATTCATAGAAATACCTAATTTCCTGTACGTAAGTAACATTCAAGGCCTCTATGTACACAAAGTTTATTTTTACCGACAGGATGATACCAAATAATGTATTGTTTTCTCGGTTGCTTGGCGCCGACTCATCAATTAAACAATAGCAATTGCAATGATCAATACAAAAAGTTTATACTTGAATTTGCTGGGTGTTAGCCACATAAGAAAATCTGTATAACTAACTTGTACCGCTAACATTGTAAGTATGAACTATCGAATATCATGACCATCATATAGACTCCGATAAACGACGATACAATCTTGCCGCATATTCTAGCTAGGTGCAAGACTGTGTATATATGGCAAATTCTTCCTTCTATGGAGCAGAAAACGATGAAAAATTCCGTGTTCAAACCTAGATATATACAAACGGTTTTTAACAGTACTAATAAAGATAAAATGCGAAAAGCCTAAACCTGTAGATCGTAGAGAAATGCGGTCATTAAGAACTATATTAGAGCTGACTCTGAATGTGAGAAGTTGCGTGATAAGAGAAAAGTGTGGTTTGCAAGAAGATGTTGTGACCAAGCTTAAGAAATGAATGCTTTGGTGGTTTAGACACGTATAAAGAATGAATGTGGAAAGAGTGACAAAGCAAATTTATGCTGCAGACATGAGTAGCAGAGTCAGTGGGTTATAAGGGATGCCTTAGACGAAAGTTTGAAAATAGGTAATATATTGAAGATGGGCCAAATTAAGACTACAAGAGTGTAACTAACTTCTGTTAAGTATAATTAAAAATTAAATTTTTTTTGCAACTGACTTCAATATAAATTATTACGAATAACTCAAAAATATTGGTCGGCCCTTGATCAACATATGGGACCACATGTGAAGCACCAGCTTTCAAATAAAAAAAGAATCATCGAAATCGTTATGAAATCGTTATACACATAAAAAAATACATTCGAATGGAGTACCGTCTCCTTTTTGCAGTCGGCAGAAAAAGAGTAATCCTCTCCGGAGGAGATGGGGCCGCGAATGTGTGCGAAAGCGTTCTCGTAGCCTTGCGAGTACGCGACCTAGGTGGAACACCATGGAGTTTTAGTCCGACACAACTCAGCCTTGTCCCCGCGAGGCGGAACCTTAACCGACGACCATGTATGCATAAGTATATAGGTGTGAAAGAAGCGAGAGAGGTGTGTTAGGATATTGCCTAATGGAAGTCCATAGTCTCTGCCTAACCCTCCTGGGTAACAGCCATGTGGGTATATCTTATATTAACAGTTATGTTATGTATTGAGGAACGTTTAGAATCAGTTTAAACATGTTACGTGAAATAAATCACTTCAAGAAGCTTATTACGTAAATGAACATTAACGATATTATTTTTTGTAGCAACCACTTTATTTGCTTATCATTATTACATCGTCTTAAATAGCCGTAGCAGCGACGCTGATGACCGTACGACAAAAAGGCGCCCGCTTTGAAGGTCAACGAGTACAACTTAGCAAACAAATAGACAGGAGCGTACTTTATCTGCGTCAAACATTACTGTCGGTGCATTAATATGTTTTTTTTTTTAAATAATTATACCAACAACACGTGTATCTAGTACACAAGACAAACTGTTAATATAAAAACTAATATTAATACTTTAACTAATTTAACATTATGTCACATTAAATATGTTGTATGTTTACTAATTCTAATTATCGCTAAGTAGTACAAAGTTAAGTAACTTGTCGGCGTCTGTCTTTATATTCACTTAATACTTTTACTAAATGCATTTAATTGCGGTTTTTACCATAACTAAAAGAGAAGACTTTTTGGAGAAAAATTTCGTTAATTTTTTTAAGGTTGCGAGCATACATTCTACCTGATGATAAGTGGATACATAGACACATACACATCCTCGATTAAAAATCAAAATGCAGATGCATTGCACTCCTAAGATATAATGCCACGTTACCAATAGAAAGTTTCTCTACACCCTTCGGTTTTATACACTCACGCTGCCATTTTACGTTGGTATTCTGTTTTGGAGTGACCTTGCTTTTTGTCATTCTTTGCGAGAGACCTATGTTCAGCAGAAGACTATAATTAATATAAAGATGATCGTCAATCCCCCCCCCCCCCATCGCGCAAAAAGTGTCTCGAATTGCGATTTTTCCAGTTTTAAAGAAAACAGTACACGATACATGAAAAGTGTGCAGTGTGAGGGAGTGAGTATAAAATGTAACTTTGCTCTATAACGTGCAAAAGAACTCCATTCATTTTGAGAATTTTTCCCTATATATACAACTAAACTGCGTGAACTAGATGTCATGTCATGTCGCGCGGCTCAGACGTGTGATATATGCAGGTGAATCCGTGGGGCATAGCTAGTATAAAATATGGAAGTAATGTTGGCGTAATGTAATCAATTCATAAAAATATGCCAACATATTATTAATTCGCATCAATGCGAAGCCATAGTGAATCGATATTTAATTACAATAATCGACCACAAAGTCATTATAAACATTATGTCAGTGCATATATGGCAAGGTGGTTGCGGTATAAACGGGTTATTACGTTTATCCACCATAAAACAACATGATTTATTAGTAGTGCAATTAGGTAGTATACATCTCAGGGTGGACTTTTTGGGGTGAATAAATGGAACATCCCGTGTAAATGAATACATCGCCGCCTTCTGTACCTTGCGGTTGTGTCATAAGAGGCAACATAGGCCAGAGAGATCTTTTATCATCAACAAATGATGGAATAACAATTAACCACAGCCGCGTACTAGAAGTGTAAAAGTGTCTACTTCATGTCATGCCGTGTATCATAAGAGGCGATAAGGGAAACTGAATTAGAAAATGGGCGGCAGCACCTCAGTAATATAGCAAACAGATAGCAACTTAGTAATAATAAAAAAACAGCAGCTGCCAACCCGAATGACAAACGTGACAACAATGATAATATCCTCACTCTTTTTTTTTTAATAATTTTGAAGTGACAATAGAATAAAATCAACGGATGGTAAGTGGCCAGTACACCCCATGGTCGCCTGCGAGCAGCATTTGCGATAAGGTTGTGGGTAGTCTTGGATACAGTATCAGAAACTGCTCGGTACATATATTGGCTAAGGCTGGGATTCTATCGTGTAATGCGTTAAATAAATGGACCACGTACTCTCTTTTTAAATACGTATTACAAAGAAAAATTTCCATAACAGTGATCTAGTTCTTGACTAGAATCTTTAAAGAACTTATTTTAGAATGCTAAAGAATTGAAATTCCTATTTAGGTTAACACAAAATTACTTCTCAAGTTAAGCAAATTAGAGTGGTTCTATCCCTATAATAATTTTGTTATTCGTCGCAGACCAAGAAACAATCAGATGTGAGAGTTGCCCGCTACTTAATTTCTATTTAAAATCACTAGTTACATTACATTTATTATTTCGTAAAGTGCACTTCAATTTATCCTTCACAATCACAACACATCGAAATGTCATCGAATCTACTTTTTATAGCATCGTCAACTGGTTACATGAATCAAGGAGGACAATTTATGTTAGTGGTTTTACTTATTACTAACATGTCGTCGATTACTTAATCAAACGGCGATGACTGTAAAAATTATTTCTCAGTAACGGATTTCGATTTTTTGAGGTAGTAATACGGAAAAACTTATTTACTTGTTTACACACGTAGATATGATTTCTTCATATTTATTTTATTGTGAATTGCTATTGTTTTCTTCAAGCTATATGGCTGGACCAATGCCACTTCAACTTAATAATCCGTCGGGCTATGTCAGTTACACTAGTTCTACTGCGGATATCCTCATATACCTCGAAGAATAACAGTCATATAGCTTGAACTGACAACCGATGGGGAACAAAAAGGTTCTTGAGTGGTAATCTCGTACTGCTAAGCGAAGTGTAGGGTAGCCTCCATAAGTAACATATGCAGGAAGTCGTTGGATACAGATGGCTCAAGACCGAGCTTTGTGGCATTCCTTGAGGGAGGCTTATGTTCAGCAGTAGACTTGTGAAGGGCTGTAAAGATTGAATGAGTGAATGATATAGTTTTCACCTCTAAATAAGGAAACAATGAGCGGAGTTAATAACAGTCGGTATTTTGTACTAGTCAAAATGTAAGAAACTGTGACAAGTTACCTTGGAAATTAATAATTTATTTACATAAATATAATGCATAAGATTCAACAGTTAAAAACAAGAATACAAACGAATATATTTTTTATAGAATGAGGGTGACAAGCGAGCACACAGTCCAACAGATGGTAAGTGGTTGCTGTGGCTCATGGACATCTACATCGTTCCTCGTTTGCGAATCAAAATGCTCAGCTAGAATGCCTCTTTTCAAGTAAGAATTATCTCCAGTTCTCTGCACTCACCATAGGAAACACAGCAGTATTATTTTACGCTGGCATTCTGTGAGAATGTATCATCATTTTCCATGTGGTGGTGGTGTAAGAGAGTTCACCGCCTTGTTACATACAGTTTCGTAAAAGACAACTAAGAGCAATGCCACTTATAGTCGTCTCATGTCAGCAAAGTCTAAAGTGACGTGAGACTAAAGTGAGATTAGAGTCTGCCAAGCCTAACTCTCAAAGCAAACCCTCTCTATAACGAGAGAGGGGAAGTAAAAATAAAAAATTCTCATCATTATTACAGCTCTTTACAAGTCTAATGCTGAATATATGCCTTACCCAAAACAACTAACCTGTGGTTCTAAGTCTGTATTTATTGAAGTTACATCATCTCTTTTGCCATCCAACACAGCGCATTTCTATGGTGGAATTACATTCTTGAGTAAAATCTGAACATTTTGTATTGCGAAGTTTAAACTCAGGGACCCATTACTCAGACATACTCATTGACTTCTGAGCCGGGCAAACAATTACGGTTTTCTAAGTCTGAATGTATTGGAACTACTCCAGTATTTTGCAGTGCATCTAAAAGATATATTGATGTTCTAAGTTTCAATTCTAGATCACTACTTGTTTCCCATTCACCAATCATAAAGTATATCAAGTCAACTGATTTACATACGGTACGGTTACTAGGTATCTCATTTTTTTGGACAGGGAGAATATTTGCCATAGTTCCTATGTTTGGCAGTTGGGTTGTCATGAATATGCTCCTGCCCATTTCCCGTTTACTTGTACCAACTACTCGACTTGAAAGACTCAGTTACTTCATAGAGTAATGTATATGCTTTTACAACAAAATTCTAGAAAATATGCAGAGGCTATCTATCAAAAAGTTTAATTGCCTTTATTAAGCAAAACTTTTTAATAAGAGTAATCAATTATCATACCGCTGAGAGTAGGTACATGATTGGTCACAACCTCTGGGAATGAGAAGATTGCTACCATACTGTTTATAAATATTTTCATACTTAATTGTATAAAATATTATATTGAAAAATAATGTTAGTTAAAACAGCCCGCTGGGTTTCTTGCTGGTTCTTGCCAGAACAGAGGTTTGTTTTCCAAGCCAGTGGTAAAACTTTATGAGTACAGGCATAAAATAGCAGCTTAACGCTACTGCGTATCAACATATGGTGCGTGTAGAGAACTGGAGATTCCTTTCACTGGAAACAAAGTATCCCATCTTAGTCCCCACGGGTGACAACGCATCTGCATTTTGTTTCGTAATCGAGTATAGATATAGATATCTACGGGATGCAGTAACCACTTACCATCAGGTGTACTGTGTGCTCGTTTGTCACCCTTATACTATAAAAAAAACTTTCAATTCTTATAATCTATAATCTATATTTAATAAAATAATTCTATTCTACTCATATTCTACCACTAAACAGCGCCAGTAAGTGTTCATCGAAAATTTTATAGAAATCGCAAGCAAGCATAAAACGCTACATGTTCCTGTAAAAGTGATATAAGTATTTGTTGGATTGAGGAAAAGAATTCCTATATTAAAATTTTTAAAAGTAATTTGTAACTTGGTAGCACCCCGGGTTCGATCCTCGCCGACACCAAAGAAAATGTTAATTGCTGATTTGTCGTGCTCAACGGTGAAATAAAACACCGTGAAAAACCCAAAAATTAAAAAAGCCTGTAGCTTTATTTTCTTTTGCATCTGGTAAATATGAATGTAAATAAAAAGGATTGGACGCAGTTTTTTTTTTAATTTTTGAATTGTTATCAAGAAAAAGCTGCTGTCCATCTCCTGTTGCATTTCCCTTTGCCCTCTTACGACACCCACGGGATGAAATGGAATTTACATGTTTAAAATCCCACTGAGCATAAAATTGATTTTTTTATATTAGGAGACTCCTATTCTCTTTCATCTCTATTTTATGACTTAACACAGGTACTTCGCACATTCACACGAGGTTAGTTTGTGGAACACGTTATGTATCAAGCAATAAATTTGCAGCAATCGATATATAATATACGACATCTTTAAAGCTTCATTAAAATGTTTACTCCAAGATCATTATCTAACGGAGCTATTATGAATAATTAATAGTTTTAAGAATATATGAGACATGATGTTACACTTGCTGATTTCATTATTTCGTATGCTTAAAGCATTATTCATTAGTACTTGGAATTCAGAAAAGATATAAATTTATTGTGGAATGACCGCTTTCCAATAAACATTGAGCTACACAGACCACGTTTAGTTAAAAAAAAATGTGAATTTAGATGGAAAATTGTTAAAGAAGTGATATATGGATGTGGGTAGCCCATCGCTTACACAATCTTTCCAATAACCCATTAGTAGCCCTGTTGGCAATTTTTGTTACAATCCCGAAATAAAAATAAGAACTATAAATTCAACATGAACGCACAATAATACCTGGTAAAGCCATACTGCACCTATATTATGACTTGCAACAATGGGTCACTTAAACTGTATTAGTAATAATTGGTAATAATAGTGTCCTCCAAACCGTATCTCAGTTACAGCGGCCAGCGTTAACGGAGACTAGCCATCGGCGCAGGATTGATTTATAGTGCCCAAGTGTAAGCGCAAGCACAGGTGCACCTCTCTAATCCCTCACTCTCGTAGTCCTACGGGACGGTAAACCGACACGACCGGAGAGAGATCAGGACCAACGGCTTTACGTGCTTTCCGAGATAGGGGATGAGACACCGCCAACTTTCTGACTCCGGGCAGCTACTGACCGTTTCTTGACGGAAAAACTCAGTAACTCATTTTTTTGCCCGACCCGGGATTCAAACCCTGGACCTTATGATCAGCAGTCGCGTTTATAACCACTATGCCAACGAGGCAGTCACTGTATTAGTATGGTAAATAGAAAATGAAGAAAAATGTGAGTTTTTGTGAAGTAAAGTCTAAATATTAATAAAATGATTCTATTTCTAGGAAGCTGAAATACTACATTTGCAAATCGTTAGTTCATATCGCTGAATTGATTTATATTTAGAGAGCTTGTGGCAATAACTTTTAAATGATTCGGTGGATGATGGTAAACGTATATACAGCGTGTTACAAAATACCCCGTAAAATATAATTAATTATCAAAATCTTAATAAATAACTGTGGCTGACTGGGATTACTTTGAGAACCAAAGAAACATGTTGTTTCAGCATGATGGAGCTCTGGCACATTTTGCTCACAACGTACGAGAACATCTTAACGTTCGCTTGCCTACTCGTTCTCTGAACCTGACAACCTTGGACTTCTTTTTGTGGGGTTTAGTGAAGGACAGAGTGTATTTCTCCGATTGCCCAACGGTTGCCGAGAATGAACGGCGTGTTAAATCGGTTTTCGCATCAATAACACCGACGATGGTGCGAAATGCCACACAAGCCATATCCCGACGAGCGAGGCTGTGCATTGAGCAAGGCGGAGCACACTTTGAGCCGTTTCTGTAAATTTGACGTTTATTATGAAAAATTAAGTGTTCATTTAGGTTGTTTCGTTAGGTTAGGTCTTTTAAAATTTTTTGTCGTTCTGCGAATTTAAAAAAAAATAGGTAGTAATGTAGGTACATTCTGCGTAGTTTACTTTTTAATTTTACTGAAATAGGGTTTGCACATCAGTGAAAATAATAATATTTTTTATTTTTTTTTTGGGGTATGTTATACAGCGTTACTACGGTTCTTAAATATTGTGAATGGAATCGTTATAAAGCCCCATTTAACATCCTTTCGGCTTTACGGGTAGTTTTGTAACTCCCAGTATTTAAAAAAAATAAGCAATAGTGTTGTAAGCAATTTCGGGCATTTATTATTTTCTACGTTTTGAAATAACAGCTTATAATTATAAGACTTTTGACTAAATAGGGCCTGTTAGTATTCGTAGTATTCGTTAAAAGCCGTAGTAACTTATAGGCTTTGCGTTCGCCGTAAATAGTTTGCGAACAAACCCGGTTGGATCCAAGCTGCACCAACGAAATTATTAATTGCAATTTTATGTACTTATTTATCACCTGCTCAGCGGTGAAGGAAAGCATCGTGACAAAGCCTGCATTTCTAAATAATTTAAAGAAATTTTTCCTTTTCCGCTGACATTTCCTTGTCCTTAAACCCTTTCAGAAAGGAGAGGAGACCCAAGAGTGGAGCGCATATAGGCTCTAAGCTCTAACTTTAACAAAATTTAAACAACACGCGTTAATAATGCTGTGATGATCCTAGTAAGGGCACTAAATTGTATTCATTAAGTTATTGTAAAGTTATCTGTTCTTCATATTATGTCTTTAAAATTTCTAATAATTCAGACGTCCCACAGTTAGCAAAACTGAATTATGAAATTCCATTACATTCATACATTCATGACACATATAGGCCAGGCTTACATAAAACCTGTAAAAAAGTTTGTATTATAACTAAGCGACAATAGTCTTTTTTTTACTTGACTTATAAATATATTTTCACAATAAATATGATAAGAAAAAAAAAATTCATCAATCACAGACAGTAGTCTGTTTTATAGATAGTCTGTTAGATATAACTTTTTACATTACATTTATAAACAGACACTTCAATATTCTATTTCAATATTCTTTTATTTGTAGCAGCGGGTAAGACTAACCACCCACTACCTACTATATCTTCCCGTGGGTGTCGTAAGTGGCGACAGAGGAAACTGATACAGAAGATGGGCAGCAGCATCATTCTGATAACAGCAAAAAGCGATAAAAACTGCGGTTGCCAACCCGCTCGCCAAGCGTGGCAACTATGGCAATATGGGGTATATTGCCATAATTGTATATTACCATGAGCAACAACACAAATAAACGGCCCCCAGTCCCCGGCGGCCTCGCTATTCCTGGCTAAGGTGGCGACCATGGTAATGGCAGAGGAGGGGGTACGACCTGGCAAAATATAACGCACGCACCCTGAGGACTGACGAGAAGATGCTGGAGCTGGAAGGAGAGACAGACAAGTTGCGCTGGAATTTTTTTAGGATTATCCAAGGTCCGAAAAGAGGGGGAGAACATGGTAATTCTCGAATCCGGCAACTTATTCTATCACCGGGAGGGCGAACATCTATCCCAAGGAGGTGTCGGATTTATCGTTCACAAATATCTCGTCAACAACGTTGTAAAGATTGGGAGTGTGTCGACGAGGGTTGCGAACCTTATACTAAGAATTATCAAACGGTATTCGCTGAAGGCACACCGAGATGAGGAGGTGGAGGAAATGTATTAAGATATCTCTAGAGCCATGCATTTCTCCAAAACTCACCATACGGTGTTAATGGGAGACTTCAGCGCAAAACTAGGCACAAGAGAGAACGGTGAGCTGAAAGTAGGGAAATTCGGAATAGGGCAACGGAACCCAAAGGGGCAGCAGCTGGCCAACTTTATGAAGAAAGAAGTACTCTTTATGATGAACTCTTGCTTTCAAAAGAGGTCCCACAGGAAGTAGACCTGGTCGGGCCCCGACGGTTCGGCAAATAATGAGATTGACTTCATTATTATGACCACACGACAACTGTTCAGTGGTGTCTTAGTGATCGCGAGAGTGAAAACTGGCAGCGATCACCGAATGGTGAGAGGCACATTGAACCTAAACGTTAAGTTGGAGGGGTCACGTCTAATGAAGCCAACGCTCAAATCCATAGCCCCGAAAACTTTCCACTCGAGTTACAAAATCGTTTTCAGTGCCTAGGAGATTGGAATGAAGTGAACGATATGAATGACAAGCTTGTGGAAACTGTCCATGCGGTTGGAGCTAAGTTCCGTAAGACCCGTCGCAGAAGAACACAAAAACTCTCCGATCACACTCTTAATCTCATGGCTGTTATGCGGGAAATGAAGCTGTAGTCTTCAGCAGATTTGACAGCATACAGGCAACTGAACAGACAGATCTCCAAATGCATGCGGCGGGACTTACGCAGCTTTAATACTGCTCGTATTGAAGAAGCGAGCGGAACCATGCCTCCAAAATATTTGTCAGAGATATGTCTGCCAGACAAAGCCAACTGTCAAAGGTGAAGACCGAATGTGGCAGCAGCGTTTCCGGGACACCTGAGATTTTGAGTAAGATTGAGAGGTGCTATGGGCAGCTGTACACGTCATCGTTGGAGCCACACGCAAGTGTGTGTAACGATCCAAGAGCAAGTCTTATCCGACATTATTCCGAACATATCCTGGACGTCAGTCTAAGTGACATCAAAATGGCTCTTCAGCGCCTTAAAAACACCAAGTCCCCGTACAAGGATGCAATTACAGCCGAGCTTCTGGAAGCGGTACTTGAAATCCTTCAGAAGCTCTTTGATTCCGTCCTCTGGTGATACTACTCCGGAGGCGTGGATCAATAGTGCAGTGGTCTTGTTCTTCAAGAAAGGCGACAACGCTCTCTTGAAGAACCACAGACCGATTTCCCATTTTGAGCCGCGTCTACGTGCTGTATTCGAGAGTCATTACGAATCGCCTCGCACGCAGACTCGACGACTTTCAGCCTCCCGAACAAGGCGGTTTCCGAAAAGGCTTTAGCACCATAGACCGCATACATACCCTTCGGCAAATTGTACAGAAGACCGAAGAGCACAATCTGCCACTTTGTCTTGCGACTTGTAGACTGAGAAATTTGTCCCTTCAGCGGTGCCAAGTTGACTGTCGGTATATCGAAGTGTTGAAGTGCTTGTACAGTAGGGCTACGAAGGCTATCCGAGTACAGAACCATAATACCAAACCTATCCAATTGCAGAGAGGTGTAAGACAGGGTGGCGTCATATCCCCGAAACTCTTCAGCGGTGCCAAGTGGACTGTCGGTATATCGAAGTGCTGAAGTGTTTGTACAGTAGGGCTACGATTGTTATCCGAGTACAGAATCTGAGTATGAAACCTATCCAACGGCAGAGAGGTGTAAGACAGGGTGACGTTACATCCCCTAAACTCTTCACCGCTGCATTGGAAGACACTTTCAAGCTACTGGACTGGAAAGCATACGGTATTAACGTCAATGGCGAGTACATCACTTAACTTCAAAATGCCGACAATATAGTCTTTATCGAAGAATTGCTGGAGGAACTAAGCACTATGCTCAATGACCTCAATAGTGTCTCCCAACGGATAGGTCTTAAGATGACCATGAACAAAACAAAAATCATGTTTAGTTTTTATATAATTAATTATAAATATAATTAATTATATTGGGAGCACTAACCTCGAAGTTGTTGACGAATACTACCTGTGACAAATAATCCGACTAGGTAAGTCCAACTTCGACCGAGAGATCAATCGACGGATTGAACTCGGCTGGGCAGCGTTCGGGAGATTACGACCCATCTACTCGTCAGGCATACCTCAAAACCTCAAAACTAGATTGTACAACCAATGCGTGTTGCATTGGCACTGGGTGACCTATGGATCTCAGACGTGGTCCTTCACTGCTGAGCGTATGAGGAAGATCAAGGTCGCTCAGCGAGCCATGGAGAGGGCTATGCTCGGGGTTTCTTTGCGTGATAAACTAAGAAATGAGGATATCCGCAGTAGAATCAGACTTACCGACACAGCCCAAAGGATTAGTACCAGTAAGCTGAAGTGGCAATGGGCCGGCCAAATAGCTTGAAGAACCGACAACCTATGGGGAAGAAAGGTTCTCGGTGGCAGCCTCGTACCGGTAGGCGAAGTGTAGGGCGTCCCTTCACTAGATGGAGTTACGACTTAGTAAAACACGCAGGAAGTCAATGGATGCAGGTGGCTTGTGTGCTTTGTGGCATTCCTTGGGAGAGCCTATGTTGAGCAGTGGACTTGTGAAGGGCTGTAATGAATGAAAAAACTTCTTTATTATTTATATGTAATAAATTAAATTAAAGTGTGTGTCTGTAATATCAAAATAACTGTTTTCTATTAAGCTCGAAGGGTTATTTACAGCCATATGAATAACATTTTTTGACTGTCTTTCTATCTGTCTCTCTAGGCATTAGCCTAGAGAGCCTAAAATTACTTCGGCCTGCTGATACGAATGTGATGAAACTTAAGATTTACTATAATAACTTCAGATTAAGAGAAATGCCGAAAAACGTGCATGTTTTGTAAAATCAAAAACCTGATTAAATGAATGGTTATTTTATGATTAACTCATAACCTTTGTGTGGATATTAAAAAATTTTGACACTACTTTTTAGATTTACAATTTTACACAAGAAAGTTCCTAACCTAACACTTTACGCGAAATCTGGTTTTAATTTTTTTTTAATGTAATGTCATTTTACAACAAAACTTTATGTGTTAGGGGTTAAGATAATGAGAACTTATTACATGAAATTACTATATTTTCCATTTGTATTTTTAATATTTTCTCATGCCGCACATAGTTTTAGAAATAATAGCAAAAAAAAAACTTAGTTTAAATTGGTTTTTAATTGAATTTGTCCAAAGACCACTAAGATATATCTAGTACTATAATAAAAAAGAAGAAAGTCATTTCTACTACGAAAGTAAGATTGCATGAAAAAACTACGGTATTGTAAATTTGTACAAACTTGAGTAATTTCATATTTATAGCCTTTAAGAGGTATAGCTTCAAATATAATATATGAGATAAACGATTTGCATTAAAAGCAGATTTCACAAAATCAATATAAAATCAACGTGATATGATCTTAGCCGCATGGATGAAATCAAGATTACTTAACACTAACGTTGAATAAAACGTGTGCTGAAATCGCCACCAGCTTCATAACTTTATGGATGGTAAATTATGCCCTTTCTTGGTAATGTATTTCGTGTTCGTTTCGTGTACAAAGTTTAAATTTATAGCAGTAACGTTTATTTCAACCGACTGCCTTTGTTAACTGTGTGAATTACTTTTTATGTATGTGTATATTTTTCTTTCTTTTTTGTCCATTGAGTTATTATGTACTACGTACTAGAGGCGACACTGCACTAAGTTACGCTGTTCCATTCAACTGCGGCAATGTCGCCGCACTTTAATCAGTCGCTTGCTCGGCGCTTGTAGTTGTCACGTGTTGTGTTGATTTAAAAAGAAATATCTTGATAAAATGTGTGTGTGTTCTTAGATATTGCACGGAAAATTCACGAAATGTTAGTAAAAACCAAGGAATCACTTTTCATCGGTAAATAAGATACATAAATAAATAAAAACATTATAGATTAATAATTAAAAAGTTATTTCTTTGGCGCCAACTTGTGTCATGGAATATAGATTATGAAATTAATTTGTTCAGATACGACATTTCTGTGAGCAACTGTATATTATGCACAATTTTTTTTTTGTAGAAATAAATAGAACCTATTTATAATTAGGCTAAATTTCTTACGTTTATATTTGCTGATTATTGTTTTATTTTATTTTTAGGTTTCCACGTCCAAGCCA
This sequence comes from Parnassius mnemosyne, assembly GCA_963668995.1. Lineage (NCBI taxonomy): Eukaryota > Metazoa > Arthropoda > Insecta > Lepidoptera > Papilionidae > Parnassius > Parnassius mnemosyne. The sequence continues at coordinate 37,597,578 of CAVLGL010000159.1, forward strand.
CGAAAACCGAGAAAAGTGGATTAAATTCGTCCAAAATAATCGTGGAGAAGAGATGCTGCTACCAACAAATCATACATACATTTGTTCCTTGCATTTTAAGGAAGAGGATAAATATAGTACCTACGTAGAAGGCAAAAATTAGCAAAACTTATATCGTTTAAAGGCACTTAATTAAATTCCTCATACATATTTTTACAATAACTATATACATTCTATTAATTGAAATTAATTTTCAGCAAAAAAACAACAAATAAGTGTATGTACGAGTACGTATAATTCTCACGCGAACTTAGGTTAGGGATTTTGGGGACTCAGTTCTAGATTTAAATAAATATATTTCATTAGCTTCGATTCCTTCCAATTTATATAGTTATCTTATAAAATATTTATATACAAATGTAATTAAAATGCTATTGTGATAATATTATACATTATCATATTAATTTATCTCATATCTTGCAAAATAAAAAACAATGTAATTGAGGGGACGCTTTGTAGAGCGAGTACCCTCTATTCAATAACGAAAGTGGCGATTGGTAAGAAAGGCACTGATGAAATGGGTGAGCCTATCAGGCACACCCACTTCACATTTTATACAGCTTGTAAAGCAATCCGTCGTGCCAGAATTTGTCAAACGCTTTTGCAACAGAACTTTTGCAAACAGAAGAAGAGGGCACCGGTCGAAATAACTCTACGACTTCTTCTTGAGATATTGAATCTTTTCAGAATGTATTCTGTCAGGCGATGTAATTGGTCTGTGCACGAGTGTTCGGGTCTGAAGCCGAACTGCTCGACTGGAAGAAGTTTATTGGCGAAGACGTATTTGCAAAGTCGATTTAATATTAGTCGCTCGTAAACTTTCCCCAGTGTGCCGAGGAGACTGATTGGTCTGTAACTGGAGGCTAAGTTGCGCGGTTTCCCTGGTTTCGGGATTCCTATTACGTTTGCCTCTTTCCAGGCATCCGGGGAAGAACAGCTGGAAAGAAGAGCGTTGAATATGCATACTAGGAGGCATACGAGCGGCGTGGAGAGAGATTTCAGTATCTTGTTGCTAATGCCGTCGGGGTTGGATGCTGATTTTGTTTTTGTGGTTTTTTATTACTTCTGTGACTTCGTCGGCTGTCACAGGATCTAAGGGGTCGCCCGCAGGACGTAAAGTTTTACGCTCGACCTCCACTTCGACCTCTGCTAGGTGAGCGGGATTTATCGGTTCGTGAATAGTAGCATTTACCAGAAGTTGCGTTTTATAGTGGATGCTAGTTCAAAGGTTCTTTGACTTTTTCGAACTGCAATTTTGAAATGGTAAATTCTCCCTGCTTTAAATACATTTCCTTTAAAATATTAATATTAATAAATTTTACGCTGGTATTCTGCGAGTGTAGTTATTTCCCAGTTGAGCTGACCTATTTATTCTTCCTGATTCCATATTATACCGATTCACGGCCCTAATGAACTTATTTCTCTTTAAAATTAACTGATGGTTAAAAATCGTTTTATTTAATTAAACTATCTTTATAGGTAGGTGGGACTTTATTTAGACCGAGGACAGACAATCATCGTCAATGTAAATTTAAGTACATACGTCTGCCAAGCCTTAAAAGGTAGGACTTAACAGAGGTTAATCTAGCGTGCTAGAATGCATCTTACGCGCCTTTACCATTCTCATTAAGGTTATTTACCTTAGCTTCAGCCCCACCTAGAACAATTCCAATAATATGAAAACGATATTTGAAGTAACATACTTTCAATAAAAAGTATTAACCGACTTTATAAACAAAAAGAATAAAATAACTGCAACATAATAGTAGCGGAAGTCGTAAATCGTGTAGTGGCGGTTTTAAAATTTTTACTATCCAATATCTTCCTCTAGCTGTCGTAGGAGGCGACAGAGGAAAACTGAAACAGGAGATAGGCAGCATCTTCTTTCGGATAACAACTCTAAAAAATTAAAAACCTGCGCTTGCCAATCCGTCTGCCAAGCATGGTAAAACTATGGCAAAATCCCCCCTATGAGGCAATCAATGGGCCTTTATTTAGCAGTGGACTTTTATAGACTATTAAGGTAATAGAGCTTCTGAAGTCGGTGTTAAGACTAAGATTATCTATGGATTAAAACCCCAACTTGAGACGCTATTATGTGTAATTTTTTTATTCTGTTTTGTTTTTAAAGACGGATTTGATTTTTTAAGCTTTTTAAGTGGACCAATAAGTATCACAAGTTCAAGGTAACATCGATATATTGCTTGAAGTCAATATGTGACCGCCAAAGAAATATAACCTTTTATAAAAATAATCATTAAAATAAAACAAAGAATTTCAGAGAAATTGTTATTACATACATAAAAAACATACGCTTTGAATAAAAAATCTCCTACTTGTTTAAAATCGGTTAATAAAAGAGAATTGTTACGACACAATTTTATATATGATCAGTTTGTTAATAACATTTACATATTTTTACAGTGATATTGTTACAGGAAATAAAAGTAAATTGAGAACTAACCTTCGATACACAATGTACTTTTATGGAAGATTTTATGAATTTACAAAATTTCTGATGCAAATTCGTCTCGTATTTACATGTATGACAATATCTTTTTTAAATATAAGGAGTGAGTAATACAATAAAGTACAGCAAGTTGCTCAACCTGAAAAGTTGGAGGTTAGATTTGTTATTAATAACAGGAATTAATTACATCAGAAGAACACCTGTTAAGGCTACTTAACAATGTAGTCAATGTAGCATACATTGACTACATTGTTAAGTCAATGTATGCTACATTGACTACATTGTTAAGGTCTCTGTATTATGGGGCATTGTGAATAGCTTGGTTTATCCGGAGAAGGATCACGCTTCCGAAGAACGTAAAAGAGTATATTATACGTTATTTAATACGTGCTAGAGCCTCGCTGCAGCTATATTGTGGTTGTAGCAAGAATGGGTTGGCTCAACCGGAGTAGGACCACGCTACTACAGAATACCAGCGTAAAAAAAACAACAGCCTAAAGCTGCTGTGTTTTGTATAGAGAACCGGACACCCTTTTTACTGAAAACGAGGCATTTCATATTAGTCCTCAGGGGTGACAACGCATTTGCATTTTGATTGTTAATCAAGGGTTAATGTAGATTTATATAGGTCTCAGCATCCACTTACCATCAGGTGGGCTGTGTGTTCGTTTGTCACCCCTTTTCTGCCGACTTCTAAAAAGGAGACGGTACTCAATTCGACTGTATGTTTTTTTCTGTGTATAACTTTTTACTGGGTGAACCGATTTCGATGATTCTTTTTTACTTGAAAGCTGGTACTTCTCGTGTGGTCTCATATGAATTTGATCAAGGTCAGACCAATAGTTTTTTGAGTTATTCTTAATAACTTATATTGAAGTCGGCTGTACAAAATTTTTAATTTTTAATTATTCTATAAAAAAAATGGTGACGAGAATCGGACACCCTTTTTACTAGTAACAAAATAAAAGGAGATATCCATCTAAGTTCTTAAGAGTTACAATGTAATCTGCATAACATAACATAAACACTCACGCCTGTCACCCAGTGCGTCCCTTCTCGACTCTGCCGTTCACTTCTGCAACATAAATTTGCTTTGTCACCCTTACCTCATTCATTCTTTCTACATTACCAAACCACCGAAACATTCCTTTCTTAATCCTGGTCACAACATCATCTTGCAAACCACACTCTCATCAAACAATTTCTGCATTTCGATTCTTAATCGGGGATATACGAAAGTGTCTGTGGTTTGGTTAGTGCTTGGTGTGGTTAATGCCATGTGATGACTTTTACTTCACATGGCATTTGGAATGGCTAAAATGAATGTTATTAAACAAAATCGTAACAAATAACAACAATCTTTTAACAAACTTATGGTTAAAAGTCAAACATTACACTGCTGGACAAAGGACTCCTCTTACTTCAAAAGTTTAAGTTTAACCGCAAGTTAAGTTAAATTCTATAATCCACTGATCATCACATGATGAATATAATACAAATAAGTAATGAAAATAACCATCGTTTTGTCCGTAGCTTCGAATTTAAATTTCATAATATTTACAACAAATTTTCCGAACGATAATACTATAAAAGGTAATATTAATCATCGTTATAAGAATATGAAAGAAATATGAAAATTTTACATACCTAAAATCATTGTCGCGGCCCGTGTTGCTTTATGCCTAAAATAGACTAGTTAAAAACCGGTAGTATGTCGGTATCATCTAAGCTGTTTTCGGCGCAGAATTCGTAGTCTATGGACCTCGTAGTTCATAGTCTGGTCTGAGGACCACGCTCTCACAGAATACTAGTGTAAAATAGTAGCTTAACACTGCTGACCCTTTTTACGGGCAAAGAGGTATTCCAGCTTAGTTCTCACGGGTGACAACGCAACTGCATTTTGATTCTTTATTGAGGATAGATGTAGATGTCTATGGGTCGTGTGAAAGTGAAAAACCACTTACCATCAGGTTGACTGTGTGCTCGTTTGTCACCCTATCCTATAAAAAAAGGAGATAGACAAAGATGTCTACACACAGCATTCACTTGCCAACAGGTGGACTGTTTTTCTAGCATTCTGTTACTGATACTATTAAAATCATATAAAGCGTCATAATGTGAAGTAAAACTGAATTGCGGTTTGACAGCTGATATCCAACCTTTATAACTCTCTTTCACTATCTTTCTCTCTCTCTCTCTCTCTCTCTTCTTTGATTTTCAATTCATTCTACGTGTTCATTCATTTAATTTGTGAATCAAATTTATTGCAAAAAAAAAAAGATGGACATTAATATTTTTATATCATTCGCAACTCATACATACATTTGTTCCTTGCATTTTAAGGAAGAGGATAAATATAGTACGAAGAAGGCAAAAATTAGCAAAACATATCGTTTAAAGGTACTTAATTAAATTCCTAAGAAATATTTTTACAATAACAATATACATTTTATTAATTGAAATTAATTTTCAGAAAAAAAACAACAAATAAGTGTATTTTTTTTTATAGGATAAGGGTGACAAACGAGCACACGGTCCACCTGATGGTAAGTGGTTGCTGCGGCCCATGGACATCTACATCTATCCTCTGTTACAAATCAAAATGTAGATGCGTTGTCACCCGTGAGGACTAAGATGGAATACCTCATTTGCAGTAAAAAGGGCCTCCGGCCACCTGCACTCACCAAGCGAAACGCAGAGGTAAACCTCTACTTCACGCTGGTTTTCTGTGAGGTCGTGGTACTACCCCGGTTCGAGCCGGCCCGAAAGCAAAAGCTGCCGCGTGGCTCTACCACTGTTAAAAAAATAAACTTAGTAAATAAGTATGTAATGTTATATTATACTCGTATATTGCGTAAAGGCGACGAAAGAGAATCCCTATATCATTCCGTGGGTGTCGTAAGAGATAACAGATGAAAATGAAACAGAATATGGGCAGCAGTTTCTTCGTGATATTAACTGTAAATAATAAAACACTGTGATTGCCAAACCACCTGCCAAGTATGGCAACTGTAGCAAATATCTCCCCTATGAGACAATCTTAAGGGATGGTCTATGTTCAGCAGGGGACTTTTAATAGACTGTAATGAATGAATAAATAAATTAAGCATGAGCTAAAGCCACGAATGGTTTTGCCTTCGACGAAACGTGCCTTTAATCATATGTCATTAACGTCAATGTCGTATGATGGCGGCGTCAACGAATTCATCACCCATTTCAATCCGTGGATGTCATATGAAGCCACTATGGAAATGGCCCCAGAAAGATCTTACTTCCGATGGATGGCGGTATAGACATCTCGTTAATGCCATCTCTCATTATTTAGACTAACGGTGGGATGCAACCCTAAAGATGTGAGGCATCTGCCAATCCACCAGTCAATTGCGGCGATTAACACAAAACCTCCTGACGGGAGAAATGTAGTCCAGCGGAGGACTTTAGTAGGCTGATGAAGAAGATGAAGATGTAAAGGTCAGTAAAAATTTCATCATTCCTAGATCTTCAGCGCCTAACCTCTACAAAGGTGGAGTGCATCACGAGCAGGTGAGATTACCACGTGAAAAAACTTGATTGCAGTTGTATATATTTACACATATACATACATACATACATAACACTACATACTAACACACTTACACATATACATAGTACATAAACACTCACGCCTGTCGCCTAGAGATGTAGGCAGAGGCTATGGACTTCCATTTGACATGATCCTGACACACCTCTCTCGCCTCCTCCACATCCATATACCTACGCATACACGCTCGTCGGTTAAGGGTACTCTTAATTTGGCTCATTTTTAATATATCACCAATTTGGTCGATAAACTTTCGCTTAGTGCGTCCCTTACCGACTCTGCCGTTCACCTTAGCAACATAAATTTGCTTTGTCAGTTTTTCCTCATTCATTCTTTCTACATGACCAAACCACCGAACCATTCCTTTCTTAATCTTGGTCACAACATCATCTTGCAAACCACACTCTTCTCTTATCACACAACTTCTATAGTGGAAAGTCAGAATATGTTCAAAATGGCACGTATAGCAATTCAGAGTGCTGTGTTAGTTCCTACTTTAATATATGGTAGTGAAATTTGAGTGTGGCAGAAGAAGCACGAGAGTAGAATAAATGATGTAGAAATGCGGTCATTAAGGAATATGTTAGGGCTGAATCTGAATGACAGAGTTAAATATACATACATATTTAAATATATATATATATATATATATATATATATATATATATATATAGCAATTATTAACACAACAATTACTGATCATCTAAGTCTCTTACTAATCCTATCAAAAAGTAAACGTAAATCTATACAGACTAAAATTAAATTAATAATAGATTACGAGAAAGCCTACAATGTTTTGCTTGAAAAAAAACCTTAGAGAGTCTACTCCTGAGTGAATACCCTAACTTACTTATTGAACAACTTATACAAAAGTTTAAAAAAATCACTGGATGAGGCTAAAATTACTAAGTATCTTCTAAAACATCAGCGAACTATAAAGCGTTGGATTGGATCAGTACAGGTATTTTGCGATGTATAAAGAGAACAGAGACCAAATGCAGCTTAAACTAAAATCTGACCCAGATAATAATATTCTAAAAATAACATTTAAAAGATATCGTAATTATTGCAACAATTTGATAAAAATACTAAAAAGAAAATACGAACGGGAACAACTTACTAATGCTTCTAAAAATTCAAAAAATCTTTGGAAAACTATAAATACTGTTACTCAATATAAACCTCAAAAGACACATAGTAATGAACTCCTTTCAATAAAATCATCTCATAATGAATCAATTAATTTTGTTGGTGAATTTTTTGCTAACATTGAAAAACTAGCTAATGATATCAACATATCTGAAAGTCCTATACTAACACACAGACCTATGAACCCCCAAAATACAAGTCCTCATTTGACATCATTCGTTATTTTTGACACTGATTCAAAGGAAGTTGTCCTTACTACTGATAGTCTCAAAACTGATAGTGCTGCTGGTTGGGACAATATTCCTGAAGTTTCTGAAATCGTGTAAGTTCCTCATCGCCCCTGTAATTAGTCACTTGGATAATCTTTGTTTTCGTCCAGGATTATTCCCGATCTCACTTAAAAAATCTTTAATTACTCCGGTTTATAAAAATGGTAATAGAGACGATGTCAACAACTATAGGCTTATCTCAGTCCTTACATCTATTTCAAAAATTTTAGAAAAAATAATAAACATTCGTATAATTAAGTATTTAACTAAATATAACCAACGTCACAAAAAATTTCTACTGAAGACGCGGTTTTAGCACTTACTTCTTTAATCATTGAAAATGTTGATCATGGAAAAAAATGTTTTACAGTTTTTCTTGTTTTAAAAAGGCATGTCTCTCTTCCCACTCTAGTTGCTAAAGTAGAATATAGCGGCAAAAACCACTTAAATTGATGAGGGACTATTTGCAGGGACGTACCCAGAGGGTGAAAATTGGAGACAAGACTTCGACATTACTTACGACGTACCACAGGAGAGTGTCTTGGGCCCTACTCTATTCTTGATATATATTAATCAGCTCACAGAAGCCAAGATTTTTCGCATGCTGATGACACTGCTATTGTGATTACTGATAGTAATTGGAAAGGTTTATTTGAGAAGGCTGAAAAAGTTCTTTCTAAGGTCTCTAAATGGCTTAAACATAATCTACACTACACTAAGTAATCTACACTAAGTCGTACACTATGTGTGCGCTGAAGTCATGTACACTGTGTGCCCGGAAGTCGTATACTCTGTGTGCGCAGAAGTTGTGTTTTCTGAACATGCATCAGGCTCTATCCTGGCAGGCGCTGTCCTGGTCACGATGACGACAACCCCGCCGATGCCAGTGAATCTTCAGGTGCTCGTGCTGATCCCGTTGACGCTTCGAGTGCATGGTGCATGCGACACGCCTTGTGCTGTTGTTTTGGCCACGTGCGCTTGCCTCATGACAGATATTTATGGCGTGTGCTATCACTTCCAAGAGTTATTGAAGAAATCTAGTCATAAAGTCAGTATTGCGTCTGTTCTCATTTTTTTTTAAATTAAGGTAAAGTAATAAAGTAATATTACAGTCTACGAATATATAGTTCCTACTGCTGGTTTAAGGCGTCCTCTTATTTCTTAGAATGTGTTAAGGCTTCACAAATTTTCGAAATATATTTTTTATTTCTTACACATGCTTTTTCTTCTTTGAGCCACTTGCGCTACTTTCATGGCAGCTAACTATGGTGTGTACTGGGTTGCTTAAATAGCCACGTGCGCATGCCTTATGCCTGCCGCAGAGGCGAGCAGTGACAGACGTGTTGACATTTGCTGTGTGAGCAATCCCAGCGGTGTGCTGATTAATACTGGTGGGTTGTACCCATTTTATTATTATTCTGGTGCCGAATAAGAGTGCTTCATCAAAGATTTCTAACGGCAAAGTTTAGGGGCAAAACTGTAAATAATATTGTAAATTTAACCAGAATCGGTCATGTTAGTGTGCAAAGGACCATACAAATAACCCCATGATCGTGTGAGGAAGATCCCCGATCACCAAGTTCCTTGAGATTCAAATGTCATAGTTGATGACAGCGGTAGTGAAACCGGATTTATCGTCCACAAGTCTCTCGTTAACAACGTTGTAAAGATTGAGAGTGTGTCGACGAGGGTTGCGTACCTTATACTCAGAATAACCAAACGGTATTCGCTGAAGGTCATACAGGTTTACGCACCAACCTCGGCACACCCCGATGAGGAGGTGGAGAAAATGTATGAGGATATCTCTAGAGCCATGCATTCCTCCAAAACCCAATATACGGTGTTAATGGGAGACTTCAATGCAAAATAAAGCACAAGAGAGAATGGTGAGCTGAAAGTAGGGAAATTTGGAATAGGGCAACGGAACCCAAGGGGCCAACAGCTGGCCGACTTCATGGAGAAAGAGGGACTCTTTATGATGAACTCTTTCTTCCAGAAGCAGCCCCACCGGAAGTGGACCTGGTCGAGCCCCGACGGTTCGACAAAAATGAGATTGACTTCATTATGGCGACCAGACGACAATTGTTCAGTGATGTCTCAGTGATCGCGAGGGTGAAAACCGGCAGCGATCACCGAATGGTTAGAGGCACATTAAACCTAAACATTAAGTTCGAGAGGTCTCGTCTAATGAAGCCAACGCTCCGCCCCCTCATGCTCTGATCCAAAGTCCCGAAACCTTTCAGCTCGAGTTAGAAAACCGTTTTCAGTGCCAAGAAGACTGCAATGAAGTGAACGATATGAATGACAAGCTCGTGGAAACTGTCCATGCGGTCGGAGCTAAGTTCTGCAAGACCCGCCGCAGAAGAACACAAAAACTCTCCGATCACACTCTTAATCTCATGGCTGTTAGACGGGAGATGAAGCTACATTCTTCAACAGATTTGACAGCATACAGGCAACTTAACAGACAGATCTCCAAATGCATGCGGCGGGACTTACGCAACTTCAATACAGCTCGTATTGAAGAAGCGATCGAGCGGAACCAGGCCTTCAAAGTATTTGTCAGAGATATGTCTGCCAGACAGAGCCAACTGTCAAAACTGAAGACCGAAAGTGGCATTTCCGGGACACCTGAGATTTTGAGTAAGATTGAGAGGTTCTATGGGCAGCTGTACACGTCATCGTAGGAGCCACACGCAAGTGTGAGTAACGATCCAAGAGCGAGTCTTATCCGACATTATTCCGATGATATCCCGGACGTCAGTCTGAGTGAGATTAGAATGGCTCGCCAGCACCTTAAAAACGGCAAGGCCCCAGGCGAAGATGGAATTACAGCGGAGCTTCTGAAATCGGGTGGAAAACCGGTACTTGAAGTCCTTCAGAAGCTCTTTAATTCGTCCTCCATGGTGGCATTACACCGGAGGCGTGGAGCAGAAGTGCGGTGGTCTTGTTCTTCAAGAAGGCGACAACACTCTCTTGAAGAACTACAGACCGATATCCCTTCTGAGCCGCGTCTACGTGCTGTTTTCGAGAGTCATTCCGAATCATCTTGCGCGCAGACTTGACGACTTCCAGCCTCCCGAACAAGCCGGTTTCCGAAAAGGCTTTAGCACCACAGACCACATACATACCATTCGACAAATTGTACAGAAGTCCGAGGAGTACAATTTGCGACTATGTCTGGCGTAAGTGGACTATGAGAAAGCCTTTGATTCGTAGAAATTTGGGCGGTGCTGCAGTCCCTTCAGCGGTGCCAAGTTGACTGTCGATATATCGAAGTGCTGAAGTGTTTGTACAGTAGACCTACGATGGCTATCCGAGTACAGAACCAGAGTACGAAACCTATCCAATTGCAGAGAGGTGTAAGACAGGGTGACGTCATATCCCCGAATCTCTTCACCGCTGCATTGGACGACGTTTCCAAGCTTCTGGACTGGAAAGGATACGGTATCAACATCAATGGCGAGTACGTCACTCACCTTCGATTTGCCGACGATATAGTCCTTATGGCAGAATCGCTGGAGGACCTAAGCACTATGCTCAATGACCTCAATAGTGTTTCCCAACGTATAGGTCTTAAGATGAACATGGACAAAACAAAGATCATGTTTAATGTCCATGTCACACCTATGCCGGTAGTTGTTGGGAGCACTAAGCTCGAAGTTGTTGACGAGTACGTTTACCTGGGACAAATAGTCCGACTAGGTAAGTCCAACTTCGACCGAGAGGTTAATCGACGGATTCAACTCGGTTGGGCAGCGTTCGCGAAATTACGGCACATCTTCTCGTCAGGTACACCTCAAAACTTGAAAACGATACTGTAAAACCAGTGCGTGTTGCCAGTGATGACATACGGAACTGAGACGTGGTCCTTCACTGCTGGCCGGATGAGGAAGCTCAAGGTCGCTCAGCGAGCTATGGAGAGGGCTATGCTCGGAGTTTCTCTCCGTGATAAACTCAGAAATGAGGATATCCGCAGTAGAACCAGAGTAACCGACATAGCCCAACGGATTAGTAAGCTGAAGTGGCAATGGGCCGGCCATATAGCTCGAAGAACCGATAACCGATGGGGAAAAAAGGTTCTCGAGTGGCAGCCTCGTACCGGCAGGCGAAGTGTTGGGCGTCCTCCCACTAGATGGAGTAACGACCTGGTAAGATATGCAGGAAGTCGATGGATGCAGGTGGCTCAGGACCGTGCTTTGTGGCATTCCTTGGCGGAGGCCTATGTTCAGCAGTGGACTTATGAAGCGCTGTAATGATGATGATGATGTATTGAAACCAAATCTGATTAAGAATGGCTTGTATACTCATACTCGAAATCTTAGACCGCACCTCATGAGTAACATGTGGCGATGGGTCTGTAGGGAATCGTTGATGCGATTTCTGTTCGTGTTGGTGCACGGAGCGCTTCATGTGTTGTAGCACATATTGCGTACAGCATATTTGGCGGCAGATATGTAGAGAATCGTTGGTGCGATTCTGGCATATGTGGCGGCAGATATGTAAAGAATCATTGGTGCGATTCCGGCCTGTGTTGGTGCACAGATTTCAATGAAAGTTTCACGAGTTGAATATGCATTGCTTATGAATTATGGTAAAAAGTAACAAAGTTGTTAGATTTACTGTGTTGTAACTTGTTGATCGCACCTTTCATAATAAATTATGTTGTGCAGGAAGCACTGTGTAAGAAGCCTTAATAATAGGCCATTGTCAATTATGACAGTTGACTTTTGTACTTAAACTTAGGAGAAGTAAAGTACCATTTGGAATCAACCTTGTTTCTATTGGCAGGATAGCCGAGCTATTACTTTCTGAGCATATTTTGTCCACAGGCAATGCACTCGAGGACGGATGCTAGTCAGGGATGGCCATGTCGTAAATTGATGGCGCCATAGTAGAACAAGCAGCGCCATCTATCAATTACATTTTGCGAACTCATAATATGTACCTACCCATGTCAGGACGGACGAGCGGACGAATTGGTGACTAATAGTGTTTCTTACAGGAATGCATGAAAATACACGACCGAGGACGGTCATACGTCAGGATGGCCGTGTGGGAGCGTCTATAAAATACCCGGTTGGATCGAAGTGGAATTGAGGGTATATCAAGAAACCCCCACTTGTTTGTGTAGTATTTTGTACGTGGTAGAGCCAAGCTGCAGCTATATTCAAAATATAGTTGTAGCACGAATGGGTCGGCTCAACCAGGGAAGGACAACGCTCTCACAAAATACCAGCGTAAAATAGCAGCTTAATGCTGCTGTGTTTCGTATGGTGAGTGTAGAGAACCGGAGACCCTTTTTTCTGGGAAAGAGGCATTCCATCCTAGTCCTCAAGGCTGACAACACTTCTGCATTTTGACTCGCAAACGAGGATAGGTGTAGATGTCTATGGGCCATAGCAACCACTTACCATCAGGTGAACTGTGTGGTCGTTTGTCACCCTATTCCTATAAAAAAAAACGTTCACTGTAGGCGCCGTGCGCGAGAGTCTACTAGTGCTAAGATAGTGTCTTGGTTCTGTTCGTTGTTGTAATTCTTCTAGTGCAGGCAAGCAGGATTAATGTTGCTGAGAGGCTGCCCTGTGTAACACTGAGATAAGTAGTGTTGCTGTTGGTTTGCATATTTTGGTGTTATCATGTTATTACGTACCTCACGTTACACTGGTGTGTGATTTTGGCGGAGACGTGTTACGGTGGTCGAACTGTAATTGCTCTATACTTAATGTATAGTGCGTTTACGCTGTCTTACTACTGATAATGATTAACTGCGTAAGCAAGAGAGCAAGTTGAACATACGCTCTCACATTTTATTATTTTTAACAGTTAACGCTATCGTGATGTATTTCGAAGATCAAAAGTGGGATCTCCTGTTGTAAATCTCCGACATCAGAATTGGGGTCTCTTGTTGTAATTTCCGAGATATAAATATGTAAATACTAGCAATGCTATTAACATTACTAATTACTTAACTTCTTAACTTAACTCCTTTTAACACTCCTGGTAAGCTTAAAATGCTTGTGTTAGGAGTGGTTCACGACAGTACTCGAATGGCGGATTTGAACCTACGACCTTTTGAGATCGCGGTTCACATTCTACCATTAGGCTAGTGTCGCTTCAAATATAGCCGTTAATATTTAATATGATTAATTAAGAAGTCACTTTCTTTATTACTAACACGTGTTGCACGGACGGTAATTCATTATATATGATTGCAAAATCTTCAACTCCATAAAATTCATTTCAGGCGTGAGAACAAAATGAAAGGTTTATTGCTTTTCGTCTTCCAATATGAATAAAACATTTCTAAAGTGTTTTCTTATATTCAAATAACATCTGCAAAAGCAATTATTGTATAAATCTTTTTATTTGCATAAAATATGGCTCTGAAGCTGAATATTAAGCTTTTATAATATCTATGTTGTAAATATAAAATATCAAAATTACGGTGTAACCACTGCTGAGCTTAGGGTTCACAAATCGCGTGCTTGAGTCACCATTTAGACCTGAGCATCCATTGACAAGCTGCATAATTTACCAAATACATAACACACAGAATCGAATACCACTAGAGATTTTTCCGGACTGATACGACTGGACCTTCAAGAACAGAGCGTACTCCTTTTTAAGAGGCCGGCAACGCATCTGCCAATCCCCTGGTGTTACAGTTGTTCATGGGTGGCGGTAATCAATTACCATCAACCAGTATACAAAATTTAATCTGCTCAAAGTTCAAAAACTTTATTAAACTAATTAAACAAAAGAGGGACAATCAATAAGTATTATTTATAATCTATATTGAATAAAAAAGTTTCCGTTTCTGTTTCTGTTTCATCAGGTGAGCCGTATGCTCGTTTGCCCCCTCTCCTATATAAAAAAAAAACATAAAACGACCAACAATATGCCTGTTCTCTAATATTATCTTACCAGCCTCCTGCTGCTCATATATTGCAGACCATCTCATGATTTGTTTCCATCTCTCGTGCCTTACAACATCCACGGAACAATATGGGATAGTGCATATTGTTACATAACCTTAAATAAAGAAGCGCTAATAATAATTAATTATACTATTTAGTAGTTTTTGCGGCAAAAAACAATTCACCAAAATAAATATAATATAATGACAGAAAATGAAAATAGGTTTTTTTAAAGGAAACAATAAAACTAATAAAAAATACTTTTATTGTTTTCTTTTTTGTCGCTTATTAGTTTTGTTATTTTTTTAAATCAGGTTTTTTATAGCTATCTTACGGTAAAAAACTATCCCACAGTCTACGCCTACGCATGTCCTAGATCAAGGATCAAAATGCAAATGCGTTGTCCTCAATGAGGACTTAGATGTAGATATCTTGTAACCAGCAAGAAGGGATTACTCTAAATATTAGAAAAATTTTATGCTACAAAACTTAAATCTACACATACTGCTTAACTTGACGCTTTAATATTTTTTAGCAAAATACTTATATTATTTTCATATACTTGATTTAAACAAAAATTAAAACTTTTTGGTAAATAACTCAAAATAATATTTCTAAATGATTTCGTAACTTCAGTTCATAAATTCAGTAACATATAGATATCATATATTTATTAAGGTTGATATTAACATGCACAAATGGAGGTTAATAATAAACTAACAACAACCTTCTATATTTAAAAGATATCAGTATATCAGCAGTTATTATGTAATAAATTTATAAACGGAATACGACTGAGAGACTCGCAACATTGATGCTATAAGGATAAGACTCATTAAAGACTCGTCTGCCGTCAATCATGGACCACGACTCAGGGCCGACAGCAACACGACGCGTTGGCACTGCAAGTTTGATTCACTTATGGACCTATAAAACTAAGCTGTTGTTTTATAATTTAGGCCTAAAGCTCTAATTTAGTTGTATTTAATTAAGACCGAATCTCGTACCCGTAACTTTGGTCGGGTTATATTTAATTTTGTAAGAAATAAATGTAAGCCTATAATAAAAAAAGTTTTTTTTGAATTTAGCAAATGTCCACGAATTCGCTCAAACATATGATAGCGTATTAAATTTGGGTTGAACAAATATCAGCTCTTAAAATACGGCTGAATCTAGAACCGATAAGATGTTTTAATTAAGTTCTTTTTACCGCAGCGCTAACAGTCATTCCCACAAGACGGCGTCACTTATTTAATTATCCCAATAAAAATTTACCTTTTTGTACAAGAAAAAAAAGGACAAATAATCCAAAGGAATTAAGTTTTAGAAATAATTTTGATATAATTTTTATTAAACTCATGATCCATTCTATCCAACCATTGCAACCTCTAAAAGGCAACAGCTGTACTTAGGCCTACCCCATAGATTGCCTCTTAGGGGGGATTTTTCCATAGTCGCCACGCTTATCAGGCAGGTGCTGCTTCCAATTTCCTGTACTCTGTCACCTGTTACGACACGTTAGTCGATATTTTTACAACGTTATCACACGATCTGAACTCATGATCACCCTAGATAAACTATTACATGATAATTTCTTTTAACCAGGTTACATAAACTTTCTGGAGTTTGATTTAATGATGGCAATAAACTCAATGTCTAGTGTTTCAATTAGCAATTCTAACATTTCTATAACTACTAAAGTTACTAAATGGTAAGGCTCCTTTTCTGCTTATGGATCGAGTCTGAGTAAGTACCAGTCTTTTTTATATAGATTTAGGGTGACAAACGAGCACAGAGTCCACTTGGTGATAAGGGAATGTTGTAGCCTTTAAATATGTTCATTTATCGTCTATTAAGAATCAAAATACGGTTGCGTTGTCGGTTTAATCATATCGTAAATGAGAGAGTTATAATCCCTCGTACCAGTGACAGGAAGCATCGTCGAAGGTGCAAACATCTGATATGCGATCGCTAATCGTGACGATTGTAACAAATACTTCTTACATTTGTAAAGACCATAAAGTCTAGAAGGAGAATAGAATAAATCAACGCTACTTCAACGCGAATTAATGGACATTAAATGATTTTCGTTTGCTCATAATAGTTTTTGCACTTACGAAGTTTACCGCGATGGGTCTGCCCCTTATATGCCGTGGCTCCCATATAAATAAACTAACATAAATAATTCTTACTTTAGACCACATTTTACGTACCTAGATATGGTTTACAAGTCCGTGATGCAATCGTGGACGCATTTTTATTGATGTGCACCTGCATCTTAATTCGGTTTATCGCAAACATATTGGCGTGTTTAGACATGTAATGTAATCATATAGGATATTTAATTACGACTTAAATATGCATTAGAATCGAATACGCAATTAGATTTACAACTTTGTAGTGCTTAGGTACTGAAGTACGTAAAAAGAGTCTATTTTTAAAAGCTTAATTAAAATTACACGAATTGTTAAACCCAGCTTTAATAGGAACGAAATAATCTTATTTGCTGTTTCTGTAGCAAAGACCTTCCCAATTTTGTGAGTTGTATTTGCTCATTTCTACGAGTTCTACAAGAGGTTCGTTCGTAAAATTACTATTTTTACTTCAGTAATAAAGATAGTAATTTTATTTATTTTTATTTTATCATAAAAAAAAAACTCCGCAAATACTTTTTGTCATTTTTTTATAGTTACTATAACAATAACATAAGAATGAAAATCCATAACAGATCCAACGGTAATTGACGCACATTCTGTGATGCACTCAAAAACAGGAAAGTAAAAAATAAACTTGCAATTCATCAATGCATAGCGAAGTCGAGCAGACCACCCACAAGCAGCACCTCATTACAAGTATGACGCTTGTGTCAGCTATCAATCTCCGTGAATGATTAGCCACACGACGCCGCTGCAAGCAGAAACCGTAACTATTGGAATGCAAAAAGCATATGGGAGGTGTAGAACTAACTGATGCGCTAATATCACTATTTATACAGGTGTTTAAATTTAAAAATATGGTAAAATATATTGATACATATTTCGATTTTAGTTGGCTTACATGTTCATTCATTTTTCATTCGCCAACTCTAGAGTAACAATACCCAGTATTAGCTACTCTACGTTTGTGTTGGAAAAACGCAAACGAAGTTATCTGAGAGCAAGAGCAAAAAGTAAAATTATTCGAGGGTTAGTTACTCTGGAGTAACATAGTATTTGGTCGAATCCACACTTAGTGGATATTCGTATCGACAATACGAGACATTGATATAAAAACAATTGTAAAAATGTCAAGATTATTTATTATTGTTTAAGCTTGAGACTAACTATAAACCACTTTTTGTATTAATGCACTTAGCGTTTATTCTATGTATAGCAAAGAAATAATATTTTTCCATTGCCGGATAGGATTTATTCGACGTATAACTTTACTACCAAAGGAATAATCTATCTGTCTCTTTGACTACCAGATAAACACTTATTCGAGAGATCGTTTAACTTAATATCGTTACTGTTTCTTGATTTGAGTTTATAGTAAGACTATTATTATTTTGGATAATTTAAAAAAAAAAAGGATGATTTGCCTTCGGCTCCACATACCTCCTGTCTATTGCACAGAGTATTTCTTTTTTGTACTTTTTAATACCTTCGTATGTAAGCTTTAAATTCTTCAATTAACAGAATCTTGTTATAATACTACATGAATTAAAGAACATTTTGTTTTGCGTCATCCTAATACCTTAACTTTGTATTTTATATAAATATATAAACATTATTTTTCCATAAATCTTTTTAATTTTAACAAAAACAGAAACTTTTTTATTCAATATATTTATAAATAATACTTATTGAAAGTCACTCTTTTGTATAATTACCACTGGTTCGAAAAAAAACCTCTGTCGAACCAGCAAGAAACCCAGCGAGACTTTTTTTTAAATAACAGCTTACAGTCATGTATGTTACACAAATTAACAACACAACAAATTAGAAATAGCTTGGTAGCGATCACCTCATTTCCAGGGGTTATTATCATCTATAAATTCTTTAATATTATAATAACCCTTTTTATACAAACTTATTTTAATAAAGTTTTTGAACTTTGAGCAGGTCAAATTTTGCATATTTTCTGGAATTTTGTTGTAAAAGCGTATACATCGCCCCAAGAATGAATTACTGACTCAATGGAGTCGAGTAACTAGTACTACTAGCTTGTGTCTGTTCCTAGTATTTACAGAATGAATATCACTTATTTTTGTAAAACCACTTTTATTTTTGTGTGCGTACATTACATTTTCATAAATGTATTGAGAGGCCAAAGTTAATATGTTAATTTCTTTAATTTTTTGTCTCAGCGACTCTTTAGGCTTTAAATCATATTTTTTTTTATAGAAAAGGGTGACAAACGAGCACGCAGTCCACCTGATGGTAAGTGGTTGCTGTGGCCCATAGACATCCACACCTATCCTCTTTTACGAATCAAAATGCAGATGCGTTGTCACCCGTGAGGACTAAGATGGAACGCCTCTTTTCCAGTAAAAAGGGTCTCCGGTACTCTACACTCACCATACGAAACACAGCAGCATTAAGCTGCTATTTTACGCTGGTATTCTGTGTGCTCTTATGGCCCTCTTCTGTAAAACAAATATAATTTCAGTGTCAGCTGCGTGTCCCCATAGCAAAATACCATACGACATTATGCTATGGAAATAGCTAAAGTAAACTAGTCTAGCTGTTTCAACACTAGTTAGACTTCTAATCTTTTTTACGGCATATGCTGCAGAACTAAGTCTGCTTGCTAGTTTTGATATATGGGGGCTCCATTGAAGCTTCGCGTCTAGTGTGAGTCCAAGAAAAATGGTGGTATCTACAAGACTCAGTTTCTCCCCATTTAAAATTACATTAGTATTTAACTGTTTGACATTTGGAGTCATAAATTTCATACATTTCGTTTTAGTGCCATTTAAATGCAAATTATTAACATTGAACCAACTTACTAATTTAGATATAGCATTATTTACTTCGTCATATTTTAGCAATTGTCGACTTAATTCGAAAATTAAAGAAGTGTCATCTGCAAATAATACTATATCATGATTATCTCCTAGTATGTAAGGTAAGTCATTAATGTATACAAGAAACAGAAAGGGGCCGAGAATTGAGCCTTGAGGCACGCCCATTTGTACCATCGACCCGGAAGAACTCATACTGTTAATGACAACTTTTTGCGTTCTCTTACTTAAATATGAAATAATTAATTTAAAAGCATCACTTCTTACACCGTAGTGTTGAAGTTTCTTGATTAATGTTTCATGGTGAACACAATCGAAGGCTTTGGATAGGTCACAAAATATACCCAAAGCATCCTGTGGATTCTCCCATGCATTAGATATATATTTAATCAGCTCAACACCGGCATCAGTTGTCGAGCGACCCCTTGTGAAACCAGATTGATTTTTATGAGGTAAATTATTTATATTAAAGAAATTTAACATTTGTTGAAGAATATTTTTTTCAAAAATCTTACTAAGTGTTGGTAGTACAGAAATAGGTCTAAAATTGGCGGGGTCTAATGTACTACCAGATTTAAATAAAGGTATTACTTTACTATGCTTCATTAAATCAGGAAACACACCAGATTCGATACTAGTATTAAAAATAATAGCTAAATGAGGCGCGATTGTATCTATTATAGACGCAATAACTTTAACAGAAATCCACCACAGATCCGCAGTTTTCTTAACATCAATAGTTTTAAAATATTTTACAATATCGACGCTGGAAAGGAAAAAATTACCAAGCGACACTTTGGTCGATATTGAGTTATATATATATCATTGGAATCAGATTTTTTTTCTGCGTCGATTGGTCCTACTGTCGTGCTTCTACGATGAATTTAATGTCGCTTAGTTATTTTTAAATTCGAGGATTTTTTGTAGTTTTCGGCGACCAACCGACGAAAATTTTAGTTATTTAAAAAAATATTACGTTTAGGACAATTTTTATTTCTGCTTAGTAAATTTATCCTGTTTTTGATATAAATTATTTTGGTTTTAAGTTACTTTTTCCCGAAATTATTAAAAATTAAAAATTTAATTTAGTTATCTTTTCCTATGTAAAGATTTTATTTTTTTGCACCCTCTTACCTTTTTACCTGTCCTTAATATTAGCTATTTGTCATTTAGATATTTTTTACCAGATCTGATTAACTAAAAGATGTCGTTTAGATATTTTTCCTTCCTGTAATTTTATCGCTTAGATGAATGTGACCTGCCGTTTGCCGTTAATATATTTTGGCGTTAAGATTTTTTTATTGGATAAGGGTGACAAACGAGCACACAGTCCACCTGATGGTAAGTGGTTGCTGCGGCCCATAGACATCTACATCTATCCTCGTTTGCGAATCAAAATGCAGATGCGTTGCCACCCGTGAGGACTAAGATGGAATGCCTCATTTCCAGTAAAAAGGGCCTCCAGCCACCTGCACTCACCAAGCGAAACGCAGAGGTAAACCTCTACTTCACGCTGGTATTCTGTGAGGTCGTGGTACCACCCCGGTTCGAGCCGGCCCATCTGTGCGACAGCAAAAGCTGCCGCGTGGCTCTACCACTGTGAAAGATATCTCTTTCATGAATAATTATTTAATAAGACGTCAGTTGAGACTTCCGCGTTGATCTTGATCTTGTCTTTCCGCGTTGATTTTGAACTAGGATTTGATTTAATGTTGAAGTGGTCGTTAGGAACAAGAAATTGAATCACCGTGCTACAAGCTGGCGTTTGGTGAAGAAGTGTGTGACCGCGCGTCCCAATGACTCGCCGCTTGGTCTAGAGAAGGAGTTATTATTTTCATTTAAACGTTACATAATCTTTTTTACTTATGCTAATGTTTGAGTTACTCATATTTTACAACTGCGAAAGGAACTGCGTTTTTCGAAGTTAATAGACCTAGCTTTAATTAATGCAGGTGTAAAGATTTTAAGAGGTTAGTATTAGGTTTTAAGATTCAGTCCCAAGTACCTCGTTAGAAGATAATATACCAAGGATTAGTTAATATAATTAACTTTTATTTTGATGATAACATAATTTTGTTTATGTTTGCAGAACTCCTTACCCATACAAAATGTTTCTGAAGATTATGTCGTGTAATTCTAAGAAAAATATTTGATTATTTTGAAGTATTTCAAAGTTGCTTCTCGCCGGATGATTCCAACGTTGTTGCTGATTTTGTCGCTGATATGGAACTTCAGGGAAAGGACCTATTTATTCCATCATCTGTAGTGCCCATTGGAGGTAAATACAAGCTATGAATTAATAGCTCACATAAAATTAGCCATTAGCCATAAGCGGGAGCGCTATCGGACCTGGGATGACGCGTTGGTGTCCCAGGATGCAAACACCAAGAAGAAAAGAAGTATAATAAAATAAAGAAAATTCCGCTTCTAGGTCCTTCAAAAGAGTCATTGCTAACGTAAAACAATGCACTGATTCGTGCGTAAATCTGCAGAATTGGCGAGATAATAGTTCGCGTTCCATCGGGAATCCGTGCATTCTAGTCTCTCGCCATGGCTGTCCAAGGGAACTTCTATCAGCCATCTCTTTCATCTCTGCACAGGGATAACAACTCACTGGCCCATATCGCAAAAGAGAAAGCCGATCTGTTAGACTCTCTTTTTGCGTCCAACTCGACTTTCGGTGAAACGTCGGGTAACGGGAGGAACACACTGCTGACCATTCTGCGGTGTGAGTGCTCAGTGCGCAAAGCGCTCCTCTCCCTGAATTTTAACAGCTCAAGTAAACCCTATGAAGTTCCTAATATTGTGCTGAAGACATGTCCTACCACGCGTAGGGGTAGTCTCGAACTCATGGAGATAGCTTTAGTCCACCCGATACCTAAAAATAGCGACAGTTCAGCTACAAGCCTATTACCTCCTTGTACTCCAAAATCATGGATATCATTATGAACTGCCAGCTGATTACAGACTTTGAGGTCCACCAGCTAATTAGTAACTGCCAATACTGTTTTGACCGCAGTCACTCAGCTGGTGATCTTCTAGTGTACCTGACTCCCAAGATGATGGATGCAGTAGAGTCCAAGAGGAAGACCTTAGCCGTTAGTTTGGACATATCAAAGGCCTTCGATCGGGTTTGGCACAAAGTGCTTCTTTCGAAGCTTCCATCATATTTGCTTCCCAAGAAATTGTGCAATTGGATTACCACTTTTATTAAATGTTCCAACTACAAGTCCATTTATGGTAGGATTCCATAAAGGTGCATGCTAACACCTCCACTGTTTATGTTGAATATCAATTATATGTTGCAAACTAGTAACATTCATTGATATACGGATGACAGCACAGGTGATCTCGAGAACGCGTCGTCGAGTACCAGAACAAACTTGTGCCTGAAGTCAAATCTTTGTTAAATAAAGTCTCGGATTGGTCTCTGAAGACACAGGTTTACGTCTTTACCGCTAAAAAGAACCCCTTTGTTGTATCCCTTTAATTTCAGGGCTTTTTCATTTTCGGTGTCCATTTTATCGAATGATGTACAGTTCCGCGGTCACTTGGAAGGGAAGGCAGAATTGGCTTCTAAAAAGCTTGGCGTGCTTAGCAGAGTGGAACAGTATTTCATGCCGGCACACTGCTTCTAACTTTACATGACGCCGGTTCGGCCTCACATGGAATACTGTTCTCATCTCCAGGCGGTGCAGTACCTCATTGCCAGATCATTCCTCTT
Source organism: Parnassius mnemosyne (assembly GCA_963668995.1). Lineage (NCBI taxonomy): Eukaryota > Metazoa > Arthropoda > Insecta > Lepidoptera > Papilionidae > Parnassius > Parnassius mnemosyne. The sequence goes on from CAVLGL010000159.1 coordinate 37,620,734, forward strand.
GATCGCATCTAGCAAAGAGCGGCTCGAATAGTTGATTATCAAGTTTTTTCTGATCAGCTCGATTTACTGGCATTGCGAAGAGAAGTTGAGGAATTATTTGTTTTAATTTCAGCCACCAAATTCCATCAACGCACATCGTAACAAAACTGTCGATGCCATCCACACCATCTGGATGCTTGGGGTGCATCACTATGCGATTTACTTGGAGTTTCTTTCCTTGCTACAACTTTTTTGTGCAATTGTTTACCACCGGTGATTTTTCCGAACCAATATGACGTAGGCTTTCAAGAAACGAGCTTACTCCTCTTTAAAATGCCGGCCTTCAATTCCCCTGTTGTTGTGGATGCTCGTGCGTGGCGGTAGACACTTACCATCAGGCAAACTGCATGCTCGTTTGCCTTTTCCTCTATATATAAAAAAGATTATAGTTCGTTAAATAATTCTAAGTAATTAGCGTTACAATGTACTCGTGAATTTTTTTTTTTTTTTTATAAAACCGTAGGTCTCGGACGATATTCGTAACTGGTGAAGGTACTTTTAATTTTAATTTAGAAGGCTGTTTTATTTCGATAACGTGATATTCAATCACGAAATTGAATATTTTTTCTTATTAAAAAATTGATGTGTAATAAACAAATACTAGTGTTTTTTTTTTTCTCTTTTAAACCTAAAATCCGCATTGAATTAGTAGGGGTAAAACCTCATTTTAATTTGTTTTTTGGTAATAATATCCCAGAAAGAAATTATCAATCATGAAGTTACCACTTTTACCAGATCGTAGAAATGTACTTTTTGTTATATAGGTATTTTATCCATGCTCAAATTCTTCGAAAATGTCTGATTATAACTTTTTTTCGCTTTTTACTTCAAGAGTCGGTTGTCGGTAGGTCAATTTTTCCCGTTCGTGATTTTTTATTTTTTTTACTAAGCGACGCTAATTTTGGAAATGGTAAACAAATAGGAAACTTACTGAGAGTAGGTAATAAAGTGTCCAAACAGCTTTTTAATCATGTAAGAATCATTCCAATAGGGTAAATAGTATAATTAATATGATTTTTTTTTTCAAAATTTCTAACTTTAATTAGCTCTGCTGTAAAGTTGCCTATATGTCGCTTGGTAATTTTTTCCTTTCCACCGTCGATATCTTTTGATGATACTTTATATTTTCTACCAAACTCACAGACGCACTCTTTTGAATTATAATTAAAATAGCACGAGTTTGAAACACACTAACCAAAAATAGTCTCAAACATAAACGGACACTTAACTATGACGGTTTTTCCTCGCAATAAATGGAAATAGTTTGTCGTGCGTTTGTATATGCAATATTTCCGTTTTGCCTACCTAAAGACGGCGTTCTATAGTCCAATAAATCAATCGATTACTAACACGTTACGTAACAATGCCGTAATCGCCACGCATGGCAATAAAAGATGTCTCGCACCTGTACCGCTGTTTCCCGGCATCAATATATACTTTAATAAATTAGCTTAATATAGAAACAAGGAAACAAAGAACTATTTATTCGATATATACACATTTTACACACATTTCAAAAAATATACAAAAGCAAGGGTCAAACGTACACATGCACCAGTCTGAGCCTGCTTACGCATTAACAATTAAGAAGCAGTATATGCACGTCGTTAATTAATAATAAAATTAAAAAATTAAAAAGGACATCAAATAGGTTAAAAGTTGAAGCCTTGTGACTTAACTGACAAGTCGGTGTGTGATCTTCCAACTACGAGTTACTACGAGGTACATAATTATCTATTAATATATACGAGTTATAAAGTAGTGCTAATGTACATATAACGTATATAAATAGATAATCCACTTATACACTGAGATTAACCAAGCTAACAGATCTATAGCTTCATATAGTTTTCAACAATCTATGTTTATCCACCATCGGTGATTTCCTTTTCACTGAATTAAATTAATTCTCTTTAAAATGTAAGAGATTAATAATTTATTGGTTATATTATGGTGATATAAAAAATTGTAACAACATCTCATTAATAGTCTAATTAATTTAATTTGCGAGAAGTTCTATCATTCAAGTAATAGATCCAATCATATATGTGCATAGAAGTATGTGAATATAAGAAAATTACGGTATACGCCTACACTACAACTATTTGTTAATACGTGAAGGGAAAACTTTGTACGCCTTCTGCCAAAAGTGCGCGTAAGGAGGAATGTGAAATTTGGCATAAACTTAAAGTTAATATGGAGAAGAAGTGTATAAAGCTAAAATATATATAATATGTTACAAATACATAAAATAAAATATAACATTCAATGTTTACGTTCATACTACCACTGTCAGTCACACAGATAAGAGTTTGTTGCCAAAACTTTTAAAATGTTAAAACCAACAAGATAATTAATTAGTTTTCAGTCAATGCGAATGAGTTGTGAAGTTTATATGATTGCTGATATTCCTTTTTCGATAGTCTATGGCTCTCTGGAGTGTATTTCAAGGCAAAAAAGCGTTAATTTTACATTTTGTATATTACATTTGTGTTTTATATATCTATTAATGTGCAAGTTGTAAGCATAGACAACATGCTGAGAGTTGGAAGTGAAATACAAGCTTAATATAAAAACTTAAAAATTTACGGTCGAATTTCGACCACAGGACGGCTTCTAGTATTTATAAATCGTGATGTTATATAATTATCAATTTGACCACTCCCTCTATGTTCTCAAAACAATGTCACAGGCGTACTTAAGAGAAAAAATATAACGTTTCGAAAGGAGTTGATGTCGTCGCTGCTCTGATATTTAAATAACACAAGTTAACATTGGTCCAGTATAAGCTGGGATGCCCTTGACTTTTAAAGTCTACCTCCCGATGCTTCCGACGATCAAGAGTAATCCTAATAAAGTAAGATTATCCGTTTGCAGGTCCTAGATGATTAATAAGATGTGATGGATTTAGAACACCTGAAAGTATTTTTATTATTTACACATAATATGCACGTCTTGTAATTTCATTCATTTTCATTGCATTTTATCTTTAAGATTAAAAAAATGTAATACGTGTTATTCCACAGTCGGCTATCTCTTGAGTGTTGGTTGTTTTTGTTTTTAAATTGTGAAGGCGGGAAAGCCTGTTGACATAGAGTATATAATCACTACGTTTTATCGGTTGACAGCTGATGGTCAAATCTTATTAGCACCGTACACACCTTTTTAAATGTTGAATTAAAGTGTCTTTTTTTTTCATTTTGTATGTGTAGTTTGCGTAACATTACTCTGGGTTCGTTGCTGAGCCTTATACCGAAATTACTGTGATAAGGAGTTGCTTTCTTTCAATACTGTCAATGTCCAAGGTACAAGCCATTAATGCATGAACCCTATCTTTTAACATTTACATGAATGTGGAGTATTGGGAATAATTTCAATACGCGTTTTTGTGTATTAAAGTGTTCAGGGTTTATAAACCTGATGGCCAATTTTCTTCTCGGACAAAAGCTAATAACTTACTACCTAACGAATAAATTTATTTGGCTCTTTGACTGTCGAAAAGTTGGTTGTCCATTTTTAATTTGTCATGGATAAAGAAGACGATGATGATGTCTAGCACTATATTTATATTTTCAATAATAAAACCTGTAGGATATCAAAATATATGAATATTGAGACTTTTATAGTAAGAGTGACCTGTACAGGTACTGACGATAAAGTTAAGAGTTCACTGTAAAATTCATAGTACACGAACAACCCGAGTTTGAGCCCCACTAGCACCAATGAAATTTTAAGTAATTCGGTTTAACTTAGTGAAGAAAAATATCACTCGAGCTAATCGATGTCATGTGGCAATTAAGAATTTATTCCGTTCGATTTCAATCTTTTTCTCTCAGTTTTTGTGCTGTAACCCATCGAAGTTTTTAAACCATTGTTTAGACCGCAGAAAAAGCTAAGGTCTGGTTTCCAAGTACACTGGTAACGATGTTTTTGTTATGTCTGGCCATAGTTTTCTGTTAACGTTCCTGTCCTGCAAGTCTCGTATACTATCCGATCTGCCGATACCTCTTGACTCGATGTACCAAAGATTTTGATACTCGTAATGTTTGGGTCACAATATTGTATGTGTGCCCAATTTGAATTAAAGTAAAAGTCCTAGGACTTGAGTGGCCTTTACATCTGGTATTATCAGTTTATTTGCAGTATCAATTCACACTTAACATGACAAATAAGGCAGTCAAAGGAAAAATTCAAATAAAACCTAAATTTAAACTTAAATTCAAAAGTTAGTTTTTAGTAGTATGAATTAACGCAATATGACGCAATAATTACATAATAACAAATGAAATTCGAAAAAGAAAACCTTCCTCAAAGTAAATGCATTTTATAATAACATTTACTAATGTTTGTGGCCAGTACGCACTATAGTTACTACAGGAGAAATTAAAAAAGTTTTGCGTTCCTCTAAATTCTTCCTTGAGTGGAGTTATGAGATAATCTATTTTGCTACTTAAATTTTAATATATTATTTATTGTCTGTATTTTTAAAACAATTGAGATCTACATTGAAAAAAGTTCTTGCCTTTCCCTCTGTAAATATTTCGCTTTTCAAACCGATAATAGATTTTAACGATTAGAAAAACCTTAAATAAACTTACAATTTATACTATTAATTTGACATTGACATTTATTTCTTATTTTGAGATATTGCCACTGTCAACTACTACCATGATAGGAGCCTGATTGAACAAAACGCAAAATAATTTCCTTTATCATAGTCACCGTGTATCTGATATATTTAAAATGATATTTTTTATAACATGGCGACGTAATAAATTTTATTATGTCCTTTTAAAACCCAGATTCAACACTGTCCAACTGTGAATTTAAGTATATTATGCCATTCACAACTTACCTTAAACGGCCCAATTATATATCATTATTTAAATAAAGCGTTTAAATGGTATCGCTTGCAAGTGTAACGAAGTATTTATATTTAGCATTTTATATTATATTTACTTTTTTAATATTCCTAATTGCATACTATATCTATAAATATGGCATTTGATAACGACTATATATATATTATGACTATGACTGATCTTAGGTTCGAATCCTAGTTAAAACCCATATTTGTGCTAAAAGTATTAGATTCAGAACCAAAATTTGTATTGATTTTATGTGGAAACAGTAATCTTACTTATTTGATATTTTATTCAGTGATTATCGGTACTCGCAGGTAAATTACCTAATATAAATAATTAAGCGTAATCAAATTAGACAATATTATGGAATTTATGATATTTTATCTACCGAAATCATTCAGTGACTTTCATTTTCGCATACAAAGAAAAACATCTTCATTATATACTTTATTACATTTATTTACCGGTGCTCTACTTCATCACTAAGGTCCTATTCCTTTTTTGCTCTTTTTTAAAAACGTTACCTTCGCACAAGATTTTTCTCCAGTGCCGTGGTTAAATAAATAAAATTCACAAGGACAAACATCCAGACCCGGAACAATTATTTGTAGGCCATACAAATACTATTCCGTTAGGGTTTCGAACTCGCGGCCCTTAGCGCTAATGAGTTACTCCTTGCTAAACCACTGCGCCACGGATTCCTATATTAAAGGATCGTTTCGTTCACCATTACCATCCGTTTTATTGTATATACATATAGTCCGTTTAAAAATAGTTTCTATTAAATGTCATAAAACGTTCGGAAACTTAGGCCGACTTAAAAATAAACAACTTTAAATCATCCGCAAGTTGTTCAACCAGTATTTTTTTCATAATTTTTTTTCAAGCACTTTAGCACCTTAGGACGAATGAACGAAGTAACACAGCTAAGGTCAAATCTTTATTAAGCAAAGGATGTATAAAAATATTATAATATTAACGAATTTATGTATGATAACCATCCTTGAGAATGAGGTGGTCACTACTAAGCTCTTCTCTTCCTAATATGATTCGTATTTGTATTTGTATTGAAATTGTAAAATAAAAGATTGTAAAGTGTTCTTACAGTCATACAATCATGTAATATTTAACACATTTTTTTTAAGTCCTGTTGAGTTTCTTGCTGGTTCGTTCCAGGACAGAGATAGTTTCCGAACCAGCAGTGGTAAATTAAACATAAAAGTGACTTTTAATAAGTATAATTCTAAGGTATACTCGTAGGCATCATAAAAAAAATATATCCGTTTTTTAAATAAAAACGTAGTTTTTAGGTGTAGAAATAAAACGTCACATAACCTTTTAATATGTATCTAGGTACATATTTTGTAGTGTTCTAAACTTAAAAGTTTCAACCGGAATACCCTTTTCATAAATTTGTACGTCTATTATATTATTACGTGTCATGGCCATTCTTCGAAGTAAAGAGTGACTATTGCTATTGACATGAAAAGTGACATAATTGCAGAATTTATTTGCCTATGCTTAGGTATTTTTCACGAAGAATTTCGGATTATTTATTTAAATGATTTACTCATCATATAAAATTTTCTGGTTTAAAATTTTAAGATACATGTTTCTTCTATATTTTTCTGTATTATCTTATGATTCAAAAATTTTAAGGGAATTGTTGTGGAAACTTTATGCATATAATTTGAGTAATGAGAGATTTTTCTGCCACCAGGGCGGCGCCACTTAAAAGTGAGGTATAATATTCGACAGATTTCATAGCGGGGAAGTTTATTTGTTCGGAAAATGTAAAGGTTAGTGTTTCTTTCTGTACTATTAGCTATATTTTGAATAAACGAGATTAAAAAGAAATAAACCAGAGCCACAGATATTCATAAAAGTAGAAAAAATAAAAAGGGTTAAAAATGTGCAAAAAAATTAAAGAACAAATCACTAAGGCATTGTTCTCTAGAAATTAATAAACTTTAAAAACAAAGTTCTTAATTAAATAATATTGTGTAACAAAAAACTTTACCTCAGAGTCAACTAGCGACATCTGGTGAACAGAAAATTGCTAGCCCTCATTGTTAATATAACCTTCCTTAGATCATTTTTAGTATATTCTAGTGCAAATCTACGTTACTATTTTTATATATTATTGTACAGAACCCTCGGTGTTGGAGTCACGCATGCCCTTGATCGGTATTTTACTAATGAAATTATATCTTACAAGTATAAGCATATTGCATATATTATATAAAAGAGGCATAGCTAAAAATAAAGCTCATAAATAATAAATACCAAGTTCATGTGTTTCAATACAAACCGGCTTCAGCGTACCTTCACTTCCAGATAATGCTACTTTAAAACTACAAGAACGTAATTGGTGGATCGAGCACGCTTGATCGATCGGTATCATCGTAATTGCTTCAGTAAACTTGGATCATTCAGCAGCAATTATTATCTTTACTAAGCATCGCCCCTGGCCTCGCTTTGGTTATTTTTTTAAAACTCATAAACTAAGTATACACTTCTAGATTTTATGCACGGCAACTGCGGTAGCGCAATCGTCGTCTAAATCTCTATATCGACCATAATATGTTTTAATACAAATTAAATATAATATTGTTTATTATAGGGACTTAAAGTGAACAAAAGACAAGTATCATAATACTTTTATTTATTAAAAAATGGTTATAGTACAAGCTCCGAGCTAACACACGAAACATTGACCGCTTCCAGAGTTGAACACAACATGCCCTGCACCATGGACCTCCAATATGAGCATGAGGTTGAGCTGGCTAGCTGTGGTTTCGACACAAGCGTAAAACTAACCGAAAACTAAATAAATTTTCGAACGATGCTGAATATACAGAACAAGCTCGGTACTACCACACGAACCATTGACTGGCCAACTAGCCCGGCAGGAGATCTTTCCTTTTCTTTCGCCGTCTAAGCACCAATTCTTAAATACTAAGTTATCAACTGCACATGTCGTATAATAATGATTAATGTCATAAGTGCTAACGGGAAAGTCACTCACTGTACCCATTAAAAGTCTGAGACTTGATCCTTTGACTCGGTAAACTCTCTGAACTCTCAGACTCGCATTCGATATATTCGTAATATATCATTATTTTTCATTAAATTTGTTATCAGAATATAGCAATTGTTTCCTTTTACATTAACTACTTCAGCCCATGTATATTTGGAACCAACTTCAAACAAAAACTTGATGGTATGGACTAAAATAAAATGCATCATAGTCGGTAATAATACTGGCCTACTTTCAATCCATGAGTGTCGTATGCGGCGGATCTTGGAAATAATATTTATATAACAATCCCGTTTACGACAGATCATGTTAAATGCCCAATCTGACTTTGGGTGCAATGTCAAAGAATCCAGGCGTATAGTGCTGCGTTCGCAAATCCGCCCTCCAAACGTGGTGATTATGGCAAATTCATCCACCAAGCTTGGGGGTTATGGCAGGTCCTACTTACAACGGGAGAATCCCATGTCTATCTGTGTTAATGGTTTACTGCTTGGCGGCATAAACAGGTATGAAGATGATACATAGCCATATAATCCACCTAAATGAAAAAAGAGTACTACCACATAGCAAAGATTTTAAATAAAATCCCTTCAGACAAACAATTTTCTTATATTTTATTATTTTTGAAAGGAATCCAAGTTATATAAAGAAGGGAAATAAAGAGTCGGAAGGAATTATAAGATAAGAAGCGGCGCTCAATTAATATTATAAAAATAAAATAAGAATTCACAGCTGTTATTTCATCATAATTAACTGCTCCACATTGTCATCTATGTCATACGTGTTAGTTGTATGAGGAAAGTCTGTGTAACTCTGAGACAATGCGTTCACCAACTTATTTCCAAACGTGATCAATATTCAAATATATTTTGTTATTGTTTGTATTAATATTATTGAAGTTAAGTAAAACTGTAGCTCCAGGTCCACGAATACCGCTAGTCTGCTGTACATTTGAAGAAATTTTTGATTTGTTCTTTGAAAAGTATTTTTATGTACTAAAACGCAAACTGGGACAAATTTATTTGCTGCACGAATAACAACTTCTGTATGTTGTTCTAATGTGTCCCTTTGATCAAAATGGACCACAAAATTATCATCATCGCAATTATCATAAAATTAAATACGCTTAATATCCATAATTATTACCGGAGCATCTTTACTAAGCTAATAGCAGTAATAGAAAACGTTTTTACGAATAGCAAAATTTATATGTTAGTGTTAATAAAACATAAACGTAAGTATTTATGGGGCTGAGTTCTAGACGAGGTCTATTGAGGGAATTTCAAAATGAATCTGATCGATAAAAGAGATAAACTGTAACTAATTTACGTGTTGCGTTTCATAAATCTCAGTTCTTGCAGAAAATTTACGAACAGGCGTCGAATCAAGTCGATTGTTCGTCTAAATACAATTTGGCTATTTAACCGTATCGATTGTTTCATAAAACCGTAAACTATTTCGTGAATAAAGGCAACGTTGAACTGTGTTTTCGAGGGTTCCGTACCTTTATACGTGGTAGAGCCATGCTTCAGCTATATTAGTTGTAGAACGAATGGGTCAACTCGGCGGGCGAAGGACCACACTCTCACAAAATACCAGCGTAAAATAGCAGCTCAACCATGATGTGTTTTGTATGGTGAGCTTATAAAATCGGAGACCCTTTTTACTAGAAATGAGCTATTCCATTTTCGTCCTCAGGGGTGACAACGCATCTGCATTCTGATTTTTAATCGAATATAAATCTATCTATCTGTCTTTAGGCCACAACATCCACTTACTGGACTGTGTGTTCCCTTGTCACCCTTATTCTGTAAAAAAACAATACTTACCTAAGCTTGTATGTACAGAACCTCCAGGGCGCGAGTTCCGCTCGCTATTGTCCGTTTTTTATTTAAAAATAATAATCACTCGATACTAAACAATTAAATATAATTATACCATTCGCGACGTGTAGGTGTGACGAATTGTCGATGCATGTCATTGCAATGAATCCGAAAGGTCTTAGAGTTCCCATATACTTTTTAATGTCACTCGTCAAATATTGCTCGCGGCTTTGATTGCAATTTGCAAAGCTCTCTCATACACAGTTGCTTAACCAATTTTATGGCCGCAAAACAGTAGCTGCACCATTAAAAAGAAGCTTAAAATCTTTTTTTTATGTAGTTAAGTGTAATCTGTACAAATAAATAAAAATAAAGTGTCTGTTTTTAATGTCAAAATAACAGCTTTTTACTACATGCATATGAAAGTATTAGGTCCTTACATATGAAATTGGCGGTTTGTACGGGAGGAATACAAAGTCACTTTTTTTTTGTAAAATATATTTAATTAATCAAAGTATGCATCGTTGTTATCTATGCACTTTTGCCATCTCATAGGTAGTCCATTGATCCCTTTACTAAAAAAAAAAAAACATGGGGGCGAGAATCAATAAACTCTTTGAAGGCGGTTTGGACTGTCGTTGAATTTTTTTCCTTGTAAGAAGTTGTCCAAATTCCAGAAAAAATGGTGATCTGTTGGAAAAAGGTCCGGGGAGTACGGCGGATGTCACAGACATTCCAATTGTAGCTCATCTAACTTAGTGGTTGTTTGTTGTGCAGTGTGTGGTTTTGCGATGTCGTGAAGCAGCAGTGGCCTAGAGCGATTGACTAATCTCGGTTGTTTAGCAGCTAGTTCTTCCTTCATGGTTTACAGTTGCTAACAATAGATATCTGCCGTAATCGTTTGGCCAGATTTAAGAAAGCTGTAGTGAACGACACCGGCGCTAGTCCATCAAACACTCACAAGTAACTTTTTCTGAGTCAATTTTCGTTTAGTGCAGGATTTGGCTGGGTCTCCGGGGTTCAGCCATTGCGACGAGCGCTTCCGATCATTGTACAGTATCCACTTTTCATCACAAGTAATGATTCAATTTAAAATCCCTCCATTATTGTGTCGGTTGAGCAAAGTAATACAGCAGTCGACACGTGTTTGCAAGTTCGATTCACTTAATTCATGAGGTACCCATCGTTCAAGTTTTTTTACTTTCCCGATTTGCTGCAAGTGGATTAATACAGTTTTATCACTTACACTGAAGCCTGCAGCTATCTCTGAAGTGCTTTGTAATGGATACGCTTCCACAATAGCCTTTAATTCTTCATTTTCCACTTTGGTCTCTGGCCGTCCATGGGGTTGGTTCTGAAGGTCGAAATTTCCAGAACGAAAACGTTGAAAGCAAAAAAGTATCGTGCTTTCTTTTGCGACACCAGCGCCGTACACATCATTAATCCTTTGAACTATTTCTGCAGCACTGGTGCCACGGTAGAACTTGTATTCGTAAATATACCGATAGTCATGTTTTCCATTGTGCGGTAATAAGCGACGCAAAAGAAAAAAATAATGAGAAAAAAACAAATGAATGACTGTTTTCAAAACTAAAATGTACCAGCTAAATGAATTTATAAATTTGAATTTGGAATTCTCAACTAAAGAGGAGATATTGCAGATCAAAGTGGTCAGTACGACAAAACGCTAATTTCATATGTAAGGATACGGAACTTATAACAAGAGACAATTTTTAAAATGTTTGTCTGTCTGTCTGTTTGTTCCTACTAATCTCCAAAATGGTTGAACCAATTTTGACGGGACTTTCACTGGCAGATAGCTGATGTTATAAGGATTAACTTAGGCTAAGAGTCCTGCGCAAAAAATTTAAACCCCTAAATTGCACGCGGGCGAAGTCGCGGGGAACATTATTATTTTAATATTTCGTCAAAAACTGAATTAAATATTTCTATCAGTTATGAAAGAATACACATTACATTCAGTATGAAAAAAAAACTGACGTAATAATATGATCATGACATAAGAAAAGCAATAACAATTCTTCCTGTTTTGTGACATACGCTGAAGCCGTAACAATAAGTAAAAGTTACCACAAGAGTTACCACTTCTTCTTTTAGACAATATCAGTTTAAAATTAAAACGTGGAACTTCATATGAGTTCTAAATAAATAATTTTAACATAACACAAAATAAGATAAATAAATATATATCACGATCATTATCATTACAGCCCTTCACAAGTCCACTGCTGAACAAAGGCCTCCCCCGGGGAATGCCACAAAGCACGGTTCTGAGCCACCTATACCCATCGACTTCCTGCATGTCTTACCAGGTTTTCACTCCATCTAGTGGGGTAACGCTCTACACTTCGTCCGCCGTTACGAGGCCGCCACTCGAGAACCTTTTTTCCCCATCGATTATCGGTTCTTCGAGCTATATGACCGGCCCATTGCCACTTCAGCTTACTAATCCGTTGGGCTATGTCGGTCACTCTGGTTCTACTGTGGATATCCTCATTTCTAAGTTTATCATGCAGAAAAACTCCGAGTATAGCCCTCTCCATAGCTCGCTGAGCGACCTTGAGCTTCCACATACGGCCAGCAGTGAAGGACCACGTCTCAGTTCTATAGGTCATCACTGGCAACACCCACTGGTTGTACAGTCTCGTTTTCAATTTATTATATATAATAACTGTAAATTAGGCTTTTGACTATATTTTATGGTATTCATTACGTACAAATTATTTGTTTGTGAATTCTGCACGATTTTTCGTTTTGTTTTTTAAGGAAACTTCTTTATCGACGTAGTAGAATAATCAAGTTTGTTTTTATATTATAAGGTTGACAAACCAACACACAGTTCACCTGATGGTGAGTAGATGCTGTGGCTCATAGACATCTACATTTATGCTCGATTAAGAATCAAAATGCAGATGCGTTGTCACCCCTGAGGTCACTCTACTACACTCACCATACGAAACACAGCAGCATTAAGCTGCTATTTTACGCTGGCATTCTGTGAGAGGGTGGTCAACCCATTTCTGCTACAACCATAATATAGCTGCAACGTGGCTCTACCACGTATTACATACGGTATAATTAGTACAATATTAAAAAATTTAAAAAGTCACGTTTTCTTGTAACATATCACCACCGGGGCTGTATGAGTATACTATTATTTAACCTACTTATCATCATCATCATTATCACAATCCTTCACAAGTCCACTGCCTAACATAGCCCTTCCTGAAGGAATGCCACAAAGCACGGTTCTGAGCCACCCGCATCTATCGACTTCCTGCATGTCTTACCAGGTTGTCACTCCATCTAGTGGGATGTCGATCTTCGAGCTATATGGCCGGCCCATTGCCACTTCAGCTTACCAATCCGTTGTCTATGTCGAGCTATACCTACTTATGTAAAACATTAAATAAAAGAAGAAGAATATGTCATAAAGAAGTTACACCTTGTTCGTGTGAACACAATTACACACACAATTTTTCCCCTTCATTCATTTACCCCTGTCATCTACCGACTTCAAAAAGGAAACGGTACTCAATTCGACTGTATGTTTTTTATGTGTGTTACCTCATAACTTTTTACTGGTTGAACCGATTTCGAAGATTCTTTCTTTATTTGAAAGCTGGTGCTTCACATGTGTTTCAATATAAATTTAATCAAGGTCTGACCAATAGTTTTTGAGTTATTCTTAATAGTTTATATTGAAGTCGGTTGTGCAAAATTGTAATTTTAAATTATTTCGCACCGGTTAGGTCTAAAGAGCGTGAGGCATAGCGACGGGCTCGGCTACATTTTGAGCGGGTGCCACTTATGACACTGTAAACCAAGAGCATCAGTGAAACCCCTCACCGTACCTTCCACTCCACTTTTTTATAACAAATGTGCGCAGAGTCCACCTGATGGTAATATTGTGCCCTAAAGATATCCTCATCTATCTTCAATTAAGAATCAAAATGCAGATGCGTGTTCACACCTGTGGACAAAGATAGAATGTGTCGTATGGTTTCCTGTTCTCTACACTCACCATAGGAAACACAGTAGCATTTAGCTGCTATTTCACGCTAGTATTCTGTGAGGACATGGTCCTTCCCCGATAGAGGAGATCCATCCATGTTGCAACCATCATATACTCGTACATATATAGCTGCAGCGTGGTTCTACCACGTGAAAATATAAATTTGTCAAGTACCTTAACATTACAAAATCAAGGTAACGACAGTGGGACACTTAGAATTACAGATTGATCCCTCTTAGTCGACGGTGCGATACTTTGTACTGCTACAACAATTGGGAGATTACCGTTATACCTTCATTTGTTAATATTTCATTTCATTTTTTACCCCCATTCCCTACAATATAATAACAAGAAAATATCTGGCGTAGCTTTTTAACATCTACAAACTCAAATAGCAATTAATCGTATTACTTTACGTCTGACATTCATAAATAAGCCGTGGCCAAAAAATAATAGAAAATTAAAGAGTATGTACGAGTATTTAATGATTTCTTATATTTACGCGAACACTACACATTTTTAAATAAAACTGACCGTCCCCCGTGACCACGGGTACTGGAAAGCACCCGAAATGTCGGGAATATATAAAAATAAGTTAATATACGCGATAAAAACCGTAAAATTAGTTTTATTTAAAAATGTACGAGTATTGTTAAAGCGCATAGTTCAGAAATTCCCAAGAGTAATGAAATTCGATTCGATGATATTTATCTCTAAACGGATACAATTGCGTGATCGTTCCGCAACCTGCAAATATAGACCCGAACGCAACGATGTGCTCCAACGTGAATAAAAACAAAGATGAGTTCGCGATCCGTTCCGGATTCAGAATCATTAGTCACGTTTTATTGGTGAATGTCAAATACCTCAAAAGTGATGGCTGATTAAGCAGCGATTGCTGTTCTATCGGTCTATAAGGTCGTTTTAAATAATCTTAAACTAATTGTGAATAATTAACTGAATAAATAACACAAGTGTCACTACAGTCTTATAATACCTTCCGACATGGAAAAATATCAACTATAGTGACATATTGAAGGTTTGACACGTAAAACAAATATTATGTCGATTAATTTGTTATATATAACATTGAAATATATACATATTTGTTATAAAGTTCAAATATTAATCTTTATATATAAAAATTACGAGTCACGTTGTCTGTCCGCGATGAACTCCTAAACTACTGAACTGATTTCAATGAAATTTTGCACACTCTGCGCAGTTTGGTCCAACTTGAGAGATAGGAGAGTTTTATCCTGATAAGTCACACTCAATATTTTTTTATTACGAATTTAAGTCGAAAAGGACAGAACAACGTCTGCCTGGCCAGCTAGTTAAATATAAAATCTTGATACTAATTACATTAGAAAAGAGCTTACACCTTTCTAAAAGGACGGCAACGCATCTGCAATTCCCCTGGTGTTGCGGTTGTTCATGGGCGACGGTAGCCACTTACCATCAGGTGAGCCGCAAGCTCGTTTGCCCCCTCTTCTTAAAAAAAATTTGGTTCATTTTTAAACTCATGCCACACATTAAGAGCCGTGGTAGTGATAAGCGTTCGCATGTCACAGTACGTCAGCTGCCCGAATTGGATCCCCGGAATTATCCCCCGAATTGGGACCGATGAAGTTGTAAATTGCAATTTTAAGTAAAAACCGTTGATATCAAGAGAGGTGTCAGAGGGATATTGAAGAAGAAATAGGCAGCAGATTCTTGGTCAACAACTCAAAATTATAAAAAAAACAACCAAGCATATCAACTAAAGAGGGTAACAGGGCAGGCTTTTTTGATTTGTAAAGGCTGCAAGGTAAGTAAGGAATATTAAGAGATGATTTACTCAGCGGCGTAAAACAGCATTGTGACGAAATATGCGTGTCTGAGAAATAAAAATATATTTCGAAGTTATAATGATAAGTACATAGATAATAGTACTAGGGTCTAGTTGAGGAGTAGTATATAGACTATAACTTTTATTTACTTTTATTTCACACACTGAATAGTCGGAGAATATGTGCTCTGTTATCCATCAACAACGATAAGAGCTTTACTCAGCTATTTCCACCACATTCATAAAGCACTCAGTTAAAAAAGGACTTATATGATGGAGGATAGAGAAGAACTTAGAGAAATGATTAAGAGAATATTTCAACCAACAGCACCTAGCATATCAGAACTTAAAATTGCTGATGGCCACAAATTGAAAATAAGCTTCTAGCTTCCAAGCTATAGTAGCTGGAAGCTTATTCTGATTTGCTATATTGATTCCGATTCGCTTGAAGCTTGTTCTGATTTGCTATGTTGTTGATATTCTAGGTAAACATCATAAGGAAACCTGCATGATTCCAAAAACCATTAAGGTCTAAAGTACTCTTAAATCTCACCAAAACTCAAACAACAGTAGGCCTATGCTCAACAGTTGGACGTATATTAACTGTTACATTTTATTTGTAGGTATGTCAGGATATACATAAGTACGTAAAGATGAAATCAAAAAGATTGATCTGTATTTATGAATATAAGAATGTAATGGAATTTTGTAATACAGTTTTCACCCACATCCAGACTACTGAACGATCTGAAATTTTGTAGACGTATTAAGGACCGATGAAAATACACTAATTTCGTGACAACGACTTTTTAACGTCCCGCTATAAAAATCAATGATTTTCAAAAATTCGGGAGATTATTGCTTACACCCCAGTTTTTGAAAATTGAGCGAACGCAGTGGCGTTCAAAAGCTTAAATTAAGCTTTAACAAACTTAATTTAAGTCTTCACCATTTGAACCGATTCGGACTGGTAGATTTTGAGAAATATTAAAAATAAAATTATCGAAAAAAATTTCCTTTAAAATAACTTTTAAACAGATTTAACGATCAATTCTAAAATCTAATCAGCTCTTAAAAGCAAAAAGGGGAGTTGATTGCTGCAAGTCGCATCAAAAACGGTTGATGCATTGAAGAGAAATCGTTAACGAAAAATTCCAAAAAAGTATTTTTTTTTCAAATAACTTTCAAATTTCTTCTCGGATCGTTTCTGATGGAATAAATTAAGTTTTTGAACTCGAAGAGCAAAGAGTTCCAGGAAAGGCCTGTACAGTCAACTGTATTTTTAATAGAATAAGAGTGACAAACTAGCACACAATCCACCTGATTATAAATGAATGCTGTGGTCCATAGACATCTACATTTATCCTCAATTAAGAATCAAAATGCAGATGATTGTCACACGTTAGACTGAGACGGAATTCCTCGTTTCCAGTACTCTTTACACTCACCATACGAAACAAAATAGCATCAAGCTGCTATTCCACGCTGGCATTCTCTTAAAGCGCGGTCTGATCAAGCCAACCCATGCTACAACCACAGCAAAGCTGCAGCGTAGCTCTACCACGTAGTATTCTCACCAGAATCTCACGTCAAATCAGACGTTTTTACTAGGTAGAGCCGCGTTGCAGCAGTATTATGGCTAAAGCACGAATGGGTCAGCTCGACCTTGGGAAGACCAAGCTTACACAGAAAAAGCATGAAATAACAGAATAATGCTGCGGTTTTTTATACGGTAGGGTGTAGAAAATCATTCCATTTAAGTTTTTAGGGGTGACGCACTTACAATCTCCGGAATTGTGCGATTGTTTGTCGGCCTTACTTTTATAGAAAAAACAACCAAAATGTCGTGATGACTTTTCTCACAGCCAGACGAATATTTTTTGTGAGGGCTTTGCATTTAGAAATTTTTTTATAACGTGGTACATTCGACGGATTCGTGCTGCAGCTATAACATGGAGCACGAATCCGTCGACCCGACAGGGGAAGGAACACGAACTCACAGAATACCAGCATCTTAATGCTACTATGTTTCGTATTGTGAGTATGGATAACCGGAGGCCCTTTAGCCTGGTAATGAGGCATTCTATCACAGTTCTCAGGGGTGCCTCATCTGCATTTAGATTCTTAATCGGAGATAGCTGTAGGTATCTATGGGCCACAGCATTCACTTACCTTCATGTGGACTGTGTGCAGTTTGTCACCCTCATTATATTTAAAAAAAATATATGTCTCAGGCTTTTCATAATATTTTCCCTTACGTGATGTGATCAGCATAATGGACCGTTGGAATTCTTGCATAGTAAGGAAAATTTGCCGTAATCACCAAGCTTGGTAAGTGAACTAGCGATCGCTGAATCGAATTTGTCGTACTTTTAACGCTGCTTAACTATGCTTCAAATCTGCTAATGTTATGCAGGCGTTTAGTTCTTTCGTCTGTCGAAGGCTACGATATATATTACGCTTTTATTTATTAGTTACGATTATATTTTATTAGTATATCCCTTAGTATGTTTTTAATACACCTCAAGGGTGAGATCTAAAAATAAACATGCCAGAAAATTTTAAAATATCTCTACATTTTAAAAAGATTAAGGCGATAACTGCAATCCATAAACACGTTGGAATAAGCTAGTTTTAAATGGAGGTTCTCTCTGGGAAAAAAGCCTTTTAAGTAAAAGTAAAGTTGTAACCTGTATACATCCCACAGGCGCACAAGGCGCAGGCCTAATTTTCCCATTTTCCTTACGCAAACATTCATCCGGTAGGTAACAAAGAAGCAAAAACTACGCAACGTAAATTGAATATCAAAAAGTTAACGTTCGATGAAGTTAATGTTGCCTTGTACATTTCTGCAGGCGCTTACAACATAACGTTTTGCCTTGAGCACATGTTTATTTATTATTAATTACAAAATTCATAGAAGTTTCTAGTATTTGTCTAGATGTGTAGTGCCACTGTGAGAAAAATTTTGGTGTACGATTCGTTCAATTTGCAGCAAACATGTCTGCCACAACAAGTACCTCTATGACATTATTTCGATAGAAATTTATCTTATTACTGTTAGTGTACATACTATAGTCCAATTTAGACATATGAGTGGTTTTTACAAATTTAGTAGAAAGTGCATACTTAGGTACCTATACGGTTTGAAAGTTTATCTTGGCCGCCGATGATAAAATTACGTAATTGACAAATCTGATTAAACTTACGATTATAGTATTTTTTTTAAAAAACTGCAAAAATATTACAATTATAAAGAACGTAAATTAGTAATAATGAGAAAACCAATAGCAATTATATAATCCCGTTTTATTATTGCCGTCCCGCAAAAAGTGTAAGGCATTCTACACTTACCACATTTATTAGAAAACCGGTTATAGGTAATTCATTAATTTTCATTTATGAATATCTTTTATAAGAATACAGAACTCCATATTATTTAAAATTTTTGAATTATGGCTAGATGAACTTCACCAATTTTAAAAATATAACGTTTGCGCTTGCCGAAAATAAAAAAGACATTAATTTTCATTAATTTTCAAATATGGAGTGGTCGAAGAAAGAAGATAGAGTAGCGGTTATCGCGTTGCACCGTTGTGGTTACGCGCCAAAAGAGATTTTCAATATTCTACAAAAATTTAAAATAACCCTACGATTTGTTTATCGCACTATCAAATGATTCACTGAAGATTCATGCTTCGAAGATCGTAAGAGGACCAGCCGACCTCGTACAGTTAGGACAACCGCAAAGCAGACATCAAAGCAGTGGAGGTGCGAATCTAACGAAATCCTATTCGTAAACAAAAAATCTTAACTCTTCAGATGGGCCTAAGCAGAACCACGGTCAGAAGAGTGATCAATGGAGACCTAGCACTAGGAGCTTATCGTAAGGAGACCGAACATTTTTTGAACGAGCGTTTGAAAAGAAATTGGCTGGATAGAACCCGCGCTTTGTTACGGTGGTACGCGGGAAAAAATACTGCGAAATTTTGTTTTCGGATGAAATAATTTTTTAACAGTGAAGAAAGTTATAATCAACAAAATGATAAGGTGTATGCCCACAGCAGTGAAGAAGCCAGCACGCGTATTCCGAGGGTTCAACGAGGACATTATCCTTCGTCACTCATGGTTTGGCTTTGAGTCTCATATTCAGGCTCAACTGAGGTGTTTTTCTGTAAAAAAGGTGTAAAAACCAGTGTCGAGGTGTACCAAACTACCATCGTAACCAACATAGTGGAACTTCTTTCTCAAACAATGTTCAAAACCAGACATTGAATATTCCAACAGGACTGCACCAGCTCATAGGGCACGAAGCACGCAAAACTGGTTGAGTGCCCGTGGAATTGACTTTATCGGACATGAAGACTGGCCCTCTTCTAGTCCATATTTAAAGCCACTGGATTACAAGATATGGCAACATTGGGTGGAGAAAGTCTACGCTAAACCTTATCAGAATTTGGAATCTC
This sequence comes from Parnassius mnemosyne, assembly GCA_963668995.1. Lineage (NCBI taxonomy): Eukaryota > Metazoa > Arthropoda > Insecta > Lepidoptera > Papilionidae > Parnassius > Parnassius mnemosyne. The sequence goes on from CAVLGL010000159.1 coordinate 37,640,834, forward strand.
TCCGAGCATCTTTGGCTAAAGCAGCGGCAGAAATAGATATGAATGTGATGCGTGCTAAGATTGATGATTGGCCGCGTCGATTAAGGACATGTATTCAAAATACCCCTATTTTTTTTGAATAATGTAAATAAAATTGTATTCTAAATTAAATTACCTTTTATTTCATATAAAATTTCTATCTGGGGGCACGGCAGTGCCCCCGCCAAGTCGAGCAAAAAAGCGGCACGGCCGTACCATCCTTTTCTCGAAGCAGTTCAGGCCATTTTCGAAACCCTATAACTTCGATATGGATAAAACTAGAAGCCTGAATTTTCAGTAACCAAGTATATATTGAATAATCTCATTATGTTTAAAATTTCATCAAATTTGAACTAGTAGTTTAAGAATTAGAACTAGTCAAAGTTTCTTAATTTTGTCACTCACTGACTGGCCGATCATCAAAACTCTAAGGCACTTCTAGCAGACATAGAAGTTTCAAATTTGGAATACAACTATTGTTTAGTAAATAAATCAAGGAAAAATTAAAATATTTTGAAATTGTGGTCCAGTTTTCGAGATACACCAACTGCATAAATAACTTTGTAATCCTATATAAATATGTAGGATTACAAAGTTACATTTGCAGTGAATGAATCGGTGTACCTATATATGTATAATATTATAGAATAATAGGTGTAGATAGGTACCTAGATATAACTATCTACAAAAAGAAATGAGATGCCATCAAAAACATAACTTGTAAAAAAAACAAGTCTCGCAACTCAGTTCTTCTACCGTAAAAAGTAGTGAGATCCATGTAATACCAAGTCGATTAATTTATTCAGTTCCTATTTAAGGGTCCTTCTCTTAAGTTATTACGTAATTAGCTAACCTAAAAACATCTTATAGTGACCATATCAATATTAAAAATCTTTTATGTTTCAAACTAAATAAATTGACTTGGCAATCGCACTAAACAATTTAATTTAATATAATATGTATTACTTGAGAGATACATTGCGTTTTCATGCGCGTGGCAACTATGGCAAATATCCACTCTATAGAGCAATCTATGGGTTGGTGGTATGTTCAACAGTAGAGACAGAAAAAGTAACAGAAACCTTTTAATTCAATATAGATTATAAACTAGCTGTTCCCCGCGACTTCGCCCGCCTGTAATTTAGGGTTTTAATTAAGTTGCGCGGAACCCTAATTCTTTTTCTAAAATATAAGTAGCCTAAGTTACTCCTTATAACATCAGTTATCTGCCAGTGAAAGTTCCGTCGAAATCGGTCCAGCCGTCGGACAGACAGACAAAAATTTTAAAAATCGTGTTTTTGTTATAAGTACCGTATATACTTTCATATGCATTTAGTAAAAAGCTGGTATTTTGACATTACAAACAGACACATCAATTTTATTTATTTGTATAGATAATACTTATTGAAAGTCACTCTTTTGTTTAATTACCACTGGTTCGGATAAAACCTCTGTCCTGGCAAGAACCAGAAAGAAACCCAGCGGTACTTTAAAAAACAGCTTATAATCATGTACGTTACACAATTAATAACACAAAACAAATTAGAAATAGCTTGGTACTGATCACTTCATTCCCAGGGTTTATTATCATCCATAAATTCCTTAATATTATAGAAAACCTTTTTAAGCAAACTTAGTTTGATAAAGTGTTTGAACCTTTACCAAGTAAAATTTTGTATATTTTCTGAGATTTTGTTGTAAAACGACAAACCAAACAGCAACAGGCCTTCGATCGAGTCTGGCACAAAGCGCTTCTTTCGAAGCTTCCTTCCTATGGGCTTCCCGAGAAATTGTTCAATTGTATCACCAGTTTTCTGACTGATCGGAGCATCAAGATCGTAGTAGACGGTGCATGCTCCGATTACAAGCCTATTAACGCTGGTGTTTCACAAGGCTGCGTGCTATCACCAACGCTGTTTCTTCTGCATATCAATGATACGTTGCAAACCGGTGACATACATTGCTATGCAGATGACAGCACTGGTGATGCTCTATATACCGGCCGAGCCAGTATTTCTCGGGAAAACCGGACAAAGTACCGGAACAAACATGTGTCTGAAGTCGAGAATTTGTTGAACAAAGTCTCAGATTGGGGGCGAATAAATCTAGTCCAGTTCAATCCCCAGAAGACACAAGTTTGCGCGTTTACCGCTAAAAGGAACCCCTTTGTCGTATCTTCTCAGTTTTAAGGCACTCCCCTTGTTGCCTCAGTAAGTATCAGAATCCTCGGCGTCGACATATCGAGTGACGTGGATTTTCGTGGTCACTTGGAAGAGAAGGCCAAATTGGCCTCTAGAAAGCTTGGCGTGCTCAGCAGAGCTCCCGCTCGAGACAGTATTTCATGCCGGCACACCACCTGCAACTTTACAAGGTGCAGGTTCGGCCTCACATGGAATACTGTTCCCATCGCTGGGCAGGTGCTCCCCAGTGCCAGCTCCTTCCAATTGAGCGCATCCAGCGCAGAGCGGTTCGAATCGTCGACGACCGAGTTCTTTCCGATCAGCTTGACTCACTGGCACTGCGTAGAGATGTTGCATCTCTTTGCGTATTTTATCGCATTTACCACGGGGAGTGCTCTGAGGAATTGTTCGGACTAATTCCAGCCGCTCAATTTCACCATCGCACATTGCGACAAAACTGACGATACCATCCATACCATCTGGATGATTGGCGGTCCACCACTGTGCGATTTAGAAGATGTTTTCTTCCTCGCACAACTTCCTTGTGGAATCGATTACACTTGTTCATGGGCGGCGGTCGAAAGTTTCCATCAGGTGAGCCGCATTTTCGTTTGCCCCCTCTGCTATAAAAAAACTGATGGTAAATGGATGCTGTGGCCTATAGACATCTACATCTATCTCAATTAAGAATCAAAATGCAGATGTGTTGTTACCTCTGAGGACTAAGATAAAATGCATCGTTTCCAGAAAAAAGGTCCCCAGATCTCTACACTTACCACACGAGGCACACTTTTTTAAGTGGTAAAGCCATAATGCAGCTATATTACTGGTATAGTTGTAGCACGACTAGGTCAGCTCGACCCCCGGTCGAGCTGACCTAGTCGTGCTACAAGAACCAAGCTCCACAGAATACCAGCGAAAATAGCAGCTTAATGCTGCTGTGTTTCTTATAGTAAGTTTAGAGAACCGGACCCTTTTTACTGGAAACGAGGCATCTCTTCGTGGGTGACAACGCATTTGCATTTTGATTCGTAATCTTGGATAGATGTAGATGTTCATGGGCCACAGCATCCATTTACCATCTGGTGGAATGTGTGCCCGTTTGTCACCATTATCCTATAAAAAACAGTATACTTGAGCTGCTATTTTAAGCTGGTATTCTGTGAGAGCGTAGTCCTACCCCGGTTGAGCCGACCTTTTTGTACTACAACCTTTATATAGTTGCAACTTGGCTCTACCACTTATAAGACTGTCTCTATCTGCGTGTCAATACATTTCTGCCGCAAAACATCAGTTACCGGCATGATTTTAACCAATATGATTACAGATTATAAAGCACTCCACCTTAGGCCTTACGCACTTTTAAAGTCGCTTGCATGTGACTATGGGCTGCAGTAGATACTTACTATCAGGTGGACTGATAGTTTATTACTCATAAAATGTGAAAATGGCATATTTCATACTAAAATGAACAAACCTATACATATAAATAAAGATGAAGTATGTCTATATCGCAACAACTACCTTATATTGAGCTAAGCCTGAGCTTGAGGCTATTTGCATGCTATAAAAACATGTAACCATTTCTAAAATGTTTGGCTTTCTGTCTGTCTGTCCTGGATTATCTTCGGAATGGCTGATACGATTGTAATTTTTAATTTAAATTTAGACCAATTTCTGTACTACCAACACTTAGTAAAATTTTTGAAAAAATTATTTTAGATCAGATGTTAAGTTTCTTTTATATTAATAAATTGCTACATAATAATTAATTCGGTTTTACAAGGGTCGCTCGACAACTGACGCTGGAGTTGAGCTTATTAAACATATTTTTTGTGCATGGGAGGATTCAGAGGATGCTTTGGGTATATTTTGTGACCTTTCCAATGCCTTCGACTGTGTTCACCATGAGACATTAATCAGGAAGCTACAGTACTATGGTGTCAAAGACACAGCGCTTAAACTTATTATTTCATATTTAAGTAATAGAAAGCAGAAGGTTATTATCAATGGTAAAAGTTCTTCCGGGTCACCTGTACTAATGGGTGTCCCTCAGGGCTAGATTCTCGGCCCATTCCTGTTTCTGGTGTATATTAATGACTTACCTCACCTTGTAGGGGATAGTCATGATATAGTATTATTTGCTGATGACACTTCCTTGATTTTTAATCTTAAACGTCAATCATTTAAATGTGACAAGGTGAATAATGCTATATCAAAATTAGTGCATTGGTTTAACGTTAATATTTGCATTTGAACGGAAATAAAACTAATTGTGTTAAATTTACAACGACGAATGTTAAAAATATGAATACCAATGTGTTTTTAAATGGGGAGGAATTGAGCCCTGTTGCATCCACTGTTTTTCTTGGCATCACTCTCGACGCAAAGCTTCAGTGCCATATATCCAAATTGGCAAGCAGACTAAGTTCTGCAGCCTATGCTGTAAAAAAATTAGAGGTCTCACTAGTGTCGAGACAGCTAGATTAGTTTATTTCAGTTATTTCCATAGCATAATGTCTTATGGCATTTTGCTATGGGGAAATGCGGCTGATTCAGAAACTATTTTTGTTTTACAGAAGAGGGCCATTAGAGCTATTTACAATCTAAAACCGAGAGAGTCTCAGAGATAAATTTAAAGAAATAAATATATTAACTTTGGCCTCTCAGTATATTTACGTAAATTTAATGTATGTTCACAAAAACAAAGATAGTTTTAGTAAAAAAAGTGATATACATTCTGTAAACACTAGGAACAAACACAAACTAGACATGCTAGTTTCTCGACTCCACAGAGTCAGTAATTCATTCTTGGGGCAATGTATACCCTATTACAACAAGGTCCCGGAAAGTGTACAGGTTCTCTCTATTACCAAGTTTAAATGTTTTATTAAGCTGAAACTGTATAAAAAGGGTTATTATAGTATAAATGAGTACATGGTTGATAATAACCCCTGGGAATGAGGTGATCGCTTCCAAGCAGTTTCTAAAATAAATTTTGTAAATAGTTCGTAATCCTTTATTTTGTAAAATTTATTTTAAAAAAAAGTCCCGTTGGGTTTCTTGCTGGTTCTTCCCAGGCCAGAGGGATTTTTTTCGGTGGTAAAGTAAAAAATGACTTTCAATATGAATTACACATGTAATGTATATTGAATAAAAAATTATTCTATTCTATTCTAATGAAACTTCGCGAACAGTTAGAGAGAGATGCCAGAAAGCTATATTTTTAAAACATAACGAAAACTTTATAAAATAAATGATCTCTAAATGCCTTAATTCTATATAACGCCACATTAATATATCCTACCCATCCGAAGACGGTGGGTTACTAGTAAATAAATATATCACTGAAATAAACTGATCCCCTTTAGGTTAATATTAAACTTCTAATTGGTTAAAAATTTAAACACCAGATTTGCAGTAATACATTAATCCAATATTTACTAGTATTAGTAATTTATAACGGTTATACATTGGTTAAATTTAATACGAATTCAATTCAGAAGCGTTAGAAAGAAATATCCAATCCGTCAAAGGAGTCAAATTTAAATTTCTAATAGTTATAGTCCCACCAACTTATCTGTGAACTGACAGCTGCGGCAAAATTGTGAACTACAGCCGCCATTTAATCAAATGTCACTCGATACGTCATTGTTTTGAGAGTTTATAGAAAAATAAAAAATGCCGAAAACCATTAAAAGTGATGCCCGAAACATTATTTTATAAGTATTAAACTTTTGTGAGCAAGAAGCTCGAGGGTAAGCACCGATAATGTCTTTCAATCAGGTCAAATCATAGCAATACTGGTATTGCTATGTTTTGTTCCTTCCTTTCGTATTTCCGTTAAATGGATTGGTTAATGCAATTCATTTCTTTTTCAGATGTTAGTCAAGGATTAATTTCCAAAATAGTTATAGAACCGGAAACCGCATAAACCAAAGGAACGCAAATTACAACGCCCGGTAAAAAGGCATAAAGGCATATCACTTAATTAAAGTTTAAATTGTTCAATTATGATATTTTTGTTTCTTTTTGTTCTTGGACATATATCTGTTAAATATGTGTTCTAGTCTTTTTATTCCGTGACTAATTTATTACCCTAGTATGTGGACTCTATGTAGGAATATAAGACACTTAGATGGGAATATTCCCGAACTGTCAACACTTCAGCGCAGAAGCGCCAAGCTGTCAGTTCACAGATAAGTTGGTGGCACTATAATTAAACTTCACACTGTATACAGACAGGATAAAAAACAGAATATAATTAAAAAATAACCAAACAACTTGCTTCTGAATGCCAACGATATGCATTAAATTTTCTTAATGATTTCTTACATTTGCGCGAACACTACACATTGAACAAAAGTATTTTTACAGATTATATCGCGTTTAATATTACTTAATTTTAATTTCCATTATGGGTGCTTTGCATCACCTTTGGTCACAAGGGGAATAAGATGATTGACTTCTAGTCAACTCGGAATACCTTCAGTTTTTCAGCATACCACTGCAAGACTTTAAGATACAGTAAGCTCATTCTGCGTAGATCGGACCAAAATTAATAATTAATTATAGTTTTATTTACAAAATGTAAGTTACTACTCATATTAGGTTAAACAATAAAATACTCGAGTTATTAGGTTCTAATTTTTCTTGGTACCTCGTCTACAATGGAGACCGCATATTGAAACATTGTCAACTAGACTGTTATGCAAAAAATAACACTGTTAACTAATGCAAATACAACAAGTTTGGTTTATTTTAGCTCTTGTCGTATGGATGATATGATCTTACTTTTGTGGAGAGTGTCGGCTGTTGTTGAGAATACATGCTGCAGCTATAATACTGGTATAGTTGTAGCACGAATGGGTTGGCTCGACCGGGGAAGAACCACGCTCACACAGAATACCAGCGTAATAAACAGCTTAACGCCGTTGTGTTTCGTATGGTGAGTGTAGAAAACCGGAGACCCTTTTTACTGGAAACGAGACATTTCAACTTTGTTCCCTCAGGTGACAACGTATCTGCATTTTAATTCATAATCAGGAATAGATGTAGATGTCTATAGGCCACAGCAACCACTTACCATCAGGTCTTATTCTATAAAAAAAGTACATTTAATATTACAAAAAAAGCCATTCGTGCAGTATACGATATGAGACCAAGATATACTCACTCAAAGACCTTTTAAATCAAATCAATATTAAACTGTTGCTTCACAGTTCATGCTGGATTATAATAAATATGTTAGACACTATTTTAAAGCTTTTGATAAAATGAGTTATTTCCATAGCTTTAATACTTTTCTTTTTCATACTTTTTGCTATTCCAAAGTACAGGCTCCTTATGAGTAGCGTAGCATAAGAATATTTCCTGTTATATTACTGAGTTGCCTTTGCATAAATTCAAGGCGCATGTAAGAATTATTCTAATGAGAAACTGTTATTATAAATTAAATATTCTTGTACATGGTGAGCTTTCTTAAATTTTCTTAATTTTTGTATATATATTTGAGATATGTCATTTTGCGCGGGTGTTTATGAAACTTTCATTAAAAGTTGCGTAACAATAATTAAAAATAAAACATGATAAAATCCGTGAAATTAGTTTTATTCCATGTGTAGTATTCATTATGCAACTGCATTTATGAAATTTTGAAGTCTACTCGAACGTTAAAAAATATCAACATCTATTTGACGGTGCCAAGCAATATTAAATGGGACCAATAATTATATGAATCAAATATCGCAAATAAACATTATACCGTAAATTGAAAGAAGGCCATGAAATCATCATTACTTTGTTACATTAAACATTTAACTTGCTAATTTAGCAAGTTAAATGTTTAACACGTTAACATTTTAACTGTTGATGTTGTGGACTTATTTATCTGAACCATTTATCACGCTAAAAACTAAATTAACTTAAATTATGAATGAATGTAAAGATTAATATGTAAATAATAATAATAATAATAAAAAGTAAATAATAATAATAATAATAATAATAATTGATCAAGAAAAAGAAAAAGAAAAAATAAAACAATGGAAACAAAAGGAATTACATGGTAGACATGCTAATGACCTATGCCAACAACATATAGATATATCAGCATCAAATAAATATTTAACAATAGGCACATTATTTGCCGAAACAGAAGGTTTTATAAATGCCATCCAAGATCAAGTCATCAGTACTAAAAACTATAGAAAATTTATAATTAGAGAACCAAATCTTTTAAATGACAAATGCAGAAAATGTAATTTAGTACCAGAAACTATACAGCATATCACAGGAGCATGTCAAAACTTAGCATCAACAGATTACACCCACAGGCATAATCAAATTGCAAACATAATACACCAAAAGATAGCCCAGAAACATAAACTCATCGATAACAATTTACAACCATACTACAAATATAAACCCAAACCTGTGTTAGAAAACACCTCACATAAACTATATTTCGATAGAGCCATACTTACTGATAAGACCATCCATTACAATCGACCCGATATAGTTTTGCAAGACAAACTTAACAACATAGCCTTTCTAATTGACATAGCTGTACCAAATACGCATAATATTCAAAAAACAATAGCCGAAAAGATTAGTAAATATAACGAACTGAGCGAAGAAATAAAAAGAATATGGAAATTAAATAAAGTTTTCATCGTCCCAATTGTACTCTCAGCTACAGGATTAATACCAAAATATTTGCATCACTGCCTTAAGTTATTAGATTTACCCTCAAATTTATATATTAAAATGCAAAAAGCAGTTATTTTAAATACATGTCGCTTAGTGCGAAAATTTTTACAAATCCCAGAAACTGCTCTGGATAATACATTAATAATACCAGCAAATGATGACTACTTGGCTTAAAGCCCGTATCATCATAATACCCTACATGGAGAAAAAAAAGAGAAAAGAAAAAAAAAATAATAAAAAGGAAAAGTCCGGGGCTCGACGGGCTGCATCACTACTGGCTGAAGGGGTTCGTGGTGTGTCACGCTGTGCTCGCCCGACAATTTCAAGAGGCTCTCGACCAAAAGTCGCTCCCGAGCCTCTTCACTACTGGGATCACTCATTTGGTTCCTAAAGACCGGGATACCATAGACCCGAGCAAATACCGCCCCATCACGTGTCTACCCACGATATATAAGACACTAACATCCATTTTGAGCGCGAGAATCACTCGTCACCTGAACTCAAATCAGGTGATGTCGCGCGCTCAAAATGGATGTCGGGGCGGTGGTCGTGGAACCAAGGAACCACTCCTCATTGACGCGGTCATTGGCAAAGTGGTTAAACGCAACCGTCGGAACCTATCCGCCGCCTGGATAGACTACAAAAAGGCATTCGACTCGGTGCCTCATACATGGCTGGAGAGGGTCCTCGAGCTGTACAAGGTTGACTGTACAGTTAGAGACTTCCTTGGGCAGTGTATGGGGCAGTGGAGTACGATCCTTTGTCATCTAGGCGAGCGGATGACGGCTGCGGAGAACCACATAAGGATAAGAAGGGGTATCTTCCAGGGCGATTGTCTGAGTCCAATCTGGTTCTGCCTCTCTCTGAACCCTCTCAGTACCTTACTGGAGGGCTCCGGGAGGGGATTTCAGCTTCGGAGGGGAGGTACAAAAGTGACCCACCTTTTCTATATGGATGATCTCAAGTTATTCGCCTCCAGTCGCTCTCATCTTATGGAATTGCTAAACATCACTTGTGATTTTAGCAATTCTATTAGAATGGAGCTGGGGACGGATAAGTGTGCGGTCCTCCATGTTGAAAGGGGAAGGGTTGCTAACTCTGAGGGCATAGATTTATCTATGCCCATCAACATAAGGACCCTTTCCGAGGCTGAAACATACCGATACCTGGGTATGTCACAGAACATCGGTGTAGATGAGGCGGGTATGAAACAGTCAGTTTGCGATGTGTTTTATGCACGCTTGACCAAAGTGCTTAACAGCCTTTTGTCCGGTGTGAATAAGACGCACGCATATAACGGTTGGGTCATGCCTGTTCTCATGTATACCTTTGGCATACTTAGGTGGACTCAGACCGAACTAAACGCTCTGGACAGAAAAGTCCGCACTATAATGACGTCCCACAGGATGCATCATCCGAGATCGTCAGTAATGAGGCTGTACTTGCCGCGGAAGCATGGCGGGCGCGGCTTTTTAAGCGCGCTTACCATGCATAATCGCGAAGTGTGCAGCCTCCGTAATTACTTTCTGACGAGAGCGGATGATCCATACTATAGGGACGTTATTTCTTGTGATAAAGGACTGACCCCTCTATCCTTAGCCAACGAGCAATGGCAAGACCCAGCAGTACAGTGCATTTCCGACCGGGAGACCGTATGGAAGGAGAAGGAGCTCCACGGGAGGTTCTACAAGGCTCTACATGAGCCTTTCGTAGACACAGTCGCCTCCCTTCACTGGCTACGTTTCGGTGACCTCTTTGGGGAAACCGAGGGTTTTGTCTGTGCGATACAGGATCAGGTTATTAAGACCAACAATTATCGGAGATACATCCTAAAGGATGGCGCCGTCGACATCTGTCGAGCTTGTCGCCATCCCGGTGAGTCACTTAGGCATGTCATCTCCGGTTGTTCGGCGCTTTCTAACTCTGAGTATTTGCACAGACACAATCTAGTAGCCAGGATTCTACACCAGGAGCTCGCTCTGAAATACGGCCTCGTGGATCGGAAACTGCCGTATTATAAGTACTTGCCGGAAGCCGTGCTCGAAAATGACCGCGCCAGGCTCTACTGGGACCGGGCCATCATCACAGACAGGACTATTCTTGCGAATAAGCCTGATATTGTGCTGATGGACCGGGCACAGTCAAGGATCTTTTTGGTCGACATTACCATTCCTTATGACGAGAACCTCGTGAAAGCCGAAACAGATAAGGTGACAAAATATCTGGACCTGGCTCACGAGGTTACCGGCATGTGGGGTGGTCTGCCGACCGAAATTATTCCTGTGGTCGTTTCTGCGAATGGGTTAATCCCAGTCAGCCTCCCGGGTCATCTGAGGCGGCTGGGACTCCGTGACGGACCGCTCCAGGCTCAAATGCAGAAGGCGGTGCTCCTCGATACCGCCCGCATCGTCCGCCGGTTTCTTTCCCTTTCCCCCTAACCCTCGGCCGTCTGGTCTCCCCTGCCGAGGGCTTCCATCTGGTTGGGTTTTTATATATTTATGTATTTTTTATGTATTTATTTTATTTTATTCATATTTATGTATGTTTACCATTTTCATTTACAATTATATATTTATACTGCCCAACCAGATGAGAAAACTTTATAGATACCCCAAAAATAATAATAAATTTTGATTCCAAGATAATTTAACTTTTTTATGAATACATTGAAATACACGCCTGTTATAAAAAAATAGTAGATGTTTCTAGACATATGATATTAATGCAAGTCTGAAAAACCTTTTTATTCATGTGTTCATATAGCATATTATATCTATGCCAAATATCACTCATCTACGTCCTTTTAAGAGTTCAAAAATGTCTCCCGCAATAGGGATTTGTTCAAGCAATGGCAATGGCGTATTTTTTTTTGTCATTAAAAACTGCTTTGTAAAGTCTGTGGTAATGACCTGGTGAGATTATAAGGAAGCTATGTCTAGCAATGGGATAGTTTATAAAATAAGAGATAATGTTGTTATTTGAGCAACCCACTACAAGCGAAGTAAGTATTTTAACCTCCATTTTGGGTTCTTACGTATTATATACGCATACCTGCTACTACTACTATAGCCGTGGTAGCTCAGATGGTTAGCGCTCGCTGTAAGCTTCACAGTACTCGAGGCTCGAGCAACCCGTGTTCGATCCCGCCGGCAACAATGAAATTGTTAATTGCAATTTTAAGTGCTGATTTACCACGTGCTCGGCGGTGAAGGAAAACAGCGTGAGGAAACCTACATGTCTGAGAAATAAGAAAAAAAAATATTTCGAAGACATGTGAAGTTCGCCAACACGCATTGGGGCAGCGCGGCGGACATTTCCATGACCTAAAACCCTCTCAGAAATGAGAGGAAGCCTGTGCCCAGCAGTGGGACGTAAATAGTAAGACCTAAACTTTACTTTACTTTACATGCTACTTCTACTATAAGGTACGCCAGATTATTAATATAATTGTTTTTGTGAATCTTCTACCACCTTTAACATATGAAAACTATTGAGAAAGTAAATATTTACATTACCTTATAATTAAAAATCAATTGTTACAGTGTAAATTGTCTTTCTCATTTTTATTTAATCTTCCATAACTCAGTTTCTAGATTGACAAATCTCGCCAGATTTTCAGCTATGAATTATTTATATGTAATCTTTTAAATGGTCCAACTTTTATCTGGGCCCAAGTATGTGTGCAAACGTCCCCGTATCGTTTGAATACTAGTATGTTTAATTTGAGAATCTTGTCAGTCGATATTGTGGTGCATCACTTGCAAGTGGATATTTAAAGACAAAATGAGTACATATTATATTCCCCTTTACATTAATTTATTCACGAAGATTTCATGTCGGAATTTCTAAGAGTTTTTAAGATACTTTTATAGATTGTTTAAAATGTTCCTATAAACAAGCGGCGACGGTTATGTTTATAATTGTAATTTTAGAATAGGCATTACTAGCGTAAGTATTTGTTGTGTAAAGTTGTTTGTTGTAAAACTGACTGCACAGTTTTCAGCATGGCCAACAATAAAAATGTGTACGACCTTCGAGCTACCTACCAAACCCGCAGTAGGAAGTAACAAAAAATAAGAAATCTGAAGTAAGAAATAGAAAAATATGTATACCACTGGTATACATATTTTTCTATTTACATTCAGACACGAACACACACACACACACGCGCGCGTATACAATCAAAATTCTACCGACATAACAGACTTCCACGTTTATAATATTATATGGACAGTGCTCGGAACATATTTAAACACTTATAAACAAAAACGATATTTTGTAACAAAAGCGTAGGTGTTTAGTATGTACAAAAGTTTATTTTATGTAATTTTATTAAATAAAAATACAGACTTTAAAATAATTTAATATATTAATTAAATTATTAATATATCTAATAATAGTTTTTCGATGACAGTTGATATGGTCCGTCGAGCTCAAATTCGTCATATTCTGGATAATGCGACCCCTCAACCTTGGAAAACACTGAAAAACAAAACAAAGGAAAATTCATTCTCATAGAATAAACAATGGAACGCCCAATAGACAATGGAGTTACGACTCGTTATCTGAATCTAATTAGGCATACTTGTAATATTGTTTATTTTATCTGTTTTACACAATGCTTCTTTCGCTGTGAATTTATTTTTAAAAAAAATCTTGCTCGATAGCAAAAAGTACGCTTAGATTTTAATGTTACTTTAAAATTACACATAATATATGTTTCTAGTCTTCGATGACAGAAATATAGAGCGATATTATATATATGCACGTATAGAAAATATACAAGTAGTTGAATTTGAAACGTCTATATGAAGCTAAAGCACCAGTAGATGCTCCGCTACTGTAATATAAAGAAATTGTAATGTATTATATTAACCATTTTAGTGGTTGAAAAAACACAAAAAGTATGTATTTATCATGCGCTGTGATGATCCTAGTGAAAATACTGAGTACAAAGTTATAAAATTAGTGCATTGTCATCAGTTCAGTAAATGAGATAATACGTCTAAAAAAAATTCAGATTAATAAGACGTCTGGATGTGAGTGTAAACTCAATTATGAAATATAATAATAATAACTTTCATACATACATACGTACAGCCCTATAAAGCGTGTAATAAATAAAGTTAAACTTCTACATATTCATTAAACTTTTTAAATACAAGTATTTATTTTGCATTTTTTAAATAATTTTTTCATTGAAATTTAAAGCCATTTACATTCAAAGTAATATTTATTGTTCTTATATTCTTTTTTAATTTTTTGAAGTCAGATTTAATTTTTTATTAAAAGTTTAATTATTTGATCCTTTTAAGTGGATTGAGAAATAATGCAAGCCTTCTCCTATGTCATCGCCTCTGAATTATAATAAATTCGTACTAGTGGTCGCCTATTGGTCGAAATTAGACCGTTTTTTATAATAAGGAAGCTGTATTTCACTTATTACTATTACACTACACATTAATTTATAAAACCCCCACTTCTAATATGCAAAATATAAAATAAACCTTTTTTCGCCTTGACATACACTCCACACACTAATAAAAAACATTTGAAGTCAAACAACTTTTTTTATTCTATATAATTTTTAATGGAGACAATCTGTCGGTTGTTATTTCTCTACTCTGTACGACTGTTTGACGATAGGCTATTGTTTGATATTGGCCTCAAAGTAATAATATACTTAAGCTAGTATACTTACTTTGAGTCATTAGTGGTATGAATGTCAGCAAACAACATAATTTGTCCAATCGAAAATTATGTTTGATATTGGCAATTTAGGCATTATCAATATATAAAGTAAGTAGTGTATGTAAGGTTTAGTTTTCTTTTCTGTTCACTCCACAGTCTAACAACTGCCACAGAATATATAACTTAGGCTGTGCCTTCTCCATATGACTTATAAACGCTATCCATGTCAAATCTTACACGTCTCCATGCGCGCAATATACTTAAAAAGAGGTACAAATTTTCAAAGATAACAAAACTTGCGTTTTGTTTTTATATAAGTAGGTAGTTAATTTAATTTTTAATTTTTATTATAATTTTTCTTTTTAAACTATTTTGTAGTCAAATACCGATATATATACATATATAAAAGAATTATTAAGATCAGTTAACAACTAACGAAGATATCGTACGAAAACATACACTCGAATTAATTTCTTTACTTTATTAATTTCCTTTTTTAAATATATTATGTTATATCCCGTTAAAAATGCCCCAATTCGTGTTGGCAAACTTCACATATCTTCAAAACATATTTTTTTCTTATTTTTCAGACATGCAAGTTTCCTCACGATGTTTTGCTTAGCCACCAAGCTCGTTTTAAATTGCTGACTTGAATTTTTATTACTAATGAGTTTAAAATCTCATTATATAAATGGGGACTGATATAGCTTAGTCAAACGCTTACTTAAAAGTCATGGATTGAACTAATAGAAAGGTTTATATAACAAACCTCCACAATCTATTAAAGAATTGCCATTAGGTGTATTAAATAAAATTGGTAAATCCAATTGGGCATGCCTTAAGCGCATTAAAAAAAATTACGTATAACATGATTATACGGAATTTTTTAAAGTAGTTTAAATACATATCGACAGCACTATCGGCTTCAACACCCTCGAAGACCATGAAAATGACACCCATGATGAAAAAATTTATATCTATTGCAGCCGCCATCTTGGATTTACATTTCGACAGCACTATCGGCTTCAACACCCTCGAAACCCATGAAAATTATACCCATGATGAAAAAATTGATACCTGTTGCAGCCGCCACCTTGGATTTACATTTCGACAGCACTATCGGCTTCAAAACCCTCGAAACCCATAAAAATTACACCCATGATGAAAAAATTGATACCTATTGCAGCCGCCATCTTGGATTTACATTTCGACAGCACTATCGGCTTCAACACCCTCGAAAACCATGAAAATGACACCTAAGGTGAAAAAATTGATATCTATTGCAGCCGCCATCTCGGATTTACATTTCGACAGCACTATCGGCTTTAACACCCTCGAAACCCATGAAAATTACACCCATGATGAAAAAATTGATACCTATTGCAGCCGCCATCTTGGATTTACATTTCGACAGCACTGTCGGCTTCAACACCCTCGAAAACCATGAAAATGACACCTAAGGTGAAAAAATTGATATCTATTGCAGCCGCCACCTTAGATTTACATTTCGATAGCACTATCGGCTTCAACACCCTCGAAAACCATGAAAATGACACCCATGATGAAAAAATTGGTACCTAATTCAGCGGCCATCTTGGATTTACATTTCGACAGCACTATCGGCTTCAACGCCCTCGAAAACCACGAAAATGACACCCATGATGAAAAAATTGATACCAGTTGCAGCCTCCACCTTGGATGTACATTTCGACAACCCTATCGGTTTCAACACCCTCGAAAACCATGAAAATGTCACCCATGACAAAAAAAATTATACTACTTACTTTTAGTACGTACTACTATTATTTATTCTGTGCTTTTAAAATATTGTAATAAAAAAAATCTCTCATTATTATTATAATCAAGTATTTAAGAAATTTGGTTATTCGAATATTGTGTATTTGTACAGCGAGCTCCCGCCTATTTAGAAAAATAATTTACATACAAGGCTACTACTTAACGAAAATTTCGCCATTTTGGAGCCGAAAAAAATTTATTATAGCTAAACAAAACAAAATTACATTGCCATTTACATTCAGTGGCTTCTCACATGATAGATGAAGAAATTAAAAAATAGATTGAGTTAAACAATTGATATTTTAAAAGTTATCGTGTTTACAAGCCTTGCGGACTTGATAAATCCACACTATAAGCCACTAAAACCCCTTTTTTTATTTAAAAACTAGCTGTTCCCCGTGACTTCGCCCGTGTGTACTTTAGGTTTTTATTTTTTGCACGGAACACTAATTCTTTTTCTAAAAAAAAAATAGTCTAAGTTACTCCTTGTAACATCAGCTATCTGCCAGTGAAAATCCCGTCAAAATCGGTGCAGTCATTTCGGAGATTAGCCGGAACAAACAGACAGACAGACGGACAGACAGACAGATAGACAGACAAAAACTTTAAAAATGGTATTTTTGTTATTAGTACCGTATATACTTTCATAGGCATATAATGCCAAGCTGTAATTTTGACGTTACAAACAGACACTCCAATTTTTTATATATATATATATATATATATATATATATATATATATATATATATATAGATAGATAGATAGATAGATAGATAGATAGATAGATAATATAAAGATAGCAATTAATCGATTTAACAAAAATATTAATAAGTTTAACAATCATTTATCTTTCTAACAATGTGCTTTTTATGTCATTTATATGTATAATATTATGATTGCAAGATACTATTTCATTCGATAAAACGTTGGAATCTTAATTTTTAGGCGATATTAGAACATACCTTGGGCTTTTGCTTAAGGCATGCAAAAATGTGTTTACTGTTAGCCGAATTTAATTACTACTTTGTCATGGAATTTCTTGGCTGTAAAATAAAAAAGTTAAGTTTTACGGAAATTGGCTTCTTGAATATATGTTGATAATATCCACAACATTTCTGCATGTCTAAATAAGACTAAGTATGTGATACGTAAAAGCATATACATAAATCAGTGGTAGGGCATACAGCCGCCCCAAGGAGGTAACGGATTCATCGTCTACAAAGCATTCATTAACAACGTTATGAAGATTAATGCGCTCACCTCAAGATATGAATGCTAGTTAGCATCTTCATAAGAACAGCTACTTATATCTAGCATAGAATAAAAAAACTGATAAAGAATTCACTTTCTTTTTTCTTTACAACTGCTGCAAATGTCATGGCGTATCAGTCTACAACGTTTTTACAAAATATTTACGTACCGTAGGGTGCTGGAGATGCATATATTATTTGATTAGGTATCACAGGCTTTGGTAGGTTTACGGGTATTACAGGCGCATGCTTTGGTAGGACCCGAAAAACAGGTTGCACTTGTGGTACTGGTCTTACATGTACCGGTCCTACTGAGTGTACACTCGGCCCAATCTTTGATACAACCGCATTAAATCCGTTAACGGAATCTGCTGTATAATCCACAGTACGTATAGATCCATCGGGCTCTACTAATGAGTATTGACCTGAAATTTTTCATATAACATAAAATAAAAAATAAACAAAAATATAAATATAAATTAAAAAAGCAAAAGTCGTAAAACCAATTTTAAACTTAAATTTGCTTAAATAGCAAATATTTATTATAACAAAAGTTTTAAGAAATAAATAAATTAACTTTAGCCTCACAATATATTTACATGTAAAAATAAAAACATAGTAGGCAGGTTTAATAAGAAAAGAGATCACACTTTTAATAATACTAGAAACAAATACATACTACTAATATTACTCCACTACAAAGAGTTATGTAGGATAAAAGGTTTAAGGTAAAATATATACACTTTTAAAGAAAAATCCCAGAAAATACTTGGCCAATAAACTAGATAAAAATTAATAACTAAAAACATAAGAATAACAATATAAAAACTGAACAAGAAGAGTATTCATATTATTAAGTGATGCTTGAATTAAGCTTGGTGGCTTATTTTGTGGCATTCCTTAGAGGATTATTATGTCCTAAAGTTAGAGCCTATATACGTCCCACTGCTGGGCACAGGCCTCCCCTCATATCTGACAGGGTTTTAAGGCCAGGAAATTTCCGCCGCGTTGCCCCAATGC
Source organism: Parnassius mnemosyne (assembly GCA_963668995.1). NCBI lineage: Eukaryota > Metazoa > Arthropoda > Insecta > Lepidoptera > Papilionidae > Parnassius > Parnassius mnemosyne. The sequence goes on from CAVLGL010000159.1 coordinate 37,659,502, forward strand.
ATGTTGGCGAACTTCACATGTCTTCGAAATTTTTTCTTATTTCTCAGACATGCAGGTTTCCTCACGATGTTTTCCTTCACCGCCGAGCATGTGGTAAATCAGCACTTAAAATTGCAATTAACAATTCTATTGGTGCTGGCGGCGATCGAACCCGTACTCGCGGGTTGCTCGCGCACTGTGAAATTTACAGCGAGCTCTAACCATCTGAGCTTTCACGTCATATGTCTAGGAATGGATTTTATTGAACTAATGAAGAAGAAAAATAGCATGATAAAATATTAAAGAAAAATATTAAGTCTGTATATCTTCAGTGATTTACTTATATTTCTAAAAACTCTTTTGCACCCCTACACATAAAGTACGCAACTAATTACCTTTTACAACATCACCATCTCTACTTTCATGTTGAGACTTCACATCTCCGGTTGAGTGATCAGCGACTCCATAGGTGAAAGCGTAACTTGGGCGTTCCTGAAATAAACGATATTCTACATTATTTGTCATCAGTCCATAACAATCCATAACTGAACATGAACCTTTCCCTGAGTATGCTTTAGGAAATGCCATAATAGTTACATAACATATAATGCAAAAGAGATCCGTACGAGCGATTTATTACTTTATAATAACTTCAATTGTGAAGATTCCCTTAGAGAAAAATTTAAATAAATAAACTTTGGCAACGCAATATATTTATGAAAATGAAATGTATGTACATAAAAACATTATTAGTTTTGATAAGAATAAAGATGTGCATACTTTAAACACTAGGAACAAACATAAGCTTGTAATACCAGTTACTAGACTCCACAGAATCAGTAATTAATTTATGGGCAATGTCCACGCTTTTGCAACAAAATCCCAGAACATCTTCAAAGTTTGTCAATAAACAAATTTAAAAATTTTATTAAAGAATAATTGTACAAAAAGTGTTATTATAATATTAAAGAATACATGAATGAAAATAACCCCTGGGAATGAGGCATAGATTAGGAGGTAATCTATGGAATGAGGTGATCGCCACTTGGCTAATTGGTTATTGTAAAGTGAAATATGTTTTAAAAAAAAGTCCCGCTAGGTTTTTGCTGGTTCTTCTCAGGACAGAAGTATTTTCTGAACCAGTGTTAGTTAATTAAAAAAAGTACTTTCTATTAGTATTATGTAAAAACCAATATTGAATAAAAAAATATTCTATTCTAACGTCTCGTCTCTTCTAATAACGCAGTTACACGCTCAGTAATGTATTCTACACTCATATTAATATGTCACTATCCTATCGAAAATATATAAATAAACTAGCTGGCCAGGCAGACGTTGTTCTGCCCTTTTCGACGACCCTTCATATAAAAAATCCTTAAATTCGTAATAAAAAAATATTGAGCGTCACTTATCAGGATATAAAATATCCTATCTCTCAAGTTGGACCGAACTGCACAGAGTGTGCAAAATTTCATTGAAATCAGTTCAGTAGTTTAGGAGTTCATCGCGGACAAACAGTGTGACACGTAATTTTTATAAATAAAGATAAATATTGGTTTCTGGAATTTCTATATCGCGTGAAAATAAAAAAAAATGTGCAATACAGGAACATAAAAAAGCCTGGTAGTAATTTGTTACAAAATGTGTAGTATGTATACGCTTATGTAATAACAACTCTAATGATTTGAAGTGCGTATAACAACGCAACGCATGAGAAACAATCATTACAAAGGCGCCATTGTATAATATAAATTGGAGTTGAACGAGAAAATTATAATATGAAAAAAATAATGCAATGCGACAATGGTAACACTATTGTTGCGACATTGTTTACTATTTTCTTTTCTTTTCTAAATTTATAGATCCAGAAATTACTCGTGCGAATCAATTATATACACTTTATTTAATTTATCTCAGAATTTTTGATAAAACTGTATAATCATGTACAAAATATAGAATAAATAATTTTCAAATGTTGCGGATAAATATATAAATGACAAACTACAGATTTAAACTAAGAACACACCATAGTAATACTTACATAATAATCATTAAAACCAGGATTATAAACTGAACCTATCTTTGGTCTAGCAATAACTACTTTGATTATAACTAATAAGAAACATTGAAATCTCCACATCATTAAAGTATTCTATGTAACTATTAAAATCCTGATATACAACTGCCTTACAATATGTCTTATCCCAGAGTAGCACAATGGAGGGTTCACAGGCATTTATAAGTGGCCTTATTTGCCAGTGAGCGCTAGCCTTGGTGGGCGGGGCGAAGGTGCTTCCGAAAACGAAGTTTCCTCGGGCTCACGAGCGTCATGACTAATTGAGAAAAGTTTCGCACGGCTCAATGACCCACCACATACAGATTAAATATATGAGAGCGGACTAAACAGAATCAATTCATTAGAACGCTTCCGTAATTATGCATGAGATTATTTTCTCTGAGAAAGTAATAGATAATAGTTTGAGGTAGGATCACGTTTTTAATTTACACACAAATACATGATGTTCTTAAGATTTGGAAGTTTATATTTATTTATTTAATCTTTGGGGTAACAAAGAGCGGACTTAATACATTCAATCTTGGAGATTTTCGACTTTTATATAGATGAAATATTCTTTGTTTTGTTGAATACATTTAGGATAAAGCCAGAATGGAGAGCATTAAGAAAGGCTTATTAAGCAGTGTAGTGAAACGTGTATCAGCGTATGTAATAAAACACAACATAACATAAATTAATACACTTAATATTTTAAAAAGCTAATTTAGTACTGTATATTTATTTTCCTTTTTTTAAAACGTTACCCCCAGACTAGAATTTTCTCCTGTATCGTGGAGGCAGTTTACAAACATACATTACACGAGGACAAACATCCAGACCCGGAACAATTATTTGTAGGCCATACAAATACTTGTTCCGTGCGGGATTCGAACCCGCGGCCCCCGGCGCAACAACTCATTGGTAAGCCACTGCGCCATGGAGCCGTTAGATATTTATATTTATATCTCTAATTAACAGTTACTGGTGCCTTTTCTCCTAAGGAGTTCACCTGGAAAGGTGTCGATCTGAAGAGGCGATCCTGCACGTGTTCACAGACTGCAGACTTCCTGGAGCGTTATTTGATCGCCCCCGTCGCTACATTAGATTTTATAGACCACAAATCCTCGCTAAAGAACACCGATTCCGTCCAAGGATGATTCGTGAGGCTATTGAAATTGAAAAACATCCTAATTTCAATAGAGACGATGGCTGGGTGCTATCACCTACTTGGAATCTTTTTAGGATTTTGATGGGACTTTCACTACTTTAATTTTAGAAAAAGAATCGTCGCGGGGAAAAGCTAGTTTTATATTATAAACTAGCGACACGCCACGACTTCGCCTAGTACTCGTAAGTATTTTTTTTTGTCTTAAAATAATGGTGACAAGTGAGCATACAACCCATCTGATGGTAAGTGGATGCTGTGACTCATAAACATCTACATCTATCCTTTATTAAGAATCAAAATGTTGCATTTCCCCTTAATACTAAGATGGAATGCCTTGTTTTCAGTAAAAAAAGATCTCCGGTTCAATCACCATACGAAACACAGCAGCATAGAGCTGCTATTTTGCGCTAGTATTCTGTGAGAGCATGGTCCTGCCCCGGTCGTGCTGACCCATTCTTGCCACAAACATAATATAGCTGAAACATGACACTACCACTTATTGATGTAAAAACATATTACCTAGTATCTATTAATGTGGCGATAGTTAAATATAAGATAATCAAACACCATATTTTATCAAGTTTCCGTTTTTTCTTTAAAAAAATCTGGTCCTAGATCACTCCTACCATTGCTCTCTATCTGTTTGGGAAGTTTTATTACAATCGGTTCAGCTATTCGAAGATTATAGCCCGGACAAATATACAGACAGACAAAAAATTTAAAAATTATTAGTCGTGTCTTACTGGCATGTAAAAAATCCCTTTAGCTCAATAAAAAGCAGTCATTTCGATAATACGAAAAGACACTTCAATTTTATTTATTTGTATAGGTTATGTTCGAAGCTTTCTTATTGACTACATTTGTACATAACATTAATAATAGTACTGTAGGTCAGCTTCAGCGATGTCGGCCAAAACATTCGTCGGTTTTATCCCTAAACCTCAAACGTTTGACCTGCCCTACCGAGGTTGACCATCTGGTTGAGTTTTTATTAATTTATTTTATGTATGGTATATTCAACATATACTAAATATTATACAACATATTTATAAATCCCAACCGGACGTAAGTATTATCATAACAAGCCTAAAAAAAACCAATGTTTTTGCTCTAACAATCTTGCATTGACATACATATACTCATATGCACTGTTTGTTCACTTTGTATTGGTTCTATGAAGGCTATGAAGTAATGTTGAGAATCGACACCATAATAAGCAACTATTCGCGTTGTTTTATAGCAAAGTTTCGTAACTGTTGTCAAAACCTACGCTTACTCCATTTAACGCCCTCGTTTACATGTGAACTGATTCCGACAAATACATTACGCGCAAAAATAACTTAGAGTTGAGTTATTTCAACAATTATTTATGAAAAATGCTAAATTAATTATAGTACATTGCTATAAAAATATTGCAATTTATAACGAGCATTTGCGGGTGTCAAGAAACATATAGTAGTTTTTACTACAATTACCTTATATTTATGAATGTTGAACCCTGCTACAAGTAAGTGTTTATTACAATTTCATAGGTAAAATCTAATATTTAAACAACTCGCATTGAACATGAGCTGTGATGAGAATACTAGGTTATAATGCTACGCCTTTAAAATTTCAGAAAAATATATTATTTCAAAAAAGAATATCCAGCCGTTTGTAAGTGGTTTAACGGTGGTAGAGCCCCGCAGCAGTTTTTGCTGTTGCACGTATGGGCCAGCTCGAGCCGGGTTGGTACCACGACCTCACAGAATACCGGCGTGAGGTAGAGGCTCTGCTTCTGCGTTTCGTCTGTTGAGTGCAGGTGGCCGGAGGCCCAATCCCCCCCCCCCATCAACATGGTAGCGGAATTACACAGTAGACTACCCCAGGAGGGTACCAGTACCCCTGTAGAATCCCTCGCTGAGCATCCACGACCATGTTATTCCAATCCTGAGCGTGGGTGCTCAGGCTGCCCCGCGTATTCTAGGGTGGGCAAAATTCCGCTCAAAAACAAAACTGCTCGGGGCAAACTGAGCAACAATACCAAGGCGACCCCTGCCACGCTATCCGTGAATTTCTGCAACAACAGGGGACTTCACTCTAACCTAAACGCCGTCCACTACCATCTCGAGACGGCGAAGCCGGCCTTGCTCTTTCTGACCGAGACGCAGGTTTCCTCTCCGGCTGATATTTCGTATCTCTCCTACCCGGGGTACAAATTGGAGCACTCCTTTGTGCCTCGGGCTGGAGTTTCCGTGTACGTCAGAGAGGACAACTGTTCTCGACGCCTCGGCAGTCTTGAAGGTTCGGACCTGTCCATCCTTTGGCTACGCGTAGACAGCGACGACCATCCGCGCGTCTACGGGTGCCTCTATAGGTCCCATAGCGGTAATGCCGAAACAGACCGACTCATCGAACACGTCCAAATGGCTACAGATTCCTTGCTACAACAGATTCCATCCGCAGAGATCGTGATCCTTGGCGATTTTAACGCCCACCATGCCGAATGGCTCGGTTCACGTTTAACCGATCATGCGGGGAGATCTGTTTATGACTTTGCCTTGGCATATGGTCTGACACAACTGGTTACTTCGCCTACGCGGATTCCAGATGTGGAGGATCATACACCTTCCCTGTTGGACCTTCTGCTGACCTCTCATCCGGACGGATGTCAGGTTTCCGTCGATGCCCCTCTCGGCTCTTCGGACCATTGTCTGATCCGGAGTATGGTGCCACTCACGCTTCCTTCGCGGTTGCGTTCTTCAGGTTGCCGCCGTGTTTGGCATTACAGATCGGCGGATTGGGACGGAATGCGGTCTTTCTTTGCATCCTACCCATGGGGGCGGGTTTGCTTCTCGCCGGATGATCCCAGCGCTATTGCTGACTCTGTCACTGATGTGGTGCTACAGGGAATGGAACTATTTATTCCATCATCTGTGGTACCCATCGGAGGCAGATCTCAGCCTTGGTTTGGTCGCTCCTGTAAGACTGCATTGCGCAGTAAGCAGGAGTGTTATCAAGCCTGGGCTACGGCTTCGGTGACTCGGGATGTAAACACCAGCACATTAAAAAAGAAGTATAACTTCGCCTCCAGGTCCTTCAAAAGAGTTATTGCCAAGGCAAAGTCAGAGCACATAGGCAGAATTGGCGAGAAACTAGTTCTCCTTCCTTCGGGAACCCGTGCATTCTGGTCTCTCGCCAAGGCTGTCCAAGGGAATTTTTGTAAGCCATCGCTACCATCTCTGCACAGGGAGGACGGCTCACTGGCCCAAGACGCAAAAGACAAAGCCGATCTTTTAGGCTCCCTTTTTGCGTCCAACTCGACTCTTGATGACGGGGGGAAAATACCGCCGACCATCCCGCGGTGTGAGTGCTCCATGCCGGATGTGGTATTCTCACAGCGCTCAGTTCGCAAAGCACTTCTCTCCCTGGACATCCAGAAGTCGAGTGGGCCTGACGGAATCCCCCCAACTGTGCTGAGGACGTGTGCTCCAGAGTTGGCACCGGTCCTAACGCGTCTTTTCCGGTATTCCTACTCCCAAGGCGTAGTCCCGAATTCATGGAAGACAGCTTTTGTCCACCCGATCCCTAAAAAGGCGACCGCTCAGACCCGTCCAACTATAGGCCTATCGCGATCACCTCCTTGTTCTCCAAAATAATGGAATCCATTATTAACTGCCAGCTCATCCGGGCCTTCGATCGGGTTTGGCACAAAGCGCTTCTATCGAAGCTCCCTTCCTATGGGCTTCCCGAGAAATTGTGCAATTGGATCACCAGCTTCCTTGCAGATCGGAGCATCAAGGTCGTTGTAGACGGTGCATGTTCTGATTACAAGCCTATTAACGCTGGTGTTCCACAAGGCTGTGTGCTATCACCAACGCTGTTTCTTCTGCATATCAACGATATGTTGCTAACTGGTAACATTCATTGCTATGCGGATGACAGCACTGGTGATGCTCTATTCACCGGCCGGGCCAATATTTCTCGGGAAAACGTCGCCGAGTACCGGAACAAACTTGTGTCTGAAGTAGAGTCTTTGCTGGACAAAGTCTCGGATTGGGGGCGACTAAATCTAGTCCAGTTTAATCCTCAGAAGACACAAGTTTGCGCGTTTACCGCTAAAAAGAACCCCTTTGTCGTATCTCCTCAGTTTCAAGCCACTCCCCTTCTTGCCTCAGCCAGTATCGGTATCCTCGGAGTCGACATATCGAGTGACGTGTAGTTTCGTGGTCACTTGGAAGAGAAGGCCAAATTGGCCTCTAAAAAGCTTGGCGTGCTCAGCGGAGCGGGACAGTATTTCATGCCAGCACACCGCCTGCAACTTTACAAGGCGCAAGTTCGGCCTCACATGGAATACTGTTCCCATCTCTGGGCAGGGGCTCCCCAGTACCAGGTCCTTCCACTTTACCGCATCCAGCGCAGAGCGGCTCGAATCGTCGACGACCGAGCCCTTTCCGATCGGCTCGATTCATTGGCACTGCGAAGAGATGTTGCATCTCTTTGCATTTTCTTTCGCATTTACCATGGAGAGTGCTCTGAGGAATTGTTCGGATTAATCCCAGCCACCAAATTTCATGAACGCACATCGCGGCAGAACTCCCGATACCATCCACACCATCTGGATGATTGACGGTCCACCACTGTGCGATTTAGAAGATGTTTTCTTCCTCGCACGACTTCCTTGTGGAATCGATTACCATCAGCGATTTTTCCGTACCGATACGACTTAGGGACCTTCAAGAAAAGAGCGTACTCCTTTTTAAAAGGCCGGCAACGCATCTGCAATTCCCCTGGTGTTGCGGTTGTTCATGGGCGGCGGTAGTCACTTACCATCAGGTGAGCCGCATGCTCGTTTGCCCCCTCTCCTATAAAAAAAAAAGTGGATGAAAACTGAATTACAAAATTTCATTACCTTCATACATAGATACACTTACAAAAGCTCCCGACTAGTTTGTTTTTAAAAACAAAGTTTGTAAGCATTTTTTGTTTCCTACCGACTTCAAAAAGGAGCCGGTACTCAATTTGACTGTATGTTTTTTGGGTTACCTCATAACTTTTTATTGGGCGAACCGATTTCGATGATTCTTTTTTTATTTGAAAGCTGATGCTTCACATGTAGTTCCGTATAAATTTGATCACGGTCTGACCAATAATTTTTAAGTTATTCTTAATTATTTGAAAATATTGAAGTCGGTTGTACAAAATTTTTTATTTTAAATTATTACTTATTATAATCCAGTGCTTGATAACAATTCTACCTGATGATACAGCCTTAGATGGCAATCCGCGTAACAAAAACCTATTCTTATATATTATACTCTTGCCTTGAATACGACCAGATTGTATTCGGACGGAAATGTGAAAAATCGTAGCAAGTTTGAAATAACACAGCCCTTATTTTCATAAGTATATTTCATATTTGTTCTGATTTAGATAATTTTATTTACAATTTAGTCCGCGATATATACTACTTTGTGAAATAAATAAATATACTCGTATTCGTATATTGTATGAACCTTATAAATCAAGCTAATATTTTTTTTATTATTGAATTAGGGTGACAAACGAGCACACAGTCCACCTGATGGTAAGTGGTTGCTGTGGCCCATAGACATCTACATCTATTCTCGTTTTCGAATCAAAATGCAGATGCGTTGTCACCCGTGAGGACCAAGATGGAATGCCTCGTTTCCAGTAAAAATGGGTCTCCGGTTCTCTACACTCACCATACGAAACACAGCAGCGTTATGCTGCTATTTTACGCTGGTATTCTGTGAGAGCGTGGTCCTTCCCCGGTCGAGCTGATCCATTCGTGCTACAACTATACCAGTAATATAGCTGCAGCATGGCTCTACTACGTAAGTCTAATAAATCGTGCAAAAGAAGTAACGAATGTAAATCATCGTTCGGATAATTGAAAGTTAGGTTTTTATATGTTTTTTTTTAAACTTAAGTCCACGTGATGGTTATTGGCTACTGTAGTCCATGGACACCTACCACCAAATTCAAACAAAGAAAGCTAAAAATGCGTTGTCACTTCAGACGACAAAATATGTAATGCCTCACAGCCTGTATACCTATATACTGCCGCCAAATAGCAGTACTTGTTAATTGGCGGCAGAATTGAGGAAAAGGAGTACTTACCGTCTTTAAATAATTGAAAGAATGTACTAAGAAACCCGTAGCTAGATGATTTTAAAACTCTCACGCGAAATTTATTACTAACAAACAACACGAATACATCACTTTTGCCCTTGCTTTACTGTGTACTGAATTTGCATACAAAGTTTCTATTGTTATATAAGTTAATGTTCTGTTCTCATAGCATCTCAATCATCAACCATTTTATATATGACTGATTTTTTTAAAAACATGTGGCGTTATTGAAGATATTTGATTTTTTTATATACAACCAAAGGCTATAATATTGTTTTATGTTCACCGTGTAATAGCGCTAAGGAGAATTCATCATCTCATTCGTAAGCGGTGACTATGGAAAATAACATAACGATGGATTATCATCATTGTCATAACAGCTTATCAAAAGTCTACTGCTAAATCTACAGCATTTTGTATGCAATCAGACGATCGTTTCAGCGTCTGACTCCAGATACATTGCTCAAGGTTTATAAAACATACCTCCGACCACTGATAGAGTATGGATTTCAGATTTGGAACCCCTATTTTTTTAATGATGTAGATTTGCTGGAGAGTGCACAAAGAAGAGCCACAAAAATTCCATTGTGCCTTCGCAAAAAGCCATACGAAGAGAGATTAAAAATATTGAATCTAACAACGCTGAAATCTCGCCGTACCAGAGGAGACCTTATTGAGACCTACTAAATATTGACACATAAATATAATTGCAAAGAGCTGCAACATATTTTTAACATAAGCAGTATCCATTGACCTAGACATCCTAACTATATGAGACTGGCACACCCACTCATACACTAATGTGGGACATCACACACTAAACAACAGAATCATAAATATATGGAACAAGTTGCCTCAAGACGTGGTAGATGCTCCCCCTGTGATTAGTTTTAAAAACAAACTGGACAAATGGTGTGAAGACAATCCAATTTAGTGTATTCTTAGTGTGAACTTGGACTAATATAAAACACCAATACAGATATAGGCATATCAGCTTTAAGCTGCTCGCCTATTACCAGATAATAATAATAATAATAATAATAAATATAGGCCTCCCCTATAGATTGCATTTCCTATTTGCCATAGTTACCACGCTTGGCAAGCTGGGAGCTGGGAGGCAACTGCACTTTTTTATTATTTAACGTTATTAGCAGGAACATGCTGCTACCATCTGTTAATTTTCATTCTAACGATAACTGTACTATAAATAAAGATACCATAATCTCCGATAGCCTTCGGATTACTTCGTTTACATGCTTAATATGAAACACCTAGAACTAGACTGACGAGTTAACAGCGGCAAGGGCGCTGAATTTTCTATCGTATAAAATTCGTATCGCAGTCGAGTGATCTTGTATTAAAGTCTATTCGCTTAGATAACGTCTCCTTTTAACTTGTCAAAAGCGCCGCCGCCAAAATCAAAGGTCGCCGCGTGCGGCGTACAACTGCAGGAAAATTTGTCACTAAAACCAAGCGCCGCACCGTAGTGATATAGGTTTTTCGCTACCTAACTTGTGTTTGTTATTTACATATATTCGTATTTTATTACAATAACCTTAATATTACTCTATTTTATATCTACCGACTTCAAAAAGAAGACGGTACTCAATTCAACTGCATGTTTTTTAATGTGTGTTACCTCATAACTTTTTACTAGGTAAACCGATTTTGATCATTCTTTTTTTTTGAAAGCTGGTGATTCACATGTGGTCAAATATAAATCATATGATCAAGGTCAGACCAATAGTTTTTGAGTTATTCTTAATAATTTATATTGAAGTCGGTTGTACAAAATTTTTAATTATATAATATAATAAATAAATATAGAATAGAAAATCATCTATTTAACAAACATCGTAATAAATAATAAAATGAAAGCAAAATGGTAAGTGCGCCTCCGGGTACCGACACTATCTTAGCGAACAGACTATAAAAAACGTAGTAGCACTTAATATGTCCTCCAAGGGCGCTCTTTTACAAACCATAGTTTCATTAACGTTCCTCAGTCCCCTTATAATGTCCATTGCCCATACGATTTCATTAATTGACGATACGAAATCGTTAGTGTCGAAAATTTGTCTTAAGGGCACAGATACTGCGATCACCAATCCGCCAGCCAAATGTAGAAATTATGGCAAATTCTCCATAGTGTTCAATATGCCCATGTCTAGCAGTTGATTATTTACAGACTCACAAAAATGAAGTAAGCTAACGTGAGAAGTAGTTGTCTTTGGATTCCTATTTACTGAAAGTATTTGAAATAATGTTACGTATTGGAGAAATGATATAAATATCTTAATTTTTTTATAGGATAGGGTGACAAACGAGCTCACAGTCCACCTGATGCTAAGTGGTTGCTGTGGCCCATAGACATCTACATTTATCCTCGTTTGCGAATCAAAATGCAGATGCGTTGTCATCCGTGAGGACTAAGATAGAATGCCTTCTTTCCAGTAAAAAGGGTCTCCGGTTCTCTACACTCACCATACGGAACACAGCAGCATGAAGCTGCTATTTGACGCTGGTATTCTGTGAGAGCGTGGTCGTTCCCCGGTCGAGCCGACCCATTCGTGCTACAACTATACTACTAATATAGCTGCAGCATGGCTCTACCACGTAAAAAATGTGTTTTATTAACTTTACATTTAGACGTCATTGTAAGATCTATTATAGCCAGTATTTAGAACTCCAAATTTTTAATTTCAAATTAAAAAACAGTATTTCAACACGTATTGTACGAGGCTCATAGAATACGAATCTACTGTTTAACAAATCCACTTCGCTCATGGTGCGAACTAAGGGGTGGTAGATTTTACGCCGCTACCATACGGCGATAAGCCGAGTCTGTCGTTTCGGCTTTGTCGCTCGTTTAGCACCACCCGGGGGACACGTGTAGGGTGGGCCTAGCATTAGGTGGTCGAAGCCTACGGACGCGAGCGACTCATCAGAAGTGTGTCAGGATCGCGCCAAATGGAAGTCCGTAGTCTCTGCCTACCCCTCTGGGTGACAGGCGTGAGTGTTTATGTTATGTATATGTTTTCTTATGTTTAACAAAGACTACTACCACCATGAGTTTACAACATAACAATAAAAATAAATATTTATATTATATTTAAAACTCACGACTAATAGGCATAAATTAGTTTTTATTTATCAAACCTAGCACTTCTTATTAGTTTGTGTATCTAACAAACTCTAACGTTTTGGAGATGCGACATGGACTATGGAGTTATAAATGCCTTTACAGCGTTGAGTTTAATATTTTAACCAGATCTTAGGGTTTGGTGGTACCAAACCCTAAGATCTGGTAATTGGCCTGCAAAGCATCAATCACATTATTAAACCTAATCTTAATACTTCATACCGCCATCTATCGATGTTTTCTTGAACTAACTCGTGATTCTAGGCCTTCGATATCGTTCATTGTGTTGACAAACTGACACGCTTATAAAGTTACATTGAGTTACCAATAAGAGGCGCTAAAAAGATGTTTAGGTTCAGTTTGTATGGCGTCGTGTAACGGTGGCGACCAAAGAGAATTCAAAAGAATCCACTATTCTATAAAATTACTCTGGAGATGCCGTAAGAGTCAACAGGAAGAAACTGAAACAGGAGATGGGTAACCGTATCTTCCTGAAAACGACAAAAAGTAATAAAAAAACTGCAATTGCCGACCCATCTGCCAATCCCATTTCAACGAGTCGATCTATGAGGGAAGGCCTACGAGTACGCTCAGCAGTGATATTGAGAAGATATATTTTAAAATATATTCTAAAACAAGCTTTATATATGCGTCGCAAAGGTCAGTATCCGAGTCTATCATTAGGACCGCTTCATGGATCTGATGATGGATGCAAATATTATTTGAATATTTTTGCAAGTCCTATTGACCTATTTTAATATTTTGTAATGTATTCAGAATTATGAATACTATTATATAAAGAACCAGCTTTTTGTCGCAGCTTAGCTAACTTACCAACATTATTTAGTGTTCATACCAAAATTTGGGAACATCTAGTTGTCAATCTGTATGTTTATCTGTATCTCACAAACTTTCTTTAGTTCTGAGAGTTGGTTACAACAAGTCGTTCAGAATTTATACGACTGCAATGAATATAATGCAAGGTAACTTATTCATTATAAAAACAGTATTTAAAGTATAATATATTATACATAAAAAGTGGAAATAAGGTTGGTTGTTACATAATTATAATCATGATTTCTCCGTTATAATACTCGGTTGATTTACTTGAAAGTCTCCAGTTTCTTAATAAGATTTTTATCCCGTGGCCTGAACCTGGGTATATTGTGACGAACCCTTATCTTATCTTTATTATTACCCTTAACTTTACATTCAAAGTTACAAACGTGCTTACCTCCTGAAAAAGGTTTCTGCTACAGGCACAGGCGATGGGATCCTCTGAGGAATAAGCTGGAATGGATACTGGCTTTCCATACCCTTAATACACTGCTCCTTTGGAGTGTGGTATCAAGCCAGATGAATTTCTGGGCAGAAGTGAGGTCCTATCAGCCTACCAGCTAGGTGTTTAATCTAATAAATGGAGCATTCGTGCTAATCATCGACCTTAAAACTATAGTAAAGCAGTTAAAAGTATCAAAACACCAATGCGAAAAGGCTCTTATTTAGATATAGGGCCTCACTATATTCAATGATATGTTTGAATAATTTCATCAGTATAAAATAAAAAAAATATTGGGAAGACCAAGGAATTAATGAAAATTTCATACAATATTTACTAATTTTATTGACACGTTATAAAATTTTAAAACAATTAACTTACACCTAAAATTATATAACAAATTAACATACAAGTCTATATTTAGATGAATTCACTAATAAACTCGTTAAGGAATAGTTCAGGTACCACGTGAAAATAATAAAAAAACAATAAATAAAGAAATTAAGAAACAAGACGAGATCGGGAATATGGACTTTACATACTATAGAAATATGATCTCTAAAACTTTTACGAATTTAATAACAACATTTCTAAACCTTGAGTTATTGAAGTACATAGGACATATTCAACACATAATTATGTCCTTATACATATAAGTTATATAAAGGCTTCGTTTACAATTTCAACAAAATGAAAACACTATGACAAATCACCTTGACAAAAAATCTTAAAATTTTGATAAATGGATGTACTATTTTTACACAGTCTTAATTTAATGTAGCGATAGAACGGCGTCCTGCATAGACAATTTTCATATTTTGTAAGGTCAATAAATGCTTTTTGAATGTGTAAACGACGTCGTATATAGCTAATGTCCAGAAAATTTAATGTGAGCTTCTTGGGGTGTTATGGGAGCAGTCTTATGAACCACTGCATTGAAACCGTTATGCTTGTCAGCGGTGTAGTCCACGGTTCTAATTGAGCCGTCAGGTTCCACCACAGTGTATTGACCTATTAAATTAAAGTTTAGTCATAACTAACTAACATAGTAGATGGAGTGAAATCTTGGGCATGGAAGAATTTGATGGATGCAGGTGACTCAGGACCTTGTTTTGTGGCATATCAAGGCTTATGTTCAGCAGTGGACTTGCGAAGAGCGGTAATGATGTGATGAAAGCACAGTAGATGTCTTCTTAGGTATTATCTTTGCTATAATGACGCATCCTTCTATCGGATAAACTCATTGGTCTATCGCACTAATCTAATGTTATAGACTGATATAATAGCGTCCTGCTGACTATATACGAGTATATCAAAAACCGACGTGTCCAATAAGAGAATCGATCTCCGCATCTAATTCCATTAGTGTAGTAAAATTAACTATGTATAATGCCATCAATATTTTATTGCTTTCCATACACAATAAAAACAGATGATAGAGACAAATAGATGTAGATTAAGCACTCGCACACAATTTTCAAGTAGACGAGCAACGCCAGTTTGAACCCCGTCGGCACCAATGACATTGTTAGTTGCAATTTTAAGTAGTGATTTACCGCGTATTCAGTAGTAACATTGTGAGGATACCAGCATGCTTGAGGAATAAAAATATCGACATGTGGACTTTACATGTCCTCGAAATATACCAATCCGTGCTGAAACGGCCCAATGGAATAAAAAAAGTGAGAGAATGTCTGTGCCTCAGAATACTTTTAATATTTGTGCCCAGCAGTGAAATGTATAAAGGCTGTTACTTCCCTTTTTTTCCTGAATGTCGGATTTATGAACGATTACCCCGTACTCACAACGCTAGACACCTTGCTACCTAGCGACCTTTTAATATCCATAATATGTTAGATGAATTTGTAAAAGCCAAAAGCTAAAAAGCAAAAACATCACAGAATAAAGATCACAACGCCGAGCAAGGCGAGTTGGTGCGCAGCGCAAGGTTTTTTTTATAGGAGAGGGGGCAAACGAGCATGCGGCTCACCTGATGGTAAGTGACTACCGCCGCCCATGAACAACCGCAACACCAGGGGAATTGCAGATGCGTTGCCGGCCTTTTAAAAAGGAGTAGGCTCTTTTCTTGAAGGTCCCTAAGTCTGATACTCTTGCATTGGTACACAAAGTTGCTGTCCATCACCTGTCTGTTAAGCCACATAGCAGGATGGAACACCTACTCGTATGCTCGGTATTTGAGAAAGACAATTACTTGATGAAAATGTTTTATTTTTAAGTCTATTTCTAATTACCTTTTACAACATCACCGTCACGGGTTTCATGATGTGTCTTGATGTCGCCGGTGTGAAAATCATTAACTCCATATTCAAACGCATACTTGGGATACGCCTGCAATTAAAAATATGTAAGCACTGTCATAGAACAAAATTATCTTTAAAATATTTAGTCCATAAATCTACCTAAATAAGGTGGAATTATTTATAAGATTTTTTTTATAAAAGTATAGGTTTTTTACAAACGCAACACAAGCTTACAGGTGTTCTACGAAAACAAGGTCCTTCCCCAGTCGAGCGGACACATTCGTAATGCAGTCATAATACAGTTGCAGTATGTCTCTATCACAAACGATCGTAACGTAAGTTATCACAAAAACCGGCAAAGTGCGAGTTGGACTCGCGCACCGAGGGTTCCGAACAAATCTGTAGGTATATAAGTTTAAAATTATTAAAAATATTTTTATTTTATGATGTAACTAAAAATTTATGCTTTTCGAAATTTTTCCTTTATTTGTGCTATAAAACGTTGCTTCATACCAAATTTCAAGATTCTGAGTTCACGGGAAGTACCCTGTAGGTTTTGATTCCCTTGCGAATGTCCAAAATTTACGGCATAAACGGCTGTATCTTTTGATTGCATTGGCTTAGAAGTTTGATGATTTTTTACAGCTCTAAGGGACATTAGACTTGAGTATTTGATATGAATTTCAGCTTGATACCTCTACGAGTTCCTGAGAAAAAGGGTCTTGACAGACAGAGAGACAGACAGACAGACAGACAGACAGATAGACAGACAGACAGACAAACAGACGGACAACAAAGTGATCCTATAAGGGTTCCGTTTTTTCCTTTTGAGGTACGGAACCCTAAAAATGTCAAACTTCTTTTTTATTCTTTCATACAGCCTATAAAATTTGTTACAGTTGGACTTCCGCGTAAAAGATTTTGCCATAAGATATAGCTATCTTAAAAAGAAACAATACAAGATTTTTAATAATATTTTTATCACAACTTTACATCCAGATCTGATCTAAAAACCGTACAAATTATTTTATTATAGATACTTAGTTAAAGAAAGCCGTGGTAGCTCAGACGGTTAGCGCTCGATGTAAATTTCACAGCAATTCAGATCCCTGCCGGCACAAATGAAATTGTTAATTGCAATTTTAAGTGCTGATTTACCACGTGCTTGGCGGTAAAGGAAAACATCGTGAGGAAAACTGCATGTCTGACAAATAAGAAAAAAAATTCGAAGACATGTGAAGTTCGCCAACATGCATTGGGGCAGCACGGTGGACATTTCCTTGCCTTAAAATCCTCTCAGATATAAGGGAAGGCCTGTGCCCAACAGTGGGACGTATTATAGGCTGTAACTTTAACTTATGATCTGATCTTGTGATTGTTTTATATGTCATCACTCATTTCTATGAGCGATTTATGATCGAGTTCGAGCAACTTCATTTTCTGAAATTTTAATTATCGTTTGCTCAGGACAAGATATACCCACAACTGTACGAACAAAATATAAGAAGCCCTTACTCATACTTCCACTGAAATAGTATATAGAGTACTATGCTCGCATGCAGCGATAGAAGCACGAAGAACATTATCGCACATTTAAAACTTAAAATACCGGAATGCCTATTATATGTATATGTACCTATATGTATATGTATTTGTATCTATATGTATTTGTACTATTGTTGGTTTCACAAAAGTATCAAACCAAAGGTAAGCTATGGTAGATGACAGCTTAAATAAGCTATATATAATAGTAAGCGAATCAAACTCTCAGAAGTTAATTTTTTTTTTTATAGAAGAGGGGGTAAACGAGCATGCGGCTCACCTGATGGTAAGTGACTACCGTCGCCCATGAACAACCGCAACACTAGGGGGATTGCTGATGCGTTGCCCGCCTTAATTTCTGAATAGGCCCTACTATATTAAATTGTTAGTTGCAAATTTAAATGATGATTTAAATTTGTAAACATAGCGAGGAAACCTGTATATGAGAGGCCTATAATATTTTGATAAGATGTGAAATCAGCTAACAGAGATGGAAAAATGAAGAGGCATGTGACCTGCAGTGAGATGTGTTCGTATATAGTCTGCAACTTTACTCTACTTAACTTAGCAAATGCGGCAGCAAACGAACGAAGCAAAATATGTGCATACAAATTTCTTTAAAAACCTCTCGCGCAACTTAGCTTCCAATGGAAACAGCGATAAGACTTACGTGCACTTACGCAACGGCATTTCCTTTAACACGCTGTTATCAAGTAAATAACGGTGAGCGGTAAAAATGTTACCTAAGTTATATTACCTAAGCTTTAAATGTAGAAATTTTAGTTAACATACCATACATAATAGGTGTGTGAAAACCGAGATGGAAGAATTACTTATTCATTGTTTACAATGTATAAAAACAGAAAAAAAAAACACGAGTAAAACACTGGCACAAAGTAGGTTTTATTAAAACAAAACAATTGATAAGATTTCAGAAAATAAATAGAAACAGAAAGAAGGTTGGCCAAATCGTACCAGACGATGAAACGATGGCGTCACTATATGAAATATATATGAAAAATATCCTTATTTTTAAGGTCTTAATAAACACAAAATTTACCTCTCTAAGTAGCTACAAAAAATTTATCCTTTTATTTTTGTGTTTGTAACTGTTGTGATACGTGCTGTACTATTTTAGATTTCCTTCTGTTGTTTTGACCTCGGCATTGTTTTACGGACTGATAACTACCACTTGTAACGATTATTCTGTGCTTTTGATTTCTGGACACCGATTTTGTATCTTGAATATTTGTGACAGACATCATAATTTCTAAGATCCGCGAGTGGAATTCTTCAATAATAGTACATATTTACATACCTACTTATTTTATTACACTAACATAAACCATCATACACAATCGTACATCATAATACAAATCTAATTCTTATTTTAGATCACTGAAGAATATTACATAATTATGTGATGCTAACCTCAAAAGTATTGTTGACGTTTAGATATTGTGGCTATTTAGATATGATTTGGGAAAATCAAAGGGGATGGTGTTTACAACATAAAAACAAACCAATCTAGCTATAGTTTGTTTTGGGACATGGAAAATAAAAGTCAAGTCCAGCTCCTATAGAAATTTGGCCATTGTTCTTTGTCTGCTAAGATGTCTGTTACGGTGTCTATTCGCCTTTTTCAATAGAAGAAGGTTCTCAATTCGACTTTATAATGATCTTTAGTATGTATGTTACGCGGTATACTCGTTAATTGTTGACAGATTTTTATGACTCATTTTTCATTAAAGCGGTTATACTACAGGGGTGTTCTCATATAAGTTTGGAGAAAAGTTTTTCACCCCTAAGAGTAGACAAGTAAGTTTTTTTGTTAATATTTAGGCAATATTCTAGTTGTTACTTTGAGGGAGTGTCTACTAATAAGAATAAAAAGTAAAATAATCTTTAATAGTAAGTGAGTGCCGACGCAACGTAAAAGAACTGAATTCTAGTAGGAGCTCAGTTAGAAGCTGTTATGTAGAAATTATTTTATCCTTTTTATTTCTTCGAAAAAAGCTGTTACTCATTATTTAAATAAAGATGTCCATGCAAATATTTAAAATCATTAACAAATGTCTACAAATCTTGTCCCGCTTTCGCTTATGTTTTGCGCTAAACAATTATTTGAACCTACAATTACATACAACAAACGGAATATTTCACAGGAAGAGCAATTTCGTTTGTGAGGAATCCTTTCGTCACAAAGACGTAAAAAGAGTGTCTTTTACTTGTACCTTGTAGGAATGAGACACGATTGTTGGTAGGTACGAACAAACCCATTGTTCAGAGCAATTAAGGAAATAGCTACAACTGAAACTATAGTTGGATGTATAGAATTATATATTTTTATATAATAGGGTAGGACCCTTTTTACTGAAAACGAGCACACAGTCTACCTGATGGTAAGTGGATGCTGTGACCCATAGACATCTACATTTATCCTCGATTAAGAATTAAAGTGCAGATGCGTTGCTACCCCTGAGGACTAACATGGAATGCCTCGTTTCCAGTAAAAACCCTTTTTAAACTCACCATTCACTCACCTTTCTGGTTCTTTGAACTCACCTTATGAAACACAGCAGTAGTGCTGCAATTTTACGCTGGTATTCTGTGAGAGCGTGGTCCTACCCCGGTCGAGCCAACCCATTCGTGCTACAACCATAATATAGCTGCATCGTGGCTTTACCATGTAAATTATCTCAAGATTACTGCATCTTTTGATTAGAAATTACATCTCGTCGTCAAATATTTCTTTTGAGAGAGAACAGACACCTTCTGAATCGAACGTCCACTCTTCCTGATCTTCTTGAACTGACTGAACTGACTTCCTGAACTTCCTGGTCTTCCTGAACCCAACGTGGTAAGGTTTGACGACTAAGATTACAGGGCCCTAAGGAATAGTCCCGGTCTTGACGTCAGTCATTAGTTGACTGCAGTTCTTCTTGAGCTCTAAGTATTTAGGGTGTACGCCGAGGAATTTTGGAAATAAACATTAATTAATCATGAAAGCCCCCTTTTGAAATGCGATATTGAAATTTTCACTGATTTACTACTTTCCCTATCACTTTCCCTAATTACTTTTCTTTCTTGATTTAAAACTGGAAACTGTAGCTAGTCCCGAAATAAATAATTTATAACCTATCTAAACTATCTAAGACTCCTTGTTTACCGAGGTAACAAACAATGATAGATAACGGGAAACCACAATATAGTCCTTAATACTGTTCGTCATTCAACGAACTATGGAACTATGTTCCGAATATTACAAAAGTAAGGGACCTAATTACCCCGGTGCCCCAATAACATCAAATTGAAACAGACAGATATTTTTGATAAAATGATGGATTTGATTATTTAATTTTTGTGAAACATTGATTCCCAAGTTAAAATGATAATACTAGTAACATATGTACTTTCGTTTACTCTTTAGCTTTACCTATTCAGTTTGCACTGCTCATAATTGCTCTTAAATCTATATGTTTACCCTATAGTGGTAGCGTAAGAGAATCCATTACCGTATGTTATCTCGTTTCTGCCGACTTCCAAAAAGGAGACGGTACTCAATTCGACTGTATGTTTTTTTTATGTGTGTTTTATGTGTGTTACCTCATAACTTTTTACTGGGTGAACCGATTTCAATGATTCTTTTTTTATTTGAAAGCTGATACTTCTCGTGTCCCATATGAATTGATCAAGGTCAGACCAATGGTTTTTGAGTTATTCTTAATAACTTATATTGACGTCGGCTGTACAAAATTTTTAATTTTTAATTATAATGTATTTGTTTTATTATAAACAGACTAACGTTTCAAAAAATGTTTTTTGATCTTAATCATTAGTTTTAAATAAATCAATGTTTTTATAAATAAATTTGCCACGTTGATAAAGCCAATGAACCTTTAATACATATTAATATACTAGATATATACATATCATGGCATATAACGAACATCCGTGCCAATTATGGCCATGGCTGCACTTTATCACTACTGGATATTATTTTTCTTTTCTTTTTTTTTAATATTATTCTTTCACATTAGATTTATATATTACTATTATTTTTTTACATAGACATTGATTTTGCACAGAGGCCTCCGCCCAGCTGAGGGACAGAGTTATATGCTGTAACTTTTAATCGTCAAATGCCACGAGCATCCTTTACTTTTTTACTACATCAAAAAAACTAGAATTTTTTATACGACGTGAAATCTATTGAAAACTTACGTAATAATCGACGTGTTCATCTTCAGATATATGATGGTGATCGAAGTTATGTTGGGGTTGCGAGTGGAATAGGCTCTGTGCTTCTTCGACTTGAAAGTCTACTGGATGCAGATATGTATATAGTCGTCCATATACGCAAGCAACAACTGCTAAAACAACCACGATGATCTGAAATAGTTAATTTATACATTCCATTAGTAAATATTTTCTTAAATATAAGAAAATCGTATTATGTCTAAATACATTTCAAAAAGTTATTGCACTTTTATATTTACTAGTGGTCGCCCAGAGGTAGAAATTGAACCGTTTTTAATTAAACTTTTTAATTGTGTATACTAATAAAGCTGTACTTCAGATGATGTATGTATTATCTCTACTTTCAAGTGCACATTATTATATAAAACACAGATATCTATTATACAAAATATAAAATAAACTTTTTGCCTTGACATACAAACAGTCCTTCTTCAATATCCCATACACTATTTGTGAATTACTTAGTTCACACTTCACAGACTATTGAAAAATAACATTAGAACATCAGTAATTATTTTGCTAGCAACATTTTAAAACTCTTTATAGACAATCCCTTTGTGCAACTATTTGTTTGTAGACTACTATGTGTTTAGCAGTTTACGTTGGCAGTATGAACGTGCCAAATCTCACATTCCTCCGGGCGCGTAATAAAAGGGATACAAATGTTTCCTCTTCATGCATTAGTATATAGATTTTTTATTTTTATTTTCTTTCAATTACTTAAAATAAATGAATTCAACCTTATGGCACCACTTTTCTATAGCATCATGAATATATTACGACCAACTTATGTTGAAGAGAAAAGCGCAAAATGTTTGAGGCCGTATGAATATTTTCCGGGAATTAAGCGCCGTTGCCTACTAAACCATTTTTCACCCACATTGTGAAATTCGTCATTTAAACTTATTCTTAATGCTTCGTGCTCCACAATACACTTCTGGCATTGCCTTTGTTTCTGTTCATTTTCCGTCATAACGTTTTTTCTTAGATAAATTTTTTGGATCGCAGACGAAGAGTTCGAAAATTCATCGATGTAATACTCGTAACTAAAACTACTTTGAAAACTATGAATATGTACGCTTCTATATATAGGTTAACAGTTTTTTATAAATATAATAAATGCAATTTGGTTAAAGGTCTTCACAATATTTTTATACTATAATATGTGTAGAAGTAACCAACACTCCATTTTCATTATATGTGGTTTTTTTTATAGGATAAGGGTGACAAACGAGCATACAGTCCACCTGATGGTAAGTGGTTGCCCATAGACATCTACATCTCGATTACAAATCAAAATGCAGATGCATCGTCATCCGTGAGGACTAAGATGAAATGCCTCGGTTCCAGTAAAAAGGGTGTCCAGTTCTCTACACTCACTATACGAAACACAGTAGCGTTAAGCTGCTATTTTACGCTGATATTATGTGAGGGCGTGGGCCTTCCCCAGTCGAGCCAACCCATTGGTGCTACAACTATAGCACTAATATAGCTGCAGCATGGCTCTGCCACGTCAAAAAACGTATCAAGAAATGGTTATAAAATTGCTAAAGTTCGATAATAAAATCGTTGTGAATCTTGATAAGTAGCAAAGATGTTGGCGTAAATAAATTGCATTAAGTTTAATTCCTAAACCCTTCAGCAATAAATAAAACAGTACTACAAATAGGAGGGGAAATAATAAACCTACTTGAATGGCGTAAAATTAATTTCAGAGACTGAATTCGAGAAGTCAATTTCACGTATTTCACGATAGGGAAAAGAACACTTCGCTTAACTCTCAAGAATGTTTTAATAATTGTCTTATGAAATTTGAATTGAATATTTCAAACCAAGGAATTTTATTAATGGGACAGCAAGTTATTTTTTTTAAATAAAATTGAAATGACTGACAAAACAGTTCAACTGATATTATCTACCGACGACAGCCCATGGACAAATTAAAATATAAAAAACAAATTTAAATAAAGAAGGCTATATGCGTTGTCACCTCTGAACATTAAGATGAAATGCCTCAAGACCTGTAATTTTACAGACCCTCTATACCCATTAGACTGGAACACAGCAATGCAAGCACTGCTATTCAAATAAATTAAGAGCTATTTGGCGAAAAAATAGGTAAGAGAGTAGTACCATCCCTGACGGATACTAAGGCCCGTATTAATGAACGTTACTCAGCTCAAGTACACGCACTTGAGTACAATCTTGAGGTCACGATCTTATTAATAATTACATCTCAAGATGCGGTTTAGGTTTACGATATCAGCTGAGTGCCACACTGATTAAAAAACGAAACACGACTCTCAAGTGTGTACTTGAGTACAAGTCACAGAACACTATTCCTAAGAACAGCGTTTTGACATACTGTTTTTATGTGTTTATTAATTAGCCACGACCTTGAGATGCTAATATCGTAATGAGGTGTATCAAATGATTACGCACTTGAGTTCGTCGTTGAGTAACGTTTATTAATACAGGCCTTACTCGTAGACTCAATAAGAGTCCTACCACCTAGTAAAAAAACCTAGAAAAGTTAATAAAACAACATCTGCTTACGTAGTTCTCGCAGGTTCGCGTAATAAGTGTATGACTGATCACAGTGTTAGCGTAACATCGGAAACTACTCGGTTTTAACGAGACAAAGAAGATTTACAAATAAGTTCCCATGAACGCTTTTACTTCCTTGTTACGTTTGATAGAGCATAAGTTTTTATCGTGCCACAAAGAGTTATGAAAACAACTATCGTTCTCTTTATCATTAAGGATCACAAGTCTACTGCTGAACAAAAAGCCTACCCTAAGGAATGCCATAAGGCACAGAAAAAAACTGTATAAAATATAAATTTACTGTTGATTTTTTTAAATAATCGTTGTTATCTAACTGTAACTGTGGTATGGATGGAGTGCAATCGGCTCTACCCTCATCCAACCTGCCCTGCATTCAAATAAGATCACATTCAGCGACTTTTTTCTGCGTATTTCGGCTGCAACACAAATGAATCGACCCGACTGGGGAAGGATCACGAATGCACAAAATAACAGCGTGAAACAGCAGCATAATGCAGTTGTGTTTAGAATTGAGAAAGTTTTTACTGGTAATGAGGCATTCTATTTTATATTTCTATTCTTCTATTCTAGTCCTCAGGAGTTATAACGCATCTACATTTTGCTTCTTAATCTAGGATAGATATGGGTATCTATGGGCTATAGCTTTCCACTGTTTTATCATATGCTGTTTTGTTTTTCACATTTCTATGAAAAAAATAGTTTTAGGACTTTGATTAATTAGGGATTAGATGTTAATTGTGTTCGAGATTATTGAATTTTCTGATTGATAATGCTTTATTAGGTAATTATTTCGTTTACTTTTAAAGAACCAAATTTCTACTTTAAAAGACAATTAAGACATCCAGGAATGAAATATTACGTCGCTATCAACAGGATGGAAGCAGTGAGAAAAATTATGGATAAAATGATTTAAAAAAAATAAATTGAAAGCATGAAATCAGGTAAGGCAACTGTGCTGTGTGCTTTTATTATGCTGGAAACTTGAATACTTTCAATGTCCAATTTTCAGAGATCATAGTAAGATAATAGCAATGAACTCTATGTACAGCGAAAGGGTACATAGAGTTCATTGCTATATTGCAAGTACCAGGAGACTTGCGCAAAACCGTTATAATCCCACTGTATAAGAGAAAAGAATCACAGCAGGGCTGTAAAAGCTAAAGTGGAATCAGCCTGCTCAGCATTGTGAGAAAACTGTGGTCCTCTATGCTGATGTTTTGATTAAAAAAGTTATAAAAGAAACTGAGAGAAAAATTTGATGGATTTAAAAAGTTATTAGGTCTTTAATATGTGCATGATTACAGAGAAGTTTTGGCCAGACAGAAGAACCAGAAAATTTTCAATACATTTATGGATTTGGAAAAGGCTTATGACGGTAGGACTGGGTTGCTTTATGGAAAACACACCTCGTTTGAGTTGTGGATTTTGGCTGAACACTAGCATGGATTGTAGGCATGACATAAATAAAAAACGAAGTATGAATGACGAAAGAGTGAATTAACGCAGAGTAAATAAAGCTCTTCACTGTATTGTGGGAAGTAAAAATTTGTCACAAAAGGTCACGTATGGCTATTCACAATGTTGTGTTAATCTCTACCTTTATATATAGTGATAAAAGTTGTGTAGAACAGAAGAAACATGATAATAGAATTAAATCTGTAAAGATACGGTTATTAAGGAGTATGTTAGTAATGACTCTGAAAGACAGGTTGAGAAATTGTGTGATAAGAGAAGATTGTGGTTTTCAAGAAGTTGTTGTGACCAGGATTAAGATAATAAAGGTTCGGTTTGGTCATGTAGAAAATATTAATGAGGAAAGAGTGAAAAATCAAATCTACATATTATGCTGCAGAAGTGAGTAATAGAGTGGACAAGGGGCGTCGTAGACGAAAGTTTATCGACCAAATTAATTACTAATTATATTAGGTTATCCATATATTGAAGAACGGCCAAATTAAGAGTACCCTTAATCGACGAGCATGTGTGTAAGCACCTATGTGTATATGGACGTGAAGTAGGCGAGGGAGGTGTAACAGTATCGTACCAAATGAAATTTCATTGTCTCTGCCTACCCTTCTGGATAACTGGCGTGACTGTTTATGTAGGTTTTAATGCTGTCATTACCATTGCCATTTTAAATTATAATCATATTCGAATATTATAAATTATAAAACTGCTGATAATTTTTCTGCTTTTTTTTTATAGGATAGGCTGACAAACGAGCACACAGTCCACCTGATGGTAAGTGGTTGCTGTGGCCCATAGACATCTACATTTATCCTCGTTTGCATATCAAAATGCATATGCGTTGTCACTCATGAGGACTAAGAGAGAATGCCTCTTTTGCAATAAAAAGGGTCGCCGATTCTCTACACTCACCATACGAAACACAGCAGTGTTAAGCTGCTATTTTACGCTGGTATTCTGTGAGATCGTCGTCCTTCCCCGGTCGAGACGACCCATTCGTGCTACAACTATACTACTAATATAGCTGAAGCATGGCTCTACGACGTATAAAATCTATAACTAAATCTATATCGATAACTGCCATAATTATTGTCAAATATTAAAAAGCAAAAATTATTTGTAGGCCATGCTTGTTTCGAAACCGTTGCACTTTGGCGCCGCAGTGAAACACTTAGATACTACACTACTGAAATTAAAAAGTAATGTTACAGCCTATATACATCCCACTGCTGGCCACAGGCCTCTCTCTCATTTCTAAGAGGCTTTTTAGGGCAAATAAGTTTCCGCCGCGCTGCCCCAATGCATGTTGGCGAACTTCACATGGCTTCGAAATATTTTTTTTATTTCTCAGACATGCAGGTTTTCTCACAATGTTTTCCTCCACCGTGGTAAATCAGCACTTAAAATTGCAATCTCATTGGTGCTAGCGGCGATCGAACCCGGGTTACTCGCTTACTGTGAAACTTACAGCGAGCGCAAACCATCTGAGCTACCACGGCACTACCGAGCTGCTTTCAAATTATGCATAGGTACCAGTTTGCCCACCAGTTGGAAGAACTTCAAAAGGCCTATAATATATTTCTAATTATTATATCGACGATATAACACGTCACAAGTGTACACGCTTACACATACACATGCACTCAACACTTATTTACATTAAATTACCCATCCGCAATGAAATGCTTTCCAGACACCTTCGGAAGTTGACTAAGATGTCGTGTAGAATACAAAAATGGCACAATGTGTTTTTGTGCCAATGTTGGCACAAAACAGCATTCAATAAAATCTTTGAGTTAGAATCGAACCAACGCCCCACATCTCATTAGTTAATTACTCTAAATATATGCTTAACAAAAACTTAAGCTTACAGCACTTTAAAAAAATTTTAATTACTAAATTGATGAAATCAATTTCTTAGCTACTTTATATTCTATTATTAAAAACATGATCAGCACAATTGTTTTTATTATAAAAATAGCTCACCTTTAATGCCATTTTTTTAAGTTTTTTACAAAACACTGTCTTTATATGATTGAAATATCGATACAAAAATCGTTTTGAATTTTTTGAACACAAACATTAAATGTAGCACTCGTTCGAGATCCGTATATTGAATGTAGTGAGTGAAACTTTTCTGTGAATTTATATGTCAGAATGTGGGGGGTGGTAGACTATAGCAAGCTTCCTGAATAAAGGAAATAATATTGAGTTTTTTATTCATTCATTCTCAACATGAACTATGTAAAGTTCGTTGCTAAACATAGGCCGTCACATACATTGGCTCTTAGAGATTAATATTTGCCATAGTTGCCACGTTTAGCGGGCAGGTTGCAGGCCAGTTTTTTATTATTTTGAGCAGTTATCAGGAAGATGCTGTTGCCCATTTCCTGTTTCAGTTTCACTTCGTCCTGTCTTATGACACCCACGGGATTATATGGGACTGTCTTACACCGCCATTACATGCCGTACAAACTATATTAAGTAAAATTAATAAAAATACTAAATTATATGTACAACTAAATATTAGGTAATGATCATGATGCTGGTAGTTAGTGGCAACATACGTATAGATTACAACTTACTGAAAGCCTTACTATGCTGTCAAAATCACAATAGCCCTTTTCATCCCGTGGGTGTCGAAAAAATCAATTATGGTAAATATCGGAAAGATCACATGACTTCCGAAGGCAGACTGCCATTATTCTCTTTTATGCCAGTTGTGCAGAGTCAAAATTGGAAGAACTCTGGTACTGCTATTCATTTATTACCTACATCTGACGAGCAAAAACTACGATCAAAATTGATTGATTTAAGGACAATGAAAGAAACACGTGAACTTGATATGGTATTTGGACAGGACAGTTTTTCGTCAAATACGCTATGTTCCAGCTGAAGAAATAGAAATAAGGTATAAAAAGAACAATGCTTTAAATCACCGCGAAAAATTCAACTTATATTGGTATAACGAACGAAATACTGACGTTATGTCACACAATGGCTGATGAACATTACATCCATCGACGTTAACGATGCAGAACAGTTTTCAACGGTATTCATCAATGATTAGTCTATTACCAACGTATTTACTCAAGCATTTTTATTCAACATGTAAAGTGTTATCGGAAAGACATGATCTTTACTCAACATTACGCTTCAATATACTTTGGCGTTACAATTTCCTTAAAAAATACAAAAAAAAGCGCCGCACCAAACAAAATAAACTATTGCGTACTTTTGACACTTTATCTTATTATAGTAATAGTAATTTTTTATTTATTTTCACCAACAATATACATTCAGAAAATAACAAAAAATATGTGTTTACATCTGATACAATAGTATTGTTAGGTGAAAAACTGGTGCCTAAACTAGGTAAAACCTGTATCTTAGGTCAACAGATCCCCACCTGTAGATATCCGTGAACAAAATAAATAGATGAAACTACAATAAATGATTTCATTCGCAGTTAAAAACAATACAACGAGATTAACTTCTATTCTAGTGAAAAAAAAATTCAGAATAGTTTTAGCTTCATTTATTTTTTAATGAAATTGTAAACTTCTTGATTTGTTGAATAAAACGGGGGGGTCCGGGTCACGGGGTCACGGGGGAGTCCCCCGTGACCACGGTTGCTGGAAAGCAACCGAAACGTCGGGAATATAAAATAAGTTAATTAAACGCGATAAAATCCGTAAAAATAGTTTTATTCAATGCGTAGTGTTCGCGCAAATATAAGAAATCATTCTTGATTTGTCTTGTGAAATTGAAAAAAGTTTAATTTCACATTACCGCTACTGGTTGTCGGTTACTTTATAAAATATTGCAAGTAATGGTGATTTCTTTTAGCGTAATACCATAAAATCTTATTACATTACAATAAGTCACTAATGCGCGAGGACAATTATTACGTAAACTTTGGTGTTCTCGCTAGTCAGTCAACTTTCTTTACGATGCCTAATTATGTGACAATGTAGTTTTAGGGCAATGCGTGTATCTAAAGTACATATTACTTCAATGTATCTAAATAAGAATGTCACTAAAGTACTGACCTATAATAAGGAGCCTACATAACAATATACACGTTTCACCGCTGTACAAAAACGAAAGATTCCGCAACGCAACTCCGTAAAATTAGCAGATTTCCTCTTATCTTTACCCTTTGTTATAATTTATTTTATCTTGTATGCCAAAAATAAAGTAATGGTTAAATAATTTGGCAATAAATTATGTGTTCAATAAAAAAATAAGGTTGCTTTTAGAGTAATAAGGTAGTTTTCGTTACTTGGACACGAAATATTGGGACAATATCCATTCAATTAGTTCATTAAAATTTCAATACCAGAAGCATTCATTACATTTTCAAAGGGTCAAACAATAAAATTAGTTGTGTTATATAACACATTATAATAAAAAATAAGTGTGGTATATATATTATAATTAATGGCTTTTAGAATTACTGATGCATGCTGTAACATGCGTTTTTGACTAGGTAGAGCTATGCTGCAGCTATATTATGGTTGTAGCACCAATGGGTCGGCTCAACCGAGGAAGGACCACGCTCTCACAGAATACCAGCGTAAAATACCAGCTTAATACTGCTGTGTTTCGTATGGTGAGTGTAGAGAACCGGAGACCCATTTTAGTGGAAATGACGCATTCCATCTTAGTCCTCAGGGGTAACAACGCATCTGCACTTTGATTCTTAATCGGGATAAATGTAGATGTCTATGGGCCACAGCATCCACTTACCATCTGGTGTACTTTGTGCTTGTTTGTCACTCTTACTCTATATCAAAAAGTATTTTTGCTAAGATTAACTTTTATATATACATATACCTCATCGGCCTTTCTGATCCATTGCTGAATCAAGGTTTTTCAACCATTCCCGAAATAACACATTCTTATACGATTTGTCCATACTTATCACGCAAGGGCATGCGGATTTGTGAATGTAGTACTCATACCACTGGAGAAATTGCCTGTCTATAGAATTTAATTACCGCGTGCGGTGGATGAATTGAGATGTTTTACTTGATATCAAGGCTACACTATCTACTAAAGGGCCGCTAGTGTCTAATATCATATAAGACACATGTAAACACTGCAAATAAGGAAGGACACGTATGTGTTGTCACCTCTAATAACTAACCTCTTATTTTGCAAACTGGAATCATTTAGTTAAGTGTTACTAGGTAAGAGGGTTCCAAGTATGACGATCAATGATTCAGATAAATCTATGAGTAGCAGTGGATTTTTAAGTGCTGATAAAGAAAAAGAAGAAACGAAGGTCAAGAGAAGAACAGAAAAATAGCCACGTAATGATAACGCAAGTAGTAAAAAATCTTAGCTCAGTAACCAATTTGTCGTATCGTATAATTTCAACAAATTAACCTGAGAAAATGGAGCTATAAATTATATACAACTCTTTAATATATATCAAAACAAT
The DNA here is from genome assembly GCA_963668995.1 of Parnassius mnemosyne. Classification (NCBI taxonomy): domain Eukaryota; kingdom Metazoa; phylum Arthropoda; class Insecta; order Lepidoptera; family Papilionidae; genus Parnassius; species Parnassius mnemosyne. The sequence continues at coordinate 37,690,808 of CAVLGL010000159.1, forward strand.
AAAATTATAAATATTTAATCCATTTGCTCATTTAGCAGTTTAGCAGGCGTTTTATTATAAATTTAATAATATTTTAAAATAAAAAATGAATGCGCTGCGGCATAACGCCATCCACGTATTGAGGAAATTACTATATTATTGTAATTCATTTGATGTTCATAATATTATGCTACCTAAGAGTAGCCTGTGAGGTTTAATATTTTCAATCTTATTCGGGTTTCATTGATCTCGGGCTTAAACTATGATTTAAGTATTTTCTAATAAAGAAAATCCTTAGCCGCGGCGCCGCAGTCTTCGCGAAATTTGACCTTTGCTGTCAAATTCCATATCTTTTATTTTAGTTGGCATGTTTTCTGCGAGACTTCTTTATTGAAACTGTGGTATAACCTGAGACTAATAATAAACTATTTTTTTATTAGATGCATTGTGTTCACTAGAATAATTTGTTCAACTTTAAACGAAACAGTTTGCTATCTACGTTAGACCATTTTTAAGTTGTCGTTATACTTATTACCGTCAACTCTAATTCAATTTTAACCAATTACTACTACATCTTACTAGGCAGTTAAATTACGAAGCCACGGCACCTCAGGCCTTTCTAGCACGCATACCACCTGATGGTAAGTGACCCTTAAGCCACTACCACCACCACCCCTAAAGTAGAAACAATCTCAAATTGAAAATCGAACCCAACAATGTCAAAATTTGAGTCTTACCTTAGCCACACTTAGGATAGTAATAGACGGACATTGTGATCAAGTGAGAAGAAAATTCCTTATGGCAATATAATAAAATAGAAAAGGATAGCAAATCTCATGACTTTATAACCGTTTTTGAATGACAGGTCGGCACGAGTCGGCACGTAAGAAATAAGCGCCTAGATATTTTGTATTTTTTTAGAGTATAAAGGTTAAATATAATATAGGTAAAATATTTAGTAAGAATTTATTTTCCAATGTTTTAACTATTTCTGTGAGTGACTCTGGTGTCAATAATAGAAATAATCCTGATAATTGCACATTTCACAGGTAAATTCTCAAAACGTCGTCAAGGTAATGACACGTCTATTTTTGGTAAAAATTTATGATATAACTGTTTAAAATATAGATACTTTTCAATTATTTCGTTAATTTTGATATTTTGCAAAGAAAAAAGTCACGTTGTTCATAATTTGCATGAATTTGGTAAATACATTTTTATACAAAATATATTACATGTACGCTAGGGATTGACTCAACTACTCGTATATCAAAAGTAATGTTGATAATTATCTTGAATGTTTAGAATGAATCGATAGAATTGCTCACAAAACAAGAAGATGAATGAAAATAAATGCTCGGTTTGCGAAATTAGTTTTTTCTACATATGTAATTTTATTTTTCCGTTTGTCAAACAGATTCCCTCTGGATTTTATAATTAGTAAAAAGTAGTTACGTTTAATTGGGCGGGTTGGTTAGAATTCAAAAAAGAACTCAACAAATTGCAGCAAACATTTTCTTGAGAAGTATAAAAGAAAAAGTAGAATAAAAACAATTTTATTAAAAAGAGCCATTTCTACATTATTTGTACCAGTAAGTATAATATTTTTATAATATTTAATGAGACTTCAAAAATTTTACTTCAAAAACTTTAGATAAAAATAGAGATAGATTTTTATATATTACAAAACTGTAGTATATAAGTATAAGAAGAAAAATCTTGAGATCCTATTTAAGCCATTATGAACCATACTAAATATCTATTTATCATCCGAAAAAATGTATAACCTTACTTAACCACCAGCACCTCACGGTCTGGTGCTGAGCAATAAATATGACAATATTCATAGCATCACGCTATTTTCCCCAAGGGGTCGAGCGGAGCTTCGGTTTATATTCCCAAGTCAAAATGATAAAAGTTAGCTTAAGTGCGCCGCTAGACGCTCGCGCATAAGACGTGCGGTTCAGCGTGCCAGGATAGTAAAAATTCCATAGTATTTCATACTCACAACACTCGATGCTTGATTCATGCTTGATAGCTGACGATAGTGTGCTGAGGGCTTAATGGCGTGGTTCATCATCTGCAGCGTTAGTCGTGGAGAAAAGGAATCGTGGCTAAAGAATCCTAGCATGCACACCGAAAGTGAAGACGCGTAACTAACGCGAAACCGCGTACGTTCACTCAGCAACCCGTCAGTGCGCATCGTCTGGTCTTACGGAGAAGAGCCCGTGACAAATTGTAAAAATTACTTAAAATATTGTCACAACAGTGATGACAACCACAAAAAAGTGATGGTATTACATTTCCGAGATAATTTCATATATTTAATTCATTATTATTACGTAAATCACTCGTAAAACCAAAAAATACTTACCTATGATATCATGATAGAAATGTTGCTAGTAGTGAGGAAAAAATTGTACAACGTTCATTTAAAAATCTTTAATATCTATTACAGATTATATATTACTATTATGATATATATAGATACAATATTCCGAACCGATTCTTGGGGAAAACATTTTAAGTTTAAACGGTAGACTCAGAGGTTCATTGGGATTTTATACATTTTGAATTAAAATCCAATAAAAGGCAGTTAGGTGCAGCTTATTCTTGGGAACATGTTATATGAATATTTTTTTATTTCAATTTTTGAACTATTTTTTTATCATTTTACCGCTTTCTTAACAATCATTTTTCGATAGTCCTTGTAAGTAAAGTGTGCATCACTAGCTAACACACACAATGGCATTTTCGAGCTGTCAGGTCATCTAGATACTCCAGTATAATCTAAGTCTATGGTCTAAGCCATACCATAGATGGTTCTATATCATCATTCTTTTATGTGAATTTTAAACTGCTTGCTTTCTCCGACATTATAAATCATTTAAAAAGATTTCAAATGAGACTGATCGATCAGCTGATTTAATTCGAACCACCGAACTCCTGATTGCGATGCAACGACTGTACCACTGCGTCATGAACACTTTATTAGGGACCAAGAAATTATCAGTTGGTGTACGCTTTCATGTAATGGATTACCCTAATAATCTTTCTGTTCTTTTATAGTCATCCCTTATCACACCCATAGACATGTAGGTGACAGAATACTTCTACGCCGCCACAATATTCTCCACGGCATTCTCAATTATATTTCCTATTCCCAGCAGAGAACCTTTCTATATATATTGCTATATTACTAATAACTAACTTTTACCGCAATTAATTTAAAAAAAAACGTGAAAATCTATAATACCGGTCTTTGTGTAAGTAGTTCAACTATCAAGAAACAAAAGTATCTTTAAACGAAGTTTTTGCTATCATCTCGAAAGCTATGTACAATATGGGAAAATATTAAAAATTAAAATTAAAAATCTATAAAAAAAAGGTCATAATAATGTCCTCCAGACCGAATTTTGGTCACGGCGGCCAGTCTCAACGGAGACTAGCCATCTGCGCAGGACAGGGTTATAGTGCCCGAGTAAATGCGCAAGATGCACTTTCTATTCTCTTACCCTCATAGTTCGATGGGACGGTAATACGCCATGAGATATCACGTCACGTTACGTGCTTTACGAGGCACGGGAGTGAAACACGGCCAACTCCCTGACTCCGGGCTGCTATGAAGAATTTCTTGACACAAAATCTCAAGAACTGATTTTGGCCCGAACTGACAAGCAATCGCATTTACGACCAAGGCAGTGAAAAAATTGTCATATCACCTTATATTCAAACACTCGTATTTTGTTGTAAAATGATTCTGCTGTAGGAAAAAGTTAAAAATCGATTTTGCACCAAAACTTTAAGAGATAAAAACAACTGTTAATAAAAAGTAAAAGTAGACTTCAAAATACAACAGACTTCAGATTGTGAAATTGTTTTATTCTTTTTAGTTCCTTTAAAAGTAAAAGTAATTTTTTACCTTTTTGAGTGGACTAACGAATAGCTCAATCTTCCTGTTGTCTAAATAGTTATATTAAAAACTTTATCCCCTATTTTCTATTTTTAGGAGTGGAATTTTCATCATTCTCTAAAGATGGAACAAGAACTAAAGTATAACCTATTTAATAAGAAAATAATACTCACAGTCGGTTTTTAATTGAAAAAGACATCGCATAATATATAAACTAAGAAATGCAAAAAAAACTTACTGTCCATTTGTAAATCTCTTACTTTTTGAAGTCGTTTAAAAGATAAGGTGTTGGTAACTTTTTCATATAACTCTTCTCTCCGAGAAAATCATCAAAAACAGTTTTTATCTGTTTACCGATTCAACAAAAAAAAAAATCTATGTTTTTCGTGTAAAATATAGCCCATTAACAGCATTGTTCTCCAACTTGTCATTAAGTTGTAACAGAATTGTTCCAGCCATTTCGAAGATTAGCTGGGACAGGCAGACAGACAGACTGACAAAAATTTTAAAATTATTATTCATATTCTTAACATGTAAATAACATCATTAGCTAAATAACAACGAAAAGAAGCCAATTATTTCGATATTTCAGACATACACTTCAAAAAATTATTAAACTTTAAATATTCATACTAAACAAACAATAAGAAAAGTTTTCGACAGAACATAGTTAATACAATTCTATTATAGCATATCTATTATTATGTATAAAAATGTGAAAGAATCGAATACAACACGAAATAAGGAAATAACGTTACAATAGTTAGGTCCAACTCAACAATGATCTCATTCTGAGCCATAGAACCTATTACATCAACTAGGTTACATTACTGTTATGCATCATAGCAAACAAATTGATAGATAGAGAAGTAAAAATATGTAGTATTTAAGTACCATAAATTACTGTATATATTGTTAAGTACCAAAGAGAATATAATCACTACGTTTTAAGTACTCTATGTATTTGTCTAGTTGTCAAGATTATATGAAAGTTTTTGAATAATTTATTTATTATTTTATTCCCCAAAACAAGGGAAATAATATTATTTTTTATCATTTTCAAACAAGGTAAATAATAAAAATGTTAAATTATAATTAATTATTTCTATGCGTGTAAATGTTTACGTGACCTTTTTAAGTACTGTTGTTGATTTGTAACGTATTTAAATTGCTTTAAATACTTAGTACATAGTTATGTTATTAAGAATCGAACTCACTTTCGCTAGATTCACACGTATTGAAACAGAACGGAGCAGTGGACTGTGAAGAGCAAAATTAACATAAATGAACATTCAGAATAACAAACCCTTACTTATATAATAGCGATGGTCTAAACCACTTATAAACTGAAGCGCGTATTATGTGACACTATGTCGAGATGTGTTACTTCCTACTACATAATATACGATGAAAATATTAATGCACAGACAAAGTGGGTCTTAAAATTCAAACATCATTGTGTTAATTTCAAGACCCACTTTTTCTTTGCATTAATGGATTAGTTATTGTTATTGCTAAATAAAGTATATAACACCCCTAAAAGAAAGGAGTAGTCTATACATGGACTGTTAATTATGCGTAAGAGTCAATAATAATACTACTATTGACATAACATACATATAATTTACAGTCCTTTATTATTTTTTTTAATTCACATTTAATGCGGACCGTGGTTTATTTTAATAAGAAAATATGTTAATTAAAAAAGTTTAAAATCGATTAATTCTCTAAAAACGTAAGGAAGCCCGTGAAAACGCCATAGTTCCACCATAATATACAACTCACGCTGAGAGTCGGATATATACAGACTGTACTTATTGTCTTTTGTTGAATAGCAGGGGATAGGATTATTTCTTTTTTGTCTTATATGTGGTCAAGTTAGTTGTTTATATAACGAAAATATAACAAAACAAGATGTAGTACAAAAAGTCTAATAAGGCTAAATGAGTACTGAAAATCAAAGTAAATCGCTAGGAAGCATAAATGAACAAAGATCGTAGACCTCGTTTGTTAAAAAGCATAGTTTTCACTAATACAACAGTGGCGGGCGTTGATTTTATTAAATAACTAGCTGTACCCCGCGACTTCACCCGCGTGTAATTTGGTTTAAATATTTTGCGCGGAACCTTAAACCATTTTCGTAAATAAAAGTAACCTAAGTTACTCCTTATAATATTAGCTACCTGCCAGTGAAAGTCCTGTCAAAATCGGTCCAGCCGTTTCGGAGATTAGCCGAAACAAACATACAGACAGACAGACAAAAAATTAAAAAATTGTTGACAAAAAATTTTATTTATTTGTATAGATTAAATAGCTTGTCGCATGTCAACTTTTCGAAGGTTGATAGGTAGAACTCCTTTTCTGCCCAGGTGTCCCTGACAGGTAGGTGGGTAGGTGGTGGGCGGCTTGCAAAGTCGTCATTGAGCCACTAGTAACGTAACTTTAACTTGCAGTTATTACGCAACTATTTTAAAAAATCTTAGAAGCACGTACACTAATATTATTTTTATCTTATATGATAGACTCTTTTAATTTAAATAATAGTTTTCTTTTTATCAAATAGAAATGCTGAAGTGCGAACTCTGTAAGAATTTAATACTGAGACAGTATATCTATGTTTGTGAATCTGGCCACACTATATGCTGCAATTGTGACGGTGAGTTTTCGTTTTATTAAATTATTATATAGCTCTACAACTAGTATTAATGCTCGACACACACGATCAGTTAAACTGATCAGTTGAACTGACGTACATCCAAAAACTAACCGTGACTAAGAAATTTTAAGTTGTTTTAACTGACGACAACCTACGGATTTTTCCGTGTGCACGGTCTGTTAAACTGATCAGTTGAACTGACGTACATCCAAATAATGAATTTGAAGAAGAATTTGAGTAGGGAAATCGTTTTAGCTTACATCCGTTTGAACTGATCAGTTCAACTAACCATGTTTGTCGGCCATAAGATTCTTTTCCTGCATAGAAGTCTACTTGGAAGATGGTTATTTCTGCCTCTATGCAACAGTGTGCCTATTTTAACCCTTATAGATGAAAAATTGTATGTAGTAACGACTTTACTTCAAAATTAAGTTCGTTACCCCGTTAAACCCCATTCTGAAATTTCATTAGAAATAAAATTGGTGCACTAGTCCTTAGATTAATAAAAAGTAAATAAACATAAACTTACCGTTTTATAGATTCATCACATTCAGATCGAAGAAGTTGTATTAACGAACATAGTGGCGTCTGCATTGCTAATAATGCAAGTAAAGCCCACAATAACATTGAAAGTAATTCAAGAAAGGATTTAGCGGGCGGAGATAACTTTAAAATTACGCCAAGTATGTATTATGGGTTCATTCAAAATTCCCTATGCTACTCGGAAATAATATGGCTTTGAATCAGATCAGCAGTTCCAAAGATTACGTTTTATAAACAAACTTAAATATAAGCAGCTTTACCTCTTCTTAATATTTTTTATAGGATAGGTTGTCAAACGAGCTCTCAGTCCACCTGATGGGTAAGTGCTTGCTGTGGCCTATAGACATCTACATCTATCCTCGTTTGCGAATCAAAATGCAGATGCATTGTCACCCGTGAGGACTAAGATGGAATGCCTCGATTCCAGTAAAAAGGTTCTCCGGTTCTCTATATTATCCATACGAAACACAGCAGTGTTAAGCTGCTATTTTACGCTGGTATTCTGTGAGAGCGTGGTTCCTACCCCAGTCGAGCCGACCCATTCGTGCTACAACTATACTATTAAGATAGCTGCAGCATGGCTCTACCACGTAAAAGTACAAAATATCATTAATTATTAATAACTCTAACAATTTATATAACTATAATTCTTCATCATCATCATGACAGCCCTTCGCAAGCCCAATGTTGGACACAGACCTCGCTTAATGAATCCTTCCTGCATGTCTTGCTGGTATAAGACTGCCTCTCGACAATCTTTTCATCGGTTGTCGTTTGTTCGAGCCATAAAGCCACTTCAGCTAATTATATAACATTTATACTTAATTAATAATAAAATGTTAATAAAGTTAAATAATTCGTAGCAATCAATTCAATTAATCAATTATTAAAGAGTGTATACGTGTAAGTTAGTAGAAACTGCATGATTTAAATATTTTCAACTATTACAGGGACAGGAACTAATAAAATGGATTGTTGTAATCATTTCAGTAATGAAAAAGAGACTGACAACAGAAGATCTCATCAAAATGTTAATATCAAAACTTTTTAATAATTTTCTTATTGTTACTAAATTAGTCTTTACCAACTATTTATTACTTTGAACTTCAACCAATTTGTGAATAAATTTGCACATAAAAACGTTGATAATCACTTTAACAGTTAAGTAAACGTAAAACGTAAACTGGGGTTAAACATAAGAACAAAAATTATATTTTTGTGTAAAATTTTCGTTTTTGGAAAATTATCTTTTTGTTATTACACCAAAGTATCTAGTATGTATTATAAGAGGTGACTACAAGACCTGAAAGATAAGGACCTTCTATAGATTATGGTATATCGGGTAGCAATATCAAAGGGATAATACATTTGGTCGTACGCTATACGCCATATCAGCTAACAAGCATCAAAATTACGACAACAGGAACAATCCATGTCTCTTTAACAGGGCATTACTTGGCTGACAAAAAAAAATTAAATGATATTTGTGCTTTCAATAGTTGCCACTAACTGGATTCTTAATTATCAGCGAGGCTGAGCGCTTAGGTAAATTATACATATTTAAAATCAGACAATTTATTTATAGAAGTACAAATACATCTATCATCGGTTATAAATCAAAATGTAGATGCTTCGTCACCTCTGAGGACTAAGATGGAATGTCTCGTTACGAGGGTCTCTGGTTCTCTACACTAATCATTCGAAACACAGCAGCATTATGCTGCTATTTATCGCTGGTATTCTTTGAGAGCGTAGTCATAATAAGCTGCAGCGTGGCAACACTAAATGAAAATAAATATATGTATTATCTAATATATAAAAATTAATTTTTGTTTGTTCGTATTTTATGCGCTGAAAAAGATGCCGTTCATAAGATTGCACTAAAACTTTGTCAACGCATTGCTAGCACTTGCGCGAAGGTTATAGGCATAGTACAATTAACTTACACAAGGTGGCGCGCGTATCGTACCGACAAATTTATTTTAAAGTCATTTATCATTCAATTTCAATGAATGTATTAACATTCCTAATTAAACAATATAACGATTCCAAATTTAAAACGATATTTCCACAAATATTTCTTCTGTATCTGCAACGCACCGGGTTAATAAATTATAATATTTAATAAATCTTAATAATATAAGTATATGTTGATTTGCTTCACTTTCAGTTCCACTTTCATGAATCTACCAACAGTTTAAAAGCTACATTTAAATATATCAATTCCAATTACGATGGCAATAATTCAAGCACAGTTAATTTTTATGGGAGTAAATGCAGCGTTAAAGATACGCAAGGGAACCTTAGTGTAAGGTAAAGCAAGTACAATGGCAACTTATATATCTACGTAAAGAAAACTACTAAAGCCGTTTCTTTTTCAGACCGATAATTTGTCCTGTATTAAATTGTCAGAAGACAGTCGCATTGGATTCAATCCTAAAACATTTTTCTTTTGACCATTCAAAAATACCAACTTTGACATTATGTAATGGAAAATCTTTAAAAATTTATTTAAAACCCTCGAACTTATCTATGAATGTGCAATGCATAGCTATCATTAGTTCATTGAAGTGAGTTACATAAAACACTAAATTGAAAGTTATCATATTTCGTAAATATCGGAATGATGAGAAGCTAGTAACAACGTCTTTTTTCACACAGAAATAGTTATCCACTGTTACTGATGGCGGCTAAATTTATCGATGAACGTTGGAGAACTTTTGAAGAAAAACAAAATTTTGAAGCAAAATCTCGTTCACAAGTTTTTTCTCAAAACCTACCTAAGAACGTTCTCATACGTGATCGTAAAAATGTAAATTTTTCTACAAACTATCTATAGGTTACTTCATTATATAGTTTATAAATATTACTTTAAAATTGCAGGAGATTAAAGATAACTCTTATTGTGATAATTTCGAAGATATGGAAACTGAAAGCGATATTATAATATGGATTTGCAGGCTAACTGACTTTAGTCACCTTTGTAGTGTAAGTAACTTTCATTAAATCATTCATTCGTAAACAGCATGTTACAATGTAAGGTGTAAGAAGGAGCCTTGTGTTATTTTAAGAATTAACAGCAGTCGATGCGAAACAATGATTATAATGATATCATAATAATTGTTAACATTATTTTCACCTTAAACCTTTTACTTGACATAGATTTGTATGTTTTCCATTTTTCAATTAGTTAACAAATGCATCAAGCAGTTCTGAGATCGAAATAATGTAAAAGACTATCCCTTCACAGTTACTAAAAACATTGGTTTTAATCATATCGATTAGAAATAAACAAGATTTGAGTTAGTTTCAGGAACACAACGTGTGGTGTCAGCACACTGCAGCCACAGGATATAACTAAAAAAATAGGTGGAAATATTAAACTCAAAATGTATTTAGTTCAATATTACGTAACTGAAGCGGGCAACGTGCACAAATCAGTATTCAAGTTTTCTCATCGCTCCTATTCAGATGCATCAATTGCTTCCGATAACAGTGCGCGCGATATGCATGTCAATTAGACATTGCAGTCAATAGACTAGCTATTTTCCTTGCCGTTTAATTCACTATTCATGACTTTTATTCAAATTGACGTACTTCTAATTTTCTAAGTTTTATTTTCATAATACGTTGTATATTAACTGGTTATGAAAGGAAGCTATAAACCCAAATAATATTAATAAGTCGTCGAAAAAGTTTCTTCCTAATTTATTTGTATAAAATTGAAGAAAAATCTCTTTGGTTGTACTGTTTGTATCTGGCTAGTTTCAATATCAATACATATAGGAAATTAAAAAAAAAGATGAATAAAAAGTAAAAAAACATTTTACCGCCATTTTTCAATTGCTTTTCTGTCCGCTAAAAAGAGTGAATCTAACGAAGAAATTCGATATATTCTGAAGTTTTATTGTAATAAAACTTAAAAAAGCGAAAACTACAACTCAAGACGCGAAAAAAACCTCAGTCGTCAGTAAAAGTAGCACAAAGTTGGTTCAAGCGTTTTCAATCCGGGAATTTTGGTGTCAAAAATGCAGCTCGCTCTAGTCGTCTTCATACGTATAAAGTCGACGCCATTTAAAAAAATAGTGGAACAAGATCGGCAAATTAGTAGTTACAACATTGACGAGGAATTGACGACTAACCGCAAAATAGTTTTGTCCCATTTGAAAAAGTCTGGCTATACAAAAAAAAAATCTGTATTTGGGTGATACACGAGCTCACTGAAAGAAACCTAATAAATCTTGTATTCTCTATTGAAACCCAAGGAAACCGAACCATTCTTGAAAATATTGATCACCGGAAATGAAAAGTGGATTACCTACGACAAGAACATGGTCAAAGGGTAGTCAATCTCCACAGACTGTAGCGAAACCCGGATTAACACGCCTTATGGTGATACTGTGTGTATAATGGGATTGGAAGGGGATCGTTTATCGTAGCTTTTACCGCCGGGCAAAACCATCGATTTGGATCTCTATTGTCAACTACAAATATTCAATACGGCCGGAATTGATCAACAGAAGAGGAGTGGCTATTCATCATGATAACGGCAGACCACATACATTTATGGCCACTCAGCAAAAATTGAGAGTGTTTGGTCGGGAAGTATGAATGCATCCACCATATAGCCCTGACCTCGCACCCTCAGATTTTCACCTGTTTCGGTCTCTTATGATTTTTTTGGATTCTGTTAAGTTAACAACAAGAGAGGTCTGTCAAAACTACTTGTCGCATTTTTTTATCAAAAACCCCAAGATTAAAGTCACTACCTACCTACACAATGACAACAAATTATCGAATAAAATGGCATATACATATTATAACTAAATGTAATTAAAGTTTGAAAAAAAATGTCTTGATTTTCTATATAAAATACGACGAAACTTTTTCCCCGACTTTAATAGATATAGCTACAGCTTACCCACTTCTGGCAACAGATCCCTCATTTCTGAGAGTTTCACGGGCAGGGCTCCTCACAATGTTTTCCTTCACCGCCAAGAACGTGCTAAATCAGCACTTAAATTTAACAATCTACAAACCCGGGTAGCTCGCATACGGTGAAATTAACCCCTGACCCTACCACCTACCACAACCCCTACCACGGCACGGACCTTACTCCTTTACGGAGCCTTTTTATGGTAACTTTTTCACGAGGCATAATAATGAATTTCATTATTAAACTCAAATTTATATCTTATTTATTCTCTTATTTATCTTAAAATTCTGTGTACTCCATATGATACACTCATAAATCTAATAGTTTATTTATAACAGTTGTTGAAACATTGCGGCAATACCAATAAATAATTTTAATATTCATTTCCTAACTTGACAAACTTCATATGAAATGGTCTTTTTGTATTTTATTTTAAATATTTATGTGAAGTAAAGTATTTTAATAACATTAAAACTTTAGCGTAAAAATAAATATTTTAATTAGTTGAAAAATGTTTATTTTCTCAGATAACTGTTAAGAGAGAGCACATCCTGAGCTATAACTATACGGGTGAAGGTTTACACATACAAAACAAGCAAGATCCCAAGATTGTATTTGACAGTCCAGAGTGTTTAATTATACGACGCCAATCCGTTTCTAAGCTACTGGATGACAAAGACCAGATACATGTTTATATTAAAGTTTTTAAATAAAGCAAAAAACATTATATCATTATTTTTATTTATTGTAGCAATACTATAAACTTAATCAAAATTGTTCTGAATATTTAAACGTAGCGATATCATTTAAAACTTCACGAATTTTGCGTTTACCTTTATCAATGTAAATACGTACTTTATCTTTTCCACACTTTTCTTTTGGTGCTTGCAGTTCGTTTTGCAAATAGATCTCATAATCAGATGAGGTTTTATGATTTCCCTTGTTGTCTTTATCTCTGTTTAAATCACCAAGCTGAAGGTATTTATATTTGTTTGTAGTTGTAGGATAGCTCATGCTGTTGTAAATATCTGGCAAAGAATTACTAGAAGAATCCAACGTTTGAAATACGTTATCAATATTTGCTTGTTTCTCTGCAGGAACTGAATTCGGTTCAATATTTGTATTTAAAACTTTCATACTCTTCAATTCAACACTAAATAAATATCATTAGTTAGACCCATTACATATTTTCACATGATCAATAGCATTACATTTTATTTAACTTACCCATAACATGTGTCATCCGCGTAGTACTTTACTTGCACTGGATTTCCCTCTTTATCGACATAATTATATTTTCCAACCACAGTACCGTTAGGATAGAGTTTTTCGTCATTTAAATCAATTCTATGAGGCATATTATGCATATTAGCAGGATAACCTATAAAAAACGTTAGTTATGGCCAGTTATGGCTACGTGATATTTGTGATATATTTTGTTTAAATTCGAAAGTAGTACTTACATTTTATAACTGAAAGATGAAATATGTATATTATAACTGAAAGATGCAGCAAAATATTTTTTTGTTTATATTTCATCATATTAATTCGTTTACATTCAGACTTTGACAATGCATAATAACTGTCAGGGCAAAATATTTTACCTCAAAATATTAACGTCATCTCTATGAAGGTGCTAACTTAGGCAAGAGTATTAATATCTTAAAGAAAAATAGGTATAGTTAAATAAATAGATTTCATCGTGATATATTATTTTTTAAATACATTTATTTACATAACATAATATCCAATATTTTATTATATACAATATTAAAAACTATAATATATAAACTAAAACTAGTATGTATGTAACTTAATTATCATCTTAAATATCATACAGTCCTACTCCCCGCGATATCGTGCCAAGAACGCTGGCTGCGTTTCCCCGCTGAATGGCTATATTATTACTACAACATATCATAATACAATTCTAATATAATTGTGTGCTATAATTAAATATATAAAAGAAATAAAGAAATAGTAGATATTACAATATATTAATCAACTGCATAATAGCTCGGAGGTTTCAGTGCTAAATATTTATAACTATTTGTCAATGTGCTTAAATGATTTGGTTTGGTTTCTGGTATTTTCTTTTTTTCATATTTATTTGGCCGAGTCCAAGTGATCGATGGTTCGGTACTAGCCTTTTGAACATTGAATATTTGAATTTTATCAAGTGGCTCCAAGCCGTCATTTATGACCCTGAAAAAAATATATAAATAAATTATTGTTTTATAATAACGTTAAAATAATAATGTTAAAAGTGCTGGTAGGTTTTCACAGCACGGTTCTTTGAACGATGTCATACGAAGGGCTCTTGTCTTTTTAAATGTTCCCTCGGTTTTGGAGCCTTATGGAATATTTAGAGACCATTGCAAAAGACCCGACGGTATGACATTGGTCCCTTGGGAGAGAGGTAAAGCCCTAGTGTGGGATGCTTCTCATTTCAGGGGTACATTGTTTAGAGCCGGGGCGGCATCAGAGGCAGCTCAACTGATTAAGTGGCGCAAATATGAGTCTCTGAGAGATGAGTATACATTTCGTGTCATTTACTGTTGAGACTATCGGTCCGTGGGATCCACGTGCGGTAAAGTACCTAAAGGAACTCCATCCACAACTGGTCGTTGCTGCTGATGATAAGAGGGCTGGTTCTTTTCCCGTTCAAAGGCTAAGTATAGCCATTCAGCGGGGAAACGCAGCCAGCGTTCTTGCTACGATACCGCGGGGAGTAGGACTGTATGATAGTTAAGTTACTAGTATTAGTTTTTTTGTATTATAGTTTTTAATATTGCATATAACAAAATATTGTATATTCTATTATGTAATATAAAAAATAACGTTAATATCTAAGCTGAGTTTGAGTCATATTTAAGTCATATGTATATCGTTCACTTTTTGTCGCCGTGTTACATCGTTCATTCATCATCATTACACTGTAAATGGCGAGTTGTTAGTACCTATTGGATCAAAACATGGTGATCGAGTAAGTAAGAGTGGTAACAGTGGTAGAGACACGCGGCAGCTTTTGCTGTCGTACGGATGGGCCGGCTCGAACCGAGGTGGTACCACGACCTCACAGAATACCAGCGTGAAGTAGAGGTTTACCTCTGCGTTTCGCTTGGTGAGTGCAGGTGGCCGGAGGCCCTTTTTACTGGAAATGAGGCATTCCATCTTAGTCCTCACGGGTGACAAAGCATCTGCATCTTGATTCGCAAACGAGGATAGATGTAGATGTCTATAGGCCGCAGCAAACACTTACCATCAGGTGGACTGTGCGCTCGTTTGTCACCCTTATCCTATAAAAAAAAAGAGTCAGTTCGTGTAAAATCACCAAGCTGAAGGTATTTGACACTTTTTACTAGTAACAAGTTCCATCTTGGTCCTCAGATCCTTAATTAAAAAAATAAATGTCTAAAGGCAGCAGCATTCACATATCATCGGGTAAACTGTGTAGGTACTCGTTTGTCACCTTTATAGATTAAAAAAATATCATAAAATAAATAGATTTATTTTTCAATATGTTAATGTAATTGCATTGTTTGTTGCAAAATGTTAAATATTGGATCTATCAAAATGAGATCAAATTATTATAAACATATTATGTTTGTTAGCTCTGTTCACCAATGCTTTCAAAGTTGAATCATTCGCAATTACGTCACCATTAAAATATATTTTAATGAAAAAAAAAGGCGTATGGTATTTATTGCCAAACATACAAAATCAAATTATTTCACGTTTCACACAATATCACGTAATATTTAATATCGTCACTTACACTATTTATAATAATGTTTTAAAAATATAAAAAAAAATCTAAGCATCTAGAATTTTAAGAGTTATTGCTATAATATTTCGAACGGCGCCTAAGCAAAAAAAATATCCAAGGTACCAAATTGAAGATTATTGCCATTGCTTTGCTGCGAGACATTATTTACCTAGTCAGGTCATAAGTATTGTCACATAGTAAAAACTTTTCTTTTAGAATGCTGGCCACAAAAAAGTTTATTGAATTCGAATTTCGAATTGTTCATGAAAATAAAACTGTATCCTTTTTAGAATTTTACTCATTTTTAAATATGGAGTGGACGCTTAAAGAAGACCGTTTTGCAGTTATTGCGTTGCATCGTTGCTGTTTCGCGCCAATTCAAATTTTTGACATACTGAAAAATTTGAATATAACCAAAAGATTCGTTTATCGTACCATCAAACGATACAATGAAGACTCTAGTGTAGATGACAGGTCAAGAATTGGTCGCCCTCGGTCTGTTAGGACTCCAGCAGTGATAAAAGCTGTGAAGGCGCGAATTCAAAGAAATCCCAAACGTAAGCAGAAACTGTTGGCGGCCCTTCAGATGGGGTTAAGCAGAACCATGGTGAAAAGGGTGTTTAATGAAGACTTAGGGCTTCGGGCATATCGAAGAAAAATGGGACATCGTTTGAATGCTCGTCTAATGGACCTGAGACTGAAGAGATGCCGCGCTTTGTTGAAGCTGTACGTGGGAAAAAAATATCAGGAAATTCTTTTTTCGGATGAAAAAATCTTTACCGTAGAAGAGAGCTACAATAAACAAAATGATAAGGTGTACGCACACAGTAGTGAAGAAGCGAGCAACCGTATTCCGCGGGTCCAACGAGGTCATTTTCCATCAGGTCATGGTATGGTTGGGAGTTTCTTATTGGGGCTTAACAGAGGTACATTTTTGTGAGAAAGGTGTAAAAACGAATGCAGTTGTGTATCAAAATACAGTCCTAACGAACCTTGTGGAACATGTTTCTCATACCATGTTTAATAACAGGCACTGGGTATTCCAACAAGATTCGGCGCCAGCTCATAGAGCGAAGAGCACACAAGACTGGCTGGCGGCGCGTGAAATCGACTTCATCCGGCACGAAGACTGGCCCTCCTCCAGTCCAGATTTGAATCCGTTAGATTACAAGATATGGCAACACTTGGAGGAAAAGGTGTGCTCAAAACCTCATCCCAATTTGGAGTCACTCAAGACATCCTTGATTAAGGCAGCCGCCGATATTGACATGGACCTCGTTCGTGCTGCGATAGACGACTGGCCGCGCAGATTGAAGGACTGTATTCAAAATCACGGAGGTCATTTTGAATAAACTTTAGTGTCATAAGAATCTATGTTTTGTTAAGTTCATTTTGGTATATAAATGGTTACATAATGAGTAACCTTGTTTCAATTATTTTATATTAAACATGTGACAGAATTTATGACCGGACTAGGTACATACATGTTACATTACGTAGAGACATTAGATATAATATATACATTGACTACAAATATTAGCTCTGTTTTTAATCCAAGACCTTTTTTTTCTTTTACATGGGGAAATGGCTACGCACATCAGCCTCGCGGGGGCAAGGACGACTTATGTCGGACTGGCACCGACTAAACATAGGAACCAAGCCATCCACTGGCCATCCAAGACCAGCCACTTAATAGAGCTTGTAATTAACAGCACCCTTGCAAATTGCACAGTAACCTCTAAGCAACAACTTAATTCATTTTGTTTACCGCAAGACTGTATAATTAAATTTTTACGCTTACCTATAACCTCTCTCATCGGCTACATATTGATAGCGTCGTGTGCTGCCAAAGGGATCGAGGTATCCATAGCTACCGACAACAGTTCCGTTAGGATAGCGTTCCTCGTTACGATACTGCATATTTCCAGTCTCGGGATCAGATATATCATAACCAAATGTGTAAGCTCCCGGATATCCTAGAAGAAGAAATAATGATCACATCAAAAAAAAACAGAGTACTTTTTTGCCCTTAGTTCTCATCCGAAATTACTAAGATAGATTACCTCGCTACCAGTTACAGGTCTACTGTTTCTTAGTTTCTGTCATTTTTATTTTTTTTAAATACTTTTTAATTTGCATTCTACTAGTTTAGTGCAATGTTGTACCACATTTTATTCCGTGGGTATCCTAAGAGGCGAATTTCGGAAATGCCAGAAAGAGTTTATTCCTTCCGATTGATGGCGGTATAACCACCTCTTTACATAAAATGTAAAACCGAATACAGGAAGCGGAGTTCAGTGGTGCATATTCCATGCAACGGATCACAGAACATGGAAAGAGCAACGGATGATGACAATGTCCAATAGTTACTTTTGCGAAGTGATATCGGAAAAAATAGAAGTTTTACAGTATATTTCTAATATGCAATTTTTGTACGATATGAGATAGTGCTATAAACATTAGCTAGACATAACGGAACTAACTTGTTCCCATATTTCCTATCTGATTTAATCATAAAGAAGTCCAAGACAAGAGCACGCGTACACTATACGCTAAAAAAAGAATAAACTTATTTATTTCTTCTAAATGTACATCTTTGTAGTTTTTGATAATAGTGTTTGTGTATGTAATATTTTAAATAATTTAATATTTTAGATGAAATGAACGACGAAACAAACATTATTCTCTCTAAACACATGCAACCTTTCATCTGTACCTTGAATGAGCATTTACTAGAAATGATTCACTAAGAATAAACCAACTAATTATCTTAAGTTTAATATTATCATAACAAATTTTCAAATTCCTACAAGAAATATTTCTTACCTTCTACACGATGAAAATAATAACGAGAGAACGGCTGCGCCAAACTAAGTCGTGGAATTCTCGGTGCTGAATAAACTTCCTTGTAACACAACCACACGCACGATGTGACTAAAAACTAAAAAAAGAATTACAAATAGGTAAATCTAATTTTAAAAAATCACAGTCTCAGTCTGTTGTGGCTTTAGAGAATCCACTACCCTTGTTAGTCCCGTGAATATCTTAAGTTAGTGAAATAATACAAGAGTGGGGTAGCAGTATATTTCTGATAAAAATACAAAATCATAAAAAACTACGGTTGCTAACCCGCCTGCGAGAGCAAGAGTGGCAACTATAGCATACATAATCTATTCGGAAATATGAGGGAATATCGGTTTCTCTCTTAGGAAACTCATGGGGGAGACTTAAGTCAAGTTCAGTAGTGGAATTTGGATGGATAAATTGAATGGAATGAACGAACAGAACGAAGGCGCGGCAAGCAGTATCGTCGGCTAGTTACTAAAACACAACATAGACCAAAAAAACCTAGAGACCTGACACTACGTGCATTGCTTAATCAGTTGTATTGTTTTTGCATCGCATGGTGACAATGTGTCTATATATTATCATGTCATGGATTTTTCAATACAGCACTGAAAGCGACGCGCCGTTACCGTAACGAACCGTGTGGCCTCACTATTTTTTTTACTAAAGTAAGGGTTTACAATTTTGAACACAGACTATCCTCATCACTTGATCCCTCATAGAAGGAAGAATTTTCCAAATTTACCATGCTTGGCAAGCGGATTTGCGATTGTAGCATAGTCTCGCACCAAGCTGGTATGTGCGACATGATTATACCATCGTTTGCGTTACCGTTAGTGTTACAGTCTAACAAAGGTTCACTGCTGAAGATAGCCCCATTTCATATTTTGAATCATGTTTGCCACAGTTGCTTTGCTTGGGGACCGTATTTGTTATATATGAAGACGCTGCTACCTTCTCCTTTATCCTTGCTTTATCTGTCGCCTCTTACGACATCCACAGGACACTATTATAGAGTAGTGGGTATTCTTACACCGCCACTATGCGGTAAAAATTAAAATTAAATTATTTTATTATAATGATGTCTTATATATATATCATAATTAATTATACGCGAATACTTCGCAATACACATTAAATGAAACTAATTTTACGGATTTTATCGCGTTATTTCGACATGTTCACAATAACATTATATTTGATACGTTACAAATCCTCGCATAAGAACACTGACTTCTAAGAAGGATGGTTAGAGGCTATTGGAATTTAAAAAAAAAACATCCTAATTTCAATAGAGAAGACGACTAGGTGATACCATCTGCTTGGGATGCCATAATTAATAAAATTAAATCCAAGCCAAGAGCATCATTTTAAGGGATGTAAACGCGATAAAACCCTTATAATTAATTTAATTGAATTGTTTTATATTTAGGTATATTTTTAACATTATTAGAAAACATTTGAAAAGGGGGTAAAATTGTTAAAACAATATTAGTTTTAAGAGAAACTTAAGTATATACCAATTAATTATACCTCTCCTTCAAACCTAAAACTAATATTTTAATTAATGACGACATAAAATTAAAATATTTAAATATATCTAAGGCACGATTATTCAATCATCAAACAAAAGATACCCATCGAATATATTATAACCTAACTGAATTTAAAAGTGAAGCAAAGAAACTATTTTATTAATACAACATTAATTTTTAATTTGTTTATGTTGTGTTGTATTCTATTAGTCAATTTTATATATTGAGGATTGAAAAATGGATCCTTAGTTTCATGTAAGGAAAAAGAAAGCTTGGCTGCAAAGCTACATGAAATACTTCTTAACAAGGATATAATGAAACGACGTCACTTTATGGATTACGTCGTACATTGTATCAATTACAACTTACTTTTTTCATTATTAACGTCAGCCTGAGTAATGAATCAAATTAGTCTTCTGTCCGCGTAATCCTATGTTAGACGTGCTGTACTTAAGTTAAGAACCTCTGTCTCGTATATCAAAACTGATATGGCATTACACTGTACACTATAATATATTAAACACTGTCTTACTTGTTCAAGATGATTAAACCACATTTTAACACCATAATTATAGCCAAGTAGACAACTCTTTTCATTCTTATAAAGTTGTTAACAGCCAACTGCAGCACAACGGATATCTTTCATATTTTGTCAATTTGAATGAATTTATATTAAAGCTAAACTATGATTTAAAATTGCTAAGTATACAAAATATTGTTATAGTTAATTACTTACAGTTATCATTTAAGGTCTAAAACGTGTTTAATGAATATAAATACTAATATATTTAAACTAATTTAAAACTTATTTTATTAAGTAAAAATCTTACCTTTAAAAGCAAATCCATATTTTTTTCTTAAAAAAGTTTTCACTTATGAGTCATTTGTTTGTTGATATTTTCTAGGTGTATCAGTTAGTGTGACGGAAGTGTGTATACGGGCAAACGAACGGCGCCCGCATGCGTGATCTCCCTTATGGTCGTCTCCTTTTAATGGTTTTTAGTTTGCAAAAAAAAAACAACAGCAGTGTATTAACGCGTAAACTTTGTGGGTGAAGGCAATTTCGCCCATATCCGTTTTACACTGATGTCATACCAAGCAGGATAAGGAGTTACGAGGCGATGAAAGGTATTGTTAAAATGTTTAACGGCGGCTAGAGAACGCGAGAGTATCATTTATATTTACTAAATAACTACTAAACATTTTCGGGATTAAATATGACTTACATTAATGTACTAAATATATAAATTTATCGAATAGTACTTTTAAACAAACGTGAGTCTGATAGTAAGTTGATGCTGTAGCCTTTGATTAATATTATAAAATAAACAAAGGCAGTGGACCATGAATACCCACATCTATCCACGACTGATAATTAAAATGCAGTTGCATTGTCAATCCTGACCATACCCTCAAAATTATATTGCTATATTACGCTGGTATTCAGTGCACGCGTGGTCCTTCCCCGGTAGAGCTAGCGCTTCAGCCTGTATACATTTAAGTGTAGTTCAACAATTAATTATTTTACTTTTATTTCTGAGACTCCCTAGCACAGTGTATAAGCGTTAAGTCGCGTTCTTGCAGGGCAGGGCAGCAGGCTCGAACCCGCATGTAACCAGTCTTTAAAGTGTGTGTCTTGTACAACTGATGTATTTAAAACACTTCCAGAATACGTAATAAAATTCTACTATAACGTAGTTTAAAAACATGAAGATTAAAAAGAATAAATATTAAATGATACTAATTTTTACGGATTTTATCGCATTTAATTTAACTTTTCAATTCCCGACGTTTCGGGTGTCTTACAGTACCCGTAGTCACGGAGGGGGGGGGGGGCTTTTTATTAACTATAGGATCCCAAGCAGATGGCAGCACCCATCCATCATCTACCACTGCAAAACTTCAAGATACTGTCAGCTCATTCTGTGTAGATCGGACCAAAAAATTAATATTTAAAAACTGAATGAAGCCGGGCTAACTATGCAATATCCCCCCCCCCCCCCCCCCGTGACTATGGGTGCTGTAACATTGAGAATTAAACAGTTAAATTAATCGCGATAAAATCCGTGAAAATTAGTTTCATTTAATGTGTAATCCTCGCGTAAATATAAGAAATCGCTAAAGAAGAAATATTTTAAGACTAAAGTTTAGCCAAAATCAAACCTACAATCTAGAATATAGATTTCTGGCTCTTCACCACCATCCAGACCTATTCAATTTACAAGAACAAACTGCAGCCCTTACAGGTATGCTTGAAATATTTGTTCGCTTGCCACGCTGAACATATGGATTGTTCAGCACAGAGCAGGTCCACATCACCAGTTTTTTGTATCTGATATAAAATGAAATCTCTTTATTTTTTGACGTAGCAAATTAAAAGCGCATTTTTCGAACGTTCACATGTTTTGTATTCTACTACAGTTTCAAAATAAAGTTCTTATGTCCGGACAAGAACAGCGAAAGAAACTGCGCAGGTATCCACTTATGTCTAATTTTTTAAAAGCCAATAATACGATAATACCCATTGATAATCGGAGCATGTTCTATAATAAAATCACACCACAAATCAAAAAAAAATATGTAAAAAATTAAAGGTAATAAATGTGTTGCAAAACCGCACAGACCAGTCCCCACAAGCAGCACCTGTACACAATATGTAATAATATGAATACTAGCAAATGCTAATAAATATTACATTTGCATTACTACTTTTTTATCTAATTTAAACCAATCCTTGATACTATACCACCTGATGGTAAGTACTATTTCTCCCGATAACACTTCCTCTTAGCTACAATATTCTTATTAATATGGTAATCTTAAATTCAATACATTAATTATTCGTATAGTTAATTAGATAACAAATTCTAAGTCCGTAATATAAATCATTAGACAAGTTTTTTTTTTAATTAGGTAGATATATTTTGTAAAGAAAAGAGAATTATGTATGTTATTTTAAAAAAAAAATAATTCAGTTCCAAGATGTGCATTTTTTAATATCTTTATAACATGGGTTAACTTTAAAGCGTATATTCTATAATAAAAATTTCATTTAAAACTTAAGTAATGCCTAGAATCAGTTGACAGCTGATATTTCGACTTGTTGTCGTTATCATAACATTGAAATAAATTAGGAATGAGGAAAATAATAAGAAAGTTATGTCTCTTCCAAATTAAAACCTAACTGTTATTTTACTTGTATTAAATCGCAGTTTGATAGCGTTCGAGCAATAAAAGCTAAGTTTTCACAGAAAGGCGTGATATCGTAAACACTAATTTGGCGTCTATTGACATCTTTAATAATGTTTGTACCTACGCCAGCCGCCCACTATTGACTTCATGAATGGCGTATTTTAAATAGGTGAAATAAAATAAAATCTCAAATATGATATTATATGCTTTAAAAGCGTATATAGTATATGCAACTATGGGATGGGTGATTTCTGGATCTCGGCAACAATCCCACCTACTGGGTTCAATTATAGCTAAAAACCATAAAGGTGACCCCATCAGTAACCCATTAATATTTCATCAAAATCGCTCAAGTCATTTAAAGTACATCGGGAGAAGACGTCCTGCGTTTCGTGGATTTAGTTTCGTGGAGAACGAAGCCGATCTCTTTACATTTACAGCATCTGGAGTCTAATAGGTCAACGAACTTCAAATCCTACGTACTCCAGGTTCCTGGAAAATACAAAAAGATATTCTTCGCTCCCTATTTCTGGCCATCTGGAGTAGTGTTTCACCGATACAGGGACGCGCCAAAGAAGAAAGTTCCCTAAATAGTATTAAGTTATTTTTATATTTATGTTTGTTATATATATATGGTAAGTAGGTTAAGGTATATATTGCCGTATGCCAATTTTCTTAATTTTTAAGTTCTTGATGCCTGTAATAAAGTTATTACTGTACACACACCGGAATTTTAATACATAAAGATATTTAGTACTACGATTGTAGGATGAAACTTTGGAACCTTAAAACTTAAGTAATATGACGACGATCAAGTAAAGTAAGTAAGTAAATTTACCAACCAATATTGTCCCGTAGGTGTCGTCAGAGGCGACAGACGGACCAGAGGGGTAGACAGCGACTACGGACTTCCATTTGGCATGATCCTGACACACCTCTCTCGCTGCCTTTACATCCTTTAATAGGACAGGGGTCCGAAGAAACTCCTGGAGTAAAACCGGCGACGAGGTTCGCCACACTTTACATTCTGTCTCCCGGAGGGGCAAAAACTTTAATGCGGAAGCCCGTCTTCCTAATAACAACTAAAAAATAAAAAACTGTGGTTGGCTAAGTAGGCCTTCCAAGCGTGGGAATTTCGGCAAATGTCCTCCTAATAGGCAATTTATAGGGGAGGCCTATATTTAGCAATGGACTAGGCTGTAACTACAACAACAATATGTTTTTGCTTTTTTTGTGACGGCCCAAAACATGCTTCTTTTAATATTATTATAGTGAAAATATTAACCTATATTGTGTACATTCGAGTAGAAGACACTACTATAAAGGCATAAACATATTGTCATGAAGCGTTGATCGTTTAAACATTAAGACCACTTACCACCAGGTGGGGTTGTGGTCAAGCACTGGCTTATAATAAGTTAAAAAAAAAGATAAAGTTATAGTAATTCGCTACTTCTATATTTGCAGCTTTCGTGGGATTACAAAGACAAAGTCAACCGCGCCAAGTATGCACTTAAATGACTCAGCCTAATTAATGGTTTATTACGAACTTGTTTCTAGTTTCTATAATATGGCAATAATAACAAATAAATTACAACATCTTATAAATTAATTCAAGATTTTAATAGAAAGGGCAACGAACTTTACCACTTAAGGCCGGGTTGGACAAAATATCGCATTTTGGTTACAATTTTTACATTTATTAATTGATACTTCTTGAAGTAGCATATGCTCGGAATAAAATATGCGCATATTTTTTAAAGTTTTCAAGCTACTGGACTGGAAAGGATACGGTATCAACGTCAATAACGAGTACATCACTCACCTTCGATTTGCCGACGATATAGTCCTTATGGCAGAATCGCTGGAGGACCTAAGCACTATGCTCAATAGTGTCTCCCAACGGATAGGTCTTAAGATGAACATGGACAAAACAAAAATCATGTTTAACGTCCATGTTACACCCATGCCGGTAGTTGTTGGGAGCACTAAGCTCGAAGTTGTTGACGAGTATGTTTACCTGGGATAAATAGTCCGACTAGGTAAGTCCTCGAAGTTGGACTTATCTAGTCGGACTATTTATATCCGTCGATTGACCAAGAGGTCAATCAACGGATTCAACTCGGCTGGGCAGCGTTCGGGAGATTACGACATATCTTCTCGTTAGACATAACTCACAACCTCAGAACTATACTGTTCAACCAGTGCGTGTTGCCAGTGATAACCTATGGATCTAAGACGTGGTCCTTCACTGCTGGCCGTATGGGGAAGCTCAAAGTCGCTCATCGAGCTATGGAAAGGGCAATGCTCAGCGTTTCTCTGCGTGATAGACAAGAGGACCTGATCGGAGTAGAACCAGAGTAACCGACATAGCATAACCCAAAAATTAGTATGCTCAAGTGGCACTGGGCCGGTTATATAGCTCGAAGAATCGACAACCGATGGGGAAAAAAGGTTCTCGAGTGGCAGCCTCGTACCGGCAGGCGAAATGTAGGGCGTCCCCCCACGAGATGAAGTGACGACCTGGTAAGACATGCAGGAAGTCAATAGATGCAGGTGGCTCAGGACCGTACTTTGTGGCATTCCTTGGGGGAGGCCTATGTTCAGCAGTGGACTTGTGAAGATCTGTAATGATAATGATGATGAATCGCCTGGAAAAAGCTTTGAAATTCATGTTCTCGTTTTTATAAGCAATAACCATATAATACTTTTACCATATATGAAAAGCATGTTATTGAATTAGATTTAGTCAGACCCTTTATTTCTTCATGACAATAAAAAATGTTTAAAACAAAGTAAACGCTTAATTCGTGCCAGACAATTATGCATGTAACGGAAAAGGGGGCGCTAAAAGCCAAAAACGTAGGAAATCCTCGCCTTAATGCTTACAGTAGACATATTCGGGTCCATACATCTAACTCAGAATTATTATATATATTTTTGCCATGTGGTAAAGACGTAAGAGAATCTATTAACCCATTTCGTCCCATAATTGACTTAAAAGGCTATGGGGAATATCAGAAAGACCTCATGGCTTCTGATAGACATACAAGAATAATACGAAGACCAGCGACGTTAAGCAGTATCAAAGGTGCACGTGGTAAAGTCCTGTGATCCCTATTTAGCCAATCTTTAGCCTTCCTACAACGAGAAAGGGTCTGTTCAGCTGTTCAGCAGTTACTTTTAAAAGGCTGGTGAACAAGGTAATCATCTTTTGTAATGCGTACATCATGAAAGAGAAATAATATTTCGGCACCTGTCTTTCCAACTGATTGTAATCTAGGTGTCTTTAAAGCAAGAATGAATATATTTTTGTTATACTAATGTATTGCGATTTACTACTACAAACTTTGCGTGTTATGCTGCATGCCATGCTGCAGCTTTACTATAACAGCAGCATGATCGGGTCAACACTACTGGAGAACGAACACATTCTCACATAATACCAGCGTAAAATAGCAACATAATACTAACTTATTTCGTACGATTAGTAGAATTATCTCAGGCCTGCATCTCAGGAATGCATCTGCATTTTGGTTATTGATCTAGCATAGATAAAGGCGACTATACACATACCACGAGATAAACTATGACGTGCTCTTTTGTTACTCTTAATTTAATAAAAATAATTACTACATAATATTTGATTTTTATACGAGTACCTACTGTCATTGGTTGTTACCTGGTAGAGCCCCGCTGAATCCTACAGCATAAAGAAGAATTACAGGAAAAATCACGCTCACACAGAAGTTAGCAGCGTGAAATAGCAACATAATGCTACTGAGTTTCGTATGGAGAGTGATGAGAGCTGGAGAGTCCTTTTTACTGCAAACGAGGCATTCGATCTTATTATTCGATCTTATTGATAATGAAACTGAATTTCGATTGTTAATGAGGATAGATGTTGTTGACTATGGACTACCATAGTCAACAACATCTATCCTTTGCTTCGTGCTCAGGATTTGTCATGCTGGCTACGCTTGACGAGCAAGTTGGAGATCGTACTACCGTCTAGCAACATTAACATTACTCTCCGTAAATTAAAATTAAGAGATAAACTGAACTTACAGACCAGCGGACGGCCACTGCAGTCGAAGGACACCTGCAGTCAACTTCAAACAAAGAAGGATATATAGGTGTTTTGTCACTTCTATGGACTGAAATGGAATGCCACACGGTCTTTTATCATACTGCCTCTATATACCCATTAGTTATTGAGTTTTTTATTGTTAGTTATTGAGTTATCAGTTATTGAGTTATTCCGTCAAGAAATTCTCACATCCTGACCTGCGCTGATGGCTAGTCTCCGTGAAGGCAGGCTATCGTGATCAAAACTCGGTCTGGAGGACATTATATACCCTACAGACCGCATAGCAGGGCCATCACTGCTACTTGACGGCAGAACAGAGGCTGGTATCTACACAGACTAACTCCTAGGCAGAAATTGAGCCCTACTCCTAGTACATCTATCGGAAGCAATAAAACCAATCTAGATATTACTTGTAGTCTACTCTCTACGGCACCCACGGGACAAGATAAAGTGATTGAATTTACTGAAACCGTCTTTTCTGCCGACTTCCAAAAAGGAGACGGTACTCAATTCGACTGTATATTTTTTTATGTGTGTTACCTCATAACTTTTTACTGGGTGAACCGATTTCGATGATTCTTTTTCTATTTGGAAGCTGGTACTTCTCGTGTGGTCCCATATGAATTTCATCAAAATCAGAACAATATTTTTTGAGTTATTGTTAATAACTTATATTGAAGTCGGCTGTACAAAATTTTTAATTTTAAATTATGTATCGATTTATTATTACGCAGTGTGTTTTTAACAGTGCTGTCAGCGTTGCTTGGCTGGACCATTGACATGTCATAAAAGTTACATTTTAAACTAAGAGTTACGTCCATCCATCCAATCCAATTGCAATCAGTCATTTATCAATAATACTGAGGAAAAAAAACAGGCAGGTGACTGAAATTAAGGCAAACTAGTTTTGATAACGATTTACATATTGTTATGTTACAATAGTCATATGGATGTTCTGATAAAATTACCTTACATGGTTTGATAAAAAGTTACTTCGTGCTAGACAACGTAACATGTACGTAAAATGTAAGTGTAACCTTCTGGTAACATTTCTTTTACAGTTTACCTCTAATGGCCGGCTTACAAGATCTTTGTAACACTAAAATGCGAATTATCGTAACAAAAATGAAAAGGGGTTCCATTTCATTTTAGTAAAAAAAAACGAGAATTACACGGAGAAACGTACTAAAGCAAATAGAATTAATAGTATTTATCACTAAAAGCTACAGTTTACACGTTTTAGCTAATGTACCGCCTAAATCCAGAAATCTTCTAAAGATTATGATAATATATATACGCTATTATACTAACTTATGAATGATTTTTGTCAGTACATAAAATAAAATATTTCGTCCCATCTGTTTATGTGACTTTAGAGTTTACTAAAAGAAATTGCTTAAAAACTTATGATATTCGGCAGATCTCAAATAAACAATTTCGTATATAGGACAAGAATAGTCAACAATAGTTAAGTACCTGATTGATATATTTATATCCTAGTATGACCCACAGGAAAGGAAAAGTATTAAAATAGTCATTACGGAAGTAGCGTTAAACTAATGGAACATCTGATACTTCAATCACCAATCCGTGCCACGTGTTGTGGTTAAAGCAAATTTACCCAACAATAAGAGACACTAAAGACTGTCAACAAGTGGATAATGATGTCGATTACTAAAAAAGTTACAATATTCATTTTAACAGATCATTTAAAATACAAATACATGGATAAAAAAAACACTAGTCTCTAATAATAGTATTTAATAATTTTAATTTATTTAATATTAATTACAATTTAACACATACATAATGAAACAAATTGTTTGACAAATACCATAATAGATAATTTGCAACGAACATATTCTATGAGTATTACAAAACATACATGGGAACAAATTGTACTTCAGATGCTATAATTTTCTTACAGCGAATCATTGCACTCAACATTCATTAAGATTTTAAATTGACATTCATCAATAACAAACTATGCTACAGGAAAGCATTGAAAATGCTTGAAATTCTTATAATTTAAAAAAGAGAAACTGTAAAAAACCTTAATATAGCTGGCACAAATACAAGAATTTTAATTATATAAACACCTTATGGTATATATGAAAATTCACTTACTTTTTTACATCCTAACTTACTTTTAACAAACAATAGAATGTTGACATAGAAAATTACTTAAAGAACGAAACTTAAACAGTAGTTTGTCATTAAAAATCCGTTAAAACTTTAGCAGATACTTTGACTTCAAGTATACAGTAAAAGTAAATTTTATAAAGTAGAGAAGCTTATTAATGTAACGAATATGGGGATATACCAATACCATGAACAGCGGCGTAGTGGTCTACAGGGGCATAGTGAGCCACAGGTGCGATTGCCACTTGCTGGAAAATTAACAAACTGTTAGTCAAAGAAAACATACTTGTATAATATGCATAATTTTTATAAAAGAAAAAAGAAAGAAATTTAGTTGCAGTGATGCAGTCGATAAACACGCGATAATATATTCTATGTATTTATAAACACACGTACGTTTTATTGAAGAGTTCATAGATACAAATCCGAGTCGAAACCAGTAACAAATATATATCATCATTACAGCCTTTCACAAGTCTACTGCTGAACATAATATGCCTCTCCCAAGAAATGCCACAAAACACAGTTCTGAGCCACCTGCACCCATCAACTTCCTGCATAAATTACCAGGTCGTCACTTCATCTA
Source organism: Parnassius mnemosyne (assembly GCA_963668995.1). Classification (NCBI taxonomy): domain Eukaryota; kingdom Metazoa; phylum Arthropoda; class Insecta; order Lepidoptera; family Papilionidae; genus Parnassius; species Parnassius mnemosyne. Next base: position 37,720,996 of record CAVLGL010000159.1, read on the forward strand.
GTGGGGGGCCGCTTTACACTCCGCTTACCGGTACAAGTTTACCACTCGAGAACCTTTCTTCATCATCAATTGTCGATTTTTTGAGCTATATGGTCGGTCCATTGCCGCATCAGCTTACTAATCCGTTGGGTAATATCGGTTATACTGTGGATATCCTCATTTCTAAGTCTATCACGTAGAGAAACCCCGAGCACAGCCCTCTCCTCTCGCTGAGCGACCTTGAGCTTTCTTATACGGCCAGCAGTGTAGGACCACGTCTCAGATCCATATGTCATTGGTTGTATACTCCATATACATATATACATATAATAATAATAATGTTTCTTGTTAATGTGCGTATTTATTTAATATACCTAATCAATGCACCGTGTGCATTCACTTGTAATATTAAATGATGCGCACGTTGAAAAATAATTCAGATATGGCATTTCGGAATTATTCCTTAAAACTCTACACATATCACAATTCTTATAAGTGAGTTGTGGCAACAATAGAGGCGATATTTGGCGTTGGCAATCGCAGTTTTTTTTTTTGAGTTGTTATCAAGAAGATGTTTTTGCCCATCTCCTACTTCAGTGTTCTTCTGTCGCCTTTTACCACAGCCAGCAGTAGTGGATTATCTTACGCGTCCACTTATCGGCTCTCAGCTACGACTCACATCATGTAATTGGGTATTTGCCACTCTAGTCAATTGCAATACTTTGCAGGATTTGTCAAAACAAACATTGCTAAAGAATTTGTATGAGAATATAATGTAATTAATTCATCAATTAATTTTTTAATAGAAAAACGAGCACACAGTCCACCTGATGGTTAGTAGGTGCTGTGGCCCATGTCTATGGGCTGTATATCTAGATCTATCCTCGATTAAGAATCAAAATGCAAATGCGTTGCCACCCCTGCGGACTAAGATGTTATAAGTATCCTCGTTTCCAGCAAAAAGAGACTCCGGTTCTCTACACTCACCATACGAAACACAGCAGCATAAAGCTGGTCGCTCCCCGGTCGAGCCGACCCATTCGTGCTACAACCATAATATAACTGCAGCATAGCTCTACCACATTTTAAAACAGCAAATTATCGACGATTGACGTGGCCACTCAAAATTGCCCGCTCTTAATTCTCCCCGATATAAGAGAAGCCCTACTACTCTACTCGGTATGGTGGAAAGCTTATAAGCAGTAACATTATCTATTAGAGTGGCAAACGAGCTGATAGTTAACCATTCTCTCACCGTTCAAACCGGAATACGATAGTGGTATTACTATTCTTCCGCTTGACAGTGGAAATATGTAAGAGGATGGTGACAACCCAAACGGACTCCAAGCCAAAAAAGGAGATCGATTTTTACGACACCCACGAGACAAATATGGACGATAGTTTATTTATACCGCAGTCAAACGGCAATAATAAACGGTTTCTTATTAACATAAGTTTGCTATTGCGGTTAATTAAAGCCCGCAGTATTGCTTTATAGCAGAGATTCTAAAGTGCGCTCCGCAGAACCTAAGGGTTCCGTCGAGAAGTCAACACGATTCCACGAAATCATTATTTTCTTTTTTTGTTTTTTAAATTGTTTCCATAGTTAAGTATAAATATTATTTTGGAATAATCCAAAATATATGATGAGAAGTACCCATTACTCTTATGGCACGTACGTAAATTACGTAGGTAGATAGCAAGCATTCGGCACTATACTGAGCAGTAATTGGTAACTTTACTTTTAAAATATTTCACTTCAGATTTAGATAAAATTTTCATTTCTAAAATATTTCTAATACAAAAGTATATGTTCTTATTTAAATGTCACTCTCTTTGATTTGTGATCATTTGATGTAGGGTTCCATAAAATAAAAGAGATTTGGTGAGTGTTCCATTACCTTTAAAGTTTAGGAACCCCTGCTTTATAGAATTCTTCTAAAAGAAAAATTATGTATGTCCATATTTTTAAAATCGAATGGGTAGCGTAATATACAATCGACTTCTCCATCGCTAATAACGCACTAACCTCATAACACAGAACACAACCTCATAATAAATCTTAAGTAACTATGCTAATGTGAAAACCAAAAAAGTTTTACTGTTGTCACTGTCTTATTGTTTACTAATACCATACTATGCTATTGTAATCCTACTAATATTATAAATCCGAAAGTTTGTTGTTTATGGCTTAATCATTCAAAAACTACTCAATGGATTGTGATGAAACATAAAACTGGCAATAACATAAATTACAAGTCAGAATAGGACATAGGCAATATTTTTGCAAAAAATTACAGTTTCTTTAATCCATAGGTGAACAGTTTCAGTAATAAAAAAATATGTGGTTATAATTAAACATAAGCAGAGACACTGGTAAAAGCTAGTGGTTTTATAAGAACTTACAACTTAGCGATTAATAATCCTGTATTAGAATCCAAGCCAAATTAATTAATGAAAAAATAATAAACACAACGTGCGGATGATTTTCAAATAAAAAATATTTTTTATTATTTTTTTTGACATACTCGTTATGTACTTTGTCACTAGCCAGTATTTTTCACATTGCTCTGCATCTTTATTACATAAGTTAAAAACTAAGCTTTTCTAAATATTTTTAGTATTTCTTAAGAATGTAATTCCACATTCTGATAACCTTACTAGGTACTTATCTTCCTAAATACCTCCGTGTACTAAGTTATACTTGTGGAAATAGAAAATAGCCGTTGATATACATACATAATATCAATATTATGTTACTTTTTAACATTACGCCGGTATTAGTTTCAAATTAGACGAGGTTCAATTTCGTGTGGATCAAAAACAAATTTTACGGATTTTCTCACGTCCAATTTTATCTTATTTCTAATTGCCAACATTTCCACTGCGTTGCAACACCTGTTGGCACAAGGCATAAAAATTCCATTTAGTATATATTAAAAGATTTCTTATTATTTTTCAAAAGCTGTCTACAAAAAATTTCGAGGAAATTTCGCTAAAGCAATGTTGACCAAGATTCTTCTGCTGTACATTTCCTGTAGGCCTACGCACCATGTCTTTCGCAATCGCGAGTCGGCACGTCGCTTTGCAATGGCAGAGAAATCAAGTTTGTGTAATATTTGGCCTTCCAACAAGTCATCCGTAAACTTGAAACGACTTCATGACTCGTTTAAAAAACAGATACTTGAAATTCGATTAACCGCATTAATTGTGACTTGATATTAAAGACTTGATTTAGCAATGACCAGTGACCGCGTCACAAAATAGGTACAGAAAGGCTCGCTTAGTGCAAAATGTCATTCCACAGTCCATACACTACAACCACGATCATCGCGAACCTTGGATGGATTCGAATTACGGACTAAGTTCAGCCGTGAATGCACGCTAGCAATAAGTTTGTTATTGTAAAGCTCTAGCTGAATGAAAATGCAACCTAAATTTTAATAATTATATCGTCCAGACCGATTTTTATCACAGCGGCTAATCTCAATGGAGGCTAGCTATTTGCGCAGGACAGGATTATAGTGTCCGAGTGAATGCACAAGCACAGGCACTTTCCCTCACTCTCACTCTCATAGTCCGATGTTACGGCAATCCGACACGACCGGATATACAATAAATTCATGACTATTACCTTGTATTCTAACTATGATTACTACAGCTCATAATCAATGTATTTTTTTGTATTTTTGAATAACAATTCCGAAGTGAAAACAATACGTCTCACCTTGCACTACTAACGAAAGTTCTGTGCTGATCCGTCTCAAACTACGGCTGAGCCAACATCCAATCTTGATGTGTCAGCAAAATAAATAAGTTTGAAAACTATGTACTTAACTTAGTAATGGTAGCCCACAGCAATAACCTCGCGTTCTAGCTATGAGTGATGTGTTTTAAAATAAGTGTTTGGTGTACTTTATATTTTATACTTAATAAATAGAACTCAAAACGTGAAGTAAAATTAATTAAATTTTACTCTTTTTTTTCTTTCGTGAAATTTTACATAATATATATATATATATATATATATATATATATATATATATATCTTTCCGACGACTCTTTGTCTAATAAAAAAACATTAAATTCGCAAAAAAACAATATTCACTTAACGGGACAAAAACTATCCTCTTTCATTGAAATTAGTTCAGTAGTTTAGGTGTCCATCGCGCACATACAACGTGACACGTAATTTTTATATATAAAGATATAATTACGTGTCACGTTGTTTGTCCGCGATGAACTCCTACACTACTGAACTGATTTCAAGGAAATTTTGCACATTTTGTACAGTTTGGTCCAACTTGAGAGATAGAGATAGATTCATCCCTACGAAAACTTTTTTTTTCAAATGCTTTGTCGCCCTCGTCTGTGTAAATTTAAATCTATAAGTTAATATAAACATACCGGATGTACGGCGTGCCCGGACTTCTGTACAACTGCATTAAAGCCATTGTGGTCATCCGCTGAGTAATGGACAGTGCGTGTCGTACCGTCTGGTTCCACTAATGAGTAACTACCTGTAAATTAAAACGATTATTCTGTTTTAGCATTACATCTTTCCTTACATATGAAGAACTTTATCTTTTCTGTTCATTAAGTCCATCATCAATCCAATACCACACATCACAAGTCCACTGCTGAACATAAGCATCTTTATGTGTATGTCACTTGTGTCACTTAGGTGTTCTCCATCCATTGGAAACCTTCACTTCACTTACAGGTACGAGACGCGATAACTTTCTTCCTCATCGGTTGTTGGTTCTTCGAGCTATATGACTGGCCCATTATCACTTCAGCTTAATATATATACTTATAACTTTCAGGTTAATGTCTCTGAATACATTAAAAAAAAACTTTTTTTTTTACCTTTGACTACATCGCCGTCCCTCTCCTCTTGCTGCGATTTAACGTCGCCAGTGTGTGGATCTTTAACACCATAGTTGAAAGCGTATTTTGGGTAAGACTGTGAAAATTGTAAAATTACGTTAGTATCACAGTTGATACTCGGATTTCTCTAATATTATGGCGAGTGCTTAACTCCTGAGCTAACACTCGCTCGACGGTAAAGGGATTCTGCATGTTAGAAAAATATTTCAAGAACATAGGAACACTGGTGAACAACAGTCACTGGTGCAGCACGATGGACTAACTTCCCGATAACACTTTTCGTAATAAACCTGTGCCCTGTGGGACGAATTTTGGCTATGACTTTATGTAAGAAACCTGTGCCCCGCTGCAGGGCGAATTTTGGTTATGACTTTTTTCAATGTGTAGAGCTCTCTTTACATTGCCAAATTTTCTTGAGCAAAAATGTTGTGCAAAACGCGAACTTAAATAACCACAATGCTTTTTGGCCTGTAACCGACATTGAACTAATAAAAAGCTATTAAAATCATTCATTTTTGTGTTATTAATAAATAGTCGTTGCATCCCATGAACTGATGTGTTAATTGAATGATTCAAAATCGAGCCTTATGTAACATACCAATATTTTGTTACTAAAATATATTACGTAATACGTACACCTATATCTAATTCCAAGTTAATGACTCGCTTTTATCTTTAAAAAAATAGTATATTGTGTTTGTGATAAAAATAAGAGTTCTAGCCTCTGATATAAGTTTTAAGAATGCTCATAACGTATATGTATATCTAATATATAAAAAATAATTTTTGTTTGTTCGTATTTTATGCGCCGCCATACCGTTCATTTTGCGCTAAAAATTTTTCAACTTATTACTTCCACTTGTGCGAAGGTTATAGGCATAGTACAATTAACTTACAATAGGTGGCGCGGGTATCGCACCAACAAATTTATTTGAAACTTATACATCATTCAGCTTCAATTAATGTATTATTATTCCTAATTTACAATATAACTCTTCCAAATTTAAAACGATATTTCCACATTTCAGCTAGTTACTTATATAATTTGGAATTTGACATAATGTGAGAGAGACAAATAATCAAGCAAATGTAGTGATAGATACTGAATTTTTAAGTTTGTAACAGATGGAGCATAATGAATAAAATTCATATTTTATACTCAGGTAACGACAAGTTAATGAAGTAGAATGGTTACTTAGTACTTACAACCGGCTCGGCGACGGCGACCGGTGCGTGGATGGCGTGCAACGCTATAGGCGCATGCGCGTAGACCGCATTGTACTCTATAGGCGCTGCAAGCGCACTGCTAACGCAAGCCAACAGCACAAAAACCTATTGTCATAAAATAAAATATCCTATGAAAAACAAGTAAAAAAAATCAGCGAGAAAACACAGCCAGCGTTCTCCATATCGCGATGAACATTCAAAATTAAAATAATATGGTGATGTGTGATTGCAGTGTAAGAGAATCCATCACCCAATTTCATCACGTGGGTGTCGTAAGAGACTACTATGGGATATGCCAGGAAAATACTACGGCCTCCGATATATATACAGGGTTATTTTACAATAACCGGCCAAATTTGCCGAGAAAGTTCAAAATAAGTAATATTGGCAAATGGTGAAAAAAAATTAATTTAAAAATCTCAAACATTCTGTTCTTTTTATCTTTTAAATTCAAAATGCGTGGTAGTGCATTATTTTAACTGATTATCATTTTTAAAATTTGGTTACTCTTAGAAAAATAATGCTGTATAATCAGTTTGTTTTTTTTTTATAGGATAGGGTGACAAACGAGCACACAGTCCACGTGATGGTAAGTGGTTGCTGTGAGCCATAGACATCTACATTTATCTTCAATAAAGAATACAAAACACAGCAGTGTCAAACTGCCATTTTACGCTGGTATTCTGTGAGAGCGTGGTCCTTCCCCGGTCGAGCCGACCCATTCGTTCTACAACTATACTACTAATATAGCTGCAGCATGGCTGTACCACGTAAAATGCCTATGCCAGACGCCAAATATCCTGACTGGCAATGAGCAGCAGCGTCAACGGTGCGAGACGTCTGCAGCGATAGCCAACCTACCTTTCACAAGTGTGACGATTAAGGCAAATCTTCCCTACAACAAGAGAGGCCCATTTCTTGTAATAAAGGAGATAAGATCACAATAAGATAATTGAAAATCTGAAAGGAAAATTAAAATTACAGCAAAATATTTATTGTGGTATAACAATATCAGAGTTTTATTTATCTAATTTTCTAAACTTACTAATTATACACCTATATCTTTATTATTAAAAAAAAAATACGGCTATCTGCCTTCCTTAAAAGACAAAAATAATAGAGCCATAAATGTTTTACAAACATGAAGGTAATTCTTACGTGGTAGAGCCACATAAGACTGCTGTACTGACTGTATTTATATTTAACATTATATTTAAACATAAACAACAGTGAGGGCACATCATTACAAGGATATTGTACAAGGTTTATACAAGTTTTACACAAATACATTATACACAATATTCCGACTTGAATTTGAAACTAGAGCACTAGATGAAACCTAAAGCTCCAAAGTTATGTAATTATTACATACGAAACCGTCGAATTAATGTTGCCCAAATTAAAAATTAACCGCAGAATATGCTAACTCATATTGTTAACAAGAGCTTTTAATTTAAAGAACATCTTTTACTGTTAGATATTAAAATTTACAAAAGGATTCCTTTAAAGCCAGAACACTAAATGAAACTTAAAGCTCCAAAGTTATGTAATTATTACATACAAAACCGTCGAATTAATGTAACCCACATTGAAAACTAACCGCAGAATATGCTAACTCATATTGTTAACAAAAGCTTTTAATTTAAAGAACATATTTTACTGCTAGATATTAAAATTTACAAAAGGTAATATGATCGCTAGGTTCATAACGTTAGTTACTTTGAATACTTTTAGTGTATCCGAATCAATAATATTACTTTATAAAAACGATTAAAAACTTTACAAAATCATGTTCATGTATTGCTATGTACTATGATGAAAGTATATAAAAGAAGCAAATACAAGTAAAAAATAATAATATATTGTTTGTGGATATTAATCAAAATTTATCCTATTTTATTTATTAATTTTAGGTTGTTTTTTAAATACGTTGAAGAAACTTACCAACATGTTTTGAAGTCTAAAGGACAGTATCACACACTCGAAATACTTCTAGCTTACATCGCCAAACCTCTTGCCCTACGCTTATAAATATAGGGCCCCTCCATTACCAACAAATTCACATGTAACATTTTACTAAGCTCTTAGTTCTCTATACATAAGGTTCCAAACACTTTGATAAGAATATGAAAGATTGTTCAAAAGCCATTGAAATGCTCTAGTAGAGTTACATACTCATATAGTGAAAAAGAAAAGGCATTTAAAAAAATCTAATTGTTTAATCCCTTCCTGCATAAAAATTATGTTTTTGAAATCAAAAGCACTTACCATCAGTTGGAATAGTAGTAAAGCACTGGCTTATAACAGTAAAAAAAAAAACAAGTGTAGATTATCACTTAAAATGAATTTTAACTACGGCCGTGGTCGTCTATCAAGACACCAAGCTATTCATCAGAAACGAACTGTTTATGTATTTATATTTAAAAAAATACAATTTGCATGTCTTATTGTTTAAGAAGTTGTAGATTTTAATAAAGTCTTAGTAATGACTATGATTTGAAGCAGTATTTTTTTTTGCGATTGCGTTTACATCAGTTCTGCTCTGAAAAATACGCCGGCCTTGTTGGGAGAATATAGTGTACAAGGCGTACATTTTTGGTAATATAAAAGTGACAAAAAGCTCCCGTTGATATGTGTGACTCGACCACGTTAAAGCATTTCTCTAACATTACACTAATTCTATTTTTATGCAACTAGGGTGAGAGATAATATAATACATTCTCTTATACTATCACAATGGAGTTCTACTAATTCCACAAAACCCATTACCATCTGTTACTTCAACTTTCTTCGTCTCCTTTGTTGTTTACACCGCACATTCGAACCAATTTTCGTGGTAAACCCATGCTGCAGTTATGTTATGTGCCACAGCATCCACTTACCATCAAGTGGACTGTGTACTAGTTTTTCACCCTTATTCTATAAAAAAATGACTTACTTTGTCGTTATAGTAAAAGAGTGAAATAGACCCTTTTTACAAGGAGACCCCTTTTTACTGGTAACTAGGCATTAAAGGTGACAACGTATCTATATTTTGATTATTATTGATGATAGATGTAGATGTAGATGTCTACGAGCCCCAGCATCCATTAACTATCAGGTGGAGTGTGAGTTCGTTTATCATCCTAGCTTCTATGTAAAAATATTTTATAATTATAACTGCAGCGTAAATGCCCTTTAGGTGATCTTATTACTATCTAAAACCATATCTAGTTATATAAATAACATTTAAATTTAAACTACAGTTGTACAGGAAATCCACGTCCAGTCGTTAAAGACACTAATATGTTGTTGACAGGCGAATTGCTAAAATTACTTATAAATTTAGCAACATGGCCTATGTTCTAGAATCTAGAATCTAGATAAATCACTAGTGTAGAAATATAGTACACAACGTTAAGATACGAACATGACTGCCTGTTTTTGAAAATCAATTTCTTATTTGGAGCACAAATGATATCGCTATAAGTGAATATCTATGAAAACTTTTTGCTATGAGGTTGGGATACTTTAATCTCTAATTCAGTCATTTCAAGTTTAAGTTTTTAATTAAATTACCATGAATTTTTTGAATTGCAAACAAGAACCCTTAAGCATAAGTTCTAAAAATTATAAAACGCCTTTTGGGATTGTTCCATTTGCAAATTTTATACCTAAATTCACAGTTACAAAAAAAATATCCAGCCAGTCATTCCATTCCCTTCTTGTCTAATATATTAAGACGTATGCATATGTAAAAAATGAATAGTAAAAAAACATTTTAAAATCAAGCTTTTATTTAAATGCTCTAAAAAGAAGAAAATAAACTTTAAATTAAATGAAACATTTCATTACATTATACAATTTATATGATATTATAAAAGCTTGTCGCGAGATTTATTTGTTTTATAAAAACATTATTTTTTCATAGAATTACCTACTTATGTCCATATCATGAAAGTGATTAAAAACGTTGTCCGCCATCTTTGGTAGTCCACCATATCGGATTTTAAGTGACGTCATTTTATTTTTTGTATTTTTTCCAGCAAACCCTTTCATATAATACCCATATTATGGGAGTGTATAAAAAATAAGTAGTTTGCCATCTTGGTGTCCGCCATATTGGATTTACAATGACGTCACTTTACTAGGTATACTTTTTAAAATCAGTTGCATTTGACCCAAACAATTCGACCCCAAAGTCGTAATCGGGGACTCCAAAAACCCCGGAATAACAAAATTAAAGGTGGATTGAAGCAATTAAGATTTTGATCGCCAACTTAGATCCACCATCGTGTTTTTTTTTATTGCCAGCACTTCCAAACTATTCCTGACCTTTGCCGAGCTATAACTCTTTAGAATTGGTATGGCGGCCATTTTGTTTTCTGCCTTTTTCAGCCATGGCCCCATTCCAGCTCCATTATCACATCAGCTATATATGTCTTATTAATATTGAATTGTTATATTAGAGCACCGCCATATTGGATTTAGAATGACGTTACATTACTAATTATTGTGTTTCGTTTATCAAGCCCTTTCATTTGATACCCATATCATAGGAGTTACTATGGAAATTATAAATGGTCATTTTGTGAAATCCGCCATATTGGATTCAGAATAACGTCACTTTGTTTATTATGTTTCGCTTATCAAGCCCTTTCATTTGATATCCATATCATAGAGTTTACAGTGGAAATGATAAATCGCCATTTTGTAATGTCCGCCATATTAGATTAAAAATTGGGGCATTTAAGTAATCTCTGCGCCCCCTTTTCCCTAAAGGGGGCCGCTTCCGATTCGGCAGAAAGGCCATACAGGCCAAAGCCAGTCCCACAGGTGGTGTTTAGTGAGTAGGCACACAGTACCAGTCCCACATAACCACGCAGCCGGCTGCATGGTATGTTATAAGCATTCACCACCTCCCTCCCCCCGCTTCCGTAGGGTAGCCGTGTTATGGGCGCAAAAAAACATTTAAGTAATCATGCATTGTCATTGTACAATGTGCACTCGACGTCAAGCGTACAGTCGGAACTAAAAACGCTTCTTGACTGTTTTATTGGCGTGCGCTTACTAACCAAGATATGCGTAAAAATATTGTATTATTTTGGAAATTATTATAATAAATATTAATTAGTAGGATGCGTTGACGGTACGCGTATGTAATCACGGGCACAGCTAATGAAGTCATAGCCATAGAGCCTAATAATTCTATGGTCTTATTAGAGCTTTAAAGATTTAAAAAAAAAAACTCATAAAATAGATTAGGATTACGGCAAATTATTTCTGATATGGAATAGAAGATATTATATTACATAAATCTGTGCTACGTCCAACAATGGACTGTTTCAAAGCTCCATGAAAATGTAGTTTAAACTCTGGTGTCTTTAGGCCCCAGTGATTGTTTATTTATCTCTTGTCTATATCTACATAGTGTAATCTACGAGAACATAACATCTTTTCGTCAACGGATTTTAATGCGATTTTTATCAATATACAGAGTGATTGAAGAGGAAAGTTTATATGTATAATTCATGCATATTATATATTACATAATTCTTCTGTCCGTGTGTATATGACAGAACTCCTAAACGGCTCGATCGATTTTGATGAAATTTTGCGGGGTGGGTGATTTTTGCACGATGTTTATCTAAAGATGAAAATCAAATTATCACTACAAAAATAACTGACTAACGCATATTATATGATATAACGTATGAGAATATAAGTAGGTAAAATATATATTTGTTTATATCGTTGATACACATAACCGTCTGGTACCTAGAGTTTGAACATTCCTCTAGTGTTGTAATTTGCACTCAGTCTGACTTAGTACTTATTCAAGTCTTGTGATGCAACCTACATTTGGCACCAATATAGTGCACATTTGAGAAATCATGAACCAGTTCATTATTGTCAACTATCTACTTGATAAAATGATAAATTAAAATTCTCACTGTATCAATTTGAGCGTTAATGTTTAAAAACTAAAAGAAAAGCGGTGTAAATAAAAATAAAAGTACATTAATTTGTTTGTATTTTTTATCATATTTGTAATAAATACTTAGTATTTACACATATGCTTTTAGCTTTATTTTTGTGTTTATTCCCAATATACATAATTATTAACACGTTCAACAAAACATTTGGTGTAATTATTATTTAAATTCATAAAAAAATTAAAAATTCCGGTTATGCAACTAAAATTCTTTGTATTAGGAATAACCTTATATGATGTGAAAGCCATTTTGTACTTCAGACGCAGAATACCCAATGCGGTGGCGGAAAGGTTCATCAAAGGTGCAATACGTCTACTGTGAAAGTCAATTCGCCTGCCAAACGAAATGTTGAAATCAAATCCTCCCTATTATCCTTCCTATGTCTAGTGGACTCTTATGGGCCTATAAATAAGAAAAAGATTTTTACTGGTGCTTACAAGTTTACATTAAAATTTTTTTTTAGAAATTAAGGATTTTTGCCTAATATTTGTACTTAACCCAACATGCTGAACCCTTTCTACTATTATACAACAATAACAATGACAGCTTTTATTGGTGTTAGATAACCGCTAGTCTCTTATAAATTACAAACCTATACAGCAGGGTACCTAATATCTAGTAATTGAGCGTGTTACGTAACGTTATACAGCTTTGCTTCATATTTTATGTATCGTGATTTCGTGATATAATCGTAATTTCTAAGGGAAAGCAAAAACTGCTCGTTTTTTGTGTTTTTCTTTTAGCCTACCAGGTATATAAAGTATTTATTATATAAAATAAAATGGATCTGTGGATAGGCCCAAACAAGCTTTCATATTCAAAATCAAAAGTGTTTCAACCATGTCCTCAGTATTGTAAAACATCATAAGGATATTTTGCACATGTGGGATAAAATGTTTATCGAAGATAAATGATTTAATTCGGTCAAATCGCTCTGAAGTAACGTGCCAGACGCTATTTTGTTCCAAATTCTCTTTGCAAAATAATGTGGTCTGTTTTATTTCGTCTATAGGTTTATTACTATTTTCGCAGCAGTTTCTAATAATAAGCTTTATTTCATACCATCATATAAGTCTCATATTATGTTAGATTAATATTTCCTTTTCATACACTTTTAATATACATATCAAAACGATATATATATATATATATATATATATATATATATATATATATATATATATATATATATATATATATATATATATATATATATATATATAGTTTTGATATGTATATATATATATATAGTATTAGCTATAAAAATAAATATCTTTTTGAAAACAAAATGTATGCAATTTTCTAATCACAAAATAAAAAATATAAAGGACCCCTTTTAGCAATACGCGTCCAAATCATTTGCGATACCGCATCACAACGTCAGACTCCAGTTTCTAGATAATTAATTTCCCATGTAATTTATAAACAGGTTTAAAATTATTTGAACATGTAAAGATATGAAGAATACATTATATTTCTGCTAACAGTCTAAAATAACGAATAATAGATTGAAAAAGAGAAGACGTTAGGAATGAGGTGGTCACTTCCAAGCTGTTTCTAAAATAAATTTTGTAAATGGTTGTACATTTATATAAAATTTACTTTAAAAAAAAAACATCCCGCTGGGTTGCTGGTTCTTCCCAGGACAGAGGTTTTGTTTTTGAACCAGTGGTAAAGTAAAACATGACTCAATAATATTAGGTCCTTACATATTAAATTGGCGTTTTGTGCGGGAGGAATATAAAGTATTTTTGTAAAATATATTTAATTAATCAAAGTGTGCACCGTTGTTATCTATGCACTTTTGCCATCTCATAGGTAGTTCATTGATCCCTTTACTAAAAAAAACCATGGGGGCGAGAATCAATAAACTCTTTGAAGGCGGTTTGGACTTCCGCATCGGAGTTGAATTTTTTTCCTTGTAAGAAGTTGTTCAAGTTCCGGAAAAAATGGTAATCTGTTGGAGTAAAGTCCGGGGAGTACGGTGGATGTCACAGACATTCCGATTGCAGCTCATCTAACTTAGTGGTTGTTTGTTGTGCAGTGTGTGGTCTTGAGTTGTCGTGAAGCAGCAGTGGCCTAGAGCGATTGACCAATCTCGGTTGTTTAGTCTTCCTTCATAGTTTGCAGTTGCTGACAATAGATATCTGCCGTAATCATTTGGCCAGATTTTAGAAAGCTGTAGTGAACGACACCGGCGCTAGTCCACCAAACACTCACAAGTAACTTTTTCTGAGTCAATTTTCGTTTAGGGCAGGATTTAGCTGGGTCTCCAGGGTTCAACCATTGCGACGAGCACCTCCGATTATCGTACAGAATCCACTTTTCATCACAGGTAATGATTCGATTTAAAATCCTTTCATTATTGTGTCGTTTGAGCAAAGTAACACTGCAGTCGCCGCGTATTTGCAAGTTCGATTCACTCAATTCATGAGGTACCCATCGTTCAAGTTTTTTTTTAATTTCCCGATTTGTTTCAAGTGGATTAATACAGTTTTATCACTTACCCCGAAGCCTGCAGCTATCTCTGAAGTACTTTGTGATTGACCCGTTTCCACAATAGCCTTTAATTCTTCATTTTCCACTTTGGTCTCCGGCCGTCCACGGGGTTGGTTCTGAAGGTCGAAATTTCCAGAACGAAAACGTTGAAACCAAAAACATACCGTGCTTTCTTTTGCGACACCAGCGCTGTACACATCATTAATCCTTCGAGCTGTTTCTGCAGCACTGGTGCCACGATAGAACTCGTACTCGTAAATATACCAATATTTCATGTTCTCCATTGTGCGGTAATAAGCGACGCCAAAGAAAAAAATAATGAGGGAATAAAACAAATGAATGACTGTTTTCAAAACTCAAATGTACCAGCTAAATGAATTTATAAATCTGAATTTTGAGTTCTTAACCGAAGAGGAGATATTTCAGATCAAAGTGGTCAGTACGGCAAAACGCTAATTTCATATGTAAGGACCTAACAATTACACATGTGAATTTGAATAAAAAAAATATTCTATTCAATTCTTTTGCAACCGTCACGGTAACTCATTGACGCATTTGATGGATTTACGAAAACTAAGACTTCATTATGACACCCAAACTACAACAGCTTTTAGCGATACTGATATCTTTGTCATCACTGGGGTATAAACTAGCCGCTATCGTTTGAGTCACATTAATAATTAACAATATTTACTGACGTATGTTTAAATGGCAATATACATAGGGTATACTATAATCAAAATAGTTAAGGCAACGATCAATTTGAACTCAGAAGACCATAAAGGATAAGCAAAGGTCAGAATAACCGGATTAAAGGAGAACGGGGCGGTGAGCGGATTCACCAGTTTATTAAAGACCACGCATCTTGTAATGAATCGTCGACAGGAAACTTTTCGTCCTGTCCTAAATTTTAAATATGCGTATTAAATTTTACAACTAATAATAATTATATATAATCTAATAAAGTACATCTATCATAGTCATAATAACCAAGTTTATTGTTATCATCATTACAAGTCTGCTGCTGAGGATAGGCCTTCCTCAAGGTACTTATAAAAAAGTTACAATAAGGTTACAGCCTATCTACGTCCCACTATTTGTTCTGATCTGATCGGATCCGTTTGATATCGGTTTCTTAAAAAGATTATTTTCTTTAATATTCCGTTAATTATATACTTAGTCGGGTCATAAGTTCTGTCATAAACTTTTTATAAAATTAATGATACACTTTTTGATAATTATATAGAAATTATATATGAAATGAAAGGTAATTTAATTTAGAATACAATTTTATTTACATTATTCAAAATGCCGTCCCCTATTTTGAATACATGCCCTTAATCGACGCGGCCAATCATCAATCGCAGCACGCACCACATTTATATCTATTTCTGACGCTACTTTAGCCAAAGATGCTCGGAGAGATTCCAAATTCTGAAGAGGTTTAGCGCAGACTTTTTCCTTCAAATTTTGCTATATCTTGTAATCCAGTGGGTTTAAATCTGGACTAGAAGAGGGCCAGTTTTCATGTCCGATAAAGCCAATTCCCCGGGCGGTCAACCAGTTTTGCGTGCTTCGTGCCCTATGAGCTGGTGCAGAGTCCTGTTGGATTATCCAATGGTTGTTTTTAACATTGTTTGAAAAAGAGGTTCCACTATGTTTGTTAGAACGGTATTTTGGTACACCTCGGCACTGGTTTTTACAACTTTTTTACAGAAAAACACCTCAATTAAGCCTGAAAATGAGACTCCAAGCCAAACCGACGTGTCGAAGGATAATGTCCTCGTTGAACCCTCGGAATACACGTGCTGGCTCCTTCACTACTGTGGGCATATACCTTATCATTTTGTTTTTTATAACTTTTTCGATGTTAAAATTAATTTCATGAGAAAATAAAATTTTGAGGATTTTTTTTCCCGCGTACCACCGTAACAAAGCGCGGGATCTATCCGCGCCGCGCCACCATTTCGTGATCAGCCCATCACCCGATGTAATTGTTATGATTGGGAAAATCTTGTTGTTTGAGTAAACTAATTTTGTGTTCTCAATAAAGGAAGTTATGGTCACTGTTGTGAGAAATAACACAGGCAATGTTTTCAACTGTCATCTGTATTAAGCGTATCAAACACCGTAAAAGAATCCATTACACTAATTCATCCCGTGATTGTGGGAAAAGGCCGAGAAGAGCCTAAGGCTTAAGATAGCTTGATGCTATCTTGTATATAAGCCAGATGTAAAATATCCAGACCGATATCGGAATGCAGTGTCAAAGGAAATGTTCGAGATATTTCGTAATAAAGAAAATAGAATAGAATGAAATAGTTCTATTCAATACTAGCTGGTAACTGTACGTGCCTGGCAACGGTTGCAGTGGCTCGATAAGTATTTAGTTCAGGAGGAATCGTCGCATGAGTGCCGAAAACTATTCCACCTCAACTTTTTTATGTAATTATCTTCCAATTGTCCTCCTGACATAAATGCATGTTGCCATAGGGCAACTCGGTGCCATATTGTATAACCGGTTGTTATTTTCAAACGGTACATTTTATTTATTTTTTGAAAAAAAAAAGGTTAATGTTTTTTTACGATAACTTTAATATTTTAGTAGTTAAACATTTTTAAAAGTGTAAAATCCCAAATTCGAATAATTTTAACCCATTAAAATATATGAATAAAAAGAATAAAATAAGAGTAAAAGAGATTCTATAACTTTTTATGATAAAGTTAATATTTTCGGAGTTATTCCTCGCTTAAGGATATTATTAAGTATTATATAATAATTATATATTAAAATATAATTATAGTCACAGTAATATTATTATGTAATTATTTTTATTTTAAAAAATTACACGTGTTGTCGAATGCAACGCTGTGTCAAAATTACAAAGCAATTGGTGAGGAACTTTCCGTTCAAATCAACACTTGGAACAAACCAACATTTTAATTTTTATATATAAAGCAGATTTTTCATACTGATTTCAAGTGAAAGTGAAATCGTCATTTTTTAATTTTACGACTGGTTCTAAAGAAACATCTGTCGTGGTAGAACCAGGAAGAAAACCAGCGGGACTTATTTTCAAAGTAAAATTTTACAATAAAAGCAGAATGTGCAATTATTTACAAAAAATATTTAAAGAACAGCTACGATGCTGTCACTTAAAGAATTCTCAATTATCATAACTTTTTTTCATACATCCGTTGTTCAATAAAAAATTTAGTCTTAGAAATAAAGAGACCTTGAACATTTTCTGGGATTTTGTTCTAAAAGCGTATACATTGCCCATGAGTCTAATAACTGATATCATTAACTCGCGTTTGTTCCTAGTGTTTTTTTTTAAATAATAACAACTTTGTTTCTGTGAATTTTTCAATTATCGATCCACAAACGCGAATCCTCGTTACCTATTCGCACTTATTGAAAAATAATAGTATAGTGTATGCGTGTAATTTATTAATGTAAGGACATTGGGAGAGACTGTTGCCTAGAAGTGGACCAGAAGTTTTTAAGAATTTAATTTTTTTTTTATAGGATAAGGGTGACAAACGAGCACACAGTCCACCTGATGGTAAGTGGTTGCTGCGGCCCATAGACATCTACATCTATCCTCGTTTGCGAATCAAAATGCAGATGCGTTGTCACCCGTGAGGACTAAGATGGAATGCCTCATTTCCAGTAAAAAGGACCTCCGGCCACCTGCACTCACCAAGCGAAACGCAGAGGTAAACCTCTACTTCACGCTGGTATTCTGTGAGGTCGTGGTACCACCCCGGTTCGAGCCGGCCCATCCGTGCGACAGCAAAAGCTGCCGCGTGGCTCTACCACTGTTAAAATTTAGTAGACATACTAGTGTTCTGATCACATTTTAAGGGGTTTATAAATATTAACACTCTCTTTTATTAACTCGTATATCATGTTTTTTATTAAGGAGTTCTAACCTAACCTAGTTCGCGTTTGATTTAAATTATTGCACTCATTTATAATTCCTAACATTTCGGGTGCTTTACAGCGCTCATGGTCACAATGGAGGAGATTTCAGTCTGTGAACTTGTTCAAGATTATCTCCGCCTATACCCATTACATCAGATTTAATAGACCACAAATATTCGCAAAAGAACACCTATTCCTACTAGCTATTGTAATTAAAAAACATCATTTTACACGTGGTAGAGCCATGCTGCATCTATATTAGTAGTATAGTTGTAGCACGAATAGGTCGGCTCGACCGGGGAAGAATCACGGTCTCTCAGAATACCAGCGTAAAATAGTAGCATAACACTGCTGTGTTTCGTATGGTGAGTGTAAAGAACCGGAGACCCTTTTTACTGGAAACATGGCATTCCATCTTAGTCCTCACGGGTGACAACGCATCTGCATCTTGAGTCTTTATTGAGGATAGATGTAGATGTCTATGGGTCACAGTAACCACTTACCATCAGGTGGACTATGTGCTCGTTTGTCACCCTATCCTATAAAAAAAATCCAAATGTCAATAGAGAACATAGCTGGGTACTACTATCTACTCAGGAACCTATAATTAATGAAATTAAATCAAAACCCAAGCATACCACTGCAAGACTTCAAGATACTATAAGTTCGTTCTGCGTAGATCGGACTAAAATAATATTCAAAAGCTAAAGGTAGCCGGACTACCTATGACAGTCAAACAGCTCAAACCCAGCCTCCATGATAGGTGCTGTAACGCTCCTTCTGCCCTCAATCGTACTCCTCAAACTAGTTATAGGTAGTTTAATAACTTATTCCAGTTAAAATAAGCTTCTTTTATAATTTTTGGATATAAACAATATAGATCAAATATGTAAACAATAAGCTTGTCTATTGATGTTTTCCAGATGTTCATTTAATGGCTTTGATCTAAATATAATGTGAAAATACTCATTTAACTTGCATTATTACCAGAAAATTACTTTAAACCAAATTGAAGTCAACATTTTACTCTATAAAATTATTGTAAACATTTATCCTGCAGTTTTTCCAGCATCCCAAAGGGAAATTCCTAGATATAAAAGTAGTACCGGGATGAAACGACTTCTGCGACCATTTCCAAGACAAGGCCAGTTTTTAGGCATTATGTATTTACAGCGGGATTTAAACATTCTATATCTACAACAACAACTATGTTCGTTAAATATAATCATCCAACGAAAAATTTTATTTAGCCTCGTTAAATTACAGAACATCATCAAGGGATGATAAAGCGAGCCCCGCACAGTTACTGATGTCATGTTATAAAACTAAAGTCGGAAAGAAACAGATCGTCTGATGATTATTAAAATATAATACGAAAACAAAAGCGAAGCACTTTATGGTAAAAACACGTAGTAGAGCACGCAGATGAAGCACGTAGAACTGGTAGTGGGCGATAAGGAAATAGCAATAAAAGGAGCGAACCGGCTCCAAGCAAGCGTCATTAGTCCTGCTTCTCTCTCAAACACGCTCCTACTTTGTAAAAGATAGTGTAGGTAGAGTGTTGCGAAGGAATCTTAAGTACCTGCTTGAGCTGAAATCAGACAAATTTTCTTTATCGGCGAATCACGACTCAAATGATAATCATAAAGACTTGCATCAGTGGTCTAATTAGTTTCCAGAAAATGTAAAAGATCCAGAAAAAGCGGCAAGGGACTTCAAAAAGGAATTTAGAAATAAATATTTTATTGTTATACTCGTAAAATATATTAAATTGATATAATGCTGATTATTTTAGATAGAAAAGTAATATATATTTTGTATTTATTACTATTAATTAAGTCCAGTTTTTAAGGAGGATGATGCAGCGTTTTATTTAATTGTAATTTAAAATAGGGCTTTCAATAAGTACTATGTAATTTCGTCGTAATAATCTATCTCTATATATAACAAGTGTGATGCGGTAAGTAAAGACTGTAAGAACCTCCGAAGGAGGCGGAGTTATAGCCGAAGTAAAAATTTTTAATTTTTTGGTTTTTGGCCATTTTGACCCCCTGGGAGTGTAATGAGAACTTTTTGACCCTATTCAACCATGACCCCAATGATGTCATCTACATGATAAGCTATTCAAACTGACTATGCCTAAAGTTCGAGTCACCCCTCAATTCATTTCTAGTCTTTACTTCCAATAAAAATCAATTGCGACAAAACTCAAAAACGACTCGAGTGATTTTGATGAAATTTTTGTGTGTATTGGAATTAATCCCTAGATGGTTTTACATTTGGACCAGTAGGTGGCGCTGTTGTCGAGATCTAGAAATCACTCGTGCAAAGCCGAGAGGATCGCTGCTTGTATTGCATAAAAATTACTCTTCTATAGAATAGAATAGAATAGAATATTTTTTTATTCAATACACATTACATGTGTAATTCTTGTTGAAAGACATTCTTTAATTTACCACTCGTTCGAAAAAACCCTCTGTCCTGGGAAGAACCAGCAAGAAACCCAGCGGGACATTTTTAAATAAATTTTACAATATAAATGATTACGAACTATTTACAAAATTTATTTTAAAAACTGCTTGGTAGCGACCACCTCATTCCCAGGGGTTATTATCAACCATGTATTCATTTATACTATAATAATCCTTTTTATACAGTTTCAGCTTAACAAAACATTTAAACTTGGTAATAGAGAGAGCCTGACTCTGTGGAGTCGAGAAACTGGCATCACTAGCTTGTGTTTGTTCCTAGTGTTTACAGAATGTATATCTCTTTTTTTACTAAAACTAGTACCTTTGTTTTTGTGAACATACATTAAATATTCGTAAATATACTGAGAGGCCAAAGTTAATATATTTATTTCTTTAAATTTATCTCTAAGAGACTCTCTCGGTTTTAGGTTGTAAATAGCTCTAATGGCCCTCTTCTGTAAAACAAAAATAGTTTCTGAATCAGCCGCATTTCCCCATAGCAAAATCCCATAAGACATTATGCTATGGAAATAACTGAAATAAACTAATCTAGCTGTCTCGACACTAGTGAGACCTCTAATCTTTTTTACACCATAGGCTGCAGAACTTAGTCTGCTTGCTAATTTGGATATATGGGGGCCCCACTGAAGCTTTGCGTCGAGAGTGATGCCAAGAAAAACAGTGGATTCAACAGGGCTCAGTTCCTCCCCATTTAAAAACACATTGGTATTCAGATTTTTAACATTCGTTGTTGTAAATTGAACACAATTAGTTTTGTGTCCGTTGAAATGTATGTTCGTATGTACATGTCAAATTATAAAGGAATAGAAACAGTCGTTCATTAATGAATATAATATGAAACGTTTGTCCAAAGTCCAAGTATAAAACAGTAATAAATATAATATTATATGAAACGTATGAAACAGTTGTCATAGAGCTATCTTGTTTGCTACAAGTAAAATAGTATGAATTATGCCCGAATACAAAAACGTCCTTTAAATTTTAACGGCTTGTTGGTTTGAGCAGCTTCTTAACTCTATATTCCTATTCTCGAATGTAAATTTAAGCATTTAAGTGTGTCTCAAATAGAGTTGCGCTTAAACACCACTCAGTTAATAAATGGTATACTGAAACGTTACTGAATTTACTCAACGCATTTTAGCTGACAAATTCGATGTCAAATTAATTTTATTAGGTACTGTGGTGGTGCTGTCATCGTGTCACAAACGAAACACATCGAACCCTAAATCGCGCTTTCATAGTTCCGAAGTAAAGCAGTATATATACAATAGCTCCGAACTACCACTCAGAGCTATGGCCGCTCCCCGGGTAGAATATCTTTTCGTTCTACGGCCACAGTGTTGACACCGACGTGATATGGACACGCATCCAACAACCTTCCGAAACTATAACTTTCTCATCGTCCTCATTCATTCCCTCCCGAGCAGATATTGTCCGCAGTCTTCACATTTTGCAAGCCATCTAGCTTTACAACGGTTCATCGCAGCACTGGAATAATAATGCTTCCAATTCCTCCAAGCTACTCTCCGTACTATACAGTGTTCGGCACGGCTCTGAGTCTTATTGCTCGCCTCTACTTCATGGCACTCTCGCAGATTACTTTCCTTCTTCTCGACTCACCGCAGACTACAAGGCAATTCCCTGGCACTTGCACATTTGTCGACATCTAGACTGCACTATCGACCTCCAGTCTGAGCAGGGGGCGTGATGTGGTGGCGCCGTCATCGCGCCACAAGCGAAACACATCGAAGCCTAAATCGCGCTATCGAAGTTCCGAAGTAAAGCAATATATATACAATAGCTCCGAACTACCACCACTCGGAGCGTTGGCCTCTCCAACAGTTGTTTTATTATTTTGAGTTGTTATCAGGAAGATGCTGCTGCCCATCAATTTTTCTCTTTCGCCTTTTACAACACCCATCGTACGATATGGTGTATTGGTTCTTACTATCGCCATCATAATAGTATCCACTACAAATAACAAACAAGAAAGATAAATGTGTGCTACTATATACTACTTATATATCACAATGTACCCAAAAATGTTTTTAATGGAAAAAAATAAAAAGATTTTATTAATTTAATTAAATTTGTAGTAGATGTTTATTAGGAAGTAAAAAGCCTATAAAGCTATACAAGTCCAAGGTTAGGTTATGCCTGTATGATGTCGAAATGGATTTCACAGCATTCTCTTTACTTCTAGGACAATGTTATTAATTACTTTTCATCAACAACATCAAGACAACTCGCATAAATTACCTTCAAAATGAAAATATTTATTTATTTACACTTTATTGTACACCTTAATATAAGAGATTATTGTGGACTTTAATTTTAAAGCAAATTAATATGGTGCTAGCTCTACAGGAGACATACCTGATGAAATAACGTTTCTGGGCGAGATACATCAAGACTTACTACAGTGGTAAGTCATCAGTTGATATATTGTGCGGTATACTCACGGATAGATCCTATTGTGGCGTGGCGTTACAGCCCTTCACTAGTCCACTGATGAACATAGGCCTCCCCCAAGAAATGCCACAAAGCACGGTCCTGAGCCACCTGCATCCATCGACTTCCTGCATGTCTTACCAGGTCGTCACTCCATCTATTGGGGGACGTCCTACACGTCACCTACCGGTACGAGGCTGCCACTCGAGAACTTTCTTCCCCATCGGTTGTCGGTTCTTCGAGCTATATGGCCGGCCCACTGCCACTTCAGTTTATTAATCCGTTGGGCTACGTCGGTTACTCTGGTTCTATTGCGGATATCCTCATTTCTAAGTTTATCACGCAGAGAAACCCCGAGCATAGCCCTCTCCATAGCTCGCTGAGCGACCTGAGCGCTGAGCTACGGCCACCAGTGAAGGACCACGTCTCAGATCCATAGGTCATCACTGGCAACTCGCACTAATTGAACAATCTAGTTTTGACGTTCTGAGGTATGTCTAACGAGAAGATATGTCGTAATCTTCCGAACGCTGCCCAGTCGAGTTGAATCCGTCGATTGACCTCTCGGTCGAAGTTGGACTTACCTAGTCGGACTATTTGTCCCAGGTAAACATACTCGTCTACAACTTCGAGCTTAGTGCTCCCAACAGCTACCGGCATAGGTGTGACATGGATATTAAACATAATCTTTGTTTTGTCCATGTTCATCTTAAGAACTATCCGTTGAGAGACACTATTAAGGTCATTGAGCATAGTGTTTAGGTCCTCGAGCGTTTCTGCCATAAGGAATATATCATCGCCAAATCGAAGGTGAGTGATGTACTCGCCATTGACGTTGATACGATATCCTTTCCAGTCCAGTAGTTTGAAAACGTCTGCCAATGCAGCGGTGAAGAGTTTCGTTGATATTACGTCACCCAGTCTTACACATCTCTGCAGTTGGATAGCTTTTGTACTCTGGTTCTGTACTCGGACAGCCATCGTAGCCCTACTGTACAAATACTTCAGCACTTCGATATACCGACAGTCCACTTGGCACCGCTGGAGGGACTGCAGCACCGCCCAAATTTCGACGGAATCATTGCAGAAAACGTAACAATTTATTGCAATAATTATGTGATAATATAAAAAAAATTACAAACTTATCCAAAATACCCAATACTTACGTTACAGAAAAAATATAACAAATAATAAACTAATATAATGAGTAATAATATAATGAGAATATAATATTACTCATTATATAAGTAAATAAATATAATGAGTTTGTATCAGTTTTTAAAAAGGTTACAAGATATAATAAAAATAAAAACAAAAATAAATGTCAAAAATTTCAGGATCTGATTAACGATATACAGCTGACATTTGATCATGATTTTGGAAACCACGCCGGTTGTAAACAATGCTTCTATGAAAAATGGTGTACACAAGAGAATTAAGAACAGACAAAATCTTCTTTTCAAACTGGCCAAACATGTGCCAGTTTAATTAAATATATTTTAAATAAAGTGATCTTGACTACTTTTCATCAATTTAACGTTGATAAAAATGAGAACAGCAATTTTATAATTGTGTTTACAAGAAACACTGTCAATTAAACCTTGCAGCTTGTTCATTATTTTTATTATAAATACCTATAAATGTATATATTATTAATAAATCATTCCCATAATATTTTTATTATTTTTTATTTTACTCTCTCTGAAACGTTCTAAACTCTATAGAAAATGTGGAATATGAAATGACTGACAATCACTAGAACATTTTATCTATGTACCAAGATGTTTTACTTTTTCGTGACCTCCACACTCCACATGATATTTTTCTCAGCATTAGGTACGCTTCTGTATCTAAAACGAATAATATGAATATTGCATATGTATACGATACAAAAGTAAATTAACAGTTTATATAAGTCCCTCTGCTGGCCACAGGACTCTTCTTATTTCTGAGAGGGTTTTAGGGCAAGGAAATGTCCGCCGCGCTGCCCCAATACGTGTTGGCGAAATTCACATATCTTCGAAATTTTTTTTCTTATTCCTCAGACATGCCAGTTTTCTCACGATGTTTTCCTTCACCGCCGATCACGTGATAAATCAGCACTTAAAATTGCAATTAAAAAATTCATTTGGTGCTACCGGCGAATTTCCGTGCTATTGGCGAAATTTACAGCGAGCGCTTAGAACCAGAATACTAATACGACACAAATAAATGCGATTCAACAAATATAATAAAAACTCTTACGTACTTAAAATTTAAACACTTGATAGATCGTGATGCCTACCGGACGAAGCTTCAGCACCACACCGTGCAATGTAATTGAAGATACTTAACCGCGACATAACTCTTAGCGATGCGCAATCACAGTAGGCAGTATATCACTTATTATACTTGTCACCTCTACAGTCGTTGCACATTTCTAAGTAATACAGAAAGTAGTCGCTAGACGGTGTTGACGTCGGCTAATATCTCTGCGGTCGCCATTTCGTCAAGGTCATTCAGGCTTCTTAAAGCCTTAAGTGAATGATTTAAGTTGCGTTTCTGTATTCGGGCACTAAGCAAACAATATAATACAAATTTTGTATGAATTAATCAGTTACCTAAACCTCCTGCCGTAATTTATTGCAGTGGAGCATAAACGGTTTCGGGATTACCTAAACTCAACAATTTGGTAGTTTGCAGCACCGTGTGCGGCCGTGCTCTCCCGATATTATGGCTGAAAGTGCGTTTATTTATTTATTGTTAGTATAAACCTGATCTGTGCTTCACGCCTTCTTAGTATCCATATAGACACCGGATAGTTAACATCGCGAACACTTAAAATTTGATTCGATCACAAATCAATGCGCTATACACTGTGCGGTATCAAATACACAATGGATTTCGGTTGCTACGACAAGGACTCTGGTGAAGTGGAGTGCTACCTCGAAATACGTAAATATTTCTGTACTAAAAGTATACTACGGAGTTAGTTGACGGTCGAGACGTCGATTTACAACATATCGTATTGTTTTTGAACGTTGTAATTGATATTTTTAGTTGGAATCGTTGTTGTTTTTTGGGTCGTGTAAACATGCGGCGTTTTCTGACAGTAAGTTAGACCGTATGTCAGCGCAGTCTGCGATTGTTAGTCGAGTATAACACTGTTACGTTTATTATCTCTATGTAAGAGAAATATTCTTAAGTATAATAAATAACAAACCTAGTCAAAATGCCTTCGGAATTCAGATCCGTAAGCACTAGGCGCGATAACATTCCCAGCCGTAAGTAGTAAAGTATTTGAGGTCGTAACAAGTGATCGTTACAATAATATTGAAAATATTCTAATATCTGCGATTTTTGAACCTTTTAGATTGTGATACGGGTACTTCATGTGCTATAACGATACAAATGCGTAAGTACTTTAACAGCAGAGAACATTATTTGCCATCTTGCATTAACACAATTTGAAGATGAAATCGTTTAAATTCCTGTGGCGTTCAGCATTAACCTAGAATAGCTAAATGGAACACTTGTAATGTGAAGGTTATAAATATACGCTTAATTAACATTATTAAAAACGTGTACAGCTCAATATAGAATGTAATAATTATATAATTTCGTTCAATCTGTAAAGGAACTTTTACTTTTTTTTATAAGCGGTAGAGCTAGGCTACAGCTGTATTATTGCTACAGCTCGAATGGATCGGTTCGAATGGGGAAGAATCACGCTCACTTAGAATACCAGCGTGAAATAGTATAATAATTAATAATGCTGCTGTGTTTCGTATAGTGAATTGCGAGAACCAGAAACCATTTTTACTGATAGGCCTCAGGGATCACCACCCATCTAAATTTGTATTCATAATAGATTATAAATATAGGTGTCTATGTGTGTAATATAGGTGTGAAAATGTAGGTGAATATCAGTTACATTTGTTTTCTTGTTAGCCTTACTTGTA
Organism: Parnassius mnemosyne; assembly: GCA_963668995.1. Lineage (NCBI taxonomy): Eukaryota > Metazoa > Arthropoda > Insecta > Lepidoptera > Papilionidae > Parnassius > Parnassius mnemosyne. The sequence goes on from CAVLGL010000159.1 coordinate 37,748,378, forward strand.
TTAAAAGTACTTATAATATGTTTAGGAGAAATCTGATCTAAATTTAAAATAGGTTATAGTCTGTTTTTCATAACTACACTATGTTATACTACCTTATAAACACGGTCTTCTAAAACTATTCATACTTGACAGCGAATCCTGAAGCAGTGGGATGCGTTGAGAGATTTGCCACATTCCTCTCGTTTCTTCTCGTCATCGTCACCTTCCCGTTTTCACTTTTCGAATGCTTTAAGGTGAACTTCCGTATATTTTTAAAATATCCAGAAGTTGTTTATTGTGCTAATAAAAAAATGTGTACGCTTGTTACTAATTATTTTTTAATACTTAATTTTAATAATTTTTTATTTTATAATTCAGTAACAATTATAGTAGTCATGTTTAATATAATCCATTCGTAATTTTATATTTTAATTAATATCATCTTAGTGATATTTAAAAACATTGTTCTTGTAAGTAATTAAAAAAAAACCACATTTCAAACGCTAAGCCTTAGAGAATAAATATATTTTTCTACTAACTTCCACTTTTTATTTATTGCATTGCCTTAATAGTTTATATAAATTTAAAATATATATAATTTTATTCTATATAATTTTCGAGAGTGATTACGAATCGTCTCGTGCGCAGACTTGACGACTTCCAGCCTCCCGAACAAGCCGGTTTCCGAAAGGGCTTTAGCGCCATAGACCGCATACATACCCTTCGGCAAATTGTACAGAAGTCCGAAGAGTACAATTTGCCACTATATCTGGCGTATGTGGACTATGAGAAAGCTTTTGACTCCGTCGAAATATGGGCGGTGCTGCAGCCCCTTCAGCGGTGCCAAGTTGACTGTAGGTATATCGAAGTGCTGAAGTGTTTCTACAGTAGAGCTACGATGGCTATCCGAGTACAGAACCAGAGTACGAAACCTATCAAATTGCAGAGAGGTGTAAGAGAGGGTGACGTTATATCCTTCACCGCTGCATTGGAAGACGTTTTCAAGCTTCTGGACTGGAAAGGATACGGTATTAACATCAATGGCGAGTACATCACTCACCTTCGATTTGCCGACGATATAGTTCTTATGGCAGAATCGCTGGAGGACCTGAGCACCATGCTCAATGACCTGAATAGTGTCTCCCAACGAATAGGTCTGAGGATGAATATGGACAAAACAAAGATCATGTTTAATGACCATGTCACACCTATGCCGGTAGTTGTTGGGAGCACTAAGCTCGAAGTTGTTAACGAGTATGTTTACCTGAGACAAATAGTCCGACTAGGTAAGTCCAACTTCGACCGAGAGGTCAATCGACGGATTCAACACGGCTGGGCAGCGTTCGGGAAGCTACGACACATCCTCTGACGAGACATACCTCAAAACCTTAAAACGAAATTGTACATCTAGTGCGTGTTGCCAGTGATGACTTACGGATCTGAGACGTGGTCCTTCACTGCTGGCCGTATGAGGAAGCTCAAGGTCTCCCAGCGAGCTATGGAGAGGGCTATGCTCGGGGTTTCTCTGCGTGATAAACTTAGAAATGAGTATATCCATAGTAGAACCAGAGTAACCGACATAGCCCAACGGATTAGTGAGCTGAAGTGGCAGTGGGCCGGCCATATAGCTAGAAGAACCGACAACCGATGGGGAAGAAAGGTTCTTGAGTGGCAGCCTCGTACCGGTAGGCGAAGTGTAGGGCGATCTCCCACGAGATGGAGTGACGACCTGGTAAGACATGCAGGAAGTCGATGGATGCAGGTGGCTCAGGACCGTGCTTTGTGGCATTCCTTGGGGTAGGCCTATGTTCAGCAGTGGACTTATGAAAGGCTGTAATGATGATGAAAATGAATGAATAGTTTATATCTCTGTCACATTAACCGAGATTGTCATCATTGTAATCGTTATTATCATCATTGTTACAGCCCATTATTAGTTCATTGGCATGCAATAAATCAACTAGATCCGTCGACACCTTGTAGTTGTCAGTGGTCACTCGATCTCTCTTATTTTGGAAGTAAAGACTAGAAATGAGTTGGGGGGTGACCCGAATTTTAGTCCTAGTCAGTTTAAATAGCCTATCATGTAGAGGATGTCATGGAGGTAATGGTTAAATAGGGGCAAAAAGTTCTCATTACACTCCTAGGGGGTCAAAATGGCCAAAAATCAAAAAAAATTGGGGGGTGGCTTGAACTTTAGGCATAGTAAGTTTGAATAGCCTCTCATGTGGAGGATGTCATGGGATCATGATTGAATAGGGGCAAAAAGTTCTCATTACACTCCTAGGGGGTCAAAATAGCCAAAAACCAAAAAGTTAATAATTCTTACTACGGCTATAACTTCGCCTCCGTCGGAGGTTCTTACACTGTCTTTACTTCCCGCATCCCACTTGTTAATTTAATTAATTAATTACTCTAATTCTTGTATTTAACCTTAGTACTTCTAGCAAAATTATATTACCTGTGCTTTTGAAATTTTTTTTTCAAGTTTATTCTTGGCATGTATAATAATTTACTGTATTACCTAATTTATTGATTTATGTATTATGTATGTATAATATCCATCATTACTATGAGACGGCTTTGAGAAATGCCAAAGAGATACCGTGGCTCCCAACCCGGTTATAGCTATCTCGTATACGGGGTGGCGATAAAGTTATCACATTAAATGAAAAGACTTATCCCACATAACGTTCTTTGAATATCCACAACTAAACAAATATATAACAATTAACATTCTAGTCGCAATAGCCCTTTTTTCGTTTTTTGCCTAATTACTTATGAATGGGAAAGTGTAGGTAAATAATTACCTATGTCGATACCGCGTGAGCACCGCGTACCTGCCGCACCTTTGCCGCTTTTACATGTCACTTCAGGTCAGTAAACTAATATTATCCAGGTGATTCATTTCGTGTCAATTTTTACGCTATTTATTTTGTTTGATAGATGCATTTTTTTTTATTTTTGGTACAATTGTTTATTTTATTATTTTAATCGTATGTCGATATGAACTTGTAAATACCGCTGTGTTATTTAATGTGACAACCTAATCGCCACCCATATGTAATATACGCATACCCATACCAATGACTAGGAGCAGCGTCAAAGGTACAGCCGTCTGGTACTGAAATCATTAATCCACCAGTCAAGCATGGCGATTATGGCAAATCTCTTCTACTATGGGAGAGATCCACGTTCAACAGTGGACTATTATGGGCTAATACAAGTGGTAAAATTAAAAATTTTGTACAACCGTCTTCAATATAAATAAAATGAGAACATCATCAATGTAGTCGAAATTAATTAAATACTCATTATTAAGGATAACTCAAAACCTACTGGTCAGATCTTGATCAAATTTATATGGGACCACATGAGAAGCAAAAGAAGAATAATCAAAATCGGTTCATCTAGAAAAAAGTTCTGAGATAACAACACACATAAAAAACACAGTCGAACTGAGAACCTCCTCCTTTTTTTGAATTCGGTTGAAAAAACAAGATTAATTGATAATATCTTTACTGTACTATTACAAAATGAGTTCAAGGAGTACAAGAGGTTTCCTTGAGCACACAAATATCTGATCTTTATTTTAAATACTAATATAGATACGGTTGATGTATATTGATTGCGTTGTACGTTGCGGCCAGTAAAATCGCAGTGTACTGCGAATGAAAACGATTAATTTATTTTCGTCTTTTATTAACAGGCGAGCGAATATTTAAAGTACTTTTATTCTCATTGGCAAAATTCTGTTTAACAGTTTAGAAGAAAGTTGTTAACACGTCATATATAAATTCATAATAATCTTTACATGAACGCAGATGAAATAATGTGTAAAGATATCAGTGTTGTCCTGAACTATGAGACCAAATAATAGCAGGCTGTTGCATATATACTATAGCTATTGAAGAAGCGACATATACATGTATTGAATATTACATGTTTAACTGCGAGTTTATGTTAAACGTGGCAGAGCCATGCTGCAGCTATATTAGTAGTATGGTTGTAGCACGAATGGGTCGGCTCGACCGGGAAAGGACCACGCTCTCACAGAATACCAGCGTAAAATAGCAGCTTAAGACTGCTGTTTTTCGTATAGTGAGTATAGAGAACCGGAGACCCTTTTTACTGGAAAAGAGGCATTTCATCTAAGTACAATGGTGACAACGCATCTGCTTTTTGATTCTTTATTGAGGTTAGATGTAGATGTTTATGAGTTACAGCAACCACTTACCATCAGGAGGGCTGTGTGGTTGTTTGTCACCCTCTACTATAAATATGTTGGCTTTTTAACGATTTCTGCATTTTACTTATATTTCTTTAGGTTGTCCAAGAGTTTGAACGAGCTGTAATATTCAGACTGGGGCGATTACGAAAAGGCGGGGCAAGAGGACCCGGTCTGTTCTTCGTATTACCTTGTGTCGATACCTACAGAAAAGTCGATCTCAGAACTGTCTCTTTCGATGTTCCACCTCAAGAGGTAATCCTTATTCTAGAAAATGCTTCTGCTGGTATTTAATGAAACTAATTTTACGAAAAACGAATGATTGATCATGAGCCTTGATGATCTTAGTTAGAACAAGGTCATACTCATTAAATTATTTTACTGTCGTCGGTTCTTAATCAGGTTTTAATTACTAATATTCGGTCCAATATACGCAGTATGAACAATATACTTACTACAATATCTTTTCAATATATTATTTTCCAAACTCTATTATAATAAGTTTTAATGGAACACGATAAAATCCTTAAAATTAGTTTTACCCGAAAAGTAGTATTCGCGCAAGGCAAAAACTTTTATGTATATCTTAGAGAAGTCTTTGGCCCAAGTAAGTACGTAAGTATAAGGTAAATATATGAAATTTTCCGTAAGTGCGTTAGATTCCTCCTACTTTCGTAGAGTTCGAGTGCTTACTTTTTATAATAGCTTAAAACTTACCAAATATTTGAATATGTTTTTCATTTAAGTATTATGTTTTTGATCTTATTTTCTTTTTAGTCTTATATTTATTTCAAGACCTGTGACCATGATGGCTATGTCAGTCTCATCAGTCTAAAATCACCACCCAATAAAATCACAATAGAGGTACTCGGACCACCGGCGGATCGGAGGGGAGTAGCCATATGCAGGCGATCAAATTATAAGTCCACGCGGTCCTATGCGTAAAATAAAACTAGTTGCAGATGCACTGCTCACTAGACTAGATCTAGTTGCGGCGCTGAATCGATGTACTGCAAAAATGCTGAATGGTTCAGTTTTTTGCTGCAAAATGAGATCTGCCACGTCAAATTTTACAAAAAGATAGCGTTTTTAACCTTTCCTATGTGTTATTTTTAATCACACTTTTGCTATTTACTTCTTTTTATACTTAAAAATTACAATAATAACGGTCGTGTTACTTCGGATTTGTTTACCAACGCAGACCAATCGCGCTCATACAATATGCATATCGGTCGAGTGTCTAGCGTTCTAAGTTTGTATCCGACTTGTTTCTGTCACTGAGCGATGTACCTATTTATGTGTGGAAATGTTAGTTTATTTTTTTAATTGTTATCTGAGAGTACCGTACTGATAGACGATTGCTTTTATGTCCACAGACTTCCACCGCAAAAATGACAAATAGTTCTGTATAGAGGAAAAACTCTATGGCTACTCCCCTCCGGTCCACCGGTGGCCTGTGTTGCTCTATACTTACGAAAAATTGAATAAAATTTGGGCAGCAGCACGTTCCTGATAACAACTCAAAATAACAAAAAAACTGCTATCCAACCCACCTGCCAGACGTAGCAATTAGGATGGCACTAAAACTAATGTATGAAATTCATAATTCCAAATATCAAACATCTATGTATCCAAATGTTAAACATCTGTTTTTCTTGGATCACTTTAGGCACGAAACTTCAATGGGGCTCCCATATATCTAAATTAGCAGATTTAGTTCTACAGTGTATGCTGTAAAAAAGATTAGAAATCTCAAGAGCGTTAAAACAGCAAGACTAGTTTATTTTAGTCATTTCCATAGCATAATGTCGTATGGTATTTTGCTATGGCTGACATTGAAATTATATTTATTTTGCAGAATAGGACCATAACAATCTGAGATTTAAAACCTAAAACTTTCTAAATAATTTAAGAAAATGAATACATTAAATTTTTCCTCTTACATTAACAAAAATATAAGTTTAGAAAAAAGAGGTTTACATTCTGTAAATAATAGGTTCTGACGCAAGCTAGTGGTACCAGTTACTCGACTCCACCTTAGGGACATCATCCATAAGGCAATGTACGAGGGGAACACTGAAAGGATCGCGAACAGAATATTTCGGATTGAGTTCCAATAAAACCATTTTTAGAATTTGAATACTGGCCTCTTAGAACCTTAATGACATTCAAACAATTAAAAAAAATGTTTAAAAACAAAAACTATGTTCGTTTAAAGTTGACACGTCGTTAACAGAAATGGAGCTCACGCGTGAATATTTCCGTGCCATAATTTATCACAATTTTCGTCTCGGCTTATCTCAAGATAAATGTCTCAGCAAACTTGTTTCGATTTATGATGTTGAAGCACCGAGTCAAACGACAATATACCGCTGGTATGCCGAGTTTCGACGCGGTCGTGTGTCGCTCAGCACTGTTTCTTCTGCATGTCGACCAAGAACAGCGGTCACGCCTGAAAACAACGCAGCTGTGCGAACTATTATTAGATGACCGTCATGTGACATACGAGCAGATTTGGGCTGTTATCACTATCGGAATGATTGCAAATCAGTCGATATTACATAATGAGCTGTGTGTAAGAAAGCTAGTTTCCCGCTGGGTTCCCCACAATTTGTCCGAAGAGCAAAAGGCGGCTCGTGTAGATTGGTGCCGGAATATTCTGCAACGCTTCAACGGAGGGAAGAAAATGCCATTTATAATATTGTCTCAGATGACGGATTTATTCATACGAACCTGAAAGAAAACATCAGCCACTTTCGTTGGTTTGACCTCGTCTTCGAAGACGAGGTCAAACCAACGAAAGTGGTTCGCTCCCGCAGCGTGTCAAAGAAAATAATCGCTACGTTTGTCTCGAAAAAGGGGCATGTTGCTAAAATTCCTTTACAGGAACGCAGAACAGTTACCGCTGAGTGGTATATCACGGATTGTTTGCCAGAAGTTATAGCCGAACTCCGAAAACATAACCCGAAACGTCGCATCATCTTCCATCACGATAATGCGAGCTTCCATACGGCTCGCAAATGAGAGCCGTATGGAAGCAAAGACAAATGATTTTTGAAGCAGGAAAACGTTGAGCTGATGAGCCATTCTCCGTACAGTCCTGACCTGAGCCCAAACGATTTCTTTACATTGAATGAAAGATTTATTACGCGGTCAACGGTTTGAAGACCCCGAAGCAGCTGTGGAAGCGTACAAATCAGCCATTTTATCAACATCAACTTCAGATTGGAATTACTGTTTTAATGATTGGTTTGCACGAATGGAAAAGTGCATTAAGTTAAACGGAGAATACTTCGAAAAACAAAATACAATTAAGCTATACCGTGCATGTGGTATTTCTTATTCCCGATCATTTCAGTGTGCCCCTCGTATAATCTTTTAGAACTAAAGAACAGAAAATATACAACATTTGTCCACTGTTAAGTTCCAAAATATTTTAAAACAAAGAATATATAAAAAGGGTAATTATAACGAATTTATGGCTGATAATTCATACGTGGTAGAGTCATTCTGCAGCTATATTACTGGTATAGTTTGTGTAAAGCACCCATTTGTGCTTCAACTATAACAGTAATATAGCTGCCTCGACCAGGGAAGGACCACGCTCTCACAGAATACAGGCGTAAAATAGCAGCTTAACGCTGCTGTCTTTCGTATGGTGAGTGTAAAAAACCGGAGACCTTTTTTACTTGAAACGTGGCATCCCATTTTAGTCCTCACAGGTGACAACACAACATTTTGATTCGTAATCAATATATGTCTATGGGCTACAGCAACCACTCACCATCAGGTGGACTGTCACCCATATCCTATAAAAAGAAACCCTGGGAATGAGGTGGTCCCTACCGAGGTATTTCTAATATTATTTGTATAGTTAATTGTTTAACATAACATTGTAAACTGACCTTTTTTTTAAAAAAAATGTCCCGCTAGGTTTCCCACTGGTTCTCCCCAGGACAAAGGTATTTTCGAAATCAGTGATAAATTAAACATAGCAATGACTTTCAATAGATATAATTTATAATCTATACTAGAATAAAAAAAATCTATTGCTATTCCAAAATAACCCCATTCCATTAGTGGACTTGCGATAGACTGTTATTGAATGTGAATGATTGTGTTGACCTAAGAATCTATGCGCTACCTTGACTATTTATAATCAAACCAAATCATAAAATTATCGAGCCAAACGATTTCGATTATTACGAACAAAAAAGCGACAACATATGTTTGGTGAAATCATAAAGGACCGAAATAAGATACGTCAGTGGTTCTTCAACGTCATAGGTATTGAAAACAGTTAACCCAGATGCCTCCCGCCAGTACACGATTAATTGATGCGGCCATAAAGCACCCATCAAAGTTTTACGACGTCCAAACAATCGGTTCTTGTTTACCAATTGTCTGGGTGGAGATTAGCCTTACAATACTTCTATTAATAGCTTAAATCATTTGTATAAAGTTTTGTAGTCTCTTGTCATCACTATTAATAACCGACCATTTCATAAAAGGTTGAAATAAAAGCACGTAAGAAATTAAATATAAAAAATTTCTTGGTGCTTTCTACAAAATGGTAATCTGAGAAATTTAATAATTCACAATTTATTTATTCATTAATTTATTCGCAATTTAAATACATTCTATACAAAATAATAAAAAATCATTCATATAAAATTATATAAAATTAGTATACAAGATAGCAGTAAACAATGACCAAAAAATATTGATGTAATTTCTACACGAATTCTCGTGAATATTTAAGATAAGAATTAATGTTATACTCAAGTTTTCTCATAAATTAGTAATGACAATTTTTTGTGCGTATACTAGTAAGGCCGAATATTAATAAAGCAAAATTAATTTTCTACTATGCAAATATTTGTACAAATTTCATACATTCTTCCTCGTCTAAAATAATTATGTACTTATAAAATATTATGTAGCCAACGCTGCACTCTTAGCTAAGTTCTACATAATATAGTACATATATTTTACACACGAAAGTTACCACATTTATCTTAATAGTTTTACAAACTCGATATATTATTTTTGGTAAGGTCTTACATTTAACAATCCTTCAGAATTTAAAAGTGAAAAGTATGGAGACTTTGCACTTCTAAATTTATAGCATTGATTTGGAGCAATAGTCTCGCTGTTCCAGTACGGTTTTGGCAGACTTCACGTATGTCCTAGTAAACATCTTTGACTTTCCAATTACAATATTCGTAATAATTCCTCAGCTACACGCTCGAGTTTTCACATAATCACAAAGCACCCTTGGCAGGCGTATTGTTGATCATACCAGATGTACCAGATGTCTCTCAGCTCTGAAGCTGCTGCCCTCTACAATATCCCAAATTAACGCTGTTTTGTTATCCTTTAAAATTTGCTATTGACTACTTCAATAATTTTAGAAGCCTTAATTAAACGTTCGTTACACAAATATTTCTTCCATTTTATTTATGTATAAATATGTATGGCACATAAAGGAAAATCTGAAAACGATTTCAAAACTTATCTGTACACGGTGTACCCTGCTGATTGACGGAAGAGGCTCAAATGTCCAACTTATAGTGGAAAATCCATCCAGAAACGTTGAACCCAAGTTTCACAGACTGGTCTTCCAAGTAATAATAGTTCGGGGAAAAGTTTCTTCGTATTATGTTTGTATAAAATTGAAGAAAAATGTCTTTTGTTTTACTGTTTGTATCTGACTGGTTTTAATATCAATACATATAGGTCATTAAGAAATAGAAACATAAAAAGTAAAAAACACCTATCCCGCCATTTTTAAATTGTTTTTCTGTCAGCTAAAATGAGCGAATTTAAAGAAGAAATTCGATACATTCTGAAGTTATATTACAAAAAAAAAACCAAAAATACGACTCAAGCCATGAAAAAAATTTATGACGTTTATGAACCTTATGCAGTGTCAGTAAGGTTTGTACAAAGTTGGTTCAAGCGTTTTCAGTCCGGGAATTTTGATGTCTCTGGTCGCCCTCATACTGATAAAGTTGATGCCATTTTTGAAAAGGTAGAGCAAGATCGCCATATTAGTAGTTGCGACATAGCTGAGGAATTGAGGATTGACCACAAAACAGTTTTGACCCATTTGAAAAAGTCTGGCTACACAAAAAGGCTCGATATTTGGCTACCACACGAGCTCACTAAAAGAATCCTAATGAATCGTGTACTAATTTGCGATTCTCTATTGAAACGTAATGAGACCGAACCATTTTTGAAAATATTGAACACTGGTGATTAAAAGTAAATCACCTACAACAAGAACGTGCGAAAAATATCATGGTCAAAGGGTAGTCAAGCTCCACAGACTGTAGTGAAGCTCGGATTAACACGCAATAAGGTGATGCTTGTGATGGGATTGGAAGGGCATCGTTTATTATGAGCTTTTACCGCAAAACCATCGATTCGGAGCTCTATTGCCAACAACTAATGAGACCCAAGCAAGAAATTAAGAAAAAACGGTCGGGTTTGATCAACAAAAAAGGAGTGGTTTTTCATCATGATAACGCCAGACCACACACACCACTGAGCAAAAATTGAGTTATCTTGGTTGGGAAGTGTTAAAGCATCCACCATAGTCCTAACATTGCACCCTCAGATTTTCACCTGTTTCGGTCTCTTCAGAATTCTTGGGTAGTGTTACGTTAACATCAAAAGAGAACTGTCAAAACTACTTGTAACTTTTTTTTCACAAGATTTCTACAGTAAAGGGATTATGTCACTACCTACAGCATAGCTTCAAGTTATTGAACAAAATGGCACATACACATATATTATAATTAAAGGTAATTAAACTTTGAAAAAAAATCTTAATTTATATATAAAATACGAAGAAAGTTTTTCCCCGACCATACACATATATAATATAATAATACCATAATTAATACATTATGCATGCCAACTGGCACATTCTTGTAAAGGCTTATATCTAACATATACTCAAAAATGGCTAGTAATGTGATTGATGAATAAATATAAATATAAATCTTCTACATTATAATTCTGTACGATCAATGTTTATTTAAACAATTCAAAAGCTCCATTCGTGAACAGATATCTCACAGTTTCGACCTCATTTGTCAGTTCGATTGATGCCTACCGACATTAAATCCGACAGTAATCCACGATTTCAATGTACACCAGATTAAAATAAAAGATTGACTTACAATTTTCGACTTTACCTCTCCCAGATTTTAAATTCGTTTTCGTACGAATATTTATCGTTAATAACATTATAAATTAAAAAAATGGCCTAAAAATTATAAATATATAATATAAATAAATAATAAATATATGTATATAATAAAATATAGTAAATAACCGATTAAACGCGTAAAAATTAGTTATTAACAACATATAGGTAGTATGTACTCGTAAATAACAGAAATCTTTATCGAAAGCATACTATAAAAAAATATCTTGAATCGTTTCATTGAAGATATATTGTGTTACTAACCCACATTACTTCGTTTAGTATACCTTTCAGAAATATCCTCATTTATCTAAAAGCTAAACTGTATTGCAAAGAAGACTAAGTGACATTTCATAAGGTCAAATGCCGTGAGAATTGTGGATCGAAAAACTATTGTATTTATTGCACTATATTTGAGAAGGCCGTAGTGTCTTTTATACGTGGTAGAGCCATGCTGGAGCTATATTTGTAATATAGTTGTAGCACGAATGGGTCGGCTCGACCGGGGAAGGACCCCGCTCTCACAGAATACCAGCATAAAATAGCAGCTTAACGCTGCTGTGTTTCCTATGGTGAGTGTAGAGAACCTGAGACCCTTTTTACTGGAAAAAAGGCATTCCATCTTAGTCCTTACGGGTGGCAACGCATCTGCATGTGATTCTTTATTGAGGATAGATGTAGATGTCTGTGGGTCACAGCAACCACTTACCATCAGGTGGACAGTGTGCTCGTTTGTCACCCTATCCTACAAAAAATAGTATTAGTAGGTAATTAACTTTAGAGTAAGTAAGTTTTTCCTACACGGCCTTCACCACCACCTGCGTAAAGGGTACGTTACGCAGGTGGTGGTGAATCCGCTGTGAGGAGGGCATAGGTTTAACCAAACTATAGTTTATGGTCTATGGCTCCGCCGCCAAACTGGTTTCAGCCACAAAGGGAATAAATTACATGGTAGAGCCATGCTGCAGCTATATTATGGTTGTAGCACGAATGAGTCGGCTCGACCGGGGTGGAACCACGCTTTCACAGAATACCAGTGTAAAATAGCAGCTTAATGTTGCTAAGTTTTTATGGTGAGTGTAGAGAACCGGAGACCCATTTTACTGGAAACGAGACACTCCATCTTAGTCCTCAGAAGTGACAACGCATTTGGATTTCGATTCTTAATCGAGGATAAATGTAGATGTCTATGTGCCATAGTATCCACTTACCATTAAGGTGGACTGTGTGCTCGTTTGTCACCCTTATTCTAAAAAAAAAATTATTTTGTTGCTCCCGCAGCGGAAGGTATCCGTGAGAATTTCCCCGCGATAAAAAGGGGGTAGTTCGGGTCAATAGCCGAATGGCTGACTCGAACCTACGTCCATATAGAATGGCATTTGATACCCTTAATCTTTCTCCTTCAGTTTAAGCTTCATTTTAATTTAAAGAAAAAAAATCACACACAATTTAAATTGTTTTTACTACTGTCCAAGACTATGAGAAGAATAAGTTAATTGACGGCTTCGTGGCGCAGTGGCTTAGCAATGAGTCGCAGCGCTAAGAGCCGCGGGTTCGAATCCCGCACGGAACCAGTATTTGTATGACCTACAAATAATTGTTCCGGGTCTGGATGTTTATCCTTGTGAAATTTATGTATTTAAGAGAAAATCCTAGTGTGTAGGTAACGTAAGCATTTAAAAAAAAAACAAAGAAAAAAGATAAAGTAGCCACTTCTCGGTCTTTTGGCAAAGATCCTCAACAGCAACACTGCTTATATTAATGTGATACAGGGCACCATACGCCTGCTGCATCCAGTAGTGAACTTTAGCGGGCATATGAAAAATAACAAAAGAGCACAGTCTATCTATTTGTAAGTGGATGATGTGGCCCAAAGACACCATCCCGATCCAATCCAATCCGAGATTCAGAAACAAAATACAGATGCTTTGTCACTCCTGACTTAGGTGGACGCACACCGGTAAAAATACTCTCCGGCTTTCGTAACTTATCATACGAAATACAGTAGCATTATGCCGCTTCTTTACGCTGATATTCTGTGCGAGTGTGGTCCCTCTTACGTCGAAATGAACCATTAGTGCTGTGGCCATAATTAATAGAATAGAATAGAATAATTTTTTATTCAATATTGATTATTACATAATACTTATTGAAAGTCATTTTTTATTTACCACTGGTTCGGAAAATACCTCAGTCCTGGGAAGAACCAACAAGAAACCCAACAAGACTTTTTTTTTAAACATAATTTCACTTAACAATAACTTTGTTTATACAATTTTTAAACGATTTTTCATAGAACCAGCATGGTGGCGATCACATTATTCCCAGGGATTATTTTCATTCATGTATTCCTTGATATTATAATAACCCTTTTTGTACAGTTTTTCTTTAATAAAACTTTTAAACTTGTTTATTGACAAACTTTGAATATGTTCTGGGATTTTGTTGTAAAAGCGTATACATTGCCCCATAAATGAATTACTGATTCTGTGGAGTGTAGTAACTGGGATTACAAGCTATGTTTGTTCCTAGTATTTAAAGCTATTTATGTTTTTATGCACATACATTACATTCTCATAAATATATTGCGATGCCAAAGTTAATATGTTTATTTCTTAAAATTTTTCTCTGAGGGACTCTTTACAATTCAGGTTATAAATCGCCCGTAAGGCTCTCTTTTGCAAAACAAATATAGCTTCAATATCAGCCGCATTACCCCATAGCAAAATTCCATAAGACATTACGCTATGAAAGTAACTAAAATACACTAATCTGGCTGTCTCAACATCTGTGAGACTTCTAATCTTTCTTACAGCATATGCTGCAGAACTAAGTCTGCTTTTATTAATAATTTAGATATATGGGGGCCCAATGAAGTTTCGCGTCAATAGTAATACCAAGAAAAACAGTGGTATCCACAAGACTCAACTCCTCCCATTTAACAGCACATTGGTATTCGAATGTTTTACATTAGGTATTGTAAATTTAATACACTTTGTCTTATTGCCGTTTAAGAGCATATTGTTGGCGTTAAACCAATGTACCAATTTCGATAGAGCATTATTTACATCGTCATAATTAATGAACTGTCGTTTGAGTTTGAAAATTAAAGACGTATCGTCAGCAAATAATACTATATCGTGATTGTCCCCTACAAGATAAGGTAAGTCGGTAATATAGATTAAAAACAGGAATGGGCCAAGAATCGAGCCCTGAAGAACGCCCATTGATACTACCGATCCAGAGGAACGTTTACCATTAATCACTACTTTTTGATTTTTGTTACTTAAATATGAAGTAATAAGTCTAAGCGTTAAATTTTTTACACCGTAATGTTGTAGTTTCCTGATTAATGTCTCATGATGAACACAATCGAAAGCCTTGGAAAGATCACAGAAAATACCTAAGGCATCTTGTGAATTCTCCCAGGCATTAAAAATATATTTCATAAGCTCAACACTAGCGGCAGACGTCGAGCAACCGCTTGTAAAACCAAATTGGTTTTTATGAAGTAATTTATTTGTATTAAAAAAAGTTAACAATTGATCCAAAATAATTTTTTCAAAAATTTTACTGAGAGTTGGTAGTACAAAAATAGGTCTAAAATTAGCGGGGTCCAATGTACTACCAGATTTAAATAAAGGTATTACTTTACTATACTTCATTAAATCAGGAAACAAACCAGAATCGATGCAAGTATTAAAAATAATAGCAAGATGAGGTGCAATTAAATCTATTATAGACGCAATAACTGTAACGGAAATCCTCCACATATCGGCGGTATTCTTTACATAAATGGTTTTGAAGTATTTTACAACATCTTGTGATAATACTTTTTCAAATCTAAATTCTTTTAAACAGGTGTTAACATTCTGTTTGAGTAATGACTCGGCGACAGTTGGAGAAGTATTCAATGACTCGGTTGTCAAGATAGGAATATCAGTGAAATATTTCTCAAACACCGCTGTGACTTCTTGATTTGATTTAGTCAATTCATTGTTAATTTTTAATTGATAGTTTGCGTTACGAGGTTTGTCTTTACCGGTTTCATTGTTAATTATACTCCACGTCATTTTAATTTTATTCTTAGCCGTCTTAATTTTGTTGCTAATATGTAACGATTTGGCTATGGAGCAAACTCTTTTAAACATTTTAGAAAAATTTTTAACATATTCTTTAAAAGCGTCGGAAAGATTATATGATCTTTCATGGTGAAGGTCATATAACCTTCGTCTGCTTTTATGAATTCCTACTATCGCCCACTCATTAAAATGCCTTGCGACTGTTTCTGGAGAATGTTTTAGAAGTTAATGTTTTTTTTTAAATTCATTGCTTATAAGGGTAAATAATTCTCCATATAAATAGTCTGCATTGTTTTTATAAGAAAGTGATGGAAGGTTTTTTACCATATTACTTCTAAATCTCTCCAGTCGTTTTGTATTAATAGGAACAAACACACTTTTCTCAATTACCCGTTTTTTGTGCATATAAGGTAATGAAACCAGTTGGCCACAGTGATCTGAACTAAGTTTTTGAATTATTGATTTCTTGATTGGTACAACACCTGTAAAAATATTATCAATACAAGTTGCACTACACCCTGCAATACGTGTAGCTTCAAAGAATAAATTATCAAGATTATAGGATTTGAACAAAGAGCAAAATTTAATACTGACGGAATAAGTTTCCAGGAGATTGATATGAAAGTCTGCACACACTATAAGAGTTTTATTGTTTATTAAGCTTAACTAAAACTTCTTCCATAACCTTTTCAAAGGTACGAGTATCATAATTTGAACATGGGGGTCTGTAAATACTGACAACAATAAGGTGCTCAAGCTCAACGCATGCCATTTCTACAGTACGCTCAACAGAGAGGCTCACAATGTCTTTACGTTCTTTATATGATAAGGATTTATTAGCTAATATTAAGAAGCCACCACGTAACTTAGTATCTATATTGAACGAACTGACCACCTGGTGATTACTGAAATTAAATATGGAGTTGTAATCTTTCAACCAATGTTCAGTAATACATAAAATATGTATACTGTTACTATCAAAAAATATTTCAATTTCTAATTCTTTACCTAACATACCTTGTATATTTTGATGCACCAGGTTGATACAGTTTTTATTGTTGTTATTTTGTGATTTTGTGCTATATTCCATTATTGCATAATACACTGCAACGTATATCTTCCACGTAAAAAACCACTACCAAAACATTATATCATAAATACATTAAACTTGCCTCTCTATATTAAGTACTACGTTAAGTTAAGAAAGAGTGGGAACACCGTTATCAATATCATTGTTACTGAATGTTCTAAATTTAAATGTCATATACTAATTTTAATGACAATTAAAGTTCTATTATATTTTAACTGCAATGCATTTAATGATTGCAATGATACAAACCAGCATGCAGTCAATCTCATTGTAAGTGAATGCTGTGACCCATAGTGGGTGTCTAGGGTTCACAGCATTCACTAACAATGAGATGGACTGTATGCTTATCTATCTTCGATTAAAAATCAAAATTCAGACGCATTGTTACCCCTGAGGACTAATATGGATTACCTTGTTTCCGGTAAAAAGGGTTTAAAGGTTAGTAGCGACCAGAGCTCGCTCGCGTGCTATGTTTAATATGTAATTTTATGGAGAGCGTTTAACCCTTAAAATACCACGGGATCTGATCACTTAAAAATTTGTTTTGTTTATATTATTGTTAAATCTTGTTTCCAAACTTATGCAAAATGATTTATTCGAAGGTACTGACAAGAGATTCCGTGACGGTGGCAGTTGATGCAGTCGTTTATTACAGGATCAAAGAACCATTAAACGCTGTGGTTCGAGTTGCAGATTACAGGTGAATGATTAAATTAGTATGTTGTTGTTGTTGGTTAAAAATCTTAAATCTTCGAAAGCTCTTCACCGATTGCTTTGAAATTTTGACATAGCATTGCATTCTAATACGCGCGTGCTACTTTTTGAATAAACATTGCTAGCAATGCGTGACCGGGTAAAGTTACGAGTATTCTATTTCACGATGAAGTTTTGATTTTGGTTGTTGTTAGCCGTGTACATACACATTGTGTTAGTGTGTGTAGGCCTCAGGAGCGCTCCCGATGCCTACGCACACTACGTACACAACTGGCAATCAAACAATAAAATCCATCCGAAAAAATTCCTACACAAAAAATACCTAGTATAATTTATTAAAAACATTAATGGTAGAAATATTTAAAGAAATATATAAAAAATATGTATAATATATAAGCTAAGTACCTAAAACACTTTTTAGTGCTTCGACTCGTCTTCTAGCCGCAACAACGCTGCGTAATGTCCTGGGGATGAGAGATCTAGCACAATTATTATCAGATCGCGAAGCCATCAGCCACATGATGCAAGCGAACCTGGATGAGGCCACTGATCCCTGGGGTGTTGAAGTGGAAAGAGTTGAAATGTAAGATGATTTTTGTGTAATTAGTAATAAACTATGATTTAGATCCACGCTGCAGTAGTATTATGACTGGGTTGGCTCGATCGGGGAAAAACCACGTGCTCACAGAATACAAGCGTAAATAGCAAAGTATTTATATGAGGAGTGTATAGAATCAGAGACCCTTTTTACTGGCAATGAATTATTCTATTTAAGTCATCATGAGTAACAACCTACGAGTATCTGCAATTTGATTCTTTATCAATTATACACACAATATTCACCTACCATCAGGTGAACTGTGTGCTCGTTTTATTTTTTTATTGAGCGTTCATAAGAAGATCGATCGAACATTGTATTTTAATAACATTCGATAGCGGATGATATGTTTATTTTTAAATATATAAATAATACTGAATAAGTGTTGAAGTTAACTTTATCACAAGAGATTTTAAAGTCGGTACCAATCATATTTAATCAGTTTACGCTTATTTAAAGCTCTTATAATTGTCAAAATCTACCTTGAAAACAGCGGGACTTCTAAGGAGAAGAATCCTTAAAAATTATTATTATTTTCTTTTTTTTTTGTTATGAAATTGATACTTTTATATTAATTTGTAAATAAATTTTATATTGCACATCTCACAATAGTTGTTAATTCTGGCAACTATTGAAATAAAAATAAAATTATAGATTCATTTACAAAGCCTTGTTTAAAAAGTCTTAATGACAATATTATATTTAGCAAGGATGTGAGACTACCCGTGCAGCTGCAGAGAGCGATGGCTGCTGAAGCTGAAGCTGATAGAGAAGCCAGAGCAAAAATTATTGCCGCTGAAGGTGAAATCAAGGCGTCAAAAGCGCTAAGAGAAGCGTCACTTGTTATGATCGACAACCCTATGGCACTACAAGTAAGAAAATATCTTATAAATCTGGTCTAAGGTTTTTTTAAGTACTATTACGCTTACATGCGATATAAGAAACTTATTTTATAAATTTAATTTGATTCCAACTGTTTAACTTCAGTTTACAAACATTATTTTAAAGGAAAGGCACAGTACATAAACTTATTCTTCAATTATTTACGTGTATATTGTATAATAATACTATTTACTCGTAGGTGATCGAAAATAGAGATTATTCATATAACATAACAAAAACTCTCACGCCTGCCACCCAGAGAAGTAGGCAGAAATTACAGACTTCCATTTCCATTATTACACCTCTTTAACTTCTTTTATATCCATATATTTATGGATATATGTTCATCGGTTGAGGGAAAATCCCAATTAAGTCCTATTTTCAATATTTGCCAATTTAATCAATTAATTTGCGTCTAGGATGTCCCTTGCCGACTCTACCATCCACTTTTGCAGCATAAATTTGCTTTGTCACTCTTTCTCGTTCATTCTTTCTACGTGCCGAAAACACCAAAAAAAGGCGCTAAAATGACTTGTATACTGTGCCGATAGGCAATCAACATAACATTCAACTAGGGGGCTTCTCTGTTATTGATAATGCCTTAGATATTATATTGAAAATTAGTCTACCAGAAGTGACAATTTAATAGTGTTTGTGTGAATCACTAAAACAATAATAAGGTACATGCGGCCTGCGGGCAATAAGGCCCTAAGTAACAAAAATCATATTTATAATAACCGCTTTCACTCAAGGAGATAATTACAAACCCCTATTACACGATAATGTCTCTACAAGTTTGTATAGAAGCCATACCCCGCGTCCTGTTTTATCTATCATAAGATACAACCGCAATGCACCAATAATAAAAGTGAGTTGAAATAAATTGTGGGTATGTTTTGTAATATAATTTTTTTATATGATAAGGGTGACAAACGAGCACACAGTCCACCCGATGGTAAGTGGTTGCTGTGACCCACAGACATCTACATCTATCCTCGATTAAGAATCAAAATGCAGATGCGTTGTCACCCGTGAGGATTAAGATGGGATGCCTCGTTTCCAGTAAAAAGAGTCTCCGATTCTCTACACTCACCATACGCAACACGGCAGCATTAAGCTGCTATTTTACGTTGGTATTCTCTGAGATTTTCTACAAGCATACTTGAGATTCGTGCTACAACTATACCAGTTTACACTTAGCTATCTAAAATCGTAATCATTATCTTTATGAATAAATGCTTTGTTGAACTTGAAGATATGAAAAACTTATCGTGGTATTTTTTTTTAATTTGGTTTTTATTAAATACTTCGTCGACGGTTATCAAGGCCTATTAAATTTCACTTTCTCGTCTTATTATACTCCTTTGCTTGTGAAGTGTTTTTTTTGTTTTATAATGTATTTTATATCAATTTTGATAATGTTATAAATGCAAATAAATTGTACGCATTTATTATTAAACTAATGTCGTAGTCAGAAAACGACCTGCTTACAGCTGTCCAAACAGTGCAAATCAAAGTGTGTCGAACAAATATGACATTAGAAGCTATTAAATTATATGTAAATTATATGTCCTGCGCCTAAACTCTCTCGGAACGTGTCGGATTGCAATTTGATGATTGTGAGAGAATAGAGAGTGCACCTACACACTATAATTCTTTATTGTTATAACTTAGCCTCCGTTGAGGCAATTTATATATTTTTTTTAATTTTATGTCTTAATTGCTTCTTTCATGTGATAATTGATCACAAATATTAAATATATTCCGAATAGTTTGATTATTTGAGTCCTTTAAAGCAGTAGGCCTTATCATCCTACCATAGTAAAATAAGGACTACTCTAGCAAGGTTTTTAGAAATGTTTAATTTTGTTTTTCTATAAGATAAATGTTACAATTTTTCGTTTATACTTTATAGAAACTGTACAAAACCAACGATTTTTATTAAAATCTGTAGACCAAATTGAATATTTCTCTTTTTTTTTAGAATTACCGTTAGCTAGGCCTTATTACCCGCAGGTAACAGGTAATAATAAACAAATACTCTCATGAACATAATAATAAATAAAAACTCAATTCACTGAATTGGCTTCAGTATCGTTTTTATATTTACTGACAACTATTTTACAGATTTATCACATGTATATTTTTTTAATTTTTAATACTTGTAAAGATAGCGTATTCAAATTCTTTCACAACATTAAAACATATCTATTCTAATACGTTTAAGCTTAGTGAAATGGGCTTTTCCCCGCACCTGGTGCAGATTTGAATTTAAATGAGATCAAAATTTTGAATTGCAAATTTTAGTTAGAATTTATACCAGTTGGTACGCTTTTAAAACAAAACATCACGAAAAAAAAAAACAAAATAATATCAACAATATTTTTGTGATTCTTTTTATATTTTGTTCTATTAACACAATGCTTGTCTTTATGTATGTATTATGACTTTACGATACAGGAGAAATTCTTAATGTGATACGTTCCTTCACTAGGCTCATCTGTGAATAGGTGTTCCTTCCGCGAAACAATACGATTCTGGATGCTTACTTTTTGTAATAATAATAAACACTTTGAAATACCTTTTTGGTTGGTTTCAGCTAAGGTACCTGCAGTCACTTAACACAATATCAGCTGAGAAGAATTCGACGATAATTTTCCCTTTCCCTATGGATTTCTTGAGGACGTTTTT
Source organism: Parnassius mnemosyne (assembly GCA_963668995.1). Classification (NCBI taxonomy): domain Eukaryota; kingdom Metazoa; phylum Arthropoda; class Insecta; order Lepidoptera; family Papilionidae; genus Parnassius; species Parnassius mnemosyne. The sequence goes on from CAVLGL010000159.1 coordinate 37,769,858, forward strand.
GGGTGGTGCGGCTCCGAGCATGTCGCATTCATTACCTATTTAATATAGACTCAAGTGTAATGCGACGAAATTGTAATCTTAAATCATAGTTTAAATATATTATGATAACTGCTAAAAATTTCTTTTTCTTTTCATCTCTATATTATAAAATGAATTGCTGTATCCGTTAGTCTCCCTAAAACTCAAAAACGGCTGTATGATTTTGATGAAGTTTATTGTGTGCGTTTGAATGGGTCTCTAGATCGTTTAAATTGCCATTTGGACTCGGTAGATGTCTACCGAAACTACTCTGAGCTGAAATAAATTCTAACTATTCCGCTAAGTGGCACTATTGTCAAGATCTAGAAATCGCCCGTGCGAGGCAAGGCGCATCACTAGTCATTAAATAAATATGTCAGCTTTTACCCATTACGTGCTGTGATTAGCGACTTTGTTTTTTATAGGATAGGGTGACAAACGAGCACACAGTCCACCTGGTGGTATGTGGTTACTGTGGCCCATAGACATCTACATCTATCCTCGTTTGCGACTCAAAATGCAGATGCGTTGTCACCCGTGAGGACTAAGATGGCATGCCTCTTTTCCAGTAAAAAGGGTCCCCGGTTCTCTACACTCACCATACGAAACACAGCAGTGTTAAGCTGCTATTTTACGCTGGTATTCTGTGAGAGCGTGGTCCTTCCCCGGTCGAGCCGACCCATTCGTGCTACAACTATGCAGCATGGCTCTACCACGTGTAGAATTATTATTATCGTAATCACCGTTTTTTTTTTATAGGAAAGGGTTCAAACGAGCATGTGGCTCACCTGATGGTAAGTGACTACCGCTGCTCAGAACAACCGCAACACCAAAGGAACCAGGTGAATTGCAGATATACCATCAAATAGTACTACTGAAAATGAGTAAAGAAATTTAAAAAATATTGCCATCAATACTAAACACTGCCAATACTCAATTGCACACTCCAACTGAAATGATAAGATATATTTGGCATGTCCTGTATTCGCCTCCCACATTGACGGGACGAAGTGACGTAATAGATTCTCTTACGTCACCACCACGTAGCATTTACAGTTTACGCCTGACGTAAAATATCCAGACCTTTTTCCAGACATTATACATGGTAGAGCCATGCTGCAGCTATACATCTATATACTTTTTTAATATAATAAAGCGGAAGAGTTTTTTTGTTTTTTTGTTTGCTTAAACGCGCTAATGTCTGGAACTACCAGTCCGATTTGAAAAGTTCTTTTAGTATATTATAGCCAGATTCATGTGGAATAGTATAGGCTGTCTAGCATTAGGCTATATTACTCAGCTAGCCTTAAATATGGATATTTGTTAAGCAAGTCAGAAGAAAAAGCACTCCTGAAATGATTTATCCGCGTACGCTGGTGTTACCGTTAGGGATACGTAAATACAATGTTCTAGAAAAATATAGACCTTAACTCCGTCTAAAAAAATTTTGCGATACCATATGTCTATTTCTTATACATAAGCCATAATTTGGTATTTTGTGACAAAAAAAATATTGAAAATTTATAAGTGATTTATGAGCGTTATTATTAGGCATGGCCTATTTATCCTTACGAACGAAAGTTACTTCATCATCAAGACAATTTTATGAAGATAAACTTTGTTCTTTATACCACATTATTTGGATGCATAGTTTAAGAGATAATGTAAAATTAAAATAATTCAATACTTGGCTGGGCGCGCGAACGACGCTTAAACCCTAGCCGTTATAAAATGCTTGAACTAGATAATATCGCGCACCTCGGACACGTGATGACGCGGGTGAAACCGCGGGGCACAGCTAGTATAAGTATAATTGCAGCACGAATGGGTCGGCTCGACCGGGGAAGAACCACGCTCTCACAGAATACCAGCGTGAAATAGCAGCTTAATGCTGCTGTGTTTCGTATGGTGAGTGTAGAGTACCGGTGACCCTTTACTGGAAACGATGCATTCCATCTTAGTCCTCAGGGGTAACAATGCATCTGCATTTTGATTCTTAATTGACGATAGATGTATATGTCTATGGGCCACAGCATCCACTTATCATCAGGTGGACTGTGTGCCCGTTTGTCAACCTTATTCTACTAAAAAGGCAATAGGGAGTAGCGTCAGCTACGAGACGACTATTACTTCGAACGCTAAACTCTCTACCAAGTGTGGGAATTATTAACCTGTATTTTAGTCCAAATATTGGCATGTCAAATGGAAAATATTTTTTTCATTACATAAAAAACAACTATTCAGTCATAAGCTTGAATTTATTTAACATAAATAACCAACAACATTAACTAACAAACTTAACGAAATAACTTTAAAAGTTATTAAGACTAGTATTCCCTTGAATCATCTTCTTCTTGGTTATTCCGACCATAGTGAACGGTCTGATCAATTTTTTGGGCTTGAGCAGCTGGTTTCTTTTGCACGATAGCCTGTGAAAAAAAATTCAGTTTAAGTCTTTACCCTGTTTCTTATTTTGTTTCCGTCTATGGTCATCATCAGGCTAAAACTATCTACTGATCTAACACTCAATATACGTTTTTTCTCAATTTGAAACGCTTAGTAGTACCTACTAGATCTCTTGCAATTTACATTGCACCATGTTTTGTATTACAATATTTTTTCTTATTAATTTTATAATTATAATTTTAAAATTCCTATTAGTAATTTTTAAAATGGTGATTAACTGAGTTATAGGAAGTTTACTTAGGAATATGACAAAATATCAAACTTGTACGAAATCTTCATGATAATGGAACTTTGATTACTCACGTATATTTATATTTTATGTCGTCTTGGCTCTTTAACAAGGTAAAAAATAATTTGAGCTATAATGTCCCCCCAGACTGAATTACGGTCCCTGCAGCCCGTCTTAACGGAGACTTGTCATCTGTGCAGGACAGGATTATAGTACCCAAGTGTATGCGCAAACACAAGTGCACTCTCTCGCCACCAACTTCCTAACTCCGTACTGCTACTGAGAACTTCTTGACACAAAAACCCACTGAAGTGATTGAAACTAATTTTGGCCCAATCCGGGATTTGAATACGAGACCTCATGATCAGCAACCGCTTTTACGACCACTAGACCTACGAAGCAGTCAATTTAAGCTGTTAAGTACAGTGGCATATCTCTAAACGTGGCTCAAAAGTTACTGAAGCAAATACTTCACCTACATACATATTACATTGGAGTTACACGATTATGAAATGAATTGTGATTGTCCTGCGTTCGACTGTTAGACTAGTTCCCTAATTTTACTTAGAATATTTTCATTACCTTTATTATATATAAAAATTACGTGTCACGTTGTTTGTCCGCGATGGACTCCTAAACTACTGAACTGAATTCAATGAAACTTTGCACACTGTGTGCATTTTGGTCCAACTTGAGAGATAGGATAGTTTTTATCCCGATCAATGATTTAAAAAAAATGATTTAAATGATTGTTTAATGCTGGTTTAAAAATCAAAAATTTTTATTGCGAATTTAAGGATTTTTATAGCAAAGGTCGTTGGAAAGGGCAGAACAACGTCTGCCTGGCGAGCTAGTATATTTATATTTTCTTGGATATCTTATATTTACATAATCGGTCTATTGGTGGTGGCGATGGAACGAGAAAAAGCGGCTGACCGGAGCCGCCGCGCAGTATTTATTTATATTATCATAAGCCTTCCCGCGAAGCAATCCTGATATCATTCTCGTGAACAGTATGTATGGAGAGAGAAGTGGTCCACATCTCGATTCCACCAGTATCATTGGCAACACGCACGCGCGTAATTTTCCGAATGTTGTGCAGCCGAGTTGGATACGTAGATTGACCTCTTTGGCCGAAGTTAATAATATAATATAAAGCAATTTGTCCAAGTTAAACGTCATCGTCAAGAACTTCGACTGTTAATTTTTTATAGAATAAGGGTGACAAACGAGCACACAGTCCATCTGATGGTAAGTGGATGCTGTAGCCCATAGACATCTACATTTATCCCCAATTACCAGCATTAGAGTCCTTAGAGAGCATTCACTTGCCATGAGATGGACTGTATGCTTATCTTCAATTAAAAATCAAAATACAGATGCGTTGTCACCTCTGAGGACTGAGATGGAATGCCTCGTTTGAATTTAAAAAAGACTTCGGTTCCCTACACTCACCATACGAAACACAGCAGCATTTTTTTGCTATTTTACGCTGGTATTTTGTGACGCCGTGATTCTACTCCGGTCGAGCCGACCCATTCGTGCTACAACCATAATATAGCTGCAGCTATATTATGGTAAATATGGCTCTGCTACGTAGAAATGTTATATTTCTTAATTGGCAATTGCCTAGTCATATATCTCTAACCACAGACATAGCATATGGAAGAGATGTTCTCGAATAACATCCCCATATCAGTAGGTGGAGTATAAGGAGGCCCCCCAATCGACGGAGTGACGACCTGCTAAGACATGCAGAAAGTAGAAGAATGCAGGAAGCAGGAAAGAAACTGAAACAGGAAAGATATGAGGCAAAGCGTGGATGCCTATGAGTCAGCAGTGGACTATTGACAAGCTGTAATGAAAGAACAAGTGAATATCAGGAGTCTGTTTGCTTATTGTTTTCCGTCTAATAAAAAAAACTGAGAACTTCGTAATACAGAAAATTTTGTAAAGAAATCATCGTCCTTTTGTAATTATTAGATTATAGAGTAGGCGAAGATTTTTCGATGGTCTATTAAAATTTAAAACCCTTAGTGTTACCTTTTTGCTTTAGCAACACTTACATAAATATTATTCATTACCTGGAATCCATTTTTAGGGTCGGCTGTATAACGGACAATACGAAGAGAACCATCGGGTTCGACGAGGGAATATTCGCCGCTTACAACATCGCCATCCCGGTGCTCCTTGTGGTTCTGAAGGTTGCCAGTGTGCGGGTCATCTACTCCATACGCATAATGGTAATCCGGCTTTGCCTGTAATCAAACATAGGTAATTTTAAATTGCCGTGTGGTGTCGATGTAAGATAAGTAACCCATCACCAAGTTTCGTCTCGTGGGTATCCTAAGAGGTGACAATGAAAATTGCCAGAAAGTTTCTATGGTTTCCGACAGGAGGCAGTATGACCATCTTGTTTACACCAGTCCTAAAATATCGTCAATGGTGTGCGGCGTCTGGTACCGCGATGTCAGTCCGTCTGCTAAGGATAGCGATCAAGGCAAATCCCTGTAGGAGAGACCCTTGTCCAGACGCGGACTTTTATGGGCTGATCAAAAAGAAGAAAGAATATACATAACAAATTCAACTTTATCAAAGCATACAGATCGAAATCTGTCTAAGTACGCTAAATTTATCAAAAATTGCGCTTCAAAATTATCAATGAAACCAACGTATACTAAAAAAAGGTTTTATATAATACACATTTTGTTGCTGTCCCGCTTACATAGAAGTTTGATTAAATGGCAAACCTAGAGGATTCGCTATGAACACGCTTTGTTTGCGATAAGCATAATATAATCAGTGTAAAAGAGATTGCCGTGTGCTTTTATTAGTGTTCTTCTATTGTTATATATTTCTGTTAACGATCACGTATCTGGAAAATAGAGCAACACGGGCCACCGGCGCGGCGGTCAGGAGCCTATAGCGTTATTTCCCGATACTGAAACTGTCATTTTTTGCAAAGGGAAATCTGCGCTCACAATTGTCTGTCTCTACGAAACTCACATACAACAATTAAAATAATAAACTAACAACACACACAGAGACTCTACATTATAACAGTATCTCTCGGTGACAACGACGACAACTCGAATACAGACTCGGATCAGTCGCTCTACCTCAATCTGAATATTGTACGAGGGCGAGCTGCCTGTGTTGGTAAACAAATCCGAAACAACACGACGGTTATTATTGTAGTTAAAAAATATCAAAATATTAAATTAATTTTATCGAAAAAGGAAATATGTATTTGTCTTAAATATCTTTTTAGGATATAGTTTTCATATAAGTAACCTTATTGTGTCTTTTTTTACTTCAGAGAATTCTATAACTTACCACATAGTCAACAGTTTTCAAGCGAGCATATTTGGCAGTTTCCGGATTAATTTTCCCAGTATTATGATCGTAACCGTAACTAGCGTGTTGTTGGGCAGCAATATTTTCCGCCGCTGGCACTTGAACTTCCACAATTTGACCGCTGACGGGACCACTGAATCTGCTGTATGAATAGCCACCAGGAACATGACTGGACAATGTACTTGAAGCTAGAACGACGATAGAACATACCTATGGGGAAAACAAATTTATTGCATAGTTTTATATTAATTTAATAATAAAAATGTTCAGGCAAAAAAACTTTGACTAAATATTGTTCGTTTTTATAAATAATTTTAATATTAAAATACTCTGTAATTGCAAAAAGTATATTAACCGAAAAATTAGAAATTGCGTGAAATAGTTAAACAAAATCTAAGACTTTATCTTAGAACGGCGGATGCTAAAAAGTGTGACGACCTTCACGGTCAGCAGCTCTTAACGAAAGTTACTCAATAGCAATGACAATGAAAATCGGCTGCTACCAATAATAATAGGCTTACAGTTTCTATAAGATTTTTCATATTAAAAAATCCCACTGTAAAAATCATGCAGACATTAAATGTAAAAAATATCAAAAACCCAAAAAATACGTAATAATTAAATATAACAAAAAACACAAACAAACAAATTTTTAAGTGCCTCATAACATCGCTATTTAAAAAACAAACAATTTAATGCGCTTTATCATTCCCAATACCTTAAAAAATAAAGCCATCACGTTGAACAATTATTATTTGGATATTGTCTTCAAGCACGTTTCCCCGTAGGACTGTTGCCGATGCTACAGGCATTGTGGTTTTATAGCGGCCGTTATTCAAGAAAGTATAGGTGCAATTGCAAACTTATTCAATTCGGTTGCGTACAAACTATGAATCAATAATTTTCAATATTCGGCACTACGACACTGAACACAATTGACATTACATTTTCACTTTTACACATTATTTTGTAGCATAATCTACGTCACTATTGAATAGTCACTATGAACATTTAGATTTTTCTTGAATGAGTAAAGCAAGGCTACTTTAGTATAATAAAAATTACTACCTTTAGCGAAGGTGGTAAATAACGGCAACTTTTACACGCAAACACATTTTAAAGTTTCATTTGGTCTTCACACCGAGCCGTCTTAAGAAAGACAAATAAAAAAGATGTAAAGGACAACATTATGTTAAATTTTTCTTCCGATCTCAATCTCTAGGCCTCTTAAAATAAATGAATGATTTTTAAACAAGATATATACCTCACACTTTAATAATTAAGCTTAGAAGGGGTTTCTGGTGACAGACTGATAGTGCTGAAATCCATTCAAAATGTCATAGCTAAATCCCACTGAATGGAGTAGCATTACCAGTGCTAAGATGTTGTAAATTCGCTGACAAATCAACCTCCCAAGAGTGGTATGGGTAAATCTTTACATATCTTTATATGAAGTGGATACCATCTAGCCTTAAGATACAAAATATTTCGTAAGCTTAACGATATTGATATAAATCCGTTTGGGATTACGATGAAACTTGGTTTGCTAAGGAATATAAAGAAACTGAACCTGTATCTTTTAATCAAAGTTTTATATAATATACTAGTTGGCCAGGCAGACGTTACTCTGCCAACCTGTACTTTCCGACAACCCTTCCTAAGAAAAAATCCTTAAATTCGCAATAAAAAATTTTGAGAGTCATTTATCGGGACAAAAACTATCCTAACTCTAAGTTGGACCAAAATGCAAACAGTGTGCAAAATTTCATTGAAATCAGTTCAGTAGTCGCAGACAAACAACGTGACACATAATTATATATATAATTATCCATCATTACAGCCCTTCACAAGTCCACTGCTGAACATAGGCCTCCCCCAAGGAATGCCACAAAGCACGGTCCTGAGCCACCTGCATCCATCGACTTCTTGCATATCTTACCAGGTCGTCACTCCATCTAGTGGGGGGACGCCCTACACTTCGCTTGCCGGTACTAGGCTGCCACTCGAGAACCTTCTTTCCCCATCAGTTGTAGGTTTTTTTTTATAAAGATATATATATATATATATATATATATATATATATATATATATATATATATATATATATATATATAAATGTTAGTTATAAAAGTAGGTATAATGAAAATGTACGCCGCTGGTACGTTAATTTTTTTCAAACAACGTATAGTGGTGGCGTAAAATATTCATTCATATTATCCCGTGGTTCCACTACCCCACATCATCCTGTGGGTTTTGTAGGAGACGACAAAGGGAAATGAACTGTGATAACAACTCAAAATAGTTGAAAAAAAACAGCGGTTTCCGACTTACCTGCCGAGCGTGGGAACTATGGCAAATATCCCCTATGAAGCAATCTGTGGGGAGGCTATGTTCAGCAGTAACATTTGATAGGCTGAAATAAAAATAAATGAATGATTTTCAAACAAGATATATACCTTACACTTTAAAGTATTAATATATGTTTTAGCTGACTTCAAAAAGTGATATATTCTTTTTTTGTATGTATGTTACTCGATATATTCATCAATTGTGGATCGATTTTGATGATTCTTTTTTTTACTAAATAGGATTAAAACAAATGTAGTTATTAGTTGAGGTGGAATTAAAGCTCCGCTGAAGGAAAAAGGTATGGAATCCTAGGTGGCCAACTACTGAAGTAATATGCCTACAACTTGGATGTGACTGGCATCTACTGGTTCGATTAGAACGTTGCGTGGCCTCCGGAGGGTTATCGTAACGTAAGGAGTCGGAGCGCAGGTGGCTGCATTTACCACTAGCGGGTTTGGATGTGTCTCGGCCTTCTCGAAATAGCGCCGAGACGTATTCCGTATTCAGAGATCGTCGGAAGTTGACAGTCCCTGTGTAAGTCAGAGTTTCGCTGGTACCACCGAGCTCCGGTGGCTATTTTGGACGACTTGGAGGTCGTACAAATGATTATGGTTTACGTTTGCGAAAACTGCTCTTGCGTAAGACATGACAGGTCTTACGCACGCTTTATAAAGATGGATTTTGTGTCTTAAGGACAGTTTGCTTCTGCTGGTCACTAGTGGGTGGAGGCGACTAGTGACAAATTTGGCGCGGTTGCTGACGTCGCGAATGTGTTTCGCGAATATTATACCGTGGTCAAATGTGACCCCTAGATATTTGGCCGTTGATTGCCAAGGGATCTGGCGGCCGTACAGGGTGATCGTACCTAACTTTTTCTTGGGGTTTCTGATTTGACGATTGAAAGTGGAGACCCTTTGTAAACGTATTGCTACACTTTTCTCAGTTGTAACCAATCGCCTAGGCGGTTGATGGTTGTTTGGAGCATCTTGGTGAGGTATCTTGAATGTGGATGAGCGACGTAAAGTGCCGTGTCATCTGCGAAAAGGGCGGTATTCACTACTAGGTCTTTCGGGGATGTCACTCGTGAAGATTGTCAAAAGTAGTGGGAAGTGGACGGAGCCTTGTGGGACTCCAGCCTTGAGAGGGTGCTTTGTAGAGCGAGTACCATCTATTCGATAGCGAAAATGGCGATTGGCAAGAAAGGCTCTGATGATGTGGATGAGCCTATCAGGCACGTTGAGTTTGTCTAGCTTGTAAAACAAGCCGTTGTGCCAGACTTTGTCAAACGCTTTTGCGACATCTAGGAAGATGGTACCGGTTGAGGTGGTTCTGTCACAAATTTGTGGGAGGTTTTGAACCTTTTACTTTACACATCTTTCTAAATGGAAGAAGATTTAGATTATTTCTTTTTTTTTAAAATATTATGCGACGTATCTTCAGACAAAAAAGACGGCTTTCTGAACTTCCGAAACTTACATATCTAGCAGGTAGATAATCTTTATATGATACGTGAGGATATCTCTCATGTAGATGTTAGCTTAAAATAAACTATTGTTCAAGGATGTAAGACGGCAAAATTAAAGGTACATTCAAATTCGACCAGTTGCCAGGCAACTTGGATGGCTCAAACATTTTCTGCAAAATGATCTTCTCGTATTGTCAGGAAAAGTGGCCTTGGCGAACCGGCAAATTATGTGAATTACGCTGTCCCTCTCAGATAATACTTGGCTGCAGTGGTACCCCACCAGGCGCGTAATCCATTTGAGGTGTTATTATGTGGCCACCGCATCCGTCTGAACTGAGACCCTTTGGATATTTTTTTGTTGGGGCTGCTAAGGCTAATGTATACGAACAAATAACGAAAATTGGCAAGCTACATCGTCATAAAGCGGTTCAAGAATTTGAACAGAGCAGTATCGCTATATTCCATGGAAAAACACCTTAACACATACACTGCTGTCAGTCCTGTTTTAAATGCAATACCGTACAAAGTGACTGACACGGCAGCGAAAAGTTTAAACATTTACTGACTATTACAAAAATAAATTAAAGATTACAAAATATAATAGATACCAAATTGTCGTTTTAATTATTTATTACGCCCCATAGATACAACAATACACCATTTATGAACAAATATAATATGTACATATGTAACTTCAGTAGTTGACCATACAGGTTTCCATTTTTTTCTGCAACACAGATGTGTTGCAGAAAAATCAGCAAAGAATCAGCAACATGTGTCTTTTGTTTACTTCATTGTGCTCTATTCTTATTTAGGGATGTGAAAAAATAATCGATTTTCATATTAATTGATTATTTTTTTCTTATAATCGATTTTTCGAAGTCGATTTCTTTTATAATAAAAATCGATTTTTAATAAATCGATTTTTATGTAAATTACGCATTTCAATCGACTTTTGTAATCAGAGTCATCTGTGCGATGGATGTAAAAACGTGAAGTAAGTTCAATAACATGAATAAGTCAATCAAAAGACAGCGCCACCTTTATGTATCTCTATGTATGTAAAACAGTTTCGCTTTTCGTATGTTTTCAACAGGTTTCTTCCTCCGCTAGGAGTAAAAGTAATCTGTGGTTTTCTTTCTTTCTTTAGTTAGTGTAAACAATTATATATAAACAATAAAAATGTCTTGTGAAACGCGTAAAAGTGACTGACAGAAGTATTTTATAATGAAAAAATGATAGCGGCCAACACGTCAATAGGCCAAAATACTGAATTGGATCTATATATTGCGGCACCACTATCAAATCTCAAGACAGATGCCCTCAATATATGGAGAAGCTCTGAAGGAACTTTCCCTAAACTAACCGAATTGGCTTTTAAACACCTCTCAGTGATGGCCAGTTCCGCGCCAGCCGAAAGAATATTTTTGAAAGCGGGAAATATTGTCAGGGAAAAACGAAACCGTATTTTGGGAAAGAGACGAAGAAGAATTTAGGTGAAATGATTGTTTTTAAAGTCTTTAACTGAAAATTCATGGCAATATTTTTTTTACTTTTTTTGTTAACACAAGTTTAAAAAAAGATTTGTCTTGTATTTTAGTTTAGAGATCAAAGGGTTGTCGTTGGATTATTTATAATTATATTTTTATTTTATTTTCATTCTAATCCAATGTAAATGATGCTGAACATTAGTGGCATAATGATATTTAGACGTTTTGTTTGTTCCAACTTGGTTTAAAAAAAAACTATCGTTTACTAAAATTATGGTTTCTTAATGATTTCTTATATTTACGCGAAGACTACACATTAAATGAAATTAATTTTTACGGATTTGATCACGCTCAATTTAACTTTTTAATTCCTGACGTTTCGGGTGCTTCACAGCTCCCATGGTCACGGGGTAACTGACGTCTTTGACGCCAGATGTCATATTTAGCCTGGCTAAATTCAGTTTTTGAATATTAATTTTTGGTCCGATCTACGCAGAATGAGCTTACAGTATCTTGAAGTCTTACAGTGGGTATGCTTGGGTTTGGATTTAATTTTATTAATTATAGGATGCCAAGCAAATGGCAGCACCCATCCATCTTCTCTATTGAAATTAGGATGTTTTTTAATTTCGATAGCCTCGCGAATCATCCTTGGTAGGAATCGGTGTTCTTTTGCGAGGATTTGTGGTTCAACTATGACATAGGGACGTTAAACACCTCAGTCCCCTCTGTGACCATGCGTGCTGTAAAGCACCTGAAATGTCGGGAATTAAAAAGTTAAATTAAACGTGATAAAATTCGTAAAACTTAGTTTAATTTATCGTTTCTGTTTATTTTGGTTGTAATAAATTGTTAAATGGCACTGAACATTTGTGGCAGTAATTATTTTTAGTTTTTTATTATTCAAAGTTATATGTTAAAAAAATTGTTCTGTAGTTTATTTCTAAAACCAGAAGATTATTTTTCGAATAAAATATTTTTTTTCGCAAAAATCGATTATTTTTTTATAAAAAAAAAATCGATTTTTCTTAAATCGATTATTATCACAAAGCAAAAAATCGATTTTTTATTAATCGATTTTTTTCACTCAATGTCACATCCGTATTCTTATTACATTCGTATCTGTAATTATAGTTATGTGTATTTATTTGGTTGCTCATCGTATCACCACGTCAAAGTGTTTTGAGTTTTTCCTACTTTGTTGATTAATGATTTAAATTTTTTCTTTTTCTAGAACTGTGTATTACATTAATGATGGTACATAATTTGACTTATATTTGGCTCTTTCGAAGTAAGTATGTATGCCTTTATGCCTGCTACGGAACCTGGCTAGTTGCTCGTTGTACCCCTGATTTCTTTCTGCTGCTCTGGCACTCGAACATATTGTTAAACCACCGATGTGTTTGGGCCAGGCATAGCCCTGGACTTCCTCATACGATTCTTTTTTCTTTTATTTTATTTTTGATAAATCTTCTACAATTTATTGGTACTCTTCTTTTGATTTGCTTTAGATGTTTTCTTTGACTGTTTAAACGTATTTTTTTATATGTTTTACTACATCTTCTTTCTTGAATTTCAACCTGTGTTATTTAGTGAAGATGGGCCTCTCTGCCCTTTATCACTAAAACGTACAGTTTAGTGGCGGTGTAAAAATATCTACTACCCCATATTATCCCGTGGGTATCGTAAGAGGTGACAGAAGAAAACAAATTAGGAGATGGGCAACAGCGTCTTCCTAATAACGACTAAAATAAAAAAACTACGGTTACCAACTCGCTTGCCAGCGCGGAATCAATTGCAAATATCCTCCATAAGCGGCAATCTATGGTGGAGGCCTATGTAAAGCAGTGGAGATTAAATAGATCTAAATAACATGTCTTTCATATTATCGAAAAATATTTTATGGTTATCGCAAAAACGAGAACTCGAACGTCAACGTTTGTTCCCGGCGATTAGTTTATATTTTTTTTTTGTTTCTATTAATTTATAGTTTTTAAATATATATTTTTTCGAGCATATATCTACTGTTTTGAGAAATATGAGATTTGCATGAGAGCGAGCGGCCTATATTGGTAAACAAATCCGAAACAACACGACGTTATTATTGTAATTTTAACTTTAAAAAGAGGTTAATAGCAATAATGTTATTAAAATTACTTATAGAGTAACACGGATCACTGGCGTGGCGGATCGGAGGGAAGTAGCCATACGCAGGCGGTTCCCTCCATCAAAGTATAAGTTCGTACAATAAAACGAGTTGCAGCCAAGTATATATACACTGCTATATTCTTTTATAGTTCAATATCTAAACCATACAAAGGCGAGAGCGATTACGCGAGATATAGGCGGTGCGGTTGCTTCGTGACTTGCGAGTTTGTGAACCCCGTTCAACACAAGAGTGCATATGCTAGCCATAAAAGGCGGTAGATAGGAAACCGGGAAATGGGTTTTGCAAGAGGAGAATTATTAACAAATCTAATAAGCGTTAGGCGGTTGTTGCAAAGTGGCGCGAATATCTGCATCTGGGAAATACGTTATGGCAATTGGCTACTCTTCTCCGGTCTTTTCTGGTTAGCCCTTGGACCGTGTTGATTTTCGTACATAATGAAAGGAAAGGTAACACCATAATTTTTTAAATTTGACGTGACAGACCTCTTTTTGCAGCAGAAACACAGAACAATTCGGTGTATGATGTAAGACTGTGTGGTATAAGACCTTTGCCAGGCTGGTGCAACTTCCATAGTAAAAATTATATGTACTACAGGGGTCAAATTTTAATGACGGTTACTCTTTTTTATGCTTTTCGTGATATGTCTAATAACGACATTGTCAAATGAAATAGGTTCAAATGTCAAATCAAACAATTATATTTGTATATATTTTATTAATTAAGATTGCTTTTAATTTTGCTATAGGAGCCGTTGTTCATTTACAGAATTGTTAAGAAATTAAATATGCGTTATAAAACTTTCCAATTAAATGGTGCAAGAAGCGGAAAAAATGATAACAAGAAAAGGCTATTCGTAACAATATTTCCCTTAGATGATGAAAGGTATGTGGTGATTTCAACTTAAATAGTAATATGATATTCAACGCGAGTATATTTTTGGACTAGCCATCTATGTAGGACATGTTTTTATAGTGTACGATTATGTGCACAAATACAAACACACTATTTCCTAAATCTGATAGTTCGATGGTTTGGCAATCCGAAACGAACTATACTTAGAAACTACAAGTCAATTCTGACTGCTAACATTCTATTTGTTCAATAATAATGTGATTTTATTTATATTATTTTTTCAGATGCAAGCAATGGGTGAAATAGCTGGCACATGCACTAATTGAAAAGATTCACATGTTAAGACATATTTGTGACAAACATTGCATATGAACCCAACTAAAACGAACTGTTATTTCTTTAATGGACTTACTTTAAACTTCCACAATTTATGTGTATGTTAATTAGGTTTCATTTACATGTAGCAAAAGATAATATTCCTCTAAAGTCACATTTTGGCAAGAATTAGATTATATAACTAAATCATTATTTTATTCATCAATAAACATTAGCTATAATGAGCACTTATTTTGAAAGCGACAATTAATAAACAATCTCTGCGAATAGTATGTACATAGGTGCCTCTGTGAAGAAGCCTAGCGATTTGTACATAGTATTTGTTACACATAAAAGCAATTTAATCCAATCAGTATTAAAAACCCAATATTTTTACCCTTAAAAAAACTAACGTTGAAAACAAGTATCCAGACGCAGACTATTTACCTTACAGCATAGCAACAATTGTTCAGTGCGGGAAGGAAGCCTCGGTCCTGCAATGCGCAGCCAAACGCTTAGCCACTGCGCTACGGAGTCGTCATTTATTTTTTACTTAATTAATTACTAGTATAAAAGTGGGTTTTTTATTTTATATTTTTTTTATACATACTTTTGTACCTAATTGTAGAGATAGAGATATAAATACAAATTGCTGTGTGTAAAATAAATTGATTTCTTATCCTCATCGGCATTTTTACTCAATCCACACGTTAAAAATTTTATTTCTCTCTATATTCAGTATAGAGATCTAACTTTTCTTATGTAAAAATATCGATAAACAATATATCGATAAAAGTTATATCGATAAAATTATTCGAGGATAGACATTTACAGCACTATTGTAATTCGTCAATGTTGTCAGCTTTGTTTCTCAAAACTAGATGTCATATCTTGATGTTGGTAGAGTAACTTGGCGTAATTACATGCAATTATTTTTACTAAAGTCCCGCCTCTTAAACGTAGTGATTATATTCTCTTTGACCTTTGCCTGCCTTTATTGACAAATTGTAACAAAAAACAAAAATAACAACGAAACGAAAACCGAAAACTAATTAACTTTTAATGTAAATTGTAAACAAAAGTTAATAACGAATTCGAAAATACACTTAAAATAAAATAACAATTTAGAACTGTAAATACATTTTTATATTTTATCGTTAACCTAACATGAGCCCAAAAAAGAAAAAGCCAAAACTTACCGATAGAGGAACATCTAAGCGTGGAATTGATGCAGACGCTAGTTTTCATAAACGATCTAAATCCGAAAACTGCATGGTGGAAATGGACATACAAACATTGAAAAGGAAGAACTTCGTTAAAGCTTGTGAAAAAGTATCTTATAAAGCTTATCTAAACTATGCTAAAAGATTCAAGCTAATATATTTGCCAACATGCATGCATGGATTCAATTGCAAACATCAGAATATCAAAGATGGTGTAAGCTACATATAACACTAAATTTAATAATTCATAAGTGGTAAAACTTTAAAAAAAAATTGTATTACCTCTGCAGCTCAATTAGGCTCTACTGAGACGACTGGGAAAGGAATACGTTCTCACGGAATACCATCCTAGAACAGCAGGTTCTTGCTGCTTGCTGCTGTTTAGTATGATGCGTGTAAAGAACCGGAGACCTATTTTTACTGATAATAGCATTCCATCATAGTTCTCAGGGATGACAATTTGATTCCTAATTGATGTTTATTATGCATTCAAATCCTCAAGAATAGCCTTCTCCATAGCTCGCTAAGTGACTGAGCTTTCTCATATGGCCATTTTTTTAGAATATGGTTGACAAATGAGCATACAGTCCACCTGATGATAATTCGATGCTGTGGCCCATAGACATCTATATTTTATCCTAGATTAAGAATCAAAATGCAGATGTGTTGTCACCACTGAGGACAAAGATGGAATGCCTCATTTCCTGTTAAAAAGTTCTCTGATTCTCTACACTCACCATACGAAACAGCAGCATTAAGCTGTTATTTTACACTGGTATTCTGTGAGAGTGTGGTCATACCCCAGTGGAGCTGACCCATTCCTGCTATAGCCATAATATAGATGCAGAGTGGCTGTACCACATGAACAGTCCCAGATCCATAAGTCAATATTGGCAACTTACACTGGTTGTAAAATCATTTTGAAGTTTGAAGGTATTGCTGACGAGAAGATGTATCGTAATCTCTCATGTTATTTAATATGCTCACATCATCAAGAAGGTCCCAATAAATTCACATATTATGATGGGCAACTATAGAACCCTACCTCTACCTTGTGCTTGGCCAGCACACACTTGGCTGTTTATTTAGCTCTAATATATTTTTTGAATATGCAAAAAGGGTTAGCAAGTGGGGGAGTCATGTAGGCCATGGCCGCAGGTACCATTTATTAGGAGGCAGCATTTTGGGAATAAAAGTAAGCTCCCCACCTTATCTTTTTTAAATTATGTCAGTAAAAATCTGAAAATTAACTGATGACTGATTAAAATATTAAAATGAGATTTTAATATTTTCTTCATTATATTGTTTTATTCATTTTTATATATTTACAAAAGAATAATATAGTTCAAAAATAGAGAGGGTCAACCATATTGGTTGTAAAAAAAACCAATGGATATGTAAAAAAATGTTCCCTCAAACACAAATTGAAATGTAAATATTTAAAGGAAAAAGTAATGTTTATTTTTCTATTTCAGCTTAATTTAAAACAGATGCCATCATATGCTGAAGAATCATTTAAAATAGAAATGAAGACAAACATGTGGTGTGAAGCTTTGGAAGTCTGCTTTTTGTGTATAACCCCTACTCAATATTTATCAGCAAATGTTCTGATAAATGTAGTAGAAATAATGTTGGTAAATATATTATTAATTGCTTTTTCTTACTATTGTTATCAGTTGTTATCATTTAGTTTAATAATACCTAACATAATTTAGTCATTACAAAACTAGGCAACATAAATTAACAAAAAGGAAGTTAAAATGAGGAAAATTATAAACAAAGATATATTTTTATTTATTTATTTAATGGACATCAATAACCATACAGGTAATTTATCAATTTCAGAATGCTCATGGAGATCCTGAAGCTGAATTTACGATATCATACTTATTAGAAAAATGTCAACAAATTTTATCGCAAAACTTTAGTACACATCCTCCATGTCTTGCAAAGTCAATTAGAAAATGTTACAAAAACTTCCTGACATCCCCAATGGACTTGAAAGAAAACACATTTACTAATAGAGCAGAATTTGATTGTAATAAAGGTACTGTCAAGTATTGTATGAATAGACTGGAATATGAAATCAGTTCTGAGAGCAAGGATGAGGCTTTAGTTGATAAATATGAAAACATTCCAGAGGAAATGAAGGAAAGTGTCAAAGGTTTACACTGGCAAAAAGAAAAGTTTGAAATATTTGAAGCATTGGAAAGAACTGACAGAATCAAAAGGCTAATGGCAGTTCTAGAGAGTATTGTCGAATTACTACAGTTTGACTTAGCTATATGGCATTCTCGGTAAGACATGATATTAAAAACTGTTATCTTACAAATTTAAGATGTAATCACAAAGATTGTAAAAAAAAAATATTAGAATAGGCTTTAAGTTACTCTCAAATAATATTCTGAAAGTCATTTTGCTACGATTTTATTATGTTTAATTTACTTACTCTATGTATTTCTATATGTGGTAGATCCATACTGCAGCTATATTAGTAGTATAGTTGTAGCACGAATTGGTTGGCTCGACTGGGGAAGGACCACGCTCTCACAGCATACCAGCATTAAATAGCAGCTTTACACTGCTGTGTTTTGTATGTAATATAGCTGCAGCATGGCTCTATCACGTATTAAAGCATGCATCAAGTGCATAGTGAGAATAAAAGTCATCAAGATTAGTTTCATGCAATGTGTAGTTTTAGTGTAAAGATAAGAAATCATAACAATGCTATTATAAAATGTTACATTCAACCTAAGCCATGTTTTTTTATTTAACATGCAAGTAAACATGCAACACCAATTGTGTGTACATTGAGAAAGGTACTTGTTAATTTACATAATACATGTGCCTAAAATCAGATTCTGTGAAATTTGTAAATGTTGTTTAGATGAAGGTCAACCCTATATTTTTAATTATCTATGGCAGTCTAATTGTCTGTATCACACTATATGACTATCTTTGTCCAGATATTCTATTTTTTTAAATCCTTATTGTATTTGCTTAGAAAAAAAAGGATATAAAAATGTCGGACTTAATGTCTCTTGTCCTATAAATCTTCTTTCAACTGACATTTAGTTAGTTTGCGTCAATAAATTCATATAGATTTTAATAACTCAAATAACATAATATAACTTTAATGTTTATCAATATTAGCATACTAATGTGGTTTAACAAACTGCAAATATCTTTTGCTCTCATTGATTTGTCATTATTGTAATAGGAAATTTAAAATAAAGCTTTGTACTATTTATTACACATGATCACATATTTACTCTGATATTGAATAGTGAATCAAAACTGCTACATTGGAGAAAAAGAATTTCATTCTTTAATCTGAAATAACTCACTGCTGGACATGACCCCTCTGATTGTAAGGACATTTGCCATACTCACTCATTATTTGATACTACACCCTATCATAATGCCGGCATTTTATTTCTGGCATACGTGAGATGATTATTCTCCAGTCTGAAAGACCATGAGGACTTTCTGGCACCACCCAACATTTTATTGTACCTATGCATAGAACACTTACTCCTCATCTATGGGATGAGCTGTATTATATCCAGCACATAATTATATGAAAAGTAAAATGTATATGAAAAGTCACTTCATTTCTCTAATGGCTGTAGAAGAGGTGTTTGACAAGCAGTAAAATTAAAAATTGTGTAGAACCAACTTCAATATTATAGGTAAATAAAATAAGAACATCATCAATATAGTAGAAGTCAATCAAATATGCATTATTAAAGATAACTCAAAAACTACTGGTCAGACCTTGATCAAATTTATATGGGACCACATGAGAAACACCAGCTTTCTAATAAAAAAGAATCATCAAAATCGGTTCACTCAGAAAAAAGTTCCGAGGTAACACATTTAAAAAAATACAGTTGAATTGAGAACCTCCTCTTTTTTGAAGTCGGTTGAAAAGGGATTACAATAGTATACAATAGTAAATCTTGCTGTTTTATTCAGTGCTACTGTTTCACTGTTTCAGATACAGTAACAATTTGAGTTGTCATATTATGAGATCACACAGGCCCCTAATGGCTTTTGTTCTATGGTCAGACAATGTACTATACACTGGCGCTGTGAATAATAACTGCAGACAGATTCTTAGAATATTTGTTTATATGGTACATCTTCAATATCCAGAAGCACACATTAGAATTATGACTGTAAGCTAATTAATTATTATAATTAGAATTTATTTATTATGTACTTGCTGTTTTTATTCTAGAGATAAACTGTGTTGTTTCAGATATGGCTTAACACAATAGTACAAACATTTTATATTTGTGAAAATGGCTCTAACAGTGACTTTCCCAATACAGGAAAATATTGCACGGCCTTTGCTAAAGAGTTTTATAAAATTATTTCAGGTATTTGTAATATTATTCTTATTTATAAAAATCTCGTTTATCGTGTTCTATTAAATAAGGTACGTTGGGGTAATACCGGACGGATTTTCGAATAGTTGGTAGAGTCTGCCAAAAACTTTAATTTCTCGACATTCGTATACGTCAGATTTATGGAACATGGAGCAAACCGTTAATCGTTAAACGTAGTTTAGCTCTGAGAATCTTTTGCTTGTGTAAACTCAACGGTTTCTGCTTTAAAGGTGTGCGAAAACTAGACATACTTTTTTATATGCATAATGAAAAATTGGCCATTAAGGGGTAACACCGGACTTAAATTTAAAACCACTTCTACTGCTTAGAGAAAAAAGTTTTTAAAAGAGATTTGTCCTAACTTTAACGCTCAAAAACATATTTCAATATGATCTATAAATTACTAGAAACAAATGTTCCAAACGATTTTCTCTTTTTTTGTTTCTCGCCATCCGATCTTATTTCTGATATAAAGAAATTGTAATTTTATGTTTCTCAAACTTTGTTATGACATAAGATGGAATTACTTAATATAAGAGAAAGATCGGAAGCATTTGATTTTATATGGGAAAAAAAATAACAGTAAGGACTGGCGAAATGCCCTGGGATAATGCAGGAGTTAAGGAAGATATAAATATTTTAACAAAGCGGCATTTATTATTATAAATTATTTTTTAAATAATTATTATAAATTAAATTTTGATTTGTAATAGAGGATAGATATAGATGTCTATGGGCCGCAGCAATCACTTAACATCAGGTGGACTGTGTGCTCCTTTGTCACCCTTATCCTATAAAAAAAATGTATTTTAATGTGTACTTAAAAGTAATAAAACCATCGTATTGTTTTATTACTTTTAAATATACAGACTTGCTAACGAGACTGAGTCCCATAGTCACTTGAGTAATCAACGAAAAAATATACACGACCAATGAAAGTTTAACAACCACTGCCATATTTGTAACAGGCAAAGATCGGATAATATTCATCCGATCTTCACTCACGAGGGGAAACATCGGATCTCGGCCTACAGTGATCTTACCCCTGCATGGACCAGCTTTATTTAGCTATAACTTCATAAAAATTAGTATCCACACAAAATAATAACAAAAGAAGCCATATTCTCGCTAAAAATCGTAAATAAAAGTGATAGGGAAAGATCGGATGGACAAAAATAATACAAAAATTACATTGTTTTATAAAATGCAACGCAGCACAGGTCCCACTTGCCAGAGTGACTGGCGCGAACTGAGGGTCGGGGCAGGATGAAATGGCGTCGTGTATTGTTAGCTTTTCAAAATATAGCATAATTCGCCGGGAATTTGAATCCTACGGTCTTGCCCCATCACCGATCTTACCCCAACGTACCTTATACATAATTATATAACAACTCATAACAGTAGGCATTTGCTTAAATTATAGGCTTTAGTTAAAATGCCTTAATAGACTTTAGCTATAAAGTAGTAAAATACTTTTTCAATTTCTATGTCAACAGAATAATCATTAAATCAATGGGATATTGCATAAAGCATAACTTTGTGAGACCTTATAGTGTAATTGCTAATCTTATCAATGCGGGGCCACGAGTTCACATATGGAATATGTGTTTGTTTAGCCTACACATATTTATTCTAGTTCAGGAAGGTTGTCTGTAGGCAATTTATGTTTGTAAAATGCCGCCACTATAGGAAGGTGCACTACACACCAGAATTTTTCCCTGATCCATACTTATAAAACTACAAGCAATATTATATACAGTCAATAAGATTTTAATAATCAACTTTGTCAAATCAAAAGAACGAATTTACCTAATATAATCTTATTAAATTCTAAATTCTTAATCTAATATAATTTTTAACATTGATGAAAATTTAATTTTTACCCTTTTGTGTTTTCTCGGATTATTTAATAAATCAATTATAGTGATGCATTTCATTGAAAATTGTTTAATTCTATTTCAGGTGTGCCTCAAGTGTCTATAAACAAAATATTGCAAAGAATACAGCCAACTTATATGCAGTATCTTATAGGAATTCAACATATACAATCAGTATTATTAACAGATGAAGAAAATATTATAAAAATTATCATTGATTTTGTTGAAAATTCACAGTGGGAAAATTATGAAGAGAGTAGTGGCACAATTGAAATTGTCAAAAACACTGCTTGGAAGCAAAGGAGAGTCAAAAAAGTTGCAAGTTTTTTATCAAAGGTAATACATAAAGCACAGAACGCAAATTGCTTAGATAGTAAAAACCAAGATCTATTCCCTAAATTTGATCCAAAGGACATTGATAACACCACTGCACTTAAACAAAATGATATAGTTTCAACTTTATATTTAACATTAGATTCTTATTTGGATGCATTTAGTGTACAGAATGTCCAAGAAACATTAGATAGACTTAATGAACAGTTGCTTCAAAAAGGATTTATGGAAGAAGATATCACGGATTCCATATCTGAATATAGTTCATACTCTGTTACAGAACATTTTATAAAAAAATATCGTTCTATGTATCAAATGTTGAAAGAGCTGATGTTAGCACTACAAAAACTAAAAAACAATGAACAACTACCTGATGTACTAAAAGTGTTTGAGAATATTGGTCTACTTGAACTGTAAATAATTGATTTTCATTAATAGATCATGTGTTGTTATAATATAAATTTATTTTAGAACAAAACTATTGAAACATTATTTTTATTTGGTATAAAGGAGTAACTACATTTATTTAGCTCCATTCGCGTTTTGATCATTCCGCTTCTATCAGCCGCGTGCAGCATTGTAAGATTGTAAAAGGCCATCATAGCATGCCATCTCTGCTGAAATGCTTCGATATGCTGCGTTCAGTACTAAGTAACTGAGAAGTTATTATATCCTCATGGTAAACTAAATTTCATTTGGTATTGCACTCAACATCGACAGATCCATGTGCGATGTTATTATCGTTACGCTTCTTTCAAAAGAAATGGAAAAATTGTAACGTAATACATGTAAACTACAGTGGGCCCGACCCCCTTTACAGAAACAGAATATACGCAACATTGATACCCAAATTAAAAGAAAACAATATTAAATTTAAAGAGCATTTTAAGATGAATATTCAAAAATTTTACGAAATTGCAGAGCTATTGCGACCAGAGTACAAAAGCAAAATACAAAATAATTTCTGTTTACACATTCTCTCAATGATTGTATGCGAGATGATTGTGAATCAAATGTATCAACCAATGCAAGTCGCAACTTATCATCGAGGACAGCCCGCGTACAGCGCTGAACGCAACGGAACAACACTGAAAGTGGCAGAACAGCGGTCAAGTGGAAGGAGCTGGAACGGCTCCCCAGTTCCAGCTCCTTCCACTTGACCGCATCCAGCGCAGAGCGGCTCGAATCGTCGACGACCGAGTCCTTTCCGATCGGCTCGATTCAATGGCACTGCGAAGAGATGTTACATCCCTTTGCATTTTCTTTCGCATCTACCATGGGGAGTGCTCTGAGGAATTGTTCGGATTAATCCCAGCCGCCAAATTTCACGAACGCACATCGCGGCAGAACTCCCGATACCATCCACACCATCTGGATGATTGGCGGTCCACCACTGTGCGATTTAGAAGATGTTTTCTTCCTCGCACGACTTCCTTGTGGAATCGATTACCATCAGCGATTTTTTCGGACCGATACGACTTAGGGACCTTCAAGAAAAGAGCGTAATCCTTTTTAAAAGGCCGGCAACGCATCTGCAATTCCCTCCTAGTGTTGCAGTTGTTCATGGGCGGCGGTAGGCACTTACCATCAGGTGAGTCGCATGCTGCTCATTTGCCCCCTCTACTATAAAAAAAAAAAGTTTTTACCAGGAAGATGCTGTTGCCCATCTCCTGTTTAATTTCCTTCTGTCACCTTTTACAACAGCCACTTGATGTTTTTGTGGTATTGGATTCTCTTAAGCCACCACTATATGGTAATATCGCTGTTATTAATGGATTATGAAATCAGGTAGTTTGTTCAAAAAGAGTGTCTACTAAATATCTTTATATGTAAAAGTTATGTACCACATTGTTTGTCCACAAGGAACTCTTTAAACTACTGAACTGCTTTCAATGAAATTTCTTAAATGACCATTTTTATCCAAATAAGTGACCCTCAATATTTTTTATTGTGAACTCAAGTATTTTTTTCTATGATGAAGGGTCGTCAGAACAGGCTGAACGACATCTGCCCTCGTAGAAAAAAAGTAATACATGGATTAAGTAATTATGTATATTTATTTATTACTATGATATAAAAATGAAAGGTGACATAACAAAATATATTAAACTACTTAATAAATCAATATTGTTTGTAATATATACAGTTTTATTAATTTTGTGGTGAACAGGTGTAATATGTCTAAATTAAACCAAATAATAATAATATTTAATATTTAGGCAAAAAGTGGCCCCTAGCTTTCTTTGTATGCTTAGCTTTTTCAATATCGACATCAGGGTATTCTGCCTTTAACTTTTCCAAATCCATATTTGGAAAGCGTTTCAGGAGATGTTGAACATGATTGAAATTTCTATTGCGAGCTCTTCTTGTTTCATTATATTGTTTTTCCTTATATAACCGATAAAACTTCTTTACTGCAAGACTGTTAATATATCCATGTTCTAAATAAGGTCTAACCCAACGACTGTTCATAAATTGTGGTATGTGGTACTCTTGTTTCTTATATTTTTCAGGTAAACCAAACATATTCACTACATCTTCAACAGGGCGTTCTCCAGTCTCACCTGTTTCTAGCTTGTAATATGCAATATTACGTTCTCTTATTACAGTTTCAATATTGTTCATTGACTCTTGCACCTTATCAATTCTTTCAGGATTAGGAAACAGTCGCACTTTTTCGTAGCATTCATGTTCCATAGTATAAAGCATATTTCGTTCTTTTAGTAATATATACCATAGTTTATGTAAATCGACATTGGATTTTATTCTTAATTCATCCAATTTCCAAGCTCTTCCAACTCGTATGTTCGTTTCATTCCAATTTTTCTTAATGTCGAAAAATTCCATCAAATCACTGTTAGAAGGAGTTGTATGAAAGCCTTTTGTAATAACTGACGAAGCGCACATACTCGTTACATTTTTCGTACGATAACAGAAGCCAGAGGCATACTTTAAAACATTTTTTACTAAAGAAAAATTCATTTTGTTTATTTTTTATTTCAATTATTTATATTAAACCTCGAAGGTACCATGATAACCTCACTTTTTATCTATTCTATAGTATATCTTTTGTTTGTTACGATTCACCAATGAATACAGGCAAAAGTCTTTGACCATACAGCCGGGTCTAATTAGTATTTTATTTACAAGACAATTTTGTGCTGGATGCGAACTTTTTAGAAGGTATTTACAATAGCTTAATCCAACAGACAGTTGATGATAATTATATCTCAGGTACTTAGCGGATTTAATTAAAAAGCCTGATATTTATAATATCACCATCGAACCAGTTATTACATGGTTTCCTATAATAATTCACACCAGCAGACATTCAGTATACAAAATCGCACTATATTTACATATCAAAATCTACTTTTTATTACGAAACAGGAGCAGCAATCTGCTGACGGAAGTTTCCACCAAAATGTGAAAACATCTTCAAAATCGTTGTAATCTAAAACTCGATGAAACGAAAACGTGACACTAAAGAGAAACAAACATATACATCATATTTATGATTCAGCCTGCCAGAGAATGAGATGGTACAGTATACAGTGTTTTTCTGAATGTTTCACTTCTGCTGCTTACTGTGTATGAAAAATACACGTCTTTTTTTTTTTAAATAAATATAGTTCAGTCTTTTTAAATACCATTTTTTTAAAACAAAATAAGAGACGTCCACTTGCACTCCACTGTCGTCTGCCGGTACGATATCAGTCATCTATAAAAAGGTTGTTTACAGTACTTCGTGAAAGTTAAAAATTCAATAATTGCACTCTTACATGTGATTTTATTTATTTGATAATTTCATTAATTTTTTAAACTGTTTAGTTTAACAGTTAAAGTTCATATCAACCATCTTTAAAGCACCGCATAAAAGGAGACCGAAATAATAGGAAACACAATTTTTTTTTAAATATTAGCAATGTTATTAACATTACTTAAACTCACTTTCAGCACTATTGGTTAGTATAAAAATAAAACATGCATGTCATTCGAACCGGTAACATTTCAAGGTCGCTGTCCGCACACTGCCATTAGGCTATAGTCGCATACTACACTATATTCTGTCTCATTCTCTCGCAGGCTAAATCCTATAGATGTATACAATGACGGCATCCACGACTTTTTAGAAAAAATATATATATGACAGATTTCATAGCGGGGAAGGTAATTTGTTCGGAAAATGTAAAAGTTATCGTTTCTTTCTGTACTATTAGCTATATTTTATATTAATAACATTAAAAATAAATAAACCAACCACGGAATATTAATAAAAGTAGAAAAATTAAAAAAAAAGCTAAGAATGTGCAAAAACTTAAAGAGCAAACTACTGACGCATTCTTTTTTTTATAGAAGAGGGGGCAAACGAGCATGCGACTCACCTGATGGTAAGTGATTACCACCGCCCATGAACAACCGCAACACCAGGGGAATTGCAGATGCGTTGCCGGACTTTTAGAAATTTGTAAGCTCTTTTCTTGAAGGTCCCTAAGTCGTATCGTGATAAACAATTCCACTGAGAAGTTGTATGAGGAAGAAAAGTCCTAGTAAAACACACAGTTGTGGACCGCCAAGCATCCAGAGCATTGTATTGTGTATTAATATAATAGTCTAGAAACTGATAAACTTCTATTAAAAACAACTTCTCAATTAAATTACAAGCTGTAACAAAATACTTTATCTCAGTGTCAACTAGTGACATCTGGTGAGCAGATAATTATTAGACCTCATTTTCTCTGTTTAGTGTCACTTTCGTTTCAACCAGTTTCAAATCACAAAAAGTTTTCAGTAAACGTAGTGATTATATTCTCTTTGGTTTTCACTTCAAAAAATATCGATCAAAGAGTATATAATCACTATTCTCGATATAGAGTACTAATGTATTCTCGATCCTAGTTATTCGGTGTGTCAGTGACTTGGCTGAAAGCATTGTAGTTAATGCCATAATCTTTTTTTTAAACAGTCTGGAATGACGAAAAGCATATAGTGATGCGACTTTACGACGGCTGTGATACTCGAGTCATTCAATCTTTCGTTAGAGAAAGGTATTGTTCTGTGCATTCGATTCAATGCTAGAGTTTAGTTGGGATTTCACCAAAGTCACCCGAGTCATTTGGAAATTATTTGCTAGATTTATGTTGATATCTGGATCCACCTTATCAGCATTAAATCATAATATGAGTTAGAGTGATTTTTAATGCATCAATACAGACGTTTTTTTTTTTAAACTATTTTTTTTTTCTTTTGTAAAAAACGTTACCCCCACACTAGGATTTTCTCCTGTATCGTGGAGGCAGTTTACAAACACAAATTTCACAAGGACAAACATCCAGACCCGGAACAATCATTTGTAGGCCATACAAATACTTGTTCCGTGCGGGATTCGAACCCGCGCCCCCCAGCGCAGCAACTCATTGCTAAGCCACTGCGCCACGGAGCCGTCGAACTATTACTATTTATATGAACTAAATATTTAAAAAAATCAAATTATATAGAATTTAATTTAAATTTTATTATTATTTGGATTTTAAATGTAAAAAATATTATTTTAAAAGTTTTACAGTTATTTTTCATTGACTACGTAATTTGTATAATGAACGTGGTACACTCGTGTCAATAGTAACAGAAGCAGAAACTTTTTTATCCAATATATATTATAAATAATAATTATTGAAAGTTACTCTTTTGTTTAATTATCACTGGTTCGAAAAAAAACCTATGTCCTGGGAAGAACCAGCAAGAAACCTAGTGGAACTTTTTTTTAAAAATAACAGCTTACAATCATGTATGTTACACAATTAACCACATAAAACAATTAGAAATAGATTGGTAATGATCACCTCATTCCCATGGGTTATTATCATCCATAAATTCCTTAATATTATAATAACCCTTTTTCTTCAAACTTGGTTTAATAAAGATTTTGAACTTTGAGCAGGTCAAATAGAATGAATTACTGACTCGATGGTAAGCAATAGAAAACCACGTCATGAATTACTGTTCTACACTGCTCAAAAATAGAGCATTTAAGTAAGCCAAATTAAATATTAAGGCTATTTAATAGGTCAGGAGCCATAAATTGCTTCATAACCTTCACAGAAATGAGAAGAGGCCTGTACACATCTACGGGCCACATATTATACTGTAACTGTAGGTAATATTCTATTGTAGAACAGGAAATCACGTAGAACACGTTAAAATATCGTTAGTTGTTCTTGTTATTTTTCAGATTTCTTCGTTATGGATATCCAATCAGAAAAATTTCTAGCATAGTACCTTAAATATAGTTATCAATTCTCACGAAAACTTAACAGTTGACAGACAATTACCAACGCAATTACCAAAAGTTATCGCTTTTAGGTTGTGGTGTGCGCGCGCATCATAACAACTTCATGGTGTCGATTTTAGATGTCGGTGTGTGCGCGCATCGTAAAAATTAATTCTGATAATTTTTCTCAAACGCGCCAAAAGAAGTATAACTTCAATAAAATAACTTTAACATAATTTAATAGCTTACTAAGTTGGGGTGTCAATTCTTCTCTACTATGACTTAGCATCTACTTCAGAAGTATTAAAATAAATGAAGTGGAAATTATGTATGTAGGTAAACTTATTATTCTTTTTAGTTTTTGAAGTGAGGTTTATTATTTTTTTAAGTCTCAATAAATGGAAACTCAGTCACTCAGCAAGCAATAGATGCGGCCATGCTCGTTAGTGTTTCGAAGTCTGGCGATTAAAAAAATTTTACTCTTTTCAAAGTTTAAATATTTATCACTATGAATGTACAAAGTTTACAACGAGGAACGAGTTTTACAAAATCGTTCGAAACATTCGATTAATGACGATTCGAGTCGCATTACTAGCTTACAATGTGCCATA
This sequence comes from Parnassius mnemosyne, assembly GCA_963668995.1. Classification (NCBI taxonomy): domain Eukaryota; kingdom Metazoa; phylum Arthropoda; class Insecta; order Lepidoptera; family Papilionidae; genus Parnassius; species Parnassius mnemosyne. The sequence goes on from CAVLGL010000159.1 coordinate 37,799,278, forward strand.
GTCATCAGAAGTTGATCAGTGTTTTGCTTAGAATTTTTCTATATAAAGTTATTACATAGTGGTAGAAGAAAATTTGTGGTAGGTGCTGTTTCTGTAATAACATGTTAAATTTGAGTTTTCGTGAAAGTGTGACTGTGTTTGACAAAGTGTTTTAAAATGTTGTGATACATTCTACTTGATCCTGTCGTCAAAATACACTACAAGGTACCATAACTACTGTTTGTGTTTACTACTATTTATATTGCTACTAGGAATATGGACCTGTGTTATGAAGTTATTCCAAATTTTATTATGGAGTAACCGTATTGAACAGTTGGACGTATTTCACTTTGAAATACGTATTCAACAACCGGGTTATATTAACCCTGACATAAGTAGTTTGAGAATAAGTTTGTTATGAAATTTCCTCACTCATAACTTTTTGTTTTGATTTCTAGTTTTATTTATAAAATGTTTTTACAAACAAATCGTATTATATTATATTTAATGTCTTATATGGTTTAAAACAGAAACACAGTACTACAGATTTTTAATAGTAATTTTACATTTTATCTTATTAACTTAGTCTTTTAAATGTCACGTTTTTTTCTCGGTCACATATTGAATTGGGATACTGCAGATTGCCCTGGCAGACAATAAACATGCAAACTTTTGTAATAGAATTTTCTTATTGTGTTATTAATATGTCAAATATATTTTGAGACCTTTTTTAAATAAAATTTTCTGGCTATAGCTGTCTTAATAAAACACTACTACTACCTTTTGGAATATTTTAGAATTGTTTCTGGTTTTTCCATGTGTGGTTGTTGTAAGAGGTGACTTGGGGGAAATGCTTGAGAGATATATCAGATTTTGTAATCTGGTCTAAATACAATTTTATGTTTTACCATTTTGTATTTAGACCAGATTTAGCACAGCCAGACCAGCGAAGGAAAGTAAAAAGGTTTAAAACATCTGGAATGCAATTGCCAATTTGCATGATAAGGATTGCAATTAAGGTAAAATGTATATTATTATAAATATACATATACTGGTATTTTTCAACCCTTGGAAAGTCCACTGTTATATACATAAATAATGTAACATATATAAATAAATAATGTTTACATCCAAACTGAAACCCAGCACTACCGCAATGTTTCTCTTCTTCTTCACTGATAATTAATCATTATTAGGGTTCCATACCTCAAAAGGAAAAACAGAACCTTAATTGAATCACTTTGTTGTCTGTTTGCCTGTCTATCAAGACTCATATATATTATTAATATTTTCTGAGAAACTGGTTCAGCTATCAAGTTGAAATTAATATCAAATATTAAAGTCTATGGACCCTTGCAGTTGTAAAAGGTTCAAGTTTCTAAGTCAAGGCAATTAAAATATATGGCTTACGGGTTGCGATAATCGCAACTCACACAGAATATCTATAGGGGAGGTTTCCTATGATCAAAGATCATGAAATTCAGCAAGAAGCATAGTCTCACTGCACAAGTAAAGGAAACATTTCGAAAACTGTAAATTCATCATTATATCACTTAAAATATTTTGTGCATTTATGAACATGCACAAGGACTATCAACCGTGATGTAGATCAATGTACATTAAGAACATTTTTTCCAGTGCAAAGTTAAGTTTGTCCTTAAATCCATGTTATCTTTGTTAAAGCAGTGGATATTTTTGGGATATGTCATAACAAGTATCTCGGTTTGGAACAGTGGTATTGGAAGAGTGGGGTCGGGGGGGGGGGGGGGGGCTTGGCCTTTGATGGCGTATTTCTGAGGGTGACATGTTGGAAATGAAAGAACTCTGCATTATCTTATTAAATGATATTAGTAAAAATCTCAGAATCTCCAAAATCATCTGTTACTGAATACTTGATATCACAATCACTGTAGCATTGCAAGTTTAGAAAAAAAAATCTGCACACTTGCCAAGGGTATGATAACTATGAAAAATAAATCATTGTTTGAATAAAATACAGAAACTATAGAAGACATTTATAATTGCATTTATGATACTTAAAAAATGGGGAATGGGAGTGACGGGTGGCATTTTTGGCTATAGTGGCCCTGTACACCAACAGCTTCCCATTCTATGCTGTGACTATATTATTAGCTGTATCTTCAATTTCATAGCCTCAAACATATATCATATACAGATTATACTAATATAATATGGTGTCAAATTGTGTATTCAATATAATCATCATCATCAAGGTGGTGGTGAGATATGTATGGATGAAATAATGCAGGCAATGAAAATAATTAAGACAGGTATACCAGCAGCTGGTATGATAAAGTATTATTAGAAATGCAAAGGGCTGGAGAAAGAGTGGTGGCAAGAGTGCTATACAGTTTTTATTATGCTAGGAACTTAAGCAAGTACCAGGAGATTGATGCAAAGCCCTCTGTATCTGGGGAAAAGGATCACAGCTGAACAACTGGAGAATTAGCCCATTTAGTATTGTCAGAAAATTATGTTAAAGTGTAGATTTAAAATTTATAGAAGAAACAAGGAAAAATTTATGATTTGTCAGTCGGATTTAGAAAAGTGATGGGAGATGGGATGTTCTGATCAGGTCTAGTTGTTTGTCCAAATTGGCAATATATTGAAGATGGGCAGTGGGCACAATTAAGAGTACTTACCCTTAACAGACCAGTTTGTAAGCAAAGATAATTATGTTTTCTTATAGAATAAGGTAACAAACGAGCACACAGTCCACACGATGATAAGTGGATGCTGTGACCCATAGACATCTACATTTCTCCTCGATTAAGAATCAAAATGCAGATGCATTGTCATCCCTGAGGACTAAGATGGAATGTCTCATTTACAGTAAAAAGGGTCTCCGGTTCTCTACACTCACCATCCGCAACACAGCAGCATTAAGCTACTATTTTACGCTGGTATTCTGTGGGAGTGTGATCCTACCCCAGTTGAGCTGACCCATTGGTGCTACAACTAACATAATATAGCTGAAGTGTGGCTTTACATACAAAAAATTAATGTAAAAGAAGTGAGTAAGGATTGTCAGGATCGCACCATATGGAAGTCTGTAGTCTCTGCCTGCCTGGATGAAAGGCATAAAATTTTATGTCATGATATATTATATCATCATCATCATCAGCCCGTAAAATTCCATAAATGTACATGAGCCTCTCCCAGTGTAGAGTTCATTTACAGGTGGATTGATATTTGCAGTACCAGATGTCATTTCTGGTGATGGACGCCTGGTGTAAACCTCAATCTATAAATTCAATTTCTACAAAAACATATAAGAATTACCACTAACAACACCCCCGGACAAGTCAGGTGACGGATTCTATTACATATTACATATATTAAATACTAGCTGTTCCCCGCGACTTCGTTCGCGTGTTAGGGTTTTTATGTTTCTGCGCGGAACCCTGATTCTTTTCTAAAATAAAAGTAGCCTATGTTACTCCTTATGAAATCAGCTATCTGCCAGTGAAAGTCCCGTCAAAATCGGTCCAGCCGTTTCGGAGATTACACGGAACAAACAGACAGACAGACAGACAAAAATTTTAAAAATTGTATTTTAGTTACTTATAGGTATCGTATTAACTTTCATGCATTATGCATGAAATGCATTTAGTAAAAAACTGTAATTTTGACATTACAAACAGACACTTCAATTTTATTTATTTGTATAGATAATAACATGTTGTTTATTATATTATGACTTACCATGTAATGAAGTCGTTTTAAATAAGTAAATATTATACTCTGGTTAATAACTAAAGAACCACTACTCAAGAGTTTTGGCGGGAAATTGACCGGCGGCGGTTTGCTGCTCCTGTATTATTGTTTAAATAATGGTTTGAAGTGGACTTTGATATGTAAAACTGTTGCGATTTTGTGTATTAAGTGTCTACGCATGTGAACTATTAGTGGAAACAGTGAAACAAGTGCTCTGATGGTGATGGATTCTCAAGATAAGCTGTTTGTTTGCATAGGCACCTTTAGATACCATCGCCAACTATCAGCTGTCTGCTGGATCAAGTTGCCGCCAAAATCTCCCAAGAACTGCACAATGTGACGCATCAACATATTGTGAAGCAGTATACTATGAAGGAGTGGGGAAATTACAATAAACCGAATAAAAATACTTAAGACTTGGCCTAAAGGTAAAAAAAAAAAAACCACTACTCAAGGATATAATAAAAAAATAAGTTCAAATTTTGAAAATGGAACTCTGCCAATATTTTTGTGTAGGTATGTATTTTATTAATTTGTCATTTGTTTACGATTTGGCGGCAAATTGAAAATTTTCTTTGTCACGTGATCACGTCAGCATGAATTTAACGCGGGATATTTTTCGTACAATTATTTTTTATGACTTTCGATGTCATTTAAGTCAACAAGAAAGTTATGATAGATTTCGGTTGCCCTTTCAAGATGAAGCCCCATTTCGTGCCACTGTTTACAACTGGTTTAATGAGTTTAAACGTGGTCGCACTAATCTCACCGATGATCTGCGTGAGGGACCGCCTTCTACGGCGACGACTGACGATAACATCAGTGTTGTGCGGCGTGTGATAGAGACTGACAAAAGAGTGACGTATCAGCAGATTCGGACAAGCTTAGGAATCGGTATGAGTCAAGTACACAATATCCTCCATGAACATTTAGCGGTCAGGAAGCTTTGTGCCCTGTGGGTACCTCATAATTTAACAGAGGCCTATAAACTCCGTCGTGTTAATTGGTGTCGTGAAATGGTTCAAAGATTTAACGGAGGTGACTCAAATGCTGTGTTCGACATACTTACGGGTGACGAATGCTGGATTTATTGTTATGATCCTGAAACTAAGAGACAGTCTGCTGTCTGGGTGTTTCCTTCCGAGGAGTTGCCAACTAAAGTGAAGAGAGGTCGAAGCGTGGGAAAAAAGATGGTGGCCTCGGTCTTCGGAAGGACAGGTCATCACAAAATATAAAACTAAACTTGCTAGTTTGTTCAGTTTTTGATTTTTTAAGAACTTTCAGTGTCACCTTGGTATATGTATATCCTATCGTTTTGTCAGCGCAAGCAAATAAATCGTTATCAGTATGAGCCAAATAAGAAAAAAAACATTAATACTTAAGAGTTAGAAAATTTTGTCGTACTCATGTACTCACCCCAGAACAAAGAAGGAGTGTGACAGTCAAATGCTGTTTACGACATTGTGACAGATGAAATGTGGATATATTGTAACATTCAAGATATAAAGCAACAGTCTTCTGTATAGGTTCGAAATCATATCGTTCCGGAAAAATTGCTGGTGGTGTTCGATTCCCCAAAGAAGTTGAGCGATGAAAAAAAACTTCTTCTAAATCGCACCGTAGTGGACCGCCAATCATCCAGATGGTACGGATGGTATTTCGAGTTTTGTCGCGATGTGCGATGGTGAAATTGAGCGGCTGGAATTAATTCGAACAATTCCTCTGAGCACTCCCCGTGGTAGGTACGATAGAATACGCAAAGAGATGCAACATCCCTTCGCAAGCCAGTCAAGCCGATCATAAAGAGCTCGGTCGCCGACGATTCGAACCACTCTGCGCTGGATGTGATCAAATGGAAGGAGCTGGCACTGTAAAGTTGCTGGCGGTGTGTCGGTATGAAATACTGTCCCGCTCTGCTGAGCACGCCACGCTTTTAGAGGCCAATTTGGCCTTCTCTTCCAAGTGATCACGAAACTGCACGTCTTTCGATATGTCAACGCCGAGGATTCCGATACTGACTAAGGCAACAAGGGGAGTGCCCTGAAACCGAGGAAATACGATAAACGGGCTTTTTTTAGCGGTAAGCGCGCAAACGTGTGTCTTCTGGGGATTGAACTGGACTAGATTTAGTCGCCCCCAATCCGAGACATTGTTCAACAAAGTCTCGATTTTATACACAAGATTGTCTCAGTATATGATATGCTAAAGACAGTTAATGCTGAGTGGTACACCAGCATATTTGTTTGCCCAGTATGTTTGAAAAAGTTGGCGAAAACGATCAAGAAGTCGCATCCTATTGTACCATGATAAAACTTCGGCGCACGCCGCGAACATTACAAAGTCATTTTTAACTTCCAAAAAGTTGTAGCTCGTGACCCATCCCGCACACTCTCCAGAATTAAAAACCATGCGATTTTTTATTTTTCCTAAAAATTGAAAGTTTCGTGAGAATTTTGACATATACGGAGCTAGAAGAAGCCATGATATTGATATCAACCACGTGAAATAATAGCTCGGAGAGAAAATGCTTCGTATTTTGTTTGTATAAAATTGAATACTGTTTGTATCTGGCTGGTTTTACTATCAATACAAATAGGGCATTAAGAAAAAGAAAAATAAAAAGTAAAAAAAAAATAACACTTTCCCACCGTTTTTCAATTGTTTTTCTGTCCGTCAAAATGAGTGAATCTAACAAAGAAATTAGATACATTCTAGTTTTATTACAAAAAAGAAAAAAATGAGACTCAAGATGCGAAAAAAAAATTGTGACGCTTATGGACCTAATGCAGTGTCAGTAAGAGTAGTACAAAGTTGGTTTAAGCGTTTTCAAACCGTGAATTTTAAAGTCAAAGATGTAGCTTGTTCTGGTCGTCCTCATACGGATAAAGTCGATGCCATTTTTGAAAAGGTGGAGCAAGCTCGGCATATTAGTAGTTACGACATAGCCGTGGAATTGAGGAATGACCACAAAACAGTTTTGACCCATTTGAAAAAGTCTGGCTATACAAAAAACCTCGATATTGGAGTCAATACTTTAAAATTAGTATAGATATAAATTGTTTTATTTATGAGTTACGCAAAACTTCCAGTGTACCCCAACCCCTCGTATAAAAGAAGATATCCTGAGTTTACTGACTCATCTATCAAAATACAGCTCAAATAGCTAGACGTGGAAATCTGAAATTTGGACAGTAGCTGTCTTTTATGACGTAGGCACCCATAAGGAAAGGGTTTTGGAAAATTGAACCCTTATGAGGATGTTTTAAGGTGTATCAAACTCTTTATTATATGGGCCGATTCACTCGAAACGTAAAGATTCTCTGTAAATAAAATAAAAAATAAAATGCTGCAAATACTCTTAAATAAAAAATATTCATTTTTATTTTGTGAAAATTTTACCTTTTTAAAACGGATGTCCAAAGTTTGTATGAATAATATTGTATTTAGACGCACAGCCAAAACCGCTAGACGTAGAAGCGTGAAATTGGGACAATAGATTCCTATAATAATGTAGACACACGCTTAGAAAAGATTTTGGAAAATTCAAACCCACTAAAAATTACAGTTTGTAAGATACTTTTTATTTTACGGGGCGATGTCATATTTATATGGATTTTTGTAGCTTGAAAATTGTAGCAATTTCTTTTGGATTAAAATAATGAAATACGCATTTTTATTTGCCGAAAACCTAATCATATAGTGTTATGGCGAGGGTACAAGGACTGCGTGAAAAAAATGGTTTGTTAACTTACAAGGACCTTTAAAACAACTTAAAACGAAATTACCACATCTAGGGATAATACATATTTGAGAACTTTACTAAATGTTTTACTTTGTAATTGATTTTGTAAAATTTTAATTTGTAATTATTTACCCCTTAAAAGGTGGATCGACAAATCGGTTTCTGAGCGAAGTATAATGAGAAACATTAGTGTTTCAAGTAATGAGCTTCGAGTAAAATTTTTTAGATAAAAGAGATTGAACAGGACGAAATTGTAGAGGCAAGGAGTCCAAGAAGCGTACATCTGTAACAGAAAATGATTTATTGAAGAAAAAATAATCGATAAATCGATTTCGAAGAGTCAGATTTTCACTATTCGAAAGGCCCTAGTCTAACTTAAAATCTGCGATATTATCATTTCATCATCAAAGTTTCCATGTGATAGCTTGATTTGAACCCTCCGTATTATGCTACCTCATAAGGTCAATGTACATTACTAATCTATACAAATAAATAAAATTGAAGTGTCTTTTTGTAATGTTAAAATGACACCTTTTTACTAAATGCATATGAAAGTATATACAGTACTAATAACAAAAAACAATTTTTAAAATTTTCGTCTGTCTGTGTGTCTGTTTGTTCCGGCTAATCTCTTTCACTGGCAGATAGCTGATGTTATAAGGAGTAACTTAGGATACTTTTATTTTAGAAAAAGTGTTAGGGTTCCGCGCAAAAAAAATTAAAACCCATGAAATCCTAGTAAATTCCACGCGGGCGAAGTCGCGAGGGACAGCTAGTGCTTAATAATATTGTAATTACTAACGGCCAGTCTCTTCATCAAAAGTAAAAGCCAAAGTAAATTCACAGAGTAACGGTTAAATTTGTTTCTTTACAATATTAGCTGTTGCTTTTACTATTACATTTGCCTCTAACTTTTACTGCTCTATATCCTGGTGTGAAAGTTTAAATAATTGTCAAAGTTGTACCTACTGTTGTAGGCAAGACTTCTTCAACGTCTGTTAGCTAACACAAATCATGTATTTATCTGTGTAATAATAATAAGTAATAACTTAGATTTTATTTTATTAACACTATATTAAAACGACAACAAGATGTTCGTCCAGTGAAAGTTCAAGTTCATCAGACGATGAACTTATCGTGAGTTATTTATACATCGGCGTAATAGATTTAAAATTCGTAAGAATTATTTTTATGGGATTATGTTGATTTTCTGTATTCCGATTAGACATGCGCGCCGCGCCGGCGTCGCCGCGCCACGCCGCGCCCTGCCCACGCTGCGCCGCGCCGACAAATCCGATCGGCGCGCCGTGATCCAACGCGGGACGGGCGCGCGGACGCGGGGTCAATAAAACCATGCAGTTATTTAAAAATTCAAAAATCAATAAAAAAATGTAAAAAGATTGTAAAAATCGTTCGGTATTGCTTACCGGAATTGAAGCGAGCGGCGGAAATAGAACAAACTAAATTTTTACAGTCTCTACTAAAACTAAAACATTTGCTACTAGCACGCCAAGTGAGCGCGTTTTTTCTATAGTGGGACTAACTGTGACTGCTAAAAGATCTAGACTAAGTCCAGTACGCGTTAATAAAATTATTTTTATTCATGATAATTATACATTGTGCAAAAAACACAATTTTAATTTCCTATAATTTATGCAAAAAACAAAAAAAATGTGCTTTTTCGTTTTTGCACAAATTATAAGGTATAATTAATTAGAACTTGTTTGGTTTGTTTTTATTTTGAGAAATTAAATTTGAATTCCTATCCAGGTCTATGTTTCACCTGTTACTACCTTATTTTAAACAAATGTTTATAAAAATTAAAATAAAATAAGGCCACGCCGGCGCGGCGTCGCCACGCCGACCACAATGGGTCGGCGCGCCGCCACCGCCAAATTCTTGCTCGGCGCGCATGTCTAATTCCGATAGAGAATGCAAAAGGAAACAGTTACATACATATTAGTGATACAAAGTAGACTTGTATAGTCCACGATAGAGGTACAGTAAATAATTAATTCTTGATACTGTACTTGAATGAGCTATTCCGTTAACATACAGGACTTCAAGGAATGAAAGTTAATAGTTAAATAACACGCTCGGTCACTAATGCAACCAAATGTGACGCCTAGCGAACGAAACGAACTACCTAATACCTATCGCATGGGACTTGGGAACGAGACAACTGTTCAGTTCGTAGCATATATTTTTGTTAGGGAGTATTGAAATCTTGCGTAATTTTATTATGCAATATTTCAATTTACATAAAGTTATTGGTGGATTATTGACCATTTACTGATATTTTTATTTGCTTATTACCCGAAAAGATTCCAATGAGTGTTTTGTTTGTAATGTGTAGAAAAAGCTCCTCACGATTTTTCGAGCAAATTAAGATAATTGTGTAAAAGCAACCCTTTTGACTTTTACTTTTATTTGAATGAAGTAACACATTTGCCTTAGTATAAGTAAAGGTCAAGTAAAAGTTAATACTTTTACTGATTACTTTAGTTGTTGAAGAAAAAACTCTCTGTAAGTGTTCTATTTACCGCTCTTATTAAGTTTATTTTTTATAGGGTAGGATGACAAACGAGCACAGTCCCCCTGATGGTAAGTGGTTGCTGTGGCCCATAAACATCGACATCTATCCTCGTTAGCGAATCAAAATGCAGATGCGTAGTCACCCGTGAGGACTAAGATGGAATGCCACATTTCCAGTAAAAAGGGTCTCCGGTTCTCTACACTCACCATACGAACGAAACACAGCAGTGTTAAGCTGCTATTTTACGCTGGTATTCTGTGAGAGCGTGGTCCTTCCCCGGTCGAGCCGACCCATTCGTGCTACAACTATACTACTAATATAGCTGCAGCATGACTCTACTACGCTTAAAATCTTTACCTGCAAGTCGGTTCACCATATGTGAAAGGTCGATCTACATTCAACATTGACATTTGACCTATCCATCCACTACAGGTTACTATGTATTTTAAAATCAAGCTACTAACCAACTCAGCAGTATAGACTTCCTTTCATTGTTGTGAGGTTGATGAGAAAATCTCAAAACTTTGTATTTCTAAGCAAACGACAGCAGACTTCGGCCCATTTTACTACGGTTTTTTGTTGCCGCAATATGTAATTATGATGGATCGTATGTATATGCAAAGCCGAAATTAAATATTGTCATTTTATGTTCAACTTATTAGGTACTTGAACTTATAATTTATCATCCCATAAACGTCATTATTGTCACATCTTGCTGTGTATATTGTTACTCAAGTGCGCTTATACTAAACTAGATTTCGGCGCAGGTTTGTTGGTTAAATTAGACATTGTTGCTTTGTTTTGAAGGAGGAGTAATGACATGAAACATGAAATTTCTCAATTTATACTGCAATTTACAAGAAACGTCAAGGACAATAGTTTTTTTTTTGAATAAGGGTAGCAAACGAGGACACATTCCACCTGATGGTAAGTGGTTGCTGTGGCCCTTTGACATCCATTTATACGGAGGAATGATAAAGGAGCAGTTTACCAATAATAGGTACTCACTGTGACACGACGTCACATATTTTCATGCTTGATAATAATTGCTGGTAATCTGGAGAACGAGAGAACGTATGTGTACGTAATTCCAATATTATTGAACGACAAATTTAATAAAAGCCCTGCATCACGGCGTGAATATTAACGTTCGGGTTATTACAATAATATTATTATACCATAGAGACCGATCTATTGACACGTTGATTAAATCACCCGGAGCTTTGTTCCTATAAGGACGTGCTTTGTCTTGCACGCTTGTCGCACACAGTAATGCTACGGCTTTGTCAGTGCTTAACTAGTTGTTTCTTTTTATTTTTCAACTATTCCATCATCAGTAATTTTTAAACACAATGTATAACATTGCAAAACAAGGAAAACATTTACTGCTTGGAAAAAAGAGGAAAATGTACCTGCAAAGCGACCTATACCGTATACTCCCACAGACTTTATTAATTGAAAAAAAAAATGATCTGGAGATCCTTTTTTAATTAATTTCTGACTTCTTTACTCACACGAGATGCCACAAAAGTGTATCATCAATATCATTAACCTAGGTAGTCCATTGACGTCGTTTCTGAATTACTGCTTTCCGTCACTGTTCTTGACTCTTTTCAGACAGACTATTTACAAAAATTATAAAAGTTAACCCATTCGTTGCGGTGCACGCACAACGGCGTAATTTAAATTGTTATTCTTAGGCGGATGACACCGATCGGCGTAAATTATATTTTAGCCATAACCTGTCCAATTTCTATTCTAAAGGGATATACTTTTTATATGTGCATGTTTTACATACATACAACATCATTGTAGTTTCCGTTTCTGTAAATAATGATTTTAGAAAAATAACAAAACTATCCTCAGGCGAGGAAAACGCCAAACGGCGTCTTCCTGAAGTTATCAACATTGAAAACATTTGGATTAAATATTTATATATTATTTATTTTAGGTAGGTTTATTTTATAGAATTAAAAAAAAAACAGTAATGGGTTCATACTATGAGCAATCTTCATTTCATAGTTGATAGTTAAACATTTTGCTGCGTTAGTATGATTCGCTAGTTTTTTTTTTATATTTTCTTCATCATCTCTAGTGTAAGAAGGAAAAAAAGAGCATCCAGAAAATTAAAACAAAAACGGGTTATTAATAGAATCCAACATCTTGGATTGTTAAAACCGTTCATATAGGTAATCATTGTTTCGCATACTTGTGAGAATAGGTACTTAAACAAAATTACAACTACGTAAGTGTTCGTAATACTTATTTAATAATATCAACAATCATCAAACAACATGTAGGCTCACAGCGTACCTATGCCACAAACATTATTCCGAGTCTTCTTAGTTGGGGAAATTTATGTCGTCCACATCCTTTTGGTGATGTACTTTTCTCACAAGTATTATTATATTAACGTATGTTACAGATCTTTTTTTCATTGGAACAAAATCTAATTCGTAAGCGATCAGTTGAGCAAACGCTTTGCTTCGGTGATCAGTTGGTTCCCCGTTTTCAAAATTAAAAATCGGGTAATTGTGACACGTCACATTTATACTCATTAGAATCGAAAATGTTGCGTTCATATAAATTTGCATCCTGAATGTCCTGTGACGATACCTGTGTCTCTTTATTTTGTCTAGATGTGACTTTTTTCGCATCAACATTATCAAGTTGATAATGTTGATCATCACATGGCTTTCTTTTTAGCGAACCAAATTGTTTCACACCATCACTCAATAAACTCGGTCGAGCTTCACCTTCAAGAGAAAGTCATTATTAATTATTAAGTGAAACAAATTACGATGCACTAGAAATAGTATGTAACTGAAAACCCCTCTCTTCCTTTCAACTACTAATTAAAAACACTACTTATTATACTTAATACATTTAAAATATTAGACTAAACACTATTATTAAAAGTATTTATAACTTTAAAAAATCAGAAAAAATGTTTGCAATCCCTGGTCATATTTCAATAATATTAAAAATATTAATATAAAAATCAATTTCGTTATTCAAAGTGTAATTAGAAATTTTTCTATAATGTGGAAAATATATAATAGAATAGAACCAAATTCACTCACTATTCCAGCCATATTTATGGTAAATAGGAAATCACTAGTATTTTTAATAAAACTTCACTGTTTAATCACAAAATAATTTATTATATAAAATTGTAACTTGGCCACTGAATACGCAGTCACTTGACATGGCGTAGACTGATAAGCATCAATAATATTCTGTCTGAACAAGCAAGAATCATTTTCATGTGCGGGAAACGCCGATCGGTGTCAAAGTGTTTAAATATGAGATGCGTCAGACGCCTATCGGAGTTAGCTCTTTAAACTGCCCGCCCCTGAGTAATAAAGGCGATTTTTCGAGGCGCATTGAATGGGTTAAAGTTACAGCTTCTATACGTCCCACTGCTGGGCACAAGCCTCCCTTTATTTCTGAGAGGGTTTTAGGGCAAGGAAGTGTCCGTCGCACTGCCCCAATGCGTTTGGCCAACTTCACATGTCTTCGAAACATCTTTTGTCATCATCAACATCAACAACATCAACAACATCTTTTTTTCTTATTTCTCAGACATGCAGGATTCCTCACGATGTTTTCCTTCGCCGCTGAGCACGTGGTAAATCAGCACTTAAAATTGCAATTAACAATTTCATCGGTGCCGGCGGGGATCGATCTCGGGTTCCTCGCATACTGTGAAATTTATAGCGGGCATTAACCATCTGAGCTACCACGGCTCACAAAAATTATACAATGCAAATTTAACATAACATTACTCTAGAGTGATAAAGTTAGAAATATTATATTATTTCTTTCGTTTTCGTTCTGATAATCTATCATATAAATACGCGAAGAGAACACTGTACCTCTTTTTGAGCATATATCGCGCACGGATTCGATAACCAATTTAAAATACAAGACATGTTAGGATTTTTATGGCTGCTCAATCGTGAAGAGTTTTCTCAACAGTATTTATTTTAACTCTGTGCCAAGTTAGTTAATTAAGTAACAGTCATATTTCTTCCTTAATTATGCCGAAATGAAGCGTTATATTAAATTTTATTATTTAATTTTCACTGACGTAGAATTTTACACTTCAGAAGTTTCACTTGTCAAAGGAATCAGTTGACAGTAAATTAATTAGTTAACGGCAACCATGTCTTGTTGCTGATTATTTATCAGGTAAAAATGGAAGCTGTGATTTCCCCCCTTATATAATATATAAGGGGGGAATATATATATAATAGACAGACAGACAGACAAAAACTTTAAAAATTTTATTTTTGTTATTAGTGCCGTATATACATTCATATGCATTTAGTAAAAAGCTGTAATTTTGACATTACAAACAGACACTTCAATTTTATTTATTTGTATAGATTGAAAATACTTAAGGTAAATTGTTTTTGAATTGACAATGCAGTGCTTATGTTAGTATTATTGGAAACTAGAGCAATAAATATTTTACTTCTACATATCTTTATTACGTATTGTAATTTTATGTCTCTTTCTTTATTTAATAAAAAATATTTAGTACATATTTAAAGAAATCCAGGAAGTCTAAGAATGCACATGACTTAAAGCTATGCTTTGTAATAGTCTATAGATTTTTTTATAGGATATTTTTTTATATGTTCAGCTGGGCTTTTTTTTTATAGAAATAGGGTGACAAACGAGCACACAGTCCACCTGATGTGTTCTGTTGCTCTGGCCCATAGACATCTTCATCTATCCTCGTTTGCGAATCAAAATGCAGATGCGTTGTCAGCCTTGAGGACTAAGATGGAATGCCTCTTTTCGAGTAAAAAGGGTCTCCGGTTCTCTACACTCACCATACGAAACAGTAGCATTAAGCTGCTATTTTACGCTGGTATTCTGTGAGAGCGTGGTCCTTTCTCGGTCGAGCGGACCCATTCGTGCTACAACTATATTATAAATATAGCTGTAACTTGGCTCTACCACGTATAAAAATATTCTATTAATAATTCTATAAATAATTAGGCTTATTTCACTTTTTCCCACCAACTGTCACTGTCCTACTGGTGGGACAAAGTGGGCTCTTTAAAAGGTTCTCCTCTATTTTTCCTCACTAATCGTTTCTTGCTGGGACAAGTAAACACTTAAGTAAATTCTAATATCTTGAAGTATTTTCACTAAAACAAATCATCAAAATTAAATAATTATAAGTCGTAAATTTACATATACATATAATTACATTTTTGGACTTATCTCCAGAAATCTCAGGCAACGGTAATAACATATTTACATAATAACGGAAATCTCATATGTTTCATAATAGTATCTCTTTAAAAACAGATTTACGTTTTACAAGATAAGTAATAAAAATGATTATTTGTTGCAAATATTCTAATAGCAAACGATTAAATAAAACATTTGATTATAAAATAACAAATGAATTGCTTTCATAACGGGTTGATCGCAGTCCAAGACTTCTCACACTTGGCGCTGCTACTCGTCAAAGGTCTCGGTATCTTGCGACTAGCCTAATCGAAATGGTATGATACCGCCAAGTCAAAATATTGTTATTCAAAATTAGCCTTTACAGCACACTTTTTGTGTGTTTGTTAAAAAGCGGTAGTGTACTACCGCTTCGCAAGTCGCTACTGCTGGAGACCTTGTGAGAAAAAGCAACAAGGAACTCACAAGCAGACTACAAATTAATCTCCCAACAGTTAACACTTTAACCTTATAAAATATACATACACAAATCAGGAATATCTAAGAAAGCTCATCATGACCAAGCATTCTTATCATTTAAATAATCATCTAATTTATTATGACCTTTTTTAATTAGAATGCTTTTTACACTATTTTCCTGGTAACAAAGGCAACTCGGTAATATTACAGGGAATAGAAAGTTATACGAGGGCGGCACTGAAAATTTCGGGAATCAAGGAAGTGACACAACATTACTATTTAAAAATGTATTTATTGCTTTTCGAAGTATTCTCCGCGAAATTTGACACATTTTTCCATACGATGGGACCAATCATTGAAGCAACCATTCCATTCGGAAGTTGGGGTCTCCAAAAAGGCCGTTTTGTAGGCGTCCACAGCTTTTTCAGGTGATGACAATCTCTGTCCACGCAATTTATTCTTTATTTTAGGGAAAGTATAGAAATCATTAGGGCTTAGGTCGGGGCTGTACGGCGGATGGTCTAATAATTCTATGTTTTCTTGCTGTAAAAACTCTTTTGTTCTGTGTGCGGTGTGATAACTCGCATTGTCGTGATGGAGGATGATGCGGCGGTTGCAGTTCTCTTTACGGAGTTCAGAAACGACCTGTGGCAAACAAATGCTAGCATACCATTCTGCATTAACCGTTCTTTGTCCCTCAAGAGGAATAGTCGTAACATGGCCGGTTTTGGAGACAAACGTGGCCACCATTTTTTTTGCAACACTCCGTGGACAAACAATTTTTGTTGGCTTTAACTCATTTTCGAACACCTAAACTCGTGACTGGTTTTTTGTTTCGGGTTCGTACGCGTATATCCAGGATTCGTCACCTGATACGATGTTGTATACAGCATTTGAGGATCCTGCGTGGAATCTTTCGAGAGTTCTGACGCAACAAGTAACGCGAGCCGCTTTTTGCTCTTCACAGAGCGAATGCGGTATCCATCGGGAAAACAATTTTTTTACACCTAATTGTTCATGCAAGATTATTTGTATTTGACTCATGCCAATGTCTAAAGTTGCCTGAATTTCGCGGTATGTTACATGTCGATCTTCCTCAATCAGCTTACGCACAGCATCAACGTTTTCTTGGGTGACTGCAGTTTTTGGACGACCTTGACGGGGATCATCACTGAGCTTGACACGTCCACGTTGAAATTCAGCTAACCAGCGATAAATTGTGGTTCTGGATGGGGCTTCATCACCAAATGCAGAAATCATCCGGTCAACACACTGTTTTTGTGTTAAACCACAAAGTCATAATAAATCATCGCTCTTGAATTTTCTCGAGTCAATTCCATTTTCTCAACGACTAAACAAGTTTGACAAAACCTTGTGACAAGACCGAGAATCTTTTTTTAAATAAATAAATGGTATTTGATTTTTAAAACCAAGGAGTTTTCAATTAAAAAGATTTTAATATGATAGGAACAGTGGAAATATTCCATTCCCGATACTTTTAGTGCAGCCTATGTACATCTATCCAAAAAAGAGCCGCCAGTTTTATGGAGCCTGTACTTTGGGACAGCAAGTTTAGATTTATTACTCTTATTACACTAACGGACATCATTAATTTTATCAAAGGTATTAAAGTAGTTTCTAACATAAATAATGTAATCCAGTACGAACAGTAATAAATAGTAATAAAGTAGTAATTAAGATATTAATTTGTTTCAATAGATCTGAGTGAATCTCTTGGTTTGATATTGTATATATTACACGAATGGCTTGTTACTGTAGTTCATCTATCGAAAGCCATAAATAAAAACATTCTGGCATTTCAACATAGTTGCCTCTTACGCCACCCAAAGGACGAAATGTGATTGTGGTGCATTCTTTTACACCGCAATATTATGAATTGTTTATCTATACAAATAAATAAAATTGAATTGTCTGTTTGTGCCTTTTCACCGGCAGATAACTGATGTTATAAAGAACAACTTAGTCTATTTTTATTTTAGAAAAATAATTAGGGTTCCGCGCAAAACAATCCAGTCGTATTAAATTCCACGCGGTTGTAGTCGCGGATAACAGCTAGTAATACATAAAAATAGCTTTAGCCAAAAGTTTTACAAACCTACTTAAGAATTGGCTCAAAAAGTAAAAAATCTAATTCAAAGCCTTCATACGTATCCCTGACACAGCACAGATCTCCTCTCATTTCTAAAAGGGTTTTTATGACAGGAAAGAATCTTTTGGTGAATTCCAATTATCTTAGAGCGAGTAAATGCTGGATTCATTATGATGTTGTCCTACAGCGAAATATTCAAAATAAGCACTTAAATTGTAGTTAAGAATTAAATTGGTGCCGGCGGGGAGTAACATTTGTTTACTCGCGTACTATTAAATTAGAGCGAACGTTTATCCTCCGAGCTACTACGGCTCAATATTAATTTATCCCAATAAGAATAAGTTTTTTTTTATACAAGTTAGGTTGACCAATAAGCACACAGTAGTAGATATACACCTACACTATCCTCATCTAAGAATCTAAATCCTTAATGTTTTCTTATACTCGTATTTACGCGGATACTACACATTGAATAATTATACGGATTCTATCGCGTTTAATTTAACTTTTTAACACCCGTAATCATGGGAGAAGGGGATTAAGGTATATGACGTCCTGATGCCATAGCTTATGTAGGCCACCTGCCATAACTATGACACCTTCGACATTTTAATAATTAATTGGTGCTCGAAACGTCGAGAATTAAAAAATTTAAAATTAAACGCGATAAATTCCGTCATATTATAATACCTTTATTCCATCTAAATCTTTATCATAACGGTTCTGTGGGGAGCAGGTGTGGTATGTATCGACAAGTTGTTGTAGTTGATGCCGATAATCTGCCGGCGACGATATATCTTTGAATTATCAGTCAATGAAAAATCATCACCGATATATCGGTGTCGTATCGTGTAGGTCAATGAAAAATCATCACTGGTTGCTCCAGTACATTTCGGTAATTTTCTATCGGCGAGTCTGTATATGTATAGGCGATTATATATCGTTATTATGTCGGTAAATTAAAAAACGCTGAACAATATTTATCTGTAATTTCCTTTCGAGGACTGACGACAAAATTTTGTGGTAATGGTGCTTTCAATTTTCGTTTTAATCGGAGCAACGTGAATTTAATGACATTATTTATTATGAAAATAACCGAGTAAAGCGTAATTAATACGCTGTACTGCTTTTAAAGGAAATATTTACGGAATGTTTGAAATGCAAATTCCACAGAGGTCCAATAAGAAAGATTTTAAACAGAAAACCATTTATTTAAGCGTATTCTGTAAATCTTGAGTGGCGTTTTTCAAAGGGTCGAAGATGAAAGCTATTGAAGCGAATAAATAAAAAGGAGGTACCTATTTCTTTTGTGATCGTTAAGGGGCTACTTTCCATTTGATACGCAGACTTCTTGTTCAATATAATTTGTTATGCAAATTTTAGAATATCCGATATAAAAACTTTGCCTTTAAGCCAATTATTAGTAGTATTCTTTTTTATTTGGCAATAATTTACGTGTACAGGTACACACGAACTATTGCATTAATAGAATCAGGCAATTTTTATACTCGGTAGAGTAACGCCTGCAACAGCGTAGCTATATTATCATTGTACACGAATGGGTCGGCTCGAACAGGGTACTCTTTCACAGTATACCAGCGTAAAACAGCAGCTTGATGCTACTTTGATTCGTATGGTGAGTAGAGAATCGTCACCACCACATAGCACCCAGTTCACGCCAGACGTAAAATATCCAGACCTGCATACATGGTAGAGCCATGCTGCAGCTATACATATAAGTATAATTGTAGCACGAATGGGTCGGCTCGACCGGGGAAGGACCACGCTCTCACAGAATACCAGCGTAAAATAGCAGCTTAACACTGTTTTATATGGTGAGTGTAGAGAACCGGAGACCCTTTTTACTGGAAAAGAGGCATTCCATCTTAGTACTCGGGGGTGACATAGCATCTGCATCTTGATTCTTAATTGAGGATAAATGTAGATGTCTATGGGCCGCAGCAACCACTTACCATCAGGTGAACTGTGTGTTCGTTTGTCACCCTATCCTATAAATAAAAGTAGCTACTGCGCTGATTTTCAGCTGGTACTAAAAGTTTCGTATGAAACAGTGTGGGGATTTTCGTCAAAAAATGCCTCGTTCTTTTTGTTTGATTGGATCTAGACATGAGTAATGGACAAAATTACGGTGGCTTCGCGAAGGAACTGCGTATATAGTTTTGGATCGTCGCTTTTTTCTAAAATGTCACCGTGATTTTTTTAGGCGGCTGATCGCGGCGTACTGTTTTACCGTAGCGTTATGTATATTATTCATATATTGTCCAAGACTGTTTGGGCGCACGTAGTTTATCCTAAAATTCTCCCCGGTAAAGTTTTCATACCTACATATGTACTACAAAATGATCTTAATAAATTTAAAAAATTAAATAGCATTTTCTTTAAAATGATACCTCATTATTTAGACATTCATCACTACCTACTTCGAGGAATTCGATCCTTAAAGCGACATTGTAGGATGGTGGGATGGCGAAATAATACAGGGACAGGTTCTTATTTCAGAATGAACGGGTTTGATTCCTAGCTAGGAAAATAGTTTTTATTTTAAAGTTTAAATATTAGAGTATTTTAAAGTTTAAATATTAAAGTATTTTAAAGTTTAAATATTAGAGATAATACAGAGACAGAACCGTCATGCATAGACTAGATTGCCATATTGTATTTATTCAATATGACAGACAATATATATTTATTAAGTATATCTGCTTTATATTTTACGTGGTAGAGCCATGCTGCGGCTATATTAGTAGTATAGTTGTAGCACGAATGGGTCGGCTCGACCGGGGAAGGACCACGCTCTCACAGAATACCAGCGTCAAATAGCAGCTTAACACTGCTGTGTTTCATATGGTGAGTGTAGAGAACCGGAGACCCTTTTTACTGGAAAAGAGGCATTCCATCTTAGCCCTCACGGGTGACAACGCATCTGCATTTTGATTCGCAAACGAGGATAAATGTAGATGTCTATAGGCCACAGAAACCACTTACCATCAGGTGGACTGTGTGCTCGTTTGTCACCCTATCCTATAAAAAAAACATAAAAAATGGTTAACGTGTTTTCGTTACATCACTTAAGTAGCTACTTTATATTATTTGAGAAGCTAAAAGATTCGACTAAATATCCACTTTTTCGACAATTTGCGATGTTCGCGTATGAATAAATGATGATAATAGATTAATGATTGATTAATAATTGTATATTATTAATTACTAGCTGTACCTACGACGTCGATTGCGCGGACTTTAGTAAATAGTGTATATAAAACAGAGGTTTATTAATGTTGGATGGAGAGCACTTAGTCATTAGCACGAAACGAAAAACAATTCTATCTCTCTATGAATTCAACTTATTTTTTCCAGTAGCTTTATAATGCATAAAATACACGATATTGTCAGTTAAGTTGAGTGGAGTGTACACGAAAACATTGGCGGCATCGGTCACTCGCGATAAAGCAGCTGACCGTGGCTAAAGCAGGTATTTGTACGCTGTGGCTACGATCACTGTGTGCAGCGTCTGTCCCTGCTATTGCAAAGCAGTCGCTGACAGGAAGTTGCACACGTTTAAAGCGGAATATCGTTGTGTATAATTGCGATTCGGCGAACAAAGAGATGTTACTTTATGATAGAGCTCCTTTTCTTCTTTTTAAAAACGTTAGCTATCCATACAAAAAATTCACAAGGACAAACATCTACACTTAGAACAATTATTTGTAGGCCATACTTGTTCCGTGCGGGATTTGAACCCGCGGCCCTTGGCGCTGCAACTCCTTGTTAAGACACTGCGCCCCGGAGCCGTTCCTTTTCAGCTTAGGAGTCCGTCTGGCTAAGTCCCTCTAATCTATTTTTACCGCCAAGTAGTAATGCGTTCCCTTCTTTGTTCTGGTCTAAAGGGTAAAGTAGCAATAATAGTAATATTTTTTTTATAGGATAGGGTGACAAACGAGCACTCAGTCCACCTGATGGTAAGTGGTTTCTGTGGCCCATAGACATCTACATCTATTCTCGTTTGCGAATCAAAATGCAGATGCGTTGTCACCCGGGAGGACTAAGACGGAATGCCTCTTTTCCAGTAAAAAGGGTCTCCGGTTTTCTACACTCACCATACGAAACACAGCAGTATTAAGCTGCTATTTTACGCTGGTATTCTGTGAGAACGTGGTCCTTCCCCGGTCGAGGTGACCCATTCGTACTACAACTATACTACTAATATAGCTGCGGCATGGCTCTACCACGTATAAAATACCTCCGAGGTGATAACTTATCTGTAGCCTTAACCATTTGAAATAAATTCTAGTTGTTTATGGACTGCAGTAGCCACTTAACATCAGGTGTACTGTAAGTGTTTTTGTCACTTCAATTTTATAAAAGCAATGTTCTTCGGCAATCCGTTACGACCTGCTCCTCTTTTATCTTATGCTGCAGAGACATCTTTTTGAGTCAACATACCTCAGGTTTGTGGTCTGGATAGTTTATATAAAAGTACACAAAATTTTAAAATAAGAATGTGTCGACATGATAAGTTTATGAGACAACCTTCAACGACGTCTTCCCATGTGTATTGCCTTTGGTCGGTCTGTTCTCCTCCCTCACGAGTTCGCCCGCGTTTTAATAAAGAGCTCGCGTACTTGACGATGTTCCACTCCCATTTTCCTACTTGCCTTCGCTCGGCGGCTTAGCGTTATCTTAGGGAATATATTATTATAGGCATAGCGTGTCTTTTAGGAATAGAACTGGAAATCCCCGCGCACATTCAAATAAAAAAAAACCATGTGATTTTTAACATGTAAATATTTAATCAGTGTTTAAAATTTTAATGGCATATAATATACATATATTATCGTCTATATAAAAAGACAATCCTTATTACTTTGTGCAACTTATTCTTGATCGTTATTGAAAAAAATATATATATTAATTCACGGTATACCCTGACCAATACATAAATTTAATATGTCGTTGCGGACAGACAGGTTATCTGTGTCGTGCCGGTCAATGAAAAAGCACCATACGAGAAGGGCGCTTTGTAGACATTTCAGTGCCAAGATATCGGTGAGCCTATATCGGCGACCATAATATATCGTATTGGCTAGTGAAAAAACGCAAAGTATACCTGCAGTTTTAGTTTATTAAAAATCGGCCTCGAACTGGAGACTCCTTTGAGCAGCATTATTTGTTATCAGTATAAAATTCAACCATTATATGCAAAAAAAAAAAATTACACAAACAGCCGCATTTGTGTAAAATGTAAATGTTAAACGATAATATTTATTTTATTATAATCGTAACTTTAAGATGTTATTGCTAATCGTTTTATACCTCTTTCGTAATAGGGAGGTTTTGCTGAACCACGATAATCATCGCGCTTGGCGGGTGGTTTATATCCTTGGCGCTGCTTCCCACAATGGTATAGGTATTTTTTGACTGCCTCGTTGGTCTAGTGGTTGTTAACGCGACTGCTGACCATGAGGTCTCGGGTTCGAATCCTGGGTCGGGCTAAAAAATCAGTTATTTAGTGTTTCCGTCCGTTTCGGTTTACCGCCCCATCGGACTATGAGAGTGAGGGAACAGAGAGTGCACCTTTGCGCACCCATACACTTGGGCAATATAATCCTGTCCTGCGCCGATGGCTAGTCTCCTTCGAGACTGGCCGCCATGATCATAATTCGGTCTGGACGACATTACTTACTAGGTATTTTTATAGCTGGTAAAGAAAGAGATCTTGACACCGTCATTTATCGAAGACTATGAACACTTTTATTCTCTTTCCCTGTTATAAACGTTACCCCACACTAGAATTTTATCCTGTATTGTGGAGACAGTTTACTTACATTAATGATTGCATAAGGACAAACGTTCAGACCCGGAACATTTATTTGTAGGCCATACAAATACTCTTTTCGTCCAGGATTTGAATCCGAGGCCCTCGGCGCTCCAACTCAACAGTAAGCCATTGCTCCACGGAGCCGTCACGGAGCACTTTCTAGCAATTATACTCTAAACGATAGTAAATTTCAATGGTCTCCAGTCATTACATAGTTTTGTGGTCTTCGTCCGTAATTACAGACGTAAAAAAGCGCACCACATAAGAAATATTTAGAATGTCATTAACAAAATGTACACATATTTTTACAGTCTAACCAAAACAGAGACAATAATTTATTTCTGTTTTTTTTTTTATTATGTTCCGCTGCGTAGGTACATAAGCTCTCTGCCTCGACAAGACTAACATTTTCTGGCAATATTTCAGGCCGGAAAGAAGGTCAATTGTCTATCCCGTGAGCCTGTGATTAAACCATCCGTGCCAAATTATCCGCGTAATGTCTCTTGCTTCCGTAACATAAGCAATTTCTGTCGCTTTCTGGTCGTCCACGTTAAGTGTCACAATTTGCATGTTTCACGGTAACAGGTGTTGTCTTGCTTAATATATTAACTTGAGCGTTGTTGGTAATCTGGATAAGTTAGGGATTTTAATAAAAACAAGTTTCGCGGAACTATTCTTTTGTTGTATATACTTAGTTGTAAGGAGGTCATGGTTTTTATTATTATAGATTTTGTGACATGTCTTTTGCTTTATACAAAAAAGTAATTATAGAAAATATTGACAATCCAAAAGCTAATCATGCTATGTTTGCTAAACTCTTTTTTTTTTAAGTGGTTACGTGTGTCCGAGATCCCCGATATAATTGTTCACAGCGCGGTTCGTTCCGGGGCTTTCCGGGGAGGTCACACGTTATCTAAACCAGCTGTCGTGTGCACACGGCCTACAATGGACTCGTTTATTTCCGCGCCGTGTGATATTGTTCGTAATTTAAAATATCGGGCGTGTTGGCACGAGTGGTGCGGGTTTGTTGTTCCGCAGCTAAATTGTGAATCCGAGGTGTATTGTTGCGTTGATTAGATCAGGGTCGCTTTGTTCCGGGCTGAATGGCTGGATTCTCTCGGCTATCGCTTGTCGTTCGCATGCGACCCCCGCTTTAAAGCTCACAACAGCGCTGACGATCTTAGTCAAGGAATACACACATAAGGTTTTCAAAAATTGATATTATACGCTTTAGAGTTGAACTGTGACACTTGCTGTTAGTTACGAAGAATAAATTTCAAAGTAAGAAGCCTAGAAATGCATTATCAGCTCTGAGGGCTAAGGATGCCTCATGACGTGTAATTATACCGGCTTTTCACTCTTCAAAACGTAACAAAACACTGTGGTGCGTTGCTTTTGTTTTGCAAATAAAACGTTAATCTAGCCAGTTGGAATTCTAGGCAGATAAGGAGCCCTAACAAGTTAATTAAAATGTTTTTCTACATAGGATTTTTACTGAATAAATAATCTTGCTCACAAATTGACTTTATTATATACCAGATCTAAATCACTTGACTAATCCGGCAGATTACTCCCCTAAATACGTCGCCCGGAGCAATATGTGTGCGAATAAATCTAGTATTATTTTCTAGTAAATAAACTAAAAAAGAGGAGCATTTATTTTCAAAAAAGCGAGTACATATCCATTGTTGTTATTTCAGCCTAGCCTAAGCGTAAATCTCGCGTAGGTATACGGGAATTTTGACAAAAAACTCGAGAAAATAAGGGGTACTGTTGAAAGAAGGCTTACAATACGCTAATGGCTTATGTTTGCGATGACTGTCCCTCCCCGCCAATAGGCTCTATTATCGTGACCCGTCTCCAGTGCGCTGAATTGACTAAATGTTTTGTGCCTCTGAAAAGATTTAAGATGACGGGGAAATTGTTGAGAAAATTGATCACTTCCACTCGAATAACTGGGGTTTGTTATTCTTAGGGGTCCTTTTTTATGCAAAGTCTAGTAGCTACATAACTACGTATATTATTACATATTCTTGCAATTATATAATTTTATTAGTTTAAAGGGCGCATGTACTTTTGTTTTCGTGAGTACTTTTAGTCCGAAATTGCACCGCGTGATTGTAGTAATCCATCCCTTTTTTATGGATATACATTTTTTGTGAACAAATGTTATTAAAGGAATACGTTTTTTCCGGATTCGCTATCATAATATGGCCGGAAGCCATTTTACTTAAAATATAATTAATAATTCTTTCGTAAAAATGTTCGGTCACTTGTTTTTCAGAATAAATATCAATAATATCAAAGATAAATATTTTTTTATAGTATAGGGTGACAAACGAGCACACAGTTCATCTGATGGTAAGTGGTTGCTGTGACCTATAGACATCTATATCTATCCTCAATAAAGAATCAAAATGGAGATGCGTTGTCATCCGTGAGGACTAAGATGGAATGTCTCTTTTTCAGGAAAAAGGGTCTCCGGTTGTCTACACTCACCATACGAAACATAGCATTGTTAAGCTGGTATTCTGTGAGAGCTAATATAGCTGCAGTATGGCTCTACCATATATATATGAAATTATATATACCTTAAAATGTTTGGGTTGCAATTATAATGCGGCCATATCTATGCAACCAGGTGTAAACAGGTATTACTTTGTTGAAATTGAACGTATCATAACGTATTTTAATGAGTCATATATCAAACTGATCTTATTTTAAGCCGTTGCCGCACCTGTACGGGCTCGCAATATATCTGTATTCACATTAAAATCGCGTCGCAACCGCTCGGCTGTCGTGTCTTAGCCACACCGCCTCGTGAGAGTTTTTGTATAATATATTAACCCGCCGATCACACGGTTGCTTTATGGTGGTGCCGCGCCGTAAGAGAATTCATCAGTCCATTTCGTCCCATGGTTGTTTTAGGTTTCGTTACTATTGTGGTTTATCAACATTAATAACACTGCGTCAACACAGGAGGCATTACATCTTATAGTTTGAAAAAATACATCACAAAAATACTCTTAAAACTTTTTACCGTATTTTTTTGTAAACTCCTAGACTATAACTAAAGGTCTTACAATATAGCAGAAAAAGTCTTAAGCTTCGGCCAAACTGATGCGATATCCGCGCTGGACGCGGGACGCGGGACGCGAATCTGCGCCATTCGCTCGCTCGCTTAGCCTCCCAAACTGAGGCAAATCCCACACGTCATTAGTTTTGGTTTTTCAATAGGAGAACATGTCTTTTGATATTGAAGCTGAGGTTTTTTTTCTATTAGCATTAACTGAAGAAGAATCTCAAGATGTGAGGAAGAAAAGAAAATGGGTTCATAAGCTGAGTACTCAACGCACGGAGAGTTTCACACTTTGATACGCACATTACGAAAAGATAAAAAAAGATTTTATATATATATTCGTATGCCAGAAGAATGCTATAACGAAGTTTTATCAAGAATCGAACAAAATATAAGGAAACATATTTTGTCCGATTCTTGATAAAACTTCCCATACCCTATCTTTTTTCCAATTATTTTTATAGTCTTCGTGGCTGAAGTGATATAGAATCTTGTTTTCTTTTACTTTTTGTAAAAATAATTTAAGCTTCACGGCATTTCGAGAAATCAGGCACTATCCCGCGTATATTTCGATGCAGCACGTGCGAATATTCGCGCCAATGTGAGCACCTCCATACAAGATAGCTAACGCAATCGGCGCGAGCAAATCGCGTCCCGCGTCCCATACGGGATTCGCCTCAGTTTGGCCCAAGCTTAACCCTAAAATGGTACGGGTTGCGTTGTACAAAGTAAGGCAGCTATTGTATTTGGTAGTAGTTTATACGGATAGAGTACATTCTGAATCAATTCTACTTGTAGTAAGTAGCTACCTATATAACTTGTTTGTTATTAAAGTTGTTATGCACAAATATTTTTTGTACGTTTATTAAACGTACAAAAAATATTTGTGCAAAACATAAATTATTGCAGCAATTAAAAAAATCAATTACCTAGGTACTTAGATTAAGGTTAAACTTTTCTAGATTGCGACTTTAATGAAAGGCGAAATACGTTGTTTGCATTCATACGCACGGTTCGACATTCAAGTGATTGTAAAGCGGAATAAACGAACACATGGTGTGAAGAGCTGTTCAGAGGGATTATTGCGCGGCTGTGAATTTATATAGGCAGAGGTCGGGCTTTTCATCTCTTGTTCTATTACTGTGCGATCTTTATTAAAAAATATTTTATACTTTAATGTCTTGAGCCTTTATTATATGTAACTGCATGTTAATTTAAGCATTTATAGTATTTTCACTTCGCACGGGTGATAACTGGATCTCGACAAAAGCGCCACCTACCGGGTCCAATTGTGAATATAAACCATCTCAGAACTCATTCAAATACACACAAAATTTTCATCAAAATCAATTGAGCCGTTTTTGAGTTTTATCGAGACTAACAGACAGCAAGTGATTTTTACATAATAGAGATTTATTTGTTTATTTTAACGCCCTTTGTGGGTGGTATTTCATAAAATCCGTTCTTGTTAATTTTTAACATGCCGAAAGGAATATTCTGGCCAAGTTTTATACCTATAAGAGCTATAGTTTGCAAATGTGATTTTTTTAATTAACGCCGCCGCAACCCCCTGTCGCTGCGGGTGGAATTTCGTAAAATCCGTTCTTAGCTGACCTTTATACTCGGCGAAAGAAATATTCCTACCAAATTTCAAGTCTCTGGGCCTTATGGTTCCAGAGATAACGTGATGAGTCAATACATAGGTGGAAATCTTTTATATAGACTTGTGCATATGTGTATGTATAAGTTATATTTATATATTTTATTTATCTTTAAAATGTATATATGTACAACGATGTTGATATTTTTAATCAACATAATTTTGTGTACTTATCATTATTTTTTATTTTTTCACTCTTTATTATTACACCTAATGTCGAATTCTCACCAATCTGTATGGTTAACTGATGAGAATGCCTCATGGCAATAAGTCGCCTTTTCTTTTGTATTGTAATAGGGAAAGCAATAAAGAATAAATAAATAAATTCCTGTGCAAGTCTTTTCACTATTTCTTTTTTGATTCTGTGAGAAGAACCTAATTACCAAATGGCAGTAGATGTCATAAACAGCGCCCGAATTAGAATAAACGAAATGTTTTTAAAAGTTGAAAACATATAAAAAGAAATACACAAACAAACTGCTCTAATTTATTTTTATATTTGGGTTTTGGGTGGAACGTTAAAATAGGTAATTGGGTCATAATAACGCTGTCTCTTGTTAAAATAACTTCGTTTGTTGTCAGGAATGATAATATTTTTATGTTGTTTTTGTATGTTAAGATGTAGGTCGATCTGGTCAACATTTCTAAAACGCTTTTTTACTTTTTAGGATTCCGTACCTGTTAAAAAAAATAAACGGAATACTTATAACGATCACTTTGTTGTGCCTCCGTCCATTTATTAGTTTGTTTGTTTGTCCGTCCGTCCGTCCGTTTGTTCGTTCGTCCTTCTGTACATCCGTCCATCCGTCCGTCTGTTTGTCTAAAGAAGGGGTATCAAATTGAAATAAATTTAAAGTACTATGATACAGTACAGTAAGTACAGTAAGTAAAGTATTGGAATGTACCTACCTTAAAGGTATGAAAACTTTAAACTTCTAAGACACCGCAACTAAAAGATACGGACGTTTAGGTCACATAATGTTTTGATACTCACAGACGTATTCCTGACCACCTAGAATCATGAAATTTAGCACGGAGTAAAGTCTTATAAAAATCGTTAATTTGTTGTGATATCACATAATAAAATATATTTTTGTGATTATACAGATACATTTAAGCATTGGCCGTGAAGTAGACCAATATATAGATGAACATTTTTTTCACTGCAACGTTAAGTTTACCTTTTAATCCGACTTATCTTTTTGTCAGAGCTACATTCAGTGCTTATCTTCAATTACCTTGATGGATGAACTATCTTTATACAAAATTAGGATCTTATGGAACTCTACTCGCGAAGTTATTAGCGTTATAATAAACACTACTTCACTCGACATTCATGAATTGATTGCACCTAACGTCAACATCCTGAAACATGACAAGAATAGTAATGGCGCTAGGTTCAATCGTTTATTATTTGTTTGTATTTAGTCGGTGTCTCTTTGAGGATTTCTGATGTGATTTCTGGCCAGCAACAAAACCTACTATTGCATTTTATCTATCAAAATCGCCAACCTAGCTATCGTTCGCCCAAATCCAGACGATTTTTTATTTCTATTTGTTGCTGGCTTTCTGAGCATCACTGATGTCATTTCAGACCAGCAATAAAATCAATACTATTAATAATTACTATAGCATTTGCACTAATACTATGCTACCTGTCGCCAGGTCCGACTGATTCTTGGATTCTCTTTATTTTTCTTACATTATTTTCCAGCAACAAATTTTCACCTAGGAGTTGACACAATTATGATTTATTTCGTTAATTTATTGCCAGATTATGGTGAAGATTGCTAGTGTATAGTAAATTGTTAGTGTTAGTTAGTGGTGAACATTCGATGTTAGTGGTGAATAAGTCCTAGGTGGTAAAAATGTTAGGTAGTACGCATACATTTTAAAGTCTTTGTATTGGCATGTGTTTGTAATCATTTCAAATGTAAGAAGTAAAGCAATTTTTTTTTTGGTTTACGTTCTGTCCTATTTTTGTCACCAAGTCTTTTTTGTCTGAAGGGGGTAGAGATCCAGTATAGTTACAGGCTGTGTAGTATTCCATCTGGAGGTGACATCGCATCGTACCATCTTGCAGTTGCAGGTGACCTGTACTTGTCAATTCAATTATATAATAAATCGTACGTTTTTGTTTTTATTCAGTTAACAGTAATCGTTTTTCATCACGATATCAATATCAAGATCGTATATCATTTATCGCAAATATTACAAAGTTTGATTTATTACGACCGGTAGCGTTGCGATAGAGGCTACGTGCACAAGTCGGGGTGTCGATCAATCAGCGGACGGACGGAGTAGCGACAGGCCATTAGGCACTTCTCCTCGGCTCAGGTGGCGTTGTGTCCGTTCTGACCATCACCGCGGGCCTCGACGTGCACTACATCTTTGTCCTCTTCATGAAGTTACAGACTTTTTGAAATAGTTAATGCAATTTTATAGTAACAGTACATTACTGTACATATAGGAATAACTGTTTCACGTGTGTTACTTTTTATTGTTATTAATGCGACATGACTGAATCGAAATTGCCAGGCGTTTGACGATGCCTATACATGCTTGCCGCTTGCATGTTTGCCGATGATTTATACATTTTCATTATAATACTCGTAAGTAGAAAAAACAAATTTGGAAAATCCAAAAGTGTATACCTCGATGCCCCATTTGGTTCTTAATTGAGGGTCGACGTAGGTCGAACGGCCTTATTCTAATATCAGAAAAACTAACTAATTTTAATTGAAAGAAACATTTGAAGTATGTGTAGCAATTGAAAGAAAAAAAAAACAAAAGAAAAGAAACTAAAAAAGAACGAAATAGATTACAGAAGTGATTATCGAAAGGAACCAGAACTAGATGATTCTGAAGATAGTGAAAAAAAAGTCGTTTTGTTGTTAAGTAGTTCTCGAGATACATAGAGTACACAGAGAATTTATGAACCACAGACTAAAAGACATCCACAATATAATTTTTTATTAGACTTTTTTCATAATAATACGTGTTGTTGAAATAAAAATAGCATTAGGCTTGTTCATTAGTGTTTCCGCTTTCTAATCATGTGCTTTCCATAACATATTAGTGCGATGTAAAATAATAAAAAAAATCAAAAAAAAAATGGTTTGGATTTTTGCAAGCAATGTATGATTAACTAGAACACAATATTTGTAAACATTGGTTTTAATGGGCACATTATTTATCCAAAAATGTATTGCACAATGATTGCACAACCATTATACTATATCACAATTATAATATTATTTCAATGACCATTCCAAAAACTAAGATAAACAAAAAAAGGTTTTGTGGATTTAATTTCAACCACCTATTAATGTCATCCTTTTGTCTGCCTAATGTCACCCTAGCCCCTTTTTATATTGATTATGCTTTTTGAGTTTTTGGTGTTGTATTTATGTTTTGGAGGCACAGTGATGAATTCGTAACAACTTCTGATTTTGAATCTTGCATATCACGAATATAAATGAAGACGAAAAAAAATTATTATATTATTTTGATGTTTTTCTATGTACTTACTATATACTTTACTGTAAAGGAAACTTTTTCTTTGAATACCAATTAATTAATTAAAATACTATATCATCATAACAACTCACCACAACACTGCTGACTACTGACTATAGACTTACTCTATTTTTTGATTGCCACCAAACACGGTTCTTAGCCACTTCTTTGCTTTTGCTTTTCATGAGTTTTCCGTATAAGTACAACTTATAATTTTTTTGCTTGTTTTTACCTATACATTTATGCAATCTATATATATATATATAATTATAAATAAAATTGAAGTCTGATTGTACTGATTGTATTCAAAGTAGCAGCTTTTTACTAAATGCATTATATAAAAGTACTAGCTGCCCAGGCAGACGTTGTTCTGCCCTTTTCGACGACCCTTCATATAAAAACCCTTAAATTCGTAATAAAAAAATATTTAATGTCACTTATCAGTATAAAAACTATCCTATCTCTCAAGTTGGACCAAACAGCACACAGTGTGCAAAATTTCATTGAAATCAGTTCAGTAGTTTAGGAGTTCATCGCGGACAAACAATGTGACAAGCAATTTTTATATATAAAGATATACAGTATTTATAACAAAAACACAATTTTTAAAATTGTTGTCTGTCTGTTTGTTTGTTCCGGCTGATCTCCGAAATGGTTAGACCGATTTTGACGGGATTTTCACTGGCGGATAGCTGATGTACGAATAACATAGGCTACTTTTATTTTATAAAAATAATCAGATTCCGCGCAAAAAAATTAAAACTCATGAAATCCTTATGAATGTTTATGGTATGATATTTTATAGTTTATGTTTAAAAGTGAGATAATACAGAAATAGTTAACCTTTGCTATCACATGTATATCTACGAATAATGTACCAGCTTAAATTTGTAATGTGACATGCAATAAACAATTTGCATTTGAATCTGAACCCAGTCGTAATAAATTCCTCGCGGATGAAGTCGCTGCTAACAGCTAGTCACCCATAAATTCCTTAATATTAAAATTACCTTTTTTATAAAATCTTTGTTTAATAAAGTCTTTAAACTCGGCGGAAGTCACATTTTGTATATTTTCTGGGATTTTGTTGTAAAAGCGTATACATCGCTCGAAGAATTAATTACGGACTGTGGAGTCGAGTAACTGGTCTAATCTACTGTTTTTGTGTACATAAATAATATTTACGAAAACGTATAGAGAGACCAAAGTTTAATATCAATTCCCTTAAATTTTTGTGACAGTTTTTTTTTCAATATTACAGACATAATATGTATAGCATAATAGATCAAATTAAAAACATGAACCAGAAGATTCTTCATTGGCTATCACTAAGTAGGTACTATAGAGAATTATTGTAGTGAAAAGGTATATTAGCCGACTTAAAATTAAAAGTTAATCGACTGTATTTTTTCCCCTTTTTTTAAATAAAATATGATACACTATCTGTATTAGTTAAGTTATTATGTTATGTCGACTGTATCGGGAAGCTTTTACTAGAAAGTATTTTAACTGTGAAATTGCTTTTATTTCTCATATATCACATTATATAGCCAGTGTGTGGGGAAAATATGTCAATAATCACAAAATCTAATTTTTCAATAATAAAGTAGCTTTAAGAAATTTATGAAACTAGTGATCAATGCCACACTTGTACCAAGAATAAAGATTTAACAAAAATATTTTAACTTCATTAGCACAGTCATATAAAATCTAAAATTACGTTATGCTGATGTGGGTATTTTATACAGACTGCATTATGAAATCTGTCGTACTGACAACAGCATTATACAAGATGATGACCATTTAATTACGTAAGGATGATGGTACATAAGATTTCTCGTTATTTTCTCTTATTTATTATGTTTGAGTAAAATAATATGCTATTGTGACCGGAATTATTATTGAATAAAATTTTTAATCATTCAAGTCTTTATTTTATTGTTGCTTGAAATAAAGGAATCATTTTTTATATTCCAAATAATTAGTATAAGATGGCGGGAAGAATGCCCTATAATTATTATTTATAACGATTAAAATGGATAAACATTAACACATTTAAGATTTTAAAATATTAATATACAAAAAAAAAATTTGAAAAATAAGATGTAAATCGAAGTGTAGATTATAGAACGAAGAAAATCATTCGGCATCTGAAATGGAACTAGAGTTCTAATATTAAATTTCGACTTACAAAATATTACGTAAGATTGGGTTATACCCCCCTTCCTCCAAGATATCTACATGCCCTATGTAGATATTTTTTATAGCCCCCTCCCCCCGGGATCCTTACTTAACGAATGGCCCCTAAGAGCTATCTAGAATTTTCTATTTTCGTGTCCTATTCCTGTGTTACGACTACAATTACTTAGATATCAAAGGATTATGCCCCATTCCTTTCTGATTACTAACGTAAAGATCTTTTATGTATCTCCTGTTTTTATTTAATTCTTTTTGGGTTGTCTGGAAAAAATTGCTGTTGTAATAACACCGCCTTTTGTTTTCCTTTAATATTTTATTATATAATAATACTTTGTTTGGCGTACAGTAAACAGTATTGTATTGTAATGTGTAAAGATTTATATATAAAATAACATATTTTGATTTAACTATAGTTACCACAATATGATCAATATTATTTTTAATTTAATTACACAAATAACTCGAATATTTTCTTTAGTCAAAAAAATTTCGGTTTTACCGTGCCCACTAAGTCTATCATAGTAGAAATAAATAAAAAGTACACTATTACCAATGTTGCATAATGTTGAGTGTGTTAAATGTGACGTGTTTGTGTCCGCGTTCGCTCGTTACACGGAACATAATATTATTTAATATCCATGTCGTAAACTTACTATAAAATGGCTGTTGAATACGTTCAGTGTTATTTTAATCTTTCCCTTCTGTATTCATAAAAGTTTTATGCAGGACGAAAAAACGATTAAATGAAACAAACGACTGTTTAATTAACTTAGATACATAGATCTTCCAACCCCCCATACATTACCGCAGGATTGGCCACCTCACTTTTTTTCTTCTTCATCTCCTGGTTGAGCATCCCTCTGTCGGCTCTTACCACACCCACGGGATGATATGGGGTATTGGATATTCTTACATCGCTACTACATATTTAGGATGATTAGGCCAAAATCTTAACAAATTAAATACATAATGGTTATTATACCGTTGATGAATACGTCATTTTCAGTTTCCTGCTAGAACTTTACGTTTTTAGCATTTGGTATTTCTCTTGTTTTCATAACTACATAATATTTTTTTAATAATTAGTGTCTACGGAGGTCATGCCAAAAATTAGATACTCAAAAATTGTAATATTTATTTATTTATTTATTACCTACTAGCTGTTCACTGCGACTTCGCCCGCGTGGAGTTTCTTACGGCTGGATTTCGTGGGTTTTAATTTTTTTGCGCGGAACCCTAATTCTTTTACTAAAATAAAAGTAGCCTAAGTTACTCGATATAACATCAGCTATCTGTCCGTGAAAATCCTGCCAAAATCGATCCAGCCATTTCGGAGATTAGGCGGAAAAAACAGACAGACAAATTTCAAAAATTGTGTTTTTGTTTTAAGTACCGTAAATAATTTCATATGTATTCAGCAAAAAGCTGTTATTTGACATTACAAACAGACACTCCAATTTGATTTATTTGTATAGATATAGGTTTATACTGTATTGTCCACCTTAATAAAAGGATTTTAAGGGCTAACTTAAAGCCATTTGGAATTCTCTTCAGAGAACAGAGAATGGAGTGTAAAAGTGTAAAATTTAAATAGATCGTTGGCTAATATTCGAATTACCACGAAAAAACGATTAAATGAAACAAACGACTGTTTAATTAACTTCTGCTGAACATAGATCTTCCAACCCCCCATACATTACCGCAGGATTGGCCACCTCACTTTTTTTCTTCTTCATCTCCTGGTTGAGCATCCCTCTGTCGGCTCTTACCACACCCACGGGATGATATGGGGTATTGGATATTCTTACATCGCTACTACATATTTAGGATGATTAGGCCAAAATCTTAACAAATTAAATACATAATGGTTATTATACCGTTGATGAATACGTCATTTTCAGTTTCCTGCTAGAACTTTACGTTTTTAGCATTTGGTATTTCTCTTGTTTTCATAACTACATAATATTTTTTTTAATAATTAGTGTCTACGGAGGTCATGCCAAAAATTAGATACTCAAAAATTGTAATATTTATTTATTTATTTATTACCTACTAGCTGTTCACTGCGACTTCGCCCGCGTGGAGTTTCTTACGGCTGGATTTCGTGGGTTTTAATTTTTTTGCGCGGAACCCTAATTCTTTTACTAAAATAAAAGTAGCCTAAGTTACTCGATATAACATCAGCTATCTGTCCGTGAAAATCCTGCCAAAATCGATCCAGCCATTTCGGAGATTAGGCGGAAAAAACAGACAGACAAATTTCAAAAATTGTGTTTTTGTTTTAAGTACCGTAAATAATTTCATATGTATTCAGCAAAAAGCTGTTATTTGACATTACAAACAGACACTCCAATTTGATTTATTTGTATAGATATAGGTTTATACTGTATTGTCCACCTTAATAAAAGGATTTTAAGGGCTAACTTAAAGCCATTTGGAATTCTCTTCAGAGAACAGAGAATGGAGTGTAAAAGTGTAAAATTTAAATAGATCGTTGGCTAATATTCGAATTACCACGAAAATGATCGAAGTGCAGTGGGTCAAAGGGGTAAGTGCTAAATTTAACCTCTTCTACCACCATTTCACTGTTTTGTGCAAGCCAAACGCTACTTTCAACAGGCAAACAATTTACGATCTATATTAAAGGGATCGCTAAAATCCCATACACAAAGTATTCACCTAGAGCAAATAAACACTTCAATACGTCTAAACTACTTGAAAAATACTTTTTATCACTTACTTACGCACCTAATAATCTAGAAAGTATGCCAGTGCGTCTTCCTTGATGTTAAACGTTTTGTTTTTAACTTATACTTTGATTTTTTTAAAACAGTTAAAATCACGAGGTGTTGGTGAACGGGGTAATGTGGCGGGTGATGTTGATGGACTCATTTATAAAAATAAAAAAGTCGATTGTCCTGGAAGATGTGTATGGCCCTGCGTGGTTGTTATACGTACCTATAATATATCTTGCTTGGCACTCCCAAGGTGATAACAGCTTTAGGGCACTAACTGTCATATCCCACTCGGGGTTTAGAAAAAAAGAAGGAAATTCATCGCTACAAAAGAATACACTTACATAAAATATACAAGAAATAAGTATAATAATTAATTGGATTGCAGCGACGAAAAGGCCACCGACTTAACTTTATGCTGCAGCATTAATGCTGCAGCGCTGTTATTCTGTTGGCGTCAGTAACAAGCCTACTTGTAGTCATTAGGCATGGTACTGTAACATCATACATTATTTTAACATTATACTATTACATACTACAAATCATAAAAAAATACATTAATCTACCGATAACTGTTAAACAAAAGTATACTATATTAAATAATTGTCGAATAAATTGCATACAGAAACACAGTACAAATAAACATAAGTTGCCTTTGCCTTCGAATTTACAATATTAAATAACTATAACAGCAAATCAGACAAGCGTGACATGTCATCATAACTCACATAAACTATTTTTATCCCTAATAAATCAACGTAAACTTCGAACCGTTTAACGTTTTTCGATCATCTAGTACCATTATATGACCCATCTTGGCCATTTTGGAAAAAGGAGGCGCCCATTTTGTTTCTGGGTGGTTTGCGTTGACAGTAGAGTGATTTTCACGCTATGATAAACAAAGAAAATCATAACAGTAGTAGACATAGTAAATCAAAACGCGAATATGACTCGACTGAAGTCTATTGCTGCGAGCGAATTTCCACTAGATTCTCACAAAACGCATTAAATTTACCAAATAAAACTATTTGAAATAATAAGTATTCCATTTTAAAATTTATCAGTAATATCCATTTTTTAATTTAATTAATTCAACTTTTAATGCGTGTTGGCGGTCTTCACGTGTCCTCGAAATATATTTTTTGATTTCTCAGACTCGCAGGTTCTTCACGTTTTGCTTCCCCACCGAGCACGTGGTAAATCAGAACTTAAAATTGCAATTGAAAATTTCATTGGCGCCGGCGAGGGTCGAATCCGGTTTGCTCGCGTACTGTGAAATTTACAGATAACTATTAGCTTTTCACGGCTCTCATTAAAGAAACTTGCAAAATAGACACGTTTCATGTCATTTCATTAAGTTACAGTCTTTCACAAGTTCACTGATGATAGGCCTCCCCTAAACCTCCCCCAAGGAATGCCCCAAAACACGTTCCTGAGCCAACTGTGTTCCTGCATAGAAAGCATAAACATAATAGCTTACTTGAAAAAATTAAAACATGGGAGGGGTATAGTATAAGGATAAACATTTGTAACTCACTGTAATTACGTTATTGTCCAGTGATTACGAAAGTTTACATAGAAGATTCCGTAAATAGGTTAGTGTTGGTATGTGAACAACTACACGCATTAGTGTTCTGAGGTTACAATAACAAACTGCAGAGCAGTACATTAGCCGGGTGAGGCCGAAATACAACACGGAACAACCCTGCACAGTAGAACCCGCTATTAATTATAGCAGTACGTTTCATAGTAATGCACTGGTCACTGTTGTCGCGTTCTATTTTGCGGCCGGTCGTTGCTCTAAACAAAACTATTTATTATCTGGTTAACGTTGAACGTAAATAACATTCACCATTTTTAACAAAAATACGATGATAATTAATATAATAAATATTTGAAATGTTGTATCGAAATGAATTTTCAAAGACTTGTTTTGGAAACAACACTGTTCTCAAATATATGTTCAAGATTAACATATACTTTTTATCAAAATATACTTCCACTCCATAAACTATATAGGCTAAAAAACTGTTTCAGGCAAGCCTATTTGGATCTTGTCAACACCTTAAGATGGTTATTCCACCATTAGCCGGTCGTGCCAGTTTTTCCTTTTCTTTTTTCTTGTCGAAACGTAGTTCGCAGGACTCTACAATTGATTTTAAGTTTATTTTTTGCATACAGTAGGAACTTAATTCCCTTGTCTATTGTTTACTACGAATTGTGGTCAAGGCAAGAGTGAATATGCTTATCTTATTATCATCGCTTATTATTCACTATCTAAGGCTTCACCACCACTTACTACCAGGTGAGATTGTAGTCAAAAAGCACTGGCTTTTCATATCTAAGTAAAAGTAAATTATGTTTTCTTTCACATGTTGTAATAACGGCTTGGTGTAGCAGTGGCTAGCATTTGGCTGCGTCCCTGCGAAACCGGCTTTGTATCCCGCACGGCACAAGAATTTTTATAGCCTATAAATAATTGTTCTGGATCTGGGTGTTTTTTATGTGTAATTTATAAATGTAAAACGCCTCCACAAAACAAGATTAAATCCTACTATGGGGGTAACAAGAAAGATTTTTTTATAATCCGATTTGTAGATTTATTATATAGTGTGTGAAGTATGTAAATATGGCCATCGACATTAAATGATCATCGGCTTGATATGACCTTTGGCATAATATGACCATTTGTACTACAGAGTTCGATTCAAGTCCGGAACCGCAGATAACCTTTATTTCAAGCACATTAAAACAAAGTTAAACAAGGAATAAAAACTAGAGTTATGATAACTTCATGTCTCCACTACGCTCTAAAAGTAAAAGAGATACCTTGTGCTCAGAATTAAATCATGTTTAATTATATTCATCGTTATTTTACAAGTAAAGATTATTATTATATATAAAGGTTGCCAAAGCTAATTGCCGCTGTACCAAATTTCATTGAATTATTATGATCTCGTTATCTTGGATACCATTAGTGTCGTGTTACTAAATAATCTGAGATAAAATGAGACAGATGTTTAATTAGAAAATGTTATCGCTGCCAAAGACCGCCTTCTAATCGAAATACTGAGACCTTTACACAATTTCTTTGGAGTTCTAAAATTCGTTGATTGCAGATATAATGTAGAAAATATCTTACGTCGGTCTTTAAAGTTAAAAGAGAAGTAGTTAAATAAATTTATAGAAATGACGGCTTTTAAGATTCTGATCTTTCAGCTATATCGAACTTGATAAAGTCTCTTTGACTTCGTTAATATTATGATGTCTTATATGCGAAAAATACAAATTGAATAAACTAATTTTATTTATATTATTGCGCTGAATTTCATTCTCGCGTTAATCACTACTGTAATTTCCTCTGTTAAGTAAATTGAAACTCCTGTGTAATAAACTGTTAAACTCATAATGTAAAAACGAATCCTTTAAGGCGCTATAAGAATGTCGATTAGCTCATTTTATTCAGTATTGCCGCAAGCAGCGGCTATGGTATATGCCAGAAGGATCTAAATGGCTTTCGATCGATAACCGTGTATAAGTAGTTGTTTAGGCAAACTAAAATGCACAGTCCGGCGAAGGGGAGCAGCGTCAATGCGAGACATCTCAACTGCGATTTCCTATCCGTCTGCCAAGCGTAACGATAAAGGGATAAAAACCAATCCAATCCTCCTTAGTATGTAGAAAGATCCGTCCAGTGTTCTAGTACGGGCATCGATCACTAACAGTGATCGCTGAGTACGGGCTAATAAGAATTAATACTGCTGTAAACAAATCAAGTTCCTAATTTAACATAACCCTAACAATAAAGTTGTTAGGGCTATGTTAAATTATTATATTAAACTATTATACGTGGTAGAGCCATGTTGCAGCTATATTTCTGGTATAGTTGTAACACGAATGTCCGACACATTCGTCGGACATTCGTGTTACAACTCGACCGGGGAAGGACCACGCTCTCACAGAATACCAGCGTAAAATAGCAGCTTAATGCTGCTGTGTTTCGTATTATGAATGTAGAGAACCGGAGACCCTTTTTACTGGAAACGAGGCATTCCATCTTAGTCCTCACGGTTGACAACGCATCTGCATTTTGATTCGTAATCGAGGATAAATGTAGATGTCTATGGGCCACAGCAACCACTTACCATCAGGTGGACTGTGTGCTCCGATAAAAAGTTAGAAAAACATTAGTAAAAATTAAGAAAAACACAGCTTTTGTTTTATAATTATTCCGCATATAATTAGAAATTAATAATGCTCCGATTTATTCTTTCACTTGGGCCAAAAAACCTTCACTCCTACTTTAGTTTTTTGTTATAGGATAAGGGTGACAAACGAGCACAGTGCTAATGTTTTTCTAACTTTTTCGAATGTAGTCTTACACATTCTTTCTACAATTTTCAAAATCAAGTCCATCCTTACTGGCACTAATGTAATTATTAATTGCTATTAAGTAAGGCGAAGAAAAACTATTTGAAACATTTCTAAGAAAAAATCGAGGACATTTTGTGAAGTCCTTCGTAATAGGGTCGGTCATCAAGGCGGACTCTGCTGATTGTGAATACCCTCTCAGAAATGAGAATACGCCTGTACCAATAGTGTGACTTAAATAGGATGTTACTTTATTTTATTTTTAAATGTCTTTGAATCCAGCACCTAGCGTGTCTAATGGCTCTTTGCTGTTTTAATAGCCTTAATAACGATTATTTTAGGCGGTTGCTGCTCTCGGCTGCGTAATGTTCTATTTTGTTTAAGAAACTTAGTTTCGAGCTTAAGGACTGATAGAGTTTTTAAATCACTACAATTAGTGTACAGTTTGAATGTCCACTTTAAATAGGCGTGCTTTTGGGCGGTGGATGCCGCGTAAACGAATCTTGAGAATATGGGAGTATGTCTGTTGCTCAATTTGATCGCCGCACCCGCATTTGCCGCTACTTCGCACATCAGTTTTATAAAAATTCTGACACCGGTACCAATGACTACATGTTAACCGTTGTTTCAAAACCTGAATAGTTTTAGTGCCTAAATGGTCACCCATTTTGATAAATGGCTAGGCGAAGTGTTGTTTCATATCGTTAATAGCTTACCGGTACACCGTAACTTAACACAAGATTTCAATATTTAAAGATCGTTTGTGCTTTAAAATATCTAGAGTATTCCAGACCAGAAGATATGTATGAATATGTG
The DNA here is from genome assembly GCA_963668995.1 of Parnassius mnemosyne. Classification (NCBI taxonomy): domain Eukaryota; kingdom Metazoa; phylum Arthropoda; class Insecta; order Lepidoptera; family Papilionidae; genus Parnassius; species Parnassius mnemosyne. The sequence continues at coordinate 37,841,271 of CAVLGL010000159.1, forward strand.
TTCGTATTGGTTATAAAATTTAATGACTGTTGATTTTACAGTGTTGAGGAATCAGGGACTAACCGAGAAAAAGATAGAATACATGCTTCACTGAACTTTATGTTGTTAAACTTTGCGTTCAAAATTTCGCTACGCAAATATTTTACTGTATTCATTTTTCACTATTCTTTATTTAAGGAAAATAAATATAAAAAATCACGGATTTCAATAGGGATTTAAGTTTAACAAACGTCACCTTTTAGAAGAAACGAAAGAAAGTACATTTATTTGGTTCACGCTAAATGATTGGCTTTCGTCTGTCATTCCATTTGATTATAACGTGTCTTCAAGGCAGAAGTGAATAGACTTTTGTTAAGCTAAGCTAGTGCGCTTTGCCATCTTCTTTAACCATCATTTATGATAATACTCAAATACTGGTTTATAATAGGTAAAGAAAACTCTTATATGAAAAAGAAAAATATACAACATGATAATTGATTACCAACTAACACATTAACAAAAAATATCTGTTATATTTTATATTTCCTGTGCTTAAAGTATGTACTTACCAATAATGGAAACGAACTGAAGCCGGCGGATTACGGTGCGCCCGGAAAAATACGTGGGTTGCCGTCAGTTAAAAATTTTAATTTAAGATTTCACATTCACGATCAGTTTTTGGATGTACGTCAGTTCAACTGAGCGGTTTAACTGACAGCACGCACGAAAAAATCCGTGTGTTGTCTTCAGTTAAAAATTTCACCTTAAGATTTCACATTCACGGTCAGTTTTTGGATGTACGTCAGTTAAACTGATCAGTTTAACTGACCGTGAGTGGCCACCACTACTCTCTGTGAATGCTTTTTTTCATATGACTGGACTCTTCATATTTTTATGAATTCATGACTATTTTGTATACATCTTTATACTCTTAAATGCCTTACAATATAAAAGTGGATAACGATAAACAAGACCTTTACATTCATGGCTGCGGATAAAATGTTTTATAGCAATATTTTAGTAAAACAGAATGTTGCTCTGGGATGCAAGAGAATGGACTACATAGTTGTTTTTCTTTTTGCAAGTCGCTAAGAGAGGCTAATGAAATGCAGAAATAATTACGTTTAGACAAAAGGACTCTTTTTGTTATTCTTTTATAACTTTACCTTGATTCATTCGGGTTTGACTGCATAAGTATAATATTTTCCTTAAGGAAATTGTTTTAAAATTTTTTTTATTCTACCTTACATATATTTTTATCAAATGATGGTTTTAGGCCACCCAGCCGGTAATGTCTTTGTGCTTAATTGACATATGTTAGCATCTATGATTGTGGGTATCATAATTAAATTTTTCTTCAAAAATATCAAGACTTGAACAAAAATATTGCCAATGTAATCCCATATAGTCGAATGTAACCATTTCTAAAGACAATTCTTTTAACTTTTTATGACAACGCAATTTTACAAGAGCGTAGGCCTCGCCCATAGCTTGCCCATAGGAGGGATATTTGGCATAATTGCAACGCTTGACAAGCGGGTTAGCAACCACAGTTATTTATTTTTTGTCATGATTAGGAAGACGCTGCTGCTCATCTCCTGGTTTCTTTTCGTCTGTCACCCCTTACGGCACCCACGAGATGATATGGGTTAGTGAATATCATGTAGCCAACATATAACAAAGGAGGCTACAGCTGCGTTGTCACCTATGAGGATTAAGAAGGAATGCCTCACAATTTGTAATTATACTCTATCTGTATACCCTTCAGAAAAAGAGTCTTACTTTGAGCTTGATATATTCATTGAATAAAACTACTTTATCGCGTTTAATTTAATAAAACTTAGAATAAGGCCTCAAAAGAGAGCGTTTGGCGGGGCGAAGCGTTTGGTGTGCATGAAAAAAAAAAACCGCATTTTTTGTTAGAACGGGTTGTTTTAAATGTTGGTTAACGTGACATACGTACAAGTACGTCAAGAACGACAATAATAATGTAAGATCTTCGACGTTCGCTTAATTCAAAGCGATTTTCCATAGCATAAATTTGTTTGAGAATAAAATGACTTTAACCAGTGGTTAAAGCACCGGTTGCGTTATTGTTATTTTATTTTTAACATAAGTTAAAGCCTACGTTTGATAAAATAAGTTTTTTTTTCTAGTATACTTTTATACATGTGCGTTAAGTAGTAAACGAAAACGCTAATGTATGGCAAACGCGCCGCGTCGCACGTTTCACTCAGCGCTCTTCCCTGAGGCCTAAGGGCTTTGAACATACGTACATTATGCATACATACAATATTATATATGCTCTAAGCAGGGATGGAAAAAATCATGATTTTTTTAATTTTAATCAAATCATGCTGATTTTTTTGATTTTTTCTTGAATTTTTTGATTTTTTTGTATATTTGGAAATACACGAGTTGGTAACACTTTTTAACATAGTAGGATTAAAAGTTTATGAATACACTAGCTGTTCCTCGCGACTTCGCCTGCGTGTTATTTGGGGTTTTAGTTTTTTTGCACGGAACCGTAATTCTTTTTCTAAAATAAAAGGTTACTCCTTATGACATCAGCTATCTGCCAGTGAAAGTCCCGTCAAAATCGGTCCAGCCGTTTCAAAGATTAGCCGGAACAAACAGACAGACAGACAGACAAAAATTAAAAAAAAAGTATTTTTGTTATACGTATCGTATGCATTCAGTAAAAAGCCGTAATTTTGACATTACAAACAGACACTTCAATTTTATTTATTTGTATAGATATGTATGAAACTGATTAAGAGTAAAATAATTAATACATACTGTATTAATTACAGTTCATATACCATATTAAAAGTGAGTTTCTAAAAAATTAAAATTTTTATTTTAAAACTGACAGATCTCATCGCTACGTCTTTGTTGATTTTCCAAAGTTTATGAGACTATTGTAGTAGAATAATAAGAATAACATAAAACAACAAAAGATTTTACTTTATTTTAAGCCAGTTTTATTTCATTTTCTGCCTATTACATTACTCGTAATTTATACATGTTGATTTAAATCAATGATTTTTTTAATCAAAATCAGGCGATTTAAATCGTGATTTAAATCATGATTTAAATCAGTCTGATTTAAATCAGCCAATCCTGGCTCTAAGCACAAGGTAATGATTGACATGGACGTGTAATGACAATGAATGACAAGTAATGAAAGTGTTTTTTTAATGATATATAAATAGCGGCACGAAAGTCTAACGGTGACCGTTATTGCGCAGAAGTCTCGCTGATTGGCTCGTGCGTATCGTTCACACGCGCTGATTGGCTCTCTAGTCGCATTCGTGCAATTCAATTCGTGCGCGTCCCCTCCACAGAGGTTCAGCGCTAGATTTACTTGCCGCGACTTGTACCTTACAGTGAAAACTTAAGCTGTATTAAATTAGTTGTCCGTATTGCAGACAAAAGTAAGGCTGAGTTATTTAATATTATAATAAAATTTATTATATTATACTGTTTATGTTAAAGAGTCAGGGATGAGGGCTACGCGCCAGTTAAACATATTTCATACATAAAAATCTCATTTGTTAAGAGTATATCAATAAAAATAGTAACACCACGTAGAATTACTAAGTTTAATCGAAATCGGACTATTATTTTCAGAGGAGATAGAAATAAAAAATTGCATCGGAGTCAAAGATAAGAGGGCTACGCTACGGTTCCGCCTAACAGGCTGTTGTTTAAATAAAAATTAATAGCCGCTTGCATGTCTGAAAGAAAATCGCTTTAGAACGGCTGAACTGATTTTTATGAAATTTTTGTGTCTGATTGACTCGGTACGTGGCGCTGTTGTCGAGATCCAGAAAACACCCGTGCGAAGCCGGGGCGGATCGCTAGTATAATATTAACCTGATATATAACATTAAGCTGTATTACTATTGTAAACGTTTTAAACAGAATTATTTGAGTTACAAAAGATAGTTTGTCTTGGATAAAATAGAAATGAATGACTAAAGTTCTGTTAACCTCTACAATCTTATATTCTTCGTTAGATGAAGCCGTTCACCTTTCACATGTCGGCCGTTAGTATCGAGATAGGATCGTTACTGTAGTACGTACGTGCTTTCACGCGGCTGTCTCAATTGAGATAACTAGAAAAGTTACTAAGTTAAATCTTATATTGAGTATCAAAGGAGAAGTTTTTAAAACTGTGAAAAAATTCATATTGCCTACTTTGTTTCAGATACCAATGAGCCGATTAAGATAACCAACGCATATTAATTGAATGAAAACTGGTAAGTTTTTTTGCTTTTCATTAATTTTTTTGAACATTTTGCCATTGATTTGACTTTGACATTGGGTATTGAGTGATGTAATTGTATTTGTACAATCAGTACGTGTTGTCATTGGTACAAATACAAGCTATGGAGAGGTTTTGCTCGGCATTCCTCTGAGTTTCCTTTCCGCAACGATGATATCTGCAGTAGAACTAAAATGACAGACTTGGCACAACGGAACAGTAAGCTGAAGTTGCTATGCGCTGGCCATATAGCTCGATGAGTCGACAACCGATTGAGGCGAAAGGTTCTCGAATGGTAGCATCGTACCGGTATGAGCGGGTTGTAATGCATCTCCCAACTACCTAGACTGACGACTTGGTTAAGACATGCAGGAAGTAGATAGATGCACGTGGCTCAGTACCGTCAGTTGAGCATTTTGTGGCATTCTTCGGGTAAGGTTCTATTTTCAGCAATGGACTTGTGAAGGACTGTAATGATAATGATGATGATTATTGAGAGGGTGATTGTACAGTGCCCAAAGTTCCACTCTTTTTCTCAGAAATAAATTTATAGACCTAAGAAGTGTTTGCCGCTCTGAAGTTAATAGGAGTTGACGAACTTCACCGATCCTCGATTTTTTTATTTCTGAAACAAGGAGATCTTAAAATTTAAATCGGGTATGGATTGTCATATGAAATTTGAAGCTGGCGAGTTACCACGGCTCATTTATACATGCCTTTCCAATGTAATATTACGTAGGTAGGGCTAAGATTGTCACATAGCTCGGATAATTTACCTGCATATAGGTACATATCAACTTCTTGAATACTTTATCATTTTCGGATCATCACACCTTATCATGTCGACATCGCGGTAAAAACAATGGCAATCTGCGATTTATAACCAGATTGAACAAAGACATCCAGTAGTCTTATCATCTATTAGGCAACGGTTATTATTCCTATTTATAGGCCACATAGCCAGCCAATCGCTATTAATACTGAGAATATTTACTACCAAATAAATTGATTGATAGATTGTTTGGGCGGATTTCTTTTTGAATTTTTTTTAAATAATAATTTAACATAACTTGACTAACATTTTGCTTTTTTAATGTCGCTTCGGTTAGTCATTGAGACAAGACATTTTCAGGTTCTAAAAATAAAAAGTAAGTTGCTTTGATTATGTGGGAGGGCGGACTAGTTTAACGTTTGAAATGTACTGTAAATATTTTAACGTATTTCATACAACCAGTCTTCTCAATTATAATTAATAGAATCAGGCGTTACTTTGCAGAAATCCATTATAATGGGGTTGTTATAAACTAATTTGCTTAAATTTGCGTAAAGAAAGAAAATGATGTGTCCTGCCCAGTTTTAAGGGGATCTCCCACCCTCCCTCAATCGCGCGCACTACACCCGTCGCCGGCAATCCCAGCACTAACACACTAGGCACGACATACCACTCTCGCAAATACGACACGTGTTTCGCCTCTTCACGAGGCATCCTCAGGTGAAGTAGACTCTCTTAGCGGCCAGCCTCCGCAGAGTCTACTGCGGAGGCTGGCCGCTAGCAAATTAGTTTATAACAACCCCATTACTTCTCAATATATATATATATATATATATATATATAATATTATTTTGAATTATTAAGTAATTGTTTTTATTCGTTCACGAAAAAGGTTACACCCAATTTCATATCCAATCCAATTCAAATCCAGCGTGCGCTTGTCATGCACGCCAAGCGCCTCCGCTCCGGTGAACACTCTACTGGGCTCTTACCAGGGTTTGGTCCACTTTAAAAATATGTGTAATGAGTTGGTAAATATGTATTATATAAAGGGACAATACTTTTAAATTAATTTACAAAGCACTTATTATATTACTTCGTGCAACAGTGACGATGCTGTACAAAGAGAATTATGGCCGATACTTTATTTCTTTCTAAAGCTTAATGCGTAATATTTACGACCGGGCGTTCTAAATTTTATGTTCATTTTATTTAGGTTTGAGTCTTTTTAAAAACAAAGGAATATCTTCACGTAGAGTGTTCGGGGCCCACCTTCTCAAAAGACTGCTGCTTTTAAAACGAAATCCTACTTACCAGAGCTAAGTCTATATCTATATCTTATAGTGAAAACTATTTGTATATCGTTTCAAAATTAGCAAATCCTCACAAAACATAGGAAATCCATAGAACCACTTTCATATATTTATACCGTGGAGTAATAATTTGATATTTAGTGTCATCATCATCATCATCATTATCATTATCATCAGACGTATAATACTCACTAAATTGAATTTTGATCTATGGTAAATTTAATTTTTTTTTAATTTTTTTTTATAGGATAAGGGTGACGAACGAGCACACAGTCCACCTGATGGTAAGTGGTTGCTGCGGCCCATAGACATCTACATCTATCCTCTATTGTAAATCAAAATGTAGATGCGTTGTCACCCGTGAGGACTAAGATGGAATGCCTCATTTCCAGTAAAAAGGGCCTCCGGCCACCTGCACTCACCAAGCGAAACGCAGAGATAAACCTCTACTTCACGCTGGTTTTCTGTGAGATCGTGGTACCACCGATTCGAGCCGGCCCATCCGTGCGACAGCAAAAGCTGCCGCGTGGCTCTAGCACTGTTTAAATAGAATTAGGATGACAAACGAGCACACAGTCTACTTGATGGTAAGTGGATGCTGTGGCTCATAGACATCTACATTTATCCTCAATTAAGAATCAAAATGCTGCTGCGTTGTCACCTCTGTGCACTGAGATGGAAAGTCTCGTTTCCTGTAAAAAGGGTCTCCGGTTCTCTGCATTCACCATATAGCAGCATTAAGTTGCTATTTTACGCTGGTATTTCTGTGAGAGCATGGTTCCTTTCCCGGTCGAGCTGATTCATTCGTGCTACAACTATAATGCAGCGTTGCTCTACCACGTAAAAAAAATTAGGACATGGAAAAAGACATATTCTAGGGTACCTATCTAAAAATAGGGTATTAAATGAAAACTTACTGATACACGGAAGTAAGAAGTTATATTAGATGTATTTTATTTGTACAAATTTCTATAAAAAAAATTTGAACCATTTTAAGGAAAAATAGTATTTATTGATATTCTCCCTTACTAATCATTTAAAAAAAATGAAAATTGTCATAATTATTAATATTGAATTTCAATAAATAAAACCGAAAATTTTCATATCGAAGTTGTATAAGTGTTCATAACATTTTAGTTGTTATATGAGCATTATTAGTACGAGTATAATAGAAAAAGGTGAATCCAATGCGTATCATTTATCGCATTATTCGAATGTTTGATGTATTACAATCGGCAGTTCGATAGGGGTTACGTGCACAAGTTGGGCTGTCGATCAATCAGCGTACAGACCGGACGAGTGACAGGCCATTAGGCGGTTCTCCTCGGCTCAGGTGGCGCTCTGTCCGGTGTTCACTTAACTTCATTCACTACATTTTCCTTTGTTCATCTGATCCTTTCTAGTAAGGAAAACATTAACAAAAATTAAAAATTTCGGCCGGAAAATTGTAAAAAGACGTACAGACGTACTTATCGCTCACTTAAGTATTATTTATATTTATACCTGTCTCTTCCTATTGTCATTTAGTGAAGTGAGTGAGTGCAACTTTAAATAGATATTTCTTTAATAGGCTATTTGACAACTTTAAAAATATACGACAAATTATGGTCATCCTATCAGATAATAGCGTAACAAAAGATATTTCTCTTTATTTTAAACTAATATATGTATATTTTATGAAAAATAAACGAAAATTAAACATAATAATTTATGAAATTTTAAGTGTGGCGGGAACGCCCTGTGATTGTTTGCAACTCTCGTGACGTCACACACGAGTAAACATTGCTGCCTTAAAAAGGTTGCCTTTGGTGAAAGCGCCAGGGTAGCCCGCGAAATTCAAATTTTCTTAACTTTTTTGCAATTTGCAGGTCAGTATCAGGTTGTATGTTTAACAAAATATGATTTGCGAGCGTAGCGAGTATATTACAGAATTATAATTATTATAGTCATCAATACAACCCTCTAAGTTCATATAATCCCATTGCATGGCTAATTCCAGAAAAAACTCATTCAGAGAGATTATATGAACTTAGAGGGTTGTATTGGTGATTTTAATGATAATAATTTAGTAAACACATACTCGTTACGGTCGCGAATCATATTCTGTTAAACATACAACCTGACGCTGACCTGCAAATTCCAAAAAACGTAAGAAAATTTGAATTTCATTTTATCTAGTGTCTATACAAAGTTGAATATTACTTACATTAAAGTGATCTTTACACATAAAAACATTGGTATGAATTAAATGCTATTTGGGTCTCTTCGAGCTAGTTGTAATCACATTTTTCATCTTTTGGGACTCGCTAGAACAGAAACAAACAGTTTCTATGGATTACTATGTATAGTCTTAGTAGTATATTGTGTAATTTGAAGAAAAATGATAAAATTCACTTCAGTGGCACTGTTTTGTTACGGTTATTCATTTGTTAACATATGTGTGACGTCACACATGTCATATGACCAGCGCCAATACAGAATCAGCGTTTTTGGCGCGGTTTTGGGAATTTAAACTTTAACTTTAATTTTTATTGTTAATACAGTAGTTCTCCCGGTAACATCAATATAGTGTGCTTATTATGTAATAAATAATCAGGTTTTCAAATTAGTGAAATTGGCTATTGACGTTGATTTTTATGAGTATACGTATACGGCTAAATACTCTCAAATAAACCACCCTACACTAATCTTTGTATAAAGCATTATCACCAGAATTGTGTATCCTTAGTTTAGGGTCTACTTGTTTTTTAGTGAACTTAATTTTTGAAAAGTTCAGTTTTAAAAGTAAAAATATAACCTTTTACTTTTACTTTTAAAACTAGTTCGCCTTCCTTCGGGAACCCGTGCATTCTGGTCTCTCGCCAAGGCTGTCCAAGGGAATTTCTGTAAGCCCTCACTACCATCTCTGCACAGGGAGAACGACTCACTGGCCCAAGACGCAAAAGACAAAGCCGACTTTTTAGGCTCCCTTTTTGCGTCCAACTCGACTCTTGATGACGGGGGGAAAACACCGCCGACCATCCCGCGGTGTGAGTGCTCCATGCCGGATGTGCTGTTCTCACAGCGCTCGGTTCGCAAAGCACTCCTCTCCCTGGACGTCCAGAAGTCGAGTGGGCCTGACGGCATCCCCCCTATTGTGCTGAGGACGTATGCCCCGGAGTCGGCACCGATCCTAACGCGTCTTTTCCGGTACTCCTACTCCCAAGGCGTAGTCCCGAATTCATGGAAGACAGCTTTTGTCCACCCGATGCCTAAAAAAGGCGACCGCTCAGACCCGTTCAACTATAGGCCTATCGCGATCACCTCCTTGTTCTCTATAATAATGGAATCAATTATTAACTGCCAGCTCATGCGGTACCTTGAGGATCACCAGCTGATTAGTGACCGCCAATACGGTTTTCCTCGGGGTCGATCAGCTGGTGATCTTCTGGTCTACCTGACCCATAGATGGGCAGAGGCAGTAGAGTCCAAGGGGGAGGCGTTGGCCGTTAGTTTGGACATTGCGAAGGCCTTCGATCGGGTTTGGCACAAAGCGTTTCTTTCGAAGCTCCCTTCCTATGGGCTTCCCGAGAAATTGTGTGATTGGATCACCAGCTTCCTTGGAGATCGGAGCATCAAGGTCGTTGTAGACGGTGCATGCTCCGACTACAAGCCTATTAACGCTGGTGTTCCACAAGGCTGCGTGCTATCACCAACGCTGTTTCTTCTGCATATCAATGATATGTTGCTAACTGGTAACATTCATTGCTATGCGGATGACAGCACTGGTGATGCTCTATACACCGGCCGTGCCAATATTTCTCGAGAAAACGTCGCCGAGTACCGGAACAAACTTGTGTCTGAAGTCGAGTCTTTGCTGAACAAAGTCTCGGATTGGGGGCGACTAAATCTAGTCCAGTTTAATCCTCAGAAGACACAAGTTTGCGCGTTTACCGCTAAAAAGAACCCCTTTGTCGTATCTCCTCAGTTTCAAGGCACTCCCCTTCTTGCCTCCGCCAGTATCGGAATCCTCGGAGCCGACATATCGAGTGACGTGCAGTTTCGTGGTCACTTGGAAGAGAAGGCCAAATTGGCCTCTAAAAAGCTTGGCGTGCTCAGCAGAGCGGGACAGTATTGCATGCCGGCACACCGCCTGCAACTTTACAAGGCGCAGGTTCGGCCTCACATGGAATACTGTTCCCATCTCTGGGCAGGGGCTCCCCAGTGCCAGCTCCTTCCACTTGACCGCATCAAGCGCAGAGCGGTTCGAATCGTCGACGACCGAGTCCTTTCCGATCGGCTCGTTTCATTGGCACTGCGCATAGATGTTGCATCCCTTTGCATTTTCTTTCGAATCTACCACGGGGCGTGCTCTGAGGAATTGTTCGGATTAATCCCAGCCGCCAAATTTCATGAACGCACATCGCGGCAGAACTCCAGAGTCCAGATGCCATCCACACCATCTGGATGATTGGCGGTCCATTACTGTGCGATTTAGAAGATGTTTTCTTCCTCGCACGACTTCCTTGTGGAATCGATTAGCATCAGCGATTTTGCCGGACCGATACGACTTAGGGACCTTCAAGAAAAGAGCGTACTCCTTTTTAAAAGGCCGGCAACGCATCTGCGATTCCCTCTCTGGTGTTGCAGCTGTTCATGGGCGGCGGTATTCACTTACCATCAGGTGAGCCGCATGATCGTTTGCCCCCTCTCCTATAAAAAAATTGAAGTTCGGGAAAATTAAGTTCACTAAATATTAATAAAATTTCCAAAACCACAATTAATAATACAATGAAAAAACAATCTTATTAAATCTCACTCGATAAGGAACAATATAAAAATAACTTATTTGCATCATCATTTTACATTTAAAGGATACATAAAACGACCTACTATGTTGTAAGAAAGTATTTATTAAAAATTATGTTATTCGGTTAAAAAAAACCGTAGAAGTTACAAGCAGAAAGATAGAACGCATTTATATGGGTTCTTTGCGTGACAGTGGAACGCTAAAAACAAAAGCTAAAAATAAAGACGTTTTTTATCAAGAAAAAAAATCTATTTATTTTGGACGGAGCTTAGCGTAACCCTCTTATCTTTGACTTCGATGCAATTTTACGAGATATTGCTTTTCTCCGAAACTTAGCACAGATAATCTACGTAGTGGGAGCATTGCAAAAAGTATCTAACTATTTTCCACTACTACTGTAATGGTACATCACAAATCTATTGCTGAACATAGGCCTTCCATACATATTGCCGCATAGTACGGTCCTGAGCCACCCGCATTGACTGCGTGTTTTATCAGGTCGTCATTCGCTCACACGGGCGTCGCTAAACACTGCGCATGTCAGTACAATGTCGCCACTCAAAAACCTTTCTTCCCCATCTGTTGTCGGTTTTTCGAGTTCAACCGCCGGCGCATTGCCACTTCAGTTTATTGGTCCGCTAAGCTGTGTCAGTTAATATAGTTCTTCTGCGGATATTTTCGTAACGAACTATCCCGCAGTGAAAATCCCAACATGACCTTTTCCATCAGACGCTGTGTGATTTTTGGTAAGTCTGAGTATAAGGTATTCAACCCGCCTCGATACACCCCCACTCTCCACAACGTTGTCAACAAGAGACTTGTGGACGATAAATCCGACACCTCCTTGGGAAAAATGATCTCAGTCCCTGTGATAGAGCAAGTTGGTTGCTCCGTTGGTCTAGTGGTCGTAAACGCGATAGCTGATCATGTGATCCTGGGTTAGAAGATCAGTTTTTATGTTAAGAAATTATCTGTAGCAGCGCGGAGTCATAAAGTTGATGGTGTTTCACCCCCGAACCTCGGGAACACGGTTATGCGCCTGATCTCTGCGGTCGTGTCAGATTACCATTTCATCGGACGAGAATGAGAGAATAGAGCTATACTTTGGCTATAATCCTGCACTACGCAGATGCACTAGCCTTCGCTGTGACCCGAATTCGATCTGAAGAGCAAGTTATCGGATTGGGGGATTATTGAGTCCTCCCACTGTCTTTGGACTTGAGACAATCCTATAATATCCCATTGTAACTTGTTTATCTCTTCTGTCTAGAATCCTTCCTTACGGAGGAAGATATAGCTATTTTCATTGTTATAAAAATCTCGAATATGTACAGACTTAATTAATATTACACACAAAGCATGAGTCGTGCTAACACTTTTTCATTTTGATGTTTAATTTCAATTATGTAATTATTTTTATTATAATAAATAATTCCGCCTCACTTTTTCTCCACAATACAAGCATATTTTAACGCTGGACACCACAATCATCCTCTTTTTAAAAATAATAACTCTTAATACGATCAATTAATATTATTCTGATATTTAAAATTCATTTGTTAATAAATTATAATCTTTATTTATAAAAATTACGTGTCACATTGTTTGTCCGCTATGAACTCCTAAACGACTGAACTGATTTCAATGAAATTTTGTACACTGTGAGCGCTGTTTGGTCCAACTTGAGAGATAGGATAGTTTATATCCCGTTAAGTAACCATCAATATTTTTTATTGCAAGTTTAAGGTTTTCTTTTATTAGTCAGCTAGTAAATTATAAAATAAAGTATCAAAAATTAAATTATAAAAGAATAGACTAATTATAGTACTTAGCAATTATTCTTTAACTTCAGAGATGTTTAACAAGGAATCGCGAAATAGAAAAACTTTTGACGGGGAAGTTAAATCAATTATTACTTCGATTCGGATTGTTTCGACTGATATTCAACAAAAAGCTAATCAAATAAAAAAATTGGTTTTCTTTTAATTTGCTTGCAGAGTTTGTTGAAGACTATCTGTCAAGCTAAAGTAAAGCATTACAGCTCACTGTCGAGATCGAAACATGTCATCAAACAACAACAGATAACTTGTTAAAAGTGTCAATTTTGTGAATGTGTTGTAAATGTAACTAAAATGTGAAGTTAATTGGTAAACTATGATAAAAAGATGAAACCTAACAAAATAAATCAGAGAGTAGAAATATTTATTGGCCATAATATTACAATGGTTGCAGGCAAGTCATTCATTGGTTACAAAAGACAAATCGTTGTTTAAAATAAGCACTAATAACAAAAGCTTTATTTACATATGACCATAGGTGTAGGTGATGCACTTGAAAGGTTGATAATTCAAAATGTGTTAAACGGTATAACACATCTTTAATCGTAAGAAAAAAAGGTACGCTATAAATTTTCTTAAGGTTCCCTTATTTTCAAGGGAATATGGAGCAGGAGGGAAGTTCTTGATTTTGTTTTTAACGCGGATTAACCAGAATGGAAATTGCATCATGTTAATTTTTTTTAAATTATCATATCTTATAAATTTATAGATATCATTCTTGTTAGAGTTGACCACAGCCGCTGTGTTGCTAGCATCTCGTCCTTCTATAGGATACATTACGAACAGTGTGCGCATGAATGACATGATTTGATTCCCCCTCACATTTCTATCATCGGACAACCAAGACGGTGGGCTAATATCCACCTATTTGTTGTCGATATTACACGCATTCGAACTAAATGGTTTGCTTCCTCTTTTGTACGGTACATCAAGCGAGTGGAATAATTTACAGGTGTCTGTCTTTCCATCCGATAACAGCCTGATTGTTTTCAAAACAAGAATAAATATGTTTGTTTGCTTTTGTTACGCTAAGACAGTACGATTTGCCACCTAGGGTTACATCGCCTACCACCACGTGGGTATGTAGTCAAACACTGGCTTAACTATACATCTATACACATAAATAAAATTGAAGTGTCTGTCTGTAATATCGAAACAACTGCCTTTCATTGAGCTCAGAGGGTTATTTACTTTGGGCCATACCATAAATACTATAATTTATTAATACTAGATTTATGAATAACCATTTTTAAAATTTTTATTTGTCTGTCTTATGTCTACCCGGAATAACCTTCGAAAGGGCTGAACCGGAGATTGGAGATTGGATTAAATGTAGAAAGAAAAATTGATAAAAGTTATAGTCGTGGCTGATTATCTTATAAAATTTAAATGAAAAATAAATGACATTAATAAATACCACCCAGGTGAATCCGGGGCGCGTTGCTAGTAATAAATAAATAAAACATTATGAAAATATTCAGACCTTTCCACGACTTTTTCATTACTGCCGAGCAATGAACAAAGGAGTTTAATAACTAAAATCTTCTACGACCGAGCAGTGAACAAAACAGTAAAAATATTTAAACTTAAAAAAAAAAAAACTATGATATAAATACCTACACATCTCTAAAATTCGACAGCTTTTGTGAAGTATGTTTATTTAGCTGTTGCTCGGTGTTTATTATACAATAATATGCCTCTTTTTTATTAATATGCACCAGTTACCAAAATTTTCTTTTGAATGCCATACTATTCATTAAAATGTACACAATATATAATATTATGTCAGTTTTAAAGTGTTTTCTACCACCGACTTCAAAAAGGAGGAGGTACTCAATTCGACTGTATGTTTCTTTCATGTGTGTTGTGTTACCTTATACCTTTTTTCTGGGTGAACAGATTTCGTTGATTCTTTTTTTATTTTAAAGCTAGTGCTTCTCATGTGATCCCATATAAATTTTATCAAGGTGAGTTTTTGAGTTATTCTTAATAATTTCTATTGAAGTCGGTTGTACAAAATTTTAAATTTTAAATTATGTATTTGGATTTATAAAGCTTATATAAAAATATCGTTATTTCGATTGTTAATAATTTAATTAAAATACTCAAAATTTACAATTTACAAACTTTGGTTTTAATTTTACCAATAATATAACTTTTATATTGTTTCTTTTATAATAACAAAATATATATTAATATCTGAATTAGGTCCAGTACACCATATGATCTGAGCGTGGCTCTACCGGTATGTGGTTCCAGCATTAGGCTAAGGGCATAATTAAAAGATAAGAAGGTTCAAACTCATATATAATACGGTAACTCTAAAACTGTGAACTAGGCCATTAATTAGACTATCGTGTTTAGTCGTAATATACCGGTGACGCGTTATAATATCATGTTGCGGTCGACCATTACTCGTGACGTAATACTCTTGGTTAACTGCTGACCATTTTCGAACATATTTTGATATTTGACATTGTTGTATATTATGCATTCATAAATAACCGGACATGTGCGAGTCGGACTCGCGCATGAAGGGTTCCGTACCGTCGTGATACACGTTTCTAGTAGGGAGCTTCTTTTAATTTTTAATTTATCTAAATTTTTATAATTTGTTGTTGTAGCGGCAACAGAAATACACATTCTGTGAAAATTTCAACTTTACCTATTACGGATTATGAGATACAGCCCTTTGACAGACAAGCGGACGGACGGACAGCGGAGGCTTGGGTACGGAATCCTAAAAAATCAATGTACAATGGTCTGGTCTGGTCAGAAATAAATACAGCAACTTTAAATTCATTTTTATATGAAATTTTTTAATCCCTTCACAGAAGTTAACACAGGCTTCGCTTACTTGTATTCATAGTAAAATATTTGATGTAACGCTTTTAAAAAACTCATATTATATAGGGGTATCCAATCAGATCCAGATCCAACACGCAGAAAATTATTACCTGAAAACAACGGGGCGGGTTGTTCAGAGTGCTTAACAGCCATGCGCCCTTGCTTTACTTTGCCCTGAATGGCAGTCGCTCAAAATGTATGCAGCCACGGTGCACGCCCCGCGAAGCTCTCCACTGATGCCTTACCCTTATGCCGTTACCGTAACGGCCTAGTACAGTCCACTACTGAACATAGGCTTCCTCAGTTGGCAACCGCAGTTTTTCAATTTATTTTCCTCTGTCGCCCCTTATGACACCCATTGGATGATATGGGTTAGTGGGTATTCTTACACCACCTCTACATTGTCCACCTTTACCTTTATTTGTTGTAGTTGTTGTTGTAGTTGTGTGTAGTTGTAGTTCCTTTATTTGAAAATATTTTGTTTTCTCTAACGAACTGTGTTATTGAACGTGAAGTACATGAAAATCCATTCATATAACAAATTACCGGTTTACTTACGACGACTTTGTTTCATTGCTAAGTATGTATAAATTATATATTATATAAATGGATTGAGGCGTAAATGTTTAATTAGCTATAAAATGTTTGCAGCATAAGACACAATTATTTTAAAAGGTTTAGTGTAATTTAATTAGATTTGATTAAATGTTAAAAGTTTTCCATTGTTGATACAATTTATTTCTATTAAGCGTAGGAATCAAAATAATGTTCGGTGAACATTGTAAATCACAAAGGGATTACATTCGTTCATAAAGCAATGAAATATGTAATCGCGAATGCTGGCGCGCTGTTCCATTTTTATTCGTTCGTTGTTTATGTTGTCTATAAAACAAGGGAAATTGTTGCACAAAATACTATCGATTCTGTCTTATTGCTTTCCTGGTCTGCTAAATATAGAGTTTGAGTTCAGTTCACATCACGTGTAACGTCAGTATAAAGATGGCGATGGCTCGACTGCGTGTGTCTCGTGCTTCATTTTTAACAGCACCTTATAATTTCATAACACGTTCGTATTGTTACTTTTTTTATCAGCTTCTTATAATCTACTTAATAATCATTTCACGACAGTATACCAGCTAGTGTGCATAACTTGAAATATCTGCCTGTAGCTCGTTAGCGTCGTAGCCCATAAAACGCTCACTGCTGGAGTGGTAAGCCCAGTATCGATGTTCTCATTGTGATAATGTTGCTCTTACCCCGGTCACTCACATTCGCACGAATACGCAAACCCACAAGTGTGGGATGACATTTGCAAACGATTATGCAAAGTTTTGGCTGCATTCGCGGTTTTCCAAGCTGTGTCGGTTTTTAACGGACATCAAAGCGCACGAACCTCGATCCTTCGCGTACTCTCCCACACATTCGTGCGACCAGTTGCGCACACGACTGTGAAGATAACGGACGTTTCGCCATTTTCATAGTTCGTCACGTCACTGTGTAGCGTACTTCAAATAACTTTATCATAGATTGGAACAACACCAAGGTGATGGAGTTCATTGTACTCCTGCAGAGTGTACTGACCATATGGGATACTGAAAAAAATCCCATAAAAACAGAATGGCCGTTAATGACGCCTGGGATAGAATTAAAAATTCATTTTATGTATATATAGTATATGAATATAGGTAAAACAGTCCAACCGCACTAATGAAATCATTGTCATTGTCCATGATTCACAAAATCGCAAGCAAAACTGAGACATTCGTAAACAAGTGTAGGAGGGAGTGAAAACGGGTTAGCAAATTGAGTATGCGAACCATTTGCATATCCGCTAAGTTTGCAAATGAATTTCTGACAGCCCTTCAGATGCATGCAAACATTCGTACAATGTACGAATGTTTGCGCGCATGTGAGTGACCCGCATTAGTTACACGTCTGGCACCGGTCACTCTACATTCGCACGAATACGCAAACCCACAAGTGTAGGACGACATTTTCATATGACTATGCAAAGTTTTCGCTGCATTCGCGGTTTTCCAATCTGTGTCAGTTTTTTAACGGACATCAAAGCACGCGAACCTCGATCCTTCGCGTAATCTCCTACACATTCGTGCGACCTGTTGCGCACACGATTGCGAAGTTAACGGACGTTTCGCCATTTTCATAGTACGTGACGTCTACTGTGTAGCGTACTTAAACTAACTTCATCATGGATTGGAACAGCACCGAGGTGATGGAGTTCATTGAACTCCTGCGGGATGAATCGATCATTTGGGATACTCAAAAGAAAACCCATAAACAAGTGTAGAAAGAAGTGCAATCGGGTTCGCAAATTGAGTATTTCTGACGGCCCTTCACATGCGTGCAAACATTCGTACAATGTGCGAAGGTTTGCGCGCGTGTGAGTGCCCGGGGTTAGTGTTTGGTAAAGTATTTGTTTCATCCAGACCTCCATTCACAATTTATGTTTAATCGTAGTTAATTAATTATATTGTAAAATTATTATCTCGAATGAACAAAGTGCTTTCGAGAACTAATGACGTCCTCTCAGAAAAATCGGACGTCATGCAGCGATGGAGTGAATTTTATAGAGAAATGTATGCGTGTGATGATCTTAGTGAGAGATCCGGAGATGACGCCGTGACTGGTACGCCAGACCCGGACCTCGATGACACTGAGGTCATCAGTATGAAAGAGATTGAACGTGCGATTCGAAGTTTGAAATGTGGTAAGGCTGCGGGACTAGATAGAGTTACTGCTGAAATGGTCAAGTATGGTGGGCCTCGCGTCTGGGACAGCTTTCATCTGCTGTGCAATTTGTGCTGGCGGTCGGGGGATGTCCCGGATGATTGGCGATCCGCAGTCACTGTGCCTTTATATAAAGGTAAAGGTTCACATTTTGACTGCGGGTGCTATCGGGCGATCAGTTTGACCAGTTTAGCAAGTAAAGTTTACTCAAAAGTTTTGACACGTAGGATGCAAGAGAAATCGGAAAGATTTCTATGGGAGGCACAATGCGGATTTAGACCTGGAAGAGGATGCACGGATCAAATGTTTTCTCTCCGTATGATCACGGAAAAGCTTCTGGCTGCTAACCAGAAGATTTTCTGTGCTTTTGTGGATCTTGAGAAAGCATTTGATAAGGTTGTAAGGAAGAAAATGTGGGAACTGTTGCCGGGGTATGGTGTGGATGGTCGATTGCTAAGGGCTGTGCAGTCACTTTACTGTGACTGTAAAGCCTGTGTGCGGGTAGGTCATGACCTGTCACTCATGTTTAGCGTCCAAACGGGCGTGAAACAGGGTTGTGTCATGTCTTCCTGGCTGTTCATACTGTATCTCGACAGCTGTTTACAGAAGCTGAAAGATAGCTGTTTGGGTGTGAAATTGGGTGACATAAAAGTAAATTGTCTGCTGTATGATGATGATGCAGTGCTTATTGCACCATCAGAGGCAGAACTGCAGGCATTAGTCACGTGTATGAAAGAGGAATGTGAAATTAAAGGTCTCCGTTTGAATGCTAATAAAACTAAGGTTCTGGTATTTGAAAGGGACGAAGAGAGAACGAAGTGTGAAAAATGAGTAAATCAGGAATGTCTAGAACAGCTAAATGAAATTGTATACTTGGGGAGTGCTTTTAGCCGGGATGGAAAATGTGATTTAGATGTGGACAGGCGTGTCGCTGCCGTGAACAAAGTCAATAGTGCCCTGACTGCGTTAGTCAAAAGGCAAGGCGTAGTGAAGAGTGCACGCCTTGCAATACATAACGCAGTGTTGGTACCGACTTTGTTATATGGCAGCGAAACCTGGGTATGCCAGAAAAAGCATAAAAGCAAGTTGAATGCAGTGAAGATGCGATGTCTTCGTAAAAAGTGCGGTGTTACCATGGCCGACCGAAAGCGAAACGAAGAGATTCGCAATATGGCAGGTTTGAAAGATGACCTTATCACAAAAATTGATAAGGGCGTGCTTCGATGGTTTGGGCACGTTGAGCGAATGAGTGAAGACCGAATGGTGAAGAAAATATATAGCGCGAAAGTAAATATTAAAAGGTGTCGAGGTAGACCGAGACTAACTTTCGAAGACCATGTGAGCAAATTGCTCGAAGAGAGGAGGGTCAAGAGTACTCGGATACCTGACGTGCATGTATGAAGAAGATAATGAATCTGAAAGAAGCGAAAGAGGTATGTAAGGATCGTGACACTTGGCGATCTGTTCTCTCTGGCTACCCCGTCAGGGATTGTGCGTGAAGATAAGTAAGTAAGTAAGTAAGTAAAATTATTGACTAATATAACTTTACGGTCTTTAAATCAATATTTAATTAGATCTAATCTCATACTATCAGATTTAAAAATTACAAATGTATGCTTTTACAAAAATGGTTCCGGATAGGACTCGAACTTAGAAGTTTTAAGACAGTAGGTAGCAAGTATTTTGATCACTATTGATACTGGCTTTCTTACTAACAATGTTTTTAAAGAGTGAAAATTTGTATGCGCGTTCCGTAAACTGTTGTTTTTTTTTAGTGAAATTTGAGGAGAGGATTATAATTAGAAGCTTTACAATAATGACATTAAAATAGTTGTAGTACCGTTGTTATTTTAGGCGTTCTATGAAATTTATAGCGGACGTCTAGCCTAAATAATTAGTGAAGGTGGTACGATTCCTTTTCTGCCTAAGAGTTTGTCTGAGTAGGTACCACTCTCCTACCTATGCCCGCCAATAGTAGTGCGTGAACTATTGTGTTCCGGTCCGAAGAGACTAATTACAGGCAGTATAATTACAGGACATGAGGCATTCAATCTGATTCCTCAGAGATGACAATGCATCTAGGTGTACATGGGTTGCAGCACTTACCATCAGCTGAACTGAAAGTTGGTTTGTCACCTCAATTTCATTAAAAAAAAGGTTGCTAATTATTTTTGTATTTTTAAATTGTTACCTATCTTAAGATATTTGTATTTATGCACATTTCCATTTGCCGTTTTTATGAATGAATTCAAAATCAATCTAAAAATAATAATGATATGGTTAACCTGCAAAGTATTTTCGCCGTTTCCTATTCAATAAGGGATCAAGTAGAGGAGCCTCATTTTGAAAAGTAGGCACTGTGATCCCCAATTAGCCTGCTAAGCGATGCGATTAAGGCAAATTCTTCCTTTAACAGGAGAGCCCCCACATGTTCGTCAGTAGACTTTTAAGGGCTGATAAAGAAATATTGTACATTCGTTCGGTATTCGCCTATCTGATAAAATGCAAATGTGAAGTAAGGTAAGGTAAGCTTATACGTGGTAGAGCCATGCTGCGGGTATATTAGTAGTATAGTTTAGTGTTGCCCAAATGCAAGAACAAGACGAGACTTAGCAAGTCTTGGTCTTGGTCTTGCGCCAATACACCTGGTCTTGGTCTTGGTCTTGGTATTGCGCTCCAAGCCTTGGTCTTGGTCTTGGTCTTGGTCTTGCAGCAAGAGTCTCGCAAGTCTCGCAATGACCTATTAGCCTTTTACTATTTATTAAACTACTTTAGATCTTAGAACAACTTAACAGAGTAGGTACATATTGAGCTTGAATTAACATAGCCATAGTAAAGACCAACCATATTAGTAAATGTCTAAACATTTAATGAGAAATTCGAAAAATCAACTGACACCGGGTGGGGTTTGAACCCACGACCTAAGCGGTCCGTGCCGATGCTCTAACCAACTGAGCTATCTACCGTGTCCCACGGCCATGGGCGTCAGTTTCTTAATAAACGTTTACATTTAATAAGCTTACATGTGCTAAAACATGGTTAAACATACATATAAAAACAAATTAATGGCAATAACTACACTGTATTTTAAATAACATTATCTCTCTAGAAAGAGATTGATGGACCCTCACCATATATGAAATGGAATAAAAGTGTTATACAATATACAATTTATTTAAATAAAAAATAAAATACGATGCAAATTAAATTACTTCACAGTATGTACACAACAGCTTTGACATTACTGTTACTTTATATTTATTCTTTTGACAAAGCATTAATACAAAGTAACCATCTGGCTGACTCATCACTTAACCTATTTCTATATTTTCTAATTACTAATGATGCTTTAGAAAATAATCTCTCAGCAAGTACTGAAGTTGCAGGTATTAAAAGAAAATCACGGGCCATCTTCGATAAAATCGGATATTTTGTCTCATGCGTCCTCCAACAGTCTAAAATGTCTTCCGAGATGACGGCTCTGGGTTTACCTAGGTACCCCTCCAACTCCTTAATAAATAAGTCTTGAAGACAAGATCCAGATCCATTTTTACACATTTCAAGTGTTTTAAAGTGCTATGGTGTCAACCATATTTATCAAATGTATGACGACATATTCTAGCACTTTGTGTTTTAAAAACACACACTTGCAAACGTCGAGATTTGCAGTGAACTTACTGAACATGTTTATCTTTTAGGTAATAATAATATAATTAATAGAATCAGGCGTTACTTTGCGGAAATCCATTATATAAAAGCTTTTACAAAAATTTTTACTTCGCAAATATCCGCGTTATAAAATAAAATGATGTGTCTTACCTAGTATGAAGAAAAGTCTTACATACGTGTAATAAAGGGCTGCGTCTGTGTGTGCTGGAACAGTTAGAGATATTAAAAAGTAATAATAATACCGTTGCATTGCTGAATGAACAAACAAATGTTACTAACTCACCACTCTTAAATATCTTCAAGCCTGCTCACTAATAATGTGGGCGTTGCGCGGCGGTTTGTTTTTAATTTTACAAACGGCTGCGTAAGTCCAGCGGTGATTGGTCGCATGTTTTATCGCATGACGCAATCGCTCGCTCGTTAGGTAGAGAGCGGTTGCATCATCGGTTTGTATAAAAGGCACTTGTTTTGGCTCGCCGCTCACTTAGCGGGTAGCCACCGTAGAGTCTATATCACCTGAGGATGCCTCGTGTAGAGGCGAAACACGTGTCGTATTATCGTCAGTGGTGTGTCTTGCCTAGTGTAGTGGTGTTGGAAGTAGCGGTGCTGGGATTAGTGGTGACGGGGTTAGTGCACGCAATTGAGGGAGGGCGGGAGGTGTTTCTTCATACTAGGTAAGACACATCATTTTATTTTATAACGCGGATATTTGCGAAGTAAAAATTTTTGTAAAAGCTTTTAATAATAATAACAATAATAGTAAGTAATTATTATAAATCCATATAGTTAATTTTATAGTAATTACTTACTACAATAAATTATTATGATACCTACCTATTATCTAATTACAATATTTCTTGCGAGATCAGGATAATGTATTCGTGTCCATTCTGAGCACCCGGAAACTTATTTTATTCTTTGAAACATGTACTCTGTGGCGGCAATCAAACAGTGTCAAATGTAGTGCGTGTGACGCAGCGGCGACGATTGTATGCGATATCAATAGTAGTCGCCGGCACGTGTAAATTGACCTTGTACTTTCGAATAGCTGCACAATTTCTTTGACAGGTCAGTATCCAACCTTTGATGACGCCGACAACAAGACGCCGCGCACTATCAAAGTGCCGATGGTCAAAACTAGGCATACACTCTTTTTTCTTTTAATGGATCTTTCATTCGCTATGTATATTTATGGTATTGTTCGTAATGCGCATAAGTCCAATTTTACAAAATTTTTTTCATTATATTTTTTGCGTCTCATAGAGTCCCTAAGCGTATACCCGAACTCCTATACTCCCTGAAACGACACTTAGTCCTAACTGCAAGACGCAAGAGTCTCGCAAGCTAAGTCTTGTTCTTGCGCAAATCTTGCACGGTCAGTCTTGGTCTTGGTCTTGCTAAAAAGAGGCGGTCTTGTTCTTGGTCTTGGTCTTGCAAAAATGCAAGAACAAGACCAAGACCGATTTTGGGCAACACTAGTATAGTTGTAGCACGAACGGGTCGGCTCTACCGGGGAAGGACCACGCTTTCACAGAATACTAGCATAAAATAGTAGCTTAACGCTGCTGTGTTTCGTATGGTGAGTGTAGTGAACCGGAAATCCTTTTTACTGGAAAAGAGGCATTCCATCTTGGTCCTCACGGGTGACGACGCATTTGCATTTTGATTCTTTAATGAGGATAAGTGTAGATGTCTATGGGTCACAGCAGCCACTTACCATCAGGTGGCCTGTGTGCTCCTTTGTCACTCTATCCTATATAAAAAGGTGTAATTAAAGAAAAAAAAAACAAGGTGGTATCTTTTTTGATGTGGATGAAACATGATGTGAATTTAATACAAAATTATAAGGTAATTCTAAAAAGCCAGTGTTCGTGTACGAATGTCACGAATAATAAAAAAAACTTAGCTCATAAATTGCAATTGAGAATTAAATTAAGCCTGTTGGTTATATTCTTCATTCTTTAGCCACTCTTGAGTGTTTTAAATTACGACCAAATCCTATCGATTTGTTATAAAATAACGTTGTTTCTTTCTTTTCTGTAATGACATAAATCGGATAACGTAATTTGTGGGATTCGTATTCAAACAATATTCTTTTAAAAGACACGTATATTATATGTATGTATATTGTTAATAGCTAAAAAATTTTATGTTGGTAAATATATGTAAGTTTTTTCTATACATGCTCTAAATTTACATGCTGTAAAGGATAAGATTTTATCATACTCATACATTACGGTATAAAACGTAGTTTCATCACACTGACATAAAATATAATCAATCCTCTTTGCGGAAGATGTTTGTGCATGATAAATACAGAATGTTGAGTTCACGGAAGTTTCAGCAATATAGGTCACAGCGAAAGAGGAAACCGCTATTCTCATTAGACCATTATGCGGTTTCATCGGCAAACTATGGCTGGATATAAATTGGCAAAGGTCGAATATTAACACGAGGCGACTCCGCAATAATGGACACCGTTAATTTAGTAGCGTGTTTGATCGCTGTACACCGGACACTATTGTGGTGACGTATTGTGTTCTGCGTACGCACCATATACAAGTAGTAACGGCTATACAAGTAGTAACCAGTGGGACGGTTTTGCGAATGCAGTGGCTAACCCTTTGCCTGCGGCGTTGCGAGACCGCAGGTTAGAAACTCAAACAGATCAAGGGATTTTATGGCCTGCAAATAATTGTTTAAGGTGTTCATGTGCAATTTTTGAATGTCCACGATACGAGAGAAAGTGCAAGTACCTTACATGCATTTTTAATTAATAAATAATTAATAAATTTCATCTTTCTTTTTTATTATAATAAATAAACAAAATAAGCCTATTATTCGATTTATTATTCAAAATATACTTTATCAATATGAATATGAGTGACAGATCATTTATCTCAGCCAAATATAAAATTGAATTAATCATTCCTTACCTTTTTCATTTAAACTAACTTACCTAAAATCTTATTTTCGAAAGTTCTTTTGTTATGCTATTAAAGTGTCAAGCTGTCGAGCGATCCAATACTCCACCTGATGCTAATTAGATATCAACGAAGATTTTAAAATTTGTTGTCTGCAATTAATATAATTAAAAACCCACAAATAATGCGCTCTCACTTGTCATGCGCACGTAGTACACGTGGTGGAGCCGCGATGCAGCGTATTATGGCTATAGATGGGACGCTTTTATTACTGGAGTAGGCAAACTTAAGCAACATAGTGCTGCTGTTATCGTATGGAATACTCTCCATGAGAACCGCAGGTCCGTTTTACTGGTAACGAGACGAGAGAGGTTTCATGTTAGTCCTTAGAGGTGTTATGCGTGATAATTTGAATTTGTTTTTCATTCCTATATAGTTTATATATAGCCTTGGTAGTTCATATATAGCCATAATAGCCGTGGTAGCTCAGATGGTTAGCGCTCGCTGTAAGCTTCACAGTACTCGAGCAACCCGGGTTCGATCCCCGCCGGCACAAATGAAATTGTTTATTGCAATTTTAAGTGCTGATTTACCACGTGCTCGGCGGTGAAGGAAAACATGGTGAGAAAACCTGCATGTCTGAGAAATAAGAAAAAAATATTTCGAAGACATGTGAAGTTCGCCAACACGCATTGGGGCAGCGCGGCGGACATTTCCTTGCCCTAAAACCCTCTCAGAAATGAAAGGAGGCCTGTGCCCAGGAGTGGGACGTAAATAGGCTGCATTTATTATTTTATTATTTATTTTATTCATATATATAGATGCAGGGATCTCTATCAAACATTATAGTGGTTCTCTTTCTACTTATTATGTATGTTTATTATGTAGTGTAGGTACGTAAAAAAATTTAAAAAGCCTTAAAATATCTATATATACTCGACCGATTTTGATGCAATGTTTTGTGTGTTTGAATGGGTCCCTAGATGATTTAGATTCACATTTAGACCCGGTAGGTGGCGCTGTAGTCGATATCTAGAAATCACTCGTAGAAGGCTATAGTGAACAGTTTTTTATTTGTGATTATGATGGAAAAGAAGCGAATATCAATATTTCTAAAAGAAGATTATTTGAATATATTTATAAAAATATAACTATTAAACCGAAGCAAGGCTTATGATTGTACTTTTAATTGATGCATGTAGATGCGGATGCGGGCAGGTCGTCGTGTAGTGGCGGCTTAAAATAATCCATTATACCTATATAACCCCGAGGATGTCTTAATAGGTGATAGAGAGATTTTATTAATAACAACTCAAAATAGCCAAAAAAAATTGGCAACTGTGGCAAATATTTCCAATGAGGCAGTCTATATAGGTGGCCTACGTAGTAGCCTACGATAAGTTGTTATGATGATAATGATAAGTAGGAAGGACTGCTGCAAGTTAGTGAAATGACGGAGGGATTGTATTGTTACGAGCTTGGGGTTCGGGACAATTAAGAACTGCCGATTGAATTACCAAAATTGACACTTTAATTACAGAACACTAATTACAATCTAAAACCACACTAATAATAAAACACAATTACTTCTGATCACTTTAGTTCGCAGTTATTTCACTTCGAAGTATTCTCTTGTATCGCCAATTCAATACTGACTCGGTCGTGGTTTATACCGGCCTTATAAAGGGCCTCAGATAGTTTCCAGAACCTTATACTGTAGCGACATCTAGAATGTTCGAGTACATATCGGTTCCGAAATTTCTAGAACGATCTTGACTCTCCTAGTTCTGCTACTCGATACTAGAGGGCGCTAGTAGTAACTAGTGTACAAGACATTAATAGTGGCGTGCAACAGTATATTAGATTCTTATTAAAACGTTGTTTGTCCGTTATGGCTTTACGGCTGGCGATATTATATAAAGCACATTACTTTGTAATGCAGTCGTATGTTTTGTTATTTTAGTTAGTTAGTTAGTTAGTCTCCAGACGCTTTCAAACCTATACATCTTGGTATACTCTTACTTATAACACTATATTTTAATAAGTCTCGAGATCTGCTTATAGAAATGACGTGTCTATTATATTTACAAGAATCGCTCGCTGAAATATATAAGATAAAATCGCAATATTTTTTGCACCCAAAAATGTTCTCCCACTTTAACTGCGCTACGAGGCTTTAAACCTACGCTCTTACAATTTTTCTTCCTTTAGCTTTTGAGAAGATGATTTCTGTGGCGAAATTACCAGTTGTATTGTGTGGGTAAGTCAAGCTTGTTGCTTTGTGCGTGAAAATACGGAAAAAAACATGAGACCGAGTTATATCGATTTTTCATCAATTACTTGACAACATACGCTTACTAGACGTGTGAAGCCATTATTGCAAAAATAAAATGAGGCTTGTATGAGTTGATGGGGTCCTTTTTCTGCCTTAGATCCATTTGGGTTGGTACCACTTTTCTATAATATAGAAAAGTGGTACCAAAAAAACATATTATAACAGATTATGTTTTCTGCACAGCCACTCCAGTGATCAGTACAAAAGCCTGTAAAAATGTTTGATGCCAGACATTTTATCTTATTCCTCATGTAGCCACCTTTTTTGAAGGTGGCCGCAGACATTCCAATTACTTGCCATTATTTGAGCCATTCTAAAATTGTAAAAAATAAGCTAACATTTCACTCCTTGCGTGCGTGCTTGCGTGCGTACGTGTGTGAGTTCGTGCGCGTCTATACATAAGTATTATTTGTAACGTCAACAGCTATACAGAAAGTTGCTTCTGACGGACGGACGAACGAAGGAACGGATACCGAGGTAATTATGGACACAGATGATTATGTGTTCAGTTTTACTTATTTTCGAACAGTAAACTAAAAACCGCCCAGAGCTTCTTACTTGCTAGAGATTTTGACGTGCGCAACAACGTTAAAGAAATGCTTTCTGAGAATGATTCATTTTATTCAGGTGATGAAAAGGTAAACAAAATAACGTTCATTGTTGTGTAACATTGTAACTCTTGTGAGCGAGCGCGTTACATACATAAGTTTAGTAAAAGCTATGCAATCATATGTAATCGGTAGCAGGTAGTATCTTGTTCCTTTTATTCGTATATCATTTAGGCAATCGTACAATGACAGATAAAAATGCTACATTAAATACTTGAGGATCGGAACCAAGATATGCTTGCTAATGATATCGAGATAGCCAATTTCCCCGAGTTAAACAGTGAAAATCCTATTCACGTATTCCTCACAGTGTGTAAGAAGTTAGGAGTAGAGGTGGCAGAATGCGATGTAGTGAAT
Source organism: Parnassius mnemosyne (assembly GCA_963668995.1). Lineage (NCBI taxonomy): Eukaryota > Metazoa > Arthropoda > Insecta > Lepidoptera > Papilionidae > Parnassius > Parnassius mnemosyne. The sequence goes on from CAVLGL010000159.1 coordinate 37,869,720, forward strand.
GCACAGCGAGTGGGAGTGCCACGAGGCGCAAATGAAGGTGCTGCGACGTCACGGCCAAGACCAATTGTCGTGCGACTGACGCGCCGCGCACACCGCGACGCGATACTGCAGGCTGCGCGTGTGCGTCGCCGCCTCTCCACTGAAGACATGGCACTGGCGGGAGCTGATGAACGTCCATTTTTTATAAACGAGCGACTTACACGACACAATCGGCAACTTTTCCAGAGCGCTCGCGAGGCTGCCACACGTCACTCTTGGAAGTACGTATGGACGCGCGGTGGCAAAATTTTCGCTAGAAAAGAAAACGGTAAGGCACGCCACCAGCTTCGCTCTGTAATGGACCTATTTAAGGTTTTTGGGGAATGCAACGTTGGAAATACCAAGTAGTGTATAATGCTATTTGCTTAATTTATTCATTAGTTGCAATCCCCTATTTTAATTTTAATTTTAATTTACTTCATTATCTTTATAAAATTGTTACGTTATGTATAAAATATAAGATAAGTTCTATTACTGAGTACCTTTATTTGAAATGTGTACAAATTAAGAATTTGTTATACTTACTGTTTATATATTATTTTATGTTAAAGAAAATGTTATGTTTAGAAAACAAACATTTGAATTGTCATTTAGTTACTTTTATATATATTTTAAAAAAGCAATATCTTGTATTTTCTATATTTACGAACAAGATATCTTTTTGTCATAAATATGATTATAGTATATATTACCACTTTAAATTAATTACTTTATTACTTTTTTATTCTAAATTAAAGTTAATTTACGCTGAAGATAATAAGTTAATTGTTACTTTTATTTTTATATTGTATTACTATTATTACCTTATATTTAATACTACAATGTCTATTCATATAATATGGAATATTTGCAGCCATTCTTGTGAAAATTACTTATTATGTTATACATTTTGCATTGTGTCTACTATATATCATTTTAAGTTATTTAATAATGCTGCAATACACAAATGCTTACTAACGCTCATTGCTAATTACATTACAAAAAAAAATAGTCATTAATACAAATATTTATCTGCACAAATATTTAAATACCTCAATCAACTGCATTCCAGCATTTTATTTTGTGAACAGGCGTCATTTAACAATTATAAAGAAGTATCTTCACAATTCTAAATACATTTTATTGTCATTCGCGTTTGTCTTACAATTTATTAAAAGAAAAAAATTATCTTTAGGCTTGCTAAATCCTTGCTCTCTTGGAACGCGTCATGAGGAGTTTGTCGTAGCGCTAGAGCGGCACTCGTTGGATATATTGGCTATCAATGAGACATGGTTGAGAGAAGGGGAAGAACGGCGAGTGCCAGCGCCACCTGGTTACCGACTACGGCACATACCGCGGCCTGCGAAAGTAAGCACGCGCGGTGGTGGTGTCGGGTTCTATCTTCGGAGTGACTTATACGCACGACAGATTCACCCCCCCCCCCCCCAGCCTTTATTGGTCGAGCAAATGTGGTTAAGTATAACCCTTAATGGTCTTAAAATCGCCGTAGGCACTGCGTATCGCCCGCCTTGGCTAAATATTGACACATTTATTGACGCATTGACTGAATCGATTAGTTCATTTTCTTCTTTTGATCATATAGTACTATTAGGTGATTTTAATATCAATCTACTTGCAGTTAACGAGCCCAACACAAATAAATTATTATCTTCACTGAAAATCATGAATTTACGGCAATATGTAGAAAAACCAACTCACTTCACAGACCATTCTGAAACGTTATTAGACTTAATATTCAGCACATCTAAAGTGTTCAATGTCTCAGTTGATCATATCCCAGACCTAAGTAGTCATGCTCTTGTTTCATGTGAATTGTATATAAAAAAACCTAGACCAGTTCCTAAATATATAAGTTACAGACCATTAAGAAATATAAATATTGAGGAATTTAATGTCTTGGTTGATAGTATTAATTGGGAACGACTTTTTCATGAAGATGTAAACGTTTTTTTAATGTATTTTAATGCCTATATCAATCATATTTATGAAATACATGCACCTATTAAGAAATCCTACATTAAAAAACAAATTTACCCCTGGATAACACCAACTATCAAATGTATGATGAAACTAAGGGATCAAGCCTACGCAAGGAGTCGTTCCTCAAAAGTTGAATCTGACAAAACATATTACAAAGATCTAAAACGTGTCGTTAATCAAGCCTTATTCAACGAAAAAGCAGCATACTTCCGATATAATATCAATGAACAATCAAAAAACCCCAAAGAATTATGGAAAAATTTCGAGTTAAATGTCGCTAATTTTAAAAACGAACAATACGATTTACCTGAAAATATCAATGATCCTAATCTTATCAACAACCATTTTCTTAATATAGACGTAAATCATAACATTAGCATTTCGGAACTTACCTATTTTAAGTCGAATCGGTGTACCTCTGCAATATTTAGTCTTAAAACTGTGGATGAAACAGAAATTTCTAAAATAATTTCTAATATTGCGAGTAATGCTCAAGGAGCTGATGGCATTACGCGTAATATGATCCAGTTGACATTACCTCGTACATTAGCGATCATTACTGCCATTGTTAATCAGTCCATCAAAACAGGCGTTTTCCCTGACATTTGGAAAAGAGCTCTGGTCAAACCAATACCAAAGAAAAGCAATCCGAACGAGTTAAAGGATCTCCGTCTCATTAGTATTCTTCCCTTTATGTCTAAGATAGTTGAAAAAGTTGTATCTCAGCAACTTTTGGAGTTTCTGAATGTCAACAACATATTACCTCAAAAACAGTCTGGTTTCAGAAACGGTCATAGCACGGCCACTGCTTTATTAGATGTAGTGGATGACGTACTATCCGAAGCTGATTCTGGAAATGGAACAATATTGGTACTGCTGGACTTTTCCCGTGCTTTTGACACAATAAACCACGATTTTCTTATGTCAAAACTCTCATATTATGGATTTGATAGTATCACATTAAAATGGTTTTCAAGTTTTTTGTACGGACGCTCTCAAAGAGTTGAAGTAATTAGCAAAACAAATACTAAAAGACTCTCAGATATTTCAATTGTCAGTCAAGGTGGTTCTAATGGTGGTAACCACAGGGTTCAATACTGGGCCCACTCCTTTTTATTTTGTATAGTGCAGATATCGCTTCATGCATTAAATATTGCAAATTTCATGCTTATGCTGATGACTTACAGCTTTACTATTCTTTTAGACCTTCAGAAACTTTATTAGCAGTGACAAAAATTAATCAGGATTTAGCACACGTAGTTGAATGGTCTAATAAAAACAGCTTAGTGCTAAATCCTCAAAAATCTAAATTTCTTGTGCTTGGGTCCAAAAATCAAGTAGATAGGATTAATAGGTTTACTTTAGAGCTAAAAATACAAAATAAACATATTGAACAAGTGACAGAGGCTAGAAACCTGGGTGTACTAATGGACAGCAAATTAAAATTTCATAATCATGTCCTAGAAGTTGTTAAAAATTGTTATTTTAGGCTAAAAATTTTATACCAAGTACGTAAATTTTTAAGCTTAGACCTTAGGATATACTTTTGTGAGTCACTAATTCTTTCTAAGCTTAATTACGCTGATGCGGTTATAGGCGAATGTCTCCTCTCTCATACAAAGAAAGTTATACAAAGGGTGCAAAACGCTTGTTCACGTTTTTGTTTTAACATACCGAAGCAGACCCATGTAACACCTTATCTCAACAACAGTAATTTAATGAATATGCAGTCTCGACGTTCTCTTCATTTTGCCAGTTTATTGTTTGGTATCATAATGACACACACACCACAGTATCTTTATAACAAATTAGACTTTTCACGGCGACAGGTTAGAATAGCAACTCGTTTAGTATGTTCAAGACACAGTACATCGGCATTTCGAGGTAGCTTTCGTTATTCTGCCACGAAATGCTGGAACAACATTCCACCACCAATTAGAAATCTAGCTTCAATCGGTTTGTTTAAATATAACTACAAAAAATACTTACTCAATATTCAAAAGTCAATTTATTGAAAATTATTTACTGTGTCTTACATACTTTGGTATTCCGTTTATTCGTTTCCTTTTAATCTTATTTAAGTAATTGCTATTTATATTATATTAATTTATTATAAGTACTTATGTATGTTTTATTACTTATTATTATTAGTGTAATCGTGTATATGGTTTAAATATACTGTATTTGCATATTGACTTAACATTGTATAATAATGAATATTGTTAAGTTTTGTTTGTGTTAAATGTTATCGGCACCCACGGAAGATCAGTGTCGAAGTACTTTGTTAGTACCAAGACTATGCTGAGTTGGGTACCTTTTTAGTAACCGTTTATCTTAATATGTTATTATGGTTAGCAAACTTCTAAAATGTGTTACTAAATAAACTTATTTTCTTTCTTTCTTTCTTTCTTTCTTCTTTCTTTTATTATGGATAGGGCTTCGAGCCTTTTTTTTTCTTAACTCTTCTTACCATACTTCTCACGAGGTGTAAGAATATTCACTAACGTCCCATGGGTGTCGTTAGATAATATAATCTATATACAATAATATTCCAATGTATAGGAATATTTGCCATAGTTGCCACGATAAGCAGGCGGGTTGGCAACAGCAGTTTATTTAAATGTTTTAGTTGCTATTATCAAGACGCTGCTGCCCTTCTCACGGTTTGTTTCCCTGTGCCACTTCTTATGACATCCACTAGACCAGGGGTTTTGAAAGTGGGGGGCGCGCCACCCAGGGGGAGGGGCGCAAAGACCTGCAAAGGGGGGCATGAGCTAGCTGCGTACTTAGGGACCTTACGATCAAGAAACGTCCGTAGGAAGGTGCAGTGTATGTATACCGAAAAATTGGTGAAACAATGTTTTGAACAAATATTTCACAATTTATTCCAAAATTACTTACTCGTAACATCGATAGTGCTTTGCGTTGTGCGATTTCTGTGGTTAAGCCGTGAATCGGAAACCTCGTTAAAACCATGCAAGCTTATTCATCTACATTCGATTAAATTTTATACGTGGTAGAGCCATGCTGCAGCTATATTATGGTTGTAGCACGAATGGGTCGGCTCGACCGGGGAAGGACCACGCTCTCACAGAATACCAGAGTCAAATAGCAGCTTAACGCTGCTGTGTTTCGTATGGTGAGTGTAGAGAACCGGAGACCCTTTTTACTGGAAACGAGGCATTCCATCTTAGTCCTCACGGGTGACAACGCATCTGCATTTTCATTCGTAATCGAAGATAGGTGTAGATGTCTATGGGCCACAGCAACCACTTACCATCAGGTGGACTGTGTGCTCGTATGTCACCCTTATCCTATAAAAAAAAGTAGTTTTTGTATGATATTATGTAACTTTTAAGCATTAAAAATGTGATGTTATTGAACAGAACTACTTTTTTCTAACCTAATAGTAATCTAAAATAATCTGAACAAGTGGGCTCGGATATATTTTTTTGATAGAAAGGGGGCGCGTCAGAAGTAAGTTAGGGAATCACTGCACTAGACAATGGTAGTGGATATTTTACATCGCCACTACACATCACATAAAATGAATAGAAAAGATAAGTTATATCATTTGCTTAGCTTGCTGCATCTTTTACTTAATAATTCCTTGAATAGTTACATATTTCACCCTTTTTACTAGCAGCTTTTATACAAGTGCGAATTAATTTGGTGGTATATTATTTATATGTATATTACAATATCCTCTATCATACTAACATTGGCTTAGTACCTTTGTACGCGTGGAGGTCAGATATATAATATTTTTATTGCTAGAACCCAACACTGATTGTCATTATTTCAAGAAGTTTCTGTCTACGATAACTTTCGCGTGGAGTTTAAATTGCTTATGACATGACACTTCTAACATGTAGTTACATTAGAGCCTATGCTGCTCATAATTCTCATAGAGTAAAAGTTCAAGTACTGGAGTAAAAACATAAGTACATAAAACGCGATAAAATCCTTAAAATAGTTTTCTTTAATGTAAAAGGAAGAAGAAAGAATCAATAAAATAATATATAAATAAAGTAACAGCTTATATACTTCCCCCTCTTGGTCACATATTATCTCTCCACTCATTTCAGAAAGGTTTTTAGGCCTTGGCTCTAAAATTATGTTTTAATAAATGGCTCATACTATAAAATAGTTATGCAAACATTGAAAATCTATAAGATTTTACAAAATAACTCACATTATACAAAAACTATGAATTACGAATGCCGGAAGGGTTAAATTGCGTTCCATTTTTATCCGAACATTGTTTATGTAGTAGATAAAACAGTAGAATGGTTGCATGAAATACTATCGACCCCGTCCTACTCGACGCTTGCTCTTCGTTTTCTGCGATGGGATGGAGCCATTCACCTTTCGCATGTAGGCCATTAGTACAAAGATAGGCTCGACATTGTAGTTCGTGCCTCCCCCTGCTCGCTTCGTTCCAGATAAGCCGGGAACGTTAAAAACCCTCCTCTCGCGGCAGCGGCTTGCGATATAATACAAACCAACACAGCCAATACAATGCGTTAAAATAAAAATGCTATACAAGAGCCCTATGTTTGAGTTTTATAATCTATAAAACTAAATCTTTTAGTTCATCAACGTTTACAACTTTGATTTCTCTAGATGTTACACCTAAATTACGCATTTGATGTTCGAAAACGTCACCAGAAAGAGTCTATAGGTAGTCCAGGAAATGAAGCATTTTGATTCGCAATTTTTTCGTCCACCATGGATTTACTTGAAATTTTCACAGAAGGTAGGGAATAGCTCAAGGATCATTGTCTATATCATGCCGCTGTACGCTAGAGCCTTGGAGGTGGTTGCCACCCCATCTCGGGAGTGGAAATTTCTTATTACATTTTAACTATCGGAATAGGAGAATAGGAATAGGAATCGACGGAAAAAGTAATTCTAAGAAAAAAATGTTATATACGATTTTTTCGTAAAACTCACATTTTTTGAGTTATTCAAAGTTGAAAGTAACAGTTTTTCGACGAAGATATCGACTTTTTTAAATGGTTTTTTTGCGAATAACTAAAAATATGCATTTTATCAAAAAAAGTGTAGAGAGCCAAATTGTAGCTTTTAAAAAAAACAAAAACAATGCTTTTTTATAATTTTTCTACGACAAATACGAACTGAGATACAGCAAATTAATGCTTAGCTTTTTTCGTCAAATGCATAAATTGGAAGATTTAAAGCGAAATAACGAGAAAAATTTGCATTATTCGAAGAAAGCTCATAGAATCTTTTTTAAATTATTTAATTAGAGCTTTCAAACAAAAAAATGTCTCTAGCATGAAAATTGACCGACTTATGTTCAAAATAAGATCGATACCCGCTTTTTTCTACGAAAAAAATCTGTGAAAACAACCCCCAAAGTATCCCCTAATTAAAATTGGTCGCCACCCTTCTGTGATTCTCTTTATATATGTACTATTAATACACCCACGAAGTTTGACCAATTTAAAATGCCTAATTTTAGAAAAATTGGAGTTTAAAGAGAAAACGATTTTCAATTTCGTGTTTTTAACCCTTTTCTTAAAAATATCTCCCAAAATACTAAAGATACGAAAAAAAAAACCATATAGTACTAAATTGCAGCTTTTTTAATGACAAAAATTTCCCTGTGTGCAGATGTTTTGTACTAATTTTTATAACGTTTTATAACGTAATTTTTATATTATAAAAATTTCAATATTTTCAAGGGTAGTTTCAAGCATGAAACAATCATTATTTAACTATTTTACCCATATTTAGGCTTTTAATGTTATTTTATATTTTTTGACAATATGGGGTAGTTCTCACCCCTAAAAAACAAAAAGCGTGCAACGGCATAGTATAAAAATGAACTAGAGGGTGAAATAAGCCTAATCCCAAATTTTTGTACAAATCGGTGCTAGACGAAAAAATTGCGAGGTTTTACCATTTTTTTAGCTTCATTTCCTGGACTACTACTAGTGTCATGTATCTCATTGTTATTTGAACTACTTTGAGTGATTGTGCCTTTTTATATAGGACAGGGTGATAAACGAGCACACAATTCACCTGATGGTAAGTGGTTGCTGTGACCCATAGACATCTACATCCACCCTCAATAAATAATCAAAATGCAGATGTATTGTCACACGTGAGGACTAAGATGGAATGCCTCTTTTTCAGTAAAAAGGATCTCCGTTTGTCTACACTCACCATACAAAACACAGCAGTGTTAAGCTGCTATTTTACGCTGGTATTCTGTGAGAGCGTGGTCCTCCCCGGTCGAACCGACCCATTCTTGCTACAACTATACTACTAATATAGTTGCAGCATGGCTCTTCCACGTTAAGGAAAAAGAGTTGTTAGGCTGAGCTTTGTAGTCAAATTTTGCTACTATTATGCAGAGAAACTATAAAAAGACATTAGTAATGTTACCAGTTGTCTGTTTATATAGTGAGTGTTGCACATTAGGGTTTTTCATTTATTAATTCTTTCATAACAGCCTATCACTTTCCACTGCTAAACATAGGCCTCCCCATAGATTGCCGCATAAGAAAGATATTTTCCATAGTTGCTAAGCTTGGGTTAGCACCTTTTGTTTTTTTTTTGTTTTCTAGTTTTTATTAAGAAGACGCGGCTTTCCATCTTCTGGTTTGTCTCTTCAATCTCTTACGACACCCACGTGACGTGTGCGGTAGGTTAATTCAGTGATTTAAAGAAACATTTCTCTATCAACAAAAAACGCGGAATTTTTACTAATGCAACATGTTAGACTTCAAATTGTGTATATTTTTCTAACAAATACTATTTACTATTACTATAACTATTTAATAAAAATGCAATGAAATAACACTCACAATCACAAATCACAATCAATTAACAATCACAAATTTAATTACAATCGCATAATAAAAAAATTACAACTAGCAATGTTTACAATTTATATTGACGTTTAAATAATATTAATTTAGTATAATTGACAAATCATTATTTAAAAACTTTCAATACACGATGAATTCTAAGCTCAAAATTAATTATTAGTGATTTAGAACTTCCGATGCGTTAATTTTTCCTTGATGGCAAAACTCAGCGTCAAAATGTCTCGAATACTCCCTCGTATGTTTGTTTGCTAGCCAATTCTGAAGTCTGAAAACGTGAATCCATATTTTTCGTAAATCATCGTCAGATTATTTTAAATTAACTGGCAACACTAGGTTATGTTTTTTTTAAAGATTAAGTTAGATCTTTTTTTAATAAAATTGATTTAAAGCAACTAAGTACTGCCTAAAGTAGAATTTATTGGAATTCAATTATTACGAATTATAAGTCTCTGAATATTGAAAGAGTCAACATTACGTAAATGTTACGAGTGAAATGATTTTATTAGAAACACACTTTTGAATTTTATCACAACAAAACACACAGTATAAAACCTCACGAAAACAGGATCTATTTTTTATAATCTTTTGATTGTCCTGGAACTGTCAAATTTTGACAGTAAGCCACCATAAAAATTATCATGGCGATAAGGACGAAAAAAAAAATCATCAATGACTTTTTCTAACAATAACGTTGCCAGTCTAGGTGTAATAGATCTGTGTATATATATTTCATTATGTTATTACTTTTTTCCATCTTTCTATTTTTAAGGAAGCTCTCTGGAACAACAAGTCAGTTTTTGCTAGTATTTGATAGTATGATTTCATTTTACCTACCGGAAATTGAAGTCAAATTTCATTCAATAATTTCAAACAATCTGCCTTTTACATTATCTTTATAACATGGTTAAAACTCTGAGAATTAATTCATTTATAGCCCTTTTTAGAAGGTTTATATTAGCTAGGTCTATATTTATTTTGGTATGTATGTATGTTTGTAATGGAATTTTATAGTTAACTATATTTTCAGCCCCGTTTAGACGTCTGAGTAGTTTAAAATTTTGCAGACGTATTAAGAATTGAAGACATTACAATTAATTTATGATTATAATTTATGCGTAATGCGTATTGTTCTTAAGTTTTTTTTTAACTCTCATTGTCTGATTTTAGGTTTATAAAAATGGAAAAATAATTTTACTTAAAAAATATCTAAAAATCTTTTATTTTACTCGCTGCAAAGAATGTCAACAACTGGGTTATTTAGTCGCCATCATTCTCGAATATTCAGAGCTATTTCGTTTTAAAAATATTTGGAATTTTAATCAAGAGTTTTTTCCATTTAAATTTGATAATATTTATAGCAGTAGTTAAAGTTCAGTACCTAATTAATGTCAGGTAAATAAAATTGATTTAGTAATAGGCTGACCTTAAACAATGAATATAACCAAATTATGTCCTACAATCTTTGTTGTTACTTAATCTACATTAAAACGAATAAAACGAAAGTACAAGTCGCTAATTAATTTCAGTACTTTAAAATCTTTAGTTCGATTTCCCGTGCTAAAATTGTTAATAATACAATTTGAAGTACTCATTTACCACAGCAGTGAAAAAGACCCGAGGGATGGACTATGTATATCTGTCTAATGACAAAAATAACCTTATTTTGAGAACATGTCAAATCTGCCAACAAGCGTTGAAGTAGCGTAACTAACTCTTACTAGCTTCATTAACCTATCAGCAAAGAGATTAGACCTGCTCCCTGTGGTAGCATACTTGCAGGTTGTTAGTAGTATATAAAATTACTGTCACTAACGAAACCGGTTACTGAACTTGAAGCAATGTTTGAAAATAAATTCCCTCAGATAATGTTTTCAATATAGTTTTGATGTAGTAATGTTACAGAGTAGGTATATGGTTATTTTACATTGGACCTTCACACGTGCTGTTTCCGTCTTTATAAATGTAACAACAGCTTATTTAAACTAGATCGTTTATGGTCGAAATTCGAACGTAAACAACATGCAGATTTGAACGTGATTAAAATGCTTTCATTGAATTCGTTAATACGTTTTGTATGGAAAAATCATGTGTGTATGCAGTAACGATAATTCGCTGCAAGGAGCGAATGTGGAGCCAGCCACCGCATAATAGATCAATCGGAAGAAATAAAATCTTTCTGGTCCCCATGAATGAAATGCGATGATGTATTTTTTCACGCCGCTACCTTACGGCAAATTATTTGGCAAATAGCTAATTTTAGTTTTACCTGCTTTAAGCGCAACATGCACACATGATTTTTTCTGCACATTTAAAACACCGAATGATGTAAGTTTCATTTCTCTTATAATAAATACAAAAACTGTATGACAATTTTCAATGTTCACGTATAAATATGCTTCATAATTTTCGGAACGAAAGCTACTGTTGAGAAATTGACATTGATAGATACTGTCAGGACTCCGGTCCGCTTTTGAAATGATGGCGTTGAAATTTTCATTTAAATTAATTTTAAAGTTAATTTCTCTTTTCATAATATAAATTTTAATAAGATCTTCTTCCATTTATAACTAGATTTTAATAAATGTATAAATTGTTGCACTGGGAGCTGTCAAATTGTTACGTTGGCAAGATTGAATTTAACTGCCCGCTTCTCTACCCAACTCTCCGCTGGCGTTTTCTAGTACAGTCATTGTGCACTCCTGCATCATCTGCTCTGTTGAGAGCATTGAGTTATATGTACTACGTACTAGAGAAGCCATTCTAAACAAAAAATGTGCACTACTCTATGTCTTGGCGCATGTACGGTAGATAGTAGAGTCGCGCATATTTTTTTTTAATAACTGGCTTTACGGCTCTGGGTTCTAGCCCTTCTGAGCCTGAAGTTACAATGTATAATTATTATCCTTCATAGTATAGTGCTTCACAATATGTTGATGCGTCACATTGTGCAGCCCTTGCGAGACTTTGACGGCATTTTGAGCCAGCAGACAGCTAAAAGTTGGTGATGGTATCTCAAGGCGCCTAAGCAGACAGACGCCATGTCTTGAGAATCATATCACCATCAGAGCACTTGTTTCACCGTTTCCATTAATAGTTCACATGCGCAGAAATTTAATACACAAAATCGCACTACTTTTACATATTAAAATCCACTTCGTCGCCGGTCAAGTTGCCGCCAAAACTCTCAGTCGCGCATACGAAGTTGCGCCACCACAGACTAACTAGTAGATTGAAACCACGTAGTACGTAGTACATATATGTCGATGGTTGAGAGTGTGAGCGTCTTTGACTGCCTCGTTGGTCTTATGTCGTAAGCGCAACTGCTGATTATAATGTTCTAGATTCGAATCCCAGCTCGGGATAAATTATCAGTTATTAGGTTTTTCTGTCAAGAAGTTCTCAGAAGCAGTCCGAAATTAGGAAGTTGGCGGTGTATCACCCCCGTGCCTCGTCTGTTTCCTCTCCGGTCGTGTCGGATTGCTATCCCATCAGACTATGAGTTTGAGGGAATAGCGCGTGAAACTGTGCTTGCGCCGCACGCTTGTACACTTAAATACTGTCTAATTTTAAAACAGAAGAGAAACAGAAACTTTTTTATTCAATATAGATTATAAATAATATTTATTGAAAGTCACTCTTTTGTTTAATTACCACTGGTCCGAAGAAAAAACCTCTGTCTTGGGAAGAACCAGCAAGAAAGCAGCGGGACTTTTTTTTAAATAACAGCTTACAATCATATATGTTACATAAATTAACAACACAACAAATTATAAATAGCTTGGTAGCGATCACCTCATTTCCAGGGGTTATTATCATCCATAAATTCTTTAAAAAAGCTTAAGTGTTGGGTCATCGGATATATTAAAGGAGGTTCAATCAGTATTCGATTCTGATTCAAAATATGTAAATCCCAGCCAGAGGAGATTATAAAATAAAATAAATGGCCAAGTATTTATTTTAAAATATATTTAACACACTTTTATAAAAAAATATTTGACTATATTCTATGTACGAGCGGTGTATATTCAAGTCAAAATAATCAAGCAATTGTTTTATCTATATAAATTATCTAATATTGTTATCGTGTTAATAAACATTATTTACTCTGCATTAAGTATATGTACGTATTTTTTTTTTAGTTTCGTAGTAATAAAATTTTCGTTTTATTAATTTCTACTTAATGATTTTAATATAAGTATAAATAAACAATTAAATTAGGATACAGATAATTTGCAACAAATTGTCATGTGGTGGCATTATAAGAGAATCTTCTAGTCTATAATATCATCCTGTGGATGCCGTAAGCGACGACAGAGGGAAATTAAACAGGATTAACCCAACCCGCGCGCTTCTCCGGCTTCCAGTTACACACTTCAGTCCCTTTTTACGAAATCACTCCCCCAGATTTCGGGAAAAACAGAGGAAAGATTTTACACGAAAAAACTGAATGTAGTGCAGGCAAACTATGGCACCAAGATGTCAAAGAACTTGAATAATGAAATGCAATAAAATCCGTAAAAATTCGTTGTATTCAATGTAGTATTACAGGTGATTGTTTTATGGTAAACATAAGAAATCATTTGCCAACCCGCTTGCAAAGCGTAATAATTTGAGCAAATTTCCCCCGTAGTCATATTATAGGGAAGGAGGCGGAGACGAGGGCATCATTATTTATCAGTGGACTCTTGATAGACTAATGAATTAATGAATAATAGAGATCAAAATATTAATTGTTCCTCTTTCCTTTAATACATTTCAATGTTTTAAACTTTATAACGCAACTTCCTGTCGCGCTGTTTAAACGAACAGCATCCGTCCCCGTTCTATTGTGACTATAACTTTCTGTTATTGTTTAGTACTCATTGCGTTAGTTGATAAAACTGTCTGCTATAAAGTTTTTAAAATCACGGATTAAAACACACGATATTTTGACGTTAAGGAACGAAAACGCGTAAGTTACGTAATAATTTCAAAATATAAGTATTGAATAAACTAATTTAGCAAATTTATATTAAAAAAGATTTAGGATTCATATTTGTAAGTGATTTATAAGTGACTACCGCCGTCCTAGAACAACTGCCACAATTGCAAGTACGTTGCCTTTTAAATAGGAGCAGGAGAAGTCTCTTTTCTTAAGAGTTTCTAAGTTGTATCGATTCCACTAAGAAGTCGCGCGGGGAAGAAAACTCCTGCTAAAGCGCACAGCAATGGAGCGCCAAGTATCCATGTGATGGTGTGGATGGTATTACGAATTTTGTCACGATGTTCAATGGTGGAATTAATCAGAACAAGTCCTCTGAACATTCCCCGTGGGAAATGCGATAGAAAATACAAAGGAATGCAACTTCATTTTGCAGTGTCAGTAAATCGAGCCGATCATAAAGAACTCGGTCGTCGTCCTCGTCGGCCCTGTCCCCCGTCCCAAAGATGAGAACAGTATTCCATGTTTTTTTTTTTATAAGATAGGGTGACAAACGAGCACACAGTCCACCTGATGGTAAGTGGTTACTGTGACCCATAGACATCTACATCTATCCTCAACAAAGACCCAAGATGCAGATGCGTTGTCACCCGTGAGGACTAAGATGGAAAGCCTCTTTGCCAGTAAAAGGGGTCTCCGGTAAAAAAATGTGGCGCCAAATTTGCGCCTTATAAAGTTGCAAGCGGTGTGCCGGCAAAAACTTTTTAGAGGCCAATTTAGTGTCCGTTTAGGTCCGTTCTGCTATGAAGCACGGGAATTGCTCTGAATTTTTGAATTTTAAATTTTAGTATCTCGTCATATTAAAAAAAAGTAATAAACATACGGGTAACAAAGTTAAATTGATAACGTTCAGTAAATTAATGATTCAATTACGATTCCATTAGTAAAAATAACTGCCACGTAACAGAACGTGGGCGATGACATTAAAAGCTATTGAATAATGAATCGCCTGCTTATATCCACCCCACTTTCTGGTTTTGTTTTCATAATGGATTAGACCGATTTTGTATTAGACCAATTTACTCTTTTGGTCACTGTGACCTTTATCATGCAGTTATTATGAAACTATCACTATTTCTAAACAGGAAAAACAGTAGTCCCAGGGGTCTTGTTGATTCTTTGTAGAAGTCTTACTTTGATACAATATTTTTGACTTTGAATACGAACTGATCATCACTGAACAGACCTGATCACCTAACCATCTGACGATAAGTGACTGTTGCAGCTCATAGACATCTGCAACCAACATACATCCTGATAAGAATCCAATAAATCCTGCCTCCTGTAGAAGAAATCAATTAAGTAGAGAGTTTTAATACTGTAATGTGAAGATTTATCATCTCCGTATTTAAATATTATTGTGATAATTTTCGTCGATGAAAAAAGTCTAATTAAGTGTGAATATTTAATATGAATGCTAATAACTAAAATAATTAAAAAACCGAATCTTTAATTTTTAATTAAATTAAATAACAACACTCGTAGAATTCTCTCTTAAAAAAATTATATCTTTTTAATAAGTTAAGACAAATTTAAGTACCTACTCCTAATTAACCATCAAACATCTTCGTTCTATACTTTCTTTAATTTCTTTGAGTTTGAATGAAAAATAAGTATTTTCCGCAGAAGTACATCTGTGTACATGTAGTAAGATGTAATGTGGAGCAGTGTATTGTTCGGAAGGCGTCGACGGTGCCCGGTGCAGCTTTGTTTCATCACGGTGCGGTGGTATTTTCTCTTATTACGTTTGACACTTGCACGGTAACGAGGTCTGCACGCTGCAATTGTTCTTCCTGTTAAATTAACGTACCTCGTTTTGAAAGTAACTTATTTCATTTATTGTGTTTCTATCTACTGTTCTCACTGATAATTTTTATGATCTGTGATTGTTCTCTATATAAATTTTAGTTACACTCGTATAATATTTTGTAATGTATAGGCGGTGAAGTAATCTGACTCGTTTTCGCGTAATGTACGTGCGTATTTTTAACTTTTAATAATAATTTTTTAAAAATACGCACTGTCGATACTACGAGTTTCTATACCGACTCTTTATTTTTTAAAGAAAAAGATTTACCTTAATACTTTAAATTTCTCATGTACCGTGGAGTCGTTTTGCATACACGTGGTAGAGCTATGCTGCAGCTATATTATGGTTGTAGCACGAATGGGTCGGCTCAACCGGGGAAGGACCACGCTCTCACAGAATACCAGCGTAAAATAGTAGCTTAACGCTGCTGTGTTTCATATGGTGAGTGCAGAGAACCGGAGACCCTTTTTACTGGAAACGAGGCATTCCATCTTAGTCCTCACGGGTGACAACGCATCTGCAGTTTTGATTCGTAATCGAAGATAGATGTAGATGTCTATGGGCCACAGCAACCACTTACCATCAGGTGGACTGTGTGCTCGTTTGTCACCCATATCCTATTAAAAAAAATATATATCACTCATGGGTACCCAGATTGAATACATTTATTTATAGACAGGCCATACCTGTACGAACCCACAGTCCACTGTGTCACAACTAAGCTAGCTACAGCGCTACCGAACCATCAAAGTACTGATTCCTGTATTTATCATATTAGTTTTTTTTACAAACAATAAACAATTTATAAATGTGCAAGAGATGTTGGTTTGTCCTTCATACACACAGCAACAGAGCGACATGATTTTTGAACCGTTTTTGAGATAGTTTAAGAACCGGAGTGTGTGCTTACTTTATTATACAATGGCAATCATACATGTTAAACATGAATACTAAGATACGTAATAGTTCCCCTAAAGCGGTGTGATAAATACAAGGACGCCTTATCTCTGAATATGTCACACGTAGGCTACAAGGCACGCGTTAGAAATCACTCGAAATTATTTAAATAAAAGGAATATTTTCACCTAAGCACCTAAGAAGAATAACACCAAAATAGATGAAATTTGCAAATCACCAGCAACACTAACTTGTCTAGTTGATTATTTCCTCCATATTTAACGTAGACTGGTGCTACCTGTAGTTTTCGTCCTATACCGACATTTGGTAATTAGTCAATACACGATACCATTTTTTGAAACTAAAAATTAAGCTTCAAAACTTGGAAAGTCAAAATACTTACCTTATCTATCACACGCATAATTGTGTCATTGTCAATGAAACGTTAAATAACTAAATGATATTATCCATATCTGACTAAATATTTGGTGGTGTTGGTTTGCCTACACCGCAGAAAAGGTAAAAATTGCCAAGCGTTGTCGTGCTAGAGCTCGATTCTTCTTCTTTTATTCATAAAAGTTTACTGCCGCACATAAGTCTCTCTTAATGTAGGAAAATTGCCTGAATCGCACGCTTGGCAAGCGGATTGGCGATTGCAGTGCTTTAAGCCTCGTGCATATGACGCTACTTCTTGTCGCTGTAGTAGTTCTTCTGGATATTTTATATTGCCTTGTCATGAAGGGAATCTATCACCCTACTTTGTCTCTCGAGTGTCCTAAAAGCAGCTAAAACAGTGCCTAATAAGTGATTGGTTGCGGCCCTACCGCTTGCGGGAGCCGCATGTTTGAATCCGGAACGAAACAAATATTCGCCTGGATGTTTGTCCGCGTGTTATTTATGTATGTAAAACCTCTCAACAATACTGGAGAAAGTCCTAGTGTGTGTGAAGTTTTTTAAACTAAAAAGTAGGAAAGAGAAAACAAGATAACTAATATACTATAAGTGAAAAATACCTAAATAATATATAGCAGAATGCCATTTCGTGTTCACATGATGTAATTGTATAAATAGAAATTAATTTTAATGATAATGCTTTTAGATAGTTAACGTTATGAAGGACTTCTGCTTTAATTAAAATGTTCATGAAATGTGTATTTTCCACTTAAACAGGTCATGTTTATGCGATAAGAAGGCATTATGTGCTGAGCTGTATTGTTCGAGAGGCGTCGAGGGGCCCGACAGAGCTTTGTTCCGTCAGGACGCGGGCGGGGCATCACTTTATCTTATTACACTCGTCACTTAAGGGCTAACGAGCCCGCCACAATTGTTTTACCTTCATATTCAACCTGATTTGTTTTATAATGAACTCGTCACAATATCCTATTACTTCACGTTACAGCCCATATAGGTACGTTGAGAGCCGTGGTAAGCGGTAAGCTCGGGGGCTCAGCGCACGCTGTAAATTTCACAGTACGTGAGCAACCCGGGTTCGATCCTCGCCGGCACCAATGATATTTGTGCACGACGCAACAATATTAAACAAACGAAAGAAAATGCTTATTGTAACCGGCGCTAGTTGAACAACCTAGGAGCGGTGGGCGGAGCCATGACGACGGTGTAATTATCAGGCCACGCCTCTGGTTCGACAACTAGCAAGGGTTATACGGCGGGACTAGCGCAACCTTATGTTGAATTTAAATTATAATTTGTGTAAATAATTGTATTACTTGTATCGAACGATAAAAAATAATGATTGTATTATAACTAAGTTTAAGGTTGAGTTGTAACTGTGCAATAACTCTCCCAAATAAAGGCACCGTATGAACAGGGAGAGTTAGCATAGTCTTCTAATGAAAACTGTAATTGTTAAATATAATAAATGTTTACTTTATTATATAATAAATATATTAGGCCGTTAGGCACATAAAATAATAGTAGTAGTGTAACCAAAGAGCATGTTATCGTGACGCGGCCGCGGAGCAAATGAAGCCACGCGCACCGCGCCACGACGTTTTATATTTATAGTGCTGAGGCGGGGGGAAGGATTCTCCGCCTAAAGCAGCTGAAAATTATAATGTAAACCTGTAAATAAGTAAAAATATTGATATGTACACCCTAGTCTAACAAGTAGTTATAAGAATATTATATAGTGAATTATGTTTATTAGTTTGTAAGGTTATTAAATAAATAAAGATAGGCGCGGGGGTGAGGCAAGGGTCCGCTGGCCAGCAGCGGCCAAATCATATAAAAGACGGGCCGGCCGCTAGGGTCAGCAGTCGCTCTCCAGCCACCGAAAAGGCACCAGCAAGAAAAGAAAAAGTACAAGTTCCTCCTCACCGCCGCTTGCCTCCAGTTAAAAGCAAGACCAGCGCGTTTTATTCCATTTTTCGCACGGCATTACGGCGATCCGTAATATTAATGGTCCTTCGAGAAGCCGGATTATTAGAAGAAAAAGACAATATCGGTCTTGGTATTGCCGGAAGAAAGAAGCAAACCGCAAGAACGAAAAAATATTATTGTGAAGAAAAATGGTGATTACGCGTAGTAACAACGGAGAATCATCGAAGCGTCGCAAGGATGAACAAACAACCCAGGGGGCCACAGAAGAGGCCTCCGGGGGCGACTCAGCCGCTAGTGGTTCAACAAACACCACTAGCGAAACCACAACGGTCAGCGATACGACCGCTACCTCGGCAACCGATAGAACAACCGCAACGGAAGAAACCCAGCAAGAGGGTGATCAAAGATCGCAGTGCACATTGAAGCCCGGCGAGACTAGGTCACGCCGCTCCGTAGCCTCACGCAAGAGACTCCTCGCGGAGTTAGAGGCGAAAGAGCGGTTAGCCGAACTCAAGCTCGAGCAGGCTCAGTTGCAAGCAAGAACAGAATTGCAAGAAATACGCGTGCAGCGACTACAAGCAGAAGCCGGATCAACCGATGAAGATGAAGAAATAGAAGACGATTTGGCATCAGTGCGCATTAGTACATGGTTGCAAGAAAAACCTACATCGCAACCCGCGCCTCAGCCCGCGCCACAACCCGCGCCGCAGCCTGCGCCGCAACCCACGTCGTACTTCGCGCCGCAACCAGCACTGCAGATCGCACCACCCGTACTTCAACAGTGTGCGCCGCAATACGCTCCGCAACATACCGCGCCGCAGAAAGAAGACTATGGACAGGCGCAGCAGCAAATCGACGTCGCTACCTTAGCCGCTGCTCTATCACAAGCAGTACGAAGCACAAGGGAGCCGCCGAAATATATACAAGAGCTGCCCTCATTCAATGGTAGCAGCAAGGAGTGGCTCAGCTTCAAGACAATGTACGAAGAATCTTCAAAGTACTTCACGGCGAACGAAAACATAGCGAGAATACGCCGAAGCTTAAAAGGGACAGCAAAAGAAGCCGCAGGTTGCCTACTTATAAGCCAACCAGATCCCAGAATTATAATAGAAGCTTTGGAAAGGAGATTCGGACGACCAGAAGCGTTAATTCACTTGGAAATAGAGAAGCTGAAGCTGCTGAACAAAGTTACGGACAATCCCAGGGAGCTATGCGTATTCGCAAATCGCATAGCGAACGTAGTGGGCACCGTGGAAGCACTCAAGAAAGCACACTATCTGCATAGTCCAGAAATGACGCGAGTTATCACAGACAAACTCACGCCCATATTGAAAAGCAAATGGTACGACTATGCAGCCAGAAAGAAAGAAGATATCCCAGAGCTTAAGAAGATATCAATGTTCTTAAACGAAGAAGCGGATAAATGCAGCGCGTATGCCTTGCCGGAGTTCATCGCAGAGGACAGCGAAACGAGAGAGCGAAGACCAAGAAAAATAGAACGTGCCTTCGCCACAAGCAAGAAACCATATGAAGAACGCTGCCCTCAATGCAAACAAGAACACAAACTGCCCGATTGCAAGTCATACGCCGCTCTGTCCACAAATGACAGATGGGAAGTAGCAAAGAAGTACAATATCTGCTACCGCTGTCTGCGAGGCAAACATCGTCGATTACTGTGCAAAGCTCCACCGTGCGGAAAAGGCGGATGCATGATGAAACACCATAAATTGTTGCATCACGACAGAACAGCAGTAATGGAAAAAGAACCCGCTATGGAAACCGCAACATCGGCAAAGGAGGTCAACACAGCGACTCGACCGTACAAGCACCGCCGCGCTTACCTAAAGATTGCGCCCGTAACAATAAGGGGGCCGCTAAGCTGCGTCGAAACATACGCATTATTGGATGAAGGGAGCACGGTCACCTTAGTCGATGCCTCAATCGCCGACGTCATCGGCGCCGACGGCCCAGCCCACACAATGTGGATACAAGGGGTCGGCTCGGAGGTGAAACACGAGAAGAGCAAGATCGTCAGCTTTAAAATAAGAGGAACGTACGCGCAAGAAGAACACAACATAGAAGCAGCGCGTACTGTAGAGCGGTTGGACTTCGCGCCAGAATCCGTGAATGAAGATCACTTGGGGAATTGCCCACATCTGTTGGATATCAAAGAGGATATCACCTACGAACGCGCCTCACCGAAAGTACTAATCGGGCAAGATAACTGGCACCTCATAGTGTCTAGAAAACTGCGCGTCGGCCGTCGAGACCAACCAGTCGCCTCATACACCAACCTGGGCTGGGTTCTGCATGGCTGTCATAGCTCATTGACGTCGACGGTCACCTTCTGCGGCAGACTACATCAGAGGGAAGATGCACCACCGATAGAAGAAGAAATAAAAAATTATTTCAAATTGGAGTCGCTGTGCATCGAGCCGAGAAGACCGAAAGAAGATCCCGAGCAGCGAGCCATGCAAATATTGGACGAAACCAGCCAGAGGTCAGCGGACGGCAGATTCGAGACAGGGTTGTTGTGGAAACAAAAGGACTTCCAAATACTAAATAATTATAAGGAAGCGGAAAGGCGCCTGCACACCTTAGAGAAGAGGCTCGACCGAGACAGCAATCTCAAGCTACAGTACGAAGAACGCATCGAGAACCTCTTCAACTCGGGTTACGCAGAGCGCGCGCCAATGCCACCGCCGCAAGGAAGGACATGGTATCTGCCACACTTCCCAGTCATCAACCCTGCGAAACCGAACAAACCGCCGAGATTGGTACACGACGCCGCAGCGAAGACAGCCGGAATATGTCTCAACGATATGCTTCACTCGGGGCCCGACTTATTACAATCACTGCCCGGAGTGATCATGAGGTTCCGACAGTATCCGTATGCAGTGAGCGCCGATATAAAAGAAATGTTCATGCAGATTAAAGTGCGCAAAGAAGATAGAGACGTTTTACGTTTCTTGTGGAGAGACAAGCGGCGGGAGGACCAACCGGAGGAATATAGGATGACGTCAATCATCTTTGGAGCGACATCATCACCATGCACAGCATTATACATCAAAAATAAAAATGCTGAAGAACATGCAGAAGCGTACCCAGAAGCTGCGGTCGCCATAAAAAGAAACCATTATATGGGCGACTACTTGCAGAGCTTCCACTCTGTCACGGAAGCTCAGCAAACAGTAAAAGCAGTCGATCACGTCCACAAACAAGCGGGATTCGTACTCAGCGGGTGGACATCGAACGAAGAAAAAACATTAGAAGAAATAACGACAGAGCACGAAACCACGTGTCAACAGATTGTGTGGAAGTACATACCGCCATCAGCACCGTTCATGGGCGGCGTATGGGAGCGAATGGTTCGCTCCGTAAAAGAAGCCCTACGCGTCACCCTCAACGAGCGCTATCCCAGCGACGAAACATTGGGGACCCTGCTCGCCGAGGTCGAAAATACTGTAAACTCCAGACCTCTCACACACGTCTCAGTCGACCCAGGAGACCCTGAAGCCATCACGCCGAATCACATCCTCATCGGTCCCAACTCGCACGTACCTGCGCCGGGACACTTCAGCAAGAATGACGTGACGGCCCGCCAGCAATGGAAACGAGCTCAAGCCCTAGCCGACGTGTTTTGGAGAAGATGGGTTAAAGAATACCTGCCCCTACTCCAACACCGGCGGGAGCCCAGCAGCATAGGAGTATCGCCGAAGATTGGAGACCTAGTCATCATTTGTGACTCCAATCTACCACGCAACACCTGGCCCAGAGGGAAAATAAGTAAGGTATATCCTGGCGTCGACGGAGAGGTACGAGTAGTGGACGTAACCACCGGCAGTGGGCACATACTAAGAAGACCAACGAAGAAGATCGTCGTGCTACCAGAGGGATCGCAGCGTGGCGACGGCGGGAGAATGTGCACGACGCAACAATATTAAACAAACGAAAGAAAATGCTTATTGTAACCGGCGCTAGTTGAACAACCTAGGAGCGGTGGGCGGAGCCATGACGACGGTGTAATTATCAGGCCACGCCTCTGGTTCGACAACTAGCAAGGGTTATACGGCGGGACTAGCGCAACCTTATGTTGAATTTAAATTATAATTTGTGTAAATAATTGTATTACTTGTATCGAACGATAAAAAATAATGATTGTATTATAACTAAGTTTAAGGTTGAGTTGTAACTGTGCAATAACTCTCCCAAATAAAGGCACCGTATGAACAGGGAGAGTTAGCATAGTCTTCTAATGAAAACTGTAATTGTTAAATATAATAAATGTTTACTTTATTATATAATAAATATATTAGGCCGTTAGGCACATAAAATAATAGTAGTAGTGTAACCAAAGAGCATGTTATCGTGACGCGGCCGCGGAGCAAATGAAGCCACGCGCACCGCGCCACGACGTTTTATATTTATAGTGCTGAGGCGGGGGGAAGGATTCTCCGCCTAAAGCAGCTGAAAATTATAATGTAAACCTGTAAATAAGTAAAAATATTGATATGTACACCCTAGTCTAACAAGTAGTTATAAGAATATTATATAGTGAATTATGTTTATTAGTTTGTAAGGTTATTAAATAAATAAAGATAGGCGCGGGGGTGAGGCAAGGGTCCGCTGGCCAGCAGCGGCCAAATCATATAAAAGACGGGCCGGCCGCTAGGGTCAGCAGTCGCTCTCCAGCCACCGAAAAGGCACCAGCAAGAAAAGAAAAAGTACAAGTTCCTCCTCACCGCCGCTTGCCTCCAGTTAAAAGCAAGACCAGCGCGTTTTATTCCATTTTTCGCACGGCATTACGGCGATCCGTAATAATATTGTTAATTGCAATTTTATGTGCTAATTTTCTAGGTGCTCGGCGGTGGAGGAAAACATCGTGAGGAAACCTGCATGTTTTTTTTATAGAGTTAAAGTGACAAACGAGCACACGACACGCAACAGACATCTGCATCTATCTTTGCTTACGAATTAAAATGCAGATGCCTTGTCAGCCGTGAGGACTAAGATAGAATGCCTCTTTTCCAGTAAAATAGGTCTCCGGTTCTCTACACTCCCCACACGAAACACAGCAGCATTAAGCTGCTATTTTACGCTGGTATTCTGTGAGAGCGTGGTCAATACCCGGTCGAACGGACCCATTTGTACTACAACTATACTATTAATAGAGCTGCAGCATGGCTCTACCACGTAAAAAAGTAACGAACACGTCAGATAAATAAAAAAAAAAACAATATTTTGAAGACATGTGAAGCGCATTATGGCAGTAGCTCGGCGGATATTTCCTCGCCCTAAAATCCCCTCAGAAGTGAGAAGAGTCCTATTCCCAGCAGTTGAACGTGTATAGGCTGTACGATATAACTTTGCGTTAAAATCTTTTGTAAAATTTCTTTAAATCTATTACTAGTTATATTGATGAATCTGATCTTCTTAATGGAAAATGGATTTTTAAGATCAAAAGTGTAATATTTTAGTATAAGGCGATCTGTCTGTGGCAGCTCAGGGCTAAGCGCTTGCTGTCAATTTCAGTATACGCAATTACACCAATGATTTTTTTAATTGTTTTTTATTAAAGGGACTTTCGTTATTATTATTAACATGCCAGTCCCACCAATGAAATTGTCAATTTCCATTTTAAGTGCTGATTTACCACGTAGCACGGTGGTAAATATAGCCACTTATTAGCAGGTGATCTTTTAATTTGTTTGCCTTTGTAACGTATATTATATAAACTATTGGATAGTGAGTAATCTTCTTAAACACATAGCATGCAAGCAAGTAATCTGCATAACACAAAATATTTCGCAGACATGTAAAGTCCGTCAACATGTACTGATCCTTCTGCTTCATAGGCATGTTAGAGATAAGAGAAGTCCTGTCCGCAGTTGTGGCCGTATATGGGCTCTAACTTTCCTTTTTCTTAGGCGATCGGTGACTTAAATAATACAATTATTATAACAATTTGATTAATGTATTTGTGTCAGTGAGAATAGGGCAAAGGCATGGCATGTTTACGTGGTAGAGCCATGCTGCAGCTATATTAGTGGTATAATTTTAGCACGAATGGATCGGAGCGACCGGGGAAGGACCACGCTATCACAGAATACCAGCGTAAAATAGCAGCTTAAAGTTAACACTGCTGTGTTTCGTATGGTAAGTGTAGAGAACTGGAGACCCTTTTTACTGGATAAGAGGCATTCCATCTTAGTCCTCACGTGTGTCAATGCATCTGCATCTTGATTCTTTAATGAGGATAGATGTGGATGTCTATGGGTCACAGCAACCACTTACCATCAGGTGCTCGTTTGTCACCCTATCCTAAAAAAAATGTTTCCTTTTAGTATTTTTTTTTCTGATAATTAACAGAATCGGGCATTACTTTGCGGATATCAATTATATATAAAACGTTAAAATTAATCGGCTAAGATCGGCGTAATAAAACAAAGTGGTGTGCCTTACCTGTTTTGAAAAGCACGTTCCGCCACCCTTAATTGCGTTCGTTTTCCCTTTCACCACTAATCCTACCATCAATACTCCGCTACACTAGGAAAGATACACCACGATATGACACGACACGTGTTTCGCCTCTGAACGAAGCATCTTCAGGTGAAATAGACTTCGCGGTGGCTGTGACCGCTAAGAGCGAGGTATAATTAATTTTCAACATTAGTTTTAATTAAGTTTTATTTAATTACATAAAATAGTTATAGTTCCTACAATTTTTAGCGTTTATAACTCGCGAAGCGAGCTCAGTGCGCAGAAGACATAACTGCCTGTCATAATACACGATTATAAGTAACTTTAAGCGTCCGTCCGTTTATAAGAATTTAATATTTTATAACCAACTTAATATTTTACAGTATACAACTTAAAATATATTTAGTTATTTGTATATATACAGTATAATATGAATACGTTATTTAATTTATATTTAACGAAATGCTCCCCTTTATGATTCCTATAATTGTTTAAACTTGCAAGCTATTATTATTTCTTATTCTTTATCAGTGCACTAATATTCCACTGCTGGTCTTGGGCCTGCAGTACTGAATAACCGTGTACAGAGGTGGTGCAAGAATATCCACTACTCCATGTCGTCCCGACAGTGTCGTAAGAGGCGACAGGGGGAAAATTAATCAGGAGATGGGAAGCAGGATCTCCTGATAACAACTCAAAATAATATAATACAGCGGTTGCCAACCCGTTTGCCAAGCGTGGCAACTATTGCAAAATCCCCCCATGAGGTAATCTATGATAGAGGCCTGCGTTCAGCAGTGGACTTTTATGGCCTTCTATAGCCTGATATGGATGGATGGATTGGAATCGACTCGCTTGGCATGCGGTTTGACGATCGCAATACTAGACTTTACGCGCCTTTGACGCTGCTCCCCGTTTAGGTCTGAGTACTTCATCTGGTGTAAACAAGATGGTATATCGCCATGTATTGCTAATCGTAAGATTTTTCTAGCATATCCGACAGTGGCTTCTAATAACGGCCGGGGGTCGAAATTATGTGAAGTATGTTCTTGCGCCTTCGTCACGTGGTGACTAAGAGGTGGGTGGAAGGTAATATAGGAGTACATACGTATATTCCAGTTCTGGGTTTAGACCTTTCTCTCGCTTATTTCTGAAGTTATGGAGTAAGACTTCGCCTCGCTTCTACAGTGCAATTGGTGGATTTCAAATGTTCTCGACATATTTTTTAATTTTCGGACATGTCAATTATACGTTGCAATGATTGTTATACTTCCAAACATGTCATAAAGTACTAATAATTATAGTTTTGAACAATAATTTCATTGGCGACAGTGGGCTTCACTTCTTGTATTTAATCTCCTGCACAACAATGCTCTAAAGTGCCTTACCCCTGTTCAGCTTGGCTTGGAATAACAATAACTTCTTCATCAAAATGTAAAATGTCTTATATAGTTAGATACAGACTATGTAATAAGGAGAAATTTTAAATTTGAGCTGAATTGTGAATGAAGGATACGTTTTGGTAGGCACGACTGAGTCACGCGGTCGTGTAAAACAAATGTATAGTTTGTGACATATTCTCAGGGCATAATGTACATTTGCATACTCGATGTGATTAGACCTTATATTAACACACATTTACTTATTTTAAACTGTAGAACTCTTCAATCCTTGAGTGTTATTTTACCTATTAACACAATGGCACTGTTTATAATAAGGAACATAGACACGTCTTGAAATATTTCGAAGACTTATGAATATTTTATTCCCAAGCAGTCAAAGCAAATTTTTCAAACGTTCATAGTCCATTTTCTTTTATATTCATTATTAAGCAAAAAAAATTCTTATTGTTCGATACTCTTTTTTTGAACAATTGGAAAATCTTATACTGATAATTGTCGCTAAATAAATCACTTTTACCCGTGCAAGTTTTGATATCATGGTCTAGGTAGCCTAATACACATTTAACAACATAACAGTGACAGTTATATCCGTGTTCAGAAAATCATTCTTTTATCTCTACATTTATGTGCGCAAGTACAGGTGGTCTTTATTCCCTCACTATCACAGTCCGAAGGGGCGGTAATCCGACATGACCGAAGAGATCAGGCGCAGGATCATCTGCTTTTCGTGCTCTATGAGGCACGGGGGCAAACTTCCTGATTCAAAGCTGCTTGTGAGAATAACTGAACAGAAAAATCCAGAACTGACTTTTTTGGCTCTACTCTGGATTCAAACCTGTGACCACATGATCAGTAATCACACTTACGACAATTACAACAAGAAGATAATTAGAAAAATTGGTATATAACCAATATACGATGTCATAACACACAAATTTAGTCTTATAAAATATATAATTTAAAACAACGAGGCACTCCATTAGCAACTATTTATGTTTTATTTGACGTAAGGCTAAGGATATTCTCGTTGCATTTTATGTTAAATAATAATGTTATAAGATTTCTTCATACATATAAGAAAATGATCATTTTTAATTGTAATAAACACATACATAGACGAGTATGCAATGTCTATCGAATCTCCAGGTTAACTAATATTTCAGTAAATACGTGATTACCTATTTTACACAGATTACCTTTTCATAGTTTATCCCTAAAACGCCGGATCAGTTTTGGATTACAGCATTGGCTTAAGTAAAACATTTAAGTAGAGACAAATAGCAATTGAATAATGAATGTAGGATTAAGCTAATATACTCGTAGTTTCCACAGTTTTCTTTTAATTTTATGTTAGAATAACAAGCAGGGCGTTAGTGTGTTGAATTTTTAATGCAAGAATTATGCTAAGATAAATTATGCACAAACCATACACTACAAGACCGCCCTAAAGGAAAAACATAAGGTATAGCTATATAAAGCTTTTGCTCCAAATGCTAAACACGGTGCAAACTGTAGACTGACCTCTTGAGGATTTGGTAAACGAGTGGTTACTGAAATTTATCAAGAATCAGTGTTACCAAATTTATAGACTTGTAATGGGTGAGAGGGTACTTTGAGTTTTGAAAAAACTAATTGACGTAAATTAATTAACATATCCTTTTTTTTACTTTAGTTTTGTTTACTAACAAAATGTCTATACCGTGTAGTGGCGGTGTAAGAATATCCACTACCCCATATCTAACCGTGGACGTCGTAAGAGGCGACAGAGTGAAACAAATCAGATGGGCAGCAGCGTCTTCCTAATAACGGCTAAAAACAATAGTGCCAACTATGGTAAATAACCCAACTATATACATAACTATATATAATATCTAAGGGTGATGCCTATGTTCTGCAGTGGAAACTGTAACGGTAACTAACAAGATGACACGTTTTTAAAAATAGTTTCGAACAAGTAGGTACTGTGTCGTTTTTTGTGAGTGCCATATACTAGCTACAAAATACAGCTGATAACCCTCCGGAGATTAAGGCGAATTTAACAATACCTTGTACATAGAAATCTCTCACAGATTACAGCAGGTCAAACAAGAAAAGATTCACATACATAAACACCTGAAAACCATAAATTTCTCGCCTGTCCCAAAAATCATTGCAAGCTTCCGTGAATCATTACCTTTGTATGATTTATGATTTGAATACTTATGTATTATTTTCTTCAATAATTTACTCAAATGAAATTTCAAAATGTTCACCTTGCTCACAGCTATCATTTACAGTACTACTATGAAACGCCTTAATTGAACTCATAAAACAGTTGGTTCATGCACTATTCATAGCTTTCGTCTCGGGAGATTCCGAAGAGAACATAATAGCCGCCATATAACTTCAATCTATTACCACCCAAAGTGTTAACGTAAATTCAAATAGCATGATAGTTAAAATTATTATTGCTTAGTTGGTTTTGGCTTTTGTAATAAAAAATATTTTTACAAGTGAACAAACGATTTAGCGGATTGCAATATTAGAATATCAAGTATTACTTCTTGTTTCCAGCGATAACGATTTTTAAAACAATTCACTGGCGACAATTGCCATTGTGACATTAACCGGCATAATGCCACCTTCTCTCACTGTCGTTGTTTGAACGAACGATATCCGGCCCCGTTCTATTGTCACTATAACTTTCTGTCTAGTTCTCATTGCTTCGTTAATAAAGCTCTTTGGCATGACAGTTTAATACCAAAGTTTATATGGCATTTTATTTCTCAGTGTATTGCAATATATAATGTTTGTTTAATGGCTTAATTGCATTTCTGCAAGGAAAATTAATTTAATATATATAAATAATTTAAGATTTCTTGTCATCCTGTAGTGATTTAAACTACTACTACTGGACGTTGACATATTTGGAAAAAAGTAATTGTTTTATTCTTATACACTTTATTTGATATTGGTAATGGTTATAGTTTTGCTATTATTACTTTATTATTTTTTCGCGTTACAAATTTATATCATCTGTTACAGTTAATGGTAATAATGTTATATAAATTAATTAATAACTGTTAGTATACGATCTATACTATACTCTAGATATTAAAAGGGAACGTAGAGCGCTGGCAGTTCGATGCAACATGCTGGTGCGGAAGTTCGCCCGTTGCAGTGAATCAGCCTAAATGACGCTATTTAAGTAGTACTGACAGTATTTTTGTATGAGAAACCTGGGGACCACCCTTAATACAAAACGTGTTTTACATTTTATAAATACTATAATTTCGAGGTAACAATACCTCTAACTCGACTCCACTCTTAGTCGGTAATTTGTTCGTGGAGAAATGTATTCGCTTTTATAACAAACTAGATAAATACTGCATTGGTATTTCTATCGCCGTATATTTTTTTAAACGTGTAAAAGAATATAATAATAGCTCGGGGAAAAGTTTCTTCGTATTTTATTTGTATAAAATTGAAGAAAACTTTCTTTGGTTGGACTGTTTGTATCTGGCTGGTTTTAATATCACATATAGAACTAAAAAAAATAGTAAAAAACACTTTCCCGCCATTTTTCAATTGTTTTTCTGTCCGCCAAAATGAGTAAATCTAACGAAGAAGTTCGATACATTCTGAAGTTTTATTACATAAAAGGGACCAATTAGACTCAAGCCGCGAAAAAAAATTTTTGTGACGTTTATGGACCTAATGCAGTGTAAGAGTAGCACAAAGTTGGTTCAAGCGTTTTCAGTCCGGGAATTTTGATGTGGAAGATGCAGCTCGCTCTGGTCACCCTTATATGGATAAAGTCGATGCCATTTTTGAAAAAGTGGAGCAAGATCGGCATATTAGCAGTTACGACATAGTCGAGGCATTGAGAATTGGCCACAAAACAGTTTGACCCATTTGAAAAAGTATGGCTATACAAAAAACTCGATATTTGGGTACTACACGAGCTTGCTGATAGTAAAACTAATGAATCGTGTACTTCTTTGCGATCCTCTATTGAAACCTAATGAAACCGAATCATTTTTGAAAATATTGATCACTGGTGATGGAAAGTGGATTACCTACGTCAAGAACGTGCGAAAAAGATCATGGTCAAAGGGTAGTCAAGCTCCACAGACTAGCGAAACCCGGATTATATATAAAACGCAATAAGGTGATGCTGTGTGTATGGTGAGAGCATCGTTTATTATGAGCTTTTACCACCGGGCAAAACCATCGATTCAGATCTACTGCCCACAACTAAGACTCAAGCAAGTAATTGAAAAAACGGCCAGAATTGATCAAAAGAAAAGGAGTATTCTTTCATCATGGTAACGACAGACCACACTTATCTTTAGCCACTCAGCAAAGATTGAGAGAGTTGCAAATGGTAAAATTTAGGTTGGGAAATGTTAGTGGCGCACGCCGCACTCGATAATTATCACGATATTTAACGTGATTTTTATCTTGGAATATCGAATCTACATACTATACGCTCGATACTAATCACGTCAGTACAAGTACAACGGTAGATTTCATTCATTAAAGACGTGTACGTTACATAATCCGAAGCCAGTAACGTAATAAGTGACTATAAATAGACTATAATATTCGTGCTGAATTAAAAAATTTGTTAAGTTCACTGGATATCATATATCTGTTCCTATGTTCCCACAAACAGTTGGGTATTATGCTATTTGGAGCGCACCTAAGATATTACAAGCCATTGATGGCTGTTAGCTTCGGTAGCGTGAAATGCCTGAATGCGATTGCCAATTTATCTAGCGGTTTGGTCATTTGCGTCCTGCGGAGATTGATTAAGCGGTTTGCGATTGATTCCTACCAAAGATCCTGTATCTACTATTTGATTGACTTCAATCTACAGGTTGCCTTCTGCAGATACCTATCATTATTTTGTATTACTCATTACTTTATAGTAATAATATATGACATGATTTAGACGCAAATTCTGTTTGATTTTTAAATTTTAAGTTTAATCTTCACGATTTGTACCATATTATTGTACAGTATTTTTTTATCAGTAAACTATTATGGTTTTCTAACGTATCCGTAATATAAAAAGGTTTAGTATTATTTTGTTAAAACAATTACTATCTTTACTTAAAATAAATTTTAAGTTCGTGCTTTATGTTGAAGCGCCTGCGTCTTACAACGTACTCGTAGTAATTACGTCAGTGGATTACGTTAATTTTAAGATCAGGTTCTTGTCCTTGCAATATATTATTACTTCTGTTTTCTCGTCACGTATTCGTATATAGATTCCCTTATACTCCTGAATAGTTTGCGTTTAATTATTCATTCAATTTGTATCTAACAACAAATTAGTATATTGTAGTATATTCCCTAAACCATAAATTATAAAGGAGTAGCATGAAATGAAGACATATTTTACAATTTACGGTTAGCGTTAGTTTCAAAATGTATGTAAGAAATGTAAAAATGAAGCGTAACCAAAAGAATCTCCTTTAGCTTGAAAATTTTCATTACATTTATTTATACCTCTTATTTGCACAGATGGTTATACGGTTTGTCGTAAACTCGCAGGCATACTTCGTTCCTTCTATCGCCTTAAGTTCTTTCTGCCTCCTTCAACTAAACGTCTTCTCGTCCAATTTCTAATTCTTCCATTATTTGACTATGCCGATGTTTGTCTAACTAATATTTCTCAGGAGCTGCTAAACAGGTTGGACATGTTACTTAACAACTGTATCCGATTCATCTTTGGCCTGCGGAAATATGATCACGTTTCAGATTTTCGCTTTCAGTTAAAGTGGTTGACTACACGCCAGCGCAGAGATTTCTGAATCCTGTCCACTCGTTTTTCAGTTCTTAATGATCCTTCCACACCCCTTTATCCAAAAGAAAGATTTCAATTCCTTAGTGACATTCATTCTCTCAATCTCTGTTCTTCACAAAGTTTATTCCTGTCCACTCCTCTCCGCCATTCTGGATCTATGTCAAATTCTTTCACAGTTACTTCCATTACCCTCTGGAACAAATTGCCTGTTGACCTGCGATTAATACCTGCCAAAAATGTTTTTAAAAGAAAGTTATATGAGCATATCCGTAGCCTTCAAAGTTGAGTAAACTTACTTTATTTGTTTATAGTTATTTATATATACATTTATTGAGATATATATGTATAAATGTGTGTATTTATTTATATATGTATATGAATTATATATATATTTTGTATATATGTGTATATTTTATGTATGTGTTGAATGTATATATTTGAACTGATTTATATCATGACAACTTAACTGCCCAAACTCACTCTGTGTTTTAACCAAGGTTAGCTGGTAGAGAATGCCATATAGCATTAAGCTCGCCTTTTGTACAAATATTTGGTGCAATAAAGAATAATTAAATAAATAAATAAATAATATCTGACTTTGCTTTGTTAGCTCTTTCTCGTTTTGATACTTTATAAAACTTCAATACTTATTGTGACGTTATTTGTTCCATTTCTTAAGAAAGCTTTGTTAAACGTTCTGAGCTTAAAAACATCAAACAAAAGACTAAAAGACCAAAATTTTATAAGTAACATACATAAACAACTAAACATTATTTTTTGTATTACGCCCTGTATAGGTTCCACTCCTGAGCACAAACCGTTTCCTCCTCTCATTCTGAGTAGTTTATGAAGTAATTAGTCCGCCGCGCTGAACTAGTGCGTGTTAGTTGACTTCACATGCCTTCTAAATTTTTTCATTCCTCAAACATGTAGGCTTCCTCACGATGTTTTTCTTCAGATTAATAAAGCAGCATGAAATGTAACGAATACTTATATATTTGGATAAATAACAAAAAGAAAACGAACCGTGCCTTGACAATTTGACAAATCACGTTCTTTTCACATCTTAAATACCCCTCATCGTCCTTAATAGAGCGTTAAAAGTTCACAAATGGTCTTGAGCTTCTTTCAAATAGGGTGGGATTATCAAAAACATACCTATATCTACGCTGGCATGAAAAAAAAACATCCAAAAATATTTACCAAATAAAAGTAACTTAAAAATAAATGCATTGATATGCTCTTAAGAAGAACATTTTGACGTATTACAGGGTAATACCACACTATAGCAGTATTCATGCTGCAGTACAAATGGTTCGGTTCAATCAGAGAAGGACCAGCCCACCTGCAACCAACTTCAAATTTAAGCAAAGAAGACTACAAACAGACTATGCGTTGTCACCTCTGAGTTCTAAGACGGTATGCCTCTCAGTCTGTAATCATGTTGACTATCTATATACACTTCACACCAAAACACAGCAATGAATGAACTAAAATAATTCCTTATTCCTAATCTGATTCCGGTGTGTGTGTACTCGAATGTTCATATGAATAGAAGTTTTTCTTTACATATATTCCGATACGAGATTAAGAACGCTCGTCAGTATCATTCTTATAGATGGATCTGAGAAACTCATAATCTGATAAAGTCAGTATGTATGTGGTGTGGAGCTAAGTTAAATTGTATGCAATTACGGGCTTTCTTAACTAATAATATAAATTTAGGTTATGAATTCAGAGCGGCATTCCGGATGTGTGAGTCCAGCCTTAGCCACAGCATAACACATTTATCATCAAGTGAACTATGTCACCTTTATTAGTATAAAACAAGTTCGTGAATAACGGGTCTCATATGTGTCTATATCTCAAATATACTACTCAGTCAAGAAAGTACCGGGAAAAGATCAATAATACAGAAAATGTTAGTTATTCATCCAAGTTTATTTTATCACCTTCAAAGTATGCTCCTTCAGAAACAATACACTTTCTTTAACGAATAATCTAATTATCAAAACATTTTTTAAACGCTTTTTCCGGAATTGAGTTCAGTTTTCGCTGCGAATTCTCATTTATGTATTCCACCGAATGAAAACGGGTGCCACGAAGTGGTAGTTTGAGGTTAGGAAAAAGAAATAAGTCGGCCTGGAGCCATATCTGGTGAATAAGGTGGTTGCACGATGGTATTTGTTGTGGTTTTGGTCAAGAATTCGTTCACAATGATGGCCTTGTGCGATGGCGCATTATCGTGGTGCGAAATCCAAGAATTTTCTTTCCACAAATCTGATCTTATTCGTATAATTTGCTCTCTTAAACGCCGCATAACGCGCAAATAACATTCTTTATTTACCGTTTGACCTCCCAGCAAGAATTCCGAGTGCACAACACCGCATTAGTCAAAGAAAACAGTCTACATGACTTTGAATTTTGGTCGACGTTGGCGTGGTCTTTTCGGTTTCGGTTCAGTTGAAAGGCGCCACTCCGAAGCTTGTTGACTAGTTTGCATGTCAAACTCGTAAACCCACATCTCGTCACCAGTAACAATGAGTTTCATGAATGTGGGGTCGGAGTTGACTCGTTCTAGCATGTCCTCATCGATTGAGGTTTTGGAGAAAATTCAGGTCTTTTGGGACTAGCCGAGCGGCAAGATGTCACATACCCAAGTGATTATTTAAAATAGTATCTACGGATCGACTCGTGAGACACAGAAAGTACGGCGGCTATCTCTCTCAAACTTGAATGAGGATTTTCAGTCACTATTTCCTTCACTTTTGCGATGTTAACTTCAGACGTTGATGGCCTACCAGTGCGAGGCAAATCTTCCATCACATATCGACCGCTTTTGAACGCTTTGTACCATTCATAAGCACGTGTTTTTAATAAAGTCACCGTAAGCTTTCTGTAACATTTTCAGTGACTCCGAACACGAAATTCCATTGGCGATGCAAAATCTCAAACATCGAAAACACTCTTTGTTCGATGTTTTTATCCCTTCTGAAATTCGCAATACACACTAGAAATGATATAACTTTAAACCGCAGTGTATTTAATTTAAATAGCATTATGTAACTCAAATTCTGTGCCAAAATGGAAAACAGTTGTGCCAATCTAACAACAAAAAAAAATTGAATTTGGAACCATAAACAAATCATCCATCCAATAAGTTAAGTATTATTATTCTTTAGAAATAGGAGTAGGTTTCAGCGCAAAAGATTTAAAAGCATAAAATCCTATCGTAATAAATTCCATGCGAAGTCGCAGGGAACAGCTGGTATGTAAATAAACCTCAAATAAAAAAATGAAACAACTAATTAATGAAAATTTTATCTTTTATTTTTACTTTTCGTCATTATTCTAGAGCAGCTTCTTTATTATGGATTTCTATCGAGATAATATTAAGATTTTAGTAACCTTACAATCACAATCAATTTAAGGAAGGGCTAGTACAGGAGTAGTAGAAAGCTAGTACGAGATTTCTTTTACATAATATTGAATACAATAAAGAAACCTGTGCGTTATTCTTTATGAAAACAGTTTGTTCTGCCCACATTCTGATCTTGACATAATACACAAGAGAATATTGTACTCGTATTATCTAAAATTGTATTCTTTGAATATTATATTGTTTGGGGTGACATGGTAACAATTTATCTAAGGATATGTTATGTTCAACGAAGCGTTGTAACAAATAACAATGAACAAGACAAAAGTTCATTCGAAGGAAATATCGTGAAGCAATTGTGTAAAATTATATATAGTCTAGCAAATAAATGTCCCACATTCTGCAGGACAGTCCCGCTATAACAGTTGTATTCTATGTGTCGTAATTAGCAAAATAGTCAACAAATGTTTAATAAACATCCGAGCATAATCCTTTCCGTAGCTCGCCGAGCGACCTTGAGCTTGATTATACGGCCAGTGCATAAGGACCACGTCACAGATCCATATGCCATCACTGTCAACACACTGGTTTTCAAGTTTTGAGGTATACGCGACGAGTTGGATTGGAGTTGTTGATTGATCTCTCGGTCAATGTTGATATTTACCTAGTCGGACAATTTATCCTAAGCAAACATACTCGGCAACAAATTCGAGTGTAGGTTTCCCAACAACTTCCGGCATAGGTGTGACATGAACGTTACATATAATCATGACAAATATTATTTTAAGACCTATCTGTTGAAAAATACAATTCAGGTTATTAAATATAATTCTATGGTCCTCCAACGATTTTGCTATACTGATTATATTGTCGGAAGATCAAAAGTGAGTTGAGTATTTGCCATTGTTGCTAATACCGTGTCCTTTCCAGTCCAATAGCTTAAAAACTTCTTGCCATAAAGTGTTGAAGAGTCTAGGGGATATATAACGTCACCCTGTTTACATTTTATCTAAATTTTATTCCTTCACATTATACGTTTTTTCGACGATTTAAATAAATGTTTCACGGAACACATAAACTCTAATGTATTTGCATACTTCAGCATTGATCATCAAGATTGTGTTAAAAAGGAACCCCTGTATATGTACGAAACTTTGTGTTCAACTGTATTTTTAACCTGCTTTATAAATTATATTTATAAAAATATTATTTGTAAAGCTATTTTACAATAATTATAAACCACTATTAATGAAGCTGTTAAGTGAAAATATGAGCATAAAGTCTTAGCATATACACAAACAAACATACATACATCCATATATAAATAAATACATAAGCACACATATACATTATACATATCAATTTGTATGGAAGACGTCGTACCGCCGGCGTTCCATTTTGTAGCGCATGCGAACATTTTACCTTACTGTTATCTTACTTATTCTAAATAGTCTTAAAAAATCTATAGAAAACTTGACAACAGCAAGGGTTATTTAAAAATAAAAACTCATCTATTTATAATATTGACATTGACATAAATATACTTTTCAATAACGAATGCAAAATTTTTTATTAGAATACAACATAATGTGGCAGAAATTATATTAAATAATATGTGAATTTATAATCTACAGTATCAACTTTAATAGCCAGGTAAGATACGACTAAAGAAAAAGAAAAACTTTTGAAAAAGTGACACATTCATCATTTGGCGAGTTGTATAATATGCGCAATTATTCTGTTTCGTATTTTAATATGACATTGGCGGTCTTTTCTTAAATCTTAGTTTATGAAAACCCCATTTAAAAGGAATCTTTGTCATGAATAGCCGTGATACCACTGTCTCCGCAAAATTTGACATTTGCTGTCAAAGTCGTCACTTTACATCTTAGTTGGCAACAAAAAAAAACATGTTTAACGTAGAGTTTTAGGAAATTTGTAGTGTTATTTGCCGTGTGGTGACGGCGTAAGGGAATTCATTACCCCATACATATTAATCACATATGTTTACAGGAAAGTGACTATTTCAGTATATTATACATATATATTCTCAGTCGTGGTTTATTTAAATTATTGGATTCAAAACTACCGAGTGACCTCCAAGTTCGATTCACGAGTTTTACCGGCTAGCCTATCAAAGGAACATTATTGAACATAGGCCCCTCTCAAAGATATCTTAATAGGGGAGATATTTGCCATAATTATCACGCTTGGCAAGTCGATTGGCAACCGGAGTTTTTTTATTATTATTTTGAGTTGTTATTGGAAAAATGTTGCTGCTCATTTCCTGTTTCATTTCCCCCTATCCTCTAAATACCCTTCGAAAAACCTGCATCCCTATTGAAATGCTTACTGCTGCTTATGAGTAGTTAAAGTACTTAAAAATATTTGTAATATATTCTTATTATTACAATTATACGGGCAAAAACTATAAGTAATGATTCTGTACCACTTGCACTGCTACGGACAGAATGAAATTTTAAGAATTTCTTTTATTTTAAACTAGCGATCCGCCCGGCTTCGCATGGATGCTTTCTGGATCTCAACAACAGCGCCACCTACCGTATCCAATTGCGAACTTAAACCATTCTCGAATCGACTTAATCATACACACAAAATTTTATCAGAATCGATCCATCCGTTTAGGAGGAGTTTAGTCATATACACACGTACAGAAGAATTGCATGATTATACATAATATAAACCTTCTCCTTGAATCATTCTGTCTATTAATGAAAACCACATCAAAATTCAAAATTACCGTTGCATAGTTAAAAAGATCTAAGCGTACAGACGTTGGCAAGCGACTTTATTTTATACTGTGTAGAGATGGAACCCTAAAACGCTTGTGTATTAATGGCTTTTACTTTTTTACATACATACACACATACTTCCATAAACACTTACGTCGTCATCCAGAGGAGTAGGCAGAAACTACCGTTTTCCATTTGGCACGATCCTAACACATCTCTCACCTTCCTTACACCGTCGGTTAAGGGTAATCCCAATTTGGTCCATGTGTAATATTTTTTGTATTATTAAAACTTCAATTTTCCTTTTTTGTATGATTGAAACACAGATTGTTAGTAACCTCCATAGCATTACAAGGAGAGTTCAGTTCAGTCAGTCGAAATAACTGAAATTAGTTCTTTAATAACTTGTTTACTTTATTCCGTGCTCTTTTAAAATAAACGAGGACGAGCCATTGCATTAATCGCAAACTTTCTGTTTGATATAAATTTGTTTGAAATAAAAAGCTCGTCGTACACTTTCCTTATTAATAAATCTGATATGTGCGAATAAGACTCGCGCCAAGGGTTCCTTATAAAATCAATTATTTATGTAGACATTTCTTCCATTCTGGGTATCGAAGGTCTTGAAAAGGTTTTGCCTGTTTTCAATACCGACATTTTCTATTATGTTTTTGATGGAAGATGAATTTATAATAGATTGACAAAGATAACATTTATTTCTATACAATAGACAATGGGGAAGAAAGGTTCTCGAGAGGCAGTGTTGTACCGGTAAGTGAAACGTAGGGCGACCCTCCACTAGATGGAGTAAAGACCTATATAGCCTTTGAATACAACACAATTTTCTCTCTGTTGTGTCAACACAACTCCAAAGCTCGCTCTTTCTGTCTCATATTTTCTGTTGTTGTTTAGTTCGCGCTGTTGTCATTAAATGGAGCTTGCATTTAAGTGTTTTTAATATCTTGGTATATTGCAGTATTGTACTTTTCTTCCCGTTTCCCGTTGACGTATTTATAAGATATATTTGTAAACTTCAGTAGTATATACTGTTTTTAAAGGAATCTGTAAGATAGTTACATATATCTATAAAATGATAATAACTGTATATTATGGTGTTTATATTTCAGTCTTTACAATATAGATAATTGACTTCGATATCTCAATCAATACAACATAAATAAAATTGAAATGTCTGTCTGTAATATCAATTCTCTTATCGAGCTCAGGGGGTTATTTGCATGCTATTAATACATAAATAACCATCTTTAAAATTTTGTCCGTCCGTTTGTCTTTCTGCCTGTATGTCCGGGATAATCCATGGAAGGCTAAACCGATCGGGATGAAACTTCACGAACAGAAGAGAGCAATGCTAATAGTGAACTAGGCTATTTTATCCGAAAAACATAAGAGGATTTTATTTTAATAAATGGAAAAGCTGATTAAAAAAAATATATTTTTTATGATTATCTCATAAACTATAACAGGTATAAAAAAAGTTTTGAATAAAACTTTCTTGTTTAGCAATTTTACACGAAAAAGGTTATATCTTATAACTTTACGTGTATGTACATATTTATATCACAAAGAATTTGATCGCTTAATAACTCTAATTTCAAACATTTTTGCTATCCAATATACGAGGGCGGCACTGAAAATTTCGGGAATCAAGGAAGAGGCATAACATTACTATTTAAAAATGTATTTATTGCTTCTCGAAGTATTCTCCGCGAAATTTGACACATTTTTCCATACGATGGAACCCATCATTGAAGCAACCATTCCATTCGGAAGTTGGGGTCTCCAAAATGGCCGTTTTGTAGGCGTCCACGCCTTCTTCAGGTGATGAAAATCTCTATCCACACAATTTATTCTTTATTTTAGGGAAAGTATAGAAATCATTAGGGCTTAGGTCGGGGCTGTACGCCGGATGGTCTAATAATTCTATTTTTTCTTGCTCTAAAAACTCTTTTGTTCTGTGTGCGGTGTGAAAACTCGCATTGTCGTGATGGAGGATGATGCGGCGGTTGCAGTTTTCTTTACGGAGTTTAGAAACGACCTGTGGCAAACAAATGCTAGCATACCATTCTGCATTAACCGTTCTTTGTCCCTCAAGAGGAATAGTCGTAACATGGCCGGTTTTGGAGACAAACGTGGCCACCATTTTTTTGCAACACTCCGTGAACGAACAATTTTTGTTGGCTTTAACTCATTTTCGAACACCCAAACTCGTGACTGGTTTTTTGTTTCGGGTTCGTACGCGTATATCCAGGATTCGTCACCTGATACGATGTTGTATACAGCATTTGAGGATCCTGCGTGGAATCTTTCGAGAGTTCTGACGCACCAAGTAACGCGAGCCGCTTTTTGCTCTTCACAGAGCGAATGCGGTATCCATCGGGAAAACAACTTTTTTACGCCTAATTGTTCATGCAAGATTATTTGTATTTGACTCATGCCAATGTCTAAAGTTGCCTGAATTTCGCGGTATGTCACATGTTGATCTTCCTCAATCAGCTTACGCACAGCACCAAAGTTTTCTTGTGTGACTGCAGTTTTTGGACGACCTTGACGGGGATTATCACTGAGCTTGACACGTTCACGTTGAAATTCAGCAAACCAGCGATAAATTGTGGTTTTGGATGGGGCTTCATCACCAAATGCAGTAATCATCCGGTCAACACCCTGTTTTTGTGTTAAACCACTTCGAAAGTCATAATAAATCATCACTCTTGAATTTTCTCGAGTCAATTCCATTTTCTCAACGACTAAACAAGTTTGACAAAACCTTGTGACAAGACCGAAAATCTTTTTTTAAATAAATAAATGTTATTCAATTTTAAAAAACCAAGGACTTAACAATTGAAAAGATTTTAATATGACAGGAACAGTGGAAATATTCCATTCCCGATACTTTTAGTGCAGCCTATGTATTTCAAATCAATAAGGTTCCTCTCAATGTGCCAATGTATGTGGGGAGGCCTATGTTCAGCTGTGGACTTTTATAGCCTGTTATTAATGAGCTAATGAAGCATTGATATTTTCGTATATTAAACAAACAGGATTTTAAAAGTAGCACGTTTAAATCTCAAATTTTCTAGGGAATCATACTAAAAAAGGACGTGTAATCTTTACGCACGGTTGAAATAAAACTTGTTTTGTTTTCCTTTAGTAAAAG
Organism: Parnassius mnemosyne; assembly: GCA_963668995.1. NCBI lineage: Eukaryota > Metazoa > Arthropoda > Insecta > Lepidoptera > Papilionidae > Parnassius > Parnassius mnemosyne. The sequence continues at coordinate 37,911,614 of CAVLGL010000159.1, forward strand.
TCTGATATTTTGTATCTATAACGCTGCTTCCCGTCACCGGTTTTAGAGTGTATTTTACTACTGGCGTGGTGTAGAGATGGTTGTATAGAAATATAATGTTACTTTTGGATGAACCCATAGACGCTTCCTACGATACCCACGGAATTTTCAAGATTCTCTAACGCCACCACCGCACGGTATTAAAAATAATGTTAATATTTATTTCTATTTTTTTGTTATTTATTATTTTTGATATTTTATAATATTATTTAATAATTTTTATTATTTCACTTCATTACAGAGTATATATATAAAAAATTATAATTATAATGTATAAAGTTACAATCTATATTATACGTCCCACTGTTTGACACAGGCCTCCTCTCGCTCCTGAGAGGGTTTAAGGGCAAGGAAACGTTCGCCGTGCTGCCCTAATGCGTTAGCGGTTTCCTCACGATGTTTTACTTCACCGGCGAGCATGTGGTAAATCAGCGCTTAAAATTGCAATTAATAATATCATTGGTGCCGGCGAGGATCCGAACCCGTGTTGCTCGCGTACTGTGAAATTCAAAGTGAGCATTAAGCCCCTGAGCTACCTCGGCCTTAATCATTAATGCCCAAAAAATGTATATCATGTCGTGTGCCATAATAATAAACTCAAGAAATAGTATGGTCAGTTGACGCCTTTATAAACTTCGAACGTATCATTACGTCCGAAAAAAGATCTGAGTTACTGATTACTTCGATTTTTTGTATTTACTTTATTTTATAATATTAGAGTAACATAAGATGTCCAACTGATAGAATTGTAACTGCAGCCCATGACATCTTCAACCCACTTCAAACAATTGTAGCTACAGATGTGTATTTGCCCTTAGCACGAAGATGAAATGCTCCGTAACTTATAATTTTCAGACTCTTATACTTCGAGCAGGTAACTGCCGCTTGGCGTTGGAAATAGGTTAGTTTTCCACATTAAAATGTGTTTAGAGATAAAGAGACGTAGCGTCGTCAGTGGTAGCCCTAAAATTCGAAACCTAAAAGTAAGGCAAAGTGTACAAAATCAACCGCTGCACTTGGTTTCCTGAAAGAGGATTAAATACGAAGGGAGATATAATTACGTTATGTTTCTCAGAAATATCTTTATTTGAGACATTTTTTCACTGCGATCAATTTGAGGTTACCATACCACTCCTCATACATGTAACCTCTCACATAATAAACCCATAAATAAGAGTTCGTCTTATTTGTTATATCAGCTTTTTGGAATAAACGCTAAAGACGTCATTTTCAACTAATTTTTCATAAAATGAAATTACGTCTTTATTATGTATCGAGTGAACAGGAAAATTTAAATATTTATCTTATAGTCGCTTATCGTTTACTCATTTCAAAGATAATTGCTTCTAGATGAAGCTTTAAGATTTATATTGTAAGATCGTTCCAAGAACATCATTAATTCATTTACTTTTGTTTATTCTTACTGTCTCGTCATTATTATAAAAAATAAATTAATAGTAACAAAAAACGTTTTTATAAACAAGCTTTTATATAAATGCTCTAAAAAGAAGAAAATAAACTTTAAATTAAATCAAACCCCCCAATTTATTACATTACTCAATTTATATCATATATAAAATTTTGTCGCGAGATTTAACTATTTAAAAAAAACATTATTTTTTTCTTAGAGTTACTATTGTACTATTTTTATTCTGTGGAATTACCTACTTATGTGAATGTTAAGTTAATTGTATTCTTGTTTATGTACACGGGTAAATCTCTAAATCTGTTGTTAATTTCATTTAATGCGTCATTGTTGGTTTTTGATTGCCCTCTTGAGTTTTTCTTTATCGTCAGCAGTTGACCCTTGTCGGTATCTACATCATTTGTTCGATCACCACCAAACTATCCCTCAGGGATCTATCTATCAGACATAAAGCGTTCACGCGTTCAAATCACCATCTTGTTCTCTTTTCTTATTTACAGGGCGCATCCAATGTTTATTTTTCGTTTTGATGCTGCTAATGTCCACAATATCAATAATTCGTCTTCTGATGATCCGATCCGACTTTTGTCGAGTTATAAATATTTAAAGTTGGCATGGCGGCCATCTTATTTTTCACTATTTTGAATTTTTTCACCACCGCTATTATTTGTCAAGGATGTAGGCCGACATTAGTGAAGACACGACCCCGCTAAGTCTTACCGTTTAGTTGGGCAGTAATACATCATCTTATAGTGACGTCTACGTCTATAAAGCTGGAACGGTCATTTGGGCAAAATCATTAACATTTTTGCTAATTATTAAGTGCTCGTTTAGTGCTAGTTAAGTGCTGCAAAATTAAAGTTCACGCCAAAAAAGCTTGATCAAAAATTAGAAAACTGCCAGCTTTTAATTAAGCTAGCAGTGTTCTATCACCTAAACCGATTAATGCTTAATACAACACCAAATAGAAGCATCAATAATTTAGTGCTCATTTAGTGCTGTCGAAATACGCAAAAAAGTTTGGGAATATATATATATATATATATATATATATATATATATATATATATATATATATATGTATATTTTAATATCATAAACTGCTACTTTGACATCTTTAGCAGAGAATGTAATGAAAATATTGACATTAGAGTGGGCTATCACCTAATGGTATAAGATAATAAATTAGTCCTGCAAGCACACGCGAAAAAAAAACATTTCTTTTTATTCCGTAAACTGCTACTTTGATATTTATAGCAGAGTGTGAGATGAAACATTGATATCCAAGTGAGCTATCACCTAATAATATAAGATAATAATTAAGTGCTCAGTTAGTGCTGCAAGCACATGCGAGAAATAAGCGCTAAACAAAATTTTATTTTTATATACCGTAAACTGCCACTGTGACAGGTTTAGCAAAGTATGTGATCCACAATTGACATCCAGGTGGGTATCACCTAGTGACTTAGGATCACCTAATTCAGTGTTCATTTAGTGCTGTCGATATACGAAAAAGAAATGTAGGATTTTTTTTAAGTACCGTAAACTGCTACTTTGACATCTTTAGCAGAATATGTACTGAAAAAATTGACATCGAAGTGGGTGTTATGAGATAATAATTGAGTGCTCAATTAGTGCTCTTCGTATATAAAAACAGATATAAAACAATATTTCTTTTCTTAGTTACAAATACCGGAAGTTGCTATTTCGACAGTTTTAGCAGAGCTCAAGGTAGAAAATTAAATAATAAAACATGAATGCTATTTAATGATGTAATTCAAGTTAATTTCTCGATTGAATAGTTTTTCAAAAAATATGAAATAAAAATCTGAGATCCGTAGTTTTATTCTATGCAATATCAAGCTCAAGTACCTACTTAAAACATACATGGGGTTCTCCATACCAAATTGGATGGTTTTAAGAATTTTCATTTTTGATTTCCCGGACCTATCGACTTTTCGTACTCATCGAAAAACCCTTCCTCTTATCTGTTTAATATTTATAATTTCGAACAAATCGCTCTTTCTTTTGGTTATTTGCTTATAACTTCCTTAGTAATGGTTCAACCAGAACTTTTCGTTCTCAAAATCCTCGTTTTTAAGGTCCCTAAAAAGATACAAAAAATATTCAGTGTTCAAAAACGTAATTTCTTAGTTTTAAACTTAAAACTTTTTCCTTCAAAGTGAGGATTTGTTTTTAGTTTTGCACGACTCAATGCGTAGTGTAGAGAGTGCGATCGAAAAGGAATTCCCTTCTTTTTTCTTTGTAACTATTTTTTATCGTTATACTCTTGTTAGTTCATAAAACCAACATTATTTATATAACAGTCTACAGAAAATTTATTGGAGAATAATTCTGTAACTTTCAACAATCAATTTTGTGTAAGTAATAGGAATGAAAAAAAAAACATTAAAATAGGCTTATTTTTTTTACTGTAACTCAATAAAACAACGTTTCAGCTTGAAAACACGATAACTTGAAAATAAGCCTATCGTTTAAATTCGAAGACTTTATAACTCTGTGTCGTTTAATTATAATTAATGAAAAACTAAACTTGGATTTTTATCATTAGTAAGCATTGAAAAAATCTAATGTAGATTTTACAATACTTATCATACAAAAAATGTGGAGTTTATCCAACTCCTGCCATAGATCACTATGAACTTTGTAATAATGCCAACCCGCTCACACAACGAGTCGTTCACACAGAATAGTTACGTCTATTGATTATATACGATACGATATGATTTGTTACGGGGTTGTGTAGAAACTACATTGATTGTTGATTGTATGCGGTTTCTAACCCTCCTACCATTTCACATTAATTTCATCTTGTCATACAAGGTCTAAGAACTTTTTTTACGTGCCTATGGCTAAAACGACTTTGGCGCAGGCTTTACCGTTCTACAGACTTCTTCATTTATTGGGATACAATCAACCAGTCACAGCCTGCTTCAGTGCGTATAAACTAGTATCACTTCGTCGAGATCACTAACGCGACGTCCTGCGTGAGCGATCTAGACGCGAACGCGAAGCGGTGCGGCGCGGCGCGATAACAACAAACAGTCGAAACCTATTGAAGTGGCCTACGTGACCAAACGCACGTGGGGTGCGGTGCGTAGCGGCGCGAAATGAAGCGAACGCGATCAGTTGGCTTCAAATTTTCGCGCGAACTGGATGCGGTGTCGTCGTGTTTTTGTTTGGATAATGTCAGAAAATTTTATTAATGCTATCCAAGAACGTCCTATATTATGGGATAAAAGGAATAAAAATTATCACAACCGGTTATTATCGGACCGTGAATGGGAGGATTTGGCCAAATTAACTGGGACTACTTCTTACTGCTAATGATACATAATAATAAATGTAAGAAATGTTTCTTTTTCTTTTTCTTACCTTAAAGTCACCATCAATCGTTTTTCTACAGAAATAGGTCGCTGGAAATTGGTACTAGTGAATTGCAAAACAGGTTTTATGGCTTGCACAATATAGTCAAACGTTGTAGGCAACTTTCGACAATATTCCTTGAATAACAAAGGCTGAGCCCGTAATCCCTCATACAAATTGTGAAATTCCCCATAAATATGCCTTTCTAAGTATACAATATTAGTCCCACTTCTTCGCCGTACATACTTCTTGAGTATTTGATACTTAAGAAATGAATTTTGCAATAATATTTGATTCTGTCGGTCCATGACAAATGCACAGTGCCCGCTGAACGGCGACGTCGTCGGTGGCGGCTGTGCGAGACGATTCGCGTGCACGTAGGACATAGCCGCCGCGTCGCACCGCATCGCATTGAATTCGCGTGTACTCACGTTCGCTTTGAACCGCCCACCTAGGACGCCGTGTAAGGTAAAGGGTACCCAGTTATTGACCGTGGTCCAGATTCTGACCCTTTCAGCTTTAATCAAAATGAAAAAAAATTACTTTAATAACGAAATTACAAAAATATAAAGCAATATATTCTATGCATAATGGATATAAAAAATCTTAAAGATTGAAGAGAGTCATTTTTCACTTGTAGTTTAAGTACGTCGTGTAAGACTGTACGAAGTTTGAATCGAAAGCTTCTTTGTTATATAACTATAAAAATGGGATAATACACACATGGATGGGACAGTTAATTTAAGTATAGTGAAATACTAAAATATTCTTTTTTCAATTTTCTTGCTAAAATATGGAGGTCAATAACTGGACCCAATTTTTACGCCTGTTGCAGTTGTTGACCCTTAGATTCTAACCCATTACAAACAAGATTATTTGTGTATTGTTATATAAATAAAACGTCAAAAGGTAAAAATTTACTGTATTATCGATTCCTTCTTTTTATTATTAAAAATATTTAAAAAATTTATTGAACCTTTAATAAATGGAACAATTTTATATTTGTTATTATAGGAAAATTATTTTGAGTAATGAGATTATGGTCATTGAAGAAATTCAAATTTTGTTGGATATTAATTATTTATTGTAGTAATAATTGATAGGTATACTTTACTGATTTTATAAATATATCATATTTTATTAATTTTCAGCACAGCACTAAATGAGCACTAAACTATTGATGCTTCTATTTGGTGTTGTATTAAACATTTATCGGTTTAGGTGGTAGAACATTGCTAGCTTATTTAAAAGCTAGCAGTTTTCTAATTTTTGATCAAGCTATCTTGGCGTGAAATTTTTTTTTGATAGGATAAGGGTGACAAACGAGTACAAAGTCCACCTGATGGTAAGTGGGTGCTGTGGCCCATAGACATCTACATCTATCCTCTATTACAAATAAAAATGCTGATGCGTTGTCACCCGTGAGGACTAAGTTGGAATGCCTCTTTTCCAGTAAAAAGGGTCAAAAAATTTTATGCTGGTATTCTGTGAGAGCGTGGTCCTTCCCCGGTCGAGCCGACCCATCGTTCTACAACTATACTACTAATATAGCTGCAGCATGGCTCTACAACGTAAAATTGCAGTACTAGATTAGCACTAAATGAGCACTTAATGTTTAGCAAATTTTTTAGTGATTTTGCCCAAATGACTATTCCAGCTTTATAGACGTGTGACGTCTTTTTATATTTCTCTCAGCAAACTCTTTCATATGATACCTGCCATGCCATATTGGATTTAGAATGACGTCACTTAGCTAGCTACCCATGCATTATCATCCAAACTAAACATGTATGCAAAATTTTAGCTCAATCGATTGAGGATAACTGCTTTAAAATTTAAAAAGATTTGACCTTTACATATAAAAATTGCAAGCTTATAAAAAGTATAGGTAGGTTAATCGAGTTAAAATGCTAATTTCTTTTTAAATATATTTATATTTATTTATTCTTGGTAAATGTGGAACCATCTTCTTTTAAAAAGTAAGGTATAATATCACATCACATATTTAATAACTTATGTATTAACAAATTACCAACCTCTTCCAAAATGTTTATTTTTGAATTTGACATTGAATCTTAAACTTTCACTATTTTATGATGAAAATGTGGACATCAACAAACATTTATTGCAATGTGTAGGTTATAATGGCAGGGCAGAAAGCTACACGCTTGAACGTATATAAGTGTGTACGGGTATTGTCTGTGAGGCGACGCGACGTTGGGGCCCGACTGTTGTCTCCGGGTGGGATCCGACCGCGACGCTATATTATCTTATTACACGCGTCACTTACGGTACAACGAGTCATCCGAACACCCTTGTTCAACCCTCTGAAATATTTTGCTTGACTTTTTAATAGGCAAGTTTTATTGTCAATTGCTCCCGCCAACGCTACAATGAATGGTAGCTTGTTACGACGCTTTATGATAAAGAAAACATAGTTTAAAGCCAAGATAATAATTTCTGTACATATTATTGACTTGCTATCGCGAATATTTTTGTGAATGAATCTTGTGTTTGGTTAAAGGAAACTTCGTTAGACGAATTGCATTAAAAATGTGCGAAGTCACGTTTTATAAATTGCTGCTTTATTAAGGGTTTTCTAAGAAATCACTAAAGTTAAACGGCTATAGTTTATACAAACTATTTTATTACAACTTATTTTACATTTTATAGCTGCTAATTAAATACTCTAGAAATATGTAAAAGTACTCGTAATAATGATGGCTAAATTATAGTAAATAGTCATATAGCGGTCGTGTACTATTCTATTTAAAAACGTATGATTATCGTCATCTCTGGACATAATTTCACCCATATTCATATGGGGAATATTTGCCATACTTGTCACGCTTGGTAGGCGATCTAGGCGCAACGTATTAAAGAATAAATATTACTATAGCAGCTCCATGGTACCATATTATTGCAATGACTGCCTCCTTGGTTTAGTGGTCGTAAACCCGACTGTTAATCTGGTTTCCTGTTGATGAGGTTCCGGGTTCGAATCCCGTGTCCGGCAAAAGAAATCAGGAATTAATTTTTTTTGTCAAGTAATTCTCAGTAGCTGCTGGGAGGCAGGAAGTTGGCGGTGTTTCATCACCGTGTCTCGGAAAGCATATAGAGCCGTTTGTCCTGATCCCTCTCCGGTCGGTGAGGGAATGGAATAGAGAGTGAACCTATCCTTGCGCATACAATCTAGCAAAGTAATTCTGTCCTGCGCAGATGGCTAGTCTCCGCTAAGACTAGTCACCGTTGAGACCGGCCGCCGTGATCGAAATTCAATCTGGCTGACATTATTATTGCATTGTCATCGAAGTTACATAAGTATGTATGCCTTTCAGCTCAATCGGAATCTGCTGACAGCAAGTGCTTCAAACACAAGAGCTGCGCAGAAAACAAGTCAATAAAAAGCTTGCAAAAACGTAGTAATCATATTTTTCTTAATTATAACCCAAATTGCTTTTACTAAAGCTCTTGTTTAATTATAAGGTTTACCAAAGGATATATTACGTTCTCGATGACCATAATTTTAATTTTAATATCGCAGGAGGTTTTTACGGCGACACTAAAACTGCCTGAACGTTCTTCATCTTTTTACGACAAACTTTACGTGCTATTAAATTTTAGTTGATCTCGGTCTTGAGGATTTTTGTCCTCATGATCTTTAGAACACCAGTTTAACTCCGTGCGTTTTGCATTTTTTACTTTATAAAAAATTACAAGTTAGACAATTTACTTATTTAAAAATAAAAACAATATTTCAGTACAAGGTGACGCCTTCTAACCTCGCCCATTTTTATTATATCTACAAATTTTGTGACATTGTTCTGCTTTGACTCACGTTCGCTGATAGTATATTTTACAAGTAGGTTTTTGATGAGTGACTTAGTGAGTGATAAAAATGACCACTTTTTAGACCTTAATAACTCAAGATCTACCTACAGTATAGTTAATCATGAAATTTAGAATTCTAGGTAGCTAGGATTCGTTTATTTTGGGGCCCTTATTATGTATGGAAATAGGTCTAAACGTTTTTAAATTAAGGGGGGTTCCAAAGTGGCTTGAAATGTATCCTGGTTTCATACTGCTGGTGCGTCGCCCCTTCCAATTCCGAACTCTAGACTTGATTCAAAAAAGTATACTGTTCACACAAAAACACGTTTGTTCCTGCTTAAAAATTCGTATGACGTGAAATTAACGATGCGTGTATAGGTACAACGAGGCTGTATGATTTTCTACGCTATTAACTTAATTGTGACCCGGTATACATTACACCCTTTGTGGACACACCTTTGTATGTTTGTACTTAATTAGAAAACTTAGCTTAGTGATTCACGTGAGTAAATGTTTTGTTATTAGTAAATACCTGTTTTAGTTCGTATTTTAAAAGTAAAAAGTAGGTATTTAATTGAAATTTTTGGCAATGCTGCAAAAACAAAACCGGCAGAACTTCAAATTACCCAAAATAAACTGATAAAAATACTATTCAACTATCCATATTTAAAATCAACCTGTAAAATTTATATAAATACAAAATTAATGAACATCAAACAACTATATTTACCATACATGTGTTACCATGACAAAAATTCATACTAAAAGTATTCACACAAACATAACACTCACCCAATATAAACAAATCATCCCACGTACCACAAGACGAGCTAGCTTAGTAGTCTTACCCAAAACTAGAACTAACTATGGCAAAAAAATCGATCACTCCTGAAGAAATGAAGGTATTGAATGGGTATATCTAGTTTGTAATTGATGACGACGAACTTTGTGTAATTGAATGTGTTAATATTGTTCTCAAATGAGTGACATATATCTTTATTGAGAATAAAGTTTCTTTAAACCTAAACCTAAAAGGTTAAACTAATAGAATACGGTATTGACGTCAGTGGCGAATACATCACTCATCTTCGATTTTCCAATGATATAGTCATTATAGCAGAATCCCTGGAGTGCCTTAATGCTATACTCAACGACTTCATTAGTTTAATTAATAGAATCAGGCGTTACTTTGCGGAAATCCATTATATAAAAGCTTTTTAAAGAAAAATTACTTTGCAAACATCCGCGCTTTAAAATAAAATGATGTGTCTTACCTAGTATTAAGAGCACCTCCCGCCCTCCCTCAATTGCGTGCACTATCCCCGTCACCACTAATCCCAGCACCGCTACTCACAGCACCACTACACTAGACAAGACACACCACTGACGACAATACGACACGTGTTTCGCCTCTACACGAGGCATCCTCAGGTGATATAGACTCTACGGTGGCTAACCGCTAAGTCAACTTCATTAGTGTTTCCCAATGGTTATTTCCTAAAAACATTAGCTCCTGATAGCCGTAGGAGGAAGCTCAAAGTTACACAGCGTGCGCTGAAAAAGGCTGCTATGATCGGAATTTTTCTGCGGGGTCTCCTTTACGGGGATATCCACTGAAAAATAAGAGTAACTGACGTAGCCAAGCGGATCAAGGAGCTCCTTTTACCACCTATTACGTTTACGTTTCACCATTCGTTGCACCAATACACGTTAGGGAACTTAATAAAGTCCTCGAAATGTTATTTTATTATTTTCTTTTCTTTATATTTTTATGTGACTACTACATAGGAGTACAGTATTATAGACTGTAATAGAATATTATTGAATATAGAGGATTCACACATCTTCAAAATATTTTTAATTTAAGGATTTCTTGCGATTTTTTCTTGTCAGCAAACAACATTTTATTGACTGCTTCCGACGGAAATCAAACCACCCGAGTTCCTACAATGAAATGTGCGCACAGCTCGTAAACCTACAGTGGTTGCCATTACAACATATCAAGTCCATTGCTGAAATAGGCCTCTTCCATAAATTGCCCCTAAGGAGGGATGTTTGGCAGAGTTGTCATTCTTGGCATGCGGGTTGGTAACAGCGGTTTTATAATTTTAATTAGTTGTTATCGGGAAGATGCCACTGCCCATCTCCTGGTTTAGTTTCCGTCTGCCGCTTCTTACGTTCACGGGATGAATGGCTACAAAAATATCATAATTTTAATTTAAATTAAATCTGACTTTCTAACAAGTTTAATGTATGCGACGAAGCGTACAACAAAATATTATCTTTGAGTTAATATTCATTTGAATAAGAGGCGGCTGCCGCTTTTACTTAGTAATATAGAATAACACGATACTTCTGTATGTAAATAAGTGTAAATTAGGATAAGGCTTTAGATTAGACATATTACCATAAGTGAACTTACTGCTTATTGTGTTGGTTCATCCGAGTATTTTCAACGTGAATAAATGTTGCCTCAAACTATCTTACTCTTATACGGTGCGGAACATTTATATAAGGAATCGTTACTTTCATATTGGTCGCCTAGCTATTTGTGTTAAACTTCTCATTATATTCCTTATCTCTGTTTATTTTATTAAAACAAACTCGTTACTTTCCACTCTAAGTAATAATTGGGAATTATTTATGATTGTTCTTATTTTATTTTTAGTTATGTTGGATTTATTTACATTCTTTCATTAAAAAACCAAAAAAATAATGGAATTCAAATTCAATTTGTTTAATTGTGGTGTATTTGTATGTCCCTGCCTGATTCAAAGATTACGATTTTATCAATGTTCTTTCGTTTATCAATGTTTTACGATAGACATAATATCAAGGCATTTAAGCTAAAGGACTCTGAAAGTCTAGTGCTGGTCGTAGGCTCTCTTCGTTAGAAAGGGTTTAACCGCAACGGCCAAGCTTCTAAGGGAGGTTCGTAATTTCAGTACTGGGTATTTTGCTAAGCCTTTGCCGGTGCTCATTACCTGATTAATTAATTATAATGCCCTCAATAAAGAAAGAGAAAGGAGATAGGGAGGGTTCTGGTAAAAGTTATATGCTTACAAAATATTGTAAGCATATAACTAGACTGGCCAATAATAATGTAACTTTTAAATAAAACTAGTTTTACAGATTTTAAAGTTAGTTTCTTTCTTTTTTCTGAAGTCAAACGATACTGTATATTAATCAGGATACTTCGATTAGTTAGCCGCCATTTCTAATACTATTTTAACTGAGTTCAAAAAACGAGGACGTTCCATAGAATCGCAACGTTTAAAAATATTTAAAAGGAGAACTCTTTGTACTGTTATTAATTTTGATTTATTCTTACAGAATAAACATTTTTAATTTAATTTTATTTTGACGACATTCTAGTTGTAGGACCTTGAGTCCTTAAACTTGTGACACTCCTTAGTCCTAAAAACGACTTTAAAGACCAAAAGAAAAAACATATTTTTCACAAAATAGTTTTGTGTCAAAAAAAGTCAGATCTCTAATTATTACTCCGGCTTACAAAACAAATAGTAGTTTATAATTATCAGTCTCAAGTTTAAACAAGAGTTCCTTTCAAAAAGAAGTGCCGTGTGAAATATGCGAAATAATATGTACAAGTAAGGGAATTTCACAGCGAATGTCACATTTCGCGAAGGTGGTAGCGCCGCGGCTAAGGGACTACTTTCATGAAAAAGACACTTCTTAAACTATAGTTTAAGCCTGAGACTATCAACGAACCACGTTTATAACAAAATTTTCTATCATTTGTTTATTGACAATGTTACAATATTATATATTATAAGAACACAGCTACACATAAGAAAATCTTTTTCGCGTGTAAAATATCTGAAATACGCACTGACAAAGTATTAATTCTTCTTTTCGTGACGTTAATCCGTCACTTTTTACATGCAGGTCATTAGCAAAAGATACGCTATGTATGTGCTTTCCTCGCATTCGCGAGGTTACTGATAAGCTGAGAACGTTAAACATGTGCCTCCTGCGACGTGCGGCCTGCGATACGGAACAATAATCTACAACACGCTACATTGCGTTCTTATAATATCAGCAACATTCATTTTAATTCTATAAAAATAACAGTAACTTCATACTAAACTTATTTTAATTCTATAAAAATAACAGTAACTTCATACTAAACTTTCTTGCAAAAAATACGGGAACAGCCAATTTTATTATTTAAGCTACTCAATTTTAAATGCCGTTAAGTCTCGTGCTGTCTCTATCACTCTAAGTCAAAGTGACTGCGACACCACGAGACTTAACGACATATTAAAATTGAGTGGCGTTTGAGTATTTGACTATTAGATTGTTTGATCATTTTAGGTAGTCTTACTCAGAATTTTGTTAATGAATAAGGAAGAAATGGTTTTCGTCAGTTTTATTATAACATTTTGATTAAATTAATGAGAAATAATGTAAAGTTCCAAGCGCTAGTAGTGTATCTTCTCGCTAAGTAAAAACGAAACACGTTTTTTTTTGTTTGTTTTTTTTTTTTAAAGTAAAAACTGGTAAAAGTACTGTATGGAGTGGGGCCCCTCTTGCTGAAATCACAGCTTGCATGGTTTCTTGTATCGTTCCCACTCCCCGGTAATCACATTCTTTAGCACAATGGTGATTTGTGAAACCGGCTGCATTGATGTTATCGCTTCAAAATGACATTTCAGACATGCTCTATGGGATTTAGGTCGGGACTTCGAGCTAATCAAAACGATGAATTCCGACCTCTTGCGTATACGCTTTCACATCGCGAGCGTGCTCGTCCATAAAAGTTGATTCTCCGCCAAGAGTGGCCAATACGGGTTGTGTATGAAGAATTAAAACTTCCTTTATCTATCGATGTCCAGTCAGTTTATCGATTTGAATGAAGAATAACTCCGTACGATCCAACAAATTTATTCCTGATCAAAACATACCATAAGGTGTGATTTCTTCAAAATATGCCTCTGAAAATCGTTCTTCTCAAACTTCGTAGCACTCGCCGACATCGGTGGTCACCGTACAGAGATATCCTGGCTTGGCTTCATAGGAGAGCAATACCCTATCTAAGTCTTCTTGAGTCCATGACACCTAATTTCGACTGAGGCTAAGCCTGGCAACTCGTTGCTCACGGAATAAATAAGGGCCGCGGACTAGGCGATGACTGCGTATATTGGCAGCTAGAAGCCTCCTCCTGACCGTTCGTAGATTAATTTGCACATTTATTACATCATCGAGGTTGTTCTTGATGTACTTATTCGAAGATTTGGGATTTCTCAACGCATGATTCATCAGAATGGCGATCATCCCGTGGCACGGTGCATACATGGCTTTCTTCCAGAACCAGGCCTTCTATTAACGGAACCGGTCTCTTGAGAGTGCTTCCAGGACTGACATTTGGCCTGTCGAACGACTTATATTTAGTATTTTTCACTTTGTCTACAATTTCCGGATCACTAAAAAGCAATTAAAATATTTTAAAATGTCAAGGAATTCAGATAAAAATGGATTAAGAGCGTTGTTTATAGTTGTTTTCTTTGAAAACCACCTCAGGCAAATAAACGGACAGTTTTTGTTCAAATAAGGCGAGATATCAGCTCATCATCATTCGTCATCATTGCAGCCCTTCACAAGTCCACTGCGGAACATAGGAACTCCCCCATCGACTTCCTGCAGTTTTACCACTCCATCTAGTGGAGGGCCGGCCTACACTTTGCCTACGGGTACGGGTACGGGGCTACCACTCGAGAACTTTTCTTTCTCGTCGGTCGTTGGTTCTTCGAGCTGTATGGCCGGCCCATTGCCACTTCAGGTTACAAATCCGTTGGTCAATGTCGTTTACTCTGGTTGTACTGTGAATATCTTAATTTCTAAGTTTATCATGCAGAGAAACCCCGAGCATAGCCCTCTCCATAGCTCGCTGAGCTACCTTGAGCTTTCTCTTACGGCCAGCAGTGAAAGACCACGTCTCAGATCTATAAGTCATCACTGGCAACGCACACTGATTGTCAATCTTGTTTTTAAGTTTTGAGGTATACGTGAAGAGATGTGTCGTAATCTCCCGAACGCTGCCCAGCCGAGTTGAATCCGTCGATTGACCTCACGGTAGAAGTTGGACTTACCTAGTCGCACTATTTGTCCCAGGTAAACATACTCGTCAACAACTTCGAGTGTAGTGCTCCCAACAACTACTAGCACAGGTGTGACATGGACATTACTCTTAATAGTAATAATACTTATACATGGAAAAAATTACTCAGCTCTCGAGTGCACTCAGATCCGCAGTTTAGAATAAAATGACCGGTGGTTGTTGGTCTCTTGTGGGTGGTTGTTGGTTGTTGTAGCGTTGCAGAACTGTTTTTATCTTTAATGGCTATTGTCGCTGCGACAAACTAGTGGATTGAGACTTCTCGCTGGCAGTGTGTACAGGCAGTGATTAACTATTAATATATTATGTATCTCTTTTATTGACACGGGATTTATATCTATTGTTCGTTACTTGAGCGAGAAAATATTTGACAGCTAATCGCTCCCTCGTCGGCGGTGGGACAAGCGCCTTTTTAAAATATTTTCGACACGGTTATTCGTGTGGCCAGCGGTGGTCTTAACTTATGGCCTTTATGTTTTTTAAACTCGATTTGATGTTCTAAATCATTCATGAACTTAACATCTAAAATTACCAGTATTAAGTATAAGTTTACCAGTTGATCCTTTCATCACGTAAAATTAATTGTACTGTGCATCGCAGATTGCACTTTTACCGTTCTGGTCTTAGATACTGATTATAACTCGGGTCTTATTTGAAGTCGGCAACCAAATAAATTTTTCAAATTCTTAGAAATAAATGTGCCCCTTGCATACATTTACCTCATTTTGTCATTGGTTAAAACAAAACAAAAAAACATATATTTCTTTTAAAACCCTGCTAAGAATTATAATACAACTGATTTTGCGATGCACGAGTAGGTAGAATCTGATTCGTTATAATTTTTTATATCCCATAATTTGATGCCGAGTAGACAAACTCGCATTCGTAGTTAATTCGTCTTTGTTCTCAGAGATCGTAAATTGTATTGTTGATGAATTTTGTCATATTTACCGTATTGTGTCATGAATTCTAAATCGCACACTCCTTTTCATCGTGTTTTAGAAGTTAGCATTTACTATGTTTGACATGATAAAAATAAAACGAATTTAATTAATTCGGAGTTCAAGTTTAATTAAATTCAATATTTATCATGCCAATTTTAAAAATACATATATTAATAAAAAATATTTTATTTTTCAGGTAACTCCATGATTTCTTTGATTTTGGTAAGCAGAATATACGTAATTTTACTATAATAATGTAGCTCGTTTTATTTTAAATACTAGCAATGCTATTAACATTACTAATATTCCCTTTAACCACTCCTGTTAGTTTAAAGTGCTTGTGTTAGGAGCTTAGGAGTGGTAAGTCGTTAATAGTCGAAAGGCGGATTCGAACCCACGGCCTTTGGAGTTCGCGATCCGCATTCTGCCATTAGGCTATTGTCGCTTACTAGTTATCGTATATGCGTGTGTGCGTGCATGTGCATGTTCGTGTGCGTGTATGAAATTTGAGTGATAGTAAATTACAATTGCTTGAATTTAATATCTAGTATGTTCACGGCCAAATTATTTGTCTTTGACGTAATATTACATGAATTTGCTTAATTTAATTTTCACTTTTTTAACTCTGTGTTTTGTCAGTTCAATGACCATTTAGAAATAATCGTTCTTTTATCTTCTTCTTCCCCATTTTAACGTAGGACTGATCTGCTAAAGTCACGTAGCGTAGTAGGTAGGCGGTATGATTACTACGCAGCAGGGCCGGCTGTTCGAATCCTGCACGGATCAAGTCTTTGTACAGCCTACAAATAATTGCTATAGGCAAATTCATATATTACGTATGTAAATAATAATGTATATTTGTTTACTACGTCTATGAAAATCGCCTTTACCCTACTTTTGAACTTTTTGTCTCAAGGCTGATGCTTTTAAACAAGTACACATAGATACAAATAAAATAAATTTTGTAAATAGTTTGTAATCATTTATATTGTAAAACTTATTTAAAAAAAGTCCCGCTGGGTTTCTTGCTGGTTCTTCCCAGGACAGAGGATTTTTTTCTAACCAGTGGTAAAGTAAAAAAGACTTAATAAGAATTACTTCTAATCAATATTGAATAAAAATTATTCTATTCTATTCTAAATAATAATAGAATTATATTACAGCCTGTTGTTGTGTACGGGTAGTAATCGAAGCAAGTATCTTCGTATTACAATTAGGGATATCTAGTTAGCCCAAAGGTGACAAGTATAACAAGATGTAAGTAACATCAAGTTCTCGCTCTCGTCGGAAAAACTATTGCAGGACTCTGATAAGAAGGATGAGGAGGATGATATCTCATGTTCTGTTTTAACACACAATAAATAATACAACCACCGTGCAATTAAAGAGACAGTAGCCTGATGGTAGGGTGCGACTCAAAAGGTCGTGGATTCGAATCCGCCATTCGGCTACTGTCGTGAACAGCTCCTAACACAAAAACTTTTTAGCTTACTGGAGTGGTTAAAGGGAATATCAATAATGTTAAAAGCACTGCTAGGTTTTTTTTCGAAAAAGAATATGGATAAACCTAACTGCCATATTTTAATTTTTATTCGTATATTATGATTTAAGTCCGCTTCTAGAAATTCATTCAACTTTTACCACTGTGATAAGGTTAAAAGCTATAACGCAACAACTTATTGTACCATGTCTCTGAAATATTAAGTAAATAAATCTATAGACCGATAAACCGATGCTGCCTGAACTCTGGTTGAACGATTTAGTATTAACAGTACAAGTGTAACAATGCATACTAGTCTAAAAACCTTTTGTTTTTGTGCTGTTGTTGTGCATGATAAAATGTATACGTTTTATGGTCACGAGTGTACAGAGGACAGTTATGTTACTCTGTATTTGTATGACGGTGTACATACATCTAAATGTCATTTTACTAACTTTAATCTCAGTTGTAGCTCGTGAAAGCAGCGCAGCTGTAGAATTTCTTTCAAACGAGGTTTTAACAAGGACAACAATAACAAAACAGACATTCTAAAATGTACAAGTCATAAAAGTTGACTTTGTTGCTATATGATTATTCTCCCAGTCGGTTTTAAACAAACAAACGAGATACGCTTCAGATAGGTAGACTACCAGTTTATACTACTTTTTCGTGAACATAATATTAATATCACTATCACATTTGCCAGGTGTGTCGGGCGCGGCGTTCGTACGCTGTCGGAAATCCCTCACTGCATTTTTTCCCGCGAGTGTCGTAAGAGTCGACATTAGGCACTGCCAGAAAAGTTTTATGGCTTTCGATAAATGGTGGTATAAGTATAACAAATATACTATTATATACATTTTATATATATCTTTATATATAAAATTAAGTGTCACATTGTTTGTCCGCGATGAACTCCTAAACTACTAAACTGATTTCAATGAAATGTGTGCTGTTTGGTCCAACTTGTTTGATAGGATAGTTTTTAGACCCACAATTTTTTTATTGCTAACCTTATGAGTTTTTTTAGGAAAGCAAATGGTCGTCGGAAAGGGCAGAACAACGTCTGCCTGGTCAGCTAGTATATATATATATGATTCTATTAGTTATATAACAAATGCTATATAACTAATAGAAGCAGGGGTTACTTTGCATTATATTTAAATTGTTAGAACTTAATTTGCTCATTTCCGCGTAATGATATAAAATGATGTGACCTGCCCAGTCTGGAGAGGACCTTCCACTCTCCCTTAATTGCGTGTACTATCTCCGTCAACTCCAATAACAGCACCACCACTACCTGCGCCCCCACTGCCAGCACCACCAATCCCAGAACCACCACTTACAACACCACCACTACCTGCGCCACCACTCCTAACACCACCACTACCTGCGCCACCACTCCCAGCACCACCAATGCCAGCGCCACCACTCCCAACATCACCAATCCCAGCACCACCACTCCCAACACCACCACACTAGAAACGACACAACACCCTCGATAATACGGCACGTGTTTCGCCTCTACACGAGGCATCTTCAGGTGAAGTAGACTGCTGACCGCGTACACGCAATGATAGCTAATAATTTTCTGCTCACCAGATGTCGCTAATTGACAGCGAGGTAAAGTTTTTTGTTACACAATGTCATTTAATTGAGAAGTTGGTTTTTAATAAAAGTTTACCAGTTTCAAGAGTATTATATTAATACACAAAACAATGCCTCAGTGGTTTGCTCATTAATGTTTTGCACATTTTTAACTTTTTTTAATATTTTCTACTTTTATGAATATGTGGTTTAGTTTATTTATTTTTAATCGTATTAATTTAATAAAATATAAATTTAAATTAAATATAGCTAATTATTGCAAATCCTCCCAACAAAAAGAAAGACACATGTGTATACTTTTTAAGATAATGATGATGATTGATGACCATTATTTAGAACTCGACCACAAATATCCACCATTATTATTATAGCCAATACTTTTTATTTTTATGTATGAGTACACCTTGATAATATACGATTTCATATTCATCCATTGCTTTTTCACGAGAAATCTACACCTAAAGCTTTATTTGACTTCATCATCATCATCATCATCATTACAGCCCTTCACAAGTCCACTGCTGAACATAGGCCTCCCCCAAAGAATGCCACAAAGCACGGTCCTGAGCCACCTGCATCCATCGACTTCCTGCATGTCTTACCAGGTCGTCACTCCATCTCGTGGGGGGACGCCCTACACTTCGCCTACCGGTACGAGGCTGCCACTCGAGAACCTTTTTTCCCCATCGGTTGTCGGTTCTTCGAGCTATATGGCCGGCCCACTGCCACTTCAGCTTACTAATCCGTTGGGCTATGTCGGTTACTCTGGTTCTACTGCGGATATCCTCATTCCTAAGTTTATCACGCAGAGAAACTCCGAGCATAGCCCTCTCCATAGCTCGCTGAGCGACCTTGAGCTTCCTCATACGGCCAGCAGTGAAGGACCACGTCTCAGTTCCATAAGTCATCACTGGCAACACGCACTGGTTGTACAATTTCGTTTTCAGGTTTTGAGGTATGTCTGACGAGAAGATGTGTCGTAGCTTCCCGAACACTGCCCAGCCGAGTTGAATCCGTCGATTGACCTCTCGGTCGAAGTTGGACTTACCTAGTCGGACTATTTGTCCCAGGTAAACATACTCGTCAACAACTTCGAGCTTAGTGCTCCCAACAACTGCCGGCATAGGTGTGACATGGACATTGAACATGATCTTTGTTTTGTCCATGTTCATCTTAAGACCTATCCGTTGGGAAACACTATCGAGGTCATTGAGCATAGTGCTTAGGTCCTCCAGCGATTCTGCCATAAGGACTATATCGTCGGCAAATCGAAGGTGAGTGATGTACTCGCCATTGATGTTGATACCGTATCCTTTCCAGTCCAGAAGCTTGAAAACGTCTTCCAATGCAGCGGTGAAGAGTTTCGGGGATATGACGTCACCCTGTCTTACACCTCTCTGCAATTGGATAGGTTTCGTACTCTGGTTCTGTACTCGGATAGCCATCGTAGCCCTACTGTACAAGCACTTCAGCACTTCGATATACCGACAGTCAACTTGGCACCGCTGAAGGGACTGCAGCACCGCCCAAATTTCGACGGAATCAAAGGCTTTCTCATAGTCCACATACGCCAGACATAGTGGCAAATTGTACTCTTCGGACTTCTGTACAATTTGCCGAAGGGTATGTATGTGGTCTATGGTGCTAAAGCCCTTTCGGAAACCGGCTTGTTCGGGAGGCTGGAAGTCGTCAAGTCTGCGCGCGAGACGATTCGTAATGACTCTCGAAAACAGCACGTAGACGCGGCTCAGAAGGGAAATCGGTCTGTAGTTCTTCAAGAGAGCATTGTCACCTTTCTTAAAGAACAAGACCACCGCACTTCTGCTCCACGCCTCCGGTGTAATGCCACCATGGAGGACGGAATTAAAGAGCTTCTGAAGGACTTCAAGTACCGGTCTTCCACCCGCTTTCAGAAGCTCCGCTGTAATTCCATCCTCGCCTGGGGCCTTACCGTTTTTAAGGTGCTGGAGAGCCATTCTAATCTCGCTCAGACTGACGTCCGGGATATCTTCGGAATAGTGTCGGATGAGACTCGCTCTTGGATCGTTACTCACACTTGCGTGTGGCTCCAACGATGACGTGTACAGCTGCCCATAGAACCTCTCAATCTCACTCAAAATCTCAGGTGTCCCGGAAAAGATGCTGCCACATTCTGTCTTCAGCTTTGACAGGTGGCTCTTTCTGGCAGACAGATCTCTGGCAAAGACTTTGGAGCCTTGGTTCCGCTCGATCGCTTCTTCAATACGAGCTGTATTGAAGTTGCGTAAGTCCCGCCGCATGCATTTGGAGATCTGTCTGTTCAGATGCCTGTATGCTGTCAAGTCTGTTGAAGAATGTAGCTTCATCTCCCGTCTAACAGCCATGAGATTAAGAGTGTGATCGGAGAGTTTTTGTGTTCTTCTGCGGCGGGTCTTGCAGAACTTAGCTCCGACCGCATGGACAGTTTCCACGAGCTTGTCATTCATATCGTCCACTTCATTGCAGTCTTCTAGGCACTGAAAACGGTTTTGTAACTCGAGCTGAAAGGTTTCGGGACTTTGGAACAGAGCACGAGGGGGACGGATCGTTGACTTCATTAGACGAGACCTCTCCAACTTAACGTTTAGGTTCAGTGTGCCTCTAACCATTCGGTGATCGCTACCAGTTTTCACCCTCGCGATCACGGAGACATCACTGAACAGTTGTCGTCTGGTCGTCATAATGAAGTCAATCTCATTTTTTGTCGAACCGTCGGGGCTCGACCAGGTCCACTTCCTGTGGGGCCGCTTCTGGAAGAAAGAGTTCATCATAAAGAGTCCCTCTTTCTCCATGAAGTCGGCCAGCTGCTGGTCCCTTGGGTTCCGTTGCCCTATTCCAAATTTCCCTACTTTCAGCTCACCGTTCACTCTTGTGCCTAGTTTTGCATTGAAGTCTCCCATTAACACCGTATATTGGGTTTTGGAGGAATGCATGGCTCTAGAGATATCCTCATACATTTCCTCCACCTCCCCATCGGGGTGTGCCGAGGTTGGTGCGTAAACCTGTATGACCTTCAGCGAATACCGTTTGGTGATTCTGAGTATAAGGTACGCAACCCTCGTCGACACACTCCCGATCTTTACAACGTTGTTAACTAGAGATTTGTGGACGATAAATCCGACACCTCCTTGGGACAGATGGTCGCCCTCCCGGTGATAGAGCAAGTTGCCGGATTCGAGGATTACCGTGTCCTCCCCCTCTCTTCGGACTTCGGATAATCCTATAATATGCCAGCGCAACTTGTCTGTCTCTTCTTCCAGCTCCACGATCTTCTCGTCAGTCCTCAGGGTGCGTGCGTTGTACGTTGCCAGGTCGAGTCGTCTAAGGTGGCAACCGAACCTCCACCGGAGATTCTTAGCACCCCCTGCTCCGCCGTTACCATGGTCGCCACCGTAGCCAGGAATAGCGGGGCCGCCGGGGACTGGGGGCCGTCTCTTTGTTACATTCATAGGGGGTATTTGCCATAGTTGCCACGCTTGGCGAGCGGGTTGGCAACCGCAGTTTTTTTATTGTAATTTTGGCTATTATCAGGAAGATGCTGCTGCCCATCTCCTGCCTGTTTCCCTTTGTCGCCTTTTACGACACCCACAGGAGGATATGGGGTAGTGGTATTCTTGACCGCCACTACACGGCTATATTATTTGACTTGTATGTTGATTTATAGGTCGGAATTTATGTCGGTTTTATTGATTTAAATTGTTTTACCAAAGTTTTAAAATGTTATGCTAATGATGACTCTTGGAAAAAGTAAATAACATTTTACAAACTTTCTTTTTAAGTCAAATACGCTTAAAATGAGAATAACAAGAAAATTCCGGTATTTAACTTACTCCCTTCACTCGTATTTTCTTAAGATTACTTCATTAACAATAATACTGAGAGGTCTCACTTAATTTAATATTTGTCATCTCACTCATATCCACTACTTTAAATCATTCTGTGGGTGCCGTAAGAAGTGACAGAGGACAATCGAAACCGATGTGCAGCAGCTTCTTCCTGTATCTCAAAATAATAAAAAAAAATGCGGTTGCCAAGCGTGGCGTCTATGGCAAATATGCAGCAGTGGACTTTGATAGGCTGTAATAATGATCATGTATACTCACTGTAAATATCACATAATAATCCAATTATCGTTTAAAAGGCTTGATTATGCTTTTTAGGGTTCCGTAGCCAAATGGCAAAAAACGGAACCCTTATGGATTCGTCATGTCTGTCTGTCTGTCTGTCTGTCCGTTCGTATGTCACAGCCACTTTTTTCCGAAACTATAAGAACTGTGCTGTTGAAACTTGGTGAGTAGATGTATTCTGTGAACCGCATTAAGATTTTCACACAAAAATAGAAAAAAAAAACCATACATTTTGGGGGTTCCCCATACTTAGAACTGAAACTCAAAAAAATTTTTTTCATCAAACCCATACGTGTGGGGTTTCTATGGATAGGTCTTCAAAACTGATATTGAGGTTTCTTAAATCATTTTTTTTTCTAAACTCAATAGTTTGCGCGAGAGACACTTCCAAAGTGGTAAAATGTGGAACTTCTAAAATAAGAGAATGATAAAACTAAAAAAAAATATATGATGTACATTACCATGTAAACTTCCACCGAAAATTTATTTGGACGAGATCTAGTAAGTAGTTTTTTTTAACACGTTTTTTTAAATCGTAAATTATGTTACTTGCTGCTACGGAACCCTTCATGGGCGAGTCCGACTCGCACTTGGCCGCTTTTGATTTATTTTTTTATTTTAAATAAATAAAGGAAAAAAGGTAAAAATTTGAATCTTATACAGAAATGTACAAGTACAATCTTAACTTAGAGGTGATGATGATTTCCTTCGCCATAACCTGCACGTTTTTTTAAACGACGATCAAAAAAACGTGGCGGTTCTCAATTAGACTATATTTTTTATGTTTGTTGTTATCTCAGAATTTTTTTCTAGGTGAACCGATTTTGATGATTCTCTCTTTTATTTCAAAGCTGATGCTTCTCATGTGGTCCCATATAAATTTGATCAAGATATAACAAGTAGTTTTTGAGATATCCTTGATAATGCGTATTTAATTGACTTCGACTACATTGATGATGTTCCCATTTTATTTATATTGAAGACAGCTGTACAAAATTTTTAATTTTACGTCAATCACCTCAGTCCCCCGTGACCATAGGTGCTGTTAAACAACCTAAACCTCAGGAATTAACAAAAATAATAAGTTAATTAAACGCGATAGAATCCGTAAAAGTGGTTTTATTCAATGTTTACTCGTAGTGTTCGCGTAAATATAAGAAATCATTATGAAACAATTGTATTTTTATTCATACAACTGTGATTTTTAATTTGTTTACGTTATGTTTTATCTTACTTCTAACTTTTATTTTGATGATAAAAACAATCTCTGTATTATTTTCTATTTTAAATTATGCATAAATGTTCTTACGTCCTGATGTTAAAACTTATTTTGCTACCTGCGCTCTCCTCATATTATGTTTTCGAGTTTAATGCGTTTTTATTTGCCTAAGGGGTGATTTTTTAAACATCATATAAAAGTTATCTATCAATGAAACACTTAAACAATTTTATTCACAGAACTCATTTTAGTGTTTAATTTGATATGAAAACATTATTTGCGTTGCCTATGTTGTTGTTTACATGCGGGGGGAAGGGGAAATTATTATCTATTGCTTACTACTTGAAGAATTATAATTCCTTGCTTCCCCTAGGTAAATCAGTGACACTATAACGATATAATACTGACAATAAAATGTTTATTATGAGTGGGTTAAAGTAAAGGCATATTTCCATATGCAGCCGTAAGTATTAAGTACGTCACTTTGCATTTAAGTCTGTTTAGAATACAAAAAAAATATCCAAATTGTGAAATATAAAACAAAAATCTAAGTTTTGGATTTACTATCAACTAACATGATAAATAATTATGTTATAAAGCTATAATATATTCTCGTTATATGGTCTGTCGGTCTGATACTTAACTTATTGTCATATGTTTGCGTATCGTTAGCATACGGCACATACCAAAAGAAAAGCCTAAAAATTAAAATGAATATCTTTTTGCATATGTTATCATAATAATGTATGTAAGTATTAAATTATTATCCGAAAGTTTTTGTAGGATTATTTAGAAGTGGTAATAAGCACATAAGAGATTTTATAAATTGCTTGCAATATATATTATATGAAATTTGTTACTTTAACGAATAGTTTAGAAACTAACCGCCTAAGGAAAAATTAATCTGGTGTCCCGTGCCAACAAATATTGTTGTTTGGTTCCAGTTCCGCAGGCTATAAGCAATCTCGGCACGTCATGCACTCTGTCGGTTGGTTTATTGGAAAAGTGGATACCGCCTGGCGCGTTAGCTGCTTAATACTTTACAAATGTTTGTTGTTGCGCCGAAGCTCGAATTTATCAAACCCTCCGGGAATAAACTGGTATACGATATACCTAAAGCATTCTATCAACTAACTATAATATAAATATAACAGTTAACAATCAAGTGCTCGAGTTATGAGAGTCGAAGCGTATTCTTTAAACAAGTTATACATTAAAATTTATTCAGTCCACTCAGAGTATTGCACTTAGCTTAGCCTGTATTACGGGAGCTCGAGTATTAAAATAGTATTTGCGAGGCTGCTCTATGATATTTGATATTGAAAATGGAAAACTTGTACGCTCATTTCTGATATTTATACTTTGAAATCAGAAATGTATTATCTAAAGCCACACACAATAATGTATGCCTCAAAATTTTACTCAGAAAACTTGAAACTACTACAGTAAGCTAAGAAAGCATCTGGCTGGATAAATAGTTATCTATTGAATATCGACTGTTGCATCAAGTTGCGTTGCGTACAGAAATTAATAAAACCATACATAACATGGAACTTATCATAAAATCCAAGTTAAAAATAATAACTGCGGCACACTATAATTCGAGTCTTGATCTGTTTCTTACATCTACCAAATCAATCGGGAATGCATATTATTTACTACTAATAGCTGCAGAAGAGCAATGCGATAACAGATAAAAGATAGATATTAACTATCTAGAAATAAATGTAGAAAAACAAAACAAAATCTTTAAATTTAATCATGAAATAATTATGTACTATAATAATATATTATGTTATTTATTAATTTTACTATCTATATTTAATGTATGCTATTGACGTCCCGATGTCATAGTTAGCCCGGCTACCTTTAGGTTTTCTATATTAATTTTTGGTCCAATCCAATCTGAACGAGATTACAGTATCTGGAAGTCTTGCAGTAGTATGCTTAGGTTTGGATTTAATTTTATTAATTATAGGATCTGGCATCTGGCAGATGGCTGCACTGGATGGGTGCAACGGAAAATTTCCTTATGACGCTTCAAAATTAAGTAAAAAAAATATTTTTGTATTTGTAATCTAGAGATCCTGAGCAATCCAAAAATGTATAACACCTATATACTTCCTTGAAATACCTAGTATCTTAAGTTGAACATCCATAATGAGTAATCTAGTTAATATGAAATTATCGAAGTGCAAACTTAAGGTGTAATTTTATATACTTAAAACTGAATAAATTTTACTATTATATTGGATAGCTCTATCTTCTCAAAATATAAAACAATCAAAACGGATTCAGTAACACGAATTTTGTCCGAACCACTTTTGAGATGGAATGCACCGTTTGGTCCTATAGTCAGGCGCGGGTAATACTACATATATTATTACGGTGTGTTCATAAATGTTATAGTAAAAGTAATTTTACCATGTCTCAAAGATAAATATACAAAAAATAATGATTATTACTTTTATAAGAATCATTATTTTTTATATATTTATCTACTACTTGTGCTATATTATGATGGAGCTACCCTTTCAAGCTGTTATTAAAAAATTCACAAATTTAATTTGAATTTTGTTTACTTTTTTTGCCAATACATCATTCTGACAGACAAAATTAAAACAGTTCGATTGCTTACCATAGCTTATTTTTAACCATCTACAATTAAACTGTACCAGCAGCGATCTATCGGCGGCATTGCATAAATGTATAATTATTTATTCGCGACAGTATCAGTCGCTTCCGCTTATACAATATTCAGACGATTGTTCATTTTACTTCAATTAATTTATTTAATAAATTCCTAGAAGTCGTAGCGAGCCACCTGTCCCCGCCTGCTCTCGACTTTATAAATTCATATTGTTGGACGTGTTTCGAATTTGTTCCCATTTATATTTTCTTGGCGCATTTTCTTAGCATTATAGGAATGATCATTTCTTTTGCATTATCTCGACTCCGTATATTATTGTTTTGTTGACGTTTATCTTACTTGAAACTACACCGTTGATAAATTATGTTTTCAGATTCAAATAAAATACGTCTGACATGGCGATGCAATTAAAATGTTACCTAAGCAAAAAAAAAAAACCTTAGTAAAATAAAAAACATTTTAGTTGCCAAAGAACCTTTCAGTAAATAATTTATGAATCGTAATTAAAGCGACATAGTGAACACATAGCAGACTGACTAGCGATTATAGTATCAAGTTCCCCGACGCCGGTCTGGGTTACCTGTCATATGTTATGAGATGGTATGCCGCTACCTATGGGTGACCACAAGGTCCCTTTTGGCCTTTCCAATAATCTTCTTTTATGACACCTACGACAATTATTACAGTAAATATTTCCTACAATGGAAATATCTTTACCTCGAAAAATTAAAACGCTAAAACTTAAATACTTGATTAATAACTTGACTAAAAAGTTTTTCGAGTTTAGGTGTTAAGTACTCTGTACGAGTATTATATTCCACACTTACAGCACACTACATAATATTGCTATTTACTCACATTTACGACAACACATCTATATTTTACTGTCGTGTAAATAACTTTCAACAGTAATACGAAATACTTACGTGTTTTTGTAAAACATAATTTTTGCAGCCGGTATGAAGCTAAAATGCGATTAAGAGATCTTTACCTAAATTTAATTTTTAAAGTCTGTTTTATATACCAACTGCCAGGTCCAGTATTTTATTTCTCATATGTCTCTAAGACTTAATTTTCTAACTTCCGTCCACAATTCTAAGAGCTTAGTCGACTTGTGTTAAACTAGTCTGGAAGTAATCTTTGATCGTAGTTGTACTTGACAGCAGTTATGATGAAGCCCATCGCGTTATTGTCTGGCTCAGGCATTGTCCCCTTTACATGCTCCCGTTTAGTTTTAATTAAGTCCGCTTTGAATGTTCATTTCCGATTGTGTGGCCGTTCACTATGCTGTTTGTGAATGATTCAGATAGTAAGGAAACGCTATCTTTCTTTGATTTTAATAATATATGTTTAGATTTATTTGTATAACAGTGTAGACATATAATATTCTTTTTTTATATAATAAGGGTGATAAACGAGCACACAGTACACTTAATGGTAAGTCAATGCTGTCTCGATTAAAAATCAGAATGCAGATGCGTTGTCACCCCTGAAGACTTAGATGAAATGCCCCGTTACCAATATAATAGGTCTCCGGTTCTTTACACTCACTATACGATACACAGCAGCATTGAGCTGCTATTTTACGCTGGTATTCTGTGAGAGCGTGGTCCTTAACCGTTCGAGCCGACCCATTCGTGCTGCACACATAATATAGCTGTAGCCCGGTTCTAATACGTAAACAATAGTTAAAAAATAGTGATTAATAGTAATAATGATTATCAGTGAATAATAATAAACGATGAAAGTTAAATATAACGAATGACAAGACCAATAGTTCAACGACGATGTTAAAGGTTTTTAAGTCTCTTACAAAAATTTACTTCGCAAATATCCGCGTTATAAAATAAAATGATGTGTCTTACCTAGTATGAAGAGTACCTCCCGCCCTCCCTCAATTGCGTGCAATATCCCCGTCACCACTAATCCCAGCACCGCTACTCCTAACACCAATACACTAGGCAAGACACACCACTGACGATAATACGACACGTGTTTCGCCTCTACACGAGGCATCCTCAGGTGATATAGACTCTACGGTGGCTAACCGCTAAGTGAACTGCGAGATCGCAGCTCACTTAGCGGTTAGCGGGCGGTGCTCTTCATACTAGGTAAGACATATCATTTTATTTTATAACGCGGATATTTGCGAAGTAAATTTTTGTAAGAGCTTTTATATAATGGATTTCCGCAAAGTAACGCCTGATTCTATTAATTATAATTTTTAAGTCTGTTAATTTTTATATTTATGCTATCACTACACATTCAATAAAACTAATTTCTCCCCGTGAGCATGGTTGCTGAAATGTTCCCGAAACGTTTCAACTTGAGGCTTTTTAAGTAAATGCGATAAACACAGTAAAAAAAAAATTCTATTAGTTTCATTTAATCCTAAGTCTGATGTCTTAACTCGTAATAAATATTAATGGGTGACTCAATACAATGAAAAGCTAAAAAATTTGCTTTATATTTTACATTTCTTAAAAGTATTTACTGTGAAAAAACGTAACTTTTTTTTATTTTGACGATTCTATACTGAAAAGGCTGTATATAAATAAATAAAAATATTAGCCCTTCATAGTAAATATTAAAGGACATTGTTTTGCCTCCATACAATGTTCGCCTAAGAACCAACAGTGAAAAAAATACCTTTTTAAGTCCGAAATTACACATAATTGTATGTAAGAACAATAACTCCTGACGGACACTTCTGAAAACTTAGATATTAGCAGTTATCATAGAGATTTTGAGGTTATGTTTTATGTTTATGAAACATTACTATGTTATTGCCAATGTAAGCAGTTCAGTCTTAACCTAGCATTTATACGGTAAATAAAACTCAGGTTGTGATTAGGTATTTATTTTATTCATACCAAATAAATACAACATATACAGTCTCATTTGGTTTAAAGTCCCTGGTTCAAGCCAGGTAGGTCGCTAAAAAGGAGTATCAGTTCAAGCCGTTGTTCGTAATTTATATAAACTTATCGCATAACAAAGCAACTACAGAGTGCACTTAGATTCCTAAAACATTTACAGAAATGTATTTTTTCAAACGAAACCAAAACAATAGCACGTCTGAGTCTGACGTCTATCTATTTTGACTTGTTGTCATCTGTCAACGTTATTGACTTTTTTTGCGTGGCACAATGCTGATTTGCCAATGAGATGACAATAGTATTGTTATTTTAAATGAAAATAGATGATTTCACTATATCCCAGTTCCTTGTGGCATATATTAATCTGAGATATATTTTAAAATATAAACGTTTTCATAATATATTTGAGATTATGACAACTTTTGAAATATGTGAGAGAACTTATTGTGCGATTGGCCAAATTACAGGAGGCCATAAACGCAGCACAATAGAATTAAAAAATTGGTACAAAGTTCAAAATCGAAAAAGTCCTTTTTATTTTGATTTCACAAGTCAGAAGTGTCTGTTACTATCTAATGAATGTTATCTAATGCATAATTAAGGATAAGAATTTTGGTAATTGTCAAATGTATGTTGGTTCTTAGGCGATTTTTAACATTGTCCTTTAGAAATTTTTAAACGATGCTGAAATATAAATACATTTATTAACTTTCAGTGTTTTGAATTGAAATACATAAACGCTGAATAAAATAAGCAAACTAATATTGAATTAAAAGCTTTTATTAAACACCCGAGACCCTTTTTCCCGAATTCTCACACTCCACATGCTTATGACCTTATGAGCGTCGTATTTGCAGCAGTTGATAAATTTATCTTTCTTATGAGAAAGACGCTGCTGCACATCTCCTAGTTTTTTTCCTGTAACCCCTCTAATGATACCTACCGGACGATAATGGGTAGAGGATATTTTTACATTGCTACTTACGCTGTGAAAACATTTCATAGTTAAAATATCAAAACCTTAAGTTTTACAAAATTGTCTAGTGAGTACCCACTGTGTTTGATTAAAGATTTCACCTTTGATAAAATTAGAAATATGCCGTGACATGGTCCGTTTGGTACCTGTAGTCCCTGTGGCCCTTGTGGGTCTTGTTCTTTTAAAGAACTGATCATTACGCAACATTAATGAAGGACGATAAAACTAAAGTTACCGAATATTGGTATATAAATATTTGTTTGCAAGTTGCATTGGAATAAGTTCCTCCTTCACCACTCAGCGCACTCCGCGAGACGAATTGTAGACTACGATAGGTAAAATAACCGGCTAAGTGCGGGTCGGACTCGCGCATGAGAGTATTTTTTAAAGTACCTTTTCGAAATAAAGTATGTCACGAACATTTAAACATTATTTTAACATGTGTAGGTAGTGGTCTTCCATTTTTTCTTATAAATAAAAATAGCTTAGCATTCATTTTTCATTCATTATCAAAACGATATTAGAATGTTCTACTTCATCCTAATTATTTATTAGCATTTTTTTTCTTACAACTTGCTTTTTAACCTTCATATAAATATGAAATGTCACTGCTACTCCCCACAAGATTCCCGCCTCACTACATAAAGTTCTTTTACGTTGTTTTATTTTTTACAATATTCATCTTTTATAGTAAATTCTAATCTATTCGGTATAATCATACATTTTTTAGATTTACTAATAATAAAAAAAAAACAAGAAATTGCAATAATAACATGGCACGACTTTTTACAATTTCGATAAACAAGATTAGTAACACTAACTGCTCGATCGTGTATTCACTTTCTGAACGCATTCTGATCTTAATATACTAGTAACACTCGGCCATCTCTGACTGGTCAAGTTTTAGCTGTACCTTCCATATTGAATTTAAAAAAAAAACAAGGCTTGAAACTTACGCCTTGTGCTTAAATAATATTCTAACAATTTAGTAACGGTTGACTTTTCTTATGGGTATTTAAAAATATATATATATATATATATATATATATATTTAATGCTTCATATGTTGAACAGACTGATATATTGTGACTGCTCCGTGGCGCAGTGGCTTAGCAATCAGTTGTTGCGCTGGGGGCCGCGGGTTCGAATCCCGCACGGAACAAGTATTTGTATGGCCTACAAATAATTGTTCCGGGTATGGATGTTTGTCCTTGTGCAATTTATGTTTGTAAACTGCCTCCACGACACAGGAGAAAATCCTAGTGTGGGGGTAACGTTTTTAAAAAAAAGAAAAAAAAAACATAATATGCTTTCATTTAAACGATAAATCTGACGGTTTGATGTAAGAACTAATTTAACGTTACTTTTCACTAACAATTTCGTAACTTTTCGTTATGTTACGAAATTATATAGTCTTAAGTAACGTATACATTGGTGTAGTAGTAGTGATAAGCATTATTAGGTAGGTGAGTAAATGAAGCCCTTTTGCACATTATAAGAAATTATATAGGACATTCTTGGAATTATTTAAATTGAACATATCAATGTAGCAGAAACATTATACACAATATCTTTTTTTAAACTATCGGTAAAAAAGACAAATCAAATTCCGTAAAACAATCCGTGAGGATAAGGACACGGTACCCAAAGATTTAATTGTAAAACATATTAAAATACTTTAAATATCGGAAAACCCTGTTGAATATGTATTATATTGCGACGAAGATCTGATTTATTTTTAACAATATTAAGGCCTTAACAGTGGTTGAAATGCCTAAATCTTGGATATTTAAGTAAAAAAAATCTCAATAACTGTTCACTTAAACCACAAATAAAAAAACACAGGGTAACAGAAGAGGATGTAGTAAATGTTTTTAATTGAACAAAAATGTATTTTATCAACCCCTTATTAGAAAAAAAAATCCCCAAAGAGTACCTATCTTTGTCATATTTTGCAAATACCTATCTTTGTCATATTTTGCAAAATTTCTTCAAAACGGCACAAGCTTTTTAAATAGTTCTTACACTAAAAAAAGGTCTTAAAAATATTAATATTTTTAATTAAGAGTTTTATTTTTATTACCCGTTTTATAAGAGAATATATCATTTTTCCTTGAAATTGAATATATTTACGCGAGCGCGCATGCTCCGTCGCCCTGTCAGTCCGTTTTCGGACATCGTCGAGGGTGGACCGCGCGTTGGTGTTGGAGCGACTTCGTTCAAATATATATTAGTTTTTTAAAAGTTTATACTCAATTATAAATATTTTTATGACTAGAAATACTTAATTTAGTAAATATCTGTACACTGGTAACTGTAAATATTATTTTCTAAATAAATTAATTTTTAAAGTGCCCAAAGAAGAAGAAATTTTCGCAGCGACGTTGATTAGTGAAATTGAAAAATGCATTTTTATATAATTTAGATGTGGAACGACGAACATGCTCTCGTTACTTAGATTTCGATAGTTTTTAATACCTATGTAATTTTATTGTTACATATTTTTATTAATTAGTTGATACTCAATTTTATAATTATGTATTACAATAAAACGCTGTTTTTATGAGTATGACTTTATAAAATATTGTTGGGGAGGGAAATATAGATATAGATACTTACATTTAGGTACACAGTTATCAAATTAAATCAAACAATTTAAATAAATAATAAAAATGGTGCTTCCCTAAGTATAAATAACTATATAAAGACATTCTTGGGTTTATGGTTTTTTTTATGTTAGACAAACTATCATCTAAAAATGTAAAAATTTTAAATTGGAGAGGGCTTTCTCTACGTGATAAAGTTAGAAATGAAGATATTCGCAGTAGAACCAGAGTAACTGACATAGCCCAACGGAATATTAAAGTGAAATGGTAATTGGCTGGCTATATATATATAACTTGGAAAACCGATAAAAAAATAGGAAGAAAGGTTCTCGAGTGGCAACCTCGTACAGGTAAGCGAAGAAGTACTCAATCCTTATTCCTCTTCACGTATTCTTATGCGCTTTTCTTCACACACACACACACACACACACACACACACACACACACACACGCACGCGCGCACACACACACACACACACACACACACACACACACACACACACACACACGCACGCACGCACACGCACACACGCGCGCGTAGGTAGAAAATAATACTTACCTAGTACTATTAGGCAAGAGAGAATAGGTTCTTGTTAAGTCAGTGCAATTCACCATCTTAGGCTACATAACCAGCGATGGGATTGTAGTTGCTTTACTACATGCTGGGTAAAAATAGTAAAAAAAAATTACCCTGTGAAAGTTTGCATTTAGATATAACTTTTCTAACCAACCATAAAAATATGATGGGAATATGTATATAAGTACAAAGGTTGCCTCACACGGGACAGTAATAATATAATATTATATCTTCCATTATCTACGCATGAAAACTTTTAAAATCTCTCAATCCCGAGGTATGTGCATATTAAGAGGCTGAATAGAGCCACATTGATATGCATGGGGATAGTTTTGTAATTTCATATCATTATCGAAAAAAACTTTTTTATTTCTGAGAGGGTGTTAGGGCAAGGAAATGTCCGCCGCGCTGCCCCAATTGACGAAAAAGTTGACGAAAATTGCAATTACAAATTTCATTCGTGCTGGATCTGTCGAGGATCAAACCCGGGAAAAATTTACAGCGAACGCTTTGACCCAGATCTACTAATACGACACAAATAAATACGATTTAACATATATAATAAAAAATCTTACGTACTTGAAACTTGAACACTTGATAGCTCGTGACGCCTACCGGACAAAGCTACAGCACCACACCGTGCAATGTAATTGAAGATGCGTAACCACGACATAATTCTCAGTGATGCGCAAGCATAACAGGCAGTATGTCACTTATATAATTGTCATCTCTGCAGTCAATTAATCTTTGCACTTTTATAAGTAATGCAGAACGTAGTTGCTAGACGGTGTTGACGTCGACTAAAATCTCTGCGATCGCCGTTTTGTCAAGGTCATTCAGGCTAGTTAAAGCCTTAAGTAAAAATTGGATAAATTTAAATAAATAAATAAATTAATCAAGTAATGGTGTTTTATTGATAATTTGGGAGTTATGTTGGTAGAGTCATAATTCACAAACATACACATAATGTCACTTGACCACAAACTGACAATATAATTCTAGAAGTATTTATCACAACCCTTATTTACTATACGTAGTAGGGTAATCAGTAATTCGGAATAGTTCAGTAGCAAGTGTGTGGCTTAATAGTTACAATTTAGTAACAATTACAACGATTTCGTTATTTTTTTCGTAACTACAGTTTCGATACGTACAATTATTTTGAATAACACTTATTAAGGGTTCCGTACCATTGTAAAAAACGTTTTGAGTAACCCTTTTAATCTTTAATTTATTTTTATTTTAATTGCATGATATCTTATGGTGGATACACATTCTGTGAAAATTTCAACTGTCTACCTATTACGGATCATGAGATACCACCCGTTAACAGACAGACGGACGAACAACGGAGGCTTCGTGATAGGGTCCCCCTGGTTACCCTACAGGTACGGAACCCTAAAAATGAAGCATTCATTATATAGCTAATAACTTTTTGATTTCTATACATTCTCAAATCTAAGGTAAACTTAGAGGTATCCTTAGAGTGTATGTAATCACATATTATAATTTTTGGTTTCGGATTTGGTTAAGCTTTGGAGTCTATATACCTAATTTTTACCGCTATTTTTATGCAGACGTCGTCGGTACCTGCGGTGAGGGACCTCTGTGCCACTCGCTCATCTTATTTACTTATTGAAAGTAGGTCTCAACTTGATAATGAGCTTTTCTTCCCTGCATTTCTCTGGGGGAGCTATTCGTCGATACGTACTCGCGCTGCTACTTTAAGACGTTTAAAATCGTTCCACCTATTTTATCGTATGTATCTATGTATACTTTTATATAAATCAAAGGTAAGATTCATTAAGATACTGTATATTTGTGTGTTTATTATCATAATCATTATAATTTGGAAATAAAGCTGCTTAAAAACTTAATGAAATCCTTTTAAGAAAGAGAAAATTATGAAAATAATTCTCAATATTGACACAGAAGGTGGTAGAAACATTTAGCTTACGCTTTGAGGGAACCGAGATGTAATTAAAATAAATATTTGGCACGAAATCCGGGCCACGACGGCTAAGTAGAGACATTCCCGCTCTTTGAACAAGTTCTTGTTTATGTTTGCTCATTAAACAAATATTAAATGTTCAAAAATGTGAGTAAAAATACTGTATTTCTGACTTATTTGAAATAGCGTCAAATTTTTATGGAAATACGTTTTATATTAATAGACGATGCGTATTTAGGAATACTATACTATGCCTATATGTTAGTGACGTTTCCTTTGTCTTGCTAATGATAAGACACCAGTTATAATTACAAGCCCGATTTGTATTCGAAGTGCATACGCATAATTAACTAATAGTCGCCGACTGTTTGATTGCACATTAGCAACCTAACTGAATGCCAAGTCACGGCTAATGCTACAACAGCACTTGCATCTGATAAACCGATATGTCTCATCTATACATTTAGAATAAACATTTTCGCATTAACAAGCTCCTTAAATGCTAGTTTTTTTTAATAGGATAAGGGTGACAAATGAGCACAGTCCACCTGATGGTAAGTTGTTGCTGTGGCCCATAGACATCTACATCTATCTTCGATTAAGAATCAAAATGCAGATGCGTTGTCACCCGTGAGGACTAAGATGGAATGCCTCGTTTCCAGTAAAAAGGGTCTCCGGTTCTCTACACTCACCATACGAAACACAGCAGTGTTAAGCTGCTCTTTTACGCTGGTATTCTGTGAGAGCGTGGTCCTTCCCCGGTCGAGCCGACCCATTCGTGCTACAACCATAATATAGCTGCTAATTTTGGACTTGGTAGAGCCAGCATGGCTCTACCAAGTACCAAATTAGTTAGACGTTAGTTAGAGTGTTACTTTATTTGTCCAGTCCCGTGTACTGTAATCACCCGAAAAGTTTGTTTTCTATACAAGTAAGGGTTTTCTATACAAGTAAGGTAACAAACGGATACATAGGCCACCTTGTAATAAGTGGATGCAGTGGCATAAAAACAGTTGACCTTGTCGCTTGTAAAAAAGGTCCCCGGTTCAGACCTGCTATTGTTGATAGCCTACAATTATTAGGTCTATCTTCTGTCAGGGAAACTAAAACAGACTAATACAATGACATGGGATTATATTTATAATATTATATTTTCCTTTTTATTTTTTATTTGTAAATCACAGTAAAGAACAAATACAAAAATAAATATGCTGTCTCGTATTTTAAATAAGTAAGAAGGTAATGACTGTGCCTCTAACCGCTCCACTCGGTTTGATAAAATGCAGAAATGCTTAGTCGGCATGTTTTATGTTTTTTTTCCTTCCTTCCTGCAAGGTTCTCTCTCGACATCTGCAGTGTCTGCTGGCTTTTATCGCTGCAATTTTAGTATTACGCGGCGCAATGAAATATCGGCAGTCATGTACAAACATTTCCTGGATTGCACGACATTTTTAATTTACTTTTAAATTCTACAATCCATATTAAAATATAGTCTAGTCTGATCTACACATAAATTACTAAACCATTTATGTTGACATTTATTTATAAAATAAAAATGACAAACGAATCTATAATCCACCTAATGGTAAGTGGAGTTACTGCAGACCATAGAAACCTACTTCAAACAAAGAAGGCTACAGAAGCGTTGTGGACTCCTAGTACAAAGATGGAATGCTTTAGGTACCTGTAATAATACTCTCTATATCGTCCTCTTCTAGAAATATGTAAGAGGATAGGACCTAAACAAAAGAGACAGATTTCATACGTTTTAGCGCTCTAATTTTAAAATAATCTTTTGACATATGTCTTTCAAAGTATGATAGATCCACGTAAGCGTTTTCTCCTCAGAAAAGGAGGGAAATAAATATATTTCCTCATTTCAAGACTTCGCAATAAAGTTGGCGCGAACGAAAAGGTAACATCCTAACCCAATAATGATATCCTGATCTAAGATCTAAGCTAAAATAGTCTATCACCCATCTGCTTACTGGATTAAAAGTAGTTTTTGCTTTAAATGAAACTAATTTTTACGGATTTTATCACGTTTAATTTAACTTTTTAATTTCCAACGTTTCGGGTGCTTTATAGCACCCATGGTCACGGGAGGGACTGAGGTGTTTGAAGTCCCGATGTCACAGTTAGACCCGCTACCTTCAGTTTTTGAATATTAATTATTGCTCTTAAACAAAAAGGTATTGTACTTGATACTAACCGCATCAATAAATTTGTCACTATTTAATTCTTATTGTTTAAATAAAAAAAGAATATATATAAAGGTTTAAAGAAAAAAAAATATATTTACGTACGTATGATGAACGACGTGGCGAACCGTTTGGTTGGAATGCGTGGTAAGTCAACAACAAAAGGGTGGAGACTGGCCGAACGTCTGGTTGTCCGATGGTGGAAGGGAGAGGGAGGAATTAAATTATGCAATTCCTGCGTACACCCCGAAATGCGTCCTGTAGAAAACCGAAAGGCTGGCTACTTTGCGTCTGTGTTCGAGGCTGGTAAGATTGGTTTTAACCAAATTCGGGTCACCAATAAGCCTCTTAGCACGCCTCTCCATTGAGTCCAAAGCTGCTAGGTGGCATTTTGCAGCACTCAATACTCCATGTACGACCGGACTTGCGCTTTATATAAAGTAAGCAGCTGTCCCGGTGTGAAGTATCGCCGCACCTTTGCAAGGACTCCCAGCTTCCTTGCAGCTGCTTTGGCCTGGGACTGAATGAACCGCCCGAAGTTCAAATTTGAGGATATCTCAAGCTCTAACAACTGAAGGCGGTCGGTATATTTCAGTGATACATTTAGATACAAGGAGCCAAGGTGAGCTGGCTCCTTTTTGCAGTGATGAGACACGCTTGTGTTTTGTAGCCGTTGACCTTTACAAGATTGGCATCGCCCCATTCGGAGACTGCCTGTAGTGTGAGATTCACACGCTCTACCATAGCTTCTCTTTTGGACTGGATTTGATTCCGACTGGCCCCGGGACTTGGTTGGTATCTCTCAATAACTGTGCTATCGTCTGCATACCCATAGATACCGGGCATAAGCAGATCATGCTTCAGTGGTGTGCTCTTTAATTTTTGCACATTTTTAACTTTTTTAATTTACTACTTTTATGAATATCAGTGTTTTGGTTTATTTATTTTATATCTTATTAATATAAAATATAGCTAAAATTATAGGTCCTTACATATGAAATTAGCGTTTTATCGTACTGACCACTTTGATCTGAAATATCTCTTTATTCTCATCTCAAAACATGAAATATCGGTATATTTACGAGTACGAGTTCTACCATGACATCAGTGCTGCAGAAACAACTCGAAGGATTAATGATATGTACAGCGCTGGTGTCCCAAAAGAAAGCACGGTACGTTTTTGGTTTCAACGTTTTCTGGAAATTTCGATCTTCAGAACCAATCGCGTGGACGGCCGGAGACCAAAGTGGAAAATGAAGAATTAAAGGCTATTGTGGAAGCGGATCTCTCACCAGGCGCTTCAGAGATAGAGACAAGCGCTGCAGGCTTCGGGGTAAGTGATAACACTAAATAAATGTATTAATCCACTTGAAGCAAATCGGGAAAGTAAAAAAAAAACTTGAACGATGATCTACCTCATGAATTCAGTGAATCGAACTTGCAGACACGCGTCGACTGCTGTGTGTTACTTTGCTCAACCGACACAATAATGAAGGGATATTAAACTGAATCATTACTTGTGATGAAAAGTGGATACTGTATGATAATCGGAAGCGCTCGTCGTATTGGCTGAACCCTGGAGACCCAGCCAAATCCTGCCCTAAACGAAAATTGACTCAGAAAAAGTTACTTGTGAGTGTTTGGTGGACTAGCGCCAGTGTCGTTCACTCCAGCTTTCTAAAATCTGGCTAAACGGCTACGGCAGATATCTATTGTCAGTAACTGCAAACAATGAAGGAAGAATTAGCTGCTAAACAACCGAGATTGGTCAATCGCTCTAAGCCACTGCTACTTCACGACAACACAAGACCACACACTGCACAACAAACAACCACAAAGTTAGATGAGCTACAAATGGAATGTCTGCGACATCCACCGTAGTCCCCGGACCTTGCTCCAACAGATTGCTATTTTATCCGGAATTTGGACAAATTTTTACAAGGAAAAAAATTCAACTCCGATGCGGCAGTCCAAACCGCCGTCAAATATTTTATTGATTCTCGCCCCCCCATGGTTTTTTAAAAAAAGGGATCAATTAACTACCTATGAGATGGCAAAAGTGCATAGATAGCAACGGTGCATACTTTAATTAAATACATTTTACAAAAAAAAAGTTGACTTTATATTCCTCCCGTACAAAACTTCTTCTGAACGACAACGTGCGTCCTCATATTGTACAAGAGACGGTCTTCAAATTACAAGAGTTGGGGTTGGAAGCTCTCCGTCATCCGCCGTACTCACCAGTCCTTGCGATTAGAAACTTTAACTTTTTCCAGAATTTGGATAACTTTGGATGTTAGCTCGGAACTTGTACCTTTTTTTATAGAGTAGGGGTGAAAAATTATCACACAGTGGTTAGTGAAAACACAAAATAAACAGATTTGATAGGAATACTGTAACAAATAGACGCCTACATTTATCCACCATTAAAACGAATTACTATCGAAATTGTTTGCATTTAAACATTCCTTTGCTTTATGCCAGTAATGTATTGAAAGTTTTTGTAGCTTCTTTCAGCTTCCTACGTTCCATATAATAACGCTTCAATACTATCGTCTAAGAGTTCCGACGATTTAAAAAAGAAGTCATTTCTACTACTGGATTTTTTTATTTTTTATTCGTTTCCTCAAAGGTTGCGCATTGTCATTAATCGCTTTATAAGAGTAAAAGTGCAAAGTGAGCACGTTTAAGCATTACCTCGCTCTGATTGCCTCGCCTGAATTAATTATTGTCTTCCAACTAAATCTGTATCTCAATAAAACTGCTGAATTATCTATCTTGTATTGGCACGTGACAGGGGTTCATTTTACATTGAACGTAGATTTATTTCTACACGTATAGTTAAGGATTTCACTGTCAATGGTTTCTGCGTTGATGGCTACTCCCATTGACTTATATGTACTACGTACTAGAGAAGCCTTTCTAAACAAAAATGTGTACTACTTTGTCTTAGCGCATGCGCGGGAGATAGTAAAGTCGCGCATGCGCAGTTGATTTAAGCGCGTTGCGGCTGCGCGGTCAGATAATATAAAGAAATATATTTTTTTCATGATTTTTTCTTTTGTAATATTACGATATTATTACCTATTTATTCACTTCAACAACAAATTATTTTACTTACTTGAACACTGAATTGCTATTTACGTCCAGGCTTAAACTTTAATTTGAAATCTTGTATTATTAGCGCCGCTCCACACTGCATGAATATTGAAACCACAGACTAACTAGTAGGTTGAAACCACACTAAATGACACACTGTACGGATTGCAGTACAGTTCAGTTGAACTTAGTATATGTTCGGAATGCGCAATTTAGTACGTAGTACATATATATCGATGGCTACTCCGAATTTCCATTTGTAACCGATCAATATCTTAAAATTTTCATGTTGTAACTGTAATGAAAGCATTTACAGAAGTATTCTATATATATTCCATCCTGGTAGTTAAGGACTCTCACATTAAACTTCCTATTAAGTTATAATATTAATTAATAATGTATATTTATTATAGAATATGGGTGACAAACGATCATACAGTATAGGATATGAATTATAAACGAGCACATAGTCCTAAGGGTAAGTGGATGCTGTGGCCCATAGCCATCTATATCTACCGTCAATTAAAAATAATAAAAATACAGATGCGTTGTCACCCCTGAGTACAGTACAAAGATGGAATGCCAATAAATATATATATATATATATATATATATATATATATATATATTTATTTGTACGTCACAAAACTTACGGGTAGTTCCCGAATAACAAATTTCTTTTGCGTAAAGTCCGAATACTTTATTAATTATATGGCAATCCCAACCGTATCTGAACCTACTGTTGTTAACTTTGTTTTTAATAGAAGAGGGGTATTTATGACGAATTTAATTGATATCATAATAATTTTCATTTATTATTTGGACTTTACCCTAAAAGCAATGGTTTACCCGCTTTTCGTGCGTTAACTATAATATATATTATAAATAAAGTAATATATACTAAAATTTCCGACGCTTTGAGTGCTTATCCAACACCCATAAGTCACGGGGAGGTAACTAACACCTTAGCCCACTCATGACCATCCTTTATTTTTATTATTAGCCTGGGTATGCCAGAAGAAGCATAAAAGTAAGTTGAATGCAGTGGAGATGCGATCTCTTCGTAAAATGTGCGGCGTTACCATGGCCGACCGAAAGCGAAACGAAGAGATTCGCAATATGGCAGGTTTGAAAGATGACCTTATCACAAAAATTGATAAGGGCGTGCTTCGGTGGTTTGGGCACGTTGAGCGAATGAGTGAAGACCGAATGGTGAAGAAAATATATAGCGCGAAAGTTAATATTAAAAGGTGTCGAGGTAGACCGAAACTAACTTTCGAAGACCATGTGAGCAAATTGCTCGAAGAGGGTAGGGTCAAGAGTACTCGGATACCTAGACGTGCATGCATGAAGAAGATAATGAATCTGAAAGAAGCGAAAGAGGTTTGTAAGGATCGTGACACTTGGCGATCTGTTCTCTCTGGCTACCCCGTCAGCGATTGTGCGTGAAGATTTATTTTTATACAATGTTTATTACTCTCTTTTAAGAGACTTTAGTTGAAAATAATTTGTTTATGTTATTTAATAGATGTGAATAGATATGCTTACGCGCTTGTCTTATCAGCACCCCAGTGGTTAAAAATTCCTT
This sequence comes from Parnassius mnemosyne, assembly GCA_963668995.1. NCBI lineage: Eukaryota > Metazoa > Arthropoda > Insecta > Lepidoptera > Papilionidae > Parnassius > Parnassius mnemosyne. The sequence continues at coordinate 37,954,359 of CAVLGL010000159.1, forward strand.
AAGGAGTCCCTTCAATTTCCCCATGTCTTGTGCAGTTTTAGCATGTCAAGCCAAGCTCGTTGCATCAGAGCGCAGCTTTCACTATGGGCTGGACTTGATAGTTTTTTCCCGCTGGGTTTCTAATCTTTTTTTTTTTATAGATTTCCTGATGGTAAGTGGTTGCTGTGACCCATAGACATGTGGATGTCTATGGGTTACAGCAACCACTCTATCTCTACATACATCTATCCTCGATAACGTATCAAAATGAAAATGCGTTATCACCCGTGAGGACTAAGATAGAATGCCTCTTTTCCAGTAAAAAAGGTCTCCGGTTCTCTACACTCACCATACGAAACACAGCATGTTAAGCTGCTATTTTACGCTGGTATTTTGTGAAAGCGTGGTCCTTCCCCGGTCGAGCCTACCCATTCTACAGCTGTTTTTGTCATACAATATGCCTCCCGTCGGAATTGTGTGTCTAGAAATTAGGAATACATGCATCGGAATTGTAATATAAGCAATATTTTAATAATTTAGATATCAATTAAATTGTTGGAAATACATCAGGAGTTTAATTGTTGAAAATAATCATAGTGTGAGAGCGGATGTTCAACTGGCTCTCCTGCTTACGCAATTAATCTATTTACTCCTCATCGGGATCTGTCGAGGTTGGTGTGTAAACCTGTATGACCTTCAGCGAATATCGTTTGGTGATTCTGCAGGTACGCAACCTTCCACTAGACTTAGCTTAACCATTAGGCTTAGCAGGGATAAACATATGGGAGGTAGTGCAGCAAAAATATACTAAAAAGGAAAAAAGTTAACGAAAACGTCTACAGAATTTCAGATTATTCAGATATCCTAAAGTCGGTGAAAACTAGTTTCAATAATCATACCAGGTTCAATTCAATAATACCAGAGGTGACAAGGCATCTTACATTTTGATTCTCAATTTAGATAGATGTACCTACTCTTAGGAGCCGTGTAGTGGCAGTGTTAAATAATTCGCTACCTACACCGACAGAGGGAAAGAAAATAGAACAGCTACAGCACATGAGTAAAGAAACCGACCAGAGGGGAAGCTACATACAAACGTCTCGCTTGGGGTACACCCACACATACCGCAGCGAAGTGTGCGTGAGCTCTCACCGAGAGGTTTAGTAATCTGTGCCCAGAGGTTCACCGACGTTCCGTCGGGGTACGAACCGGTTTGCGCCGGCTCAGTCGGAGTGTGAATGAAAGGGCTGTGTTGGTCACGCTCATTGAAATATATAGTAGACGAATAATATTTCGTGATTTTATAGATCAATAAATTTATAATTTCTTTTTTTACAGTTAGAAATAAGTTTAGAGATTGTGTACTATAAATATATTTATATTAGATAATTAGTGTTCGTACTCGTATAAGCTAAATGTCTAAGTTGTACAGTATGTATGAAAAATTCGAGAGAAAATAATACAATAGCCAGACAGTGGTGCAGTTAGTGTTAGTGGTAGTAGTGCTGGTGATGGTGATGGTGGACGATGGTGCTGATCGTGCGGTGTTGGTAGCGGTGGATGGTGGTGCTGTACGTGCTGATAATGGTGTCGGTGATTGTGGTGGTGCTGGATAGCTGGAAATATCATTGGTGGTGGTGGTGGACAGTGGACCGCCACTGGTACTACCATCACGGCCAGCATCACCACGACAGCCCCTACTACCGTCACCATCATCCTGGTAGTAACATTGGTGGTGGTGGTGTATCAACACAGCCACTGCCCACTACCATCATCACAGTCATTACTAATACTATCTGATTTTTTGTACTCTTGAATACGTTGTCTTACGAAAATGATATTGATAGAAAAATAGATATGTATATGTAATGTGAAGCTAAGCATGAAAATAAGCAAAATATACAATTTTTGCAGTTTCAATTTTAAATACAAATAACAGACATGTTATTATATTAACTTTAAGTTACAATGAATACACATGTTATTTTATACAATATAATATTTTTATTTTTTTCCTTAAAATTTTCACTTGTATCAGGTGATAACCCTATCAGAATAGGTATAGATTTTCGACGTTGTTAGAAAGTTTCCCCTCTGGTCTTCTTTACTCTGTGGCTACAGCATTATACACTGATGACGATTGAAAATAATAAAACTGAATAAAACACTGCGGTTGTTAACCCGCCTGCCAAGCGTGGCAACTAGAGCAAATATCATCTGAGGTAATCTATGAGGGAGGTATTTGTTCAGCAATGAATGTGCTTTTGATAGGCTATAAAGAATGAATGACACGTTTATTGTCAGGTTTATGGTTGATGATTATGGGAATTTTTACCACAACTTTATAAATAACGTTTTTAATATCAAGATATTAACGATATAATAGGTCTTACATATGAAATTGCCGTTCTGCAGTACTGGCCATTTCAAATCAAAATCATTTTTGTTTGGATTAGAATTCTAATTTCAAATTAATTTTATTTTAAAAACATAGAATTCTTTTTTCAAAATTAGTCATTTGTTTATTGATTAGCATTATATTTTCATCGCAATTGAATCTTTTTCGTCATCATGGATACGTTAAAAATTCAAGTAGCTATGGAATATGACTACAGTACAACCTGTTATTGGTTTGCCCGCTTCCGTTCTGGAAATTTCGACCTGAAAAATGAACCCACTGGTCGTTCGAAAACTTTGGTCGACAATGACCATTTGAAAACCAGCGTAAAATAGCAGCTTAATGCTGCTGTTTCGTATGGTGAGTGTAAAGAACCGGAGAGCCTTTTTACTGGAAACGAGGCATTCATAATCCAAGAGGTCCTCACGGGTGACGACGCATCTGCATTTTGATTCATAATCGAAGATAGATGTAGATGTCTATGGGCCACAGCAGCCACTTACCATCAGGTGAACTGTGTGCTCGTTTTTCAACCTTATCTTATAAAATAAAGCTATTATGAAAGCTAATAATACTCAACCTACGGCTGAATCAGCAGCAGGTTTCGACGTTAGTATCAAATATATATATTGGTTGTGGTATGTGAGCAGAGCAATGCACGTCTCGACGTGTGCTTTGCCTACCCATTTCTCAAGTTTTCCATGCCATTTGCGTTAAGTTGGCATGGTAAAAAAGCTAGAGAAATGGGTGGGCAAAGCACGCGTCGAGACGTGCATTGCACTGCTCAACAGGGACACAAACGAAGGAATTTTGAAGGGCATTGTTAGCTGCATCGAAAAATAGATTCTGTTTGACGATCCCAAGCGCTTAGCAAGTTGGTTGGATCCTGGTTCAGCACCTAAACAGTGCTCTAAACGAAAACTTACCCCTAGAACAGTGATGTTCATTCACTGTTTGGTGCTCTAGTGCCGGTGTGGTTTTTCACAGCCTCTTACCAAACGAAATGAGCATTACTGCAGATGAGTACAGTAAAGAACTGAACACAATGATGCAGAAGCTTGCACGTCTCTAACCAGCTTTGTTCAATCGCTGATCCCCGCTGCTCCTGCACGACAACCCGCGACCTCATACTGCACACTATATTGTCTCCAAGTTACATGAGCGGGGGTTGGAACCTCTCCGTTATCTGCTGTACTCACCAGACCTTGCGCCTACTAACTTCTACTTTTTCCAGAATATATTAAGGATAACTTTTTGGCGGAAAAAAAATCAATACCCGAGAGGCAGTACAAAATGCCTTTGAAGAATTTGTCGCCTCCCGTCCAGCTGATTTCTTCAAGAAGGGCAATCAATATACTGCCACTGCGTTGGTAAAGATGCATCGATTGCATGGGCAATTACTTTGTTTAATACAAATAAAAAATATAGTAAAATTACTTTATTTAATAATTAACTAACAATTTCATAATTAATAGACTTAATATTTTCGAGTTAGCCTTATAAATTGTTATTGTTTTGCATTGTTTTATTTGATTTTATGCCAATTCTTTTTACTAGTTGCACACTTTATAATGATAATTAAATCAAAAATTAAAATCTACATGTATAATGTATTTTAAATGTAAATTTCAAGAATCGGTATATATTATATTATTTCGAGCAATTACGCTCACCATTACATACACAGAAGTGAACTTCAAGGGTCGCATACGTTTGGCACTGGCGGGACACTTGAGACGCTGGCTTGCACCCAACGCGTTCAATCTTAATACACCAGCCCGTCCCCTTCCTTTTCTTACGCCATAACTCGCTTTTCCACTCGGCAATTGTTTCAGTTATACGACGCGTCATTAACGCGGTATTTGATACGACCGCGTCGCATCTCCTACAACGAGCTGCACTCAACGTTGCTTAATAATGTATCTAATTTTAGAAATTTCCTACGATTTTGCGCAGCTCTTCGTGAAATTTGCGACGGAAGCTGTAACGCGAGAACATCGGCGTGGAGAGCTGGAATTTAATTCGGGTTTTGGTGCTCCGCGAGAGTGACGGTTTGTGACAAGCTGCAACGTTCGCCCTGTGATTTTTCGTTACATTCTGTGTAACCAAGAGAATTTTATTGTACTTGAATTCCTCGCTTTGCGAGAGCACTTGCTAATATATTTTTGCGCGTGAATGAATTAAGCTTCGTTCTGAAGTTGATTTTTCTTTCGAAATACTTCTTATTTAAGATGTTTTTAATTAAAAGTTGAAGTCCTGAGAGTTATATTTTACATTTTTTTATGTATAGTTCCACTAATGTAAGTTACTATAACCTAAATCGTTTACAAAGTAATAGAATCCGCATATATATACAAGCAATTACGTAAATAAATTAAATGTTTCTAATATCATTCATCTATAAGACGTGGTTGATTACGAGTACAAGCTCGACGTTTAACCTCATACAAAATGTAACCGCAATTACGGAATAGTGATCACACACTGCATAATATTTTGAGATACATATTATATACTTTATAAAAGTTAAACTAATGCTTGCAGTACATTTTAATGAAACATTTCTTTTTATTATCTAATACATATCCATAAAAATTAATATTTGTTTGTTCGTATTTTATGCGCTGCCATACCGTTCATTAGATTGCACTAAAACTTTGTCAACTTATTGCTTACACTTACGCGAAGGTTATAGGCATAGTTGGACACAGTAGATGGCGGTGTATCTGTCCAGATATCACCCGTGCAAAGCCGGGGCATATCGCTTATCGCTAGTTTTAAATAAATTTGTTGTAATGTTTAAGACAACTTCTAATAATGTACAGAAACTATATTGCATTATTATTCAAAATAATTGTTAAATTGTTTTTGCAAAATGTACGTGTACACAGCTTTTATAATTGCAGGTATGTTTTGGTGTGGTGCGCTTGTAACATATCGTTCGATCAATACTGTTGCCACAGAAAATCTTCAGTTGATATGAAAAGGCGAACAAATTTCGGTAGCGCACACCCGAATATCCGTGATATGAGCTACGTCTGTACAGGACTGTATGGCGACAGGAGTGGCTACACGTTCAATTTCACACCGGATATAGGGCTCCACGTTACGGGCCTATTCGACTACGGCGTGATAGTTCGTCGACGGCGACGATTTCCGCCCTGCGCACCCCGGCGCGCTTATTTCATGTTCATGCATAATGGGAGTTTCTCTTCTGGAATTGCATCCTCCTTTGGAGTATTGGTTTTGTACTAAATGTTAAACCATAATATTTATAGTTTTTTTTCCTGTTGAATTGATATCTTTACAAGACCTTTGAGAATATTTTTATTGCTTGGTAAATAATAAAACCATGACTGCTTGAGTTTTTATTATTGTGTAGGATTTAGCTATATTTTACTTAATTTAACCCAATGTGCTCGAAATTTTACACTATGATATTTGCCCTCCCTCTCCCACACGTGAGATTGGATAAGATTAGGCTCTACTCTTTTCCGCCCCCCTCCCCCTAAACACCTTACGTAATTAATGGACGCCCTAACCTAACCACGTTTTATTCACTTTATTTGGAATTGTTATCTAGGAGGTGTTGCTCTTATGACACCCACGGGACGATATTATGAGGTAGAGGATATTCTTACACCGCCACTACACGGTGGATTTAAGAATTTCTATAGCAAAGGCATTTAATAATATACTATTCCGTTCTATTTATAATAACAAATACGTCTACAACGAAATAATGAATTTTGTAACGTTGATTTAATTTTATTTCGCGTTTTTAGCTATTAGTTAAAATTATAGTTGCTAAGTAATAGAGATACTTAACTTAGGAGCTCAATTCACTTCTAGTTTTTTTTCTCTATTACTATAGTCCTAGTTATTATTCAAAGAAATAGCTTGTCTTTGGCACTTAGCTACCTACTGTATAGAATGCCCTCTAAGTGACACGCGCAGCTAAAATAAAATAAATAAATATCACTTTATTGCTATTGTTAACATTTTGTACATTTTCTGATTACATCCGGTTGGCAAATACTCTGCTTTGTTATTGACTATAGATTCGACTTTTGCGGAAGTCAAATCCAAATCCCTATTTTATTCTTGCTATAAATGCTGAAGGCTAGACAGTGAAAGGGTCATTCGTAGATCAACAGTCGTAGCGCATAGACGTGTATTGTGGAATCTATGTAAATTATACTAGATTAGTGTAGTGTTCACGACGATTGTGATAAAGTATTTTGGTGTGTGATAATAAGTGGATACATGTGTTGTAAAGACTAACGCCACATGAAATATACAGTTGTTTAAAAACAAGCATTTAATTTTATGTACGCCATTCCTGTGCAAAAGTTCGTCGATATTAACACTATATTGGAAATACAAATTTACATACTAACTACTTGTACTTAATCTTATTGAATAATTAATTCAGGAAATTGGAGGTGACTTAGCTTTTGCTTAAATGGGACTGAGATCCCATAAAACGCTGGTTTTGCCGCTATATTGCTAATTATTAATGTCTACCAAACACTTTAATATAGATATAAAATGTAGTACCCACTACTCACGTTCACAGTAAGGAGTAAGTCTAAAGTTAAAAAAGACAAATTTCAAATTTAAAAATACTAAAAAATAGAAAATAAGTACATTTTTTGTGTGAGAAATGTGCTTTACAATAGTTTCCTTTGAGAGATATTTCTGTAACCTATAAATCTATACAAATAAATAAAATTGGAGTGTCTGTTTGTAACGTCAAAATAACAGCTTTTCACTAAATGCATATGAAAGTATATATGGTACTTATAACAAAAACACAATTTTTAAAATGTTTGTCTGTTTGTCTGTCTGTCTGTCCGTCTGTCTGTCCATTTGTCTGTCTGTCTGTTTGTTCCGGCTAATCTTCGACACGGCTGGACCGTATTTGATGGGACTTTCACTGGCAGACAGCTCATGTTATAAGGAGCAACTTAGGCTACTTTTGATTTAGAAAAAGAATTAGGGTTTTGCGCAATAAATTAAAAACCCTAATTTACACGCGGACGAAGTCGCGGGGAACAGCGATAGTTTAAAATATATTTGTAGTACTTACCTATATTAGCATACTATGGCATAATTTTATAGGCTTATTTTTCGAAATAAAAAGCTTTAAAGTTGCATCAACCGTGTAGTTGTGGCGTAAGAGAATTCACTATAGTGATTCTATTTCACGATGAAGTTTTGACTTTGGTTGTTGTTAGCCATGCACATACACATTGTGTTAGTGTGCGTAGGCCTCGAGAGCGCTCCCGACGCCAACGCACACTAACACAATGTGTATTATGCACGGCTAACAATAACCCAAGTCAAAACTTCATCGTGAAATAGAATAACTATACCCCAAATCATCCCACGTCATCATAGGCGACAGAGGGAAATTAAAAAGGAAATGGGCAGCACCTTCCTGACTAAAAATTAATAAACTGCGATTGCCAACCCGCCTGCCAAGCGTACAACTATAGCAAATATCTCCCTTGTAGGTAAATTTATCCCCAAACCATGGCTCAGCAGTGCGCTTATAATAGCCTCTAATGAATGAAAAGGTACTCATACAATAATAATTTTAGATTTAATATGTACCTATAGTGTATGATATACCTAGATAAGATTTTTGTTGTGCAAGCGAATTTTTTTTTGTGTTCATTATTATGACACAAAGTTGAACTCCTACTACATCGTCTCACCCTGTCCTGATGTAGTTTATAGATGGACTCATTACATAGCCTTATTCAATTTTCATTCATTTACAATTGGATCGATGAAGTATTTGAAGTATAATTACGAGTAGCAATCCGTCTACAATAACGACTATTTATAGACAGTCTGGAGGTCGAACTTTTAAGATTAATTAAAAAAGTAAATTTTAATGTAGGTTTAAATTAAATGTAAATTTTATTAAATAAAATCACCTATAATCATTAACCGATAGATTTACCATGTAGTGACGATGTAAGAATATCCACAATCCCATATCGACCCGTGGGTGTCGTAAGAGGCGACAGAGGGAAACTGAATTTGAAGATGGGCAGCAGCATCTTCCTGAGAACAACTTAAAATTATAAAAAACTGCGGTCGCCAATCCGTCTGGCAAGCGTGGCAACTATGGCAAAATTTCCCCTACGATTCTATGAAGGATGCCTGCATTTAGCAGTGAACTTTTTATGCTGTCATGGATGGATTGATGGTAATGAATAGTTAACCATCCATCATCCTAATTCGCCCCTGGGTGTTGTAAAAGGAAACTATGAGAAATAACAGAAAAATCTTATTGCTTACATCTAGAGACACGGCAGTGTGTCAGTCAAGTTCGAAAGAGAAAAGGGCGAAACACCGACAGTTTTTATATTTAAACGAACTACTTTGAGCCACTTTCGAATCCCCAATAACTCATTAAGTATTAGACCTACACACTTGTAATTTTGCTAGGTACCTAATAAGGTCCTTATTACTTACCTTGAATACAAAATTTCATGTATATGCAAAAACGCTTTAACGCCATACACACACCAATTTTTCCTGTCAAACAAATACTGAGTATTCAATGTGTACCACGCAAGCACGACCCCCAGTAGATAAAAAACATAAAAGTAAAGAGTCCAACAGGTTGAAGTGAAGTAGTCGACAAAGCTTACCGGGAAAACACGGTGTTACGCTGAGTAAATATAACATTTCGAAGCGCTAATGCTCGAGAGCCTCGGCGTTGCCTTTCCTACAAACCCGACAAAACGGAGCCTTGTTAAGTTTACATAATAAATATTATTTTTTCAATCCTTAGGCTTGAATGCCTGCACTGACAAAGTAATGTTTGCGTACATGATGACTGTGCCATCTAAAAGCCCTTGTTTTTAAGATAATTGGGGCCTCAACCTTAGGCTTGAATGCCTGCACTGACAAAGTAGTGTGTACATAATGACTAATCTAAGAGCCGTTTTATTAAAGATAATTGAAGGCTTAACGTTTCGTTGTATTAAAGATAATATAATAATATTAAGCGTAACGGTGCGTTCATATTATATAACATAACATGTTATATAACATGTTTCAGTAAAGTGTAGACTGAATGTTATAAAATGTGTTATATAACTCGAGAGTATTTTTCTTTTGTCAGTAAACTATGTTTGTTTGGGACGAACTCAGTATCTATGTTTTTTTTTCTTTTGTTATTTAAAAGTACAAGAGTTGCTGCAGCAGCTAGCAAAACTTCTTCTCGTGTCGACATTCTGAAAAGCACTGCAGAACGACAAACGACAATGTCATATAACATTGTTATATTGCATTGTTATTCTAATGTGTACAGTATTGTTATATGTTTCAATGTAGAAAACCAATGTAACATAATGTGGACGTGTTATATAACAAAAGTTATACAACATGTTACTTAATCTTTACGCACCCTTAGAATTGTTTGCGTTCTAACGTGAACAATACGGTTAGAGCGGTCTAAGGCCAAGCCTCTCACCTAGCCTTCCTTCGATCTTTCGACTTAAGCACTTTTGAGTTATTATCACCTACATTTGCGATACTGTAAGTATGGTATATCTTGTCATTTCAACCTTTCTAGTAGTATTCAATTTTGTTTTCTGATTGGATATATATTTGATCTCGATTATATATATATATATATTTTTTTTAAAAAACGTTACCCCCACACTAGGTTTTTTTTTTCTGTGTCGTGGAGGCAGTTTACAAACATAAATTGCACAAGGACAAACATCCAGACCCGGAACAATTATTTGTAGGCCATACAAATACATGTTCCGTGCGGGATTCGAACCCGCGGCCCCCAGCGCTACAACTGATTGCTAAGCGACTGCGCCACGGAGCCGTCAAATATTATCTTTGATTATATTCACATTATATATAGTGATGATTATTAAATTATAGTATTATATAGTATATTAGCAATTTTGTTGTTGATGATTATTATAAAGCCTAATTTAATGTTTAGTTTTTTCTTTTCATATAGCTTATTATATTGTCAATTATATACTGACAACCTTATAACTTCTTTCAAAAGTTTAAAAATTTCTCTACATTTCGAAAATTCTTAAGAAATTCTTGTTGGGAATTCCCGGCACTCGACAAAAAAGTTAGTCGTGAGATGAAAAACCCTACTTGACGCAGTGCACAAGCACCCTAAACTGCAATTCTCCATGCATAGACCGTACGTATTCGTTTGGAATGTGTTTGCGTGAAAGATTCGTTTCAGAGACGTTTGATCGTTTTATGTGGTGATGATTCTATTTTTGGATATTCGTTGTGTAAATAGATAGTTTTTAAGATGTTGATATGCAGTGACCCGCACTGGACGCTCTACATTAGTTCCCCTAAACAAATACAGTGCAGTGTAGTCGTGTGTATTATGTAGATGGTATTTAAGTTTTAATTATTTATATGTATAGCGGAAGGACGCTTTATGTTACTATTTGATTTATTAAAACATATATTGCGCCTAATTTGTGGACGCTCCGATTTCATATTTAATTTTGTAAGATCTATTAGTATTCAAGTTTCGTCTAGGAGCGGCAACTTGTTAACGTCACCAGTGTCCCTGTGCTAGCAGCGTCGACGGGTTTGGGCTCCACGGACTTTCATGTAAGAAAAGTGCAGGTAGGTTTTCCAGGCACGGTTCTTTAAACGATATCGTCATAAATGTTTCCTTGGTTTTACCTCTCATCTCAAGGATACCTCGTTTAGAGCCGGGGTTGCATCAGAAGCAGCTGGATTAAGTAAGTGGCGCAAATATGAGTCTGAGAGATGACTACATATTTATGTCATTTGCTGTAGAGACTATCAGTCTGTGCAGTATACTACCTCATGAAAATGTATCCGCGATCTTATCACCAACAGCGACGACTTCTTTTCTTGCTCAATGGCTAAGTATAGCAATTCAGCGAGGAAACGCAGCCAGCGTTCTTAACACGATACCATGGGGAGCGAGACTGTATGATAATTTAAATTTTTAGTTTTTCTTTATAATAGTTTTTTTAATATTGTGTGTAACCTTTTCATCATTATCATCATCATCATTACAGCTCTTCACAAGTCCACTGCTGAACATAGGCCTGCCCCAAGGAATGCCACAAAGCACGGTCCTGAGCCACCTGCATCCATCGACTTCCTGCATGTCTTACCAGGTCGTCACTCCATCTCGTGGGGGGTCGCCCTACACTTCGCCTACCGGTACGAGGCTGCCACTCGAGAACCTTTCTTCCCCATCGGTTGTCGGTTTTTCGAGCTATATGGCCGGCCCATTGCCACTTCAGCTTACTAATCCGTTGGGCTATGTCGGTTACTCTGGTTCTACTGCGGACATCCTCATTTCTAAGTTTATCACGCAGAAAAAGCCCGAGCATAGCCCTCTCCATAGCTCGCTGAGCGACCTTGAGCTTCCTCATACGGCCAGCAGTGAAGGACCACGTCTCAGATCCGTAAGTCATCACTGGCAACACGCGTGTAACCTTTTAGTTAGATTTAATGCAAGTTAGTAAATTCAACCATATGTCGACAGTGTACCTATATCAAGAAAAGGCGCAACAAAACGAGTGAAAATATAGTATCGGATAGTAGGGATTTTTTCCGTTACGCTTTTTAATTACCGAATTTCCGGCACCAGGTGCCAGCCTAACACAAAAATACCAACAATAGTACATACTGAATCGTAATCCAGTGTCTTTAGTTTTTAGAGTACTATCGTAATAATAATAATAATAATAATAATAATAATAATAATAATAATATATCGCATTCTGGCGCGGCCTGTGGTCAGAGCCCGTAAACCACAGCGAGGGCCCTTGGACGGAAGTCGTGGCGAGTCAGTGTGCGAATGTTACGCCCATGGACCCCGTCGTCATAACGCCGGATGACGTAGCTGAGGCGGTCCGTAGGGCCCCGAATTGGAAAAGTCCGGGACTCGACGGACTGCATCACTACTGGCTGAAGGGGTTCATGGTGTGTCACGCTGTGCTCGCCCGACAGTTTCAAGAGGCTCTCGACCAAAAGTCGCTCCCGAGCCTCTTCACTACTGGGATCACTCATTTGGTTCCTAAGGACCGGGATTCCACAGACCCGAGCAAATACCGCCCCATAACGTGTCTACCTACCATATACAAGACACTAACATCCATTTTGAGCGCGAGAATTATTCGTCACCTGAACTCAAACCAGGTGATGTCGCGCGCTCAAAATGGATGTCGGGGCGGTGGTCGTGGAACCAAGGAACCACTCCTCATTGACGCGGTCATTGGCAAGGTGGTTAAACGGAACCGTCGGAACCTCTCCGCCGCCTGGATAGACTACAAAAAGGCATTCGACTCGGTGCCTCATACATGGCTTAAGAGGGTCCTCGAGCTGTACAAGGTTGACTGTACAGTTCGAGACTTCCTCGGGCAGTGTATGGGGCAATGGAGTACGATCCTTTGTCATCTAGGCGAGCGGATGACGGCTGCGGAGAACCACATAAGGATAAGAAGGGGTATCTTCCAGGGCGATTGTTTGAGTCCAACCTGGTTCTGCCTCTCTCTGAACCCTCTCAGTACCTTACTGGAGGGCTCCGGGAGGGGATTTCAGCTTCGGAGAGGAGGTACAAAAGTGACCCACCTTTTCTATATGGATGATCTCAAATTATTCGCCTCCAGTCGCTCTCATCTTATGGAATTGCTAAACATCACTTGTGATTTTAGCAATTCTATTAGAATGGAGCTGGGGACGGATAAGTGTGCGATCCTCCATGTCGAAAGGGGAAGGGTTGCTAACTCTGAGGGCATAGACTTATCTATGCCCATCAGCATAAGGACCCTTTCCGAGGCTGAAACATACCGATACCTGGGTATGTCACAGAACATCGGTGTAGATGAGTCGGGTATGAAACGGTCAGTTTGCGATGTGTTTTATGCACGCTTGACCAAAGTGCTTAATAGCCTTTTGTCCGGTGTGAATAAGACGCACGCATATAACGGTTGGATCATGCCTGTTCTCATGTATACCTTTGGCATACTCAGGTGGACTCAGACCGAACTGAACGCTCTGGACAGAAAAGTCCGCACTATAATGACGTCCCACAGGATGCATCATCCGAGATCGTCAGTAATGAGGCTGTACTTGCCGCGAAAGCATGGTGGGCGCGGCTTTTTAAGCGCGCTTATCATGCATAATCGCGAAGTGTGCAGCCTCCGTAATTACTTTCTGACGAGAGCGGATGATCCATACTATAGGGACGTTATTTCTTGTGATAAAGGGCTAACCCCTCTATCCTTAGCCAACGAGCAATGGCAAGACCCGGCAGTACAGAGCATTTCCGACCGGGAGACCGTATGGAAGGAGAAGGAGCTCCACGGGAGGTTCTACAAGGCCCTTCATGAGCCTTTCGTAGACACAGTCGCCTCCCTCCACTGGCTACGTTTCAGTGACCTCTTTGGGGAAACTGAGGGTTTTGTCTGTGCAATACAGGATCAGGTTATTAAGACCAACAATTATCGGAGATACATCCTAAAGGATGGCACCGTCGACATCTGTCGAGCTTGTCGCCATCCCGGTGAGTCACTTAGGCATGTCATCTCCGGTTGTTCGGCGCTTTCTAACTCTGAGTATTTGCACAGACACAACCTAGTAGCCAGGATTCTACACCAGGAGCTCGCTCTGAAATACGGTCTCGTGGATCGGAAACTGCCATATTATAAGTACTTGCCGGAAGCCGTGCTCGAAAATGACCGCGCCAGGCTCTACTGGGACCGGGCCATCATCACAGACAGGACTATTCTTGCGAATAAGCCTGATATTGTGCTGATGGACCGGGCACAGTCAAGGATATTTTTGGTCGACATTACTATTCCCTATGACGAGAACCTCGTGAAAGCCGAAACAGATAAGCTGACAAAATATCTGGACCTGGCTCACGAGGTGACCGACATGTGGGGTGGTCTGCCGGCCGAAATTATTCCTGTGGTCGTTTCTGCGAACGGGTTAATCCCAGTTAGCCTCTCGGGTCATCTGAGGCGACTGGGACTCCGTGACGGACCGCTCCAAGCTCAAATGCAGAAGGCGGTGCTCCTCGATACCGCCCGCATCGTCCGCCGGTTTCTTTCCCTTTCCCCCTAACCCTCGGCCGTTTGGTCTCCCCTGCCGAGGGCTTCCATCTGGTTGGGTTTTTTTTTATATATTTATGTATTTTTTATGTATTTATACTATTTTATTGATATTTATGTATGTTTATATAGTTCGTTTATAATTATATATTTAAACAGCCCAACCAGATGAGAAAACTTTATAGATAACCCCCAATAATAATAATGTCCTCCAGACCGAATTTCGGTCACGGCGGCCAATCTCAACGGAGACTAGCCATCTGCGCAGGACAGGATTATAGTGCCCAAGTGTATGCGCAAGCACAGGTGCACTCTCTATTCCCTCACTCTCATAGTCCGATGGGACGGTAAACCGACACGACCGGAGAGAGATCAGGCGCAGGACCAACGGCTTTACGTGCTTTCCGAGGCACGGGGGTGAGACACCGCCAACTTCCTGACTCAGGGCAGCTACTGAGAATTTCTCGAAGAAAAACTCAATAACTGATTTTTTGGCCCTACCCGGGATTCGAACCCGGGACCTCATGATCAGCAGTCGCACTACTACAACCACTAGACTAACGAGGCAGTCAACGGAGACTAGCCATCTGCGCAGGACAGGATTATAGTGCCCAAGTGTATGCGCAAGCACAGGTGCACTCTCTATTCCCGTAATAATATTTACTGTGCAGACACTGGCATATGGAATAGGATTTTTCTAAACTATTAACATACATACATACAATCGTGTGTTTTTTTTATAGAATAAGGGTGAGAAACGAGCACACAGTCCACCTGATCGTAAGTGGTTGCTGTGGCCCATAGAGATCAACATCTATATTCGTTTGCGAATTAAAATGCAGATGCGTTGTCAGCCGTGAGGACTAAGATCGAATGCCTCTTATCCAGTAAAATGGGTCTCCGGTTCTGTACACTCACCATACGAACCACAGCAGCATTAAGCTGCTATTTTACGCTGGTATTCTGTGAGAGCGTGGTCCTACCCCGGTCGAGCTGACCCATTCGAGCTAAGTGTTTAGCTCTAGTTACTTATTAAATGTATACTAAATACTTTGGTGGGAAGTAACTAATAGGTACAGTTGACAGATTCTGTTGCGGCATATATAACTACCCGGGCGCTATATTCTCTGATCTCTTTCGCATGCGTACTGTGTTCGGAAAGCCCAATCACCCAAGGTGATAAGGGGATTTAACGTCGTAATAACGCAATTAAGGATTCATTGATGGCAGCGGGAATGAAACTCTAGTTGTTCGCGTCATGTGAAATTTACCGCGAGCGCTTACCCGAGAGCTAGCGCCAATGCTGTTTTAGATGCGATAAAAGCAGTTGGTACTGAAATACTTGAATCTTATAAATAACTACTAACTCACAAATGCGCAACAAAAATCCATGACCCGTCTACTAAATCTCAGTAACACAGTAAAATGCCTACAAAAACCGAATAAAATATTAAACGATTAAAAAGAAAAGCGCTCAAAGCGATGCTAAACATTAATTTTAACACTAAAGTGCCCCTGCTACAGGCCGCTTTAAAGAGATAATTGTACAAAATGCGACTCTGTGTGTATCTTGCCTTAAAAGCCGTATTTTTGTTTAATAAGAGGGTTTTTCTTCTTTTTAGGGTTCCGTACCTGAAAAGGTAAAAACGGAACTCTTATAGGATCACTTTGTTGTCCGTCTGTCTGTCTGTCTGTCTGTCAAGACCCTTTTTCTCAGGAACGCGTGGGGGTATCACGCTGAAATTCATATCAAATACTCAAGTGTACTGTCCCTTTGAGCTGTGCAAAAATCAACATACAGCCGTTTAAGCCGCAAATTTTCGACATTCGCAAGGTAATCAAAAGGTACAGGGTACTTCGCGTCAACTCAGAATCTTAAAATTTGGTACGAAGCAGCGTATTATAGCACAGATAAAGGAAAAATTGCGAAAAGCATAAATTTTTAGTTACATCATATAATAAAAATATTTTTAATAATTTTAAACTTATACCTACAGATTTGTTCGGAACTCTCGGTGCGTGAGTCTGACTCGGACTTGGCCGGTTTTTTTTACTTGGATATAACCTCACGTTTATTTACTGCAGGGTCAACAGAACAAACTGTGTCGGGAATAACGAAGCTGAAGCTCTTCTTTTGGAATTCATTTAATCCAAATAGGTATTTGATCTTTTAAACACTGGGTATTTATCCGTAAATTTAAAGTAACTAAGACCTATCCGTCCATGTCAGAGAGAGACGGGTACAGTGTACGTGGCAAAGTACAAATATTTAAATCTGATAACTACTTGTGTTTTTGCTCAAATGTTAGCTCCGGTAGTTGCGTGTTATTTTAAATTGAATTAAGGAACCCCGACGTTGTGCATCAGATCCTGTATTGATAACAATATAGAATATTTTTAATAATATTGATACTGGTTACTGGTAAAAGCTAGGTTGTATTTATAAACAGAGAGTTAGCAAAAAAAGAAAATGTACGGGAACTTGCAATGGTTAATCATTATTTATCCTTTGTTTCCGAATAAACGTTTTGTAGTGGGTAAGTTAGATAATAAAAAATGGACTTAGTAATTAAATAGGAGTTTGTGAAAGCCAGTGGAGAACCGGAACTTAAAGCTCTTCAATTCCGTCAACCATGGTTGTACTACTCTGGAGGTGTGGAGCAAAAGTGCGGTGGTCTTGTTCTGCAAGAAAGCCGACAATGCGTTTTTGAAGAATTATAAACTCATTTCATTTCTTAGCTGCGTCTATGTGCGGTTTTCGAGGTATATTGCGAATCGTCTCGCATGCAGACTCCGTGACTTCCAGCCTCCAGAACAAGCCGGTTTCCAAAACGACTTTAGTACCATAGACCACATTCATACCCTCCGGCAAATTGTAAAGTAGACCGAAGAGTACAATCTGCCACTTTGTCTTGCGTATGTGGACTATGAGAAAGTCTTTGCTTCAGGCAGTACTACAGTTTCTTCTGTCGTGTCAATTTGACTGTTGAGAGTTACGATGGCTATTTGCGTACAGAACCTGACTACGAGACTATCCAACTGCAGAGAGGTGTAAGACAGGGTCGTTTATTATCGAAAAATCTTCACCGCTCCATTGGTAGACGTTTTCAAGTCGGTGGACTGGAAATGGCACATTATTATTATCAATGGCAAGTACCACATTTTCGACGAGTCGACGATATATTCCTTTTAGCAGAATCGCTGGAGAACTTCAACATTATGCTTAATGACCTCAATAGTGTCTACCAACGGTCTTAAAATAAGCATGGACAAAGGTCACGTGTAATGTCCATGTCAGACTTATGCTGGTTGTTGGGAGCACCACAGTCGAAGTTGTTGGGTTGGGTATTCGTAGATATTTGCCCATGTTAAAAAAGGACAAATTATTCGACGATGTAAGGCCAACTTCGACTGAGAGCGAGAGGTCAATCGACCGATTTAACTGGGCTGGGCAGCTTTCGATATATAACGACACGTCACGTCGTCACGTATATCTAAAAACTTGCATACAAGATTGTGCAACTAGTACATGTTTACCAGTGATGGCATGTGGATCTATTTCGTGGTTTTGCACTGCTGGCCGTATGAGAAGAAGAAGAAAAAACTAAGCTCAAGGTCGCTCAGCGAGCTATGGGGAGGGCTATGCTCGGAAATTCTTCGCGTGATAGATTTAGAATTGAAACTATCCGCGGTAGAACCAAAGTAACCGATATAGCCCAACGGATTAGTAGGCCGAAGTGGCAACGTGCCGGCCATATAGCTCGAAGAACTGACAACCGATGGAAAAAAAAAGGTTTTCGAGGTGCTGCCCCTTACCGGGAAGTAAAAGAAAGTGCCGCACCACTAAAATACATTTCAATTAAAGTAACTCCTTATCTACCGTATGTCGCGCGTCCACTTCGTGCTGGACAAATATGCATGCAGCGGAGAAGGGAGCCTTAACAGCCTTTTAACGTGGGAAATCCCCGCCTTACGTCGCGGTGCTGATTGCCGCGGGTGTGAATTCCATACGGAATAAGTATTATGAATGGCCTACAAATAATTGTTACGGGTTTGTATGTTTCTCCTTGTGAAATTTATGTTTGTAAACTACCTTCATGATACAAAAGAAAATCATGATGTGACGTTTTATAAAAAAATAAAATAAAAAGGAGGAATGGAAATAGAAATATAAAAAGGATAATTGTGTATCATCGGTAAGCATCTTTCGGATGGCCTTATTTTTTGATGTTAGTGGGAAGATGCTGCTGCCCATCGTCTGTTTCATTTCCTTTTGTCACCTTGTACGATATCTACGCTATGATATGGGATATTGTATTCCTTTTATTCCCTTTCGCCGCCACTACACAGCGTTTCCTTTTATATGGTATTGTTCAATGGTTAACAGCGTTAACAGCCCATATGGTCCGAGCCGCCCCGATATTTTATGTTTTTCGACAGAGAAATTGTTGGTGTACCTGTTGATTGTAATTTGTGTATCTTATACACAAAAACAAAATGGCCTAGCTTTAAAAGATTCTCTCCATACCCACTTTTTTCAAATGAGTCTCAGCAATTCTGTTTCCTTTAACTCCCCGTGTAATTTAACAATCACGGTGAAAAACAATATGCATAAAATAGCAGTATATCTGTAAAAAAAAATAATACCTGTGAATATAATAAAAAAAATATAAAAAAAATATAGTTTAAGTGCTCCTACGACTGTTAGGTTGTAATGACTATTCTATACATTGTGTTTGTAAACATATTATCAATTTTAACTACTATTTACTGCACGTAGGCTGTGCTACGTGACAAAGGGACAAAACTAGACGACGCCACCGTGTCGTTACGGTAGATCATTACATCATCATCATCATTACAGCCCTTCACAAGTCCACTGCTGAACATAGGCCTCCCCCAAAGAATGCCACAAAGCACGGTCCTGAGCCACCTGCATCCATCGACTTCCTGCATATCTTACCAGGTCGTCACTCCATCTAGTGGGGGGACGCCCTACACTTCGCCTGCCGGTACGAGGCTGCCACTCGAGAACCTTTCTTCCCCATCGGTTGTCGGTTCTTCGAGCTATATGGCCGGCCCATTGCCACTTCAGCTTACTAATCCGTTGGGCTATGTCGGTCACTCTAGTTCTACTGCGGATATCCTCATTTCTGAGTTTATCACGCAGAGAAACTCCGAGCATAGCCCTCTCCATAGCTCGCTGAGCGACCTTGAGCTTCCTCATCCGGCCAGCAGTGAAGGACCACGTCTCAGTTCCGTATGTCATCACTGGCAACACGCACTGGGTGTACAGTCTCGTTTTCAAGTTTTGAGGTATACCTGACGAGAAGATGTGCCGTAATTTCCCGAACGCTGCCCAACCGAGTTGAATCCGTCGATTGACCTCTCGGTCGAAGTTGGACTTACCTAGTCGGACTATTTGTCCCAGGTAAACATACTCGTCAACAACTTCGAGCTTAGTGTTCCTAACAACTACCGGCATAGGTGTGACATGGACATTAAACATGATCTTTGTTTTGTCCATGTTCATCTTAAGACCTATCCGTTGGGAAACACTATTGAGGTCATTGAGCATAGTGCTTAGGTCCTCCAGCGATTCTGCCATAAGGACTATATCGTCGGCAAATCGAAGGTGAGTGATGTACTCGCCATTGATGTTGATACCGTATCCTTTCCAGTCCAGAAGCTTGAAAACATCTTCCAATGCAGCGGTAAAGAGTTTCGGGGATATGACGTCACCCTGTCTTACACCTCTCTGCAATTGGATAGGTTTCGTACTCTGGTTCTGTACTCGGATAGCCATCGTAGCCCTACTGTACAAGCACTTCAACACTTCGATATACCGACAGTCAACTTGGCATCGCTGAAGGGACTGCAACACCGCCCAAATTTCGACGGAATCAAAGGCTTTCTCATAGTCCACATACGCCAGACATAGTGGCAAATTGTACTCCTCAGACTTCTGTACAATTTGCCGAAGGGTATGTATGTGGTCTATGGTGCTAAAGCCTTTTCGGAAACCGGCTTGTTCGGGAGGCTGGAAGTCGTCAAGTCTGCGCGCGAGACGATTCGTAATGACTCTCGAAAACAGCACGTAGACGCGGCTCAGAAGGGAAATCGGTCTGTAGTTCTTCAAGAGAGCGTTGTCGCCTTTCTTGAAGAACAAGACCACCGCACTTCTGCTCCACGCCTCCGGTGTAATGCCACCATGGAGGACGGAATTAAAGAGCTTCTGAAGGACTTCAAGTACCGGTTTTCCACCCGCTTTCAGAAGCTCTGCTGTAATTCCATCCTCGCCTGGGGCCTTGCCGTTTTTAAGGTGCTGGAGAGCCATTCTAATCTCGCTCAGACTGACGTCCGGGATATCATCGGAATAATGTCGGATAAGACTCGCTCTTGGATCGTTACTCACACTTGCGTGCGGCTCCAACGATGACGTGTACAGCTGCCCATAGAACCTCACTCAAAATCTCAGGTGCCCCGGAAACGATGCTGCCACATTCTGTCTTCAGCTTTGACAGTTGGCGCTTTCTGGCAGACAGATCTCTGGCAAAGACTTTGGAGCCTTGGTTCCGCTCGATCGCAAATTCAATACAGTCCCGCCGCATGCATTTGGAGATCTGTCTGTTCAGTTGCCTGTATGCTGTTAAATCTGTTGAAGAATGTAGCTTCATCTCCCGTCTAACAGCCATGAGATTAAGAGTGTGATCGGAGAGTTTTTGTGTTCTTCTGCGGCGGGTCTTGCAGAACTTAGCTCCGACCGCATGGACAGTTTCCACGAGCTTGTCATTCAAATCGTCCACTTCATTGCAGTCTTCTAGGCACTGAAAACGGTTTTGTAACTCGAGCTGAAAGGTTTCGGGACTTTGGATTAGAGCACGAGGGGGACGGAGCGTTGACTTCATTAGACGAGACCTCTCCAACTTAACGTTTAGGTTCAGTGTGCCTCTAACCATTCGGTGATCGCTGCCGGTTTTCACCCTCGCGATCACTGAGACATCACTGAACAGTTGTCGTCTGGTCGTCATAATGAAGTCAATCTCATTTTTTGTCGAACCGTCGGGGCTCGACCAGGTCCACTTCCTGTGGGGCCGCTTCTGGAAGAAAGAGTTCATCTTAAAGAGTCTCTCTTACTCCATGAAGTCGGCCAGCTGCTGGCCCCTTGGGTTCCGTTGCCCTATTCCAAATTTCCCTACTTTCAGCTCACCGTTCTCTCTTGTGCCTAGTTTTGCATTGAAGTCTCCCATTAACACCGTATATTGGGTTTTGGAGGAATGCATGGCTCTAGAGATATCCTCATACATTTCCTCCACCTCCTGATCGGGGTGTGCCGAGGTTGGTGCGTAAACCTGTATGACCTTCAGCGAATACCGTTTGGTGATTCTGAGTATAAGGTACGCAACCCTCGTCGACACACTCTCAATCTTTACAACGTTGTTAACGAGAGACTTGTGGACGATAAATCCGACACCTCCTTGGGACAGATGGTCGCCCTCCCGGTAATAGAGCAAGTTGCGGGATTCGAGGATTACCGTGTCCTCCCCCTCTCTTCGGACTTCGGATAATCCTATAATATGCCAGCGTAACTTGTCTATCTCTTCTTCCAGCTCCACAATCTTCTCGTCAGTCCTCAGGGTGCGTGCGTTGTATGTTGCCAGGTCGAGTCGTCGTAGGTGGCAACCGAACCTCCACCGGAGATTCTTAGCACCCCCTGCCCCGCCGTTACCATGGTCGCCACCGTAGCCAGGAATAGCGGGGCCGCCGGGGACTGGGGGCCGTTTATTATTGTCATTGCTCATGGGGGGTATATTGCCATAGTTACCACGCTTGGCGAGCGGGTTGGCAACCGCAGTTTTTTTTATTGTTATTTTGGCTATTATCAGGAAGATGCTGCTGCCCATCTCCTGCCTGTTTCCCTTTGTCGCCTTTTACGACACCCACGGGAAGATATGGGGTAGTGGATATTCTTAACCGCCACTACACGGCAAGATAATATAGATAATATAGATACGGTAGATAATCTATACAAATTAAATAAAATTGAAGTGTCTGTTTGTAATGTCAAAATTACAGTTTTTTACTAAATGCATATGAAAGTAAATACGATACCTATAACTAAAATACAATTTTTAAAATTTTTGTCTGTCTGTCTGTCTGTCTGTCTGTTTGTTCCGAGTAATCTCCGAAACGGCTGGACCGATTTTGACGGGACTTTCACTGGCAGATAGCTGATTTCATAAGGAGTAACTTAGGCTACTTTTATTTTAGAAAAAGAATCAGGGTTCCGCGCAGAAACATAAAAACCCTAACACGCGAACGAAGTCGCGGGGAACAGCTAGTAATATACTAAAATTAGACACATGATAATGGTGCAAATATATGTAACATAGTTCGTATATTAAAATCTTCGGTGCATATAATTTGCTCATTCTAATAGTATTTTTTGATCTTCTTATAGCGATAGAGACACCCATATTAACATGCTTTCAGGTCAAATATTTTCCCCCATCATTAAGGTATCAAGCCGAAACAATATCGCATCTAAACCAAAGATTTATATAGTTTTTTTTAATTTTAAATTATGAAAGGTAAGAATGATTTTTATTGTCGTTGTTATAATCGTTTTCAAATTATAAGTCCGTGTGATCGATCATAATAAATTCGGGAACTTATTTGTAAATACAGAATGCGGCGGTTTTGAGGCTATTTAAAGCTGATAGTGCAATAGTGGTAACAAAAAGTAAATCCAAGATGGCGGCTGCAATAGGTATCATTTTTTTCTCATGGGTGCCATTTTCATGGGTTTCGAGGGTGTTGAAGCCGATAGTGCTGTCGAAATGTAAATCCATGATGGCGGCTGCAATAGGTAACAATTTTTTCATCATGGGTGTCATTTTTATAGTTTTTGACTATGGTGAAGCTAATGTGCTGTCGAAATGTAAATCCAAAATGGCGGCTGCAATAGGTATTATTTTTTCATCATGGGTGTCATTTTCATAGTTTTTATGTATGTTGAAGCCGATAGTGCTGTTGAAATGTAAATCTAAGATGGCGGCTGCAATAGGTATTAACTTTTTCGTCATGGGTGTCATTTTCATGGTTTTTGAGGGTGTTGATACCGATTTTTCGTTGTTGCTTTGAAAAAGTAGCCGGGGCGAATCGCTAGTATTTTATAACATTTTAAAGTTTAAAGGAAAGAGGGCAGCTTAACAGTGAATAAAACTACTATCATCGTTAATAGCTCTAGAATTTTGTTAATTCATTTTATAAAACCGTAAGAAGGTTGTTTGCTTTTAGCAAAAGTTGCTACTTGCTACGTAATTCACACGAAATCTCGCCCTTTCCCGCCCCGCCCCGTTATTTTAATCTATGAACATGCCCGATACGTTTGGGACGGCTAGAAGTTGTGTGAGCTCTAACAAATGCGTTAATTCCATTCCATCGTCTATTATTTCTCCCACTCTTCTTCCCCCTTCTTTTTTGTTTCTTTTCAGATATTTCCTTTGAATATTTGCAGCAACTTAATAAGCTCCCTTTCGGAATAATATAACGATTCGATTTCATACGCACGAAAAACACATTTAAATTTTATTTGTAAAAATCCCTCGTATAACTGAGTATTCAACCATTCACAACAATGAACTGATTTACCATTTTGTAATTCCGGTTGCGTCCGCGAGAACAGCCGACCCATTCTTTCGCCGTCGAGAATTTTATCCCCACAGATATTTCAGTGGGATGCGGAATCTAAAATTATATTCTTTTATTACCATTACCTACTTTTAATGTGACTCTTTCCTGGTTATCCGCAGAATAAGGAACGATTTTTTCAAATCCCAGGGTACTTTTAATACAGACTTTCTCGTTTAGAGACATCTCGGAAACAGCTTTTTGTAATGAATGAAATTTATCGTAATCTGCATTAATAAAGATAAAGTAGGTATTATTTCAGGAGGCTCGTAAAATTTGCATACGGTATGAGATTTGTCATTCTGTCGTGGGACGCGATAGGGCGCGGAGGGGAAAGGGAGGTAGGAAGGGGGGGGGGGGTTTACTCAAATGTATTTTATTTACCGAGCGCACGTGACGGACTGCTCAAGACGCAGCCGGCGCTTACCCGCTCGTTTGTCACACAAAATTATTACCATCACCCTGGAACATTTATCATCCACGTTGTTTGTTAATCAAACCTCGTCCCGTGTCTATGGTCAGTAGTACATTTGAATTTGACGTATGTTTTATTAGTATTTTCCGTGGGCAGCACGCACTTGAACTCTTTAATCATACATAATATATATTTCAATAAGATAATTGAGAACGGAACTTACAAAAAAATGTGTTGTATAAAGTATATTAAGCATCTAAAAATGAAATTGAATATCTAGGAAACCACTCGAGAAGCGGCATCATTGACGGCAGAAGTCTGGAAACTGTCCAAATTCTAAAAAAGAGAATGAATTCAAATCTCTTTCATATACTTATATACATGAATGTGTATCAAAATTCGGGAGTTTTAGGAAGAATTTCCCTTTATTGTGACAATTGGCAGTTACACATAGTATAGTTCATAGGATACGTCTGTCCTTTCTTTTGTTATTGCTGTTGTTGCTGCCCGTCGCCGATCTGGGTATTCTATGTCTGATATAAACGAAATGGTTTAGTCGCAGTCTGTCGGAATCCATGAAACCTTTCTGACGTTTCATGGGACGAATTGGGTAATGTACTATTTGGCACTGCCACCACACGCCATTTTGGTCATTTTGTTTTATTCAAGACATTTTTATCATTACACAGATACATATTTAAAATATCTCTAAGAAAATATAGTATGGACGACGGACTTGATAATTACGAATCTAATATGATTGTTAACTAAGGACGGCGGCTGGTCTAGACTGTGCCAAGCAGGAAAAATAATTTTCCTCTTGACATATTTACTGCCGCGCCTCCAGTTTAAAATATCGTTTTCGAGCTTAATTAATATAACATGAAAGCAGTTTGTTGAAATGAAGCCTCGTGCGGTTTAGCACATTAATATTTCCTACTTTGCACTAAAGTTAAATGATTTTTAAACGATCTCTTAAATTTTGATTACGTACGTACGTTCGTACTTTTAGTAGTACAGAGGTATTCCGTCTTAGTCCTCTAGTAGGGTGACAAAACATATTTATTTATTCATACTGATTATTAACTAAATTAAAGATAATTGTAGGTATAGCTATGGGCCTCAAAATTCACTTACATTCAAGTGACCTGTGTACAAAGTTTGGTTAGTTCTATAAAAATATGTTATTCGTTATTTCTCAGTCCAGTTGGTAAGCTCCAATGCGTGTCGTGTGATTTCAATTGCCCTGAAGTTATTATTTCTTTATTTTTTACCCATTATTAGCCAGTGCTTGACTACAATCCCATCTGATGGTAAGTAGTGATGAAGTCCGCGCTCTTTGTCTTAGCGTAACAAAAGCCTTTTCACTTTGTTTTTATAGGATAGGGTGTCAAACGAGCACACATTCCACCTGATGGTAAGTGGTTGCTGTGACCCATATCATACATCTATCCTCAATAAAGAATCAAAATGCTGATGCGTTGTCACCAGTGAGGATTAAGATGGTATTCCTCTTTTCCAGTAAAAAGGATCTCCGCTTCTCTACTCACCATACGAAACATAACAGTGTTAAGCTGCTATTTTACGCTGGTATTCTGTGAGAGCGTGGTCCTTCCCCGGTTGAGTCGACCCATTCGTGCTACAACTATACTACTAATATAGCTGCAGCATGGTTCTACCATGAAAAATTATATGATTTTATTCACATTACGAAAGACGAAGCGTACTGTTTGGTTGAAATGCATGGAATATCGACACTTATTTTAATGTGTTAGACCCACGCTGCAGCTATGGTTTATGCAGCTTATGGTTGGTAGCACAAATAGGTTGGCTCGACCGGGGTGGGGTCGCGTTCTCACATAACACTAGCGTAAAATAGCAGCTTAATTCTGCTGTGTTTCGTATGGTGATTTTAGAGAACCGGATACCCTTTTTACTGGAAACGAAGCATTCTATCTTAGTCCTCAGGAGTGACAACACATCTGCATTTTGATTCTTAAAAGAGGATAAATGTAAATGTTCACTTACCATTAGGTGGACTCGTTTGCATCCTAAAAAAAACATACCCGCCAGGCCAGGCCCGCCAACCGGCTGGTGGATCTATGTTATATTGATAAGACATGTAGGTATTTTTACTCAAACATTTTTCTCCTCTATTGGTATTCGATTCTTCAAGCTATTTGACCTGCCAAAGACCTTATTCAGCTTATTTATGTGTTTGGTTTTGCTCATTACTGCCGACAAAATCCGTAATGATATTTTCATTACATATTTTATCGCGTATAGAAAACCATCTTGATTTAGCGTTTACAGTTTCTAGACGTGATAAAACCACCCAAACCTCTATATAATTCGCTGAATAAGTGAGCTTTCTTATGAGGCTAGCGGGAACGAGAAATGTTGTGGTTTCGTAGATAAACACTGACAACGTGCACTAGTTGGATACTTTTATTTTAGACGATAAAGAGAAGATACACGAGTAGGAAAAGGTCGCGGTCGATCAATCGGTACAGTCGAGTTGAATGTTATGAAAGTTCTTTTTTGAATAATATGCGGCATGTAGTAGCTGTGTAAGAGAATCTATCACGAAAACATCGTGAAGAAACGTACATATTTTATTATGAAATTAAAATATTTTTAGAGCATTTTTGGCCCGCTAACACACATTGCCGCCTCAATTCGTCCCTGCGTTTTCCCTGCTCTTAAACTATAACAACACATATATACAATGTGTAACAAAAACCCCTGTGGTTCCCGTTAAGTACGTTATTAGGATCATTATTCAAACGTATATAAATAACTTTTTTTTAAAACTCGAAATTTTTTTTTAATTTTTATTTAAAAAATAATAATTGTATGCAAATTGTATGTGGTTTTATAAACCTCTGCATTGTCTGGGGAGTTAGAGGATTGTCAAAGACCCTGCTTTACTTAGCTTTATCATCGGCTAGTGTCTGTAAGAGGTGATAAAACCACATAAAATAAAAATAAAAAGTTTTTAATAAAATAAAATAAAAATATGGTCGAGTTTTCTATGGGTTTGAATACTGATCCTGATAACGTACTTAACGGGAACCACATGGTTTTCGTTACATGTTGTATAGCTTTATACATGTGCTAAGCAATGGGATCATTTGAACGAATCGATTGCCATTTAAAAAAAATGTTATAGTCTTCCTTCAGTGCGGTCTCTTAATTTTAACAGATTTTATAGCGAATTTTTAATTTTGTTATGCTAGCTATAAGGCGGTCCCGAACTAGGTAGAGTGACCAACTAGGAACACATGTAGGGTGTTGATGTGTATGTTCAGTAGTGGACTTATAAACGACTGTTGTGATGATGAGGATAATTACAATCGCGTTTAATTCCATTTTTTATATTTCTGCGATGATGTGTAATGATGCATAGATTGATAATGAAAGCCGGCGTTAACTATGAAATCAGGATGTTGAACGCGTCATTCCATGACTATGTGACCATCGCTGTTGCAAAGCTCTCGAAACGTCAGAAATGTAATATGTACATTAATTAATGGAATGAAACGCCATATAAACCGTAAAAATTAGTTTAAACATAAGAAATCAATACATTATCAACGTTATCAACTATGCCATCTAAAGTGCTTATACATTAAACACATTAAATCTACTTATATTTACATAACATTTCTATTCAAACTTCCTTTTATGTCATTGTATTCAGCGACCGTGTAATATTTTAAACGCTTAACGTAAATGTAACGTTCAACACAACATAGTGAACGCTAAGCAGCAGCCGGAAAATTTCATATATTTATAAATAACAGACTACGTGTCTACGTAATCCCACTTGGCTACGGAGTCATCCTTAGGCACTTTGGCTTCGTTTGCGAATTTGGAAAATATGTGACGCTAACATGAAACACGACATACAAATTTTGGCGAAACATTTTGTCAACCTAAATTTGGAATGTATGTATAGGCACTACATTTAAATAAGCATAATGTTTATCATAAAAATCGACGTCAGTTTTCGAATTTGCAAGAGATAGTTAGTGAGGTAGAGAGTTAAACTTAACTAAGCGTTAATCAACGATTATAAGTAAGGCCTTAAATCTTTCCACCAATAATGGGGTAATGTGCAAAGAGTACATCTATTCACAAACCACTAATAAGTGAACACAACACTAGTAGACTTGTAACGTGTAAACAGGCTTTTTGGAGCATGACCAAAATCCCATTCCGCAGAGACGTGGCATCAAGGGCCGCAAATTGGATTCACTGAGGTTGGACGAACTGAAATAATACAGCTTCGACGTTGTAACCTTTTTAATTTTCCTACCTAATTCACGATATACCGTCAAGATAGATTGCGAATTTTATGTAAGTAATTTTGGCTATACTCCAGACATTCGCGAGGCTAGGTTTGTTTTATGGCAGTATTATATTAGCTTAAGGTTAAGCTTTCACTTAAGATTCTGTCGTTATTACTCTTACGAACACAAAAAATCACATTAAAACACTTTGGTCGATGTATTCACTTCTACAAATCTATTAAATGTTACTATCTCTCGAAATAAAACATTCTCGGATTATAATATTTGGTATAAATATAACACGAAAGATGAAGCAAAAGAAAGCTGAGATAATTTTGATTAAAATTCATCATTTTTGTATGGCCTATTTGGATTTCACTAGCACTCATGTAAGCGAAAAATCTAGTGATTTTTTTTTGGGTCAAGTTTGCCATCAACGTATTGTCGAGAGTGTAACGAAAAGTGGACACTCTATTCTTCTCCTACTTCACAGTTTATCGCCTTTTACTTCCGAAAAAGATACTTTTAAATCTTTTAATCATCTTCTTCTATTTTAAAGTTCGTGATTTTAAAGTTAATAAAAGGTATGTAGGTAATTTTAAAGTGAACTAAGTTCTCTTTAGCTTAGCTTGTTACATAAAGATAAATGTTATCGCTGTTTGCTTACAATACATTAATAATATAGTTAAAAAATTACATTGCTTTATTATATTTCTACCAATTACAATTTTAACAACACATTAACCAAACAGATTGTCACAGTCTTTCACAATATTAATTAATTTAAACGTCTCTCGAGCTTAAATGGCGCAGATTACGGAACCTGCACTTGATAATCCGTTTCCGACCGTGACAGCCGAATGGGCAGCTCAATTTCTACCCTGTAATTAAGGAGTCACCTGCGTGAACAACTCACTCCACGTAATTGAAGCCCAACTTGGGTCGAGTTATGTAGACCCACTCAGGGAGACTGCGGTTTGCGAGTCAAATTTCATGCAGATAATATAGGACCTCTATAACGACGTAACCTGTTTGTAAGCTACGATTTAATTGAAACCGTGAATAAGCGTCCCTTTCCTACGTTTTATGAAGCAGGGATCTTTGTCACGAATTAAATTACACAAACCCTATTATAGTTATCGAAGTATGCCGTAGATAAAATTTCATAGCGCAATTAATGCATATCAGGCGTCTCGTAATAACATCTAATAATCATTCATGATCGTTTTTTTAGAGCGCATTAAAATTCCACCACCATGGATTGTCTCGAAAGAAGATATTTACCGTATGTAGTTGCTTTGTTTAGCGAACGGGTTGGACACCGTAATTGTATTATCACTATTCAATTGTTGAAGATAGTATTGGCCTGTTTCAGTTTACCTGTGGTGCCTCGGTGTCGATCTACGGTGTAACATAGGGTCGTGTGTATTCATAAGCCACCACTTGACGGTGATAATAATTTCGATAATATCGAATAACTACTAAAATATTTAAATTATTGCTTCACAGATAGAGAAATACTCGCATGCCTTATGATACGAAGTGTTAGCGCCGCCGGCGTCCCAACCCAATTGGAGTTCTGCCAAGGCGGCATCGACTTCTGTTTGTTTATAAGTACTTTAGGCACTTATTCGTGTTTTAGGCAAACCTCTGCCAGTTACGTTGTAAAGGAATATTTGACAATGTTCAATTAAACAATTAACGTTAATTGAATGGTCGGTTATAGGTATATGTCTTCATTAATGATTTGTATCATAATTGAAATTAGTATTTGATTTAAATGAAACTGATTGTCAAAGAGTGAACGAATTGAACTAAATACATTCCAACTTTATACCTATGCCAACAAACAACTGCTGAATCATAAGGAGGAAAATACTTTACAGCACATTCAAATGTGTCTAGAATTTATCTTGGTATTATTTTATAAATATACTCTAGTATTCCCTACATGTTGAATCTTCTATTCCAATAACCTCTTATTAGAATCGAATCTTTAGCTTGTAAAAATATAGAAACATTGATGAAAGTAAGAAAATAGGACACATTAATATAGTGAAGTGTGATCGAATTATTTTTCGTCGTTTATCGAAGATCGTTTTATTATAAGATATTAGTGTATTGCAATAAATGTAGACGCTTATTTTATGACAACTTCAAACTTGCCTAATTAATTTAATCGGGCGCCGCCATAATCATACGCTCTTCGTCGTGTCCGTGTTTACATAGGATTCCGTAACATCTGGTATAGATGAACTGAATACTTCACATTTAGGTTGGCAGCACTTGAAACCATGCCAGCTTATTTTAAGTGGCGACGTCTGCTCAAGATTTGTGTCTAATGTTCTCCATCATAGATATTTTATGGGCTGTTTACTTATCAACAAAGTGCTAATATGGCTTTATTGTTCGCTCAATCACTGTAATGGCGAAGTTTAATGATCGTTTGCTAAGGAATTTAAAGCGAGTGCTATAATAACGGATCTTATTTCCATTTCCCCTTCATACCCCTAAAACTAAATAAGACTACAGCTTAATGATTTTTTTATTTTAGTAATAATACAAATTAAAATTATATACTTGTTTAATCCTCTGAATTATTTCACAAATACAGTGTCATAAGCACGGGTCATTTAGAAATATAATTCTTATGTGGCAACACAGGCATTAAAATCAAAGATGCACGATAATAATTAAGGTTAAAATTACAGTTAAAGTTAAACTTTTATAAAAATATGTATGGTAGATCGATCCATACACGAGCCGAGTTGAAGCTAAACCACTCTAATTCCAAGTTAATATTAATATTAACGTTACGGCCTTATGGTTGATGTGAATAAATAATGACATAATTATGTGACAATCAAAGCTTTTTTATCTATGTTAATGAGTGAAAAATTAACTTGGCTGCTTCATAAAATTTTTAGTTAATTAATTAAAATCACGCAAAATATGCCTATTTTATACAGCAGTTTTCACTTTCGAATTGTTCGCTCTCTCATCCATGTCAATGCACTACGTGCATGGATGCCCACAACATTTTATTAATGTGTTACGTTTTTGCAATATATTTCGCAGATTATTTGTTGCGTGCCGCTCTGTTGTCGGATGGCGACATAGCGGATTTATCAAAATTAAAGAAATGAGATTTTGTATTTATCAGTTTATAATGTGAATTAATGTGCTTTTAGCAAATTATTTTTCGTAGATTATTCTGGTAAAGATATAGTTTTTGCATTTACAAGTTGTTTTGTTTTTATTTCTGTTGCAATTTTAATAAACATTTTTACGATATTTGATTTTTTTTCGGGTTTAATGTGTTGTGGTAATCTCCCGAGTCGCTGATAATGCATCCGTGGTATTACCTCCGATCTCCTAGCATACGCGTATCATCTGTTACAGATTAGGACGAATGTGTTTGGCGTGTATATTTGTGGCATGATGATAATGTCTTGCGCTTTATAATGCACGATAATATTCATAAAGATAAAATACATTATTTACATATACATAATTTTATTCTTTTATGATATTTGATATCTGCCGTGTGGTGGCGACAAATTCTACCTTCATTTCGCGAACAAGGGAACGTTCATAAAGGTATCTCTGTTATATCACATGTAAATTAGCGTCAAAAGTGCGAGACCTCTGGTATTGAGATCGCCAGTCGTAGTCAATTGCCGAAATCATTACGGCAAATCCTTCCTACAAGCAACTTTTAGAGTGGAGGCCGTCCGGGCAATAATAAATGTTTTGGCTCGCAGTGTTACCCGCGTCCACGTTATAGCGCTCAGACAGTTATGTTATGACCCACACTTATTATGAGATCGCACAATAAGTAGAGTTCAGGCTATCGCAAAGAAGATTTCTCATATTTCGAAATGTTAATGATCGCAGATCTTAAGTTTGACTAAGGATTTTCGAATAGTAAAACCCCTTAACAATTTGCCTCTTTGTATTCCCTTCCATTCAATCTCCTCCTTCAATGAATTTGCTTCTGTTACAGCTGTACGCCTGTGGAACTCCTTCCCTCTACATATTCGCCGTGCTTAATCTTTTTTTCCTTCCACAATCTACTCAAAACTTATTACATACGTTGAACTCTTATAATTCCCATCATACTTCGTGTTATCATCTTGTGTTTTTATTATTATTTTTTTAACTTAGTTGTATATTTTATAAGTGGTAATTAACAGTAATAATGCTTGTTTTAAAACGCCTCTACTTTTGCGCGTTTATCGTATAACGGGCCTATAGCTTCCTCATTGTCGGGATAACTATGATAATGAACTAAAGTGGGTTACAGTTTGTCCCCAATATCCTTCGTAACGATGGCAGCTCGCCGCCAACTCCCGTCGGAAATAAAGTTTGATTTAGTTTAGACACGACAATCCGTTTGCAGTAGCAATAACGAATCCAATTATAGCTATGGCCCTTAACTTGAACTGTTCTTATCTTTTGAACAAACTTCCGTTGTTTGTTATTGTAATCCGTTGGTATGGGTATCGCGGCCGATGTCTGCTGATTTTGTATTGTATTTTATTTATTGACGGTGATAATCACATTGAGTAGCCGTGCTGCTCCTCTGAACGCCGCGTTGGCTATTGCGCAGAAAGTGTAGTGTTGTACTGCCGCAGTGCCGCGCTGCGTCTTTATAGTGAAGTTAAAAAGGGCCGCAGCTTACAACGCCGCGACTTGGCTCTTTAGTGTGGTGGGACATTTATTCTTGTCTAACGCGTTTAAAAAAAAACATGAATTTAAACCTACCTACGAGTACTTATCTTAACCTGTCTTTGAACTAATAGCCAAAGATTTTTTTTACATATGGTGGTTTAGTGACCAGATCAGCTACGAATAGTATTGCAAGTTTAAGTTAATATATATAACTGATGTTCCATGATCATAACCGTGTCCCTGTTATTATTGATATTGTATTCCAACTACAAGGGCATAAATAAACGTTGCAAAGTTTGATCGAAGTTTAAACTTTTCAACGTTTACAAGTACAAATACGCCAGTCTGTTTTAGAAGTCATGTTTAAGCTTATTATGTAACAGCATTAATTTATAGAAGTGTTTATAGCAGTTTATAATTTGCGTGGTAGAGCCACGCTGCAGCTATATTATGATTGTAGCACGAATGGGTCGGCTCGACTGGGGTAGAACCACGCTCTCACAGAATACCAGCGTAAATAGCAGTTCAATACTGCTGTGCTTCGTATGGTGAATGTAGAGAACCGGAGACATTTTACTGACAACGAGGTATTCCATTTTAGTCCTCAGGGGTGGCAATACATCTACATTTTGATTCTTAGTAGATGTTTATCGGCCACAACATCAACTTACTATAAGGTGTGGACCGTGTGCTTGTTTGTCACTAATTCTATTAAATAAAGCATTCGTAAAAAATAAGGGTTTTAAAATGAAATATTCTCTAAATTTAATTGCTGCTATTGTGACCTTCGTATTTATGTAACAGCCAATATTAATTGCTGGTCTCGGCAACTACTAGCTCAGATCTGCGGATTAAGTTGTAATTCATGACGTTGTCAATTTCAGCCTACTATAAAGCTCTGAAATTCTATTATTACATAATCTATAATATACTTAATAAATAGAAATATAAACATTTTCAGTAATAAAGATTATAACTAATTGTTTTTGAAAATAATTTTAAAATGTTAATATCATGGGTTCTAAAAATTTCTCTTTCCTTTCATGACCAAAAAAAAGCCAACGAGACCTTTTTACCACAGTTTACCATTTGGTTTTTTTTTTAATAATAAATTATACAAATCATAATTAGAAATAGCTAAGCCGTAAAATCTAACCTAAATTATAACAATAAAATTTCTTTAATTTTGGTTAATGTATGGTTTAAAATTTTTAAGGATCTTTAATAGTTTAATCCTGAGACTTTAAATAAACCTGACTGATAATAAAATTTCATTATTATGCCGATCATTAGCTTGTATGTCGAAAATAAACGAGGCATTTTTTTTTAAATTCACGATTTTTGACGCCAAATCTGGAATTTTATCGCAAAAGTAACATTACATTTTTTATTCCCAGTCGCCTCGGGGTAAGTGATAAAATCTGGCAAAATATCCCCATTATCCCCTTTAAATACATCTGCCGGCAAAACTAAAGTACAACAGGCCAATGCCTCGAGCAGTCGTCAGCTGTTCTCTTACTCGCGTCTACGATCTGTGCACATTTTATGAAAAAACTTTTGTCTACATCTTTGGCATTGTCTTGTCAACAGTTGAATTTATTCCGCCGTTTAACTTTATCTTTGTACGCCGCGGTGTCACACTGGCCAGTTAAAACGTTAATTAAAATTGTGTTTATGCTCTTTGTTCCATATCTTTATTTATGTTAGTCAAAGCTTGGTTGATTCAATCCGATTATGCTTTGCTATCGAGTTTCTACCAAAAGAGAAATGTATTGAAAGTACATTTGCTTTTGTTACTTTTTCTTTTCTCTTTTTTGTTTTGACACGGTTTTGGGATTTCGCAAGATTGACATAGCAAGAACTAACACCCTTTAAACTAAATAAAAATGTTAGCCTTGTTTCTTTTTTTTTTAAGAAGACTAACTTTTATCAAATTTTTTGTTTTGTGTTAATATTACATTAATAGAGCTCATAATCGTTCTCACCTTCATCCGCAGTGAACGCAAATAAAATAATTCCAGTACACAGTTCATCCGGGTAGGGTCGTTGCGCTGGTTTTCGGCCTTTTAGTGGAGTTGTTAACTTTAAGGTACTAGAAAAAATAATTGCCATTATGCTGGCCTAGTGCTGTTAATGTTAATTTGTAGCTTACATAATGTAGTTTTCATTTTTGTAACTCATTGATGCTACAAGAAAAATCTCATTTTTATAATAATGTTTGATGTGACAAATATGTAAAATGCTAGTTTTCGGCCCCAAATTTTAAATTTCGGCCCACAAGAATTTTAGTTTTCGGCCACTGCATTAGACACGATAGAAAAGGTGCCTTAACCTTAACTTAATATAATTTTTGTAAAATTATAATAAAATTACGTGTCGTTAAATATGGCAATCTATTCTTCTCATTTTTTTTTGTACTTCCTCATATTTTCATCATTATCAGCCTTTCCATTACTTCCCTTCACAAGTCCACTGCTGAACGTAGGCCTCCTCCAAGGAATGCCACAAAACACGGTCCTGAGCCACCTGCATCCATCGACTTCCTGCATATCTTACCAGGTCGTCACTCCATCTAGTGGGGGGACGCCCTACACTTCGTCTGCCGGTACAAGGCCGCCATTCGAGAACCTTTTTTCACATTGGTTGTCGGTTCTTCGAGCTATTTAGCCGGCCCATTGCC
Source organism: Parnassius mnemosyne (assembly GCA_963668995.1). Lineage (NCBI taxonomy): Eukaryota > Metazoa > Arthropoda > Insecta > Lepidoptera > Papilionidae > Parnassius > Parnassius mnemosyne. The sequence continues at coordinate 37,990,615 of CAVLGL010000159.1, forward strand.
ACTTCAGCTTACTAACCCGTTGGGCTATGTCGGTCACTCTGGATCTACTACGGATATCCTCATTTCTAAGTTTATCACGCAGATAAATCCCGAGCATAGCCCCATAATTAGTCTTTCCGGGGTATTCCGGACACATTTTGAGTAATCCACTACATGGTGATCAAATTCATTAAGTTCACATTTTCTGAAACCATTTACTAATTATATTTCTTTGGAGGATTTTTCTTTGAGAAAATAATGTCTTATTGAATCTTCTTCCTAAAACACAACGTGAATGAAATATTTCATGAAAGGTCCGTCAACCAAAGCAGTATTCAATTTTCGGCTTCCCTATTCTTTCATACTATTTTAAGTTGTCCGAAAACTAAATAATAATTTTAGACTCAATCTAGTTTTCGGCCACAACTAAAATGGGTATTTTAGTTTCATCAATAACCATTCAAATTGCAGTATTTGGTTGCCGAAAACTGAAAGTTTGTGTCTTCGCAAGGATACAGTTCATTATAAATAAGAAAGAAGACTAATAGTAGGTAACCAAATTAATGAAAGAGACAAAGTATTTAAGCTAAGCTCGGGCTACTTTCCGGCCACATGGCCGATAACCAAATAATAGGGAAATTTTATGTGTCAGTTTCCGGCCACCTAATTTATTAACTTTTACAATAAAATATTATAGTAATCTATGTGAAAATTTAAAATTAAGTTATTTATACAGTGAAATATAAGCACAATATTAAATAATCATTGTAAATACAGCGCAAAAATTACTTTTGAGTGAAACGCGCGCCACTATTTTTTTTTTGCACGTTCTTACACTCTTTGACAGCTCCTGTGCCGGCGTCAAACTGAACTATTTATTATAAATCGCGTGTTGTGTTTACCCGATGAAGTAATGTTGCAATATATAATGCAACTATTTACAAATGCATTAAACTCAAATTTACTGCATCACCTGGTGCCAAAGGCCGAAAACTAGACCCGATCGGCTTACCGGCGCAACGACCCTATAAGGTTTTGAGCTTCGCAGATTCGCTCAATAGAAACATAAAACTTACCCATTATAGGAATATAGTCTATAATTAAAGATAGTTAAATAAATATATAGGTATTCAACCTTTTTTTTGGATACGGCTATTTCCAAAGTAACTTTAATATAATTTATTACCGTAAAGTAATTCGGTACTGACTCCATTAAGTAGATGATATCATGTGGTAGGTCTTCCTTTCTTCCTGGTGGAGTTCGTCTGGGTAGGCACCGCACCGTCAAGCAACAGTGCGGCACCAGAACCAGTTAGCGATGTGGATATTTAAAACATTTTTTAGTTTAATGTTCACCTTCCAACTAATGGCAAATGTTTGCTGCAGATTATTGCTACCTACAAAACAACGATAAAGTTCCCGAGCACTAGAGTGAAATGTCTTATAGTTGGAAATTATACATATATATTATATCAATGATAACAGTGATAAAATGCATATGTAACTTTAGAACCAAAAAGAAAACCCGATAAACTTTGGTTATTGCCTGTTACTCCTTGATTGTGCTGCTGGAAAGCAGTCACCCTTTTATTATTATACTAGCTGTGCCCCGCGGTTTCACCCGCGTATATCACGCGTCTACGCCTTGCGACATGCGAACGAGAGAGACATCACGACGGACGGTTGCTGAATTAAGAAAGATTTAAAAAGTGAAATATGTTACTAAAATTACAAGGTTAACGTAATTGGTGGTTATGCATGATAATCTGTACTGTACTGTACATTACTGATACGAATAATGTGGCTTAGTTTGTACCGGCATTACTATTTCACATTTTAACATGAAAAAGTAGTTATTGTGACATAACTGTAATAGTTAAACATATGGTATCGCAGACTTTTGTAGATATTGATATCCTCTATAAAACTGAAGTACATTACTTTGCTCTATTATCAATAGTTTCCGCAGCGTACGCAATATAAGGATTCTTTTTGCTATTTTTTTCACATTTTGGGTTACATTAACGAAGTTTTCACACAGATCCCTAACTTTTTTGAAAATATTATATAGATAGGCTATATAATATTTTCAAAAAAGTTAGGGATCGGGGATAATGTAGGATTCTAATGGTGAAAATTTTTCAAATCGGTCCAGTAGTTTCGGAGCCTATTAAATTCAAACAAACAAACAAACAAACCTTTCTCTTTATAATAGTAGTGTAGACTAACTGGCCCGGCAGACGTTAAGGCCTTAACAGTCGTTGAAATGCCTAAATCGTGGATATTTAAGTAAAAAAATCTCAATAACTGTTCATTTAATCCACAAAGAAAAAATACAAGGTAACAGAAGAGGATTTGGTAAATGTTTTTAATTTAACATAATTGTATTTTTGTCAACCCCTTATTAGAAAAAAAATCCCCAAAGAGTACCTATCTTTGTCATATTTTGCAATATTTCTCCAAAACGGCACAAGCTTTTTAAATAGTTCTTACACTAAAAAAAGGTCTTAAAAATATTAATTTTTTTAATTGAGAGTTTTATTTTTATTCCCCGTTTTATAAGAGAATATATCATTTTTCCCTGAAATTGAATATATTTACGCGAGCGCGCATGCTCCGTCGCCATGTAAGCTCTGTCACAGTCCGTTTTCGGACATCGTCGAGGGTGGACCGTACGTCGGTGTTGGAGCGACTTCGTTCAAATATATATTAGTTTTTTAAAAGTTTATACTCAATTTTAAATATTTTTATGACCAGAAATACTTAATTTAGTTAATATCTGTACACTGGTAACTGTAAATATTATTTTCTAAATAAATTAATTTTTAAAGTGCCCAAAGAAGAAGAAATTTTCGCAGCGACGTTGATTAGTCAAATTGAAAAATGCATTTTTATATAATTTAGATGTGGAACGACGAACATGGTCTCGTTACTTAGATTTCGATAGTTTTTAATACCTATGTAATTTTATTGTTGCATATTTTTATCAATTAGTTGATACTGAATTTTATAATTATGTATTACAATAAAACGCTGTTTTTATGAGTATGACTTTATAAAATATTATTGGGGAGGGAAATAAAGATACAGATACTTACATTTAGGTACACTGTTATCAAATTAAATCAAACAATTTAAATAAATAAAAGAATGGTGCGTACCTAAGTATAAATAACTATATAAAGACATTCTTGGGTTTATGGTTTTTTTTTATGTTAGACAAACTATCATCTAAAAAATGTAAAAATTTTAATTTGGAGAGGGGTTTCTCTACGTGATAAAGTTAGAAATGAAGATATTTGCATTAGAACCAGAGTAACTGACATAGCCGAACGGAATATTACAGTGAAATGGCAATGGGCTGGCTATATAACTTGGAAAACAGATAAAAATAGGAAGAAAGGTCCTCGAGTGGCAACCTCGTACAGGTAAGCGAATTAGTACTCAACCTTTATTCCTCTTCACGTATTCTCATACGCTTTTCTTCACACAAACACACACACACACACACACACACACACACACACACACACACACACACACACACACACAATAGGTTTTTGTTAAGTCAGTGCAATTCACCATCTTAGACTACATAACCACTTATCGATGGGATTGTTGTTACTTTACTCCTTGCTGGGTAAAATAGTAAAAAAGAATTTACCCTGTGAAAGTTTGCATTTAGATATAATTTTTCTAACCAACCATAAAAATATGATGAGAATATGTATATAAGTATAAAGGTTTCCTCACACGGGACAGTAATAATATAATATTATATCTTCCATTATCTACGCTTGAAAAATTAAAATCTCTGAATCCCCAGGTATGTTCATATTAAGAGGCTGAATAGAGCCACATTGATATGCATGGGGATCGTTTTGTAATTTCACGTCATTATCGAAAAAAAATTGTACGTATTTCAGGTGGCGGTTTGCAAAACACGATTCCACAAAAATTAACTCAATAGAAAATAATTGCAAAGTTGCTTCTAAAAATACTTAAATTTTCAACGTCAATTTTTTCCTACGTGGTAGAGCCATGCTGCAACTATATTAGTAGTAGGTATAGTTGTAGCACGAATGGGTCGGCTTGACCGGGGAAGGGCCACGCTCTCACGGAATAACATGTAAAATAGCAGTTTAACCCTGTTGTGTTTCGTATGGTGAGTGTAGAGAACCGGATAATCTTTTTACTGGAAACGAGGCATTAAATCTTAGTCCTCACGGGTGACAACGCATCTACATTTTGATACGTAATCGAGAATGGATGTAGATGTGTATGGGCCATAGCAAAGTGGTTGCTACGGCCCATACACATCTAAATGGTAAGTGTACCATCAGGTGGACTGTGTGCTCGTTTGTCACCCTTATTCTATTAAAAGAAACTTTCTGAGATTTCAGTAAAATAATGTTAAGTATTGTAAGCACTCGTACAATTATGTCTCATGTTAATAAAGCTATTGGGCTATTTTGATTTGTAATAAAATGATTTTACTTTATAGGTTAAATAATTTATTTACCTTTCTATGTCGAGAACTGTTTTTCTGTCACTTCTATTGAATTTGACAGTGCTTGCTGAAATTTAGCATCTTTAGATGGATCAGAATCGCGCGCTGATCCGGCTGTTAGATATTGCAAAAATAATCTAAAATATTTATTTTTACTTTCATGTCGAAGACTACCTTGTTTTATTTTATTACGGTCAAATAATATTTATTAGGTTATAAAGCAAGTATTTTTGTAAATGTTGTGTATGTAAATGTAAATGTTTTCATTATTTTGTTATTCTATTGTTTACAGTTATTATCACGTCTTAGCTTTACACCAAGAATTACATTAGAAATTCTTGATGGGATGCGATGTAACGCGCATACATTATTTTCATCAAGAAATATAATATATATATTTGTTTTTTTTTTTTTTCACCAGTAGAGTTTCAACAAAATCTTAAAAAAGTTCAATGAATTAAAAAAAATGCTAATAATTATATAATTTCAAGTCAGTGTTTTACATTTAAAGATCAGTTATAAAGAGCCAAAGTTATTATTTTCATTTTTATTAATTTAATTCGCGACTAAAATAAATGTGAAAGGGCTTTTATCTGCAATAATAATATTCGTCAAAAATAACATAGACTTATAAAAGTCATATACACGGTCAATCATACTGAAGATTATCAATTGTACTACAAAATATTTAAAATACTATTTCCAGTATAATGACACGAATATCATCATTTATGTTTGACTGGCACACTTAAAAGTTTTATCACATGGCTAAATGATTGACTTTTATATTATGATAAGGTCATGCTTTTCTATAAAAAGTTGCAAGAAATTTTAAATCACGGACCTATTGGTTTGTTTTACTTTTTACTTAATTAGTGAAAAACAAGATGGACTGATCTAAATGATGAAAATAAACTGTTTACTTTCTTGTGTAAAAAGTGCAATTTAGAATTTTATACAAATGATAATTAAAGTTTCTATGTAAATAAGTGTAACATAGCGGGTATTATATTCAATGGTAGCGGCCATTCATATTTACAAAGCCAGCATCATTTTCTGTACAGAAACCGGCAATGTGTTGCTCAAGGCACTATAAACAAAGCAGCTGATAAAATGTTACACTCATAACTGTTAACAAAAATTGTTTCCGCAAATGGTCTTATAATAATAACTATTCCGCCGTGTTAGGTGCAGGAGCTATTATTAGAAGGAGAAGAGGTAAAATTTTGTTTTAGAAATGCGCAATCAATATTGTTTTGTCTGAAATTGAGCATAAAATAAAAAATAACTTCAGCCAAAGAGCATAACTGGCATTATACTCAGGCCCATCAATTGGTGTGGAAAAAAATAATTTTACCAGGTTTCAAAAAACCTTTCAAAATTCAAAAAAACATAAATATTAAAATCAAAAAATGTATATATGTATGTCTATACATACATATAATGATTTATGGCCGCTTAATAACTGACGGTGACTCACTATAACATCCTACAGTCACGCCGAAACTAAGAGGAGAAAATCACTGTAGAAAAGGTAATAATTTATTGTGGAAATTATGTGATAAATTTAAAAAATTATAAACTTATCCAAGTTAATCTTACTTAGTCTAACTTATCCTTATGCGTTACAAAAAAAAAATAGTGAGATGGCGTCAGTTTTTAAGAAGATATAACAAAAATAAACAAAAAAATAAATTTCAAAAAAGTTCAGTATTTAATTGGTTATATACCGCTGACATTTAATTACGCTTTTCGAAACCACGCCAGTTGTAAACAATACTTGTGTGAAAAGACAAAATCTTCTTTTCAAATTTCCGCCGAGTTGTAAGTAGAAGGCCAAATAGGTCATGTGTCCATTTTAATTAAATATATTTTATATGAAGTGATCTTGACTACGTTTCATCAATAAACCTTTGGTAAAAATTAAAACAGGAATGTTACAATTGTGTTTACAAAAAACATTACTAGTTGAACCTTGCAGCTTTTTCATTATTTTTATTATAAATACTTTTAAATGTATATATTATTAATAAATAGTTTCCATAATATTTTGGATTATTTTTTATTTTGCCCTATCTGTAATGTTCTACGCTCTATAGAAAATGTGGCGTATGACATGACTGACAATCTTTCGAACGTTTTATCTAGGTACAAAGATGTTTTACGTTTTCGTCGCCTCCACATGATATTTTTGTCAGCATAAGGTACCCTTCTATATCTGAAACGAATATAAATATTGCTACAAAGTAAAGTAATAGGCTATAAAAGGGGCCTCTACTGGACACAGGGCTCTTTTTATTTCTGAGAGGGTTTTAGGGCAAGGGAATGCCCGCCGTGCTTCCCAATGCGTGTTGACAAAAATTGCAATTACAAATTTCATTCGTGCTGTCGGGGATCAAACCCGGGAAAATTTACAGCGAACGCTTTGACCCAGATCTACTAATACAATACAAATAAATACGATTTAACATATATAATAAAAAACTCTTACGTACTTGAAACTTGAACACTTGATAGCTCGTGACGCCTACCGGACAAAGCTATATCACAGTATAATTGAAGGTAACCGCGACATAATTCTCAGTGATGCGCAAGCATAACAGGCAGTATGTCATTTATATAATTGTCATCTCTACAGTCTATTAATCTTTGCACTTTTATAAGTAATACAGAATGTAGTTGCTAGACGGTGTTGACATCGGCTAAAATCTCTGCGATCACCGTTTCGTCAAGGTCATTCAGGCTAGTTAAAGCCTTAATCTGCCCATTCTGGTTGGTGACGCGATGAGTTTATTTTCACATACACACGCTTTTCTATAGATTTATTATACGTATAGCTAAATGCACTTTAGGACTAATAGAACCATCAGCAGCCATAATGACAATAAACTAAAAAAAAAAAGGAAAAAGTAACCCTTTTTTTACTCTTCCGTAAGCGGATAAAATTTGCCTATATGCTATACACGGTAACTTTCTATCCATATACAAAATTTCATGTAAATCTGTCCAGTTGTTTTTGCGTGAATCGTGAACACACAATTTTTCTACAGATTTATTATATGTATAGATTACTAGCGATCCGCCCCTGCTTCGCTCGGATGATTTCTGGATTTCTACAACAGCGCTACTTACCGGGTCCAATTTTGAATTTAAGCCATTCCACTCACACACAATAAATTTCATCAGAATTGGTCGAACCAGTTTCAAGTTTTAGCGAGACTAATGGACAGCAATTGAGTTTTATATATATATATATAGATGATTTGGTTTATTATTTAAATATGTTGTGCGTCAATCTGTACGAATTTATAGCAAGCGACCAAGAGTGACCTGTTATCGGGCAGTTAATTTAGTGGATTCATTTTAAGCTACAAGTATTTCATATAAAATAAAAAAGAGAGGACAAAAAAGTGAAAAAATATTATAAAGATAACTTTTACTAAAGCTATGTAGATACTATGCACATATCAACTTCACTATATTAAAGTGAAACTTTATTTACTCACTACTTACATACTATATGGTAAAACACATATCACAAATAATTCATAAAACACAAAAGAATATTAAGTACACGAGCGTTCAACGACCACAATATTACATTTGCTGCATGTTGCTCTTTGATATTTTTCCCTATGTAAAATTCTATTTTATTGTGAAAAGGAGGTACATGCAAATAGAACAACAGTTATAAAAGTTAATAAGTAACTGCTCACTTGTTCGAGCTCCTTCTACCTAGTCGAATACTTTGCTGTACTTTTATGAAAAAAGTTTCGCTCGTTGCACTTCACTACGGCATCGGCCTACGGAAATTCAGATCTGCCGTAAAAAATCTTTATTCATATATTTTAGCCAGCTGGTTAAAATATGAAACGAGATTTGTGGATGAATTCATTTTTGTAAAATACTACCTGGTACCCGGCGCGTTGCTGCCGCAGAAGAAATAATTGTGGAAATATCGTTTTAAATTTGGAAGAGTTGTATTGTTTAATTAAGAGTGATAATACATTCATTGAAATTGAATGATACATAACTTTCAAATACATTTGTTGGTACAATACGCGCGCCACCTACTGTAAGTTAATTGTACTATGTAGTGCCTTCACATGTAATTGCAAGCAATAAGTTGACAAAGTTTTACCGCAGTTTGATGAACGGTATGGCAGCGCATATAATACGAACAAGCGAATATTAATTTTTATATATTAGATTTAAACACATTATTTCGACCGTTCTTTTGATGTAAGGGATAACATGTCAGTGCAGGTACTTAGGAGTACTACACTTACAGACAATTTATGGCCATCAATGTTCTTAAAAAGTTGTCTACGTATATAATGTGACAAATTCGTGTTCGAATTTCTCATATTATTAGATAAATTTATATCACGACATTGCGTCTATAAGTTTTCAAAAAGTCGTAATGAAAACGGCAACTTCGTTTTTTGTTTAATGTTATTGCCAAGACTTTCGCGAGTAATTTAAAAAAATTACATTACCCTAACTTTTCAGCACCGAGAAAATTGGGGCGAACTCGGTAATTGGTCCCCTATATTTTGTGGACTATCAAAACACGAAATTACAAATGAAAAAAGACGTTTGTGTATAATAACTGTTTGAACATTTTGTTAAATTTGTCATATTAATAAAATGGTTTTTTAAGCAACATTATTTCAAGGTAGCTAAAAAACTATTTTTATAATCAAGCCCAGTCTATTTTATGCAATGCCATGATTGTTTTACTTTATTAAGTTTCATACCAAAGTTAAACATTTTAAGAATGTTTCATAATCTGTTAAACTATTCCTCCACTTTCTTATTGCAATTACAGTTGGATATTTTTAATACCAACGTGACTGATTTGTTCTAAATTATTATTATTTGTGATTTATAATGATATAAATTGTGTTACGTTTTTATATAGGTATTATGGTTTTAACGAAAACTTTTTTATTTATAATACTTTAGTTAAAATTTGAATACTTGTTAACAATATAGCAATATCCTAACAAAAGAAATTGATCCTACATTACCTATGCATACAAAAATTCCGAATTCTCCCTTAAACAAATATCTTGTTATTCTTGGCCAAACACAATCCACACGAGAGGAAAAAACGTCTTTTATTCAATACTTGATTTATGTAAAGGTTCTGCTTCAGGAAAGACGATTTGAATAGAACTCCCTGTTAGCCATGTCAAACCTGAAAGCTTTTCATAAATGAAGCTTCACCTCAGAGAAAGGTTGCTAAAAGCCGACTGTTGTTGTAGAAGAAACTTTACACTTTGTGATGCGATGGAGCAGACTAAAGCACCTATTGTGTGCCGTGCACGAGTGCCGTATCAAGGCTATGTGCACAACCATGTGACATATCACATAAAACTTACTTATTAAAGAAAAAGTAAAATTTAATTACTAAACCGCTTCGAATAGCTAATGCTTAATCCATAAAATTTTATAGTCAGAAACGTTGTTATGAAATAATGAAGAGCCTCTGTAAAGAGCGAATATGCCTGATAAATTAAAATTACATCCTCCTATGTTTGAGTTTTAGGGCAAAGCAGTGTCTTTTACTCGGTTGCCCCTATGCGTGTTCGTCTTCAGATGTCTTATTTTTTTCTCAGACACGCAGGTTTAATTTCGATGTTTTACTTCAACGCCGAGCACGTGGTAAATCCGCACTTACAACTGCAATTAACAATTTCATTGATGCCGGCGGGATCGAGTTCGGACTCCTTGCGTACTGTAAGTAATACGGCGAACACTTGGTGCTAAGTTACCTCACTGATAATATAATTTTGTTTTTTGTTTGTATATTACATATATATAGTGGATATTCTTACACCAACACTTCTGATAATCAAAATTTTTTACCGTATTCGTTATTGCATTAATAGTTTAAAAACTGTCCTTATATTAAGTACCTTAAAATAGTCGATCTTATTATCTTTGTTTTGACGTTGACATAAAATTCAATTAATCTCACAATAGAAAGTGTCTTGACTGACTTTAAAAATGTGTGCCAGAAAAGTCTATAGGTGCTGCCGTAAGCAATAAATAGAAGCGATAATACAACATTGCATTCAATATTCATATCACATTCGCGCACGTATTGGTTTTGATCTGCCGTTAGTTGAAAAGCTTCGCAAATTTCAGCGAAACTCCTGTGGGAGGCATTAAACGAAGATTTGAGCTAACGCGGCCGGCGCTGCGGTGGTGAATAATGCGAATGTGCAATATTTGGCTAGGAATGATCATTCTCGATTCTAGTTTTCTCGGTAATTTAACTAAACTTTAAATTTTTTGTTCCTCCTATGTTTTTGGTTTGAAAAAGTAATCCCTGCAGCCCACTAAAAAGTAATAAGAGTTTCAGATAAGCAGTCCAGTATATCAATAAAAGTCACCTCATTAACCCATAAAAATGCAGTGCCGGACATTCCGAGGTCGCATGTTGGAAACATTTTGTAGTAGCTTAAAGAGTAACCTACACGCCACCTCAACTAGAGAGTGTTCTTAGAGGCTAGTGAGATGTGCGTATAATCCTTTGGTCATCGATGAATGACCACGGGTATCTATGAACAATCTAAATTATATCAAGATGTAGGTGGCTAGATAGATAAATTGAGCCCTAAGAATTACAATCGAAAATCTCCTTGTATGTAAAAATGCGGCCAAGTGTGGGTCGGACTCACGCATGCAGTTCTAGTAGGGGAGCCTCCTTTAATTTTTATTTCATTTTATTTTTATTATTTGTTGTTATAGTGGCAACATAAATACATATTCTGTGAAAATTTCAATTGTCTAACTATAACGGATCTTGAGATACCGCCCGCTGACAGACAGACGGACGGACGGACGGACGGATAGCTGAGGCTTAGTAATAGGGTCCCGTTGGGTACGGAACCCTACAAAAAGAACGTATCTTAATAGTAATATTAATAAATATTATTTACATTTATTTCTGTTAAGTATTTATTTTGATTTTATTATTTGTTTATATTCATGATTTACCACCGTTTAGTGGTGGTGCAAGTATATCCACTAGACCATAGCATTCCTTGGTTGTCGTAAGAGGCAACTGAGGAAAACTGAAACAGGAGATGAGGTGCAACCTGATCACAACTTAAAATAAACCTAGCAAGCTAACAGCATAGCAAAGTGGCGAAGCAATCAGCTTTGTAGCGGTTTCTAACGGTTGCCGTTGAGCAATCAGTTTCAAAATAGGAGGTTCAGATGCCTGGGTGATCAGTAATCGATTGCTGAAAACAGAATTTGAAAATTCGAAACCGTTCTCGAGATAATCGTGGGACAGACGGACAGACATCGTGAAATCAATAAGTGACTTCGCAAGCTTCGTCACTTAATAATAAAAAAAACTGTGGTTGCAAATCTGATTGTCAAGCGTGGCAATTATGTAAAAAGTCCCCCAATGAAGCAATTTATGGGGGAGGTCTATGTTCAGCCAGTTGATTTTCATAGGCTTGAATGGAGGGACGAATTCGTGATCTCTTTTTTAACTATTATAATCAGATAAGTGGCTGTTCTTTTTAATTTTGTTAATTGAATTTTATATTTTACAACATCTCGGAGTCAATGATTTCCTGAGCAAACTTTTAATCATCGTATTCTATTGCGTGTCGTTATAGTTGGCTAGTTGTTTGGTAATCGATATCATGATATGAACTGTCGCATTCTACAGAGGTAAATAACCTTTAATTCATGAGACAACTGTGAATGAATCACATACATATTTTTACATACATATTTATTACTGCAATCCTGGCACGATAATGTAGAATTCCTATGTAAAAATAGTGCTTGTTTACATTTCATTAAACTTTTGTTTTCGATTTCAAAGAAAGCGACGGTGATTATAAAACGTCGCGTGACGACCCCGCTGCTCGTGAGAGCGATAGCTTGAGCCAATTTAAACATGCGACTATCGTTTAATATTTGTAATAACCGACGACTCTAAAAGCAAAATTGGCTTTTAAACGACTTCAAAAATATGCCCAGTTTGAATTGGGAATTATATTCGGACATAACTTCTTTGTTTATAAATCTATTTTAATGATTCTGTTTTTATAAATGTAAGTTATACTCCATAGTGGTGGTCAATTTGAAAAAAAATCCAATCCTAAGGGTGGAAAATTAGGGGATGAAGTTTTTAGTGTAACTGTTAAGACGACATTCTATATATTACCTTCTTGAACTTGGTTTACTCAAAAAGGTAACAAAATTAACTTAAAAAAAAAAGTAAAAAATCGACTTCATAAACTGAAAGTGTGTGAGAGAAAAAACAATAACTTGGCAACGACTTCAGCAGCTATTATGTGGAAATTATTTTATTATTTTTAATATTTGAAGTAGGTTTTTACTTTTTGTTTTTAGGTAAAAAAATTATCAAACAAGGGCTCAAGAATTGCTTTCTTGTGCTTTATTGTTTGATATTGAGTTTGAAGATAGCAGTACCGTTTTATAATATCTAGAAACATTCAAATGAATGAATAACATTTTGCTGCTTACGTTGAAGGCTCCTGCAAAGTCTGACGTTGTTTCAGATATGTCTGCTATCGACTCGTTTTATCGACTTTAGCCTTAGTATCTGGTCGTCGAATATTTTAAAACTAAATTTGATGCGATATAACCAAAGATGTACATGTGTTTGTTTACGGTACCTGTACAGCATCGGTTCCACGTTGGAAGTTATATTCGAAATGAACGGCAATTTCCTTATTGAAAAAAATAAACGACGGTAAAACAGATACATCAACGCACTTAGAAGCAGTGTCATATATTTAATATTATGACATTAATTAATATTTCGACTTTCAAATAAAATTCAAAATGTCAAACTTTTTTTTTTTTATAGGATAGGGTAACAAACGAGCACAGTGTCCACCTGATGGTAAGTGGCCACTGCGACCCATACACATCTACATATCTATCCTCAATAAAGACTCAAGATGCAGATGCGTTGTCACCCGTGAGGACTAAGATGGAATGCCTCTTTGCCAGTAAAAAGGCTCTCCGGTTCTCTACACTCACCATACGAAACACAGCAGCGTTAAGCTGCTATTTTACGCTGGTTTTCTGTGAGAGCGTGGTCCTTCCCCGGTCGAGCCGACCCATTCGTGCTACAACTATACCACTAATATAGCTGCATAACTACAAAGTAGCCAAATTGGAAACAGTGATTTCATAGATGATAAGAACTTAGGTATTAATAAAATTCCTCAACGAAGAACTCAAGTGCATAATCATTTCATTTGATATGAGTATCATAAGATCGTTACTAAAATAATAAACACATAAGAACAGTTGGTATCTGATCACATGATCAGAATTACCAATATTAGCTCCTCAAAACGCTGTACTATCCCTAAGGATAGTACGGCTTAATCTCGTGAACAATTACGTAACATTGACAGAAATTTAGAATATCGTTTATCACTTTTCACGTTAGAAAAAGAAAAGGAAAGGAAAGGAAAGTAATCCTTAAATTATTTAGTGTTGTGTATGTATTTCTAAATACGACTTAAATCTTTACTACTCAACTTAATATGTACAAAAAACCTAACGCATTATAGCGACAACGTCAGTGTCAAAAAGATACGACACCAAACAACATTTTGTTTGTTCAAAATGTAGTTATTATAAACTCTGCTTGTTTACTTATAACATCACTGATCACACATTATAATTCTATATACACGAAAGAAATAAAGAAAGGATTGAGAAATAATGCTTTCTCGATATTATAAAAAATATAGGGCTGTAGTGGAAAATAAGGAGACCGATGGCGCGTCTCAAAACGATGGTAAGTCAAAAGGATTCGAGACTTTAACTACTAAATTTTTAGTAAACTATTTCACAAAGTCCGTAAAATATCGTAATACTACTTTACATCGTAATAATTAACCACTCTCAAAATATTTTCAAACTTCTTGATTGATGATTCAAGCTACTACAACCAGGATCTCAAGTCATGGACCAACTGCATTCAGATATTAGCATCTCAAGTACAAACACCTATTGTGTACTTGAGAGTAAAGTTTCATTTATTAAACAGATATAGCTGATAACGTAAACCTAAGCGCAACTTGAGGTATGTTTATAATAAGATCATAAATCTCAAGATTGCTCCTAAGTTCGTTCACTTGAGCTGCGGAACGTCTATTAATACCGGCCTAAATATCAGGGCATAGCTTAGTTTCATTACTATATTTAAATAGTTTTGAATGACTTGACCATTTTGTAGCTACACCTGCCACATAGTATTCGTTATTCGCCATTACACAAGCAAACCATGAAGTGGCGGTATGAGAAAGAGATACCTCACTCCTCCACTTTCTCATATTATTCTGTGGGTCTCGTAAAAAAGAGGGAATAAACAGCAGCGTCTTCTTAGAAACTAAAAATAAAACAAAAAACGGCGGTTGGCGACCCGCCTGCGTAGTGGTAGGTACATTTTGATTTGAACGTCTTTATATTTGGAAGACGCTTCTTATCGCGGTCGTGTCGGATTGAAAAATTGTAAAATCTTCTCCGCTATGGACAATGTCGCTGGTTATACAATTATACAATTTTGTTTGTAAAACGTTCTTAATAGTGTATACCTATTTGGTGTCCTAAATAAAATAAAATAAAATAAAAATAAAACCTATTGTTAGAAAAGCCGGTTGGAATCAATTCTATATGCCGTGCATTTATTGTATCGCCTAACTGAGATAGCCAAGGTGTTTATTGTTGTATTTTTCGTATCGCTGACGTAACGACTAATCAGGAAACACTAATTATTTGATATGTTGGTGGGCTACTACCTGTAAATATCTGTTTATTGTTACAGGCATCTGAAATAACAGTATTCGTTTTTTGAACTAACCGTAGAATGTAATCTGTGTCACTTCCATGACTGATTTGACACTTACTTTATACGTGGTATAGCCAAGCTGCAGCTATATTAGTTGTAGCACGAATGGGTCGGCTCGGCCGGGATAGGACCACACTCTCACATAATACCAGCGTAAAATAGGAGCAGGGAGCTGTGTTTCGTATGTTGAGTGTAGAGAACCGGAAAGCCTTTTTCATGGAAACGAGGCATTTCACTTTAGTCCTCAGGGGTGACAACGCATCTGCATTTTGATTCTTAATCGAGGATAAATGAAGATATCTATGAGCCACACTTACCATCCGGTATGCTCTGTGTGCTCGTTTTTCACCCTTATTCATTAAGCAAAACTTCTATGTTTGACTTCTATGGGCAAAATTCGTTACTACAAGATTACCATAAATTAAAAGAAGAAGAAGTAAAATCAGGAAACGACCTAATCTTTATCCTACATAATTCTTATGCAATGAGGTCTACGTTACTTAAATCTAATGATGAAAATTTTTCGATTTCATAGTTTTCTAATTGCTCCGCCCATTTACATTGTGGATAAATGTAGAAGTTAAGTTAAAATAAACTAACGACGTAGATACTCGCCACTGCTGGGTACAGACCTCCTTTCAATTCTGAGAGGGTTTTGTTTCTTGAAAGACTGCTACTACAATGCATATAATGTAAACAAAGTTGAAAAGGACTTCACATGTCCTCGAGTTACTTTAAATTTCTCAAGCATGATATTTTCCTGCTTGAGCCCCAGAGCCACTTAAGATTTCTATTAACAATTTCGATGGTACCGGCAAGAAAAAATCCATGATATTGTTATAAAATATTCGCTTGAAGTATTTACTTGAAACTATTTGTTAATATATCTAAAATTGTACAAAACTATTGAATATTTGTATATTATTAAGTTTAATTCTATTGTGAATATTTACTATTTTGTATATACTAATTATTTATTAACATGTTTCACTCTCTCTAATATATTTATAAAAGAATTTTAAATTACATTATGTTATTAAGCAGTCTCGTATCGGCAAGCGAAATGTAAGCCCCCACTAAATGGAATAATGTACTGGAAAGTTGTCTCAGTACCGTTCTTTGTGGCGTTCTTTGGGAAAGGTTTGTGTTCAGCAGTAGACATCCTGTGATGGGCTGTGATGAATGACGAAAACATATTTAACGGGCATAATTAACTTTTGCATTCAGATTTAACATTGAATGAAGAGTTCCGTGATTTATTGTTTCAATTTAGTAGTGACATAATTTTATTATCATAAAAATATGTCATCATTATTCATTACAGCCCATTAAAAAATTTACTAATGAACATTGACCTTCCCTTTTACACTGCCTCATTACGGATATTTGTCATATTTGTCACGGTTGGCAAACGGGTTGGCAATCGCTTTTTTATTATTCCGAGTTATTATCAGGAGATAGTGCTGCTCATCTCCTGTTTCAGTTTCCCTTTGTTGCCTGTTACGATATTTTTATTGTGTAAGGGTGACAAACAAGCACACATGCTGCAGCTATATTAGTAGTATAGTTGTAGCACGAATGGGTCGGCTCGACCGGGGAAAGACCACGCTCTCACAGAATACCAGCGTAAAATAGCAGTTTAACACTGCTGTGTTTCGTATGGTGAGTGTAGTGAACCGGAGACCCATTTTACTCGAAAAGAGGCATTCCATCTTAGTCCTCACACGTGATGACGCATCTGCATTTTGATTCTTTATTGAGGATATATGTAGACGTCTATGGGTCACAGCAACCACTTACCATCAGGTGGACTGTGTGTTCATTTGTCACCCTATCCTATAAAAAAACACACAGTCCACATGATAGTACAAGTGGATGCTGTGACCCATAGACATCTACATTTTTCTTCGATTAAGTATCAGAATGCAAAAGTTTTGTTACCTCTGAGAACTAAGATAGAATGCCTCGTTTCCAGTAAAAAGGGTCTCCGGTTCTCTACACTCACCATACGAAACACCGCAGAATAAGGGTATTTTACGCTAGTGTTCTGTGAGAGCGTGTTCCTACCCCGGTCGAGCCGATCCATTCGTGCTACACATAATATAGCTTCAGCATGGCTCTGTCACTTAAAAATAAACTAACGACTATATCCACGTATCGTCTTTTTTTCAAACAGATACCTAAGCCTCTATTTAAAACAAAGAATTCAAATTCTAATGTCTTTAATAAGAAAATTCGTATATCAAACAATAATGTTGCTCTAATTAATAAAAAGCCGTCCGTAGGATCGGAACAAGGAAAACTCAGTACGGCAATTTGTCAAACAATGTTAGGATACATAAGCATTAATGAAAGGGAAACGAAATCTTCTTTGCAAGACAAAGGAGCTGGCATCAATATTTATTGGCGCGCTTAGTATTAATCGGGTAGGATCGTGCACTGTATCGAAAGAGCGAACGTCGGCGTTGTCGAATAGATGGACTGTCGCGGTCGGAGCGCACCTAATTTTTCCTCAACGAATAATTTTCCAGGTTCCGTAGCGTTCGTAGCCGCGCCCGCTTTCGGATCCTTGCTCTACTGTCATCTTGTACTGCCGAGCTGCCGACTGTCAGTGTAGTCTCGTCTCGATGTTTTCAGTACGCCCCCAGACGCCGGCGAGGTCGGTTGGATCGGTACGTGGCCGATAAAACAGCACGCGTACGAAATGTGTGACAATAAGTTTTGCTTCCTTCTATAATATCTAGATTTTGATGAGTTTATTAGACAGTATCTTACTACAGTTCTATGATATTTTAGCCTAAAAATATACTATTAATTGTAAATTTTATACAAGGCTGCTTCTTTTAAATCCATTCCGCGAACATAGACCCTACACAACTTGTAAGCCGGGTAAGTCGATTTTAATAGACAAGTAATATATTATTGGATAACAAAAAATTTAAACATGTTCTGAGGTTGTTCTTAGGCGGCGGTGATCACTTACCACTGCATGTTCGCTTGCATCATGTTTTATATAAAAAAATGCACTACTATATATCATCATTTGTTACCATTTTATTGTTACTATCTATATACTGCATTAATTTTCCACTTATCAGAAAAAAAGAGAAGAGAAAGAAAGAAGAAAAGCAGCAATCTGGATAATTATTTTATTAATAAGATTAGAATATATTTTACTATTGTGTACAATTACTGTAAGTACGTACACGTAACAGTAAGTATACAATTTTACAAGAAAACCTTCTATTTATCTGCATAATCGCGTCTTCAGATCTTTTCATTCCATTAACTTTCATACCCACCTCTGGAAATCGAATCGTTTTAAAGAACTTAGGTAATTAATTAACTCTACGGTACTGTTTCACGTATATGACTTAATATTATTTGATGGAAAATAAACAAAACGAAATTAAGAAATTGAGGAATACTATTATAACGCTTGCCTCACTGCACGCCGCATAAGTAGCATCCGTATCACGTTTTTGGCTGAATGATTTTCCATATCGCTGCGATTGATGAATCGTCACATTACACCGCTTTTCACCTTTTTTTTGTAACAAAAATTTACGATTTAAAAATTAATATATTTATATTATATTCTAGCAGTTTAATGCTGTTATGTTTCGTATGGTGAGTGTAAAAAAAAACTAGAGACCCTTCTTAATAGTAACGAGGCATTCCATCTTAGTCTTCAGGGATGACAACTAGAATAGGTGTAGGTACCTATTCATTAATTTATTTATTTATTGCATGCTTCAAAAGTCCACTGCTTGACATAGGCCTTCCCCATAGATTGCCTCATAGATACTATTTGTGCCACAGTCACCACGCTTGGTAGACTGGTTGGCAACCCCAGATTTTTATTATGAATTTGAGTTGTTATAAGAAAGATGCCGCTGCTCGTCTGCTTAATGTTCCTTTGTTACCTCGTACGACACAGTAGCTGATGACCTCCATTTTCATGCTGGTAGCATCCACTTACCATTAGGTAGACTGTGTGCTCGTTTGTTACTTTACTTCTATAAAAAAATATTTCATGCATATTCTACAAACTTTTTCACTTGGTTTCAGTTGAGTGACAAACATAGAATTTCCCGCTTTCGCGTGTTTAATTCCATGAGGGCAACAAAAGGGAACAATATGTTTCCTGTTTATAATATGCTTGTTTCCAATTGGTTCAAAATGAAAGTCAAAATTTAGGGTTCAAATTGTAATAATTTAACCATTACGACTGTCATTGCTTGTAGAGTAAGTCACTCTATTAATAGAGCGGTCGTTATTTAGCCTACCATTCAATTTATAAAGTTATTTGATTCATTTAGGTACCTTAAATATTATTACTATTGCCACCTAGAATAATCAATGTTAATCAGTTTACCATATAAAGCCTTAATTTGTATTATCGAAGTCAAATTTTTCATAAACGATTTGTTATAGTTAAGAGTCACACGTAGCTCTACAAAAATATAAAATATAAAGTTTAGAATAAACACCGCCATCCCGCGAACCATAACAAGCTCATTCCAACTGAATAAAAACTAACTAGCTAACAGTGAATCAGTAATTGACTACGGCGTGATAGGTACATACTCGTACATTAGCAAAGTATAACATCAATTTTGTCTAAGTTAGGCTTGTTTAAAGCTCTTATGAATTGCAAAATCAATACGTGTTTGCGAAAATAAGACCTCAGATAATGAAGAATGCTACAATATATATATATATATTTTTACAATAATTACTACTTAACAATTTTTTGACATTGTTGAGTAGTAATCATTCTAATTCTTATATTTAATTAATTCTAATTATTATATTCAATTATTTTTAGGAATTTAGTACATAATTTTATGGATTTACTCAAAAAGGACTTTATAGTTTTAGCTAATCTAAATTTAGGAACCTCTAACGTATCACCGTGACCCGTTGTACAAGTGATAGTCCGTTTTTTATTAAATAAATTCATATTTTCTTTACTTATATGATGTTCATAAAAATAAGCTAAAACGGAAGTTTTGAAATATTAGTCACACTGAAAAGGCCTCTTGCGGGGTTCCAGTCTATTAGTCTGTTATGATTGCTTGTTTTAGCAAATGAATATTGTTTGCAATCGAGCTGCCGATCCCCACAGTAATACACCATAAGGTAATGACACTGTAGAAGTAAGCAAAGTAGACTAATTTCGCTGACCCTTCATCAGTCAACTTTCAGATTATTCTTATTTTTTTTTACGTGGTAGAGCCATGGGAAGGACCACGCTCTCACAGAATACCAACGTGAAATAGTAGCTTAACGCGTTTGTGTTTCGTATGGTGAGTGTAGAGAAAACGAGACCCTTTTTACTGAAAATAAGGCATTCCGTCTTAGTCCTCACGGGTGACCAACGCATCTGCATTTTGACTCGTAATCGAGGATAGATAAATGTCTATAAGCCACAGCAACCATTTACCATCAGGTGGACTGTGTGCCCGTTTGTCACCCTTATCCTATAAAAAAAAAATTAAAAGATTGTAGAGCTCTTGAGTTCGAAGTTAGTTTATCCATATGTGCTTCCCACTGGAGCTTAGAATCGAAAGAAATTCCGAGATTTACGGTCGAACTTTGAAATCTAAATTATATCTTGTACATTAATTACAGCGTTCTAATTAGAGATAATGTAAACTGTAAAAAATTTGTATTTTAATAAAACTAGTTTTTAAACAAAACTTATTTTATATTCCCGACGTGTCGAGTAATTTACGTCACCCATGATCACGGGGAGACTGAGGTGTATGACGTCCCAATGTCATAGTTAACCACGGCTACCTCCAGATTAAAAATTATTAATTTTTGTTCTGATCTATGCAGTATGAACTTAGCAGCAGCAGCAGTAGCAGCAGTATCTTGAAGTACTCGAAACGTCAGGGATATAAAATAAGTTAATATATAAACAAAACAAAAAAATAGTTTTATTCACTGTCTAGTGTACGCGTAAATATAAGAAATCATTATATTGAATAAATATTTCAGTATTTAGCTTTTATAAATTTTGAGTTTAATTTCTATCGCTACTCAATTGATATTTTTAAGTTTTTTAAAAGAAAACTAGCTTTTTTGAGGATATGATGTTAATGTTGCTTATTACCAAGGTGAAATGTCAGATGTTACACATCATTTGCGACTACTAATAAGGTTCACTCGTTTTTGTTATACCTTATTTATTTATTAAGAGGAAGCGGATGATCATTTAATAGACAAGTCAAACAAGACTGTCGGTTTGATAGATATGATAATTAAAAAAATCAATAATATAAATATTACGAAGTGATTTTGTTTCTTAGGACAGAGGTTTTTTCCGAACCAGTGGTAAAAGCAAAAATGTCTTTCAATAAGAGTTATTTGTAATCTATGTTGAATAAAAAAAAAATCTTTTCTATTTTGTTTTGTCTACACATGACAGTTTAAATGCTTAAACGTTTTTTGTTCCAAATATAATTTTATATATAAGTAGCATCATATGTTGTGCTATTATTTTCCCTAGGGCTCTCGGCTTCCCGAGGAAACACTGGCGTGATTTTGTTTTTTTATAAACGAATTATTGAATGAATGTAAAGAGTTTGTTAAATATTATATCAAAACTAGTTGTTCCCCGTGACTTCGCTCGCGTGTTAGGGCTTTTATGTTTTTGCGCGGAACCCTAATCCTTTTTCTAAAATAAAAGTAGCCTAAGTTACTCCTTATGAAATCAGCTACCTGCCCGTGAATGTCTCGTCAAAATCGATCCAGCCGTATCGGAGATTAGCCGGAACAAACAGACAGACAGACAAAAAATTTAAAAATTGTGTATTTGTTATAAGTACCGTATAAGTACTTTGATATATAATTAGTAAAAAGCTTAATTTTGGCATTACAAACAGACACTTCAATTTTATTTATTTGTATGTATAGATGAAAATTAAATCAATTTAAAGCAGCTGTTAATAAAGCCACAGTCAACGCACCTCTATACATAAGTACTTTTATTGCGTACGTTAAAATATTGTAACCCTATATTTCCCGTCGTTTAACAAATACCGAGGCACGGTTGCCAAGTATAGTTATGCGCGACTAAAACTATGGGTTTCCCGACTCAGGCGATCGAGGTCATAAAGTACAAAAAGTACGCCGCGCGAGAATTTCCGTCCCTGCATTTGCACTCTGTGTTGGTGGCGGGACGCTATTCAAGAAAGGTTTATTATTAAAAAAAATATATATATATAGTATAGCTAGGGCGTAGTCGGGCGCCTTGTTCCCGCCGTTTAAGATGAGAAATGGGCAGTAGCTACGCTGCGACAGCGTCACTGAGATTGCGGGCTGCATTATACTTATGCACTGAAACACTGAATATTCATTGTTGCCACGCGTAATATAAGCTGAAAGCTCTTTAATCAATTCCTTTCTTGCTCGAGCGCAATATTGCCCGGTAATGGTCGTTATGACAGTTGTCATATTATTGCTCTTTAGTATTTTTGTAAAATGCGATCTCTAAAGTATGGCAGTGACTTTTAATTAAAATAATTTACTTACCTACATATCACTACCTATGTACTGATAAAATGTTTAGTTATAATTGCATGCTTTTAATAATATTACGCGGAACACGAGTTTATCAGCCGCATTAAACGTTATATACGAAAAAAAAACTATTCTTAGAATAATATTTACACATTTTTATCATCTTATTGAGTTGTTAGCTTTATTTATTCTCATTTTAATTGTATTTATTTTAGCCGACTTCAAAAAGTACGACATTAAAGGAGGTAGAATTGCTACTGTTTTTTTAAATGTTTTTTTTAAATTTATTAAATCAAACAGTCGCTTTCATACATGAATAAAAAAAAATTAAAATAGACGTATAATTTGTCTATATAAAAATCAAGCAAGAAGGAATATGAGCATGCAACAATATCTATCTCTCTAGACTATAATAAAACTCTAACACGACGTCAGTCTGAACACGCATCACGCAAAAACCTGTGAACCGATTAGGATGAGGCTTTCACTGGCAGATAGCTGATGTTATAAGGAGTAACTTAGGCTACTTTTATTTTAGGAAAAGCATTAGGGTTCCACGCAAAAAAATTTAAACCTATGAAATTCAATCGCAATAAATTCCACGTAGGCGAAGTCTCGGGGAATAGCTAGTGTGACTATAAATCTGATAAAAAAGCTTGTATGCAGTATATAGGTTTTTTGTACTTCTATAAAGGTTTGTGGAAGGTACAATCCTCCAGATTAGCCAATTTGTGAGGTTTGGCGGTACTTATGTAATTAACGAATTTTTCAGTGCAATAGTCTAAAGATTTAATTTTTTTTTGTTGTAAAATGTATAATCGCATTCTATTTTAGCATGTTTACTGGTAAAACTCATAACATGATACTTGCCTGCATTTTATACAAGTTTGTTTGCGTTACAATAATTTGCAAAATTATCTAAATTGAACTCTAATTCATAGAATATTTCACGAGAAACTATTACTTTAAAAGTTTTGGTGTCATCAGCGTATAATAGGTGACGAGAATTGTTGAAGTAATTATTGATGTTGTTGACTGTATATGTAAGTATAATGTAAAAAGAAACGGACCTGGGCCGTTTCATTTTACGAGCCCTAGAGTACGCCTGACGAAATAGGCAGAAATTTAAGAAAAACCCTTCAGAAACACTGCTTAACTGCTATTATTAATGTAGGATCTAATCCACCTAAGAAGAAATCCGTGTATACTGAATTTTTCCAGCTTTGATGTAAGGATATTATGGTTGATTTTTTAAAGTTCTTTGGAAAATTCGGTATACATGACATCAACCTTAATATCCAGCAGTCACAAGATTAGTATCTACTCTACGAACCCCCAGTGAAACCATGTTGATATTCTGAAATGTGAGGACAAAATGTCTTGTTTAAAACGGAGGTAAATATTTTTTTCTAAAAGTTTTCCAAAAACACAAAGCTTAGATATAGGCCTGTACTGGGTAATATTATTTATACTTCCACTTTTTAGTAAATTTATGGACAAAGACCTTCAGAAATGGACTTTATGTGTATTATTTTTAGTGGATATGAAGATTTCTCGGCACTAGATTTGATAAAAACGAGGTGAATGATTTCGAAACCAGTACCCATAGTGACATTGACATTTTTTTATAATTCTGATATTAATGGTTTCGTAATATGAATAGATGAAACGTCGACAATATTTTCGGGATTTTTAGTATTGTCAACAATAGAGATCGAAACACTGTTTTGCTCAAATAATAAAATGAATAATAATGAAAATAGTTACAATAAATAAGTCGGTGCTAAGACGTAGTGTAACGAAGTGTAAATCACCGACTACAGAAGCAATTATGTCGAAATTATTTTATTCTTTTTAGTTTTTTTTTTATAGGATAAGGGTGACAAACGAGCACACAGTTCACCTGATGGTAAGCGGTTGCTGTGGCCCATAGACATCTACATCTATCTTCGATTAAGAATCAAAATGCAGATGCGTTGTCACCCGTGAGGACTAAGATGGAATGCCTCGTTTCCAGTAAAAAGGGTCTCCGGTTCTCTACACTCACCATACGAAACACAGCAGCCTTAAGCTGCTATTTTATGCTGGTATTCTGTGAGAGCGTGGTCCTCCCCGGTCGAGCCGACCCATTCGTGCTACAACCATAATATAGCTACAGCATGGCTCTACCACGTAAAGAAGTTTCTTGAAGTTAGTTTTTACTTAACATCGTACTTCATTAATAGCGGTTACATTAAAAATAATTAATTAAAGTAAGTCGCACTAGCAGTAAATACACAAGTTTCAAATGATAACATAGTTCAAATGCCTTCGGTCACTAGGTTATTATCATTTTTGAAATACTTATTGCATTGCCGTTGAAGTGATTGTCTGCGACTGTACCCGTATTATCAACATTTACAATAAGATTCAATCCACTTTTATATCTCGCTTAGTTAAAATCCCTTTCGAGAGTATATGACAATATTCATAATCCACGTTTATATGTATATTCTAGTGAATTTAATGGTTATCATTTTCTTCCACAAACCTCAAGTATCTCTGTCCAATAAAAATTTACATTTAGTAATGTTAGTTAATGATTCGACCTATGCAGATGCAGAGAAAAGCCGCTTAAGTAATTACTTCTTACACTCGTATTTATGCAAACATGCAAATCTGAGAAAAAACATTTGCCGGGTATCTATGGGTATGCAGACGATAGCACAGTTGTAGGGGGATACCAGCCAAGTCCTCAGGCCAGTCGGGATCAAATGCAGTCCGAAAGAGAAGCTATGGTAGAGTGTGTGAATATCACACTACAGGCAGTCTCCGAATGGAGCGATGCCAATCTTGTGAAATTCAACGCCTCCAAAACACAAGCGTGTCTCTTCACTGCAAAAAGGAACCAGCTCACCTTGGCTCATTCTTTCCGAAATATATCACTGGAATATACCGACCGCCTTCAGTTGTTAGAGTTTGAGATATCCTCAAATCTGAACTTCGGGCGGTTCATTGAGTCCAAGGCCAAAGCAGCTGCAAGGAAGCTGGGAGTTCTTGCAAAGGTGCGGGGTTACTTCACGCCGGGACAGCTGCTTACTTTATATAAAGCGCAAGTCCGGCCGTGCATGGAGTATTGCTGCCATATATGGACTGATGCTGCAAAATGCCACCTGGGAGCTTTGGACTCAATGGAAAGGCGTGCTAAGAGCCTTATTGGTGACCCATATTTGGTTAAAACCAATCTTACCAGCCTCGAATACAGACGCAAAATAGCCAGCCTTTCGGTTTTCTACAGGATGCATTTCGGAGAGTGTGCGCAGGAATTGCATAATTTAATTCCTCCCTCACCCTTCCACCATCGGACAACCAGACGTTCGGCCAGTCTCCACCCAATCGAACCAAACGTTTCGCTACATCGTTCATCATGCGTATAGCAAAGGAGTGGAATACGTTGCCAGCATATGTCTTTCCATCCAATTACAGTGTGGGTATCTTTAAGGCAAGAGTGAATAGGCATTTGTTAAGTCAGTGCGCTTCACCATCTTAGGCTACATCACCACTTACCATCAGGTGGGATCTTAGATAAACGCTGGCTGAGTAGCATATTAAAAAAACACTATATTTATTTTTGAGTGTACCGCTGAATCGTTCCTGTGTTTAAGTTCTTGGATCCTGTGTATACAAGACCACACGTTATTCTTCCGATCTTTACATAAATCTTGTGTGTCTTAAGGAAAGAAAAAAAGAAAGAATAAAACATTATTTTGACCAACACACAACATAAAGAAACATAGGCGTTCGTACAAATTACAAATAGGTGATTATGCAGTTGTGTGATGTCCACAGCACTGGTTTTCAATCGAGACCCTAATTGACTCTTTAAACGTGTTAGAGCCATGCTGCAGCTATATTAGTAGTATAGTTGTAGCACGAAAGGGTCGGCTCGACCGGGAAAGGACCACGCTCTCACAGAATACCAGCGTAAAATAGCAGCTTAACACTGCTGTGTTTCGTATGGTGAGTGTAGAGAACCACTGTACGAACATCTAAGTGAACGAAGTCGCGGGTACGACAGTATAGTAGTTAGTATAAAATGTGTAAGGTTAGAAAGAAATGCTTGGTATTTACACGTCAAAAAAATCTTATATAGTATTTTAGTATTGGATATAGGTGAATCCAAATTGTGGGTGAATTGGCTTTATAGCAGCAATATCTGACATCTTTTCTGGCGGAGTTCCATTAAATTCTTTTAAGTTTTCTAATATAAACCCGGATCAAGGCGAGACTGGGATGTTGTTGGAATATTCGTTCAACTGCTCGTTTTTCTTTTTGCTATAATTGTTGTTTTCGTAATTTCCAAATTACGGCCGAAATAAATTAATAATCATGTAATTATGTGATACCGGTCTCGGTTCTCCTTATTCGCTACTTTTTACTTTTCGGTATTATTTTTTAGAATTTTCCTCTAACAATCCTGTTCATTTGCTGCACTGAGCGGCATTATGAAATATATTTTTGTCTTATATAAAGGGCTCCATGTCGTTTTTTATTTCTTTTTTCTATGTATCCGCATTTACAACATATCAGGTTGTAAACATTTAAAGTATTATACACTGTAGAATTATCAACATTAGTAGCAATTCGGAGCCCGGTCTAGACCCAAGACAAATCCAATGTTCGTACTTGATTAGTTGCTTAGCTAGTAACCCACATAAGCATGAACCTGTACTATGCTATGCAACGGTCATAAATATTATTAGGTATGTTGTAATTTTTTTACGTAACATAACACGAAGATAATAATTAGTAGTCGTACAAACGGGGCAAAGTTCATAATGATATTTTGAGTAAGCAATGTGATGATTGTGAAAGGCATCTATGTACTTATTATATCTATGTTTTATAAAGTACATATTTATATTTATGAGTGGCGCATGTAATGCATTAGAAAGTTTTTATGCATTACATATTTCTAAATGATATTTGTTGTAAATCATATCCAAAATTTTCATAATAAATCGAAATCTATCATAATTTTCTTGTTGACTTAAATGACATCGAAAGTCCTAAAAAATCATTGTACCAAAATTTTCATGCGTTAAATTCATGCTGACGTGACACAGACAATTTTCAATTTGCCGTCAAATCGTAAACAAATGACACATTAATAAAAGAGTTCCATTTTCAAAATTTGAACTTATTTTTTTATTATATCGTTTACACAAGTGGCTAGTTCTAAAAACTTTCAGTGTCGCCCTCGTATCATCCCGTGGGTGTTGGTAAAGGTGACAGAGCGAAAATGAAACCAAAGATGGGCAACTATGGCCAATTATCCATCCCTCTATGAGGCAATCTATGTTGAGGCTTGAATGAATGAATAGAAGAAATTTCCCATGTATTTTTTTTTATAGAAGAGGGGGCAAACGAGCATGCGGCTCACCTGATGGTAAGTGACTACCGCCGCCCATGAACAACCGCAACTCCAGGGGAATTGCAGCTGCGTTGCCGGCCTTTTAGAAAGGTGTAAGCTCTTTTCTTGAAGGTTCCTAAGTCGTATCGGTCCGGAAAATTCGCTGGTGGTAATTGATTCCACAAGGAAGTTGTGCGAGGGAGAAAACTTCTTCTAAATCGCACAGTGGTGGACCGCCAATCATCCAGATGGTATGGATAGTATCGCGAGTTTTGACGTGATGTGCGAAAAATGTAATTATAAATCCATCTATTTGTGTGCCAAATCTCAGTATGCGTGATTGAATAAAACATCCATATAGCCTAATATAGGATTTGGATGCGTTTATGATGTTTCACAAAAAATGGGTTAGTTTTGTGGAGTATCATCATATGTTTATCGTGTCTTCAAAAATTAGTTTATTAAAAAACTATTATGATTAAACCTTATGTACAATTACTTACAGCTTGCAAATATTCTGGCTCTCTTTTTCTTTAAATCGGAACGTAACCGTGGATACACTTCTTTACGGCAGAGATAGGCAAGTTGGTGACCTTTCAAAGTCGTATAGGTACAGTAAGAAGCACTTGCACTATAACAGTGGTAGAGCTACGCGGCAGCTTTTGCTGTCGCACGGATGGGCCGGCTCGAACCGGGGTGGTACCACGACCTCACAGAAAACCAGCGTGAAGTAGAGGTTTACCTCTGCGTTTCGCTTGGTGAGTGCAGGTGACCGGAGGCCCTTTTTACTGGAAATGAGGCATTCCATCTTAGTCCTCACGGGTGACAACGCATCTACATTTTGATTTGTAATAGAGGATAGATGTAGATGTCTATGGGCCGCAGCAATCACTTACCATCAGGTGGACTGTGTTCTCGTTTGTCACCCTTATCCTATAAAAAAAAAACTTGCATCTAGAAATCAGATCTTTAATGGATTCTCGCAATGTAACAACTGATTATGTTCTTCTTATCCATCATAGGTCAATAAAGTATATTGCTGGATATGAGTTTCCCCCATTGTAGCAAGAATTAGCCTTAATCGTCACGCGTGGCGGGCGGATTGAGGATCGCATAAACAGACATCTGAGTTGATTAAATATGAAAAATTGATTCTGTAAAGAACCCTGCGGTAGCGTTATTGAAAAAAGGTCGACCTGATTGATATCGAACCTTACACGCTTAAAATGTTAAGTTTCGGTTTTTTCGTTTTTAGCAAAAAAAAAGATCGACTCAATTTGTTTCTGTCCGCCGCGCAATAAACCCAGCGAGGGAAATTTTTAACTAAGGATTTATCTTTTGGGAGAGTCGGTAATCGCCCTAATTTCACCTAACGAAATTTAAATTATGCTTGAAGTGGTAAATTAATGGAATCTGTAAATGAGATCGAAAAGTGTTAAACTGTTTTAAGCTTACTGTTAATTTGTAGCGTTTTGATATTTTGACTGGTTTGTTTTAAGTTATATAAATTAAAGAGACTGCAAAAGAAAATTTCATTTCATTACAGCAGACAAGCTTTAACGATCCTATATTTCTCAAGGTATTAACTTAACAGCGTTAGTAAAAAATGAAGTTTCCGCGCAAAATTGTAAGATTATTATTCCTTGAGAAGTTTTTGTTTGAGCGGTGTTATTGTTTCTAACAAAAATTTAATTACCTCAACTGCGGTGCTCTCGAGGCCTATTGTGGCTCGAATAAAACGTCGCACGCACTGCTGCCGACCGTCACGAGGAAGCTCACCGTGATAGATGATATTCGAGAACAATTAATCTTGGCCAAAATATGCGGACGATTTGCAAGTGAGTGGTCGGGCCTAATGGTCGGGAGGATTATCGCGAGACCGCATCCCACTCCCTGCGGTCCCCGCGTCGCGTCATTAACGGAAAACAATATCTTTCCTTTCAACTTGCATATTTTACAGTTTTTTAAGTGGCCAGTTATCGAGTTACCTGTTTTCCAACAATAAATAATTTGAAACGCAGTCGGGGATTATGATTATATTCATATCCTATCTGATTACTAAAAATTTGATTATCACCGTTTGTAGGTCGTTACCGAAATATGTCGAAAAGTTATATTTATCACTTATGTTAGATTAGGTACAAGTATGCATATGCTGAGAACTCCCGAGAAGCAATAACGTGGCGGTACACGCTCATATATCATACCGAGGGTTTTCATAAAGGAGGCGGCGAGGCGATGCCGCTCGGACACTGAAGGCGTTGTTATGCAACGCCGTTGTCTTCGAATAATGTCTTGCATAAATTTATCATAATCGCGTAAATCCAATGACTTTTATCTATTTATTTGGGGTTGTTATAAACTAATTTGCTTAATTCCGCGTTAAGAAAGAAACTGATGTGTCCTGCCCAGTTTTAAGGGGACCTCCCGCCCTCCCTCAATCGCGCGTACTATACCCGTCGCCGTTAATCCCAGCACTACCACCCCCAGCACCAGCACACTAGGCACACACTGCGGAGGCTGGCCGCTAAGTCACTTAGCGGCCTGCCTCCGCAGTGTCTACTTCACCTGAGGATGCCTCGTGTAGAGGCGAAACACGTGTCGTATTTTCGAGAGTGGTGTGTCGTGCCTAGTGTGCTGGTGCTGGGGGTGGTAGTGCTGGCATTAACGGAGACGGGTATAGTACGCGCGATTGAGGGAGGGTGGGAGGTCCCCTTAAAACTGGGCAGGACACATCATTTTCTTTCTTAACGCGGAATTAAGCAAATTAGTTTATAACAACCCCATTATAATGGATTTCCGCAAAGTAACGCCTGATTCTATCAATTATTTATTTATTTATTCTTAATTGCATTCCTTAATCTAAAAGAATGCAAAGGGCGGACTTAATGCCTTAAGGCATTCTCTACCAGTCATCCATGAAGTGGTGAGAATTTAACGTAGGTGTAGCAATATAGAATAAAAACGAAATAAAAATGAAAATTAACTACGCATAATTTAATGACAGCAACTACAATTTGGAATTTAAACTTGCAGAAAATGTTATAGAAATTTCTGTAGTACCTATTTTTTGCTTTATGATGGTATAAATTTAGAGTCTATATACATCCCACTGCTGGCCTTCTCTCATTTTTGAGAGGGTTTTAGGGCAAGGAAATGTCCGCCGCGCTGCCCCAATGCGTGTTGGCCAACTTCACATGTCTTCGAAATATTATTTTCCCTTATTTCTCAGACAGTATGCAGGTTTGATTACGACGTTTTCCTTCACCGCGGAGCACGTAATAAATCAGGTGCAATTAACAATTTCATTGAATCCGGCAGGGATCAAACCCGGATTTTTCGCGTACTGTGAAATTTACAGTGAGCGCTTAGCGCCTGAGCTACCACGGCTCTTATTATTATGGCATAATTAAAAGTAAAACAGAAGCCGAGTTGCGAGAGCATGATGATGATGTTTCATTAATTGGAGATATCTGTTTGTTGCAATTTCAATTGAATTGGAATGTATCGATGCAACCTATAATTGGGGTTTTGATTCTAAACGCCTGTAGGTACAATCATGGTTACAGGAATTGCAAGCATAAATTATGTCTGCGTATTATGCCCGAAATACATGCATTTAATTCGTACTCCTGAAACTAAAAATATAAAACACTCAAATGGTGACACACATATTAGAATTATCTTCGATCGAGTATTTCTTTAGGATCGAGAACTTTAAAAAAAATACTTCATCTTTTGAAATAGTTTCGTCCTCATAGCTTGTCTTTAATCTCGAGAAAAATACGTTGAGGGTTCGTCAATGAGTCTTACTTTCCATAGAATATTTGTTTGCTGTGAAAAATTTACTTTCGCTTACGACTTGGCGTGTTTTGTAGCACCACCCAAGGAATTAAGCACTGTTCTTGTCTCTTCCAGTGAATGTCTAATATGATTGGGAGTTTGCGCAGAAGTAAATGTACCTTGGCAATAACGACTGTCCTCTAACATTTGCTCTAACATGTACATTCTATAATTTTCTTAAACATACGAATTAATTAATAAATTAATATACAAATAAAGTTGAAGTGTCTCTTTCTAATATTCAAATAACTGAATAACCATTTTTAATCTCATCTGTTTGTAGTCTGTCCGAACTAATGTTCGGAATATCTGAAACGATTTTGATGAAACTATACGAACAGAGGGAAGGCAATGACAGGACGGATCTAGGCTATATTTTATCCGTAAAAATTAAGTTTATAAATAATGAATAATTGATACAATAAATTATATTTGTTACTAATAAATCCTGTCTAGACGAAGCTGGGGGGGGGGGGGGGGGGGCAGCAATGAAGAAAACGTAATGGGTCCCAGTGTTCTTTGTTGGAAATGAGACCGATATGTGGTGAATTTCACAATAAATATAGGTAGAGTCCCTGCCCTTCACCCCGCTGGCCGACGACATGACGCGATTGTCGCGCGAATGTCAATTAGGACACCTATTCGACAGCCAATATGTTTGACCGCGCGTTCGTACGAACTAAGTTCGCGCGAATAGATTTTCAAACAATAAAGTCCCGCGACCCCATCGCGCGAATAGCAATTATGACACCTATTCGAGATCAGTATGTTTGATCGCGTGTTCGTACGAGTAAAATTCGCGCGAACTTGCGATGATCGCGCATTCGCGTTGTATTTAGGACGACTCCTAAGCATTTGATTTGACAGTTCAAATCCAATCGACCACTGTTTATATTTCTGTACTAGCCACCCGTCCCGGATTAGCCTGTATAAGATGTGTAAATGTAGCGTTATTTAGATTTAAAATAATTAAAGACTACTTATTTAGTTATCAAATTTTTGTAATTTTTTAAATCTCCAAGATTTTCGTATAAAATATAATCTAGCTTCCGCCTAGAATTGCTCTCTCTCTGTTCCGTAAAGTTTCATCACAATCGGTTCAGCCATTTCGAAGACTAGCACAGTCAGACAGACAAATAGACCAAAAATTTAAAAATTGTTGTTGGTCTTAATTACATGCAAAAAATCCCTTAAGCCCAATAGAAGCCAGTTATTTCAGTATTACAGACAGGCATTTCTTTTTATTTATTTGCTAATACAACGTTAAATAATACCTATTTTAAAAACTTATTAGGAACTACGAAAGTGTCTTAAGATATTCGCTTATAACAAATGTGTCTATTTTATGTAATAAAATATTTAAAAAGTGAATATTTAATTTATAAAAATATTCTTACCATAGGAATAAATTATAATTTGATTATGTTATAATATATATATATATATAATAACTGTGTGTCTAAAAAAAGGTGAGTTCGAATTAAAAAACAAAATAGAATTCACTGACTCGTATGAATCACTATGAACGTGCTATGAAGGTATCACACACGAACAAAAAAACCGACATTCACTACCACGGCTACTACGACGTAGGTTATCAACAAAAAATATTATACCCGTAAACAATGCGTTCAGTGGCCGTATCATCCCTGTTCATTATGTTTACGAATATAATGACCATTCAATCGGGTTGCAGCTCATTTTGTTCTAAATGACGAGTAAGAAAGTAGTATTGTTGTTGTGAAAATTATTTTTATTGGAAAAATCTATACGGTGGCAATTAGAAAATAATTTGGAAGATAAAGCAATGAATGCTATTATTTTGGGCAGCGGTGAGCATACATGGTTACGACGCGTTTGGTCCTCTGCAAGATAACGTCACGTGCCATGCTCGAAGCGGGCAAATATTCTCCCCTTGAATTCGATGCCGATCTTGTTCTGACATGCTTTGGTCTTGGTCGGTAAGGGAACGGTTTAGTGGGCGTTGTTGCATGTTAATTTATGCAAAGAATGTTCTTTTGCATGTGTCGGTACGGTTACGGGCATGTTTTTGTTAAAAATAATAAATCGATCACTCACTCTGCCTGATGTATGCGATTATTTAGATCAAATGATTCTTGATCCACCTTATCCAAATGACCACCAAAAATATTCTAAAGAAATTATCAAAAACCTTTTGTGGTTTTTAAACGTTAAAATTTAAGGTATTGAAAAATATAATATTATTTAAAGAAAAGTATGATACGATAGCCGAGAAATTTGAGACTTAAAACCTAGTTAATAATTTCAATTTCACCATCCTTTTTAAATCTTCTATACCTAAATCACAAGCTCAAAGCAACCACTTGAATGTCAAATGTCTAAATAGTTACATTAAGCATTTCGTCCAAAATTTGCTTCACTCAAGGTGGAATATTTATTTAAAGTTATATATATATATTTAAATTACCGAACGCCAATATAGATAAAAAGAAAAATCAAACTATCACATTGAGAACCACCTCAATTTGACTGTATATTTTTCTGTGTACGTTTTTTTCTTTTGAAGTAGGCTAAAAAGAGCTTGTTAGTCGTACGTACATAGAAGACTAACTGCGACAGGAGCGGCAGACAGAACGTAAGTCGACACGCCAATGCAAATTAGTAGAATCACAATTAGTGCTCGATTGTTGTTCGCCCTGCAGCTTGCATTTAGCAAATGAAACAACCTGGTAAGAAATTCAGCAAATAATTTGTTATGAGGTGTGCTCCTTTTCGTTCCGAACAATTTTTACCCATCATGCTGCGGAAAGTATTCATATTAAATTTAAATTATTTTGTTTTATTTCTATTTTTATATAATATGTACATCTGCGAAGAATCTTACTACATATTTCATTATTATAACGATATATTGTTTCCAAATGAACTATATACTCGTATAGTCTAACGATGTGTCTACAAGTTACACGAAAGATACTTAGTACTATTTGTATGGCAAACAAAACGTCAAATGTTCTCCGGGTTGACAGATGATGTTTAGTAGCAATTAATTTTGCCTGACCAAATATGCGGGCGAATTGCGGTCTTAATGACGACGTAACTAGTATGTTCCGCTTGCTCACGGCTACATTCGAGCGCTTATTTCTCACGGAACTTAAACATGTATATATTTTTATAACTAATATACGTCAGTAGTCAAGCTACTATCCCAATTGATCGTAAGGGTGAGTTTAAGCAATCTAATATGGCGACTTGGCTTTTATCTTCTTAATATATATTATGTCGCAGAACCTAAACGTAGAGGTAGAGCCACGCTCATCGTTTTAACCGGGGTAACAACCACACTACACACAAAATACCTGTTGGAAACAGCAGAATAATGCTACTGTGTTTCGTATGGTGAGTTTAAAGAACTGGAGACACTTTTTACTGGTAACGAGGCCTCCAATCTGAGTCCTCAGGTGTGACAACGCATCTTCATTTTGATTCTTAATCGATGATGATGTTGAATGCCATATATGTACATCTAGACGTCTATGGCATTACGGTCAAGTGAACAATGCGCTCGTTTGTCACCCTTATTCTATATACCAAAATTGAGAGGTATATGTAAGCCTCACATTTGATAAAATAAACATTCAGACTCGAATGTGACTTTGGTGTAAATGTTGAGTCTAACGTAAATAAAACATTGTGTAATTCCTCGAATGCTGTGCTCGGGACTTAAATAGCAGTCGACACATGGATTTTTAGTAGATAGATAGTTTTAGACCGTTTGTCCCTATCCTGTAGATCGTCAAATTATACGACTTTCGAGTTAACTACGCCCTTATTATGCGGATTTCCGAATCAGGCAGCAGAAGCGAGGTGTGTCGGATGGACGAAGTTATAATAAGTTTCCCCACGAGAGCTTTGTGTTTTGATGCCAGATAACGAGCAGTTATCTTAGCGGGTAATAACATCTGCCAACGCACGTATTTTACTATCGCGACATGTCATACGTTTAGTAGTTCTTTTTAAAATTCTATATCGGCAGTCTCTACACTGTGAGACTGTTTGAACATAGACTATTTCTTTAAATATTATGTTTTTGGCAATAAAATACATTTACAAATAAGTATACAATAAAATAATTTACAAATAACTTTTAGTTTTCTGCACTCCTTGTCCACATAAATTTTAACTATATCAAATCTTAAACACCTCCGTGCGCGCAATATGTTTAAAAAGGGGTACAAAGTTTTCTCGTCACGTATTAAAAATATAGATTTTTCTGTATATCAAAAATGTTCGAAAAGAAAATTAACCAATTAGCTACTCTAACTGGAACATACTATAGTTCTGTAAATAAGCTTAATTAAATTGTTTACAATCATTAAGTATCGCTTAATTAGCTCTGTACCTGTATCTTTCTATCAGTCATTACCTAAAAAAGAGAAAAGAGAGAGAGAAAGAGAGAGAGAGATAGCATGGATAGCTAATGTCCCTAAAATTCCCATCGGCTTTTTGTAGAATTTGTCGCGCAAGGAACGTTTGTTTGACTTCTTACCGGTTACTTACAAGCCAGTTGGATCAATACAATATGGATTTCATAGAAATAGCATGGTTTTATTCTTTTCTTCTAAAAATAGGTCGAAAGACGACCCAAAAAAGTACTGCGTGCTCCAAAAATGATGTGCAATACTACTAGTGATCTAGTAAACACTTTGTTCCGTCCAACAAAGATTAACTCAGAAGCGTCTTCAACCAAAGGCGTTATTTTTTCTGAAACAATGCCGAATTAATCCATTTTGGCGCGAAAATAAAAGCGTATGGCTTATTGAAAGGCCATTGGCCGATTATTGGTCTCGTGCGCGGCTTCTCGTGCAAAAAAGAAACAAAAGGAACGCTTAAGACATAGGTATACCTAGCTCTAACATGTAACGCCATCGACCTATCGCGATCGGATCGGAATGTTGGGTCTCGTCACTTATTTTTTTAATTATTTAATTCCGAAGTGATAAACGAACTGACAATCTACTTGATTATAAGTAGCTACACTACAGTCTACGGACACCCGCAGTCAACTTCAAACAAAAATGCTACAGATGCGTTGTCCTTCTGTTGTACCTCTGAGGGATAAGAGGGAATGCCTCACAGTCCGTAACTATACTGGCTCTCTATACCATTCAGATCGAAACAGCATTGCAAGCGCTGCTATTTGGCGGCAGAAAACTACCCAGGCAGAATTTTAGGGAGAAAATTAGAGGGATAAAATTATGGAGAATGTAATAGGAGATTTAAAAGTAGCTAATTTGATTTTCGTCTATGCGCATTACGTTTAACCGACCGATCATTTTTGCTTCTTTCGCGCGCAGCCTATCTTCTTTCATTTACTTCAATTTTATAGTGAGGCCGTCAATATTTAGAAATTTAGAAATACAGAGTTATGTTTCAGAGTAACCAAATTTCGAACTTCAAACTTATAAATAATAATGTACCGTTATTGCAGATTTTTGAAAATACGAGTAAATAAGGATTCTACTTTTATGTAAAATTATCCCAAATGAATGTGATTTGTGTGCGATTCAATATACAACGTTTTTGCCAACCGATTGTCCCTTATGAATGTGTGCGTGCGTAGTAAAATAGTAGACAATCAATTAAAATAATAAATCCTTATCAATTCTTATTAATTATCAATCATTATTACGCATATTTAATTTAAAAGATAAAAAGGACAGAACGTTTGAGATTTTTTAATTAATTTTCCTTGACCATTTGGCTATATTACTTATTCTGAACCTTTTCTGCAAATTTGGCCGGTAATTTCAAAATAACCCTGTATAGACAAAATTCATGCAACCGTGTCACTCACTGCATAAGGCGTACATTAACAGAAATATTTTGTTATATTTTTCTTGGTTTGCTGTTACGAACCAAATATTTTGGAATTTTGATGACATAAATTGATGTCACAATCTCCTCATACTATTAAAACATTTTGTAACAGTTTATGAGGGGATGTTACATCTGCTAACTAACAAATATAATTTAATTTAATATTATTTAACGAATATTTATTGTAATATTGCAGCAACATGGGCCAACCCCAACGAAAGTTCTCTGTGATCCTCAAGAAATAAATAAATATATAGACGTGTACTTGTTTCAATTTAATTTGCGTACGATGATGATGCCGTAAGGCGAAGTCAGACGACTGAATAATAAATAGATCAAAACTGGTGAAACAAGTATACGAGTACACGTCAATCCTATATTCAGTGAAGATATACAATGTACGTACAATTAAATGATGCGGAATTTGCAAAGGTCTTACAGTTGTTTATGGACGACGGTAGTCACTTGCCATCAGGTGAGCTATATGCTCGTTTGACCCGTCTCATATAAAAAAAAACTTTTCTACGAACGAAAAATATATACTTACACAATAGTAATTATATTTTTCGTTGTCAAGTTTGATGGTTTGTCTTTTAGACCCTAATATAAATCAACTGATGTGACATTGGGCCAGCCCCTGGTTATTGTAACGATTTGGTAAGATGCAAGTCGCTCAGTGCCTTTGCCTATGTTCAGTAGTGGACTTGTGAAGGGCTGTAATAATAATAATAAATCAACAACTTTAAATCTGTAATCAGTATTAGAAAGTTATATGTCTTTTTCTTTTCAATATATCTATTTAAAATATTTCATCTTTCTCGTTCTCCAACTAACCTGAAAGGAAACGTTTTTTTCTATTTAATTAACAACATTAATTGCTGTTCTCAGTACGATGATTATTTCTTTGACCAAATGAAATCTTAATTACCGTACTCTCATCTACTACTTAGATCTACATAATTTTTTGTTTATGAAAGCCACTTTCATTGCTGTCTGTAAAAAGTCGCAACAGCCGGTAGTCGAAATTAACCTTTCGAGGCGTGTAAAACCGTGCCCCGGTTACGGGCGGGTCATCTGGTAGTTAATATTCAAAGGGTCGTACAATCACGGATTCCGGACGCGTTTTACTTCCACTACCGCCTCGAAACGAGCTCTCGAAAGCTTCCTTTTAGTTACCGAATACAGTTTTCTGTGTCTGCCAAAATACCTATCGACGTGAAAACAGAGACACGTAGGTACTCGAAACAAATTTTCCCACGGAATTTTACATTCGTAAATTGTGCAGGTATTCTGGATTTATTTAGGCGTACCAAAGTACGAATAATGGAATCATACATTAGTCAGGCGGCGAGTTTCACTTAAACTATACTGCGTGGTGAATTTCGTAGCACTTTGAAAGCTTTACGCTTCTAGGGCAATATAAAAGTCATTGTAACGCTCGTATTTATTTCCGTATTCACATGAAAACTTCTCTACAGTAACGTTTAATTCATTTGAATAATGAGATCCAAAATCGAAATGTTGTACAACCATACTTTAGGCGTGCTACAGTATATATCTGAAACAATATTTGATTGTTTCATCGGATTTCGTATTCATTACTCAACTTTTAATTAAGTTTAATCCAGAATTTTGAGGTTCGCTCGTCCAATTTCACACTTGAATGAATTTGTTTTAGGAACGTAAAGATGTATTTTGTCGTAAATACTTATTCTTGAGGAGCTAAGGTCGACTTTGTGGCTGTTGCCATTTGAGGTGTTTGCGACTCAACGATTCCGAGGATTATTTGGGATATATTGATATTTTTTGTATCTTCTTTTCCTCTATATATTTCGTTATTACGTTGTGCTATATTATATTTTGCTGTCATTATATTACCATTCTCAAAGAAATTTATTACAAATTTTCATTACAAAATGAATTGTTTCATAATAAAGTTTTCTTGTAATTTCCAAGAATCAGCGTTTTTATTAAAAAATTGTAAATATCCATTTGTTTAATTTGGCTTAACGGTTTTAAATTAAACAACATACCTTAGTTAACGCCCAGGCTTAAAGTTTATAATACCTTGAGTTTTCTCCGAGTCAAAAGAATAGCTCTTTGTGTAGGTAAAAGTTATTAGGCAAAAACCAGAAACCGAATTTTAAACTTGAAGTTTCAGACGATGGAAGTTTTTGCTTAACGATTGTTGTATTGCTTTCGCATAACTTAATTAATTTAAGTCTCTGCGCTGTATTTCCCGGAATATTTTTATTAGTAAGTTATATTGAGCGTTGTTAATGACATGACGAAGGTTCTGCTTTCCCATTATACCCGAATTAGTAACCACATGTCTGCTGTCCGTATTAAAAAAAGAAAAACGTATACGCCTAAAGAATATGATCTATAATATTTAACTGTCTGTTCTTAGGTATTAAAATAACAATGCGTAGCAAAATTTTTAGCTACTTACTCTACTATTTTAATAAAACTGACAAACGAACTTACCGTCCACTTGATGGTAGGTGGCTACTCTAGTCCTTAGACACCTGCAGCCAACTTTAAACAAAGAAGGCCATAGATGCACTATCTTATGTTCTCTTGTGGGAGGGAGAACTCTTCGACTCTTTACACGAGTGTTACAAAAGACGACGAATGTCGTGGAATCCGACAGGTGGTGAAAGAACTATTTCAAAAACTGCCGGACCAATAATACTCGGATGAGGGAGTAACGCGTTGACGGCGACTCGTTATTGTTAAAGCTAGAAGAAAAATATAAAAAAAAACAAGAATGCGAATAGCAAATCATATCAACGTTGTCACGTGACATTCACGTGATTTTATTCACTTCTATAGTTTTTATTAGTTTTCATAGTTATTATTAGCGTTAACGATTATATAATGTCAACTTGGTTAGCTCCGGTGCATTGCCTTCGCGAAACCGTCTGCTAAGTGATAAATCGGCATATTATACTCCTAATTTTTGAGAGGCGTACGTTCATGGGTTTAAGATAATGGCGATGACGATGAAAAACAAGTGTTAATGTGCTTGAGTGCCTAAAACATTACCTTATCTTTGACATTGCGTAATGGAAAATCGAATCTAACAAGTTTCTTTTGTTTTCAGAAAACCCCGATGAGAGTATCGTCCGGATGCACTGATTCCAGTCGCGCACGGATGACGTGAGCTATAACACCGGGAGCGCATCACGCCGCCGTGATGAGCACAACCCGCCATTATGCGTCGGCGGCCATTTTAAACCGGAAACGGAAGCGTTTGTCGGCACGAGATGGCCGTCAATCGCGGCTTCCGCGCTACCAGCCTAACAGCGCATGCGCGCGATCCCGCTCCGCGACACTATGAAATGTGGAAACACGGCAAGTGGCGACAAAAAGCACCACCGCCAAGGACAAACGCAGCCGTCAGAGTACCCAGATAGAAACTTT
This sequence comes from Parnassius mnemosyne, assembly GCA_963668995.1. Classification (NCBI taxonomy): domain Eukaryota; kingdom Metazoa; phylum Arthropoda; class Insecta; order Lepidoptera; family Papilionidae; genus Parnassius; species Parnassius mnemosyne. Next base: position 38,032,033 of record CAVLGL010000159.1, read on the forward strand.
GTACAGTGATCTTATAGAGGCCTAAGTGTTGCTGTGTAGTGTATATATTATAGTGGTGTGTTGCTAAGCATGGCGGGTGATGGTCGCGGCGCACGCACTCCACTGTTGGAGTGCGGTGGCTACGCGCAAGTGCACGCGTACAAGACGCCGGCACCGCGCTGCTGCTTCTGGCTGGCGAGCCATATAAACGTAAGGAAGTGCGTCGCCGGCGTCATGCTGCTCTCCGTCCTCACCATATTCTTCTATACGTATTACGTCACGGTGCCGCTAACGAGGTAAGTTATATGCCCTTTTATGTATTACTGTATATATTTTAGTATACTATTTAATTATGTGAAAGAAGTATAACAGCAATTGTGTGATCCTTATAAAAAGTCTAATGTATTACGGACGTCCCACGTACCTCACAAAATCTTATACTTTTTTTCAATCAAGCAATGTCAAATATAATCTTAATGTTGTATCAACAATAATATCAGTCAAAGTATTATCTGCGGGCATCAAATTATGAAGCTCTGTCGACATAGGATCGAACGTCTGTTCATGTGCTCTATCTTTTTCCTATGAAATTCTGGTCTTTTGAATCAGAAGATATCAAAGTCATCCCATAAAAAAAAAACTGCTACACTAATTAAATTCTAAAAAAGCCATTGGATGTAGATTAGAGAAACTCACACGTTTGCCGACTGTTTTATGATATCTGGTTAACGTAATCCATCTGGTTCATCATTATAAACTATCAATATCCTCAGGAGTTTTATAGAAGCAAAGGTTACAAACGAATACACAGGTCAACTGATGGTAAGTGGGTGATGGGGTCTGTTGACAGCTTCATTTTTATCGTTGATTAAGAATCAAAATGTCGAGACGTTGTCACCCCTGAGAACTAAGGTAGAATGCCTCTTTACTAGTTAAACGCGTCTCTGATTCTCTCGCCTCACCACAAGAAACAGCACTATCATGCTACTATTTCACCCAGGTATTCTATGCGGATGCCTTCCCAAGCAGAGTCCACACATTCGTGTTGTGCCATAATATGCACCAGCGTGCCTACACCATGTGCAAAACAGGTTAAATGGATTTTTAGAAACGTCTTTGTCGTTTTATTTGTTTTGTCTTACTTTGCTGTGATCAACATCCTCAACGTTCTTCTGTTGCGCTTCGTAATTGCCGAAATGATACTAGAACGTGTTTAAAATACTAAATGCTTTGAAAGCCATGTAGTGTTATTTTGAGATAAAATGTTGTCGTATAGCCATTTCGAGCCCCTAATAGAATATTAATTTAAAAAAAATGGTAAAATATAAGTATCAACTACCATTTAACACATAGGTAACTAAAATGAAGAATAATTTCGAATTGATAAACAATATAGTAGCATTTTGAGATGATATTATTTTGCGTAAGAGAAATCACAACAGAGTATTAAGTTAAACATAATACTATATTGATTATTTTTGTCCCTGTGAAACAATTTACGATGGTGTAACTCGAAATGATACAAACGCAGTAGTTTTAACCTGGAAGTGAAAATTGACTTATAGTGCGACGGTAATACTAGTTCATTCAATGACTGATCGTAACTTTAAAAATAGCTTTTTGTTATTATAATATTGGAAGTTATTTGAGATAAAAAGACGTTTGTTTTGCTGTTGGTATAAATAACATAATACTGCCGAGAAACTGAGGTCATGCAATTTCGGTCGGCGCGAATCACAACGATTTCCAAGCAGATTTTGTTCGAACGGAAATGTTTTAAATTGGTGCTATTTCATGATAATAATAATAATAACTACCTATGATGTTTAAAGATGCAAATGTTTGAAGGTGTTCCGCAGGACTTTCTTAAGTTAAGTTGATGACGGTCATGAAAAAACACTGTAGTATGTAGGTGTGGTGGAACTATCAACCACAATATCGCTACACGAGAAAAGGGGGAACAAAGGAATATTTAGAAAGTAAAGTTCAAGGCGGTAAATAAAATGATATCCATTTTTATTACGAATATTCACGTAAGTACACTTGAGGAAGATATAATAAATTATATCTAAATGAAAATTGGAAAATCTAAAAGTGCACGCCTCATGAGCGTTTTTTTTAAATCAAAATGTCATTTAATTTTGATGAAAATTATAAACATCTTTTAAACGTCTATGAGTCTGATAACAACAAGCAATGGGGATCATCCTGAGGATAAATGGCAACTTATTCAGAAATATTTATTTCATTTCGTTGCGTATATTTTTCTGTAACTTCACGTTTCAGAAAATTATAATGAAGTATTCTGAAACGTGAAGAAGACAAACAAGTGCACTCACTGACAGCCGCACTAATACATCATTTTAACTACATTTATTGTAAATACTAAACAAATGAATAAAAAAATACTCTGACTTTACAATTTAATGTATCTAGTTTTCAATACATTTTACCCTTTTTTATTGATTTAGTATCTAAATTTAGTGATACTAACAATTTTATATTGCAAAATCGTCACATAGCGGTATGTCGAGAGTATAGCACTCCCACATGCTCGCGCGTTGTGAGGCGTGCAAAACAAACGAAGTAGTAACTCCCGACAAAATTGACGTTGAAATGAATACCTGTTATATAGCGTCTAAGTTATTTTTGTGTAACATTTAGATGGAAACATTTCGCCTAGTGGAATAATTTTAGGCGTTTCGTACATTTCAATTATAGAGCAAACGGACTGTTTAAAAAGGCGGCAATATAAATAAATTAAGGGCTCAATTACATTTATTACACATATACTGTTTAATAAATGTGCCTTCCTTGTTTAAAGTTGATTGCAGGTGTCCATGGACTGCAGGAGTCACTTACCTTCAAGTAGACTGTAAGTTTGTTTGTCACTTCCGTTTTATTAAAAATTAAGAAAACGTTATAAAGACCGATCGCCCTTGAGTTTGCTTGTTTCGCAAAGGAACTAGAAATAACCTTGTTTTGAGCAGTTCTCAAAATTTTATAGCTAAAAAAAATTTCATTGCCCCCTTTCTCACGAAGCTAATTTGTTATGCAATATTAAAATTGTTTCCATATTTATTAATTCACCATAATTCATTACAGCCTATCTCTTAAAGTCCACTGATTTACATAGCTCTCCCCCATAGATTTCCATAGAGGGTATATATTTGCCATATATTTGTACATTTTTATAATACTTGTCACTGTTTATTATTTTGAATTGTTATCAGGCAGATGCCTTTCTCCTTCTTCTGTTTCATTTCACTGTAGCCTCCATGGATGGATTCTCTTTCGCCGCCATTATACGACTATTTGTTGCATATGTATTATCTGTATCTTTTATTCATTTACTAACTGTACCCGCGACTTTGTTTACATAAAAAAAAATTTCGTCGCTCACTCATCTATACGTAATACGTAAACCATCAGACGTAGATATCTAAAATTTGGAAAGTAGGTGCCTTTTATGACGCAGGCATCCACTAAAAAAGGATTTTTTAAAAATTTTAAGTACGAGTAGGGCGAATTTGTAGAGTCAAAGAGTTCCTCAAGCGTACAGATGTAACAAAAAATTATTCATTGAAAAAGGAGGATGAATGTACGGGAGTACGAAGAGGCAATTTGTAAGAGTGGTTTTCACTATTCAAAAAGCCTTAGTCTAACTTAAAATCTGCGATCATCGTCCAAAACCTCAGTCCCCTTCGTGACCATGGGTGCTGTAAAGCATTCGAAACGTCGGGAATTAAAAAATTAAAATTAAACGTGATAAAATCCGTAAAATTATTTTCTTTTAATGGGTCTCTCAAGTTTACAGAGTTTTTTTTTATTATAGGATAAGGTGACAAACGAACACACAGTCCACTTGATGGTAAGTGGTTGCTGCCTCCCTCCTATCATCGATTCCATTCCATCAACACCTATCATCGATTACGAATCAAAATGCAGATACGTTGTCACCCGTGAGGACTAAGATGGAATGCCTCGTTTCCAGTAAAAAGGGTCTCCGTTTCTCACTAACTCACCATACGAAACACATCAGCGAAAACTGCTATTTTATGCTGGTACTCTGTGAGAGCGTGGTCCTTCCCCGGTCGAGCCGACCCATTCGTTTTACAACGATACTACTAATATAACTGCAGCATGGCTCTACCACGTAAAGATTTGAGATAATCGCCTCTTTTGACGTCTGTGGACGCACCTTTCGGACATATAAAGTTTTGTGTAAACGAGATGGTTTCACCTCCATCTACCGGAATCCTTTTATTTTATCGAAAGATCATTTTGGCATTTCCCAGAATTTTCTCTAACGACGCCCACGGGTCGTAATGTGGTGATGAACTTTTTACGCTGTAAAGTTTTCTGTTGTTCTTGTTGTTTCTCTAGAGCGTGGTCCTTCGCCGGTCGAGCCGAGCCATTGGGCTTAAGAACATACCTAACATATTATGGCTGTACCACGTACAATTACTATTTAATATTCTCGCACTGTGTCTTGTAACGTCGCAGCAGTGAGGTACAAGGTACGGTGCAGGAGTGTACAAGCTGGATTGTGAATGTGGTCTCTCTTATATAGGACAAACTAAAAGATCCATAAAACCCGCGTTAAAGAACACATAGCTGATGTGAAGAATAGACGCTCCGGGAAGTCTGCAGTCTGTGAACACGTACAGGATCGCCCCCGTCACTACATTAGATTTGATAGACCACAAATCCTCGCTAAAGAACACCGATTCCTTCCAAGGATGATTCGCGAGGCTATTAAAATCAAAAAACATCCTAATTTCAATAGAGAAGATGGCTGGGTGCTACCATCTGCTTGGGATCCCATAATTAATAAAATTAAATCCCAACCCCCAAGCATACAACTGCAAGACTTCATGATACTGTAAGTTCATACTGCGTAGATCGGAACAAAAATTAATAATTTTTAATCTGGAGGTAGCCGTGGTTAACTATGACATTGGGACGTCATACACCTCAGTCCCCCCCGTGACCATGGGTGCTGTAAAGTGCTTGAAACGTCGGGAAAGTAAAATAAGTTAATATACGCGATAAAATCCGTAAAATTAGTTTTATTTAAAAAATAGGGCTCTCCTTTTCCTTCCTCAATTCGTAAAATGTATTATATGGGGGATATTTGCCATAGTTACTATGCTTGAAAACAGCAGTTTTTATTTATTTTTAGTCGTTATTAGGAAGACGCTGCTATAGCTGAACAGTTATTTTGGAAGGTTTAATGTTTTTAGATTAGAATCTTTAAAAAATAGCTTATGGGATAAAAACAAAATAAAGGAACATGCCATTGATAGATATAAATAGTATGGTAAACTAATATTTGCGTAAAATAAGCCTTTGTTGGCTCCAAGTGTTGTATGGGCAGCAGTAGCCACTTACCATCAGGTGAACTGTTAGTACGCTTGCCACTTCAATTTTGTGTAGCGAGTAATAATGCGAAACCTATTTTAGGTCAGTGACAAAACTGCACATTTTAATAAATGTCGTAAATATACTCCAATATAATTAATAACCGTAGCTGAAATATATGTTATTCACATAAAGCCTAATTTACTTGCTGACTATCGGGAGTAAACACGTCGGCATTGAAAACTCATCATTACAGCCCTTCACAAGTCCACTGCTGAACATAGGCCTCCCCCAAAGAATGCCACAAATCACGGTCCTGAGCCACCTGCATCCATCGACTTCCTGCATATCTTACCAGGTCGTCACTCCATCTAGTGGGGGGACGCCCTACACTTCGCCTGCCGGTACGAGGCTGCCACTCGAGAACCTTTCTTCCCCATCGGTTGTCGGTTCTTCGAGCTATATGGCCGGCCCATTGCCACTTCAGCTTACTAATCCGTTGGGCTATGTCGGTCACTCTAGTTCTACTGCGGATATCCTCATTTCTGAGTTTATCACATTGAAAACTAATAATATATAATTATCGCTTTTGGTCAGTTCACATAGTTACTGCATTGAGATTAGTGGGGACATTGTTAACTGAATTACGCATAAAACAACACGCTATTTAGGGAACTTTAACATTGATTCAATGCACTTCATGCGACATAATTAATGTACCAAAACCTTGCATAAATGAAGTGCTTACGGTGGTAAATAGTTCGCTGCTAACTCTGATATAAATACTGATTTACCGCATAGATATTAATGTCTTAATAGAGAGCGGCAAATGTTTCGAATTCCTCTCCACTCAGAGTTTGGAAATTATTTGGCTTGTTCGATATGTTTAAACAGGGGTATAAATTTTATATAAACGCCAAAATGTGTGATGTTTTTGTAGACATTTGAATAACAGAGTAGCTATATAAAGTATGTACCTAAATATATAATTTATTCGATGGCGATGCTATTGATCATTAGCGAAATCACACCAGTATATATTTGATAATTTAAGGCTTTAACTAGCCTGAATGACCTTGACGAAACGGCGATCGCAGAGATTTTAGCCGATGTCAACACCGCCTAGCAACTACGTTCTGTATTACTTATAAAAGTGCAAAGATTAATAGACTGCAGAGATGACAATTATATAAGTGACATACTGCCTGTTATGCTTGCGCATCACTGAGAATTATGTCGCGGTTACGCATCTTCAATTACATTGCACGGTGTGGTGCTGTAGCTTTGTCCGGTAGGCATCACGAGCTATCAAGTGTTCAAGTTTCAAGTACGTAAGAATTTTTATTATATATATTAAATCGTATTTATTTGTGTCATATTAAAAATATGTAAATTTTCCCGAGTTTGAACCCAGCACGAATGAAATTTATAATTGCAATTTTCGTCAACACGCATTGGGGAAGCATGGCGGGCATTTCCTTGCCCTAAAACCCTCTCAGAAATAAAAAAAGAGTCCTGTGCCCAGTACAGGGACTTGTATAGCCTATTACTTTACTTTTTAGCAATATTTATATTCGTTTCAGATATAGAAGGGTACCTTATGCTGACAAAAATATCATGTGGAGGCGACAAAAACGTAAAACATCTTTGTACCTAGATAAAACGTTCGGAAGATTGTCAGTCATGTCATACGCCACATTTTCTATAGAGCGTAGAACATTGCAGATAGGGCAAAATAAAAAATAATCCAATATACTCGTATTATGGGAACTATTTATTAATAATATATACATTTATAGGTATTTATAATAAAAATAATGAACAAGCTGCAAGGTTCAACTAATAATGTTTTTTGTAAACACAATCGTAAAATTCCTGTTTTAATTTTTACCAATGGTTAATTGATGAAACGTAGTCAAGATCACTTCATATAAAATATATTTAATTAAAATTGACACGTGACCTATTTGGCCTTCTACTTACAACTCGGCGGAAATTTGAAAAGAACATTTTGTCTTTTCACACAAGTATTGTTTACAACTGGCGTGGTTTCGAAAAGCGTGATTAAGTGTCAGCGGTATATAATCAATTAAATACTGAACTTTATTGAAATTTATTTATTTATTTATTTTTGTTATATCTTCTTAAAAACTGACGCCATCTCACTATTTTATTATTTGTTTTTTTTTTGTACGCATAAGGATAAATTAGACTAAGTTAGATTAACTTGGATAAGTTTAAATTTTTTTTAATTTTATCACAAAATTTCCGCAATAAATTATTACCTTTTCTACAGTGATTCTCTCTTCTTAGTTTCGGCGTGACTGTAGGATGTTATAGTGAGTCACCGTCAGTTACTAAGCGGCCATAAATCATTATATGTATGTATAGACATACATATATTCATTTTATGATTTTAATATTTGTTTTTTGAATTTTGATTGATATTTTGAAACCTGGTAAAATTACTTTTTTCCATACTAATTGATGGGCCTGAGTATAATGCCAGTTATGCTCTTTGGCCGAAGTTATTTTTTATTTTATGCTCAATTGCAGACAAAACAATATTGATTGCACATTTCTAAAACAAAATTTTACCTCTTCTCCTTCTAATAATAGCTCCTGCACCTAACACGGCGTAATAGTTATTATTATCTATAAGACCATTTGGGAAAACAGTTTTTGTTAACAGTTATGAGTGTAACATTTTATCAGCTGCATTGTTTATAGTGCCTTGAGCAACACTTTGCCGGTATCTGTACAGAAAATGATGCTGGCTTTGCAAATACGGATGGCCGCTACCATTGAATATAATTCCCGCTATGTTACACTTATTTACATAGAAACTTTAATTATCATTTGCATAAAATTCTAAATAGCACTTTTTACACAAGAAAGTAAACTTTTAGATCAGTCCATTTTGTTTTTCACTAATTAAGTAAAAAGTAAAACAAACCAATAGGGCCGGGAATTAAAATTTCTTGCAATTTTTTATAGAAAAGCATGACCTTATCATAATATAAAAGTCAATCATTTAGCCATGTGATAAAACTTTTAAGTGTGCCAGTTAAACATTAATGATGATATTCGGGTCATTATACTGGAAATAGTCTTTTAAATATTTTGTAGTACAATTGATAATCTTCAGTATGATTGACCGTGTATATGACTTTTATAAGTCTATGTTACTTTTGATGAAAATTATTATTGCAGATAAAAGCCCTTTCACATTTATTTTAGTCTCGAATTAAATTAATCAAAATGAAAATAATAACAATAGCTTTTTATAGCTGATCTTTAAATGTAAAACACTGACTTGAAGTTATATAATTATTGGCATTTTTTTAATTTATTGAACTTTTTTAAGATTTTGTTAAAACTTAAAAAAGTTCAATAAATCTACTGGTAAAAAAAACAATATATATATATATATATATATATATATATATATATATATATATTATAGTATGTAATTCTTGGTATAAAGCTAAGACGTGATACTAACTGTAAACAATAGAATAACAAAATAATGAAAACATTTACATTTACATACAAAACATTTACAAAAATACTTGCTTTATAACCTTATAAATATTATTTGACCGTAATAAAATAAAACAAGGTAGTCTTGGGCATGAAAGTAAAAATAAATATTTTCGATTATTTTTGCAATATCTAACAGCCGGATCAGCGGGCGATTCTGATCCATCTAAAGATGCTAAATTTTAGCAAGCACTGTCAAATTCAATAGGAGTGACAGAAAAACGGTTCTTGATATAGAAAGGTAAATAAATAATTTAACCTATAAAGTAAAATCACTTTATTACAAATCAAAATAGCCCAATAGCTTTATTAACATGAAACATAATTGTACGAGTGCTAACAATACTTAACATTATTTTACTGAAATCTCAGAAAGTTTTTTTAATAGAATAAGGGTGGCAAACGAGCACACAGTCCACCTGATGGTAAGCGGTTGCTACGGCCCATACACATCTACATCTATCCTCGATTACGTATCAAAATGTAGATGCGTTGTCACCCGTGAGGACTAAGATGTAATTCCTCGTTTCCAGTAAAAAGGTCCTCCGGTTATCTACACTCACCATACGAAACACAGCAGGGTTAAACTGCTATTTTACATGTTATTCCGTGAGAGCGTGGCCCTTCCCCGGTCGAGCCGACCCATTCGTGCTACAACTATACCTAATAAATATAGCTGTAGCATGGCTCTACAACGTAAAAAAAATTGACGTTGAAAATTTATGTATTTTTAGAAGCAACTTTGCAATTATTTTCTATTGAGTTAATTTTTGTGGAATCGTGTTTTGCAAACCGCCACCTGAAATACGTACAATTTTTTTTCGATAATGACGTGAAATTACAAAACCATCCCCATGCATTTCAATGTGGCTATATTCAGCCTCTTAATATGAACATTGCCGTGTAGTGGCGGTCAAGAATATCCACTACCCCATATCCTCCCGTGGGTGTCGTAAAAGGCGACAAAGGGAAACAGGCAGGAGATGGGCAGCAGCATCTTCCTGATAATAGCCAAATTACAATAAAAAAACTGCGGTTGCCTACCCGCTCGCCAAGCGTGGCAACTATGGCAAATACCCCCCAATGAATAAAGCAACAAACAGACGGCCCCCAGTCCCCGGCGGCCCCGCTATTCCTGGCTACGGTGGCGACCATGGTAACGGCGGGGCAGGGGGTGCTAAGAATCTCCGGTGGAGGTTCGGTTGCCACCTTAGACGACTCGACCTGGCAACGTACAACGCACGCACCCTGAGGACTGACGAGAAGATCGTGGAGCTGGAAGAAGAGATAGACAAGTTGCGCTGGCATATTATAGGATTATCCGAAGTCCGAAGAGAGGGGGAGGACACGGTAATCCTCGAATCCGGCAACTTGCTCTATCACCGGGAGGGCGACCATCTGTCCCAAGGAGGTGTCGGATTTATCGTCCACAAGTCTCTCGTTAACAACGTTGTAAAGATCGGGAGTGTGTCGACGAGGGTTGCGTACCTTATACTCAGAATCACCAAACGGTATTCGCTGAAGGTCATACAGGTTTACGCACCAACCTCGGCACACCCCGATGAGGAGGTGGAGGAAATGTATGAGGATATCTCTAGAGCCATGCATTCCTCCAAAACCCAATATACGGTGTTAATGGGAGACTTCAATGCAAAACTAGGCACAAGAGAGAACGGTGAGCTGAAAGTGGGGAAATTCGGAATAGGGCAACGGAACCCAAGGGGCCAGCAGCTGGCCGACTTCATGGAGAAAGAGGGACTCTTTATGATGAACTCTTTCTTCCAGAAGCGGCCCCACAGGAAGTGGACCTGGTCGAGCCCCAACGGTTCCACAAAAAATGAGATTGACTTCATTATGACGACCAGACGACAACTGTTCAGTGATGTCTCCGTGATCGCGAGGGTGAAAACTGGTAGCGATCACCGAATGTTTAGAGGCACACTGAACCTAAACGTTAAGTTGGAGAGGTCTCGTCTAATGAAGTCAACGCTCCGTCCCCCTCGTACTCTGTTCCAAAGTCCCGAAACCTTTCAGCTCGAGTTACAAAACCGTTTTCAGTGCCTGGAAGACTGCAATGAAGTGGACGATATGAATGACAAGCTCGTGGAAACTGTCCATGCGGTCGGAGCTAAGTTCTGCAAGACCCGCCGCAGAAGAACACAAAAACTCTCCGATCACACTCTTAATCTCATGGCTGTTAGACGGGAGATGAAGCTACATACTTCAACAGACTTGACAGCATACAGGCATCTGAACAGACAGATCTCCAAATGCATGCGGCGGGACTTACGCAACTTCAATACAGCTCGTATTGAAGAAGCGATCGAGCGGAACCAAGGCTCCAAAGTCTTTGCCAGAAATCTGTCTGCCAGAAAGAGCCAACTGTCAAAGCTGAAGACAGAATGTGGCAGCATCGTTTCCGGGACACCTGAGATTTTGAGTGAGATTGAGAGGTTCTATGGGCAGCTGTACACATCATCGTTGGAGCCACACGCAAGTGTGAGTAACGATCCAAGAGCGAGTCTCATCCGACACTATTCCGAAGATATCCCGGATGTCAGTCTGAGCGAGATTAGAATGGCTCTCCAGCACCTTAAAAACGGTAAGGCCCCAGGCGAGGATGGAATTACAGCGGAGCTTCTGAAAGCGGGTGGAAGACCGGTACTTGAAGTCCTTCAGAAGCTCTTTAATTCCGTCCTCCATGGTGGCATTACACCGGAGGCGTGGAGCAGAAGTGCGGTGGTCTTGTTTTTCAAGAAAGGCGACAACGCTCTCTTGAAGAACTACAGACCGATTTCCCTTCTGAGCCGCGTCTACGTGCTGTTTTCGAGAGTCATTACGAATCGTCTCGCGCGCAGACTTGACGACTTCCAGCCTCCCGAACAAGCCGGTTTCCGAAAGGGCTTTAGCACCATAGACCACATACATACCCTTCGGCAAATTGTACGGAAGTCCAAAGAGTACAATTTGCCACTATGTCTGGCGTATGTGGACTATGAGAAAGCCTTTGATTCCGTCGAAATTTGGGCGGTGCTGCAGTCCCTTCAGCGGTGCCAAGTTGACTGTCGGTATATCGAAGTGTTGAAGTGCTTGTACAGTAGGGCTACGATGGCTATCCGAGTACAGAACCAGAGTACGAAACCTATCCAATTGCAGAGAGGTGTAAGACAGGGTGACGTCATATCCCCGAAACTCTTCACCGCTGCATTGGAAGACGTTTTCAAGCTTCTGGACTGGAAAGGATACGGTATCAACATCAATGGCGAGTACATCACTCACCTTCGATTTGCCGACGATATAGTTCTTATGGCAGAATCGCTGGAGGACCTAAGCACTATGCTCAATGACCTCAATAGTGTTTCCCAACGGATAGGTCTTAAGATGAACATGGACAAAACAAAGATCATGTTTAATGTCCATGTCACACCTATGCCGGTAGTTGTTGGGAGCACTAAGCTCGAAGTTGTTGACGAGTATGTTTACCTGGGACAAATAGTCCGACTAGGTAAGTCCAACTTCGACCGAGAGGTCAATCGACGGATTCAACTCGGCTGGGCAGCGTTCGGGAAGCTACGACACATCTTCTCGTCAGACATACCTCAAAACCTTAAAACGAAATTGTACAACCAGTGCGTGTTGCCAGTGATGACTTACGGAACTGAGACGTGGTCCTTCACTGCTGGCCGGATGAGGAAGCTCAAGGTCGCTCAGCGAGCTATGGAGAGGGCTATGCTCGGAGTTTCTCTGCGTGATAAACTTAGGAATGAGGATATCCGCAGTAGAACCAGAGTAACCGACATAGCCCAACGGATTAGTAAGCTGAAGTGGTAGTGGGCCGGCCATATAGCTCGAAGAACCGACAACCGATGGGGAAGAAAGGTTCTCGAGTGGCAGCCTCGTACCGGTAGGCGAAGTGTAGGGCGTCCCCCCACGAGATGGAGTGACGACCTGGTAAGACATGCAGGAAGTCGATGGATGCAGGTGGCTCAGGACCGTGCTTTGTGGCATTCTTTGGGGGAGGCCTATGTTCAGCAGTGGACTTGTGAAGGGCTGTAATGATGATGAAATGATGATATGAACATACCTCGGATTTCAGAGATAATGGAAGATATTATATTATTACTGTTCCGTGTGAGGTAACCTTTATACTTATATACATATTCTCATCATATTTTTATGGTTGGTTAGAAAAATTATATCTAAATGCAAACTTTCACAGGGTAAAATTTTTTTTTACTATTTTTACCCAGCAAGTAGTAAAGCAACTACAATCCCATCGGTAAGTGGTTATGTAGTCTAAGATGGTGAATTGCACTGACTTAACAAAAACCTATTCACTCTTGCCTAATAGTACTAGGTAAGTAATATTTGCGACCTATTTGTGTGTGTGTGTGTGTGTGTGTGTGTGCGTGCTTGCTTGCGTGCGTGGGCGTGTGTGTGTGTGTGTATTCGTGTGTGCGCGTGCGTGCTTGCGTGCGTGTGCGTGTGTGTGTGTGTGTGTATGTGTGAAGAAAAGCGTATGAGAATACGTGAAGAGGAATAAAGGTCGAGTACTAATTCGCTTACCTGTACGAGGTTGCCACTCGAGGACCTTTCTTCCTATTTTTTATATATTTTCCAAGTTATATAGCTAGCCCATTGCCATTTCACTGTAATATTCCGTTGAGCTATGTCAGTTACTCTGGTTCTAATGCGAATTCCTTCATTTCTAACTTTATCACGTAGAGAAACCCCTCTCCAATTAAAAATTTTTACATTTTTTAGATAATAGTTTGTCTAACAAAAAAAAACATAAATCCAAGAATGTCTTTATATAGTTATTTATACTTAGGTAAGCACCATTCTTTTATTGTTTTAAATTGTTTGATTTAATTTGATAACAGTGTACCTAAATGTAAGTATCTGTATCTTTATTTCTCTCTCCAATAATTTATAAAGTCATACTTATAAAAACAGCGTTTTATTGTAATACATAATTATAAAATTCATTATCAACTAATTAATAAAAATATGCAACAATAAAATTACATAGGTATTAAAAACTATCGCAATCTAAGTAACGAGAGCATGTTCGTCGTTCCACATCTAAATTATATAAAAATGCATTTTTCAATTTCACTAATCAACGTCGCCGCAAAAATTTCTTCTTCTTTGGGCACTTTAAAAATTCATTTATTTAGAAAATAATATTTACAGTTACCAGTGTAAAGATATTAACTAAATTAAGTATTTCTAGTCATAAAAATATTTATAATTGAGTATAAACTTTTAAAAAACTAATATATATTTGAACGAAGTCGCTCGAACACCGACGTGCGGTCCACCCTCGACGATGTCCGAAAACGGACTGTGACAGAGCTTACATGGCGACGGAGCATGCGCGCTCGCGTAAATATATTCAATTTCAGGGAAAAATGATATATTCTCTTATAAAACGGGTAATAAAAATAAAACTCTCAATTAAAAATATTAATATTTTTAAGACCTTTTTTTTAGTGTAAGAACTATTTAAAAAGCTTGTGCCGTTTTGGAGCAATTTTGCAAAATATGACAAAGATAGGTACTCTTTGGGGATTTTTTTTCTAATAAGGGGTTGACAAAAATACAATTTTGTTAAATTAAAAACATTTACCAAATCTTCCTCTGTTACCCTGTATTTTTTCTTTGTGGATTAAATGAACAGTTATTGAGATTTTTTTACTTAAATATCCTAGATTTAGGCATTTCAACCACTGTTAAGGCCTTAAGTAGCTTGATCTATGACTTTCCCTTTTTCTTGCCAGCTACTTTATGTAGGTTTGCAGTTCATTTTATCGGTAGGTAGGTTATTGTACTAATAGTTACCACTTCAGTTTTCAAACGCTGTTCTTTATGTTGTGACATATTGGTGATTTACTTTTTTCAGCAATTATTTTAATATCTTTAATATTGCTTATAATTATAATGTTGGGATGGCCCAAATGTTTAGTTTATTTTCGCGCAGATTAACAACAATAACGTAACGATTTGCGCAATATGGCTTTACCAAATCCACTGGATAAACTAGGATATCAGATTGTCTTGTGGCGCTTTGTAATAAAAACGAAACAAATAATAACATAATATGTTTTATTAATAAAATTTGTCCGTGAAAATCTAATTTACGTAAAATAATGAAAACATTAATTATTTCTTGCTAATTAAAGTTTTTAATCCATTCCGAAATACATAAACAGATTAATATGCTGCAACAGATTGTGCACAACGTTAGTTAGCACAACAAATCCCGTTCATCATATATGTAAATTGCTTAATTACAAATGTTCGTACAAATAAGTTGCGAGATACAAGCGTGCGTCATAATTCCTTTGTTATATTTAAATCAGACCGTGTAGTGGTGGCATAATATCCACTACCCCTCGTCCCGTGTATTTCTTAAGAAGCGAGAACGGGAAACAAGACAGGAGATGGGCAGCAGCGTTTTCCTAATAACAATTATTTTTGGTTAAAAAACTGCGGTTGCGAACCCGCCTGCCAAGAGACGCAACACGCAACTATAAAAACAGTATTTTATTTAAAAAAAAAAAACGCTTAAAGTTCGCTCCCCGTAAAAGTGAAACCTTCAGAATACTAAACTTCGAGATAATGAGTCGAATGCGAATTATCACAAGTAGGATAATTGTAGGGTTTATTATAATGTTACCGAGTTAAAAAATTATTTCACATTAAATTCTAATGATTTATTTTATATGATATGATTTAGATAATTTAATATAAATATTATATTTCATTCTCTCGCAGGCTAAACCTTATAGATGTTATCTCTTTCATCATTACAGCCCTTCATAAGTCCACTGCTGAACATAGGCCACCCCCAAGGAATGCCACAAAGCATGGTCCCGAGCCACCTTCATCCATTGACTTCCTGCATGTCTTACTTGGTCGTCACTCCATCTATTTGGGGACGCCCTACACTTTGCCTGCCGGTACGAGGCTGCCACTCGAGAACCTTTCTTCCGCATCCGTTGTCGGTTCTTCGAGCTATATGGTCGGCCCATTGCCACTTCAGCAATTCTTTGAGCTATGTTGGTTATCTCTGGTTCTACTGCGGATATCCTCGTTTTTAAGTCTATCACGCAGAGAAATGCCGAGCATAGCCCTCTCCATAGCTCGCTGATGGTCTTTGAGCTTCCTCATACGGCCAGCAGTGAAGGACCACGTCTCGAATCCATAAGTCATCACTGGCAACACGCACTGGTTATACAATCTAGGTTTGAGGGTTTGAGGTACCTACGTCTGACGAGAAAATGTGTTGTAATCTCCCAAACGCTGTACAGCCGATTTGAATTCGTCGATTGACCTCTCGTTCGAAGTTGGGTTTACTTAGTCGGACTATTTTTCCCAGATAATCATATTCGTCAACAACTTCGACGTTAGTGCTCCCAACAACTACCGGAATAGATGTGACTTGGACGTTAAACATGATTTTTGTTTTGTCCATATGGATCTTAAGACGTATCCGTTGGGAGACACTATTGAGGTCATTGAACATAGTGCTTAGGTCCTCCAGCGATTCTGCCATAAGGACTATATCGTCGGCAAATCGAAGGTGAGTGATGTACTCGCCAATGATGTTAATACCGTATCCTTTCCAGTCCAGTAGCCTGCAAACGTCTTCCAATGGAGCGGTGTAGAGTTTCATTGATATAACGTCACCCTGACTTATACCTCTCTGCAGTTGGATAGGTTTCGTCCTCTGGTTGTGTACTCGGATAGCCATCGTAGCCTTACTGTACAAACACTTCAGCACTTCGATATACCGACAGTCCACTTGGCACCGCTGAAGGGAATGCAGCACTGCCCAAATTTCGGCGGAATCAAAGGCTTTATCATAGTCCATATAAGCGAGATAAAGTGGCAGATTGTACTCTTCGGTCTTCTGTACAATTGAGGTAGTTTCTTTTTGGTGACGCTTTTTCGAAAACAGGTGAACATTGGAAGTTAAAAATATTTACTGCAAAAGCTTTATTGTTGCCTCGAAATTGCATGTTCTCTAAAATACAGTCTGAAATTTAAAAACTAGCACGTGTATATATAACACTTATCTTCCTTTGTGCTACTCAAAAGGAATGCACGTAAGACTCCAATTTTCCGGATCCTTTCTCGCGCGCATCGAAACGTGTACTATAAACCATGAAGAGAGCTTCATAAGTAACGCTCAGTGAATCTACACATACCTTTTTTTCGAACACCGAAAGAGATTTATTGTGCATAAAATTAGCAATTAATATCGGAAATTGCCTTGCGAAAGAATTAAAAACGTTTAACATTGCGTCGAGCGTCCTCGTCGCCCTTTGTTTGGCAGCTTTTCACGGCTAAATTAGAACGAAGAGGCGAATATTTCATAGTAATTTATAACGTGATTTTATATAATTAGGGCGGATGTCGTGTAGCTATGGCGATAATATTTTATTTTATCGGCTTAAATTTTCACCGGGCCGATGAGCGGCGAGAGGGAGGAGTTTTGCCGACTTGCTCCAATTTATAGCGAAACTTGTGTTCTGACTAATTAATGGAAGTTGCTTCTGCTAAAGCATTTCTTGATTTGAACGACTATTGTTTTATAATCGTTTATGCTAAAATTCATTGCTCATTAGTCGTTAAAACAATTTCATGATGCTGTTTATCAAAGTCCCTTGCTCCTTCATTTGAAAGCGAGTATCATTAAATGATTACCATCATAATCTGAGGGTTTTAACAAGCGTCGAGTGTATTTATTATATCTGATTAAATCATACCGCAATTACTTCTATTAAAAGTTAATTTTACACGCTTTTGTTTCTATTAAAAGTTAATTTTACACTCAGACCACTGTTAATTCTCTGATGGGTATTCCTGCAGCAGGTAGCTAATAGAAGTCTTTTGGCCGAGTTATTCTTTACAGCTCGTCGTTAAAGTTTCCCGGTCGGATCGGACGGGGCTTTCATTAAAGCAAAAAGGCCACAAATCTTAACCGCGGCTCGGAACTTGCCTACCTACGGATAAATATTTCCACAAATTCCGCTTTTATTTATTATGACGCCATTGAGATAAACCTTAATGACGCTTTGATGTGGCCGTCTAAGTTAGAACACGAAGAGTCTTAATTTTGGCAGGTTTGATTGATTCTACTTAAATTATGCGGAACTCCGTTTCCTGGTAATTAATTTCTATGAATTTTTAATTAATATTAATCGGTATATTGAAAATGTTTGGAAGTATGAAAATATAATTAAGGGATCTATACCTAAAAGGTAAAACGGAGACCTATTAATGTAACTCTGCTGTATGTCTGCACGTAGACCCAATGTGTTACACCTAAAAGTTGGATTTTTGATGTAGAATGTTGACCCAAAAACGATATGATTAAATTATTTTTCAGGGATCCCTGCATGAAAAAAGAGCCTTAAAATAATTTCTTTTTCTTACTTCAGCATGTACGGTGTTATTGTCTAGAGCTCATTGAGTAGCGTACAATCCTTTTATATTTTCAAAGAAAAAATTTTTTTTTATAGTATAGGGTGACAAACGAGCACACAGTCCACCTGATGATGGTAAGTGGTTACTGTGAGCCATAGACATCTACATCTATCCTCAATAAAGACTCAAGATGCAGATGTGTTGTCACCCGTGAGGACTATGATGAAATGCCTCTATGCCAGTAAAAGGGGTATCCGGTTCTCTACACTCATCATACGAAACACAGCAGCGTTAAGTTGCTATTTTACGCTGGTTTTCTATGAGAGCGCGGTCCTTCCCCGGTCGAGCCGACCCATTCGTGCTACAACTATACTACTAATATAGCTGCAGCATGGCTCTACCACTTAAAAGAAAACTGACAAAGTTGTAAGTTTTAGACAGTTTTTGTTACGGAATCTCAAAAACTAAACTAGTAATAAAAAGTTAATAGGACAAAATATGTTCGGAACCATATAAGAGACATTTTATCATTGTTTTTCTCAGTGAAGAAGTTTATCACAAATAATTTTAGTGTGAATCATGATTATGGAGAAACAGGTATAAAATATGCGAAATTGTCGAGTTTGAAAAATTCTACTAAGGCGAATTAGATGTTAGAAACTATTTCTAATTTAGGTCGTTTGATGGCCGAAACACTAATTGTTATTGTATTAGGTATGGCTTATGCTTGACTGATATTTTTTTAATTTGCGACATAACCTGTTTCGTAGTGTATTAAGCTCTACCCCTGGATGCCGGAAACTAAACAAAAGGATTAGAGAATTGGTATATTACCTGCTTACCTATTTTTCAGCAGCGGATAATTAATTTGAAAATAATTATCATTTATAAATTTACGCATTTTGTTCCAACCGATCATTAAAGTACTCGCGGCATAATTTGCATGATGAGATTATAATTACAGTCTATAAACGTTCTACTGCTAGGCAGAAGATGCCTATATCTTCTCTTTTAGTAGTTCCTAAAGTTAATAATTATTCTGGTAAACGAAATAAACAATAAACAGTACCTAAAATTGTAAATTGCCTGCCATTTAATTTAAAAGAGAATGTGTCGCTCTGTAATTATAGGAAACGTTTAAAAATATTTCTTGAAATATCTATTAAATTAATTATAGATATTAATATACATGTATATTTTCAGAACATAGACATTTAGTATTAGGTTGCTTTGTGTGTAAATCTTTATAAATAATAAAAGATAAAAAATATACACCAATTATGTATATATTTCTTTTAATAGGATATGGGTGACAAACGAGCACACAGTCCACCTGATGGTAAGTGGTTGCTGTGGCCCATAGACATCTACATCTATCATGAACATCACTACATCGATTACGAATCAAAATGCAGATGCGTTGCCAACCATGAGGACTAAGATGGAGTGCCTCATTTCCAGTAAAAAGGGTCTCCGGTTCTCTACACTCACCATACGAAACACAACAGCTTTAAGCTTCTATTCTATCTGGTATCCTGTGAGTGTGATATATAGTACCTAATGTAAATGAGAGCAGTTTTTTTATTATAATTAATAGAATCAGGCGTTACTTTGTGGAAATCCATTATATAAAGCTTTTAAAAAAGTTACTTCGCAAACATCCGCTCTATAAAATAAAATAATGTGTCTTACCTAGTATAAAGAGCACCTCCCGCCCCCTCATTTGCGTGCACTATCCCCGTCACCACTAATCCCAGCACCACTACTCCCAACACCACTGACTGACGACAAACCGACACGTGTTTCGCCTCTACACGAGGCATCCTCAGGTGATGTAGACTCTACGGTGGCTTATCGTTAAGTGATCATCTTAACGAGGAGTACCTCGGACTTCTGTACAATTTGCCGAAGGGTATGTATATGGTCTATGGTGCTAAAGCCTTTTCGGAAACGGGCTTGTTCAAGAGGCTGGAAGTCGTCGAGTGTGCATGCGAGACGATTCCTAATGGCTCTCGAAAACAGCACGTAGACGCGGCAGAAGGGAAATCTGTCTGTAGTTCTTCAAGAGAGCGTTGTCGCCATTCTTGAAGAATAAGACTACCGCATTTCTGCTCCACGCCGCCGGAGTAGTGCCACCATGGAGGACGGAATTAAAGAGCTTCTGAAGGACTTCAAGTGCCGGTTTTCCACCCGCTTTCAGAAGCTCCGCTGTAATTCCATCCTCGCCTGGGGCCTTGCCTATTTTAAGGTGCTGGAGAGCCATTCTAATCTCGCTCAGACTGACGTCCGGAATATCATCGGAATAGTGTCGGATAAGATTTGCTCTTGGATCGTTACTCACACTTGCGTGTGGCTCCAATGATGATGTGTACAGCTGCCCATAGAACCTGTCAATCTCACTCAAAATCTTTTATGTCCCGGAACCGACGCTGCCACACTATGTCTTCAGCTTTGACAGTTGGCTCTTTCTGTCAGACATATTTCGAGCAATGACTTTGGAGCCCTGGTTTCGCTCGATCGCTTCTTCAATACAAGCAGTATTAAAATTGCGTAAGTCGCACCGTACGCATTTGGAGATCTGTCTGTTCAGTTGCCTGTATGCTGTCAAATCTACTGAAGACTGCACAGACACAGTACATCAGTTAGTCGTATCCTCTCTAAACGCAGCATTAAAATTGCAATCTGTCCTTGCTGCGTTAAAACAACGTCGGAACCTCTAATCGAAAATTATTCTTAATTATTGAGGTCTTCATGTTTAATAACATAAAAAACGGAAATGTAAACCACATTTGAAAGTCAAACAATAGAATGTCATAATTTTTTTGCGGAATTTAGGTATTTAAAAAAAGTTTTTACCACGAACCGTGGACCGTGTAGGTTTAAATTTAAATTTAAAGTGGCCACTTCATTTAAGCGGTAACTTTATATTTTAACCTTTATTTTTATGTTTATGTTTGTTTTATATACAAATAAAAAACTAAGTCTAATTTAGGGTTTATCAAAGTGTAAAAAAAAGTTATTTTTAAGCCTGTAACAGTGTACTCCTGGACATGAGCCTCTCTCATAGTAGGCATTATTTGCCATAATCGCCATGGCAAGTGGACTTCTAAAAGTCTGGCAGTTATGCCCCGTTTTTTTTTAACGCCCAATGCAAGGCTAACCTCTGGAAGCGGGGGAGGGAGGTGGTGAATGCTCATAGCATACCACGGCAGCCGGCTGCGTGGGTTAGGTGGGACTCACTTTGAAGAAGTGCCTACCCACTAAACACCACCTGTGGGACTGGCATTGGCCTGTATGACCTTTCTGCTGAATCGGAAGCGACCCCCTTTAGAGAAAAGTGGGCGCAGGTATAACATTGAATGTAATTGATTATTCCCCGTCGTCGGTCTGGATATTTATCTAGATCATAAGCCATTTCATATTGTCGCCTTTTAGGAATTACGGGTGTGGGTGTAGTTACCATATTACTAAGAAGGGTGTACTCTCTTGTTTGATGTATAATACAATGTTATAAGTAGTAAGAGACAAAAACTGTTGCGTCACTATTATGCTCCGCCTGTACAAAGTAGGTTTGAATAGAGGAATGCTCGCCGACAACCATTATATTTTATGAAACGGCCTCGTAGAAATTTTGGTATTGCTTTGTTGAATGTTCTGTTATAAGGAAAGATGAAATGTTTGTATCCGGCGTCCTACTTTCTTGCTTTTTGATTGTCATCTATCTCTTTGACTCGCTATTATTATCTATCTTAGTCATAAAAAGCACGAGTTCAAATAAAGACATAATATTTAAGCTGTGAATACAGTACGTTATGGTTGCGTGGAAATTAGCATATATCGTTTACTTAATGGTCTTGAAAAGTATGAATTTATTTAAGATCTGTTTGATAAACTGAATCTATATAAAACTGAAAAATCTTTATAAAACTGAAGTGACGAACTTACAGTTCACCTGGCGGTAAGTAGCTATTACAGTTGCAATCCATGAACATCTGCAGCCAACTTCACACAAAGAAGGCTACAGATACTTTGTCACCTCTGAAGACTACGATGGAATGCCTATAATTATACTGGCTCTCTATACACTGTAGACCGGAGCGCAGCAGTGTGAGTAATAACCAGACCTGGGTTTTACCTAACCAGACCTGACACCTAAATCTAGGCAGAAAAGCAGTCATTAATTTTCAAAAACCACCTATAGAATACAGGTTTAAAATTACTATATTTTATGTAACTGGATTAGCAACTCTACTGCAAACTACCAGAGTGGAGCAAAATTGTGTCACCCGCT
Organism: Parnassius mnemosyne; assembly: GCA_963668995.1. Taxonomy (NCBI): domain Eukaryota; kingdom Metazoa; phylum Arthropoda; class Insecta; order Lepidoptera; family Papilionidae; genus Parnassius; species Parnassius mnemosyne. Next base: position 38,054,648 of record CAVLGL010000159.1, read on the forward strand.
GATTGTTTTGTAAGTAGACGTAACTGTAAACAATATACAAACACAAGTGGGTTTTTTTTTCCTAAGATATATTTCTTAAAACTTATGGAAAGCCATATTTCCGTTTGTAGGTCAAGTACTTTCTTCATTGTTGAACTTCAAAAGAATATCGAAAAATTGAAATAAGAACGTGATGGTATGGAATTTTTTTTTTCTAATAAAGGAGTTGAATAAATGCCATGTTTACTCGTATCCAAAATTTTGAGGAGCAGAGCAGAAGATAATTAAGCCTTTCGATTGACCCGAATAAAAATACTCCATACGAAAAATATTTGATATGTGTATAACGTGGCTAAAACAACTTGATGGGTCTAGATGATAGGTGTCTAAGGGGGAGGTTCACCAGTGTAAAGCATTGGCTTTGTGCTCACTCTTTTGCTACACTAGGCTATGAGGCATTCTATCATTCTTTTTGTAATATTAAAATTGTTTATTATACAGTTTGGTGTGGCGAGACCGTGTACCGCGGCCATTGTCGCAGTGTTCGCTGCTCGCGTCGCAGCAGCAGCACGCACGCGACCACACGTCGGACGCGCGCCTCCGCATCGACGCGAAAGTACTGGTCATCGTCGAGTCGGCCTACTCGCGTCTCGGACGAGATATCGCCGAACTGTTAGTCGCCAACCGAATTCGGTAAGTGCGCTTTGATCTCTCTTAATCAGCTTGTATCGATTCGCTACTGGACTTGCATAGGCATGTTGCACAGAAAGGTAAAGAACGATTTGTCTTATGACTTTCGCCACGTTTGAAATTTTCTCCAGGATGTTCACCTACAGATTTTACTATACACTTTACAAAGTGAATAAACCGTGGTAGTGAAGGGGCTAAGCGCTGTAAATTTCACAGTACGCGAGCGATCCGGGCTCGAACCCCACCGGCACCAATGAAGTTATAAATTACAATTTCAAGTGCTGATTTACCTCTTGCTCGGAGGTGAAGGAAAACATCGTGAGGAAACCGGCATGTCTGAGAAATGAGAAAAAATATTTCTAAAACGTGAAGTCCGCCAACACGCATTATGGCAGTGCGGCGGACACTTCCTTGTGTGTCCTGTGCCCAGCAGTGGGACGTATATTATGTGCTGTAACTTTGCTCTACTCCTCGGGGGGGGGGGGGGGGGGGGACAAAGCATCTGTAGTGTAGTAGTTGTTTGAAGTTGCCTGCAAGTGCCAATTGACTGCAGAAGCCACTTACTTTAATTTTATATTCAAAACTCAGTTGACAAGGTGAAGTAATTTTTTTACCTGGCAACCAGACATAACATCTCCGCTTAAAATTACGAACTATATAAAAAAAGTGTATAATTATTCAAGTGTCATATATGCTTTCCGAAATATAAATTTCTACGTGGTAGAGCCATGCTGCAGCTATATTATGGTTGTAGCACGAATGGGTCGGCTCGACCGGGGAAGGACCACGCTCTCACAGAAAACCAGCGTAAAATAGCAGCTTGACGCTGCTGTGTTCCGTATGGTGAGTGTAGAGACCCGGAGACCCTTTTTACTGGCAAAGAGGCATTCCATCTTAGCCCTCACGGGTGACAACGCATCTACATCTTGAGTCTTTATAGAGGATAGATGTAGATGTCTATGGGTCACAGTAAACACTACCATCAGGTGGACTGTGTGCTCGTTTGTCACCCGATCCTATAAAAAAAAAACTTTTCAACACTAGCAGCACCAGGTGGTGAGACTACTACTTAGTTATTTTTGCAGCTGAGCATCCAATAATTCTGGAATTATTCTATAATCTGGAAGGCTGTATACAGCCCTAGAATTATTTTGCATTTCATCTTAGTACTCAGGGGTCGTTGTGTTGAAGTAACTCGTCCCAGTGTGTGTCGTAACATGTGACTATGGAATATGTCCAAGAGATCTTATGTCCTTCGATAGATGGCGGATTAACCATCATTAACACCAGCCGTAAAATTACGAAGGAAAGCAGCAGCAAAAGTGCAAAACGTCTGGTACTAATTCGCCTGACAAGCGTGACGGTTAAGGTAAGTAAATAGTTTCTACAATTAGCGAGGTCTTTTGTTTGAACTTGTTTGGAGGAGATCAAGTGCTGCAAAAGTTACTTAACTACAGACAACTATTGGCTTGTTTGTTACTCAAATACTATAGTATAATTCCCCTCGTTATATAAAAACTCAAAATATTACAATAAATAAATGGAAAAGAAATATTTTAAAATGTGAAAATAATGAACATTTCCTTTGATTCCGTAACAAATTACGAAAACTGCGCCGATGCCGTCATTGTTCGCTTTACTCTAGTAAACAAACACACGCTATTTAATTATTTTATAAAAAATCACGAGATCCCGAAATATTACAAATTGAATTTTATGATTTTGTAAACAACAATTTAATTAAAATATATGATTATGTAAATACAATTTAAAATAAATGCATGTACACCGGAATGCGTTCACAAGTTTTATTTTATTTTAACACAGAGTTGTGGTAAATCATATATTATAGACCAGGCGCTTATGTACACTTAAGAGAGTTGTGGTAAATCTTAGACCAGGCGCTAATGTGGTATGATGTTTTTTTTTTTGCAATTTAGCTCAACAAAACAAACTTACAACAAACTCATCTGTGTATATAGGTGTATCAGTACAGTGCATATTTAAGCAACAAAGAAGCACCAGTACCTACACTGCATTGCTATTAAACATTAGCGATGTCGTACTCTATAGCAAAGATGAACAATGCATTTCAAAGTGAATAATAGCAGAAGCAATTTAGAAATGCATCGCTTTAAAATCTTGTCTTAATATTGCTGGGGCCGCTTTGTTGATGATTATTACGGAACGATATTTGCAGACGGGCTGTAGTGCACCTCGCTACGCTTTCCCGGCGTACGCTATCTCGCTGGGAGGCGCCTTCACGTCACTTGCCCTCCGCTCCGATCGATATAAAAATTAGTTGCCTAGACAGGGTTGATATATCTGCGGGGTTGGCTAAGTTGACTTTGCACAATCGTTAACACTTACTGTATAATTTAAAATTTAAAGTTTTGTACAGCCGACTTCAATATAAGTTATTAAAATTAACTCAAAATCTATTGTCCTGACCTTGATCAAATTCATATGGGACCACACGAGAAGTACCAGCTTTCAAATAAAAAAAGAATCATCGAAATCAGTTCACCCAGTAAAAAGTTATGAGGTGACACACATTAAAAAAAAAAACATACAGTCGAATTGAGTACCGTCTCCTTTTTGGAAGTCGGCAATAGAATGAAATGAACGTCGCGTGACGTTCACGACGTATGTCTTCTGTCCTCGTCTTAGTGTCCTTGGTCTAGTAGTCGTGAGCGCGACTGCTGATCAGCGTAGTCCCGAATTCTAATCCCGGGTCGGGCCCAAAATCATTTATTGGGGCTTTCTCTCAAGAAATTCTCAAAAGCAGCCCGTTGTCAGAAAGTTGGCGGTGCTTTATCCTCGTGCCTCGGAAAGCACGCAAAACCATTGGTCCTGCATCTGATTTCTCTCCGGTCGTGTCGTATTGTCGTCCCATTGGGGATACACCTGTGCTTGCGCGCACACGGACACTATCCTGTCCTGCACAGATGGCTAGTCTCCGTTGGGACTGGCCGTTTACAACATTACTTACTTTGCCATTTTTATTGTTTTTATCGAATTGCTCTGGCGTATAAATAAATGTATTTATATTTAATTTTACTGTTTCTGACGTCATTATTCACCTTGCATCTATATCATTTACTACATCCATATAAGGTGATTGTGGTTAAAGATTTCGGTAATTTTCGATTATTTAAAAATTTGCAACGTACTGCAGTCACAATATTGTTTCAGAATAGAACCCGTGAGAGAATAGTATTTTTATTTATTCCAAATTGAAAAATGTATCTTTTTGTCTTTCGAATTAATATTTATGATGATGGTTTTGAGTTTTACGTAGTTTAGTTAAGCATCAAGCGCATACTACCCTAAAGTAAATAATATACCTGAAGGTACGTTAAAATACATACTATATGCGTACAATATAACCACACTGCAGCTAGCACGAATAGGTGGGATTGACCGGAGTAGGACCACGATTTCACACTATGATGAGCTTGGAGAATCGGAAACCCTTTTTACCGGTAACGAGGTGTTCTATCTCAGTCCTCAGGAGTGATAACACATCTTCGTTTTGATTCTCCTAATCGAAGATAGATGTAGATATATATGGGCCACAACACCTACTTACCATCATTTGGGTTATGTGCTCACTTGTCATTACTTCTATTCTATAAAAACAAAAAACTAAAAGAATATTTGTAATGCAAATTGTTTGTTAAAATTACAAGAGCAACTAATATCATACTTTAAATAATTTAATGCGATTATGCATAAGAGGAAGTTTAAGACTTTTAACGTGCAAAAGCAACATGAGGCAGACCTAAGAAGTCTGCTGCCAACGGCGCTTGTTCATGAAATGTTTGAAGACTTGGGAATTAGTTTCTCGACCATATTTTTGATGCGACTCAAAATAACTTTGGTTGATGGTGCTATATAAATAAATGTTGTAGCACATGTAAGCTTACTACATTCATCGTCCAAGTATATTGGAATGTTGTTGAACAATACAAGTGTATTGGAATGTGTTTTAGACACAAAAATATAAACAAAATACAAACTAATTTCTATCAAAAAAAAAAAAACGAGAGGAACATTCATATATCATTCAACGCATATGTATTTTGATGTTATGTTCACTGATTTATTCATTATAACGACATTAATATTATATACTTAAACCGTAAACTTGTGATATTAACCACTTAAAAGGATAAATAATTATAATGTGTGATTCCTTTTATTTCTATGTTTATTTTATTCTACATATATGTATATATTCTAATGTATTGCTTTTATGTTTTTAATTTATAACAGTCTATCAAAGTTCACTGTTAAACATAATCCTCCCTCATAGAATATCTCATAGGGGATATCGTAGTTATTTATTATTCGAGATTTTAGCAATATATATATTAGACCCGGTACTAATAAAATTGTTATTTAATTGCAATTATAAATGCTGATTTACGTGCTCTAATCTTGCCTAATCCTATTCGCTCCTAGGTCTTGCCCATGGTACTTTACAGTCTATAATTAAACTTTTATGCGGGAGTAATTTAATGTTTTTACGAAAACTAACTATAGACGCGCAATTCTTGCTGATTTTCCGAAAGTACGGTGAATTTGTCAATTGCGGCGACCAATTTGCATGTGACCTCTAAAGGCTTAATAAACTGGGAAGTAAACACGGCGACCGAATGTAATTTACGTATTATCATGGAGGGTCAGATTGTCCCCCGGGCGGCGGCGGGCACTCAATTATTGTGTCGATGACCTACCACCTTTTAAGGCCCTATTTGTTGTTGATATTTATGGTAAACTTTATTTAAAATCTAAAAACGTAAAAGTCGCCGCGAAAATTCATCGAGCTTTTACATTTAGCGACAGAAGTTCCTTTTATTGAATATTCATTGGTTCGATGAAAACTTTACAACTTGCCGGCTACGATCAAATGGATTCCGCCAACGCAAATTTAAGTAAAATTTAATTCATCGACGTTTGGATGAGAACTAAATGTCCGACTTCAAAAACGGAGGAGATTGTCTAATTTTTTTTAGAAGGAGGGTGTCAGATGAGCACACAGTCCACATGATGGTAAGTGGATGGTGTGGCCCATAGACATCTACATTAATCCTCGATTAAGAATGAAAATGCAGATGCGTTGTCACTCCTGGCGATTAAATAGAATGCCTAGTTTCCAGTAAAATGGGTCTCCTGTCTTATACACTCACCATACGAAACAGCAGTATTAAGCTGCTATTTTACGCTGCTATTCTGTGAGATACCACCGTAAAATAGCAGTTAATTTGACTGTACTTAAGTGGTTTTGTATGTATTTTACGTGATATCTTCGAATATTTTTTTTAAAAAAGGGATACATTTTTCTGCTTTACAGTCCGTCTAGGGAGGTTAAATTAAATAGCTTGCACTGTTGTGTTCTGGTTGGGGTCTGAAGTTTACAGCGAGTCAGTATAATTACATGTTTATAATGGGCGATTGTAAGGCATTTCATCTTAGTTATCAGAGGTAACATGCAACACATCTGTAGCCTTTTTTGGTCTAAGTATATGTGGTAGAGCCATGCTGCAGCTATATTAATAGTATAGTCGAATGTGTCGGCTCGACTGGGGAAGGATCACGCTCTCAAAGAAGTTTAGTGTGGTGAGTATAGAGAACCGTAAACCCTTTTTACTGTAATAGAGGCATTCCATCTTAGTCCTCACGGGTGACAACGCATCTGCATTTTGATTCGCAGACAAGGATAGATGTAGATGTCTATGGATCACAACTACCACTTACCATCAAGTGGACTGTGTGCTCGCTTGTCACCCTTATAACCCTAAGGTTTAATTATTTCCACAACCAATTATTTCTAGAATAGACGATTGTTTGTTTATGCTCACGTTAATACGGCATCGATTTTATATTATTCTTAACCTACGCGCGTATGTAGGCTAAAGTGATTGGCCGGCTAAGTTCTTTTTGAAGGCCGATAGCCTTCAACATAGATGGGTTCCAATCCTGGGTCAGGCCAAAAACTGTTATTGGGTTTTCCTGCCGAGAAATTCTTAATAGCATCCCCGAGTCATGAAGTTGGCGGTGTTTCACCACTTTGCCTCTGAAAGCACGTAAAGTCTTTGGTCTTGTGCCTGATCTCTTTTCGGTCTCGTCGGGTTGCTGTTCTATCGGAAGATGAACGGATGTTTACTGGAAATGAGGCATTCCTTCTTAGTCCTCACGGGTGACAACGCATCTGCATTTTGATTCGCAAACGAGGATAGATGTAGATGTCTATGGGCCGCAGCAACCACTTACCATCAGGTGGACTATGTGCTCGTTTGTCACCCTTATCTAATAAAAAAAGGAGAGAGTGTACCTATATTTGCACACACACTCGTGCACTATAATGTCGTCCTGCTCCGATGACTAGTCTTACTTATCGATAAAATGTCATGGCTGCCATGACCGAAATTCGATGTGAAGGACAATATTTATTAATACACAGATAATAGACAAACATATTATACTGATCCTGCCACTTAACTAGGTTGTAGGGCCACTTTTTACGTAAGATTCCGTCTGAGTTGTATCACCCTTTTAAAAAATTATACGTCAGATTTAGAACGTTTTCCACTCTTAAATTTATTAACCGTTATTTTAGAGGTTATGGTAAAAGTATTAGACAATCTATTAAAGAACTGTTGCCGGGGTATGGTGTGGATGGCCGATTGTTAAGGGCTGTGCAGTCTCTTTACTGTGACTGTAAAGCCTGTGTGCGGGTAGGGCATGACCTGTCACCCATGTTTAGCGTCCAAACGGGCGTAAAACAGGGTTGTGTCATGTCTTCCTGGCTGTTCATACTGTATCTCGACAGCTGTTTACAAAAGCTGAAAGATAGCTGTTTGGGTGTGAAATTGGGTGACATAAAAGTAAATTGTCTGCTGTATGCTGATGATGCAGTGCTTATTGCACCATCAGAGGCAGAACTGCAGGCATTAGTCACGTGTATGAAAGAGGAATGTGAAATTAAAGGTCTCCGTTTGAATGCTAATAAAACTAAGGTTCTGGTATTTGAAAGGGACGAAGAGAGAACGAAGTATGAAATATGGGTAAATCAGGAATTTCTAGAACAGGTAAATGAAATTGTATACTTGGGGAGTGCTTTTAGCCGGGATGGAAGATGTGATTTAGATGTGGACAGGCGTGTCGCTGCCGGGAACAAAGTCAATGGTGCCCTGACTGCGTTAGTCAAAAGGCAAGGCGTAGCGAAGAGTGCACGCCTTGCAATACATAACGCAGTGTTGGTACCGACTTTGTTATATGGCAGCGAAACCTGGGTATGCCAGAAGAAGCATAAAAGTAAGTTGAATGCAGTGGAGATGCGATCTCTTCGTAAAATGTGCGGCGTTACTATGGCCGACCGAAAGCGAAACGAAGAGATTCGCAATATGGCAGGTTTGAAAGATGACCTTATCACAAAAATTGATAAGGGCGTGCTTCGGTGGTTTGGGCACGTTGAGCGAATGAGTGAAGACCGAATGGTGAAGAAAATATATAGCGCGAAAGTTAATATTAAAAGGTGTCGAGGTAGACCGAGACTAACTTTCGAAGACCATGTGAGCAAATTGCTCGAAGAGGGTAGGGTCAAGAGTACTCGGATACCTAGACGTGCATGTATGAAGAAGATAATGAATCTGAAAGAAGCGAAAGAGATATGTAAGGATCGTGACACTTGGCGATCTGTTCTCTCTGGCTACCCCGTCAGGGATTGTGCGTGAAGATAAGTAAGTAAGTAAGTATTAAAGTAAAACAGTTCTAAATTAAATAAATAATCAAAAGGTACTATATACGTACGTACTATTTGTTGTTTTTACTATTTGTTGAAGGGTTTGGGTAACGAAATATCGTCCGTGACGTTGGAAGTGGAAAAGATGCAAAGTCATAGCTTGTGTGCGTGATTTTTCTAATTAGTACTAATTATGTAGGCTATTAAAACGTCGGTAAGTAGTCAACATAAAAGGAGTGCAACTTCTGTACGTAGTACTATTATTTATTCTGTGTAGGGTGTGACAACCTAACTGTAGCCAGTAAACTTTGTTTGGAAATGGTTTCAGGTATCCAAAGGCTTTGTTTTTTGTGTTGGCTTTTTGCCGTGTAGTGGCGGTTACGAATATCCACTACCCCATATCTTCCCGTGGGTGTCGTAAAAGGCGAAAGTGGGAAACAGTCAGGAGATGGGCAGCAACATCTTCCTGATTACAGCAATATCACAATAAAAAAAACTGCGTATGCCAACCCGCTCGCCAAGCATGGCAACTATGGAACACTAACAATATACCCCCCAAATGTATAAAGTTACTAAGACACGGCCCCCAGTCCCCGGCGGCCCCGCTATTCCTGGCTACGGTGGCGACCATAGTAACGGCGGGGCAACGTGCTAAGAATCTCCGGTGGAGGTTTGGTTGCCACCTACGACGACTCGACTTGACAACTTATAACGCACGCACCCTGAGGACTGACGAGAAGATGCTGAAGCTGGAAGAAGAGATAGACAAGTTGCGCTGGAATATTATAGGAATATCCGAGGTCCGAAGAGAGGGAGGACACGGTAATCCTCGAATCCGGCAACTTGTTCTATTACCGGAAAGGCGACCATCTGTCCCAAGGAGGTGTCGGATTTATCGTCCACAAGTCTCTCGTTAACAACGTTGTAGGTCATACAGGTTTACGCACCAACCTCGGCACACCCCGATGAGGAGGTGGAGGAAATGTATGAGGATATCTCTAGAGCCATGCATTCCTCCAAAACCCACTATACGGTATTAATGGGAGACTTCAAGGCAAAACTAGGCACAAGAGCGAAACGGTGAGCTGAAAGTAGGGAAATTCAGAATAGGGCAACGGAACCCGAGAGGCCAGCAGCTGGCCGACTTCATAGAGAAAGAGGGACTCTTTATGATGAACTCTTTCTTCCAGAAGCGGCCCCACAGGAAGTGGACCTGGTCGAGCCCCGACGGTTCGACAAAAAATGAGATTGACTTCATTATGACGACCAGACGACAACTGTTCAGTGATGTCTCAGTGATCGCGAGGGTGAAAACCGGCAGCGATTACCGAATGGTTAGAGGCACACTGAACTTAAACGTTAAGTTGGAGAGGTCTCGTCTAATGAAGTCAACGCTCCGTCCCCCTCGTGCTCTAATCCAAAGTCCCGAAACCTTTCAGATCGAGTTACAAAACCGTTTTCAGTGCCTGGAAGACTACAATGAAGTCGACGATATGAATGACAAGCTCGTGGAAACTGTCCATGCGGTCGGAGCTAAGTTCTGCAAGACCCGCCGAAGAAGAACACAAAAACTCTCCGATCACACTCTTATTCTCATGGCTGTTAGACGGGATATGAAGCTGCAGTCTTCAGTAGATGTGACAGTATACAGGCAACTGAACAGACAGATCTCCAAATGCATGCGGCGGGACTTACGCAACTTCAATACTGCTCGTATTGAAGAAGCGGTAGAGCGGAACCAGGGCTCCAAAGTCTTTGCTAGAGATCTGTCTGCCGGAAAGAGCCAACTGTCGAAGCTGAAGACCGAGTGTGGCAGCGTCGTTTCCGGGAAACCTGAGATTTTGAGTGAGATTGAGAGGTTCTATGGGCAGCTGTACACATCATCGTTGGAGACACGCAAGTGTGAGTAACGATCCAAGAGCGAGTCTTATCCGACACTATTCTAATGATATCCCGGACGGCAGTCTGAGCGAGATTAGAATGGCTCTCCAGCACCTTAAAAACGGCAAGGCCCCAGGCGAGGATGGAATTATAGCGGAGCTTCTGAAAACTGGTGGAAAACCGGTACTTGAAGTCCTTCAGAAGCTCTTTAATTCCGTCCTCCATGGTGGCATTACACCGGAGGCGTGGAGCAGAAGTGCGGTGGTTTTGTTCTTCAAGAAAGGTGACAATGCTCTCTTGAAGAACTACAGACCAATTTCCCTTCCACATACATACCCTTCGGCAAATTGTACAGAAGTCCGAGGAGTACAATTTGCCACTGTGTCTGGCGTATGTGGACTATGAGAAAGCCTTTGATTCCGTTGAAATTTGGGCGGTGCTGCAGTCCCTTCAGCGGTGCCAAGTGGACTGTCGATATATCGAAGTGCTGAAGTGCTTGTACAGTAGGGCTACGATGGCTGTCCGAGTACAGAACCAGAGTACGAAACCTATTCAATTGCAGAGAGGTGTAAGACAGGGTGACGCTATATCCCCGAAACACTTCACTGCTGCGTTGGAAGACGTTTTCAAGGTTCTGGACTGGAAAGGATACGGTATTAACATCAATGGCGGGTATACGGTATTAAATCACCTTCGATTTGCCGACGATATAGTCCTTATGGCAGAATCGCTGGAGGACCTAAGCACTATGCTCAATGACCTCAATAGTGTCTCCCAACGGATAGGTCTTAAGATGAACATGGACAATACAAAAATCATGTTTAATGTCCATGTCACACCTATGCCGGTAGTTGTTGGGAGCACTAAGCTCGAAGTTGTTGACGAGTATGTTTACCTGGGACAAATAGTCCGACTAGGTAAGTCCAACTTCGACCGTGAGGTCAATCGACGGATTCAACTCGGTTGGGCAGCATTCGGGAAATTACGGCACATTTTCTCGTCAGGTATACCTCAAAACTTAAAAACGAGACTGTACAACCAGTGCGTGTTGCCAGTGATGACATGATGCCAGTGAGTGCTGCAGCCTAAATACACATGCATCTTGGTTGTATAACGCAATAAACGCATTTGTTGCTTAAATATTATAAAAAAAAGTCTAATGTCATTTTGGGTTTGCTACGTTAGTATTAGTGGATTCTTCACGGGCAGCTTTCGCTTCCTCATTTGTTTTGCTTACATGCTGAAGTGTAAAGTAATCATTGACAGTTTGTCCCTTTAATTTTATATTTACTTGCAAATTTATCCATGAGCGTTTGATGTGTATTTCAATATATTTTGGTAAATATTTTCTACAAAGCGGAACACATTTTTCTGTGATTAATTTTATTCACACGGTTTTTGTGAATTTTAAACACCTTCACTAATAAAATTTTAAATTAATAAGCTTGTATTATTATTTGTTACACTTAAACCTTGTTATGTAGAAATAAATGTTAGTATTATTAACAATATAGGCAGTTGATTATATACAGCGTAATAGTTGTTATTGTTTACGTTGTAATAACGCCACATTTTCGTACACAATATGACTTAATTATCATATTGTTGGGTCACAAAAGCATGTGTAGGTGAGAGAGGCAATGTAAAGTTAAATTATACGAGTGACAGCTGAATCGCGAGGCAGAAGACGAAGGCGCCAAGACGCGGCAGAGGCGCGAACTCGTACGCGCGGATGAGTTCGTCGTTGCGGTGACAGTTAGTTAGTTAGTAGTGCCATTAGAGGCTGCCTGCGGTACTCCGCCCCTTATATTACCGCCTCATTTCCCATTAGTGTTCGTTGGTGTCAAAACGACTTAATTACTTTACGAGAAATTCATGGCTGTATAAACGCACGGAAACGTCAATGTCGTCCCACCTGTTTGAATTACTTGGGCTATAATTATATAATATAAAGCTTTAATTTGCAAGAAAGGGTTAGGGATAGGGTTTGTTGATTTTTAGACGTTACGAATGCTTGGCACAATGCGAAAGTTGCAGTTGATGATTATAGTAGTTTCAAATAAAACTCAAACCTAAAGATTTAGTAAGATTTACGGACTACTATCTTAAACAATATCGTTTTAAATGGACCTGCCTAGACTTAGATTATGCTCAATAATATTCTCGTGTCAAAAATGTTCATTAAAAATAGTTCTTAAGGTTTCTTTTCAATTGGGTGAATATCTTAAAAAAGTATGTTCTTTTGCATACGTTGTGTATGTCTCTGTAAGTACAATCTTGCCAATTTTTTTCCAATAAAAATAATAACGCTGATGACACTGCAAAATGTGACCGAGGGCATAAATAAACTTTTAATTGATTGTGCTGTGTAGTGTACAGCGATTTTGTGTTGCTAGTGATGACATGTAGATCTGAAAGTCATCTTATACTGCTGGCCGTGTGAGGACATTAGAGTTCGCTCAGCGACCTATAGAGAGGGTTATGCTCGGAGTTCCTCTGCGAGATAGAATTCGAAAGGTTCTACCGCAGTAGAACCTTAGTAACTAACATAGCCCAACGGATCAGTAAGCTGTAGTGGCAGTGGGCCGGCCATACAGCGCGAAGAACCGATAACTGTTTGGGAAAGAGAAGAAGGGCTACCCTCCACTGGATGGAGTGACGATCTGATAAGTCATACAGGATGTCGGTGGATGCAGGAGGCTCAGAACCGTCCTTGGCTTCATTCCTTGGGAGAGGCCTATGTTCGGCAGTGGATTTGCTCTAATGATTGTAAATGATGAATCTTTTAGTTATTGTGAGTGGTCAAAGACGCTTGTGGGGGTGTAAGTTTTGGATTAAATTGATTTCTAACATAATATTGATTTTTTTAACAGTGGTAGAGCCACGCGGCAGCTTTTGCTGTCGCACGGATGGGCCGGCTCGAACCGGGGTGGTACCACGACCTCTCAGAAAACCAGCGTGAAGTAGAGGTTTACCTCTGCGTTCCGCTTGGTGAGTGCAGGTGGCCGGAGGCCCTTTTTACTGGAAATGAGGCATTCCATCTTAGTCCTCACGGGTGACAACGCATCTACATTTTGATTTGTAATAGAGGATAGATGTAGATGTCTATGGGCCGCAGCAACCACTTACCATCAGGTGGACTGTGTGCTCGTTTGTCACCCTTATCCTATAAAAAAAAAAATATTTGCTTTTACTCATAAATTATGCTAATAATTAACCGCCTTATGGGGATATGAATGCAAACTAATATATTTTATGATAAATAATGTAGTGTCTTTTACAACCTCTTCGGAATTAAAAGTTTTATCTTATTAAAAGTAGAAAGGTTGTTCTACAAAGATATGCGGCGAGAAATCAAGGTTCCAAAGCCTTTGCCGAGGATCTGTCTGCAGAAAAACACGTTATGGTCCTTTGGAAGTCGTAAATTCCGTCCTTCATGTCAAAGTCGAAACTTTTTATTCGAATTAGGCTTTATTAAAGCTCTTATGTACGCCAAAACCTACACTAGCTCGCAAAAACAAGACCTTCTCAGGGAAGATATGGAATGAAATTCTGGGGTCTGCAGTGTTACAGTTTGATTTTTTTTTATAGGATAGGGTGACAAACGAGCACACAGTCCACCTTATGGTAAGTGGTTGCTGTGACCCGTAGACATCTACACCTATCCTCAATATAGAATCAAAATGCACATGCATTGTCACCAGTGCAGTGAGGACTAAGATGGAATGCCTTTTTTCCAGTAAAAGGTATCTCCGGTTCTCCACCTTCACCATACGATACACAGCAGTGTGAAGCTGCTATTTTACGGTGGTATTCTTTGAGAACGTCTTTCTTTAATCCTAAAACCTAAGTCTCAAACTCTTTAGAGATTGTCGCCAAAGAATTTTATAATGTTGCTATAATATAACTATATACTGACAGATTATACTGAATAAGCTGTGAATTTTGTGTGATTTAAAATAATCCTTTTTAGTGTGTGAAGTGTATACCAAGGTAAAAAGGCGTTTATTATATATTTTCTATGTTAGTTATCTGTGTGTCATATACATATGAATGTGCAAAAGTTGTATGTGTAAAACAGCTTGCTTAATATATAAACTTAAAAGTTTAATGTATCACGGTCAAATTTCAACCACTAGGCGAGCACTAAAATATATAAATATAGTATTTATCCTCATTATCTATTCATTGCTGCCATCTCAAGGGAGATCATTTAAGCCTTTGCGTTGGAACTCTGGGGATCTGAAACCTACAAAGTCTATGAAGGCATTTTGTACCACTTCCTGAGAACAAAATTTTCTCTCTTGAAAGAAATTGTTCAAAATGCGGAAACATCTTTCGATTTTTTCTTTATTTTGGACGAGCATTGTGAGGTCTTGCCTCACGAATAATAGCAAAGATCGATTGAGAAGTCTGGGTTGGTTTTCTGTGAGTTGCGTCATCATTGCCCGAAGTTCTTCACTGTTCTTCACTCTTCTGTTCTTTTTAGGGCTCCGTATCCAAATGGCAAAAAACGGAACCCTTATGGATTCGTCATGTCTGTCTTTCTGTCCGTCCATATGTCACAGCCACTTTTTTCCGAAACTATAAGAACTATGCTGTTGAAACTTGGTATGTAGATGTATTCTGTGAACCGCATTAAGATTTTCACACAAAAATAGAAAAAAGAAACAATAAATTTTGGTGCTTCCCCATACTTAGAACTCAAAAATATTTTTTCATCAAAACCATACGTGTGGGGTATCTATGGATAGATCTTCAAAAATTATATTGAGGTTTCTAATATAATTTCTTTCTAAACTGAATAGTTTGCGCGAGAGACCAAAGTAGTAAAATGTGTCGCCCCCCCCCCCCCCCCCCCCTGTAACTTCTAAAATAAGAGAATGATAAAACTAAAAAAAATATATGATGTACATTACCATGTAAAATTCGTAAACCGCAATTTACTTTCCATTAAATCAACTCAAAATAAAAATAAAAAATACACTATTATTAAAACATCGATCAAAGTTATAACGAACTACAAGAACTTTTATATTATGTTACTTGCTGATACGGAACCCTTCATGGGCGAGTCCGACTCGCACTTGTTTTAATTATTGATACACAAAGCATCTCAAAAAGTTAAGCTTTCTATTATTGAACTTTGCTTTAGAGCATTGTTCCGGTGTTTGACCTGGGTTCAGTTCCATTGCGTTTTTCAGTAAAATTCCTTCGTCATTTTATCAATTTGTTGCAAATGAGTAGTTATTGTGTATAAACGAACGAACCATGATGCTTGTTTTTTATTTATTTGATAAGGATCACTCATTCCATCATTACTTTTAAGCTTTTAACCCATCAATATTTTACTATAGCGTATTTGTCCCATGTAGGTCTACGTACCTACTTATAGTTCCCCTGTTTATATAGGACTTATAACAAAAATACGATATGCCTACAGTATTTGCCTAGCTAATCATAAAAGGCGTCTAATGGAATATTGTGTTTGTGATTATGTTAGTAGAAATTATAAATATTTTGACTTTGGACATACAGTCAATACGCCCCAATTTTGTTACAATGTTTATTGATAGCCCATTGATTCTGCACTCTCCCTTATTTCGACCGAAATAGAGAGGGTAATTCACCATACAATATTTTGCACTTTTCATCCTTCTGACCAATAATATTCTTTTTTTCACACATTATGTGCTTAGGGCCAGTCCTGGGTTATACTATATCGTGGGTTCTGTCTGAATTCTAGCTGGAACCTATGTTTGTGCAAAATGTTATGTCGTAATTGTCTTATATCTCGTCATCTATATCCTAGCCCAGGCAGATCAGGTGTATGGTAGATTAATCTTTATCTTCTGCGAAGTTGATAGCTTCCGAGACTTTATGTAAGTTGTAGCGCTGCGCACAAAATCGGTTAGGTGTGCTTCGTTAACGTGCAAAACAAATATGGTAAACGTACAGGACAGATTTTAGCTATTTACACCTACCGTGTTATCACATCTTAGTGCACCTTTCATTGTGGGTGAGATATTACAGAGTGAACCTAGTGACCTAGATGCCAGAAAAAAATTCTTTGCCGGCAAAGCTTTTATATTTACTTTCTACATGTTTCATTTCTTATTATTTTATTTTATGTTATTAATATTTTATGTTATATAGTTGTCTTTGTGATAATACCTTGCATTTAAATTATTTGTTAGATTTTGTTTTAGTAACCGTACCTTGACATTTTATTTATTCTTACTATCTGATCAAAGTAACACAATTTTACATTTATTCGTAGTTTTTGTGACTTGTAAATGTCGTGTCATTTAATGTATACTCAGCTCATTCGTCCAACACTTTAAGGACGATAGTAAATTGTTACTACAATGAAAATACATTTGTTAAATTAGGCTACAGAATTACCGAAATATCCATTATATAAATATAATATTCTATAGCGCACAAAAATGTAAGAAAATAGGCAACACGTGACTATAGAACCAATGAATAGATGATTGGTTATTTTTTAATCGTGTTTTTGACTATCAATTTATATTAATAAATAGAATCGACAAACGTATTGAAATTATATCCTAACAATGTTACAGTTAAGAAGTTACAGTAACAAACACCTTTAAAATTACTTTAAAATTTATCGAAATATTTTTTATATCCTTGATACATTACAATGGCAAAAGCTTTCAGAGCAAATAACATCATTTTATGAAAATTTATCATTAAACACGTTATAACCTAATATTCTATAACGACATCGAAATTAAGGGAAAATGAACGTTGAAAAAAAACATCAAAGAGCTCGGCCGCGCTAAACAGCCCTCCAACTGTGCCGGCGTTATAAACAAGAAGTTGCGAGAGCACGAAACGTCACGATAAGGAGCCGAGCGGCCAAGTCGGCTCTAATGGCGGTAGCAAAGTGGCGCGAGTTAGTGAACTAACGACCGCGGCAACTGTTACACTCGGCACGGCTTCCAACTTGGCCGAAAGTCCAGCCAACCTCGGTGCCCATTCTACGACAGTTGTTTTTAAATGATTATTGCTGCGAACACTGTTGCCACGATATTTCTGCATAAATAATTGTTGTTATACCTATAAAACCGTCCTTACAAATTACGATAACAAGATTTTTAACAGATTTCAATGATTTTCTAATAGCTCGAATCATTTTTATCTTTTACAGATTAAAAAAGAAATGGATGGAATGGATGTTATGTAGGTATTTAACTGTACATTGACAAAACACTTATGGAATAACTTCATTGTCGGCCTGTCTGTCACATACTTTTTCTCAGGCTTTATTTCACGTAGATGGATTTACATACAATTCAATATTTCAAATATATAAGTATGTTAACGCACGGATTCATTGAATCAATGTCAATTATCATTGTTTAATTATATTCTGAGTCAGTTATCACTCAAAATAATTTTACAGAGGTTGATTCATATCAACATACATGCATCGGTATGCATATATGCATTAAGTACATATTATTATTGACAAAATCGTAATAATATATTTGAACATAAATTGTTATAAATTCAGTCGATTAGTTGTAGTTCTCACATTTTTTTTTATTTTAATGGTAAGTAAAAATATTATTTACAAGTTCAATACAAAAGCATGAATAAAATAGCATCTATAAACCACAAAGGTTTGTAAAATAATAATATCTACTTTGATATTTCCATAATTGTTTGATAAATTAAAATAAAATATGCGTAATATTGTATTGTGTTACAAATAGTTTTAAAATCGGCCTAAATTTATAATTTTGATAACCTAGGTTATTAAATAACTTGATAGATACTTAGTAAGTTCATTTCTAAGTGTCAAGGTCAGCGTTAAGGAGGAAGTAAGATTTAAATCTAGTCTTAATAATTTCTCGTGTAACGTCATTACGTAAATTAGAGGATAAGCTCTTAATTACGAATGATTGTCATACTACAAGCATGTTAAAATCTTCAAATTACAATACTATCATAAGTTTGGACTTTGGACGACCAAGTTCAATGTTTGTGAAAAATTGATAGAAGTATTAATAATAGCTACAATCATTAAATGAACTCCTCCACCCCTTACTCTTTCAGTAATTTGTTTTCCTTATTTAAATTAATCCTCATAGCATTCAGCACATGACAGAAATTACCAGTCGCTCCAATTTAAACGAGCGCCTATATCGCGTAATGGCTCGGTACTAATTAAGGTAATTAGAAGCAAGGAAGGCCGAAGCTAAATAGACAACGTCGCTAATGTCGGGCCGCGTCGTTGCTTTCCTTATGTATACATGTGTACAAACGCTCACTACGTACAAGATCGAGGATATCGATGTGGAGGCTGTTAGCGTCATCAACATACAAATACGCGATGTTAGCATCGAGTGTAACGTGTATATATAACGTAGCCATGCACATAGAAGTTTGCCGCTAAGAATATGTAGGTAAATGCAATATTTGCATGTTGCAGCTAGTCGTGACCTCGTTCTCAAGTACTTTTGGACTACCAAATTTAAACGTGCCTTACATGGAGCAGAATAAACAATTTTCTCTCGAAATACTTATACTTATCTTTTAATCCGTTTCTATACTTACGCTTGTAACCGTCTTGTTAGTTTGCCTTTGTTATTTTCTTACAATGTACAGACGATGTCTCAATCATTGAAGATCTTAGCGATATTGGTTAAATGGAAAGCCAGAGATTGAAAGTTGAAAAAATAACTCAAAGTGAATGCTCCGACAGTTCCTTCCCCAAGATTACCAATCGACTTTAAACGGGTGTTGAATGCTCGGAAAGGGGAAGCTATTATTGATGCCATTAAATTGTACAATTTCGTGACAAGGGTGGACTTTCCTTCGATAATAATCTTACAGTGCATCAGTTATCGTTTATATAATTTAAACCTACGAGTATGTTATATTTTAACTAGAAATCATGACCCTTTTTGTATTCCGTTTTCTAAAACTTAGAGCATTGCCGTTTTGTATCTCAAAGCCATATTGTAATATTTTAAAACATCTTCATCCTATTATTTATTCCATATAATTTATTATTTCTTATTTAATTTGATTCTTAATTTTTGTATTTACATTATTATTAGGCTATTCATCGTGTTGTTTTGAAGTTACTGCTTCAGAAGCAACCACTGTTGCTGTATTGTTACCTATGTTACTGCTTTTGGCCAGCCAACTGACCTCTAATAAATAGGCCTACCTACGTCTTCTATCAGGCCTCTACAATGGCCCCTGTAATTATATGACCTGTAACTGTATTTTTCTATACAGCTCGTATTATTATATAAATATAAATATATTAATTTATTTTTATTCTATCATATATATTTTATTATATGATATTATTTTTCTGTAGATTGTTATCTTCTTTATTTTAATTTAATGCGTAGCATGCGTTACATTATATTTTAATCCCATTATTATTTTTGTATCCGCTTTGTTTGGTTATATACCCTTACAACGATTTTATTTGATATTTTGTTTGCGTTGAAAATTATCACACAGAGAATTTAATGGATACGTTACCATTTGTAATCCGCACGTATAACAAAATCCTTGGTAATAAGAAAAATCATTGGAATTTGGAAAATTCTTTTTTATAAAATTGAAGTGATAAGCGAACTGACAGCTGCAAGCAACTTTAGAAGGTAAGAGATGAGTTGTCACCAATGAGGATTATAATGGAATGCCTCTCAGGCAGTAAGTATACTTAATCACTACACCTTACTATTATTTTTTATTATTCTGTACTTGGCGGCAGGTATATGTGAGAGAGTGGTACCTACCCAAATAGACTCCTAGGTAGAAATGGAGTTATACCGCCTAGAAAATTTGATTAAACGTTGAATATCTATAGTTGAATTCTTAGAAGCGGTCTAATGTCGCTTTCAAAGCTGAATTGCCTTTCCCCTTCGATGATCGTAAATTAAGAATTGGTTGCTAAAACATAATTCTTCTCTAAAATAACTTACAAAACAAGAAATCTGTACGGGGAATTGACGTAGACGTGTTGGCAGTAAGATGCATCACTGTGGTAGCGCGATAGATCTCTACGCTCTCTGTATTGATCTGGAGTAACTGGCACGCTCATCTGCACCCAGAACACAATTCACCTTTGCAAATATTATAAACGTAAACGTACGCTTTGTGCCTCGTGTGCCTTTGTGATCTCGTATCGTTAGTAAAACGTGATTTTATTTCGCTGTATGCTCCGATAATGATACGCAAAAAAAGAACATACTAAAAAGTCGATAAGAAATATTTATAGTTTTAGGTATTTATATACGTAGGTACATCATTTTTTTATTTAATCGATGGGAAGTCATGCTTACCACAAAAGGTAATGTAAATTGATTAAAAAATAATATATGTATGGAATTACACTTAAAAATATAAAAGAACTAAGAAAAGAAAAGCAGAAAAGAAAAAATATAAAAAAAGAAAAAAAAACTAAACGAATAATATAACATCGACATTATTTTATAGTCAAAGTCATTTGATGGACATAGTTATCATCATCATCATCATTACAGCCTTTCATAAGTCCACTGCTGAACATAGGCCTCCCCCAAGGAATGCCACAAAGCACGGTCCTGAGCCACCTGCAACCATCGACTTCCTGCATGTCTTAACAGGTCGTCACTCCATCTCGTGGGGGGCGCCCTACACGTCGCCTACCGGTACGAGGCTGCCACTCAAGAACCTTTCTTCCCCATCGGTTGTCTGTTCTTCGAGCTATATGGCCGGCCCACTGCCCCTTTAGCTTACTAATCCGTTGAGATATGTCGGTTACTCTGGTTCTACTGCGGATATACTCATTTCTAAGTTTATCACGCAGAGAAACCCGAGCATAGCCCTCTCTATAGCTCGCTGAGCGACCTTGAGCTTCCTCATACGGCCAGCAGTGAAGGACCACGTCTCAGATCCGTAAGTCACCACTGACAACACGCACTGGTTGCACAATTTCGTTTTAAGGTTTCGAGGTATGTCTGACGAGAAGATGTGTCGTAGTTTCCCGAACGCTGCCCAGCCGAGTTGAATCCGTCGATTGACTTCTCGGTCGAAGTTGGACATACCTAGTCGGACTATTTGTCCCAGGTAAACATACTCATCAACAACTTCGAGCTTAGTGCTCCCAACAACTACCGGCATAGGTGTGACATGGACATTAAACATGATCTTTGTTTTGTCCATGTTCATCCTAAGACCTATTCGTTGGGAGACACTATTGAGGTCATTGAGCATGGTGCTTAGGTCCTCCAGCGATTCTGCCATAAGCACTATATCGTCTGCAAATCGAAGGTGAGTGATGTACTCGCCATTGATGTTAATACCGTATACTTTCCAGTCCAGAAGCTTGAAAACGTCTTCCAATGCAGCGGTGAAGAGTTTCGGGGATATAACATCACCCTGTCTTACACCTCTCTACAATTGAATAGGTTTCGTACTCTGGTTCTGTACTCGGATAGCCATCGTAGCTCTACTGTACAAACACTTCAGCACTTCGATATACCGACAGTCAACTTGGCACCGCTGAAGGGACTGCAGCACCGCCCAAATTTCGATGGAATCAAAGGCTTTCTCATAGTCCACATACGCCAGACATAGTGGCAAATTGTACTCTTCGGACTTCTGTACAATTTGCCGAAGGGTATGTATGTGGTCTATGGCGCTAAAGCTCTTTCGGAAACCGGCTTGTTCGGGAGGTTGGAAGTCTTCAAGTCTGCGCGCGAGACGATTCGTAATGACTCTCGAAAACAGCACGTAGACGCGGCTCAGAAGGGAAATCGGTCTGTAGTTCTTCAAGAGACCATTGTCGCCTTTTTTGAAGCACAAGACCACTGCACTTCTGCTCCACGCCTCCGGAGTAGTGCCACCATGGAGGACGGAATTAAAGAGCTTCTGAAGGATTTCAAGTACCGGTTTTCCACCCGCTTTCAGAAGCTCCGCTGTAATTCCATCCTTGCCGGGGGACTTGCCGTTTTTAAGGTGCTGGAGAGCCATTCTAATCTCGCTCAGACTGACGTCCGGGATATCTTCGGAATAGTGTCGGATAAGACTCGCTCTTGGATTACTCACACTTGCGTGTGGCTCCAACGATGACGAGTACAGCTGCCCATAGAACCTCTCAATCTCACTCAAAATTTCAGGTGCCCCGGAGACGATGCTGTCACACTCGGTCTTCAGCTTTGACAGTTGGCTCTTTCTGGCAGACAGATCTCTGGCAAAGACTTTGGAGCCTTGGTTCCGCTCGATCGCTTCTTCAATACAACCTGTTTTGAAGTTGCGTAAGTCCTACCGCATGCATTTGGAGATCTGTCTGTTCAGTTGCCTGTATGCTGTCAAATCTACTGAAGACTGCAGCTTCATATCCCGTCTAACAGCCATGAGATTAAGAGTGTGATCGGAGAGTTTTTGTGTTCTTCTGCGGCGGGTCTTGCAGTCTTGCAGAGCTCCGACCGCATGGACAGTTTCCACGAGCTTCTCATTCATATCGTCCACTTCATTGCAGTCTTCTAGGCACTGAAAACGGTTTTGTAACTCAAGCTGAAAGGTTTCGGGACTTTGGACCAGAGCACGAGGGGGACGGAGCGTTGACTTCATTAGACGAGACATCTCCAACTTAACGTTTAGGTTCAGCGTGCCTCTAACCATTTGGTGATCGCTGCCAGTTTTCACCCTCGCGATCACGGAGACATCACTGAACAGTTGTCGTCTGGTCGTCATAATGAAGTCAATCTCATTTTTTGTGGAACCGTCGGGGCTCGACCAGTTCCACTTCCTGTGGGGCCGCTTCTGGAAGAAAGAGTTCATCATAAAGATTCTTTCTCCATGAAGTCGGCCAGCTGCTGGCCCCTTCGGTTCCGTTGCCCTATTCCAAATTTCCGTACTTTCAGCTCACCGTTCTCTCTTGTGCCTAGTTTTGCATTGAAGTCTCCCATTAACACCGTATAGTGGGTTTTGGAGGAATGCATGTCTCTAGAGATATGCTCATACATTTTCTCCACCTCCTCATCAGGGTGTGCCGAGGTTGGTGCGTAAACCTGTATGACCTTCAGTGAATACCGTTTGGTGATTCTGAGTATAAGGTACGCAACCCTCGTCGACACACTCTCAATCTTTACAACGTTGTTAACGAGAGACTTGTGGACGATAAATCCGACATCTCCATGGGACAGATGGTCGCCCTCCTGGTGATAGAGCAAGTTGCCGGATTTGAGGATTACCACACGGTAATAAGAGGACACTCCTCCCCCTCTCTTCGGACCTCGGGTAATCCTATAATATGCCAGCGTAACTTGTCTACGAGGGCGGCACTGAAAATTTCGGGAATCAAGGAAGTGACACAACATTACTATTTAAAAATGTATTTATTGCTTTTCGAAGTATTCTCCGCGAAATTGACACATTTTTCCATACGATGGAACCAATCATTGAAGCAAACATTCCATTCGGAATTTGGGGTCTCCAAAATGGCCGTTTTGTAGGCGTCCACAGCTTCTTCAGGTGATGAAAATCTCTGTCCACGCAATTTATTCTTTATTTTAGGGAAAGTATAGAAATCATTAGGGCTTAGGTCGGGGCTGTACGGCGGATGGTCTAATAATTCTATGTTTTCTTGCTCTAAAAACTCTTTTGTTCTGTGTGCGGTGTGAGAACTCGCATTGTCGTGATGGAGGATGATGCGGCGGTTGCAGTTCTCTTTACGGAGTTCAGAAACGACCTGTGGCAAACAAATGCTAGCATACCATTCGGCATTAACCGTTCTTTGTCCCTCAAGAGGAATAGTCGTAACATGGCCGGTTTTGGAGACAAACGTGGCCACCATTTTTTTTTGCAACACTCCGTGACCGAACAATTTTTGTTGGCTTTAATTCATTTTCGAACACCCAAACTCGTGACTGGGTTTTTTGTTTCGGGTTCGTACGCGTATATCCAGGATTCGTCACCTGATACGATATTGTATACAGCGTTTGAGGATTCTGCGTGGAATCTTTCGAGAGTTCTGACGCACCAAGCAAGGCGAGCCGCTTTTTGCTCTTCACAGAGCGAATGCGGTATCCATCGGGAAAACAACTTTTTTACACCTAATTGTTCATGCAAGATTATTTGTATTTGACTCATGGCAATGTCTACAGTTGCCTGAATTTCGCGGTATGTCACATGTCGATCTTCCTCAATCAGCTTACGCACATAATCAACGTTTTCTTGGGTGACTGCAGTTTTTGGACGACATTGACGGGGATCATCACTGAGTTTGACACGTCCACGTTGAAATTCAGCAAACCAGCGATAAATTGTGGTTTTGTATGGGGCTTTATCACCAAATGCAGAAATCATATGGTCATCACACCGTTTTTGTGTTAAACCACTTCGAAAGTCATGATAAATCATCGCTCTTGAATTTTCTCGAGTCAATTACATTTTCTCAACGACTAAACAAGTTTGACAAAACCTTGTGACAAGACCGCGAATCTTTTTTTAAATAAATAAATGGTATTCGATTTTTAAAACCAAGGAGTTTTCAATTAAAAAGATTTTAATATGACAGGAACAGTGGAAATATTCCATTCCCGATACTTTTAGTGCAGCCCGCGTATCTCTTCTTCCAACTCCACTATCTTCTCGTCAGTCCTCAGGGTGCGTGCGTTGTATGTTGCCAGGTCGAGTCGTCTTAGGTGGCAACTGAACCTCCACCGGAGATTCTTAGCACCCCCTGCCCCGCCGTTACCATGGTCGCCACCGTAGCCAGGAATAGCGAGGCCGCTTAGGACTGGGGGCCGTTTCTTTGTTACTCTCATCATAGGGTATTCGCCATAGTTGCCACGCTTGGCGAGCGGGTTGGCAACCGCAGTTTTTTTATTGTAAGTTTGTTGTTATCAGGAAGATGCTGCTGCCCATCTCCTGCCTTTTTCCCTTTGTCGCCTTTTACGACACCCACGGGAAGATATGGTGTAGTGGATTTTCTTAACCGCCACTACACGGCATGTGAACATAGTGGAACTTTTAATTATGTAGAAAGTATTCGTAAACATGATATGTTAGATACAAGTTCGTAAGAGAATAGTAACTGGTCCCATGGGAAACTATAAACGTGTCAAGTAAACCGTCTTACTTTTGTAAATGAAGGGAGACACATCTCATTATTTGATGAGTTTGGATATGTCACTGATAAGCTCCTAATTTGAAATAAGTTGCATTCGGTAATCGAAATTTTAGTATCTTTCGCGAAATTTTATTATCTTTTAAGTAAATATATTTTATTTCATTTTAAACATGTTTTATAATCACTTTGGGCCATTTAGCGGTTAGCTGTTTATTCTATTATTGCTCGCGCAAAGATAATTAGTTATGTACAGCTTTTTAAATTATTTTTAATTAAAATGATATCTTACGTTGGGTACAAAATTGCTTTATTTTTTGTTTTACGCTCTATTTTTAGGAATGACATATACGTCGTGGGTCAGCGAAGTTCATAACTCTATGTCATCAAGTGTCACCGCTGTTGACCTGTTTAATAGAAGTGTTTTTAAAAATTCTTGCAACGTTAGCAATATTAAAGTTCTTGTATAGTAACAATAGCTGTTTTCAAAGTTCTCACTCTTTATTAATAATTCTATCCTAACAAGTAAATCAAACACATGCTTGGAGTAATAGCATAGTATGCCTGTTTTATATATATAGGGTAAAATTATTTCTATCAGTAATTTCTGGAACTACTAAGGCTATTCTGAAAATTCTCACACTGATAAGAATCTACTCTATTTCCGAGTGTTAGGTTTTCTTTTATTTTGATCCAAATCAAGTTCCAGCAAGGAAGGATTAAATGAAATCGATGTACCGGAAAGAAACAACAGTTTTTTTTATAAAATACATACAAATTAAATAGTTGGTTAGTACGAGTATATAATAAAACGTTGTTATTTTAAACCAATGAAGTTTTATATAAACTTTAAAGATTGTAATATACTCGTAGTATATATTCATATTTTTATCCTGACACAGATAATAATTATATATTTATATGTACTTAATTAGATATTATAGAATTAGTGTAAATTTGCGTTATCATTCATATTGTATGTATTTTCTACCGACTTCAAAAAGGAGAGACGGTACTCAATTGTACTCAATTCGACTGTATGTTTTTTTTCGTGATCCGATTTCGATAATTCTTTTTTTATTTGAAAGGTGGTGCTTCACGTGTGATCCCATATAAATTTGATCAAGGTTTGACTTATATGTTTGACTTGTTTGGTTATATTGAAGTCAGTTGTACAAAATTTTTAATTTTTAATTATAATATTTATCTTTCTTTTATCAACTTTTCCTCTTTTGATTTGCACTGCACCGCTTCTTACAATATGTTCTGTCTTTGCCTAAACTAACGCTTCATTAGGCGAGAATGCTCTTTGGAAAAAAGGTAGATAGAACATTTATTTGCTTAAAAACATTGTACATAAGATGTTCAATAATGTGGAACTCATTATGTTTTGCCATAATTGGCATGCAAAAATTGAATTCAGTACATATTTATTATTATTATATAATAGGATAGGGTAACAAACGAGCACACACTCCACCTGATGGTAAGTGATTGCTGTGACCCATAGACATCTATGATATCCTCGATAAAGAATTAAAATGCAGATGCGTTGTCACCCGTGAGGCTTAAGATGGAATGCCTCTTTTCCAGTAAAAAGGGTCTCCGGTTCTCTACACTCACCATACGAAACACAGCAGTGTTAAGCTGCTATTTTACGCTGGTATTCTGTGAGAGCGTGGTCCTTCCCCGGTCGAACCGACCCATTCGTGCCACAACTATACCACTAAGATAACTGCAGCATGGCTCTACCACGTATACATGGCTCTAACTCGTATAAATCCGCCATTTGTACTACTCTGTGCATTAAAGTTTAAGTATATAAATAAGTTATAGCCCGTATATAGTTTGTTGCTGGTTATTTTCGTTCGGAATATTTTAAACGAAGAAATATTGAAATTATTTTGTTTTTAACCGAATTTCACACGAGTTATTTAAAACTTTGTTATTCAAAATTATCACATCTTTAGATATATTTCGTTTTCGACATATAAATAACACTTACAGAATGATATTTACGTTTCTGTACATATTATTTACGGCTGAAAACCAAAGCGGATACATGGCGCTAGGTTTAGCCGGCTACAATTGGTGCAGCCATCACAGATAATCCAGATATCACCGCTAGTAAGTAATATAATAGTGTCGGTAGTTTTGAATCAGTCCAAGAACCACCCCCGCCGCACCGTTAACTACTGTTAACTAATATTTCTTGATATGTGCTTTCTTATTTTTGACAGACTTAACGACTTAATATCAGATCAAATAAATAGATTATTGTTAGACCTATTGAAGAAATTGGTGATTGCAATTTTAAGGGCTGATTTTCCACGTACGTGCCAGGCAAGTAAAAAACATTAACCTACAAAGGAATAAAATATTTCAAAGTCATGTGAAGTCCGCCAATACGCATTGACACAGCGGGGCGGACTAATTGTTCTATAACCTTCTCAGAAATGATATGTCTGTTGTGCCCAGAGGTAGTGTGTATAGAGGCTTTAACTTTACTTCACTTGAGACCTATATGTGTTTACTGCTGTGAATATCTCCCTTTATTTATGATAGGGTTCTTTTTCTTCTTTGTCTTCGTCGTAACACTTGACAGAACGGTAGTAATTATCACGGAGAAACATGTTTAAAATATGCCAAGTGAGCAGTCTCACGAGCATTCTTTCTGTTAGCCGACATCCACACGTATAAGTTATCGCCTACAGCAGCCTTAATCCATCGCTCGTGCGACCATCCTCGGGCTATAGTACAAATCGATGGTGTCACTCACACACCAGGATACGTGTCCGAACTTTATTATGCGGCTCTGTACCAACACTGACAGAGATTACCGAGTTCTTGCAGTATGGAGACGTTGGTGCGAAAAGGAGCTGACGGGGTTAACAGAGGTCACGGTTATTAACCTACTGTCGCTAGTATTACTTGATGGGTGTTTTCGTATTTTTGACAAAGTTAATAGAAGTGAAACAGTCAGTTGCGGAAAGTTCACCATTATGGAATACTAATGTTAATCTTTCTGCATCTGACTGTTTACGTAATTAATCAGCGCTAATGATGATTTTAATTATGTTCCATTAAACAGCTTTAGGCATAATAATTAATGGCCCAATAAGTAATAAAAGGCGGGCATAATAACAAAATACTGCGGTTGCCAACCGTATTTTGTTATTATGACTTGTAATCAAGAAGATGCTGCTGCCTATCTTCTGTTTCAATTTCCTCTGTCGCCACTTATGACACGTACAGGACGATATGGGGAATGGATATTCTTACACGGTATTATTAAGTAATGATTATATTAAACTATTTTGCCAATAAACAAATCGAACACAATTAAAATATATTGAATGAATTAAATAATAAAACTAAAAACCTCATACGAATTTGACGTTGTTGAACTAATTAACTTCTGTAACTGTCACAAACCCAAGTTTATTTGATGTGGAATAAAACTAATTTTACGGATTTTATCGCGTTTAATTTCGTGTACTAAAATTATTTTTATTCAATATGTAGTAGTAGTATATAAAAAATCATAACGTTGATGTTTTTGATTATATATTAGTAAATTGGTTTGTCGTAGGGACAAATAATTATTATTTTATTACTGTTTTGTTTACAGTAATAAAATAATAATTATTTTCGTTTGCATGAATATAAAGCACAGTTAAATGTTTTCTCTGTAATTTCTCTGTTAGAACATAGGCATCGTCTTTCATACATCAAAGTATCTCTCCACAAATTTCGAATTGCAATATAACTTCTGTCATAAGCTTCTTATGCTGTGGTAGTAGGGTACAGGAATGGTTATGATCAGTTTTTATTATATTACCACTGTCTTGTAATAAGTACTAATTTTATATGGTCCAAATTTAAAATCTGCAAACAAGTTAGTGTAAGTTAATAAATATTTTGCAATCATATTATACTACCGATGCAGGCTAACGACTTATGATCTCTTATTTTAAGTGATGCATCAGACTTGAATATTTATTGAAATATTTTTTAAACTTTTTTTTTGTAGAACGAGGGTGACAAACGAGCATACAGTTCACGTGATGGTAAGTGAATACTGTGGCCCATAGACATCTACATTTATCCTCGATTAAGAATCAAAATGCAGATGCGTTGTCAGCCTGATCTTCCTCGTCAGACAAGGACTATCAGACATTTTCCTTTTAAATGCTTGCTTACTACTATAATTTACTCTAACAACTCGGTATGCTCTTACAAAACACTAGTTGCCAAATCAATTTTACCTCAAGGAGCTAATGATAGTTTAAAATAGTTTAAGCTTGACGCACTAAAGTTAAATATCAGAACTGTCAATATTACAGACTAATGACGTTTAGCGCATCGTAAAATTCCACAAATAGTGGTTTAAAGAAGAAAGATTTTCAATAAATAAAATTTAGAGAAGAATAAATATAAGTCAGATGTTTTGTGCAACAGCTTAATTAAAATGTTAGTCTCTCATGTCGATTTTAACTATTAAAGACAGATTCTACATCCAAGTAATAGTCGTTTTAACTGTGACATATATACATATTCCATTATCGGATATGTATAAAAAATATATGACATTTTGATATTTCTTATAAACTAGTGACCCCCCCCCCCATCCCTGTTTTGCCTGGATATAATATATTAATGTAGCATCATTTAGATTTAAGATAATTAAAGACCATTTATTTTATGAATTCGTCGTTTTTTTTTCAAAAAAAAAATATCTTCAAGATTTGTGGATAAAATATAATCTAGATATCTCGTGGCATTAATCGGTATCTGTTCAAAAAGTTTCATCACAATGGTTCAGCCATTCCGAAGATTAGACCGGACAAACTGACTGACAAAATTTTTAAAAATGATTATTTATGTCTTAATAACATGCAAATAATCTCCTGAGCTCAAAAGTAGCCAGTTATTTCAATATCACAGACACACAATTCAATGTGTATAGATGTGTGATAGATCGGTATTGGCATATTTTTAATAGGTGAATTATTTTTCAGGTACAAGGTGGAAGTCGCTGGCAAAAGTCTACCAATTCTCACCACCTTGGACAAGGGACGGTACGGAGTTATCATCTTCGAGTCGCTTTCAAAATACGCGAACATGGACAAGTGGAATCGGGAGCTTCTAGATAAATACTGCCGAGAGTATTCCGTGGGAGTTGTGGGTTTTGCAACACCTGGTGAAGAGAGTCTCGTAGGAGCGCAGCTGAAGGGATTTCCACTCTTTATGCATACTAACCTGAGACTTAAGGTAATTTTAGGTATCTTTATGTTTTGTGTAGTCCAAACAATTAGAACGGTTTGAAGGCATGAAACTGTTACCCTTCCCGCTATAGTCGAGCGAAAAGCACTAAAGCGTCAAGAATTTTACAACAAACAACGTATTATGTCCAATCTTTAAGCACTGCTTTAAACTAATCGATTTTGTTTATTTTTTTATATAAAATAAAAATAAAAATTTTTTTTTTTAGAATTTATAAATGTATTCTTATTATGACTTACAAAATTATAAGCCTTTTCATATCATATAATTTTAACACGATTTCAGTATGGAATCTCTGCAAGGTACACTTTTAAATAACGATTTAGTGCCATCCGTGTTTCACGTTTCTGGTTTCACACATTGCATATCCATATCATATGTTTAATTTTTATAAAATTATTTTACTTCTGTAATAATTAAATTTCAGTACGTTTACAGACGTTAAAATAGTTAAAAAGTATTGCAATGTCGCAGTAAGGTCATGTTAAAGTTGAGTTTGACTACGGTGGTATGCGCTGCGAATTCGAATCCCGCACGTGACAAATATTTGTATAATCTACAAAATAATCTTCCTAGGCTTTGGTGGTTCGTTTGTTATATTTCATAGCAGAGGATGACCTTAAGCGCTGTGCTTTGCAGGCAAATTGACGATCACATTACCTGTATACGTTGTTACTATGCACATATGAAATTAACAATAATATCAACAATGTTAAACTTATTTAAAATTAAAGTATTTTTATATTTTAGTGTGATATTTAAATTGCTTTGTTATGAATAAAGTTGCGGTAAGCTTTTCTGTTTTTCGAATGCAGGCATATTGGAAAACTTTCATGCAGGACAGCGAACCTGTGACAGTGACAGACGCAGTGAAAATAATTTTTCTACACTGTTGGTGCTATCAACTGCATGCAGGCTGTAATGTAATTGAGAGTGTTGAGCTGAATTAAAAATTGATGTTGTCAGAATATTAGTTAGGTCACCGACAATTCCAATAAATTTAATTAACGCGCAAATACAATGATTATGTTTTTTTATGTTGTTTTTGGCGGCGTGTAGGGCGAAGTGTAGGGCGGCCCCCCTACTAGATGAAATGACGATCTGGTAAGACATGAAGGAAGTCGATGGATGCAGGTGGCTCCAGGACCGTGCTTTGTGGAATCCTTGGGTGAGGTCTATGTTCGGCAGTGGACTTGTGAAGGGCTGTAACGATGATGATGATAAGAACTTTTTGAAACGTCTAATTGTTTTCATTTTTGTCGTGTAATACGTACGTTTCATTATGTCCAGTGAGTGTCGTAAGAAACGACTATGGGATATGCGAGAAAAATCTTATGACTTCCGATAGATTGTGGCAACAGCGACCAAGGTGCGTGATGCATCTTATCCTGCAATCACTTCCGCCTGGCAAGCGCGACGATTAGAAGCTCATATTCAGCAATTGACTTAAACGGGCCAATATAGAAGATAGAAATAATAAATATTTTCTTTTTTTATATATATAATAAGGGTGACAAACGAGCACACAGTCCACCTGATGGTAAGTGGTTGCTGTGACCCATAGACATCTACGTCTATCATAGAACTTTTTTACTGGAACAGAGGCATTCTATCATAGTGAGGACTATGATAGAATGCCTCTGTTCCAGTAAAAAGGGTCTCCGGTTCTCTACACTCACCATACGAAACATAGCAGCATTAAGATGCTATTTTACGCTGGTATTCTGTGAGAGCGTGATCCTTCCCCGGTCGAGCTGACCAATTCTTGCTACAACTATACTATTAATATAACTGCAGCATGGCTCTACCACGTATAAGAAATGTTTGTTTGATAAATAATTATTTTGCTAAAGGGTAAAGAAAGGAATAAAAATCTTCTGTTATTTTTTTTTTCTTAAAATATCGTAGCATATAGAAATACATTTATAATTGATTTATTTAACTAGGACGCAACTTTAAACCCCGCGTCACCAGTACTGCGTCTCTCCCGCGCCGGTGAGACGGCTTGGGGCGATTTGCCGGGAGATCATTGGACGGTGTTCCGAGCAAATAGTTCCACGTACGAACCTGTCGCATGGGCCGTGAGACAGAACGAATACGGTTCCGGTGGTGAGTATTACCTTTCAGTTTTAAACTCAGTTCATTCATTCACATTATTTTGCGGTTTCCAATTTAACACAACCTTTGCGAATTTATTTTTCTCATTCATTTACATAAGTATAGAAGTTGTTACTCATCTTTACTTGTAGCTTTGTATAACTAATAAACATACTTATTTAAATACGGATTCGCAAGAACATTTTAAGTGCACTAATGGAGATGGACTCGTATTCTGTATGGGAGTCCATTGAGATAGGTACCACCTTTTTTACTCGACGGCTCCGTGGCGTAGTGGCTTAGCAATGAGTTGCAACGCTTGTGGCCGCTGGTTCGAATCCCGCACGGAACAAGTATTTGTATGGCCTACAAATAATTGTTCCGGGGCTGGATTTTTGTCCTTGTGCAATATGTTTGTAAACTGCCTCCACGATACAGGAGAAAATCCTAGTGTGGGGGTAACGTTTTAAAAAAAAAGAAGAAAAAACTCTTTCTTGACACAAACAGCAACGTATTCATATGGACTCGTATTCTGTATGGGAGTCCATTGAGAGAGGTACCAACTTTTTAACTCTTTTTTAACACAAACAGCAGCGTATCCATATGGACTCGTATTCTGTATGGGAGTCCATTGAGATAGGTACCAACTTTTTAACTCTTTTTTAACACAAACAGCAGCGTATCCATATGGACTCGTATTCTGTATGGGAGTCCATTGAGATAGGTACCACATTTTAACTCTTTATTGACAAAAACAGCAACGTATCCATATGGACTCGTATTCTGTATGGGAGTCCATTGAGAGAGGTACCAACTTTTTAACTCTTTTTTAACACAAACAGCAGCGTATCCATATGGACTCGTATTCTGTATGGGAGTCCATTGAGATAGGTACCACATTTTAACTCTTTATTGACAAAAACAGCAACGTATCCATATGGACCCGTATTCTGTATGTGAGTCCATTGAGAGAGGTACCAACTTTTTAACTCTTTTTTAACACAAACAGCAGCGTATCCATATGGACTCGTATTCTGTATGGGAGTCCATTGAGATAGGTACCACATTTTAACTCTTTCTTGACAAAAACAGCAACGTATCCATATGGACTCGTCTTCTGTATGGGAGTTCATTGAGAGAGGTACCAACTTTTTAACTCTTTTTTTGACACAAACAGCAACGTATCCATATGGACTCGTATTCTGTATGGGAGTCCATTGAGAGAGGTACTAACTTTTTAACTCTTTTTTGACACAAACAGCAACTTATCCATATGGACTCGTATTCTGTATGGGAGTTCATTGAGAGAGGTACCAACTTTTTAACTCTTTTTTGACACAAACAGCAACGTATCCATATGGACTCGTATTCTGTATGGGAGTTCATTGAGAGAGGTACCAACTTTTTAACTCTTTTTTGACACAAACAGCAACGTATCCATATGGACTCGTATTCTGTATGGGAGTTCATTGAGAGAGGTACCAACTTTTTAACTCTTTTTGACACAAACACCAACGTATCCATATGGACTCGTATTCTGTATGGGAGTTCATTGAGAGAGGTACCAACTTTTTAACTCTTTTTTGACACAAACAGCAACGTATCCATATGGACTCGTATTCTGTATGGACTCCATTGAGAGAGGTACCAAAAGGTAACGTAGGTAAACCTAATTAGCCTAAAGTGGAAAAGACGCTTTACTGCTGCATTTTACTAAAGGTTTTCTATTAGGAAAGTCTCCACCATGCATACGAACTTCACATGTTCTCAAATTTATTTTCACATGCACACGATAAATCAGCCCTTCAAACTGAAATTAACTTTTTCATTAGTTTCATTGCAAATCGGACTCGTTTCTCTTGCATACTATTAAATATCACGCGCATATTCGCTAAGGTTCCACGGTTCTAATGAACGTACCTCATTATTAAATTCACTGCACTGTTTTTGTAATTTTCAATAAATAAACTACATATATATTCATACCATCTGGATGATTGGCGGTCCACCACTGTGCGATTTAGAAGAAGTTTTCTTTCTCGCATAACTTCCTTGTGGAATCGATTACCACTAGAGAATTTTTCCAGACCGATACGACTTAGGGACCTTCAAGAAAAGGGCCAACTCCTTTTTAAAAGGACCGCAACGCATCTGCAATTCCCCTGGTGTTGCAGTTGTTCATGGGCGGCGGTGGTCACTTACCATCTGGTGAGCGGCATGGTCGTTTGCCTCCTCTCCTATCAAAGAAAACATCATAAAATAAGCTACAATTTATCAAAAAATAATATCAATATATCCAGTATTTGACCTTAACCGCCCTAACAAAAAAAAAATTACATTGTTATGACTTTATTACCGCAGTTCCGTCTCAGAGAGAAATAATTTTACAAAATCTGTACATCCGCGAACATAAAAGAGACGTGTAATATTGGATGAAATAAAACATCCTGACGGAATGAGATCCGAAACTTTTCTAACTTTTCGTTTCTGTGGCCTGTACGTGGAACTGTACGTAAAACGTATCCGTACATGGTCGAAAATGTTTTGTGTTCATTTGTTCTATTGGAAAAAAAACATTTTCCCTTCCCTTATATTTTGGACGTAAACGAAAAGTTTGACTGTCCTATCCCATTCAGAGCTTATATCGAGAATTTTTTTACGAATGTGAAATATACCATTTTGTATGTTTTAACACAGCTATTACACGGTACGCAAACTAACGAATTCTGTTATACTTAATTAATCAATGCAACAGTTTTGCCCTTTATTATCATTACCTCTTGTTTCCACAATCATTTTTATTGTTTGACGTCTATGAGCCTATTCAAAATTATAGCCAATTAGTTTATGATATAGTTTTTACTTTTATATATTTATAACATTAGCGTGAGAACCAGTCCTGACGATAAGTGGCTATTTTAACTTGTTTACACTAACTTCAACTATGTTATTTGTACATATTTGTACAGACAAAACATCTATAAGAAAAGAAAACGTTCGATTTGTTGCCAAAAAAAAAATTCTATTAATGTTTTCAGAGACTTATAAAAATTAATTCCATACTTTAAATGAATACACAGTAGTAGCAAGACATAAAAATCATTGTTTGCAATTCAAGAAAATTTTTGATTCAGGGCTACTAAATCGCATAATTGAATACAGATTGTGTTATGGCGGGCTAAAAGTATGAATTAAATATTCTTATTTTAATGCCGCATAACGATTATCCGCATGTTGTATATTGTAAATACGCATAATATTAATCAGTATAAGCAAATACACATAATATATTTTATGCAAATTTTCACGATAATAATGAGCATGAATTTGGTAAGCCTAACATAATTATTCATAAATATTTAAAATTACAAACTACAACATTTAAAGTAATAGACCTAATAATCAATTCACATCACATACTGAGAGATGAGTTGTTAAACATTTATATGAAAAAAAATAATCTATATGTGATTCAGCCGCACATCAACGTAGTGGCATCACAATCACAATTCGTATTTTTTATTTGCAAATAAATGTTGATTATTTTGGTAATGCGTTTTTATTACTATTGTTAATCTAATTAGTTTCTGTGGTGGTTCATATTCTAACCTAACATAATCAAGAGCCAATTGGTTTTTGGTTTGATATCGCTCTAAATTTAGTTTTATTATCTTACTATAGAACTAACTTGTTATGCTTGTTATGGTTACGTAAATGTTAATATTAAATTAAAATTGTGCTTGATAACTTTAAGGGAATTTAAATTCATTTACATGCAGATTCATCAATCAGATACTAATTGTTATGCCGAATCTGTTAGGCGGATTAATAATATGATAATTGATGTAGGTACGCTTTACGAGGGATACCTTTATCATGGTGATGTTATGTATCTTATTTCTATAACATATGTTTTGTGTAATTAAATACAAAAATAAGAATTGAAATCATTGCTTGTAGATGACATTCTCTTCGGAAGTCCGCTAACACTATAACAGTCAATACATTTCATTCATTCATTGCAGCCCAATCACAAGTCCACTGCTTAACATAGGCTGATCCCAAGGTATACCACAAACCCCAATGAGCCACCTGCATCCATCGACTTACTGCATCTCTTACCAGGTCGTCATTATATCTAGTGGGGGCCGCCCTACACATCGCTTACCGGTGTGAAGCTGCCACACGGGAACGTATCTTCCCCATCGGTTGTTGATTCTTCGAGCTATATATTGGCCTGTCCATTCACACTTCAGCTTAATGATCAGTTGCGCTATGTCGATTTTTTTTATAGGATAAGGGTGACAAACGAGCACACAGTCCACCTGATGGTAAGTTGATGCTGTAGCCCATAACATCTACATTTATCCCCAATTACGAATCAAAATGCAGATGCGTTGTCACCCGTGGTTACTAAGATGGAATGCCTCTTTTCTAGTAAAAAGGGTCTCTGGTTCGCTACACTCACCATACGAAACACAGCATATAAAAAAACATATGAGGCAGTCATATGATATTTGTGATACAATGATATTGAGTCAATTTATTTTATATGTTTATAGTTATTATTTATATATACATTTATCGAGATATATATCTATGAATGTTTGTATTTGTATATATTATATATGTGTTGAATGTATATATTTGAACTGATTTAACTGCCCAACTCACTCTCTGTTCTACCCAAGGTTAACTGGTAGAGAATGCCCTATAGCATTAAGCTCTCCTTTTGTACAAATATTTGGTGCAATAAAGAATAAATAAGTAAATAAATAAATATTTGCCATAGTTAGCACGCATGGCAGGCGGGCGTGGCAACCGCATTTTTTTATTATTTTGATTTTTTTTTGAGGAAGTTGTTGCTGCTCATCTCCTGTTTAATTTCCCTGTGTCGCCTCTTACGCCACTCACGGGATTTTAAAATACGTTACCCCCACACTAGGATTTTCTCTTGTATCGTGGAGGCAGTTTACAAACATATATTGTACAAGGACAAACATCCAGACCCGGAACAATTATTCTTAGGCCATACAAATACTTGTTCCGTTCGGGATTCGAACCCGCGGCCCCAAGCGTTGCAACTCATTGCTAAGCCACTACACCACGGAGCCGTCAAGTTGATAATAGGATATTGCTTTCTTGTAAGTCTGAAACGCGATGAAATCATAAAATAAGTATTATTATGTGAAGTTTATTTTTGGAGTTGAGTGATAAACTAAAATACCAACAGTGAAACTGGTGGTAAAGGACTCGTTGACTCTTTTTTACATCAACCCAATCACCTATAAAATATATAGATCTCTCACAAAGAATACCGGAAGTACATTTTGAGGGACGGTAAAGTTGACGTATGTCGTGCATGTCACCACCCTGGAGAGTACCTCAAACATGTTATTTCCGGTTGTTCACAACTATCAAATGGCGAGTATTTGCACAGACATAACCAAGTAGCTAGAATAATACACCAGCAGCTTGTCATTAAATTTTGTTTTACTCAACAGAAGGTTTATATTATAAGTATGAACCAAAGCCAGTCCTTGAAAATAGAAGTGTCACGCTGTAGTGGGAGCGGTCAATTAGCACAGACAGGTTTATAGTGGCAAATAAACCTGACATTGTCGTGATAGACCGAATTATACGCAAGGCAATAATAGTGGATATCAGTGGTCCTCGTGACGAGAATCTCGTGAAAGCAGAGAATGATAAAAAAATAAAATATATCGACTTGGCTCATGAGATTGTCGCTATGTGGGACGTTGATTCTACTATTATTGTACCAATAGTTTTATCAGTCAATGGGCTTATTGGTGAAAATATGAACGATTATCTGTCCAAGTTAGGTTTGGTCAAATGGCTGAAGGGATTAATTCAAAAATCGGCCTTATTAAACACGGCTCGAATAGTAAGAAGGTTCCTATCTTTGGATACCTAACTTCACCGATGACTTGGGATTCCTCGTCGCGGTGGATAATAGCCGAAATAATAATATTATTTATATAGATTGTATTTATATTTACAATATTATAGTTTTGTGACCATATATGTGATAATGTAATAATAATAATAATAATAATAATAAATATACAGATACCCCAAATAATAATAAAAGAGAAAGATAGCTGTGAAACAAATTACGTGATTGTTAGCAAAGTTCCTTCACCTTTGTTACTGTTTTCCATTGCCTGAGTCTGATTAAATCTGACATGATATGGGTAGATGATAATAAAGCCAACCTATCGGCGACAAGATTTTTCGAATATTTCCTTTTATTGGCATGTACGTCACCCACAAGAAGAACTCCTTTACGACATCATCACGTGGTGAAGTCATACATTAACTATTAGATAGCTAGTTTAATGCTAACAACGTTGCCAAGTATTATAATACCAACGCAACATAAGGGGAGATAAATTACTTCTTGCACCACCTCTCTATACAGTATATCGACTACTTTTCTCTTTGTAGAGTACAACATCGATGATTTTTTATTTGTGTGTTGTTTTAACGTTATTCCCCAAAGTCCGAAAAGTCGGAAGAGCTAGCTTTGTAGTAACATACAGTCCGGAAGTTTTTCGCCCTCGTTTTTCAAACAAAGTAGGTGTAAAATTTTCCACACACCAGAGATTTCCTCTCTGAGTAACATCGTAACTTTTCCTTTGCTGGATGCTAGCTTTTCCATTTAAATTTTCATTTACTAGGCGAGTGCTTAATGTAATTACATTGTCTATAACTAGAAATAATTGGTATCTATAGATTCAAAGTTCACTTTACGTACTAATTTCTCAGCTATACTAATTTTTAATTCTTTTAATATCAAGATATTTCAGAAACTGCATTTTACTTTTTTACCTATTATAGTACATATAAATATATACACATATAGTATATTCTTACCTATTATAGGTACTGTTTGTCTGATTATGATGTTAAAATATGAAATATCGATTATGAAAATTTACTTGCTTGCTGTAAAAATGACATAATAATATTAATTATGTGATTTTTACAACAAGTACATCGTGAGATAGATTTTTGATGTGATAATTTCGTTTCAATTTTTTTTAAAGATTTTATCATATTTTTTGTTTCAATGAAAATGGTACTCTGTGTAAACACAATTTGCGTGATGACATTTAATTAATTACATAACGTCAAAGCGAAATAGTAATGATGATATCGTCCGGTCCGGGCCAATTATGACTATCAGAATGTTCCAGATGTTAACTGCGCTAAATTAATTTTAGCTTTATTTGGCTGCAACAAAATACTAGTTTTACGAAAGTCGAACTTTTTCGCATATGGGTTCACATGACATACGTGGTAGAGCCATGCTGCAGCTATATTAATAGTATAGTTGTAGCACGAATGGGTCGGCTCGACCGGGAAAGGACCACGCTCTCACAGAATACCAGCGTAAAATGGCAGCTTGACTCTGCTGTGTTTCGTATGGTGAGTGTAGAGAACCGGAGACCCATTTTACTGGAAAAGAGGCATTCCATCTTAGTCCTCACGGCTGACAACGCATCTGCATTTTAATTCGCAAACGAAGATAGATGTAGAGGTCTATGGGTCACAGCAACCACTTACCATCAGGTGGACTGTGTGCTCGTTTGTCATCTTTATCCAATAAAAAAAAAATACCGTGGTAATACTCTCACCGAATCCCAGAGTAAGGCGGCATAAGACGCTGTTGTACATTTGTATATGAGTGATTAGAATCGGAAATCTAGATGGCTAGTGGTAATCATACCATCGTAGGTTAAACCTACTATTCTATTTTTCTGCCGACTTCCAAAAAGGAGCCGGTACTCAATTCGACTGTATTTTTTTTTTTCGTTTTTTTTTTATGTGTGTTACCTCAGAACTTTTTTCTGGGTGAACCGATTTCGATGATTCTTTTTTTATTTGAAAGCTGGTGCTTCTCGTGTGGTCCCATATGAATTTGATCAAGGTCAGACCAATAGTTTTTAAGTTATTCTTAAATAACTTATATTGAAGTCGGCTGTACAAAATTTTTAATTTTAAATTATTTATTCTAATATTTGAATATTTTGGTTGTGTTAATTTCTCCTTAGTGTACCATTACGAGTATTCTATTGTATTGTATTTACGTTCGTACGATTATATGGCATTAAAAACAAGGATCGTTCCTAATTCATGGAAGCTTGCTAATGTGCAACCTGTACCCAAAAAGGGTAGTCAAATTAGAGGCCAATTTCAAGAACCTCCATAATGTGTTCAATAAATTATGGGACGTACTTAGCTTGTCGCGTTTAATGAACATAATGACATTTTCAGTGACCTATAGTACGGTTTTTGTTAAACCGGTCTATAGAGGATTTTCAAAGTCACGCCAATCATCTATGGGGTGAGAGGTTCAAGAATTTCAGTGATCACTTGCCGTCTCACTTGATAATTTTAAGGCATTAAATAGGGTTTGATCGGGTCGAGGGTCGGTATTATTGATAGCTGATCTTCTGAACCTACCCTAATGCCGGGGTTTCTTCGGATACATTCTATTACCTGGTATTTTTGGGTATGCACATGAAAGCACGGTGTGTCTGAAAGGAAGGCCTTGGTAGAAAGCAGCGTATGAATTTCACCTTACAGACAATCTCAGATTGCGGCGATGCTGATCTTAGATTGGTGCAATTTAATGCCACCAAAATAGACTAGTCTTATCACCGCTTGATAAAAAAAAAATATGAAAAAAATGTACATATGCAGGTCAATAGCGTTGAAGGTGTTAAGCGTTGGTATTATTAGTTAGTATTGGTGATAGCCGTGGTATGCAGCAGTAGCCTTATCGTTTGTATAGCATTACTTGCGTGATAAAGAAAGTTTAAAACAGTATTTTGCACAGAAAACCGGTCACCACTGGCGACGGTGATACAAGATCACGGCAGGCTCGACGGTGTTCAGCGAGTATTGTTTGGTTCCGGATTCCAGTTTTGGTTGCACCGGCTTCTGTTTCTCGACGCTTTGAGCTATTTGAGCCACGGACAATTGAGCCTCAGCCTGGAGAGGTGGATCCTTGTCGATATCGATGATATATTTGTTGGCGAAAGAGGTAAGTCTATTTTTCTATGTTCTATGTCAATTTTTCATCTATTTTCTATAATTTATTATTATTATTATTATACTATAATTTCCTAAACAAAAGCTCCGCGTTATCGCTCAACATATTGAACAACATGGTGCTTGGCAAATGTTGTAAAATTTGTTCGGCTTGAGGGACAACTGAGGGAATCCATAAGTAGGGATATTAGAGCCTAAAAAGGATAATGGTTTAAATATCACGCACCGAACGATTAGGTTGATTTCAAATATTTTATTTATTATTTATTTATTTAGATAGATACATCGTCGACAGTATCAATATGCATATTATATGGCTATCATTTTCTTTCTCTAGTATCCCTTTTTACTAGGAAACGAGACATTCCATCTTAGTCCTCAGAGGTGACAACGCATCCGTATTTTGATATTTAACTAAGGATAGTAATAGATGTCTATGGGCCATTGCGTAGACTGTGTGCTGGTTTGTCACCCTCATTCTATAAAAATAATTATTAGGCCTTAAATTATGTGGTGTTGACGATTTACAGAAATATTCGTAAGTATAAACATATTTTATTTCCGTACAGGTACTCGTCTCCACGAAGAAGATGTATCGGCGTTATTGGCTTCTCAAGCTGCTTTGCAGCGACTGGTCTCTGGTTTTCGGTTCAATCTTGGCTTCAGTGCGAAATATTATCACCATGGAACACCGCTCGAGAATCGTGGCGATGACGCTTTATTAAAGAACAGGGAACATTTTACTTGGTAAGTATATTATTCTGATGATAATCAAATTTAATTTTTTTTACACATATGTATATACACGAATTAACGATCTACGACTTTGTCTGTTACAAGAGTGGCGCCTCTTTAGAGTGAGGTGATTTATTTGACAGATTTCATCGCGGGGAAGTTAATTACATTATCCATTACAGTCTATGAAAGTCCACTGCTGAACTTAAGCCTCCCCCATAGATTGCCTCGTAGAGAGGAAAATGTTCAGGAAAATGTTGTTACCCATATCCTGTTAGAGTTTCCCTCTGTCAATACAAACAAGAGGTGTTGTAACAAGGCGTGACGATTTGCGGGGTAATTGTACTATTTTCTATCCACCAATAAATAGTAAAACTACTCGCATCGTTCCATATCGATGTTGCAATGTAGTTTAGCTACCTTGACGTCAGATGGCGGCCTGTTCACAAAATAATTATAAAAACTATAATAATTTTTTGGCGATTAAAAGTTCTTTAGGACCGAATGCAAACCAAATATCAAATAGCACCTTTGTATGATTATTTTCATCATCATCATCATTACAGCCTTTCATAAGTCCACTGCTGAACATAGGCCTCCCCCAAAGAATGCCACAAAGCACGGTCCTGAGCCACCTGCATCCATCGACTTCCTGCATGTCTTACCAGGTCGTCACTCCATCTCGTGACAGGTTGCCCTACACTTCGCCTACCGGTACGAGGCTGCCACTCGAGAACCTTTCTTCCCCATCGGTTGTCGGTTCTTCGAGCTATATGGCCAGCCCATTGCCACTTCAGCTTACTAATCCGTTGGGCTATGTCAGTTACTCTGGTTCTACTGCGGATATCCTCATTTCTAACTTTATCGCGCAAAGAAACCCCGAGCATAGCCCTCTCCATAGCTCGCTGAGCGACCTTGAGCTTCTTCATACGGCCAGCAGTGAAGGACCACGTCTCAGATCCGTAAGTCATAACTGGCAACACGCACTGGTTGTACAATTTCGTTTTAAGGTTTTGAGGTATGTCTGACGAAAAGATGTGTCGTAGTTTCCCGAACGCTGCCCAGCCGAGTTGAATCTGTCGATTGACCTCTCGGTCGAAGTTGGACTTACCTAGTCGGACTTTTTGTCCCAGGTAAACATACTCGTCAACATATGATTATTTATATGATTATTTTACCAATACTGAATTTTAGGTACCTTTACATTTTTAGTTCCCATGATATAAAGTGTCGCCATCTAGTGTCGAATATATTTAATTACATTTGAAAACCGACGCAGAGGTTTTTCCAGAATTATTTTAATAAATTATGTATAAAATTACTTACAAATGAAATATGATGACATCCATAGCATCAGAACGTATATCTGAGTAGTTTTTAGACGATAAAACACAACACTTTATCCTTTTCTTCTTAATAATACGAAAATACACCGATTTGCTATTTTCGAAATATAATTTTCTGGGCTGGGGCTCCCCAGTGCCAGCTCCTTCCACTTGACCGCATCCAGCGCAGAGCGGCTCGAATCGTCGACGACCGAGTCCTTTCCGATCGGCTCGACTCATTGGCGCTGCGAAGAGATGTTGCATCTCTTTGCATTTTCTTTCGCATTTACCACGGGGAGTGCTCTGAGGAATTGTTCGGATTAATCCCACCTGCCAAATTTCACGAACGCATATCGAGGCAGAACTCCCGATACCATCCACACCATTTGGATGATTGGCGGTCCACCACTGTGCGATTTAGAAGATGTTTTCTTCCTCGCACAACTTCCTTGTGGAATAGTTTACCACCAGCGATTTTTCCGGACCGATACGACTTAGGAACCTTCAAGAAAAAAGCCGTTCCTTTTTAAAAGGCCGGCAACGCTTCTGCAATTCCCTG
Organism: Parnassius mnemosyne; assembly: GCA_963668995.1. Lineage (NCBI taxonomy): Eukaryota > Metazoa > Arthropoda > Insecta > Lepidoptera > Papilionidae > Parnassius > Parnassius mnemosyne. Next base: position 38,099,146 of record CAVLGL010000159.1, read on the forward strand.
ATGTTGCGGTTGTTCATGGGCGGCGGTAGTCACTTACCATCAGGTGAGCCGCATGGTCGTTTGCCCCCTCGGCTATAAAAAAAAATATAAGCGCACAAGACGAACGCTAACAGTATACTAACTAAAGGCACACCCACTGTGATGACGTCAGGACCTAGTTAGAATCACAGTGCGCTGTTGTTTAGGCCGTCTCCTTTTTGTATTTCCTCCGTGCTCGCCTCTTACTACACCTATGGAACGATATGGAAGTTAATATGTTAGGTAAATATAAAGATTAATGTGGATTTCTGTACTATTAACTATGTTATATATTAATAAGATTAGAAATGAATAAACCAAACTAAAGATATCTTAAAAGTAGAAAAATTAAAAATAGAGATAAAATTGGGGAAAAATTTAAAGAGCGAACCACTGAGCCACTTTGCTTTGTGTATATACTCTAGAAACTGGTCTATTTAAAACTATCTTTTCAGTTAAATTACATTATGTAACAAAAAACTTTACCTTAGTCCCAACTAGCGACATTTGGTGAGCTTAAGATTATTAGCCCTCGGTACCTGTGCACTTAAAATTAAAATATATATTATGGTTGTACCATGAATGGGTCGGCTCGACCGGGGTAGGACCACGCTCTCACAGAATACCAGCGCAAAATAGCAGCTTAATGCTGCTGTGTTTCGTAAGGTGAGTGAAGAGAACCGGAGATTTACTGGAATCGAGGCATTCCATCTTAGTCCTCAGGGCTGACAACGCATCCGCATTTTGATTCTTAATTGAGGATAAATGTAGATATCAATAGGCCACAGCATGCACTTACCATCAAGTGGACTGTGTGCTCGTTTGTCAATCAAGAAATTCTCAGTAGCAGCCCGGAATCAAGAAGTATGTGGTGTTTCACCACTTTTCCTAGAAAAGCACGTAAAGCCGTTGCGACTGATCTCTCGGTCATTTTGCCGTCCTATCGGACTATGAGAGTGGAAGGATAGAGAATGCACTTGTGCTTGCGCATATACACTGTCACTATAATACTATCCTGGTAGCCTAGTTTCCGTTCAGACTGGCCGCTAAGACCGAAATTCGGTACTGGAGAACATTATTATATCTTGCGTTCTATATCGATTCACTGTAGAACTATTACGTAAAATAATAAAACCGCTTTTATGTTAAAAGCGGTTTTGCCAATGGAATTCACATGTCTTTAAAATACGTATATATTTTATTTTCAGACATGAGGGTTTCTACACGAATTTTTCTTTTACTCTGTAGCACTTTTTTATTCTGTGCATAAAAAATGGTTAGCATTGATTGATATAGAGAATCAGAGAAATCAGCGTCGAAAGTTGCGAGAAATCTTTTACTGTGATCGACGTTCGCTTGCTCAGCGTGTCGATTATGGAAAAACTACTCTATAATGGGCGAGGGCCATTTCTAGTTACCCCGTTTAGTTATCATTGGATCCTTTTGCGAGCATAATATTTCAGTATTATATAATCGTTGATACGTGTGTTAATGATCGTGTACCCAACTTCTGTACGACTAGGCCGATTAAAGTAATTTTTATTATTTCGAGATGATGATGCTAGAACCCTATAGGTGGCGCTGTATTCACTATTAACAAATTTTATATTTTTCGACCGAAATGACTCATATTCACAACATAACGTGTTGGTTTAGAGTCAAAAATTAAAATCACACAATCTAGACCCGAGCTGATTGATTGCTGTTGAGCTATTAGTAAGTTTTATTTTTACATTGTAAATGTATAGAGTTTGGAGTGAAACTCGTCGTGCAAACTACTTGAAAGGGCGTAACAACGTCTGCCGGGCCAGCTAGTGTCATAAGAACGTTTTTTATAAGACGATATTACGGTGGCTTTTGAAATTACAATACAAAATGAAGGACAAACATATTTTCGTTATCACAGCAACAATGTTGTTTAAGTGTTTTAACTAAAACGGCTATTATTGATTAATATTACAATCTTTATAACTTAGAATATACTGCCGTACCGTATATTATTCTGATTTTAACACCTAATCGATTTTTAAACGGTGATATTAGTTTCCAAAGCGTCTTATCTGGCCGAAACGTTTATACGATAAGCGATATAGAATAAACGTCATGACTACAACCACAAATAACATCGCATCATTTATTCCGTCGCTGTATATTTATGAGATCATTACGTACGTTCGTAAAAAAATGAATAACTTTGAAAAACATGTAACATAGTCATGCGTCACTACCCGCAACAGTAAGCTTGCTATTTATTCCTAAGACAGCTTAGCCAAAAATAAAAAAAACTTTCCTAACCAAATCTATTAAAATACAATACATACAATATATAATAAAAATGCAATATATAATGAAATTCCAAATGATATTTTTAAACTACCTTAACTACTTTTAGGATAATTACGATAATACACGTTACGAAATGAAATTCTTTCTGCACTAGTGATTGGCAGAAATAAGTTATAATTCCAACATAGGTAAATACGTGGTAGAGCCATGCTGCAGCTATATTATGGTTGTAGCGCGAATGAGTTGACTCGACCGGGGAATAAACACGCCCTCACAGAATACCAGCGTAAAATATCAGCTTAATACAGCAGCATTAAGTTTCTTATGCTGAGTGTAGAAAACCGGAGATCCTTTTTACTGCATACGAGATATTTTTTCATCTTAGTCCAGGGGTGACGGTCCTTAGATGTTTATGGGCTCATTATCCATATACCATCAAGTGAACTGCGTGCTCTTTTGTCACTCTTATTATATTTATAAAAACACTTTGAATTGGTAATCAGATTGTGATGTTTATTGAGCTGAAAATGAGGTAAACTGAATAAATTAATTTTTGACTTTGATTTAAGTTATGTAGATAAATGCTTTTAGCGTTCAGCTTAATACTAATAAGTTTTTAGTGCGCAACACAATTAGACACGAATATCAATCAAATTTTGGCTCCGGCTAGATTAGAATCCAAAACATTCAGTGTCGTAGCCACGAACTCACAGCCCTATACGACGTAATGGTCTTGTACAATTTTTTTATAAGATAAGGGTGACAAACTAGCACACAGTCCACCTGATGGTAAGTGGTTGTTGCGGCCCATAGACATCTACATCTATCCTCTATTACAAATCAAAATGCAGATGTGTTGTCACCCGTGAGGACTAAGATGGAATGCCTCATTTCCAGTAAAAAGGGTCTCCGGTTCTCTACACTCACCATACGAAACACAGCAACGTTAAGCTGCTATTTTAAGCTGGTATTCTGTGAGAGCGTGGTCCTTCCCCGGTCGAGCCGACCCATTCGTGCTACAACTATACTATTAATATAGCTGCAGCATGGCTCTACCACGTAAAAAACAATATATGTATTATGTAGAATACCTACGTTTGCATATTATATGATATTAAACATCTATTAATATACAGTAGTATTGTAACTTTAACCGGTAGTGTTGAGTAGTTTCAATGCTAAATAGGATAGAGTCACGAGCACGCGTCGGAAATGAATCGCCTGCGCATTCAGACGTAATGCGCGCACATTCAATTTGTATAGAAAAAAAAATCACCGCTTTGATCCATAACAAAAATCGGTTAAATTTAATTTAAGTATGTATTTACATAATATTTATCCTATTAAATTTTTTTTTAGTATTGAAAACGTTACCCCCACACTAGGATTTTCTCCTGTATCGTGGAGGCAGTTTACAAACATAAATTGCACGAGGACAAACATAATATGTATTTACATAATACATATCCGGGCCCTACGTATAATAATAGTATGCTAACATTACTTTTTGTCTTCAGGTTTTGTCACATGTGGAACCACCAACAGCCGCATCTATATAACAACGTTACCCAACTTGAGACCGAGATGATGCTGAACAAACAATTCGCAATAGAGCACGGCATTCCCACCAATTCGTGTTACTCGGTATCGCCGCACCACTCCGGCGTGTATCCTGTGCACGAGCCGCTTTACGAGGCCTGGCGGAAAGTGTGGGATGTTAAAGTAACGAGCACCGAGGAGTACCCTCATTTGAGGCCGGCCAGGTAATAACTTTTTTTCTTAAAACATACCTTGAACAATCCACTGCCGAATATGGGCCTCTCCTATACTGTCGTCCTAATCAGTATAATCAAAATGTGGAGCTCTATATATATTTAGAACTATATATAGAAAGAGCTCGGACGCCGATGAATCTCTGACACTTGGAAGCCCCGGCTCAAAGATGGGAACAGTATTCCATGTGTAAAGTTGCAGGCGGTGTGCCGGCATGAAACTGACCCGCTCTGCTGAACACCTCATGCGATATGTCGACCCCAAGGATTCCGATACTGGTTGATGTAACAAGGGGAGTACCCTGAAACTAGAAGTAGAAAGGATAAGCTGCAAGTGGTAGAATCAAAAATTTTGTACAACCGACTTCAATATAAAATAATAACTCAAAAACTACTAGGTAGGCTTTGATCAATTTATATGGAACCACCGGCGCCATTCTAAAACAAAAAAAGAATTTTCCAAATCGGTTCAGGCGTCTTCGAGTAATCGGTGAACATACAAAAAAAAAGATTTCGACGAATTGAGAACCTCCTCCGTTTGTTGGTTGAAAATGCAGTTCTTTTAAAATTTAATACGTTAATTGCCTAGAAATGAAATCGAGCTTACTCACGCCACTCTTGATATATACACGGTAGCGTAGTCGAGACGATTTGCCGTAATCGCAAAATGATCTAATCGCTTGACTGCCAGCGGACCAAACGTTTCCCACCTTTGACCCCGTTTCACAGTTATATCAATAAAATGTCTGTTTTACAAATTAATTAAACAAAAGTATTGCAGTACAAATAATTGAGAAATGCAATCATGCATTGACTAATGAAAATCTAAGTAAAAGTTATATCAAATCATTGTCTATTCCATTGTTACTAACTACTAACTTTAAAAAATCTTTGTTAATTTCTCTATAATAGAATCAATTAAAAACGATAAAGGAAGTTACGGTTCCGAGGCACTGACAGTAGTTCTTGCGGAACGCGGAAGTACAATGATGAATGCTTTTGTAGACTGACATAAAATGGCGCTCGTAAAACTGAAGCGAGCCCACTGATACTTGTTTGCCTCTCGAATAAAAGAAAAATTAAATAACTGGTTAGAAGTCACTGCAACCTGTTGGAATTTTGATTTTACAATAAACAAACGCGTAGGTAATTATGTTCCGCATTTTTTATGTGTAAAATAAATATAAAGGTTTTTAGCTGGACATTGGACTTTTCTAATTTGCGATTTTCGTAAACGCCACATTTTGCAGATAGTTTTGCGATAGCGGTGCTAAATAAACATCTCTCAAATGTTGGTGCCGTATCACGATTGTTTTCTCTTAACAATTTTCCATGGGAATATTGCATCGGACATCGATGGCGTTTATCTGGCCTTTCCTTAAAGCTGAACGAATATTTGTCAGCACCGAACGCGTCGTAGGTACTTTATAAAATGCGATAGGTATTCGAATATTGAAGGTGGCATGCTATATAATGCGGCGCGTTCGACGCGTGCTAACATTCCACTAAAACTGGTGGTTTCGACTACCCTTCTAGTGGAGAAATAGTGTTAATACTACTTGTTATTACAAGATGGTATCGGCTTTATTAAAAAACTTGTTTTATTGATGAGTCAGGCAATTAAATAAGGCTTAAAGAAGATATTTGTCACGAAATAAGTCCCTTAGCTTTTAGCATAGTCATTTGTTGTCAAATTCCATGCTTTACAAATGTAATCTATGTATGCTTTTTCCATGACAATTCTTTATAATAAAAACAGAATCTATAGCTTAGACTATAAACTATTATTTATAGTAAGGCGATATAATATATACGCTTCGTATAATATGGGAAATGTGCGAGTAAGTTCAATATTAGAACTATTACTGTGAACTTTTTATTAAGTAGAGAATATAAAACTGTAGGTATATCTGCGGTAGTAACTGCACATAATTTTCAACCAACATTTTGCTTTGTTGACTTTTTGAGTTAAACATTGATACTATGAATATTCAAATTATGCTAAAATAACAAAACGTGTGAAAGAAGGACACGCGGCCATGTTACATTTATTTAAAATTATGGCAGCCATAAAGTGGGATATATTTAGCGTATAAATCATTACGCAGAAATGGGCTGTTTTTCTTCTTTAAATGTTTAATGAAAGCAGGCTGCTAAATTTATTGTCCTTTTAACCATTGTTTGTATAATTTGATTAATATAATACTTATTACATATAAAAGCATTTATAAACATAAAATAAGTGTAATAGGTCATAATAAAACAAATTTCGTCGATAATAACAAAACTAGTAAGTGCTGTACATACCTCTAATTTGTAGCAGTAATTTCCATAATAGTTCTAGTTGTTTCATATGAGCTTGTTATTTATAAACTTATTAATATCAGTCATATCCATAGAATGTTTAATTTATGCTGAAGTATGTTCAGAGTCGACGAATTTTTCAATCGCGGTGTCCCTAAATCTTTTTAACGTTACGTACTTTAAATTTTAATTCAATCTATTATCCATAACTCGATATATTGTCCTCGGTACTCGGTATATATATATATATACCATATATCATACACCCACAACCACATCTACACCCATGCACGCACGCACGCATTTACGTCGTTTATTTCATTAAGAAAACTGATAAAAACGACGGAACCGCAGATATGCTATCTCTCAATGTTAAGCTTCCAGTAAGGTAATTATTTTAATATGCGTTTTATTTCAGGTAAAACGCTTCTATTAATTTTCTTATTAAAATACCTTTGTCCTTATTTTAATACAAGCATCGAATTTGATCTATTCCTTAATGGTTAATAATTTAATTCACGATTTTTGAGAATCGTTTTTCTCAAATGAAATCAATCAATGCTTCAAAATAAAATTTAGAATACATATACTTAAAACGTAACCTTATCAATTATAATCATAATGATGTTGACAATTCTAATCCGAAAGCAATTATCTCATTCATTTTTTTCCAATACCTTTTATTAAACAAAATTAAGAATACCAGTACTTAACAACAACCTTCATAATTAACAAGGTTATAATTATCATTTAAATTGGAAGCCACTACAGATCGGAATCGCTTCAGCGCAATCAATTGAGACATTAACTTAGGTCATAGCAGCGGTTATAACATAAAACAAACTGATAAAATAATGTGCGGCAGTTTCATTATCTTGCGATTTCAATAACAAACCTAATTATGTATACTCGTATTGACAGAAGTTATTGTAAAGCAGTTTGAACATATCATTGACGATTAAAGTATATAGAAATATATAAAATACTAGGAAGTAATAACGTAGCTATGCTTCTGGTACTGATAGCATCGCTCACTCGGCAAGTACTTTATTAACTGATTAATAGTAATAATAATATACATTGAAACATCGGGTTGCAAACGTTGGTTGTGAAATGAACCCCTTCCATTAATGTTGTGATTGTCGTACTGATGATACCTTGAGTACTGTCCTCTGGATTGATGTTTGAATTTATAGTACCCACCTCGCGAAAGTTGTTTATTATCGGTATGCATGCGCATTGGCTGGCATATCGTATCCACTTCATTAAAAGTATATAGAGTTCCACGCGATGGGGCTGATGTTTTTCATGTGGTTCGTCCCCACAAGCGACGGTGGTTATATACTTTTATCAAATTATTAGATCAAATCAATATTGATTTGATCTAATAGTTTGATAAAAGTAAGAAAACTGATAAAAAGGACGGAACCGGAAATGCTATCTTTCAATGTAAAGTTTCCATTGATGGTCAAGTGATTTAATATGTTAATTAGGAACCTACTGGGGTCGGAACATAATTTACGGATTTTATATGTATATGCATGAAAACAGCAAATTGTCTCCTAACATATTTACGTGGTAGAGCTACGAGTATGCTGCAGCTATATAAAGTATAGTTGTAGCACGAATAGTTCGGCTCGACCGGGGAAGGACCACGCTCTCACAGAATACCAGCATAAAATAGCAGCTTAACGCTGCTGTTATTCATATGGTGAGTGTAGAGAACCGGAGACCCTTTTACTGGAAAAGAGGCATTCCATCTTAGTCCTCACGGGTGACAACGCATCCGCATTTTGATTCGGAAACGAAGATAGATGTAGATGTCTATGAGCCACTGCAACCACTTACCATCAGGTGGACTGTATGCTTGTTTGTTACCCTTATCGTATATAAAAAAAATGATTTTGTGCAGGCTACGGCGGGGATTCCGACATCGAGGAGTGATGGTTTTACCTCGCCAGACGTGCGGTCTATTCACGCACACGCTGCTTTTAGAACGGTACCCCGGTGGCAGGCAGCGACTAGACCGTTCAATACAAGGAGGGGAATTGTTTCAGACTGTCATCAATAACCCTGTAAGTAAAACGTTACTTTAAATAACAGCCTATATACGTCCTAACGATGGAGACATCCCTCCGAACATTTTCCAAACTTCGCACTTCACAAAGCCGACTTTCTATGGCCTCTAAAGAAAATTTTCGATGAGAATTATTTATAATATATACCGAGCAAAAGTTATTGTATTCAAATTGTATAAATTATTCGATTCAGACTCGGGATTTAATTGAGCGCCTCGTCTCGAAACAAATAGTAGATAATAACGTAGCATGGTAGTGCTCTGTACAGTCCTGTATCCTCCCTTAAATGATAAAAATCGCGTGTTAACATTAATTTGACTTATGAGAAATCACATCATACTAATTATCTAATACAGTATGTCCCTCTGTAAAGTGCAACCCTGAAAGGGGGCGAAACTAGACCAACAAAAAATAGACAAAAAATAAAAATATATATATATACTTTACTTTTTATTGACAAAAAATAACGAATTTTTCCAAAGTAGTGAGTCGATTACTTTAAAATAAAAATAAAAATATGATGCCACTTACCTAGCGGTATGGATAAAATAACAATTAGCTCGCAAAAAGTGGCATCGTGACTTCTTTGCTTTTCGTGAAAAAATAATTCATTTTTATGACTGTTTTTTCAATTATCTTTAATTTTCTCAGAATTATGCCCCCAATACCAGAAAATTCTATGATTTATTATTATTCTCTACCATATTGCCTTTCAAATTACACGCTGGCTAAGAGGTGTTAAAGTTTGTTTTTTCTTATTTTACACGCTGCCATACCGTTTATCAGATTTCGGTAAAACTTTGTTAACATATTGCTTGCACTTTCGCGATGGTTATATGCATAGTACAATTAACTTACAGTAAGTGGCGCGTGTATCGTACCGACAAGTTTATTTCAAACTTATGAATAATTCAACTTCAACGAATGTATTACCATTCCTAATTAAACAATATAACTCTTCCAAATTTAAAACGATATTTCCACTATTAATGCTTCGACGGCTGCAACGTGCCTGGCACCAGGTAGTATTGTATAAATAAGTGAAGACTTCGGAATTTCGTCGTGTAGTACTGACATAAGAGAATCCACTACCCTACCCCATATTAATTCCGTTGCTTTTGTAAGAGGCGACAGAGGGAAATGAAAATGGAAATGGGCACCAGTATATTCCTGATAACAACATGAAATTTAAAAAAAAACTGCGCTTGCTAAGCGTGTCAACTATGGCAAATATCCTCTCCTGTGAGTCGGTCTGGGGGGTGGCAGTGTTCAGCAGTAGATTTTTGAAAGGTTGTAAATAATGAATAAAAATATTAATGAAGTCTTCAAGGCTGTTATTATACTAGTCCTTTGTTTGATAATATACGTGTTGTTTTTTTTTTTAGATTTTAATGTAACTCCTGAATAAGTATTAATTATTATATGTATTTTAATTTAAATAATTTCTTTTTACATATGTAATAATATGTATACTACAAAAGGGTTTAATATCCACACCTTTGACTCAATATAAAAGTTTTTTAACCGATATCCATGACACATTGGTCCACCCATATCCATGTCAACATGATATATTGGACGAACCCAAATCAAACTAATGTTATCCTGCAGCAATATTAATCCGTTTTTGTACACGACGAATGTTGTCCCTTCTCTACAAAAATGTCAAAGTATGGTGACGCGTAGTCATTCGTACACCATCCATTACTGAAAATACGCATCGAATTCCAGCGAGGACTTATGCCCTGTAATGTGACGTATGTATGTAGGTTATTTTAAAATAAAAATGTACGCTGTAATGAATTAACAAAACATTTATACATTTTATAGAGCCGTGTGGCTCAGGGGTTAGGGTGCTTGATGTAAATTTCACAGTATGCGGGCAAACCAAGTTCGATCAGCACCGGTATTAATGAAATTGTTAATTGCAATTTTAAGTGCTGAATTACTATGTGCTCTACGGTGAGGTAAAGCATCATGAAGAAACCGGCATGTCGCAGGAATAAAATATTTCGAGGACATAATATCAAGTCCGCCCTTACGTATTAGAGAAACAGGGGAGAAACAGTGAAAAACAGTGGGACATATATAGACTGTATCTTTTCTTTACTTTTTACCTGTTTATAACTTTTGTCAATGTCAGTCAAAAATGTTACTTTTACTTCTTATATTTTCTGATTAGAATTAAAAGAAAGATCCATGAGATATTTATACAAATAAATAAAATTGAAGTGTCTGTTTGTAATGTCAAAATAACAGCTTTTTACTAAATGCATATGAAACTATATACGGTACTTATAACAAAAACACAATTTTTAAAAATTTGTCTGTCGGTTTGTTTCGGCTAATCTCTGAAATGGCTGAACCGATTACTTATAACAAAAAGACAATTTTTAAAAATTTGTCTGTCTGTTTGTTTCGACTAATCTCTGAAATGGCTGAACCGATTTTGACGGGACTTTCACTGGCAGATAGCTGATATTATTAGGCGTAACTTAGGCTACTTTTATTTTAGAAAAGAATTAGGATTCGGCACAAAATAAATAAAACCCTAAATTACACGCGGGCGAAGTCGCGGGGAACAGCTAGTAAAAATAAATTACGTAAAATTTATTCATCATTAAGAGGACTACAAGAGCCAAGTGACCTTGAGTTATGCACGCACACATTTACACAACCCATGTGAGCGCCATCTAACGACAGTGACAGTGACACTAACGAAGTTACGCCGGAGTTTTATAATAGACGAAACGCAGGTAAAGATAAAGATCTAACAAAGAAATAGATGGGACAACGAAATTATTATATATATTTTTAATTTAATGTTACTTGAAAATTTAAGGATGTGGGTAATTTTGAAATAAAACTGATTCGATGAAAATTAAATTATTTTTATTTATATAATAATAGTAACAAACTTTATTTATATAAAAGTGATTGTAGTATATGGGTAGGACATTACATCGTTTGTACTAACTATAAAATATTATATTCAATCTAGTGGATGTAGCTCTGTTCTCCTAGCTAGGTTACAGGATAACCTGCGTTAAGGAGTAACAGTCTCAATCCCCGTAATAGTAGGTATATAATAAGTAAGTACATACTTACAGTTGTAAGTGCTACAATGATAACAACATCTAGTTTTCAAATTATTAAATATAAAATTGAGAAATATATGCGCATGTATGTGTGTCTATGTGTGAGTGTGTGTGCGTGTGTATGCGTGTATGTTGGCGTGTGCGTGTGTGTGTTTGTGGCTAGGCATGTTACATTACAACGTGTGGCTGATGTTATGAATATTACTTGTGTACTATAGGCTTCTTCCAGTACACGCTTCGATGGATATTGTTTACTTATATCAATAACTTCACAATGATGATTTTCCTGTGGTACTGTTTCCAATCTATGCAAAAAATTGAATATTTCAAATTATGTAGATGTCAATTCTAAATATTATAGTTCTATGGTCCACAAGATACGTAATAAAAATTTGCATTTCGCTTATTTTTTGTATTTGCTTCTGAAAAATTGGCTACAAGTAAAATACCTAACATTCATACATAATTATAATTCCTACTTATAAACAAAATCGATAAACCTAAACTCTTACAGATGATTCTGTTATTTCGTCATGCCTATTTGTTAATTTATCAATAAGCCGCGGTTTTTTAACAAAAACATTAGGTATATTTAGTTTTTTTTTATTGTTATTGTAGCTTAGAAAAGTTTTAGGTAGGTACTTACACATTGGAAATACTAACTTTCGTGTTGATATTTTCAACTTTCTTTCTCCTGTAAAAAATAATTACATTTCAAACGTTTTTTTAGTTATTATTTATAAAACTAATTAATAAAATTATCTAAACATGTAATACTTAAACTAAAATATAAAAAAGAAAATTTGACGTTATATTCTTGGAATCGAACCGGGGCACTCTCGAGTGCAAGCTGCAAAATATAGGTTTATTGTTATAAAAATAAATATTATATTTAGTTATTATTTATAAAAGTATTTAATAAATTTCTCTAAATATGTAATACTTTAAATAAAAAAGAAAAAAGAAAATTTAACTTCATATTCCTGGAATCGAACCCAGGTACTCTCGAGTGCGAACTGCAAATCCATAATTCTACAAAATGCGCTACTGTAATACACTAAGTTTCCTAAATTCATAGGTTTATTGTTATAAAAATAAATATATTTTTTTAGTTATTATTTAGAAAAATATTTAATAAATTTATCTAAATATATAATACTTTAAATAAAAAATAAAATTTGACTTCATATTCCTGGAATCGAACCAAGGTACTCAGGTATACACTACATTTCCAAATCATAAGTTTATTGTTATAAAAATTAATATTTAGTAATAATAAAATGTTCTTACCTTTTAATTTCGTTCATATGTTGGGCGTTTGAGTTATATTAACTTTTTTAGTCTTCGTAACGGGTTTCATTATTACTTCCCATATTTACCAATTATAATTATTAACTTAATTTAAATTAATCTAAACTTAAAATATTTTATATTTACACGAAAGAGGAATATTTATGAAAAGAAAAATATTTATGAATATGAAAAAATGAATTTAAAAATAAAATTATACAAAAACATTAAACAATATTTACGTAAATAATGCGGCAAAGAGAGCGACACGTCTGTATAGCATCGGGCCTCGGCCAGCAGTGTCGGTACACAGGCGTTTACGCACACATCCGTACATATTATTTCAGAAATAAGAAAATGCGATTTAAAGAAAATCTATAAATTTTATTAAAAAATTAAAACACTATTACGTTAATATGTTGCTTGTAGAATATTCTGACAAAAAATGAAAATGATTGCATGTATATTAGTATGGTTTTTACTCGTTAAAAAAAATTTTTAGAGGTATCTTTATGATTTTTTTCTATCGTATCAAATTAGTAGTATCATGTTTTCATCACACTATCTAACTAGTATATATACTAAAAAATACCATATATTTTTCTGATTTTGTTTACTGCATTGGATGATATACTTTAAGGCAATATAAATCTTGCGTTTAGCTCCTGTAGCATATTCAGTTTGTCAACGTGTCATACTATTGAAATATTTATGATGCAAAAATTCATTAGTTTATATTGAAGTTAACAAGATCGTCAAAAACTTATACCTAATACAAGAAAATTACGGTCTCAAACAATTTGAAAGATATCGTAGTTTATTTACGTTATTTATTCTGTGATTTACGAAATTCAAGTAAATACTTGTTTATTTATATCTAGCATTTCATCTAATATTAAATTTAGATTTTAATCAAAATGCTTTTAAATGAATTGGTCCTAGAGTTCAAATACATACATGAGACGTTTAATTTAATTAAATAGAAAATGCGTCGTTTATTATTTTGCATAAAAAAACATAAAACTAATAAAAACTATCACCACGTTTAGAAAGGTATTAAAGGGCCATTTTAATCTCGTGTAGACGACGGGATATTATTGAAATATTGTTGAATGAGACTTGGTATTGGATGCAATTGCGTGTCGCTCCAACGATGATGTGTACATCTGTATGCAGAACCTTTCAATCTCATTTAAAATCGGCGATTACGGTGTCTTTAACTTCGACAGTTGATTCTTTTCGGCAGACATGTTCTCTAGCAAAAACTTAGGAGCCTTGGGTTACACAACCGCTTCTTTAATACGAGTTGTACTTAAGTTGAGTAAGTTTCGCCGCATGCGTTTGAAGATCTATCAGTTCAGTTGCTTGTATGATGTCATATCTGTTGAAGACCACAGTCTGATTTCACGTCTAACAGCCATGAGATTAAGATTGTGGTCGAAGTTTCAGGATCTACTGCGACGGTTCTCATAGAACTTAGCTCCGACCACATGCACTGTTTCCACGAGCTTGTCATTCATATCGTCCATCGTATTGAAATCTTCTAGGCAAGAAAAAAATGGTTGCAATTTTGAATTATAAATATTGCAAGTATGTTTATGACTGTGATACAAACCGGCATAGTAGCCAAATAATCGATCACTCCACCACGTGATTGGTGAACAATAGAAACATGAATTTTGTAACAAATAGCTCTATGAAAGAAAGCAAAACTGTTCACTGAATCAGTTAACTGTTAAAAGGCTATAAAACCTGTTGCACGAGGAAACATTTTATAAAAGAATTCAAAGTTGAGTTTTATCGTTTCGTTTAGAAAACACGAAAGCAAAAGCTTCAGTTACCCTTTGACCGCGCTTTCCTGTTAGGTTAATTGTATACAAAAAGCTTGTGACAACTTGGCAATGATATCGTGAATAAATGAAAATATAAATTTACGATGGCATTAATATATTTTAAACTTTGTATTTGATGTGAAATTGCATCTTAATGTTATTTCTATATTGTATATATATGTCTATATATGTTATATATATGTACATCTTAAATGTTGTTATTTAACTGTTTTTAAAAATATACGAAATAAATTTATAACCATTCACTTTAAATTCAATAGCTGGCGGGTAGATGTCATTCAATTTTAAATTGTAAATCTACTTACGTTTAATTATTCAATACCAATTTAATGGCATTCATAAAATATATTCTGGATTTAGATTTGTCTCCTCCATAACCCGCAAAGGTTACTATTAGAAATGACGGTCTCCGTTAAGGTGACACTTTTTCTTTTTTTGCTATTTACAAACTTTCTCCCCGTGTATTAAATAGTAGTGAATATTCTTACAACACGGTCTCAGGTTCTTTACGCTCACCGTACGAAACACAACAGCATCAAGCTGCTATTTCGCGTTGGTATTCTGTGAGAACGTGGCCCCTTCCCCATTAATGCTGCAACTATAATATAGCTACAGCATGGCTCTACCACGTAGTATCGTATTATGAAATCTAGCCTTTGGAGATAGTGCTCCAGGTAGTCAGTAAGGAATATTATATAAACTTACATGCGTCCAAGCAACATAACTCTATTTCTAAGGCAGTGAGGTAAGCTCTTGAGCGTATATATAACTGGTAAAGCTTGTCTAAACTGAAATGACGCGCCCCACTACTTAATTACTTGATTTCGATGTGTGAGTGCAAATATTAATAACGACGCTTCATCTGTGTTTGAGCGTCGACTGCTCCGCGAACTATGATCTGTATGCCTACGTGACGGTCGACTAGTCGCGTGATAAATCCGACAACGCTCTCCTTAGGGAGCAGCGTTGGGGCATTGTATGAAACAAAACGTCCGCTCATTGTCACCTTCAGGTAATTATGACAAGTTGGACAAAAATCCAAGAAAAGCCGCTTCTTAGCAAATACGGTCTACAAAGAAATTGAAGTTAAATTATTTAATTATGATGGTATTTCTTCTATTTGTTAATTAATGAATCAAAAGATATTGTTTTTATTTTGTAATTATGTAGATTAATTAAACCAGATTGATATTCTTTCGAAATATCTATTTTACAAATTAGTATAAATTATGTAAAGTATCACTATTCACTCATCTCCATAGATTCACTTTCATCTGAATCAGAGTCATTAACAGTAACCATAAATTCAAATTCCGTGTTAAAATATTGCAAATACTGTTTTTCTGTGTCTTCAACATGCCGACATGTATTTGCCCACATAGTACTATCAATCATTTCTAGTCGTTCATTTATAAGTGACATAATGGATGTAAAATTTTGTGAAACATTTTTATTAGCCACGTAGTTTTTTAATATCCCCCATATCTTTTCAATTGCATTTAGTTCCGGGTGGTAAGGTGGTAGTCGTAGAATTTCAAAACCTTTTGATTAAATCAGTTCGTCAATAACGAACCTCTTGAATCTGTCCTTATTTTTTAAAATAAGATCGTACAGTTATTTATAATAACTGAATATTTTTTTCTGCAAGCCACGTTTGCATGGCTTGCTTATTTGAGTTGGAGTTGGGAGCTTTTTCTAATCAAGCATTGTGGTAAGAAGGGTTATCCACAATGATGACAGCCTTTACCGGGAGATTGGGCAGTAATTGTGTGGTGAGCTATTTCTTATAATTATCCAGTTTCATGTCGTGATAATCACCACTTGTGGAGTTTGCTTTATACACCAAACTAGCATTTGGAACAAATCCTTCACATCCACCAGCGTGAACAATTATGACCCGAGTACCTTTAGACAACTTTTTTTGCGCTGCTGATACTCCTTTGACTGGTTTCCAGCACATATTTTGCAGATGTGTTGTAACATAACTTTCATCTGTGTATACGATATAGCGGCCCTCGTCACGATATTTTTTTAATTGCCTCAAATATTGAAAGCGTAACATTTGGATATCATGCTTTTCTACTAAAGCTTTACAGTTGTCATCTATTTTGGACCACTCGTAGCCCGATTCCTTCAAAATGATACGCAGAGTTTCTGTACAACCATTAAAATCAATTCTTTCTGTTAATACTTGTTTCAGCTTTCTTAACGTTGGTAATTCATTAAATTCTGTATGAAATGTCGCTATCGTTCTGCGAAGTATACTTGTATCAAAATCATCCAGGTTAGACTTGGTACGCTTCCTTTTTGGTTTTGAGGGCGATCTAAAAATTTTTTGTGACGTATGATTTGATGTACTAGCTTGTTTCTCTTCTTTCAAAATTCGTGTAATCGTAGATTCTCTAACACCAACGGCTTGGGCAGTTCGCCATCTAGCGTCAGATAGTTTTTCCGCTCCATTTTCCGTTTTATATTTCATTCTGCGGTACACTTTCGCAGTAATTTCTTTTGCCTGTAAAATGTATGCATGTAAACCACCATAAAAACAGTGTATGATTAAATAAGATTTTAAGCAATAACGTATTATTTTACTTACTTGACTCCGTAAATGTTTTTTGGTCGACATGCTGACGGTACTTTTACAATCGAACGACGCGTGCTCCTACGCTTGAGTCTCACCGGCAACTGAATGACCAATTACAACGGCATTTGTATATGTATTGCGTCCATATTTTAAATTTGCTTGTGTGCGTTAATGCGATAGTGGGGCGCGTCATTTCAGCTTAGACGAGCTCTACAGCTGAATTAATAACCTACCTATACCTCAATATTTGCCGTTTTCTTGCTCTACTGGCTTAACCCAGCCCTTTCGAGTTCATGAATAAGCGTTTCGCCTTGCAACCTGACGGATGAAACTTATTCACTATCGACAAAAGCAAAGTATTATCAAAATAAAAAATAAAACAAAAAACCTTTACTGCATTTATTGGTATTTAATATATGTATATAAAATCATATATATTAAATACTAATAAATTATTATATTAGTAAGAATACGCTTCAAGCAAGCTCCATATTGTTTTGTTACTCTTATAATAAAATGCAGCCTTTGTTACTCCGTTGATATAAAGAAACCTAAAAATCCAAAGCTCTTTAAAATATTCAAAACGTTTAGAATAAAGGAGTTCGTAAAGGAACAGTCCAACGAACTACGTCTGTCTGTATACTTATTATATGTGAATATGAAAAATGTTTGATACGATGTAAAAAGTAATTAAAAAAGTAAACAAAAAATATTTTTCTAAAACAGTCGTCAGAAGTCCACCAACACGCATTATGGCAGTGCGACAGACTGTGCCCACCGGTGGAACGTATATACTGTTATTTTACTTTTTCATTTGAATGAGAAGATCTCACTATGCACAGACAGGTACCATTTAAAAATAACTGGACAATAACTGGACTGGTGGGAGTCGGACTCGTGCATGAAGGTTTCCGTACCATCGTAAAACATGTTTCTTTTAGGAGAGCACTCTTTAATTTATTTTTATTTGTTGTTATAGCAGCAATAGAAATACACACTGAAAATTTCAACTGTGTATCTATTAGGGATCATGAGATACAGCCCACTGACAGAGAGACGGACGGACAGCGGAGGCTTAGTGATAGGGTCCCGTTGGTTACCGTTTGGGTACGGAACCCTAAAGACATACAACTTATATCTTCGGTGTGCTACCTAGCTCTGCATTGCAATGTTTTTACAGCTATTTTAAGAAATACATACACCTCATCATCTCTGAAATGAAAGGATATATTTAGGCATTTATTTTTCTTTGCTTTTAATTGTTCCGAGACTCATTTTTAGGAGTGTTCTACTATTAAATAATTCAATGATATTTAAAACAAAATTAAATATTGCCGTATATCACAGCAAATATCACCCCTATGAGATTATCAATGGAAGAGACTTATGTTCAGTAGTGGACTTGTAATGAAATAATAATAATAATCTGAAAATACAGTTACTAACCAACCAATAATCTGCAGATCAACATCTTCATGACACACATGTCGAACTACGGCAACGACCGGCTCGCGCTTTACACGTTTGAGTCGGTTGTGAAATTCCTACGTTGCTGGACGAACGTACGGCTAGCTTCAGCGCCGCCTCTCGCACTTGCCGACAAGTATTTCCAACTTCGACCCGACGAACTCAATCCGCTTTGGGGGGTAAGTTCTTGATTTACGTTTCTCTCATGCTCTTTGCAGATAACCAGTTTGACTAGACGTTAGGGCTCCTTACCTGCTTCGGGATCCGTCTGGGTAGGTCCGGTCTTTTTACCTGTCTTTATAAGCAAGCAGCTGTACATCTACTGCTACGTTCTGTTTTGGAGGGCATACTATTTTTTATTTAGATTATTAGATTATTTTTATTTAGATATTTTAGATTACGGGCTAAGGGGCGTTTTATAGACCTCAGGCTCGGTAACGCATCTATAGTCTATATTGTGTGAAGTTAATTGCAGGTGTCTATGGGCTGCAGAAACGAATTAATAAGCTTTTTATGGTTCCGTAGCTAAGATCGTCCCCGCCATTACATTAGATTCGATAGACCACAAATCCTCGCAAAAGAACACCGCTTCCTACCAAGGATAAAACACCAGGAGTGGGATTCCGCGATTGAATTCCTTGTACAATATTTCCATCATTAGTTCATGGTTTATCATTCCGTACAGAGCATCGCATATGTATGAGGCTGATTTTTGGGGAATAATAACGCATATTAACATTAACATCCTGAACTGTTATTCATGTTACGTATCCACGTCATCAGCTAATCATAAAGCACTTTTGACGGTTCTTAATTTAGCCAATCTGAGCTTTTTACATCAGCAATGCGATTGTGAAATCATTATCATCATCATCATCATCACATCCCATCACATGTCCACTGCTGAGCATATAATCCCTCAAAGAATGCCACAATGCACGGTCCTGTCACCTGCATTCATCAACGCGCTGCACCTTTTACCAGGTCGATCTATCGATCGATTTACTCGAACTAATAGAGAGCCAATCTACACTACCCTCACCGGTACAAGGCTGTCACTCGAGAATCTTTCATACTCATAGATTATTAATTCTTCGAGCTATATGGCCGGGCCATTGCTAATTCAAGTTAGAGATCCGTTGGGTTATGTCGGTAACTCTGTTTCTTCAGCGGATATCCTTATTACGCAGTCTATCGCGTAAAGAAACTAAGAGCATAGCCTTCTTCATAGCTTGCTGAGTGATTTGAGCTACCTGGTGCGCTCAGCAGTGAATGATCACGATTTAGATCCATATGTCATCACTGGCAACAGGCACTACCTTTTATAATCCACTATGTCATATACTTTACTGTGTCATAGCATGTGTGAGTGTCGTAAGAGGCGACAGAAGGAAACTGGAACAGGAGAAGGGTAGCAGCGTTTTCCCGAGGCCGGCGCCAGTAAGTGTGCAAGTCCTTCAAATAAGTGTTCAAATGTTGTTGCTATATCTGGCGCCGGCCTGATAACAACTCAATAATTATATAAAAGACTCTTTTATACGTGGTAGAGCCATGCTGCAGCTATATTAATAGTATAGTTGTAGCACGAATGGGTCGGCTCGACCGGGGAAGGACCACGCTCTCACAGAATACCAGCGTAAAATAGCAGCATAACACTGCTGTGTTTCGTATGGTGAGTGTAGAGAACCGGAGACCCTTTTTACTGGAAACGAGGCATTCCATCTTAGTCCTCACGGGTGACAACGCATCTGCATTTTGATTCTTAATCGATGTTAGATGTAGATGTCTATCGGCCGCAGCATCTCATGCTCGTTTGTCACCCTTATACTATAAAAAAAATGCCAACATGGGCTGTAATGAATGAATGAATGAAAGAAAACATTAATATATAAAAAAAAATCAGCTTATAATTGTTACTGATATATTTACACAGAACAACGAAATCAAACGTCAAATGTTCCAACGCAGCCAACCACGATTCCCACCTGTGTTACACAATGGCAGTGCTGTTATTAATAAGAGATGGTTATGCCGCCTTAAATGACGTTATATTTGAATGCCTCGTGGGTCTAGTGGTCGTGCTCGATTGTCGGGTCGGGCTAAAATCAGTTATTGGGTTTTTCGGTCAAGAAATTCTCCCAGCCCGATGTCAGGTATTTGCGGTGTTTCACCCAGTGACTTGGTAAGCACATAAAGCCGCTGTTGGTCCTGCACCTGATCTCTCTACGGCCGTATCAGATAACGTCGAACTATGAGAGTGCACTTCGGCTTGCGCATACAGTAGTAGTGCCCGCTGTAATTCTGTTCTGATGGTTGGTTTCCGTTGGGACCGGCCGCCGTAATCGAAATTCGGTCTCGAGGAGATTATTACAAGATCTTCGAATAATTTTTTCCTGATCGCTTCTCCTAAACCGGCGATGTTAAAATGTTTGTCAATATTAAAACAAACGACGCAGAACCCGTGCGACGACATCCGGCACCGGCGCATCTGGTCGAAGAGCAAGTGGTGCGGGTCGCTGCCGCGCGTGCTGGTGGTGGGGCCGCAGAAGACGGGCAGCACGGCGCTGCACACCTTCCTGGCGCTGCACCCCGCGCTCGCGCCCAACCTGCCCAGCCCCACCACCTACGAGGAGCTACAGTTCTTCAACAACCACAACTACTTGAAGGGACTGGACTGGTACGTATACTCCGCCAAATCTAAGACACCTTTAACGTTTCACATTAATCATTCCGCAATAACATTATACAAGCGTACTCACGTCATTTAAAATAACCTTTTACGCAAATCCAAAGAATTATGAAGTTATCTCTATTTCATTACAACATGTATAGTTTTTTATCACTAATTTAAGTTCGAATCTTTCAAACAATGCAAAATATCAAAAAATTAACCAGAATTAACTTTTTTGCTTGACGTCGTTACAATGATATGTCGTCATGTACTTTACCTTAGTGTTCAGATGATTCAAATTCATGTTGTCAAATTCATGTGGTAAGAATATTCAAATAATTCAACGTTTACATTTTTTAATTTATTATTTAATTAATAGAATCAGGCGTTACTTTGGGGAAATCCATTATATACAAGCTTTTAGAAAAATTTACTTCGCAAATATCCGCGTTATAAAATAAAATGATGTGTATTACCTAGTATGAAGAGCACCTCCCGCCCTCATTCAATTGCGTGCACTATCCCCGTCACCATGAATCCCAGCACCGCTAGCTTAGCGGTTAGCCACCGTAGAGTCTATATCACCTGAGGATGCCTCGTATAGAGGCGAAACATGTGTCGTATTATCGTCAGTGGTGTGTCTTGCCTAGTGTAGTGGTGTTGGGAGTAGCGGTGCTGGGATTAGTGGTGACGGGGATAGTGCACGCAATTGAGGGAGGGCGGGAGGTGCTCTTCATACTAGGTAATACACATCATTTTATTTTACAACGCGGATATTTATTTGCGAAGTAAATTTTTCTAAAAGCTTTTATTAAATTTATTATTTGTTAAATTAGATTTTTATTTTTAGAGCTTTATAAATTATATGAATTATGAATAAAACTAGTATATTTTTTTATAATTTCTGTGAACCCTACTGCAATAAGTTTAGAAGATGCCAGCTTGTACAATGGTGGTATAGAATCATTGAGAACCATCTAAAAAATAATTGACAAATGCAAACTTGACAAATGCAAAATAATTATTTAAGGGCATGAATGCAAAGAATGTTATTGTTACGAGAAATTTAAAATATAACCAATTGGGACAACGTTATGTGCATTGATGAAACGTGGCTAAATGCCGACCACACGACAGATGACACGTACCCGTGAAAAAAGGTGCCATGTGGAATCCGCTGGAGTAGGATTTGTAGAAAATACAACTACTACAAGGGATGACTGGGCCAAAGAAGAAAATTTTTGTGTACGTCTATAAAAGAGACATTAATTTTGAACGCGTTATAGAAACTCAAGTAATAATAATTAATGTAAACAATGATGATAACAACGAATGCTCAACTAGTTGTGAAGGTGATTAAATAAAGGGGAATGCCTACCGTTCATAGACACTTCGGCCATGGGTGCCCACATATAAAAGCATATGGAAATGATAATAACCAATTAAAGGAATAAAACGGTTAAGAAATTGGTTTAAAAAAGTCCGGATTTTTAAGATATAAAAGCTTTTTATTTTCACAAGAACAGTTTTTTAACAAAAATGACAACAAATGACTTCGTATTTTCGTGACATTTAAACCACAATTGACACAGCGTAAATATCCTCTTGAATAAGTTACTGAGGGCTGGGAAGAACTCTGACCGGTGTGAAAGCTGGGGTCATCGTTAACAGTGGGTAGCGAGTCCAAGTTAGTGAAAAGGTTATCGTAAGAAGTGGGAGCGGGATCTATTTTCAGGCCGTGGTGAATAGGGTGAGAAGAATTATCGGAGTCCATTTAGAAAGTTTATTCCTTGCTCAAATAACAAATCCGCTAGAAAACAAAGAAAATAACACAAATGCAAAGGAATTCGACCTTTGACTAATTTAGTTTTGATAATTATGACATAGGCCTAGCTTTCAGATTCGATGTTGCCAATTAACAGACATAAAATCGATAAATAGATAGCGATTTTTTTTATTCGATTTATAATTTCATAAAAGAGAATAATCTTTTATTCGCTTTAAGTTCTGCACGCCTTTTAAAGTATGTTTTGTTTTATTTATTTAAATTCCATTTTAAATGTATTTTTAAGAACAGGTAAAAATAACAGCTAAATTGTGCAGTAGGGTTTTTGTAATGTTCTAAAGAGTGCATGGTAAATCAATTAGCAATTCGCTTGTTTAATTTTCATAACATCATAATAATTATCGAAAAATAATATTACCATTATAATAATGACACCATAAAAAAACGATTGAAAAAACAGAATCGACTTTTTTAACGAGATTTGTTATTGGCAACACTTTATTTTATCCACAAACTAATGACATGCGGATTTACGTAATTTCATTTTTATCCTTTCGGTACTTCTTTTTTGCGCAAAAATATTGCGCAAAAAATATTTTGGATACATAAATACCGCGATTAATTATCATAAAAAGAGATGTATTTTTTTAACAAATGCAAATTGTTGGGTGTTTCATGGCCAGAATTGGGCATACCCCTTTTTAATCTAGTGCAATATTAGTGTAAGCAATAAACGTGAAGAAACTGATTAATTTTGATTTTTGAGTTATGTGTTTCTAAAGGTATTAATTTACATAGATAAAACTGTAAATGATTACCAACTCTAAAGAATCGATATCGATTTCTTAAGATTTTTCAGTTCAAATGCCTAGTCCACATCTGTCAAAAGGTATTTCTTAGATTTGGTGGTGCATAGTAAGTGTTAAAAGTTGTGTTCGTAAATAAGTTGGAAAACTTGTTTTTTCTTTTAAACTTAACATGGTCTATGGCTACAGTTAATGCCAGCAACCTTGGACAGTTCGTCGCTCTGCCTAGCCAGAAGACGTCTCGCATTACATTTGCCTAAAAAGAGGGTTCTAGTGGCTGCGTAAAAGTATTCATTACAAGTAATGATATATCATCTCGTGGGTGTCGTAAGAGACGACAGAGGGAAACAGAAAAAAGGAGATGGGCAGCAACATCTTTCTGATAATAACTCAATTATAATAAAAATAAAACTATGGTTGTCAATCCTGCCAAGAGTGGCAACTATGGCTAATATCCTCTCCATTAAAAATAAATAAACCAAACCACATATATTTATAAAAGTAGAAAAATTAAGAAAAATTTAAAAAATGCAAAAAATTGAAGAGCAAACCACTGAGGCATTGTTTTGTGTATTAATATAATACTATAGAAACTGATAAACTTTTATTGAAAACTAACTACTCAATTAAATGAGATTGTGTACCAAAAAAACTTTACCTCAGTATCAACTAGCGACATCTGGTGAGTAGAAAATTATTAGGCCTCATTGATTAATTAATTATTATTAAATTAATGATTACCTGGTTCATTAGTTATTTAATAAAACTGGCAATTTTACCTAATCTTTATACATCTATACCTAAAATTGCAGATTATACTATGTGACTCACCTTGATAATTTTTTTTTCTATTATTCATGGTTATTGTGAAAATGTAATTACGAATTATTAGTTTCTTTTAAATAATGTCATTATTACATGCCTAATCGAAAGAATTTATATTCTAGTGACGTTTTAATCACCTATAATTTATGATGCGCTAAACCATGATATTTGGGAAAATATTAACAAAAGAACCATGATTTTCTAATTTCAAACAAAACAGCATTTGTCTGAATTTAGTTCTTCAATTGTACTCTTTGCTGCATCATTCTCATAGTTGTCATCATCGTCTTCATATTCATTATAACCGTGGCTTCCACCAGAAAATTTAAAATAGATTTATGTAGAGTATCTAAAATTATTTATCTAACAATATTCCATTGGTTGTTTTAAGAGTAAGATAAATGTTTTATTACATGTTTATGATAAAACTTAAGTTCTCATCGTCATCTTTAAACATCTCATTTTACTCACTCTCGTTAAAATTATTTTAAGTTCAATCAAAAGTTCAAATTGATTTTGTAATATTTAGATATAAATGTAGGAAACAATTATGTGTGCAAACTATTTTCGTTGGAAGCCGTACTTTTCAAGTGTTAGTAGACAGGTTGAGGTCATTTACGTTCCTATTCTCATCTTAATCGCATTCGTGTGAACTAAAGATCAGGGTTTACAGTTCAGGTAATATGGTAGTAAAGCAAAACATAAAATACCGCTCCGCCCATCTGGATTAATAAACTGCAGATGTCCTTGAAATAAGTTTTTTTGTTGTAAACATGCCGGTTTCGTTCAGCACTTATGCACAGAATAAGTTATAGTTCTAACGTACCCTATCATCTCTTACACCATAAACGTAAATTTTTCTATAAAATTGGTACAGATTATAGAATGCATTAGTAACATCAATTTTGAATGGAGCCTTGGTTTTTAGTAATAAATTAATGTAATTAAAGGTCCATTATGTAATATGTAACTTTAAAGTACATAACATACATATATATTTAAGATTAAAAAATAGCTTTTTAAATGAATGTACGGAATTTCCTTAAACTGATTTATTTTTACTTTAGACTTGCACACTTTGGAAAACTTTCGTTGTTCAGGTACTTAAACTTCTTCCCGGCGAGCCTGAGCAACTTGAGTCAGATTTCCTTCGAGAAATCAGCGACGTATTTCGACGGCGAGCTGGTGCCAAGACGTGCCCACGCACTTCTTCCTACTGCAAAAATCATCATTATTCTTATTTCTCCCTCTAAAAGGTACGTGTATTATTTTAAAATATGATTTTTTCTATAATGATTTCTTATATTTACGCGAACACTACACATTTAAATATAACTAACATCTGTCAAGCCGCCGAAGAAGATTAGTCAGTTTTTACCATCAGTCAAGTGTAATATTCCTCTGCAAGATGCAGGAGTGTACAAGCTGGATTGTGAATGTGGTCTCTCTTATATAGGACAAACTAAAAGATCCATAAAAACCCGCGTTAAAGAACACATAGCTGATGTGAAGAATAGACGCTCCGGGAAGTCTGCAGTCTATGAACATGTGCAGGATCGCCCCCGTTACTACATTAGATTTGATAGACCACAAATCCTCGCTAAAGAACACCGATTCCTTCCAAGGATAATTCGCGAGGCTATTAAAATCAAAAAACATCCTAATTTCAATAGAGAAGATGGCTGGGTGCTACCATCTGCTTGGGATCCCATAATTAATAAAATTAAAACCCAATCCAAGCATTCAACTGCAAGACTTCATGATACTGTAAGTTCATACTGCGTAGATCGGAACAAAAATTAATAATTTTTAATCTGGAGGTAGCCGTGGTTAACTATGACATTGGGACGTCATACACCTCAGTCCCCCTGTGACCATGGGTGCTGTAAAGTGCTTGAAACGTCGGGAATGTAAAATAAGTTAATATACGCGATAAAATCCGTAAAATTAGTTTTATTTAAATGATTTTTTCTTTTTTGTTTCCTCTTGTATTTGCAAACTCCTAAACATTTATCTGTAGGTTATACAAATTGTTGTCCCGTGGAATCAAATCAGCGACCCGCAGCGCTCCAGCCAAAACTGCACTACGAAATTGTCAAAACCTAAATCACTAAACCACTAATAATATACATATATATAATAGCTTTCTATTAGGGAATATGGCATATATATTTCTATTAGGGAATATGACTTATATTATTATTTTCATTGCAAGAACAAATGTCTCTCAAAATACCCCAGACTTTACGTGCTCTTTCTTTGTAAGTACGTGAAATAAGGGCCTCTTCCCCCTCATCCGCCCGCAATCAGTCATCTGGCCCCCTACCATAATTATTGGAATGATTTACCTGTAATTGGTTGCCAAGTGGATTAGATATTCCAGTCTTAGATGACGCTGATTCCCGTCGCTGGTCTGGGTTCATTTTGGGCTCATTTAATATGCATATAATATGACATGATATGACTTATTAGAAGCCACTATATTCTTCGGGTATTTTCCTTATTTACCTTTTACGTCACCAACGGAACAAGACGTGGTAATGGATTTCTTATTTCGTGACTACACGCTGGTCTATGTGGCTTGTCAAGCATGAAGTTGTATTTTTTTTAAATGTAACTTCAAACAGATTTTATTATATTTTGTTACAAATGTACCATATTTTATTATTAATATAATCCTGTGACACATTGTTGCGACAATACGTCCAATTACAGGTTTTGATTTTATTGACACCGGCACAAGTTATTGACATCTGAACGACCGACTCCTGAGCTGCGTCTAATGTGGCATAAAAATAGGAAATGATACATAATATGACTAGAAGCTTAATATAATTATAAAAGTTAGACATCCATAATTGTTGAAAAATTAATACAATATATTGCTTTTTTATCATCGTATGGTTTACTTTTTGCAATTAAAATAATTCTTCGAAATCAAAATTCGACTTGAAAAAGGTTTAAGGTTACAGCCTCTCTGTAAGGTTTAAGGTTACAGCCTGTATACGTCCCAGTGCTGGGCACAGATCTCCTCTCTTTTTTTAAAGGATATAAGTAAGGCGTATTGTCGAATTTTATATGTCTTCTAATATTTTCTTTTAATTTCTCAGACGTTAACACGAAAATCAGCATTTAAAATTGCTATCAATGATTTCATTGCTGCCGGCGGGGTTCGGGTGAAATTTACAACAAGCTCTTAGCCCCGGCTTTTAAAGGCTTCTTTAATGTTTTTTTTTATGTATTGCATTGTGTACATACTAGATAAAATGAAAGGTATAAATAATTATAAATTAATTTAACGGAGCAAATATTGTTGCTTATTAAGCCTCGAACGTGCTTTAGAAATGTAAACATGTTTGATGATATACAACGAGCCCTTCTTAAGAGCTGCCGTGTTATAAATATTTATTACATATTATTTAAATGTATTATTGTGCATTAACATAGCGAATAAAAGGTATACGGAGCATTTTTTCATATTCGATTTTTATAAAGTACTCAAAAATAGCATTTTCGACTCACACTTAATCTTGATAAACAAAAGTGAAACAAAAGTATACGCTCTTATGTCGTATAAATATGCTGTATAACATAAGCAAAATTGCTCGTATTTACATTTAAATAGTTCTGTTTTTATTGACTCCATTAATGTTTTTTTTTTCTTAGGGCGTATTCGTGGTATCAACATATACGATCGCACGGTGACCCCGTCGCTAAAAATTACACTTTCCACACCATCATTACGGCGAACGATTCCGCCCCCAAGCCGCTTAAGGACTTAAGGTGAGTTCTCTTTTGATACACCAACAACAACAATACGGGAAAATGGAGCAAAACGAACGTTAAGTTCTCAAGATATTCAACCGTAAACTCTGTTTCCTATTGAATACTCTGTGAATTGAAACTGTACTCATCTGCTGGGATTTGTAGCGTAGAGACTACCCTCAGTTCACTTTTCAGATGTTTTGAAGTAAGGCGTAGATTGTGGAATATGCTCGCTTTTGTCCCGGGTGAATAAAGAAATTCGTTCTGTTCGTTCCATCGTTACATATACATACTTATAATATAATATATTACGTATCTACTGGATGAAATTTAAAACGAATTTAAAATCCCAATTCCCTTTTTACAATTGTAAAACAACGAAAAACGGTTTAGAAAACAAATAAAATGTAACTTCCATCGAAAAATGTTCGTTGTGATCCGTTTGACAATTCTCCTATTTTCCATTTCACATGAAAGCGTTTTATTTTTGTCCTCTTAACAAGCATTTTTATCAGCTTTTTTCTGTTTTTATTTTTGTTTAGAATGTCAATTCCACTTTCCACTAGGGGTACTTGACAAAGTTTGATAACAATTTTATAACGTCTACCAAACATCTATTTCAACCATGAATCGAAATTAACTTGTTTAATTTTCTAAAATATTTTTGATAAAGAGACATCACATTAATTCAGTAAAGTTAATATATTTAAAAAAAAAACTTCCTTTTCGACTAGGAACCTGGTATCTTGAAACCAGGTTCTACAGGCTTATCTACTATTTAAACAAATGACTGCTATATGATAGTGTATACTAGAACACGAGTTAAAAGTATACCAATACCATACATCTTGCACTGAATATATTACCTTAATCTTTGCTTCCTGACACTGCTCTAGGTCATTTATGTATACGTTAGTAGTATAATATGATGATTATTCCGTTCATTCTCAGAAGTTTCGTGCTTTGTATTTAATTAGTTTACGTAATTCAAAGAAACCAGTGGGAAAATCATAATGAAGTATTTACGACGTCTTCAAGGCCCTAGAATGGCATGCAATCATACGAGCTCTCTAAACCTTTAAGCCGGGTGCTCTACTTAGCGGCAAGTGACATGGGCAGGGCGGTAATTACCTGTTTACCCGCAACCATCCCAGATGCACTCTTAGAGATGAAATGGAACAATACCACATAGTCAATTTCTTTTTTTATATAGAATAGGGGGATAAACGAGCACACAGTCCACCTGATGGTAATTGGATGCTGTGGTGCATAGACATCTACATTTATATTTAATTAGGAATCAAAATGCAGATGCGTTGTGTCACCCTTGAGGACTAAGATGGAATGCCTTGTTTCCAGTAAAAGGATCTCAGATTCTCTACACTCACCATACGAAACACAGCAGCGTTAAGCTGCTATTTTACGTTGGTATTCTGTGGGAGCGTGTTCCTACTCCGGACGAGCCGACACATTCGAGATATAACCATAATGTAGCTGCAGCTTGGCTCTACCACGTATAAAACTTTACTATATTTCTTAAAAACTTTTAAAGTGAACCAAGAAATAGTATGAAACTTTTGTGTTATTTTTTTTTTAAATTCCTGGTGAGTAATGTTAGATCTAAGTATGAATTGAATATGAAGCAGGTTGAGTATATATTCAAATATAATATAAATTCAAATCTATTTCTCCGTGGATTTTGGATTTCCGAACAGCAGATATAAACTTCGTTTGTTACATCAAAGTTACGTCTTATCTAAGTTAGCATATGAACTCACGACACGAACTACAACATTTAAGTTCTATGATTTACTTACTTCGTTAAGGGTCTTGTTACTTGAATTTATATTTAATAGGTGCTGGTATATATGAAAGTACTTAATTACTGTATGTAAATCTTCAGAATAAATTCACGCTTAGATCCTTATACTAGAAGCACAAGCAATCATAATAATGATGTAATTCAAAAGTTAACAAATGGGTAAACATAATTTTTTTGTTTTCGTAAACATTGATGTTTTTTTTTTTAATTTTAATAAAAAGGCCTTAATTGTATTTAAAGACATAGAAGGGTATTTAAAGAGAAAGACAGATACAGACAAAGCGACTCAATAAAGACGAGTAAATTAATTTATTATTAATTCATCAGTTGTAAAAGTTCTCAGAAGTTCCTCCGTGGATAGTGCATTATTTTAACTGATTTTACTGCACCGAGCAAATACAAAGAGCTTCCAGCTTCTACTTTTATTATTTTTATTATTATTGAAATTATTCCAAATTGAATGTGATATATACGCAAGAAGGGTTTTACCTACCGATCATGTGTGCATTTTAAATTTAATAGATAAAAAGGACAGAATGTTTGAGATTTTTTTAAATTAATTTTTCTTCACCATTTGCCTTTAATACTTATTCTGGACCTTCTCTACTAATTTGGTGGGTTATTGCAAAGTAACCATGTATATAAAAAATACAGTTATAATTAAAAAATAAAATCCACTCAGTAATGAAAGCCCTGCCCAAGGGGTTATGTAACTTTAACTAAGGTACGTGAGGGTAATATGGTCACCTTAAGCTTTGCCGCCCTATAAAACCAAAACTAGGAAGAGGACAGAGACAAATACACAATGTCGTATACTATAACTAATATAGAAAAAAATAACAAACAAGCCTTGGAAATAATTAGCAACACATCGAAAAATCAACTTTAAAAAAAAACTAACTACATATAGTACGTGAGAGTAATATGGTCATCCGGTTAATATGGTCACTTTCTTATAACTCAAAAACTACAGCGTCGTTTGCATAGAACGCTCTGTGATACGATAGTTCTTGATCAGTTTATCAAATAATAAAGGGTCAAAAAGGCGCTGCTCGATAAAGCGGCGGCTTTTTGACCCTTTATTATTTGAATGACTGATGAAGAGCTATCGTATCATCCAACCATCCATGCAAACAAGGCTATAGTTTTTGAGTTATAAGAAAGTGACCATATTAACCGGATGACCATATTACCCTCACGTACTCTAACATTAGTTATTAGGTCGACAACCGATGGGATTCTAGAGTGGCAACTTCGTATCGGTAACCGCAAAGTAAGGCAGCCCACAACCGAGTTTAGTAACGACCTGATATGACTGCCACTTGCCTTAAACACAGTCCATCTTGCTTTACGCCCCGCCAAGGTCTTGCGCGATGCATGATGAAAAACGACAATGGGTACGATTCACGTACGTCACTAATTATTATTATTTGTTTGAAGTTGACGTAGGTCAAGCGTACTCACAGCAGTTTTTCATCCTGCATCATGCACTAACCTTGGCGGGACCGTGTGTAAAAGGCTTAGCTGTACAATTAGAACGTTTCGCACAGGAACCGTTGCTTGAACCCGGGCAAGTACAGCCACCACCTGGAGCGCTGGCTGGCGGAGTACAGCGCGCACCAGCTGCACGTGCTGGACGGCACGCAGCTGCGCGCCGAGCCCGCCGCCGTCATGAACACGCTGCAGAAGTTTCTCAAGCTCACGCCGCACATTGACTACAACAAGCTGCTCAAGTGAGTCAATCAACTTTTGTTTTTTGAACTGAAAACTTTTTACAATCTTTGGGATTTGAAACTCGATGAAACGCGACACTAAAAAGAGACAAAAATATACATTTATAGGAGATTTAGTCTGCGAGAGAATGAGATAGAATGACAATATACAATGTTTCCTATTATCTCGGTTTCTTCTTTGTGCGGTACTTCGTAGCCTCCACGTATTAATTAAGAGGTAATTCCTTCAAAAATCTCAATTAGTCAATAGATGAGTCTTCACTTTCACCGCGTGATATTTATTTAAAAAAATCTTGATTTTCGAGAAAAAACAATCGTCAATAATGGTAAAACACTTAAAACGGCCTTCTCTATTTTAAATCTCTACACTATTTCGTTATTATTTTAGAAAATAGTTTTGGTTAAAACGTGAGATAAAAAGTATAGATAATACATTCACCTATCATTTTTTTACTAGTTCCAACCAAAAAGCAATAATCTAAGCCTAAATATCATTCATTTTTTAGCAGAAATCGTTCCCCGTTTTCCATACATTTTAGTATGAAGCTGTTAGCCGTAGTCCGTAATTTGCTTTATTTTAGAGAACACGCGTGAAAAAATTCAGTGCCGCCTCATTTTTCGAGGTGATTGCACGTCCGTTCATAGTTCGATTTGACGACACGAGTCAATACATCTATTATTTGACATAGCATAAGGGTGGGTTGCGAGTATCGGACACGACTGCTAAAATTATTTGTATTCTTCAAGTAAGTAGACTATTATGTGAGTTTTAATAAGTATTATTTTTTCTAATTATCAGACATTAATGTAATTAATAAAATAGTAATTTATTTTAATATCCATTTTAGGTAGATAATATGGGAAAACGCAAAGAAAGTTATTAGAATAAAAAAATCAAATTAATAATGTTAGCATATGAATCACGGAAACTCGCTAAGAGAACAGTCTCGTTTTAGGACTGGACTCAACCGGTGCAGTGGGGATCTATGATCTGGACTTTGATGAATTGTTGATCAGTGGGTTACCCTCTGTAGGGTCCACCCATTGTGATATCAATTCAGACCTTCTAGAATAGTCCTGTCCTGATTAAATCATCGGATTCTTTGTTGAGGTTACTATCCGATAACGATGACATTTTGGTTATTTTAGTAATACTTTATGGCGAGGTTATTATTGCAGTAGTTAAATTTAGATTGACAACTAATATTTATAATATAGAAGTTATCTATTCAGTTATCCTGTCGTCTAATGTTATGGCTTTTCATTAGTGCCGACAAAATACAATATGTAACAAGAACTCTATGGTTGACGTTAAATGCTTTATAAGATTTAGTATTCAAACGTATATAAATAATTTTAATTCGGAAAACAACATAAAAATTATCAAATTAAATTTAAATAAAATAATATTTGTAAATTGTATGTGGATTGATTACCTCTGCATTGGACTGATGACACAAGCCAAAGCGAAACAGAAAGCCGCGGCAGCCATCGGCGTGAACTCTTTACATAACACTGGTAATCGATTATCAAAATTTAAAAATTTACTTCGACTGATTGTGATATTGATGTGTGAGATTGATGCACAACCACTAATTCATTACTATGTTTACTTGACGACCGCGAAGTTATTGTTCAATACTTCCGCCTTGTACCTTTAAGCACTTGCGATACCGGATTACATTATAAAGTTTGAACGCACGCGTTGCAGAACAGACATTTGAAACTTTATTTTTGCAAAGGCTGCGACTATTCGCATACGCATTTTCGCCTCGGTATCACATGTTTTTTTTTGGTACACTGACTGACAGCTTAATCGTACCACAAAGATAAAAGTCTAAAGGTGTGAGAACAGGTGATCGCGTCGGCCAATTGATCGGTCCACCACGGCCAATACATCTTTTACCGAATTTTCCAAGACATTCCTTAAATTATAATATTAGAATATTCCTCGTTTGTTGTTTGAGTCAGCCATCGGATACAAACTACTCACGGCGGTTACTTAATTTCGTAATGTAAAAAGCAGATCCGTCCGGAAGTAGATTAGTTTCGTCAGATACAAATCGTTTTGTAGTTATATGCGCTCGTGTACTATTGGTTGGTGGTTAATGCTTCCGAACACTCGACTTTATCGTTGTGCGAGTGGCAAAACGACTGTAGTCTGTAACATAATTTTGATATTTTCTGAATTCGTTGTGATTTTTGTATTTTTTTTTCTAATGTTTTGCAAAATCTACTAATTATTATTGAGTATTCTTAACGAGTTGAATGCATGTAAAGAAAATACAAAAACCTACGTAAACATACGCATTTTTTTATCGGTCATTGATAAACAACCTTCATTTTTTTATATCTTTTCATGACAACTAAATTGTGACAAAATTTTATGTTTATTAAACTTTCCATGTTTTTAAATAACCACTGAAAAAACACGGGCTCAAAATAAGTCAGTTGGCATACAGTGGACGATACTTTTGCGATCACTCGAAGTGCGTGTAAATTTTTGGGATTTTCCTATACTAAAGTCCTACGATGAGGAGCGGGTAGCGGGTTTGAGTTAGGAGTTATTGGGGTTGGAGCGCGCGAAACGCCGCTTATTTTATAGTAATTTTATTTTGTTTATTACATTATTTTAATATGAATCTATTTAAAAATAATTTCTGTCATACATATTCTTTATCGAATAAAGTTTCACATGAAAAATGCATCATACATTTCTCCTAGAAATAGTTTGAAATTAATCACGGCATTTTATGCTTGAAATACCCTTTTTTAAATCTTTTTCCCAAACCTCTAATTAGTAATGACGTGGTTTATAACATAAGTATTCAATAACAATGTGTATTGGCGGTGGAAGAATATATACTACATGGCATCTTCCTAACAACAACTAGATCCATAGTAAAAAACTGCGGTTGCCAACCCGCCTGGCAATAGTGGAAACTATGACAAATACCACCTTATGAGGTTATCCGTTGGATAGGCTTATGTTCAGTAGGTGACTTTGATAGATCGTAATGAACGAATGAACGATATATATTTAATCTCAACATTATTATAGAAAACAATTTCTATTCTATTTTATTTTTTTACAAAAGAACTCGTCAAAACATCGTCATCTACGTAGCTGAACTAAGAATTTTTCGATTTAAGTGACTTCGTAAAATTATTTTTGTAAGATAATTTATAATATAATAGATTTAAACATATTAAATATTATTAGGTATTCAAGAAGGGATATGGAATTTTCATAAAGTGCCAGCACATTATTTTTAAAAATATTTTCATTATTATTACTATTATTTTTAAATTTAAAGTTTCTGAGAACAACTGTATCTAGAAAAAATTTAGACGAAAAACTTTTTATTATACCTACTTTATTGTATAAACCATAACATTATACCCATATATTTAAAGAAAACACGAATTAAGTATATTACTTCTCCTTGGCAGTAAAATATAGCCGCAATGGTTGCAATATATAAGATACTAGCTGGCCAGGCAGACGTTGTTCTGCCTTCTCTGACGACCCCGTATCCTATAAAAATTCTTAAATTCGTAATCATTCAAAAAAATATTGAGGGTCACTTATAGGTCACTATATAAAAACTATACTATCTCTTAAGTTGGACAAAAGTGCACACAGTGTGCAAAATTTCATTGCAATCAGTTTAGCAGTTAAGGAGTTCATCGCGGACAAACAATGTGACACGTAATTTTTATATATAAAGATGATCCGCCATCTCGAAAGATACTGTTGAGGGGGGGACTATTCACACACAAATCTTGGGGGTGCGCGCGCCGCTCAGCGACTCGCTTTTAAAAAAATGCTGTAGCGGCCGTGTCAGAGACCTCACAGTGACTGTAGGTATGTTGGCACGTATCGTTTAGTTCAGATGCAGATAACATTTTTAGAAATATATATAAAAAATAGCAATGACCTATATGTAGTGCACGAGACAGTGAAAGGGTTAAGCTTAGAAACGCTAAAATCCCATTCATAGTACATTTATACGTCCTGAAACAACCAACGGGTCGTTTGTTACATACTGTATAAATTGTTTATACTACTGTGATTGTTTAAATATGTATTAACCTTTATTTTTTTTAATATAATATCATTTATGAAACCCACATTTCCCATATTACACAAAACATTTATAATATTTTAAATTTCTTCATAAATTAAAAATAATAGTTAAAATAATACCTATAAAGCGTACACTCTGATCCCACCCTTTGCCGTCAACTATTTATTACGGGTTCGCGGACTTCGCTATGCGACAAGCAAATAACACAGAATAAATTGCAAATAGCTAATACAATGCGTGTTTTCTGTGACATTCATGAACATCCTACGAAGAAGAACGCGGGATGAATAGGTAACTGTGCGAAGCACCAAAAGTCACATTTATTCGTCACCATTTATTCATGTCTAGGGTGCTTATACTAACACTGCGCAATGCGTCTATGTGACTAGAAAATATCAATGTAGGTGTTCTATTAGAAATTCCTACGCTCAAGGACTACAGTCTTAATATTAATTTAATAATTTTAGGGTTCCGTACCTCAAAAGGAAAAAACAGAACCCTTATAGGATCACTTTGTTGTCCGTCTGTCTGTCTGTCAAGACCCTTTTTCTCAGGAACGCGTGGAGGTATTAAGTTGAAATTCATATCAAATACTCAAGTCTACCGTCCCTTGGAGCTGTGAAAAAATCAAACTTCTAAGCCAACGCAATCAAAAGATACAGCCGTTTATGCCGCAAATTTTCGACATTCGCAAGGGAATCAAAACCTACAGGGTACTTCCCTTGAACTCAGGATCTTGAAATTTGGTACGAAGCAACGTTTTATAGCACAGATAAAAGAAAAAAGTGCAAAAAGCATAAATTTTGTAGTTACATCATATAATAAAAATATTTTTAATAATTTTAAACATATACCTACGAATTTGTTCGGAACCCTCGGTGCGCGAGTCCGACTCGCACTTGGCCGGTTTATTTTAACTTGGTAACAATATTAAAATAAATAAACCTACTTCTAATACTCTGCATTCGTCTCATTCTCTCGAAGTTTCTGAAGATTTCAGTTCGATTTCAGTGTGAACTGCACAGTGTACGCATATTTTTATTTTTACCCGACTGCCCCAGAAAAAGGGTAATGTTTTTCGAGTGTACTTGTATGTCTATTTCTTTAGCACGCTCTGTACCCTAAACGGCTTGATGGATTTTAACATATGTCTTTAGATTATTCTTAGTTGTGGAAGTGACATAAGACAAAAATGTTTTCTCTTTTCAGTACTACTATAACTTATTTATTTATTTATTTTATTTTTATAGGATAAAGGTAACAAGCGAGCACATAGCCCACCTGATGGTAAGTGGTTGCTGTGGCTCATAGACATCTACATCTATCCCCGTTTGCGGTTGTCAGACGTGAGGGTAAGGATGAAATACCTCTTTTCCAGTAAAAAGGGTCTCCGGTTCTCTCCACTCACCATACAAAACAAAGCAGCATTAAAGTGGTCTTTTCCCCGTCGAGCCGACCCATTCGTGCTACAACTATACCAGTAATATAGCTACAGCATGGCTCTACCACGTAGAAAAGCGTGAGTGCAGTTTCTCGAGCACTGGAGATCCTTTTTACTGATAATGAGACATTTCATCTTAGTCCTAAAGAACAAGGGATGAATTTTCATTCTAAATCGATGGTAGATGTAAGTATATATAGACAGCATCCACTTAGCATCGGCTGGACTTTATGCTCGTTTGTCCTTAATTATTTTATTAATATTTTTTGATACAACCCCCAAAATTCATTGATATTTCATATTTTTATTCTATGTAATGACGATTACTATCAAATGTTACGAATTACCTTATAAACTTTGCTTTGACTAATGTTTTACAAAATTTTAAGTCACCGACTGAAATACATCAAAAGAATCATTTTGGTAGAGCGGTGAAATGCGTCATCTCCTCACAGAACCACTCCATGCAAACGTATTCATTAACACCACAGACGGGCTTTTACCTGAGCAAAACTTTCAACGTAAAAGGGTATTTCTGCTACTACCACTCTACTTTTTCGTTCTAATATAATTACGATGGATATTTAAATTTTTTATTTTTGATTTTTGCGCGAACGCGTAGGTGGGATCTAAAATTAATAATTTTAATCTGGAGGTAGCCGTGGTTAACTATTACGTCCGGACGTCGAACATCTCAGTTCCCCCTGTAACCATGGGTGCTGTAAAGTACTCGAAACTTCGGGAATATAAAATAAGTTAATCATCATCATGATCATCATTACAGCCCTTCACAAGTCCACTGCTGGACATGGGCCTCCCCCAAGGAATGTCACAAAGCACAGTTCTGAGCCACCTGCATCCATCGACTTCCGGCATGTCTTACCAGTTTTGTAACTCGAGCTGAAAGGTTTCGGTACTTAGGATTAGAGCACGAGGGGGGCGGAGCGTTGACTTCATTTGACGAGACCTCTCCAACTTAACGTTTAGGTGCAGTGTGCCTCTAAGCATTCGGTGATCGCTACCAGTTTTCCCCCTCGCGATCACTGAGACATCTTTAAAAAGATGCCGTCTAGTCATCATAAGCTAATATACACAATAAAATGTACTCAAGTCCACTGCTGCAATCATATCACTTTATTGCTAGTGAATACTATTTTAATAGGCTTCATATGGTTTTATGTTATTATTGTCTATCTTTATAACTGTGTAGTTGCGGTGTAAGAATATCCACTGCGTCATATCGTGCTTTGGGTGTAGTAATAAGCGACAGAGGGAAAGAAACTATAAGATGAGTGAAAACTAAAAAAACGTGTGCCAACGTGCCTGCCGAGCGTGGCAACTATAGCAAATATCCGACCTTTGGGGGCATCTATGGGGGAGGCGTTCAACAGTAGACTTTTGATAGGCTGGTTTAACTGGTATCACAATAACGATTTTATGTTTTTGTATAGTATAATTATCAGAAATACCTACATTAATTTGGAGTTTGTGTAGGTATCTTTTATTTGGATCGACTCGACAGTGTAAATAAAGCGTGATGAATGTTTATATGTCGGGTATGCAGATGTAAACCCATTTTGTACCATTCATTATAAACGGTTTCATTTGACGCCACAATAATCTGTAGAAAAGCGAACGGTAAAAAAAAAAGATAATTGCAATTAATATTATTTCATTGGCACCGATAGGTATCGAATACGAGTTGCTTGCTTTCAGTTATATTTACGAGTCTCTAACCACATGAGTAACTAAACGGAACTTTAGCCCCCTGACCTATAAAGACTATTTATTACTTATTATTATTGGGTGCAGCAGTATAAAAATCAATTTAAAACTTCATTTTTATTTTCTACAATACTTTAATTGAAATTAGGCACATTAGGCATTTCTTTTTTCTTAATTTTTACATGTGTATTAGATGGATTGATTTATTAATTGATTTTTGTTTTCATTGATGTTCGTTGTTGCCTGAAATTTAAACGGTTACGTTTAAACGATATTTTGTCACGGTTGTTGGTCCTGGTCCTCGAAATGACCAATTGTACTCGATGTGACATTTAAACAGGAACCTAAAGGCCTTGCGCCTTTATGTATTTTTATTGTTATATAATAATATATGTATATGTAAATATATGTTTTTAATGAATGACCTAACATCTACCTATGTAATATATTTATAAGCAAAACGACTAGAATATGATCACGGCAAATCCGATAGATCCCATAAGATGCTGTTTCTTTCGTCATATTGTAATTTATGTCATTTATATATTTAAATGACATATGCATGCATTCATGCATGCCACAGCATCCACTTACCATCAGGTGGGCTGTGTGCTCGCTTGTTATCCTAATTCGATATAAAAATACCTTTTCTTTAGTACCATACATTTTCTTAGCAACTTGTCCTCAATCTCAAGGTTTTATTGACTGATTTCACTTAAAAACTTATTTACCTTAAATCAATTGCAATGAAATTGGCCTAGATCAAAGACAATTTATAGGTCAAACATTATTACTAATCAGTAATCACCCCAAAAACTGTTTCAATATTAAATTCAGTTAAAATGTGAAGAAGGCAGTATGTCACGAGCATGTCTGCTACTAGCGACTCTTAGTATAGCGCCCTGTGTACATTTATACGCCTATATCATTGAGGTTTCACTTCTGTCGACAGTCCTTATTCATAAATTAATAATTTGAAAAACTGGGAACTTTCTAAAATTAATAAAACAGCCCAGTTATTAGACATCCAGCAAAAACATTAACGAAAGAAACTGGGGAATACGGTATGATGATGTCAAATTTACACATATTATTGTATAGTCCGAGCTGCAATTGTTTCTCGGTTGTCTAGCCCCGGTTAGGACACATTTCGGATCCTCAAAAACTATTCTTTAAATTTCTTGCAGCCCGGATATCACCTTAATAGGTCCTTATACCCTGATTATTGACTTTAAGTCGACGCAAGATTATATTATTACGTTACTTTACTGTACTTTATGATTTACATAATGTCGTATGTTTCAGATACGATCCCAAAAAAGGCTTCTTCTGTCAAGTAACAAGCGGCGAGAAGACGAAGTGCTTGGGCAAATCGAAGGGCCGTATCTACCCGCCGATGGAAGAGCGCTCGGCGAAGTTCCTAAAGCGCTACTATACGCCGCACAACACGGCGCTATCGAAACTTCTAGTGAGATTAGGCCGGCCCGTGCCTCAGTGGCTCAAAGACGAACTGTCCAATGGATAGCACAGTTCTCAACCTCAAAGGTTGAAACGGCAGGATTTTGCGCACAGACTCATAAAGGTCTGCCTTGTGGCCATCCCCTAACTGATACTAGGTGAAAGTGGCCGACAGTCCAATACAAATACGAACAATGAGCTTGGCTCAACCAATATGTTGTTTTTCGAGTGTTTCGATGTGAGAGTATAATTGTTGAAGATTACCTTTGTCTATCGAATCTTGTAATATAAAATTTTAATAAATGATGTTTAAATGGTCTGGATCGTATAGTTTTAGAAATCATTATTTTTTATTAATGTAGGTGTAATTTGTTTTAGTAGCTTTTTTAACATATGTGTTGATTCCCGGAATTGAGCATGTAATGTATTTACAACTTAATTGCTTGCCTATGTACTTTCGCTCTTAGCCAAACGAGGAACAAAAACAGGCAGCTATTTATAAATATGTTAAAAATATTTATCTGTTAGCGCCAAACGCGAAAGTTAACGCTTTAAAGCAGCTGCCCGAATATCTAAGTTATTTAGTGAATTATTGTTACTTTCTTACGACGAAGCAAATAATCGAGCTTTTATTGTTCATATATCTGATATACATTCTCAAGAAATAGGGTCTTCTATAAGAAATAGCATTAAGCAGGATATTTTTCTCAATCCACGCGACTGTTTTATACGTACCCGTTTTCTAAGTGTTCGTTTTGAATGCGTTCGTACCTGACACATTTGTACATTCGTAGTTAATTTATTTAATTTGCTCGAGGGACATCTAAAGTGCATAGTTGGTTTTCAAACGTCACAGTGCCATATGAAACTGTTATGCGAGCGGCACTAAAACATGTCTGCATATTGTGTACAACACGCTAGTCCTTATTGTAAGCTATTTCATATTTTTCTATATCTTAAATAACTGGTTTATGTCCTTGTAAACGAATACACGCAGTGACAATATTATTTTTGTTTTATTAGCAAATTTACAACAATAGACGTAATAATTAAAGAGTGCAGCTCAAGGATTCATGTAAAAGTGGAATCACACCTTGCGATTAATATGGCATGATTTTACACATATGCTGTTTTCTTGCCGCATGTTTGCAAAGTTTTATTTCATGTTAATAGTGAATATTTGCAATATCTTGAATAATCAAACTTGTGATTAATACTTGTCAATAACCCACAGGACGCTAAATGTGTTATAATTTAAGCATATTTGCCTGGAAAGGGATCGAAAAATAGAAAATAATAATCCTGAATATTGTTTGGTACCCTTTCGTTTCTTGATTATAGTATTGTTTTGGTTTAATTTAGCGTTATTAGATTTACAAATAAACGAACAAATTGTGCTTATACAGATCTAAGTATTATATGAATACCCCGATTTTATTTATATAAGAACTGCAATAAAGTTAATTGATTTAAAAACAATTAGTTATTGTACTAAACACTTAAGTAATAGTTAAAATACTATATTAACTGTAATATTATTTATTTATCATGAAAAACCTTAAAATCATTTTCTTTTTATATAGATGATTATACTTGTCATATTGTGGCAACTATATGTGAATCGTGTGAATGGCAACATACAAAGTTCATATAACTAACTCGCGGTAGATTTGTTTACAATGTAATTATTTTAGACTATTACGAGTTAGTTGAAATTGTTATTTAAATTTTTATAAACATCAATTAATATTATGATTTACTGCGATTAATGTTCTTACGAACTGAGGCGCCAAACACTATGAAGATTAAATACTTAAATATTATATTTATTTTTTTTACATTAAAAATTTATTAAATTAAGATTTATATAAAAATAAAAGTACATGAATTCGTACATGTTTATATTGCTTAAACGAATTTTTTGGTTATCAAAGTTTAATCTTTATTTTCTATATATATTGAAATTAGTTGGCCTTCAACGAAATTTTGTTAACAAACATCGGAATATATAATTTTATATAACGATAGAAATATGAATGGTCTTAACACGTGTCGTTCATAAAAAATACTTCACTTATTTTATTAAATGATTTAAAACAATGCATTTATTTACTTTTCCTATTTACCTAAACCTGAATAACAATTGTACCTTAAAATTACGTAGGGGGGGACGTATATAGGCTTTAACTTTAATCTCAGACCAACAAAGAAGTCCTGCGTACATTTTAATCATGCCGAAACCATGCTCAGCGTCTTGACTCGCATTCACGCACACTTCTTTCTTTATCAGCCCGTAATAGTTCACTGCTGGAAGCATTCTTATGCACCTATAACTATGTATTTGGTTGAAAATAAATTTAGATGCAAATATTCACGTGACTGCGTGTTCATACAATAAGTTAGGTTTTGGCTCGGTTTTAGCGTCCTATATAAAGTACGAAGCGATCAATCTTTCTTCCTTTGTTGATCTAAGCCTTTATTAAATATAAATAAAATTGAAGCCTGTCTGTGATATTAAAACA
Source organism: Parnassius mnemosyne (assembly GCA_963668995.1). Lineage (NCBI taxonomy): Eukaryota > Metazoa > Arthropoda > Insecta > Lepidoptera > Papilionidae > Parnassius > Parnassius mnemosyne. The sequence continues at coordinate 38,142,541 of CAVLGL010000159.1, forward strand.
ACTGGCTTCTATAAATTATTATTTGAGGCAATTACATGGCCGGGCTAATGTTCGGAATGGCTGAATCGATTGTGATGAAATTGTACGGACAGATAGAGAGCAACCCCGGGAGGGATGTGGGCTATTTTTTATTCGAGAAACTTGAATAAAAAAAATGATACAATAAATGGTCTCTGATTATCTTAAGCTTTAATAATGCAACGTTAATAGACCCTATCCTGGCGAAGCCCAGGCGGGTCGCTAGTAAATAATATTATATGCTTATAAGCATAGTAATAAGTAATTTTGTTGTGATGTCGCGTCATGTAATATTATCTATTATTACCTAACCAAAGAGTATACAAATTACTACGTTTTATGAGTATAGTATGCCTTGAAAACGATAAATTCCAGCAGAGCGGGACAGTATTTCATGCCGGCACACCGCATGCAACTTTACAAGGCGCAGGTTCGGCCTCATATGGAATACTGTTCCCATCTCTGGGCTGGGGCTCCCCAGTGCCAGCTCCTTCCACTTGACCGCATCCAGCGCAGAGCGGTTCGAATCGCCGCCGACCGAGTTCTTTCCGATCGGCTTCTCACTGGCACTGCGTAGAGATGTTGCATCTCTTTGCGTATTTTATCACGGGGCGTGCTCGGAGGAATTGTTCGAACTAATTCCGGCCGCTCAATTTCACCATCGTACATCGCGACAAAACTCGCGATACCATCCATACCATCTGGATGATTGGCGGTCCACCACTGTGCGATTTAGAAGAAGTTTTCTTCCTCGCAAAACTTCCATATGGAATCGATTACCACCAGCGATTTTTCCGGACCGATTAGACTTAGGAACCTTCAGGAAAAGAGCCTACTCTTTTTTAAAGGCCGGCAACGCATCTGCGATTCCCCTGGTGTTGCAGTTCTTCATGGGCAGCGTAGTCACTTACCATCAGGTGAAACGCATGCTTGTTTGCCCCTTTCATATATAAAAAAAAATTGCGCATATTCAATGTATACGAGATTATATGATTTCATAAGCTAAATTAAATCATACATCCATCCATTACAGCCTATAAAAGTCCACTGCTAAACCTAGGCCTCTCCCATAGATTGCTTCATAGGGGAGATTTTGCCATAGTTACACACTTCGCAAGCGTTTTTTTATTATTTAGAGTTATTATCAGGAAGATACTGCTGCCCATTACCTGTTTCATTTTTCCTCTGTCGCCTCTTACGAAACCTTTGGGACGATATGGGGTAGTAGATGTTACTACACTACTACTACACGGTTGGAGCTAAATTAAATATTGGTGGCTAAATTAAATATCTGTAGCGGCGCTGTCGTCACGCCACAAGCGAAAGATATCGAAGCGTAAATCGCGCTAACAAAGTTCCGAAGTTAAAAGCAGTATATATAGAATAGCTCCGAACTACCACTCAAGCCTATTCCGCTTGCCACACCGCTCTCAAGTGGACGTGTACAAGTAGACCGCGCTATCGTCCCCGTACGTTAGTGCCCTCTCGCTCCCGCGCCTCCACTCTCCTGCTCAAGCTAAGCAGCGCAGTCGCTTCGGTGAGTTTTTGCCGCTTACTTTCCGATCTTGCCTCCCTGCCTCCTGGCGGGGATGTTTTACCGCTCATTGTTTTGCTTGTTATTTTTTTGTTACTTTTTCTTGTTAATTGTTTTGTAAATTTTTTCTTTTTGTTATTGCTTTATTGTTATACATGTATATTGTTTCTTGGATACGTCTCTTATTCTTTTCAAAACAAGATCCTGTTCTTTTGACAACAGGGATCCCCAACCTTATTGTTTCACTTAGAACGACGTCCCCCCCGCCCAACATGTCCACAAAAGACCTTATTAGGTCAATCGTCGCCGCCCTGAACCATTCCCTTGGTCAGGGCATCAATCTGGACGAGACGGTTCTCGCCGCAGTCTAAGCTTCCATTGCCCCTCAGGCATGTCTCCCCCCGCCCTCCGTCGCGGCCTTTTTGGCGGCGCCTCCGGCTGCCCCGCAGTCTGACTCACTCGTGTCCCTCGTCATGGAGTGCTCGTGTTCTAACTCCGGGTCCATGGTATCGACCTCCTGGAAGAGGCCCGCCACCGAAAACAAGTCCAGCACTGGTTCCTCAGAGTCGTCTGACTCCGACGGAACCAGTGAGTCTCTGCCTCAACCCCCGCAGCTCCCGCTGCTGTCTCTGCCCCCGCCGCTGCTTCGGCCCCCCCCAATGTCATTAGACATCCCCCCACCAACCAAGCCAGCATCCCGCTGTGCCTCCACCTTCGCAAAACAGCAGGTCCCACCCCTTGTCTTCCTTAGAGACAAGGCAAAATTCACCCGTCTCTCCAAAATCTGCTACGACGCAGGCATCAAGTATGATCAGGCCACCCACTTCATCCCTCAGTCGATTGACGACTTTCGCCGCCTTACCAGGCTATTCACATCCGAGCGTGTGTCCTACCACACGTACGCTCTTCTAGAAGAGCGTTAAGTCCGGTCCGTGTCCCGTTTGAGCTCACCAACGAGGACATCCTTGAGGACCTTAAGTCCCAAGGATTCCCTGTTGAGGCCGCGCACAAAATGCACAGCAACAAAGGCAAGAGGTTCCCGCTTGCCCTTGTAATCCTCACCAACGTGTCGAATGCTACAGCCATCTTCCGGCAGGTACGCACAGTGTGCGGCCTGTCGAGAGTGAGGGTTGAGCCCCCACACAGGCACGGTTTCCAGGCGCCGTGCCACCGTTGCCAACATTATGGACATGCGGCGGTCAAGTGCTCTGCCCCACCCAGGTGCGTTAAGTGCCTTGGTCCACATAACTCTAAAGAGTGTCCTCGGCCACAAAACGCTGAATTCCCACCCGCGTGTGTCCTGTGCCAGCAGTCAGGCCACCCGGCTAACTATAGAGGCTGCCCTCGCGCACCTCACCCTCGTCCCAGCAGACAAGCTTCACCGCCGGTCAATGACAGGTCATTCCCGGCCCTTCAAGAATGCCCCTTCAGGACCTTTCAAAGCCCCCTCAGGGTCCTCTTCGGCCCCCTCCGGCCTTCTCCAAGCCTAAACAACCTCTAGTTTTCCCCCCTGGGGCCTCAAAAAGGCCGAGCCTCCGCGGATACCCTCCGCCCCTAAACAGGCACAACCCTCAATGATTGATGACCTGAATACGGTGTATGCCGCTATTCGGAGCATCAACATTGCGGAGGTTGCCGTACTAGCACGCAAACTGCACGCTCCTCGCTCTTACAGAGCATCACAACCTTTTGAGTTCCTTGTAACTTGAATTTATTTAATTTAAGTTAAATTAAATTAAATAAATTAAAGATACATTATAAAATGACAGAGCACTCTGCTCTCCAAAAATCTCACGGTCGTATTAAGCCTAAGGGTTTATCGCTTGTATCCTTTAACATTCGCGGGTTGCGTAGCCCTTTTCAATTGCTTCTGGGTGCAAAAAAAATACTACCACTCGGAGCGTTGGCCGCTCCCCTGGCAGAACACCTTGCCCGGCGTGAGATCTCTCCGTTTCCTTCCCCTGGCTACATTGGTGACCCCAACGTGATTTGAACACGCAACCAATAACCTTCGGAAAATACAACTTCAAAAACATTCGTCGTCGTCCTCACGTACCCCATTCATCTGCTCCCGAGCAGATATTGTCTGCAGTCTTCATATTCTGCAAACCATCTAGCTTTACAAAAGGTTCATCGCAGCATTGGAATAATAATGCTTTCTGTTTCTTCAAGCTACTCTCTGCGCTACAGTGTTCGGCGGTTTGACGGCTGTGAGCCTTACTGCTCGCCTCTGCTTCACGGCACTCTCGCAGATTACTTGCCTTCTTCTCGACTCACCACAGACTACAAGGCAATCCCAGGCACTTGCTCTGGCTCATCGTTCTCACCGGCATCACATGCAAGTGCGTAGTATGGCATGCATTATACAACGGCATATCATTCGCACCGGCGTCACTTGCCCTTACTCACACGGCATGCATTCCCCACCGGCATTAAGGACGCACCGGCAATTGGACTGCACTATCGACCTCCGGTCTGAGCAGGGGGGTGATGTGGTGGCGCTGTCGTCGCGCCACAAGCGAAACATATCGAAGCCTAAATCGCGCTAACAAAGTTCCGAAGTTAAAAGCAGTATATATAGAATAGCTCCGAACTACCACTCGGAGCGTTGGCCGCTCCTCGGGCAGAACACCTTGTCCGGCGGGAGATCTCCCCTTTTCCTTCCACCGGCTACATATCCATATAAATTTGGCTAATTTAAATGTCCATATTTAATTTAGCCGAGGTAAATAAAATATTGTCGGCTAAATTAAATATGTAGAGACAGAATTTCATTCACCTGCGGACGATTTGATTTTGTTTCACTATTTATGGGCTTCAAGAACAACTTGGTAAATGCTTTATAATTATGACAGAGAACATGGGTTATGGTGTGGCTAGCTTTTCGGTTTGTTGTTATATTTTTGCTTCTAATGAAATCAACCGTGCTTAATATACAACGAATAGATTTTATAAATTCTTTATCAATCTTAGAATATTTGTATCGAGCTCTGTCGCCCTTCAAATTCAGGTAACACTAACTATAAATTAACACTAACCTCGAAGGCTCGAGGACTCGAGTGTCATTCATCAAAGGTGTCGTAGCAACCCTAGCGGCCTGTTTAATAATAATAATAATAATAATTGTTTATTGCCCCTTAAAACAAAACAGTTACATACACGCCAAAACAAAAGAGGGACAAAAGGAGACGGCTCAGCTTTGTCTGTAACGAGATACATATCTCATCACAGAGCTGTTTTTCAGCCGCTCCCTCCTCCCTGAGGTGTTGTGCGGGAGTCCAAAGTAGCAGGCTCCCCATTTACCTAACTTATACTTTTAAACTACGTACGTACGTACGTGTGTGTGTGTGTGTGTGTGTGTGTGCGTGCGTGCGTGCGTGCGTGCGTGCGTGCGTGCGTGCGTGCGTGCGTGCGTGCGTGCGTGCGTGCGTGCGTGCGTGCGTGCGTGCGTGCGTGCGTGCGTGCGTGCGTGCGTGCGTGCGTGCGTGCGTGCGTGCGTGCGTGCGTGCGTGCGTGCGTGCGTGCGTGCGTGCGGGCGGGCGGGCGTGCGTGCGTGCGTGCGTGCGTGCGTGCGTGTCCTTATTAATTTTTGGCCAAAAAGTCCCGTAAATGTAATAACTTAACATAGGGATGTTTCAAATTCTCTGCAGCGAGTTGTCTTTTTAACAGAGCCAATTTATATTTGACTTGATTTGTTTACGACGATGATATTGAGTAATATGAAAATTATATAATTATATTTGTTTTGCTTTATTCTTAAATATTAACGATGATAAATAATGATCCGTTGTGTAACATTCCAACATAGGGACATTGCCTCCTTGACGATTGAAGAAACTTAACTCTGACTAAGTCGCCGAACATCCAAAAGTTTTAATTACATAAAATGGAAAAGATAAAAGTAATACTCAGAAAATACCTAACCTACATAACTACTTAAGAAGACGAGCGTGCAAAGAAACTGGGAGCAAGAACTGAAGATTAGTGAACGATTCATGATAATAAAAGTTGTTATTAGAAAGACGCTGCTGCCCATCTCCTGATTTGTTTCCTTCTGTCGCATTTACGACATCCACGGGATGATATGGGATAGTGGATATTCTTACACCGCCACTACACGGTAAGCTCATATGTCACTATAATATTATTAAAAAAATCGTTTAATATAAATAGAGCTGCTTCACAACAACTGCTGTATAAACTTAATATTATACATTGGCTGAAATCGAGTTAGGTAAATAACTTTGGTATTAAGATGCTTATTTTATTTATGTATATAAATATAAACACCAGTCATAACGTTATATATTTTGTAGGAGAATTAATAAACATTGTAAGACGACTGGGCTTGTTTCTTTAATAGTAAAATGTTTCACATTTTTATTAAAAAAATTATGTAGCGCGTTGAAGCTTATGAAAATATTATTAGATATAGACCACCTTTATAGAATAACTGAAATAAATTATAAATCATTAAATTGTCATAACAAAGTTACCATTACATTATTAATCTAATGTTTATATATTTTGTAAATTTTACAGTTAAGTTTGTTTTATGTTATTTTTAAAATTATAGCTTTGTTTAGATAATAATTTTAGAGAATCGCCCATTGACTTAAATGTGTTTGGGAATTGAGGGTTGACGATCTTATAACGAGCTAAACTGAAACTCATTTGTATTCACCACAGTTATTTTCCTCAACTGAATAGAACTCAGAGAAAAATATTGTCAAGATAAAAATAATCATAAACTTCAATATATAACAAAAGAATGGAACTACACATCTACTCGGAAAGTGAAAGATGCATATTACCTACTTATGTCTAAAATTAGGCGTTAATTAAGCTCACAGGCGAATTAATTAATTTTAGTTAGATTTCTTTGCGACACTTACGGGACGAAATTGGGCTATAAATATAGGTATTGCCATGTGGTAGCTGCCTGAGGGGATCTATTACCTTATCTTATCTCACAAAGAATGTCACAAAGATTAACTAAGGGAAAATACCAGTAATCGCAGTTCGACATATCACATAACACCGTCTCTAAAAGAGACATGAAAAAGAAAGAAAGCGCATTAACATTATTTGTGCTACAATGACTTACAAAAACCATATTAACAAAATTAATGCCTAAAAAAACAATTCTCTTCTTTCTTCAACCTTAACATCTAGGGAACATATCAGCGTTATTTATAATTATCGTCTTCTTCAGAACTTGCGCCCATACTTACCAGGCGTAAAGTGGCAGTGGCATTCCTGCAGGAGACACGGTGGAAGGCCAACAGGAGCCGGAATATTGGGCATGGCCACAAGCTGATCTATACAGGCTCTTCTGGTGGGGAGAACGGTGTGGCAGTGGTGCTCGCCGAGCATTTCCACGATAGCGTCTTGGAAGTTAGACGCATATGCGACCGACTTATGGTAGTAAGGTTGCTTATTGAGGGGGTCGTGACTCACTTAATAAGTGCTTACGCCCTACAGGTCGGCTGCAGTGACGCGGATAAGACGCTGTTTTGGGATCGGTTCGGAGATGTACTACGCGGCATACCGTTGTCCTACGATGTCGGTTTGGGTGGCGACCTGAACGGTCATGTGGGCGAGGTGCAGGGGGAATATGAACGTGTCCACGGCGGCTATGGTTACGGCCGAAGAAACGCAGAGGGGGAAACCGTTCTCAGAACCTGCACTGCAGCTGAACTGGCCGTGGTGAACACGTTCTTCAAAAAGAAAACCGAGCACCTAATTACCTACAGGAGCGGTCGGAGCGCCACTCAAATCGACTACCTACTGACCAGGAGAAGTCATATCAGTCACGTGGCCAACTGTAAGGTCATACCCGGTGAGTGTCTCACTGCCCAACACCGACTCCTTGTCATGGACCTCTGCGTAAAACCCCGTCGCAGACACGCCGAACGTTGCCGCCGTCAAATTAAGTGGTGGCTGCTGAATCAAACCAGATACTCAGAGTTTGACTCTGCCGCTGGGGATATTAGTCTCGACACAGCAGGCAAGTCCGTCCAAGAGTGCTGGAAAACCATTCAGACAGCAATAACAAAGACGGCAAAGCAAGTTCTCGGCGTGGCGAAAGGGGGCCGCAAAATCGACAAGGAGACCTGGTGGTGGGACGCCACAGTCTAGGGTTCATTACGGGAGAAAAAAGCGCTCTTCAAGACGTGGCAAGCGACCAAATCTCCTGAAGACCGCGCATCTTACAAGACAGCGAAAAGAGCTGCCAAGAAAGCTGTAGCCAGAGCCAGGCGTGACCACTTGCAACCATTATATGCTAAGTTGGACACTCCTGAGGGACACAAACTCATATTTAAATTGGCGCGCTCCAGGGCCAAAGTAGCCCAAGATATTACTCGCTGCTGCAGCGTCAACGGCCCTAATGGCGAGCTCCTGTACGATGATCGTGCGGTGAAGGAGAGATGGCGCTCTTATTTCCACGTTTTGCTGAATAATCAGCACCGGGAAGTGCACCCTCCCGAACAACTCCCGAACCATGGACTCGTGCCACTGATTACACCTGACGAGGTCCTCACATCTCTTCGTCACATGGAGAATCGGAAAGCTGTCGGACCGGACGAGGTGCCAATTGAAGCGTGGAAAGCGCTGGGGACTCGTGGTGTGTGCATTCTTACTAACCTTTATTATAGAATCCTGAGCGACCGAATAATGCCCGATCAGTGGCGGCTTAGTATAATAATGCCGGTCCACAAGGGTAAAGGGTCCGTCCAGGATTGCGGTAATTACCGCGGTATAAAGGTGATCACACACCATGAAGCTCTTCGAGCGCATTATTGACACCAGGATCCGACAGGAGTGTACAGTGTCGGACTCCCAGTACGGTTTCCAACCAGGACGCAGTACCATGGACCCTATATTCACCCTAAGGATCCTCATGAAGAAGCATGGGGAAAAGAATATGCCTCTGCATTTTCATTCCTAGACCTGCAGAAGGCCTTTGACTGTGTTCCCAGGGAGATGATCTGGTGGGTGTTGCGGTCGAAGTTGGTACCAGAGACCTACGTGGAAATCGTACGTGACATGTACCGCAACTCCGATTAAATAGTCAGGACCGCTGTTGGTGATACCACCCCCTTCCCCATAACCGTAAGCGTGCATCAGGGCTCCGTCTTAAGCCCCTATCTCTTCAGTGTGATAGTAGACGAACTGTCAGCCAGCGTACAGAAACTACCGCAGCCTTGGCTGCTTATGTACGCTGATGATATCGCACTGGTAGATGGGGACAAAGGACGGCTCACCAGACGCGTGCACGCATGGAGGGAAGCGCTTGAGAACGGCGAGTTGAAGCTAAACGTGGCGAAGACGGAGTATATGGCCTGCAACAGCCCAGATCTGACGTCTCTCCGTATAGGCGACGACACCGTCGAGCGTACGGATAACTTCAGGTACCTCGGATCTGTGCTTGATGCGTCCGGGGACATCGATGGCGACATCAAGGCCCGTATATCATCGGCTTGGGCGAAATGGCGCGAGGTGACGGGTGTAATTTGGGACCCCAAAATGCCGATCAAGCTGAAGGGACAGGTCTATAAGACCATCATAAGGCCTGTCTTTACGTACGGCAGTGAGGCGTGGCCGGTGCTGGAGCGACACCGGCAGTTGTTGCATGTCACGGAGATGAACATGCTGCGGTGGATGTGTGGCGTCACGCGGAAAGACCGTGTACGGAATACATACATCCGCGGCAGCCTCCATGTCCGTGACATTGCTGACAAGCTGCAGGAAAGTCGCCTCCGCTGGTACGGCCACGTCTTACGACGACCGGCAAACTACGTGGGAAACAAATGCCTGGACATGACCCTACCTGGCACCAGACCCTTTTTACTGGAAAAGAGGCATTCCATCATAGTCTTCGCGGGTGACAACGCATCTGAATTTTGATTCGCAAACGAGGATAAATGTAGATATCTATGGGCCACAGCAACCACTTACCATCAGGTGGACTGTGTGCTCGTTTGTCATCCGATTCTATAAAAAATAAAAAACAACAGTTGGATGGATTTTCTTACGCCGCCGTCAAACGGCTTAATGTAATTAAAGAATTAAAAATAATAAAAAACTGCTCTTTCCAAAATGAACAGAACCACCTGAAACCTGAGAACTATTTGACGGCTCCGTGGCGCAGTGGCTTAGCAAACAGTTATTGCGCTGGGGGCCGCAGGGTTCGAATCCCGCACGGAGCAAGTATTTGTATGGTCTACAAATAATGGTTCCGGGTCTGGATGTTTGTCCTTGTGCAATTTATGTTTGTAAACTGCCTCCAGGACACACGAGAAAATCCTAGTGTTAACGTTTAAAAAAAAACTATGTCAAATAGGGGGATATTTATAAGGCAATATATGGAAGAGGCATACATTTAGAAGTGGAGTTTCGTTAGGCTGTAATGTATGGATAAAGGATAGAGACCCATACCGATCAATAGACTGTTTACGCGTTGTTGAGGAGAAGGAATAATTTCATATCTATCTTTTCTTCAACTATCCATGTCACCTGCTCGCACGCGGTGCACTCTCCTTGTTGACATACAAGGCTTCTTCAATGAAGTAAAAGCGATGTATCGGCAACACGGTAGAAGCATTACTACTGCGTAGATTTTTTTTTATAGGATAGGGTGACAAACGAGCACACAGTCCATCAGATGGTAAGTGGTTGCTGTGGCCCATATTCATCTGCATCTATCCTCGTTTGCGAATCAAAATGTAGATGCGTTGTCACCTGTGAGGACTAAAATGGAATGCCTCTTTTCCAGTAAAAAGGGTCTCCGATTCTCTACACTCACCACACGAAACACAGCAGTGTTTAGCTGCTATTTGACGCTGGTATTCTGTGAGAGCGTGGTCCTTCCCCGGTCGAGCCGACCCATTCGTGCTACAACTACTACTAATATAGCTGCAGTATGGCTCTACCACGTATAAAAATTTCAGTATGAGCGTCCGCTCTGCACTCAACAACCCGCCTGCTCTGCGCTCTGCGTGAAGTCTTTCTGGTGAAGTATTTCATGTTTTGCAAACTACACTTACAATTTTTGTTAGTGAAATAATAAAGACTGTTAAAGTAAAAGTGAAGAGGTTAATATAGATTAAACCTTTTCAAAGCCTTGACTTGATGTGCCTTCTAATAGTGAACGTTCTAATACTGAACGAGTACGTTTAAATATTTTTGTTTATGTTTGTTTAATTTCAGTCATTCTGTTATCCGCAGAATGTTTTCCTTCATCGCCAAGCACCATTTTAATTAAGGATTTGGTAAAACAGCACGTATAATCGTAAATATCTGAAATAAGACACTAATATTTTATTTGAATAATATTTTTTTAATTTTACTAGCTGTACCCTGAGGTTTCACCCGCGTATATCACGTATCTGCGCTTCGCAACATCCGAACTTCAAAAGAGACATCACTACGGACGGTTGCTGAATTAAAAAAAAAATTTAAAAAGTGAAAAATGTTGCTTAAATTACATGGTTAACGTAATTGGTGGTTATGCATGGTGCAGGTACTGATATAGCCTTGAATACGAACTGATTTATCTGGATATAAGGACTAATACCTAGGTACGTATAATGTGGCCTAGTTTGTACCGGCATTACTATTGCATACTTTAACATGGAAAAGTAGTTATTGTGACATAACTGTAATAGTTAGACACATGGTATCGCGGACTTTTTTGTAGATATTGATATCCTGTATAAAATTGTAGCACATCACTTTGCTCTATTATCAATAGTTTCCGCAGCGTACGCGATATAAGGATTCTTTTTGGTATTTTGTTACACCTTGGGTTACATTAACGAAGTTTTCATGCGGATCCCTAACTTTTTTGAAAATATTCTACTGCTTATATTCATCAGGAATAATGTAGGATTTTAATGGTGAAAGAATTTTTCAAATCGGTCCAGTAGTTTCGGAGCCTATTGAATTCAAACAACTTAAGTAATCCGTTTGATTGCTCTTTTTTTCAAATCTACACGAAACAGAATTAAAGTTTAATCGTTCCTTTTCCTTTCTTTACAAGACCGATACCTACTAAAGCTCCAAAAGTTTTAATTCAGCAAATTTACTTTTTATCATTAATAACATGTTTATCTTCCGGAATTCACTGAATTTAATAAAGATTAAGTTATTATCATACATCAATTATTTATACCTTAGTGGAGGGTTTCAGTCAGATATGCCATTACATTGAAAATTCAATGTACAACGGCCTGAACGATAAAGATATCTCCACGTTAAAATCTGCCACGTACCGTTTAATGAGCGTTCATAAACGCTTTTATCTTCAAATTATCTACAGTGATGGATGAAAGTTATCCACGTGAGAGTTGCCTGACGCAGCGCCGTTACATCAATTTATCTACTAATTTATATATTTAATAATTCATCAAATCTTATGACAGTGCAGAAAAAAATTATCAACCCATATCTGTACTCTATACAAATAAATAAAATTGAAGTGTCTGTTTGTAATGTCAAAACTACAGCTTCTTACTAAATTCATATGAAAGAATAAACGGTACTTATAACAAAAATACACTTTTTTAAATTTTTGTCTGTCTGTTTGTTCCGGCTAATCTCCGAAACAGCTGGTCCAATTTTGACGGGACTTTCAATGGCAGATAGCTGATGTCATACGGAGTATCTTAGGCTACTTTGATTTAGAACTAGAATTAGGGTACCACGCAAAAAAAATAACCCATGAAATCCAATCGTTATAAATTACACGCGGGTGAAGTCTTTTAATTAAAAAAATAAGTAGGGTTCCTCGCAAAAAATTATATCTCTAAATTACACGCGGGCGAAGTCGCGGGGAATAGCTAGTTTATAATAAATCAATAATGTTCTTTTGCCGCAGCGCCGTAATAATATTCATAACCCCATATCATCCCGTGAGTGTCATGAGTGGGGACGGGGAGAAACTGAAACAGGAGATGGGCAGCAACATCTTTATGATAACAACTGAAAGTAATAAAAATCTGCGGTTGCTAACTCGCCTGCCAAGCGTGGCAACTATGGCAAAATGTGAAAGAATCTATGGGGAGGCCTCTCTATGGAGAAATGTATGCGGGGAGGCCTGTGTATAACAGTGGAATTTTATAGGCTGAAATAAATGGAAGTATTTATTAAATAAGACCGCAAATAGGGTTCAACATTTTTGATTTTAATACACTTAGCTCTTTTTCTTCTCCATCAGAACCTAAAAGTCTACGTCTGGTGAGGACAAGATGTTTACAACGCTATTAATAGGATGCTATAAAATCTTTCTGCCTCTTCCTATAATGGTCGTCTCTTAGGAAGTCCATAGAACGAAATGCAGTAATGAATTGCCTTACGCCACCACCGTACAGCTAAACATATTTAAACGATCAAAATGAATCGATTTCCTGCTAAAATTTACTTTAAATGCTACACTGTTAACACGAAAATGTTACTGTCATATTGAGCAGGTATAACTTACCAATGTTACCTTTCGGTTATTTTGTCTGTAATGTAATAGCAGCAAGCAACTGTTATCAAGTTTATAAACTTAATTGAAGGAATTAAAGAAAATTAGAAATAAAAGAATGAAACAAATTAAATTTAAAAAAAAAAAACTTTTCATTTGCCGGTAAAAATATATAAATATTCTGTATGTACGAAAACGTGAATCTTAATTACCAAGGGACATTGGTAGACATCATAGTGAGTTTAATAAACTTATTTCGATCTTTTCTTTTAGTTAAAGTATTTGATAGTTTTAATAATCCAGACAAAACAGTGAAAATGAAGCCACAAAATGAACTCCGCTCCTCTCTCTATTATATAATAAGCATAACGCTTATTGCGATACAGAACGTAATGGTAGAGATTTTGTCAAAATTTAACTTTTCTGTTTCAGTATTCCTATTTTAAATGTACCTAAATGTCTTATACAGTTGTACACATTGTAGCTTTATTAAATTCATGCCGTAATTATGTTATGTCTAGTGTTCCACTTATTTTTAATTGACTTTCATCTACATATTACAAATATTTTGTTCTTTTATTCACAACTTTGAACATCTTTATCGTCATAATATTATTTCGGAAAGTATTGACCGTGTCCAATGTTTCTTTTGTGCTTTAAGCCGTTGCTATTACTGGACATTACTTTATGACATGCACGTTTCCTTTTAACTTGAATTATCTTTTCATTATCTTCTAAAAGAAATCTTAAATAAATAGCACGCAAGAATTCAACACTCAAAATACCTCCCCATTAAATTCATTTCGCGATTGTACTCCCAGACACATTGCTCCTGGATAGTGAGATATGACGATTTATGATATAGTTTTTAACCAAATTATACAAGCTTATGTTCCTATGTATTACTGAGCTAAAAATGAATTGAAATAGAAATATTGTATTCAGTTTTCTATTAATCGCGACGTTTAGTATATTTGAGAGTAACTGAACTAAGGCGACTTACTAGTTGTACGTACTGCTAAGAGAATAATGACATAGTAATATTCAGTACTCTAATGACACGGCTTTTGCCAAAAGGAGACGGGGATTTCTAGGCCCAATTGTAATAAGTTGAAATATGGTTTATAAAATTTTATTTTTCTGTTTCAAATCATACATTTTTTCAATATGTACACTCATTTTTTCTTGTTACTCACAGCACTGTAAAAATACTTGCGCATCTACAATATAATAGTTTATTTACGAGTATCTACCGTTCTTCATAAGTTCAAGTATTAAGTATTAACATGTTAAGAAAATGAAATGTGAAATTAGTGTCTTAGACCGTTTCTTAGCAGTGGCGTACACTAGCTTTATTGTAATTTTAAGTCCTTAACTTCTAATTTTATGAAAGAATATAAAAAAAATTTTAATAGTCTTTCATAAAACTATTTAATAAGAAAGTTACAATATTTAGCTATATAGGCAGGTTTCTTTTACCTAAATGTTCATACAAAATCTGGATACTTCATTTATGTCATACAAATTAAGTATAGATCACTCTTGTTTTCCACAGAGGATGCCACGGTACTAAAATCATTAACCTTCTTAAGCCCAACATACAGATATAGATACCTATATACATGAGAGACAAACTTTATTTGATGTTCAACAACAAAAATACAAAACAATAAATTATTTACCTTATTAAATTCAGAAAGAAGGCTCTTGCGACGTTTTTTCTGGTTTCATATACCCGATGTTTTGAGAGCCATTTCCAGAATATCTCTTTTTCGACCTTTTCTTTCCATTTTAACCTAAAACAATACATTCAAAATAATAAATATCAGTTATAGCTACCTACTTAGTATGTAATCAATCATAAGTACTTAATTCAATATCAAACAGGTTAGAAAAATAAATAACATACCGTTAACAGGATGTTTGGCGCACTTTTCGCAAAAAAATTATGCGCAAGCGCGCATGCTCTCGCCGTCACTGCACGCAACCGACTGATTTTGGAATAAGCGACTTGCTAAATAGCTACTTTTTTATAACAAAGTGACACAAATTGGCGTAAGCACCAATTAAAAAATTATCACTGTAAAGTAATACGGCATAAGCGACAGAGTTGTATTAAAATAGTAAATGGTAGTAGGGTATAACCGACATTTCAATATCAAATTTGATTATAGTAATTGCGTATTAGCGACACCTGAATGGTAAACTTGTAAATAGTAGTAAGGTATAACCGACTGTTCAATATTAAATTAGATTTTAGTAATTGTGTATAAGCAACAAATGAATGGTAAACTTGTAAATGGTAGTAAGATATAACCGACGCTTAATTTTTGTGACGACAAAGGTAAAGAGGCATTAGTCCCAACTTTCAAAACAGGTGCTAATGGTAAAGAGCAGTATGCGACCAGAATCTATACACCAGTGAGAAGTAAAAATACATAAACGACTTTAAACCAGAAGTGATGCTATTTTTACAGGGTTAAAAGCGCCTTAAGGGTAAAAAAGGCCTAAAACTCGGTCGGTTATACCGAAATGATACTTCGTAAACGCAGTTTTTTGCTTGGGCATAAGCAACAAAAAAGTCATTGTAGAGCCATGGGAGTAAGCGCATTCGAAAAAGTGGAAAATTTTAAGTAGCTTGGCATTCAAGACTCAATTTAGACCAAAATGTCGCTTATGCCCTATTACCTTTTATCCGTCGATATTTAAAAAAATGCCCAATTCACAATCTGGTAGACGAGAAATTTTGAAAATAAGTTTATGTCGCGAATAAAATAGAAATCGATTACTTTAATCGATTAATGTTTTACAGTTTTAACAACTGAACATAAAAACAACTTACATCAGATGATTGATTCAATCAAAGTAAATAGATACATTACAATATATTGACATAGTGTCAACAGTTTAAAAAATAAAATATCAAAATAATAAAAATAAATCTTAAAATCGAGTGTGTTTTAAGTGTTTCCCGTTATTTTATTGATTTATATTGCTCGACTACTGCTTTCTTTCTACGGACTTCTGATCTTACTTAATTTGTGCGACCCTTGCTAACATACCGAAAACCGATAATCTTGGTTACTCGTTTGACTTTGACTCGTTATTGTGGATTTTACGGTATGGATTTTATCTATTAGATATTGACTAAATGGATCGCTGTGTGAATTATGGCATATCGACTAGTCGCTGTAATACACTAGGTCCACGATCCTTCCAAAATAGCAATCACACTTCAAAAATAAGCTTGTTGCATAACCTCACTTTTACTTAATCTCTTATTATAATTCTGCTCTCAGATTGCCAAATTCCGCAGAACTTTCAGTGAGTTTTTGATAATATATAAGCTATTCATTGACACCACTTTCTCATCTTTTTACAATCTGGTCCCAAGAATGTATGAAAGCGTATCAGTCTCCTTTGCTAGATTATCCTATACACTATGTCAATATATAATTATTAATAATCAGTGTTGCCACCACTTACATTTACATTGGCATCGATTATTTAAATGTTAATGTCTTGCTGCGGTATGAGGTCCCATGTTCTTTGTAAGTGTTCGTAAAGTTGTTGTTCCGTCGTCAAATTTGGCGAGAAATCTCTCAAAGCTTTTCCCAGGCATGCTCGATAGGATTTAAGTCGGGCGACTGTGCATGCCAATCCAAAACTTGAATATCGTGGTCTTGGAGAGCGGCCGACACCAGCCGCGCCTTATGGGAAGGAGCATTATCGTGCATGAGTATAATATCATGGCCCATTTGGATTCTGTGTGGGACAATAATCAAAGACCATTGTTCGTCACTCCGTGGTAAATGCTCCCGAGCCCATGAAAGCCGCTGACCCCGATTGCCACGTCACGATGCTGGAACACGTAATGTCTTCGAGCATGAAGACCAACTTCATGCAACCTCCTTCGCACGGTTTGGTTTGGAGTAATCGATCCTGTCCCTGCGTAGTAACACGGTATCTACCCGTGTGCCGTTCAGCCACACCCCCAGTACCGCGATAATGTGACCACAACCTTGATATCACGTTTTGGCTGGTGTGTAGGGCCTCAGCAACGACGCGTTGAATAGCACCATTTTCTAGCATGCCCACGACTCGTAACATTTCATGTCGACTCAAATGACGACGTGAAATGACTCTTAAAGCTCAGACGGCGCGTTAAATTAAGAAAGAAAAACAAACTAATCCATTTTCATTAATTAATATCAGTAGAACAATTTTAATTTTCCTTGACGTAACCAATTACTAACAATTTTGGCGCCGTATTTTGTTTTCTTTTTTATTTACATTTTTAAATTTTGAAAATAGATAAAGACGTTTCAAACTGTACAAAAACTTTTTATGGAAACTAAAAAGCTTTTAAACTATAAAGCCGAAAATAATTTAAGATTAAGGTATCCCTAGATTCTATTGATATGTGTATATAAAAATCAATTGCTGTCCGTTAGTCTCGCAAAATCTCGCAAATGGCTCGAGCGATATTTATGAAATTTTTTGTGTGTGTTTGAGGTCCCTGGATGGTTTAGATTCACAATTGTACCCGGTAGGTGGCGCTGTTGTCGAGATCCAGAAACCACCCGTGCGAAATCGGGATGGATTGCTAGTCCCTTATCAATAAAAATATTTTTTTTACTAAATTATAATTATTTTTATTAAATGAACACAAACCTGTCTCATGTTTCACGTAGCTGGGAAACGCCATAAATCGTTTTGACACGAGTCGAATGGTGTCCGGTTTCTCAAGCGCTCTCAGTTGTAACTAGATCATTTATTAATCATACATCTATTTATGTAGCTATATTGTGGTTGCAGCACGAATGGGTCGACTCGTTCGGAGTAAAGCAGCTTGATGCTGCTGTGTTTCGTATGGTGAGTATAGAGAGACAGAGACCCTTTTTACTGGAAACGAGGCATTCCATCTTAGTCTTGAGGTGTGGCAACGCATTTACATTTTGATTCTTAATCGAAGATAGATGTAGATGTCTATGGGCCACAGCATCCACTTACCATCAGGTGGACTGTGTGCTCGTTTGTCACCTTTATTCTATAAAAAAAAGAACATCATCACAATCAACAGAACAGAATATTTACTTTCGAATGTATATTTTCTACTCGATCTGCGTGCCTTGCGTAATGAACGTGATTAATTCTTTTAACCGTCTTCAAATAAGTAGGAGGTTCTCAATTCGGATGTTTATATTTATTTTTATATATGTTAAAGCATAACGACGTCTTACATAGACGAATTTGCAAAAGTCTTTTTTGTTCAAAAGATGTTTATTCCAAAATGATCCTATTTAAATTTTGTAAAGATTTGATAAAGAGTTTCGGAGACAGACAACAGGACTCTTCAATAAATGCCAGCAAATCAACCGCGATTGCTGTTACGCAACATAACATCACGCTTGTACCCTATAAACGCTACGCAAATGTGTTTAGTATACCACGGTACACCCTAATTCTGTCAAAGTTGTAATATTGAAATCGGTTGTACAACATTTTTAATTTTAACCCTTGTTTTGGTCAATGTCAATAATATTAAATTTTCTTATTTCACTTTTGCGCTGTTATCTTGCAATGGATATAGAAGACGAAGTTGATAGACATGAAGTTGGTAATACCACAGAATAAATAATAGTACAAGAAGTAATACGGTGGTCCTATCGCTATTGCAAGCGATTTCTTCCAGACAACCTTTTAGCACTGTAAATATACAGTCAAAGCTTTTTACTGTGCTAAAAGGTACCGTGCTTTTAAACTTTTATCATTTTATCGATGAATGAAGAAGAGGGCGTTTAGTTAGTACTCGTATCTAAAATTCTTTATATTTAGACCCGCCCGCTCTTGCCACGCTCGGCCGAACTTCAAACCAGTTCGCACCGAGCCGAGTGCCCTCTGGCGTCGATTCTTGACATTAGCGTTTGGCGCGAACATACCCCCGTCCCGGACATAAGGATTTAGGTCCGCGAGCAACCCGGTCAGCGGGACAAGGTCGCGACGACAAGTTGCAAGACCGAATCTACAACCAAACTAGGCCACCTTAGGCACCCCATCAGATCTTGCAACCCTAACCAACGCCTCAAAAGATAGCCCTAATGTGGCAAGCCGGAGGGTCAGAGCCTCCACTGGATGCCCCTCCTGGGCATCGCAGCACTTTAATAAGTCCTGTACTGGACAGAAGTCCGACGACCTCTTTCAAACACCTATCTGTACCCCTATGATTAGTTCCGCAATCCGACCGGATCAGCTCTGCAAACAGCGACGCTACACGAAGCTGCCCAGACAAATTTTGTGCCAGCTGTTGCTTCAGTGCAGAGCGCACCCACAAATTCCACATGAACATAGTCTGTGGAGAGCCGAACGAAACGCACAGATAGTCCCTAGTATGAATTTTCAACAAGTAGGCCTAGCCAGGCCACCCACCATATTATCATTTACTAAAATAGTGCGGCAGCTGATTTCAATCTGATAATCTCCAAAACTAGCTAGCCTGTTAGGCAAGTAGTCCTATGCTCATATTTCAACTAATTTTTCAAAAGCATCAATGTTCAACTACAGAATTAATTCAACCAAATTAATAACCGATGCGCATAGGTCAACTTGCAAATTAAACAAAACAATAACGTAAGGGACAGCCCTACTTCTTCGCAAAGCAAAATGATTAAACACTTTTTTCAAATAGTGCGCCATTCAATTTCAGATGAATTCAAATTTTCCTTTCAGCAAACAGACGCAACAATCAAATACAGTGATTAAATATATTTACAAAACACATGCAGTAGCATTTAAAGGAGTAGATTAAATTCAATTCTTTTAATTTAAACCGCTACAAATTAGAAAATTTCGCGGAAAGCCCAAAGCAATTTTTAATTTTAATTCAAAGTATTTTTTAACTAAGTGCTCGACCAAACCAAATCTAATACCCCTTGACAGCGTGATTCAACGCTCCAGAGGGGCCCTAATCTTCCCACCACCAAGGGGAGGCCACATGGCGTGAACCCGGGATCAATCGAGCACAACCGCTAACAGTCGCCACTCGGGTTGTACGCCTTCACTGAGGCCGTCGGCAACAGAACATTTTGACAAGTGGACTGTTGACGGCTTAAGGCTCAGTGGAGGTGGCCGTGGTGGGAGCTAAGGCGGCAGCTAGCCAGGGCCGCCTCCATCAAATGGGGAACAGTGGTACACCAGTCGCGGCCACTCAGCTAACGGGAGTGAGAAGGGTCCAGCGGACCGATGAGTGGCCGTGAGGTTCCTCTCCACACGCTGAGGAAGGGTGATGACACCCCCGCCCCTAGGGGAATTACCCCCCGACTGGTCGGGGGAGGGGCCCCTTTCAATCTTAGGGGCCTGGTGGCTGGCCGGCGGGCGCCGATTGTCGCCCGGCAGAGGGCGTGGCTGAGCGCCCCCGCCCGTGGGGGTCGAAGGCCTGGCAGAGCCCCGAGAGGAGACGCCGTTCGCACCCAGGCACAAAACTGCATGGTGATGGCCCTGGCAATGCAGACAGGGCCGTCGATGCGGACAGTCTCGCTGGAGGTGCACTCCCAGACATGAACAGCACCAGCGGCGCTCCTTGGCGATAGTTCGCCTCGCTGGAACCGGCTTACCTAATAATTTCGGGCACGACGTTACCCGGTGATCAGATGCTCGACAATAGGAGCAGGGGGGGGGGGGGTTGACGACGACTTGCCTGGCGGGTTCAGCCTCTCACTGGGCACGTCTCGTAAGTCGTCAACGGTGCCCGCCGCGTTCTCGATCTGCTGGCACTGCTCCTCCAAAAACCGCAGCTGGTCATAGAAGGGCGGAATATAGGAGGCCTCGCCCCGCCGTACCTCTCCTCAAAATGGATTCGAAGGTCGAGAGGTAGACGGGACAGCACGATGCGGAGCAACAAAAAAGCCCATTCGCCCACTGGTAATTCCAGCCGCCTCAACGTATTACAAGCCACCAAGACTAGATCCAACAGGTCCGGACGCAGTCTGGCCCGGTCACTAAGCAGTGGGAGTTCGTCCGCAATTCGCCGGACGTTGGCGTATCTTCTGGCTAGGAGGTCCCGAGCAGTCTGGTAGGCGTCGTCCGACAATCTCAAGTGGTCGACGACGCCCAGGGCCTCCCCCTCCAGTGAGGCCAGGAGGTACGCCATCTTTTGGCTCGGGGTCAGGTCACTCCGGGCATCCACTAGGCTGTCGAAAAGACCAACGAAGGTCAGCCATTCGGGAAGGACCCCGGAGAACTTTGGCAGGTCCAGAGTTGGGAGTCGTCCCAACAGCTCCGGCTGAAGCTGTTTCAGAGAGGACTCGGACAGGTCACTCATCCGAGCTTCACGCGCCTCCTCGGCATACCTGCCTTCAGCCTCGATCAACTCGTCCGTGAGCCACAAGAACTGCTCATAGTCCGCGAAACAGGAGTCCAGGACTCCCTTCTCCACATCCGAATCCTCGAGCTCAGCGTAAGCCTCCTCCACTGCGGCCCTTCGAACATCCACCTGATCGAACCGCTTTATCAAGTTATGGATCCTATCCGGTCGACCTATCAAAGCATGGGTGCTTATGGCCCAGCGCAACTCAGTCCGCAGACAACGGATCAGTAGCTTGGGCGATGAAATCACTATCAAATACAAATTACGACGCGGCTCGAGCACAAATTACAAAGATAACAAACAAAAAAGACAACAAAAATTAACAGTTAATAAATGCAGTTCCTATCAAATCGCGTTGAATAGAAATTACACAAATACGAATTACTACGTATCAACCAAATACAAGTTAGCACAAAAGAAAAGACACAAATCAAATTAACAAATAACAAATACTAGTGCGATCAAATCAAGTTAAATTCAAATTGCGCAAATACAATTACTACTCTTTAGTTCAAATACAACTTACAGTATAAACGAAGATACACATCACGGTCGATCAACAAAAAATGCCTAGCTCGGAAATCGACCCTTCGATAAGTAATCCACTACAACTATCCGACAACGATAATTAACCGATTACGTAAAAATAACCATCTACCTACATGACGTATATCTCTAGAAAAACTCCCGCTTGCGCAACCTAGGGCGCGGCTTTTCAAAATACCCACTAACCAAAAAAAAGGCAAGCAACAAACAACAAAGGGAAATAATTTTATTATTACGTACAAAAAAAGTATTACGGACGGGCGTGATTGTAGATACAAATTAAACTAATCAAACCAACGCTCCCTGCCACCAGAATTGTTTAATTTTTATCAAACACTATGGTCGGTATCGACCGGGGAATCGAACCCGGAACCACGCTCTGCTACCAGTATTGTTACGGCCTACGGCTGCTCCTTTAAAGGGTCAAATCCTCAGGGGCCCATGAGCTGAAGACTTCCCGAGCAGACGTAGGTCGGGCCTCAATGTGGCCACCTGGAATCTCTCGAATTACACTAAAATATATGGAGGAGCGTTCTATACTACGGCCAGTCGACCGGCAGAGGAATTAGGCGGAGCTTACTTACCTATATCCAAGGCGACTGGTCCCTCCGGAGTCGGTCAGGTCACATGTGGTTGTGTAGTGAAAGGGAAATAAGTGATGTGATGTGTATCTGGGTGTGACTGATGGTGCTTGAACCTAGACCTTGGCCGTCGGCAGCAGCCCGAGCGTCGATACCGCTCCAACTTGAGGGGGCCTTCCGAGGTTGTCCACAGTCACTTTCTTCTTTCGTCACGTTGACAGTCAATTAACTCTATCGTACGATTAACTAACTTACAGAAGCCACTAACTATCGCTGGGTATAAGGTTAACGCACAAAACTCACACGGAGTTTACGCATCAAAGGTCACGACCGTTTCGCGTAGCAACAGTTAGTTCTAGAATATCAGAGGCCGCACTAGCTAATATTGTCGAATGCACTTATACAGATTCTGAGTCGGACCCAATAAGTCCCGGGAAAGGCTATCCAAATAGGGAATGCGCGTTATAATTCCTAGACAGGATATTTACTAGACGCCCTAACTATTCCGCGGTTCCCGCACAAAATTAACAGCGTGCAGACATTAGCACAGCTGGCAGACGACTGACTTTTCGCTCGCGACCCGCCCGCTCTTGCCACGCTCGGCCGAACTTTAAACCAGTTCGCACCGAGCCGAGTGCCCTCTGGCGTCGATTCTTGACATTAGCGTTTGGCGCGAACACCTTATCTATCAAAAGGTTTAAAATATCTATTAAGCAAAAATTGTGTAGTAAGGTTTATTACACTACTAAAGAGTACATGACTGATAATAACCCCTGGGAATGAGTTGATCGCTACCATGTTGTTTCTAAATGTTTACATAACAATTTTATAAAATAATATATTGTAAATTGTGCTTTAAAAAAAGTCCCGACGGATTTCCTGCTGGTTCTTCCCAGGGCAGACGTTTCTTTGCGAACCAGTGGTAAAAGTAAATAACGACTTTCAATGAGTATTACTGTAATCTATATTGAATAAAAAACCGGCCAAGTGCGAGTCGGACTCGCGCACTGTTGGTTCCGAACAAATCCGTAGGTATATAAGTTTAAAATTAATAAAAATATTTTTATTATATGATGTAACTAAAAATTTATGCTTTTCGCAATATTTCCTTTATCTGTGCTATAATACTGTTGCGCGCCACTATTAATGTGTTGTACATGGCAACACTAGTTACACTAGCGCCCCCTAGTGTCGAGTAAATGAAAGTATTGCGCGCCACTATTAATGTCTTGTACATGGCAACACTAGTTACACTAGCGCCCTCTAGTGTCGAGTAGCAGAACTAGGAGAGTCGAGATCCTTCCAGAAATTTCGGGACCGATATGTACTCAAACATTCTAGATGTCGCTACAGTAGAAGGTTCTGGAAACTATCTGAGGCCCTATATAAGGCTGGTATAGACCACGACCGGGGCAGTATTGAATTGGCGACACAAGAGAATACTTCGAAGCGAAATAACGGCGAACTGTGTTTTATTATTAGTTTGATTTTAGATTGTAATTAGTGTTGTGTAATTAAAGTGTCAATTTTGGTAATTCAATCGGCAGTTTTAATTGTCTCGAACCCCAAGCTCGTAACAATACATTGCTTCGTACCAAATTTAAAGACAACAAAGAGATCCTATAAGGGTTCCGTTTTTTCCTTTTGAGGTACGGAACCCTAATAAAATGATTCTATTCTATTCTATTTAATATAATACAAAGTATTTTAATAACCATTTAAACGTGAACATAATACGTGGAAATATCTTTGACGTGTTTGAAAACTCAATATCATTTATCCCCGTAATCCTAACAGTTTTAGATTGAAATGGGTATATTATATCTTTTCTAGACATTAACAACGATCAGTCTGTCAGTTATTGACCATTAGTGTGTAAGACTATTGTAAAATAACATTTTTTAGAAAGTTGTGTGTAAACCACAATGAACTGTTTTGAGATCAACTATAAAATCCCTTTTCTTCTAAAATTTCGTTTTACTTCTGATAAGGTAAGAAGGGTCCATACTACTCCAATCACATTTGTAATTAGGGGTGAAATCTATTTTATGACTGATTATATTCCGATTTTTACGTATGGATAAGCTAAAATATACTTTACTACACATAGTGTTTAAATTCCTGACCTTACCATCAGATTCTTAACAATTTGATCAACGAGGCAGTCTAAAAAAATAGTATTAAGTATGTGATAAAGCTATTTGGCTTACGAAAGAAAGTTTGATAATTGCTAATTCAGCTGTACCTAAATCATGTCTACACATCGTTATTACCTTGAAATAATAAACTTTCAACATAACATTATCGCTCTAGAATTTGAAGATGATAAAAGTGAACGTATAATAAAAGGTAATAAATAAGTTTATAAAGTATAAGCAGTGTGATATTTCATTTTTATTTGTCATAAATTTTTGGAACTGATATGTCTGATTTCACTTAGAATCTTGTTGCAGCTCAGCTACAAATTCCTCGCCCATTCTGTTCTTATCATCATCATCATCATCATTACAGCCCTTCACAAGTCCACTGTTGAACATAGGCCTCCCCCAAGGAATGCCACAAAGCACGGTCCTGAGCCACCTGCATCCATCGACTTCCTGCATATCTTACTAGGTCGTAACTCCATCTAGTGCGGGTACGAGGCTGCCACTCGAGAACCTTCTTTTCCCATCGGTTGTCGGTTCTTCGAGCTATATGGCCGGCCCATTGCCACTTCAGCTTACTAATCCGTTGGGCTATGTCGGTCACTCTGGTTCTACTGCGGATATCTATATTCGATAATAACATTAGTTATTAACATTTGTTTACAATTATTAATATTTCGTATGAACGTTTGACGGTGGTAGAGCCACGCAGCAGCTTTTGCTGTTGCACGTATGGGCCGGTTTGAGCCGGGTTAGTACCACGACCTCACAGAATACCGGCGTGAAGTGGAAGCTCTGCTTCCGCGTTTCGTCTGGTGAGTGCAGATGACCGGAGGCCCAATTCCGCCTCCCCCCATCAACATGGTAGCGGAATTACATCATAAACTACCCCAGGAGGGTGTCAGTACCCCTGGAGAATCCCTCGCTGAGCATCCACGACCATACCATCTCGAGACGGCGAAGCCGGCCTTGCTCTTTGATGCCTTGCTCCTTGCTCTTTGATCATTTCTAAGTTTATCACGCAGAGAAACTCCGAGCATAGCCCTCTCCATAACTCGCTGAGCGACCTTGAGCTGCTTTGTCCAGCCAGCAGTGAAGGACCATGTCTCAGTTCCATATGTCATCACTGGCAACACGCACTGGTTGTACAGTCTCGTTTTCAAGTTTTGAGGTATACCTGACGAGAAAATGTGCTGTAATTTCTGTTCTTATAATTTGCAATAAATCTTTTCATGTTTTGATATCTAATATTGCAGTGTTTACATGAGCTTGTTGAGGAAGTTTGAGAGATCAGCGCCTTGGGGTGCAAGGAAGCAACTTTCCCGAGTGACGCACTGAACACCAGCCTATAAACGTGCGGCTACAGCACAAGACTTGGTGCTGTTCTACAACTAGTCAATTTCTTCAAAAGTACAATTTTGAATAAATAAAGTGAAATTATGCGTGCGATGTAAGGATTTTATCTAGGCATTTGAGGTTATAATTTGATTATAAATTAATGTATGTTTTTTATCATATTTTGCTGTTTTATTTGGTTTTTTTAAGTGCATGCGTTGTGAGTTCATCAGATTTTTTTACTCTTTATACATATGTAGATTAAAATGATTGATTTAGTAAATTCAGAGTCTACAACAAAATCAAATCGTTCAAAAAGTTCCGATTTGCCCGATTTGATGCTGCTGTGTTTCGTATTTTGGGTGTAGAGAATCGGAGACCCTACTTACTGTAAACAGTCTCTTAATCCTCAGGGGTGACAACACATCTGCATTTTAATTCTTAACCTTAATGATTTCTGATATTTACAAAACAAACCCTGGGACCAAACAAAACCTACAATAACAGTAACCTAAATACAGTATTGTCAAAGGGCTTGAATTTTGCAAAGAAACAAAAAGATTTATAAAAATCCGCCTGAAAGAACATATAGCTGACTTGAAGCACCGACGTTCCGGGAAGTCTCCAGTGTGTGAACATATTCAAGATCGTCCCCGCTAATACATTAGATTTGATAGACCACAAATCCTCACAAAAGAACACCGATTCCTACCAAGCATGATTCGCGAGGCTATTGAAATTAAAAAACATCCTAATTTCAATAGAGAAGATGGATGGGTGCTGCCGTTTGCTTGGAATCCTATAATTAATAAAATTAAATCCGAACCCAAGCATACCACTGCAAGACTTCAAGATATTGTAAGCTCATTCTGCGTAGATCGGACCAAAAATTAATATTCAAAAACTGAAGGTAGCCGGGCTAATTATGACATCGGGTCGTCAAACACCTCAGTCGCTCCATGACCATGGGTGCAGTAAAGCACCCGAACGTCGGGAATAAAAAAGTTAAATTGAAAGCGATAAAATCCGTAAAAATTAGTTTAATTTAATCTTAAGTAAATGTTTTAAGTAAATGTCTATGGGCTACAGCATCCACTTACCGGTGGTGGACTGTGTGCTCGTTTGTCACACTTATTCTAAAAAAAAGTTTTTCTGATGTTTGAACGAAAAGTTATTCCTTGAATACATCACTCCAAAATAATTATTATAAGGCACATGCGAATTGTGTCAAAAATATGGCCAAAATAACTACAAAGAAAACCTAATTCCGGATTATTTCTACCTTCCATCCCAAAATTTGACCCACTGAACGTGTTGGACTCAGATCAATAACCAGGCCCCAATGGACCCGCGATCAAAAAGTGGGGATACAAATTCATAATAATAGTTGGCTACCAAGGCAAAAAAAGTAAAAAGTTTTTATATCTATGTACTTTTACCGCTTAGTTTGGGTTTAATAAAAGTGATAAACTATACTCGTAAACTTTACTTATCTAGGTAGGGTTAATTTATTTTGAACTTGGGGTGTGTGTTGTCTTAACTACTTACCTTACGTCTGCAGTTAAGTTAAAGTGTCCGTAGTTTATTAAGTTATTATGAACTGAAGTGTTACGTTATACGTGTGGATATAAGGGCTTTTATCTTAAAGTTATAGACAGTGATAGATGAAGGCCTCGTCTTAATTCGGTTATCGGCTAGTGAGGGTTGTATCATGTAACGCCCTTTCGTCATTTACTATCCAATTCTCAAGACGAAAATCGACATTACTGTCTTTGAAAATTATATTTGCCTTTACACTGCACTGACGTATTAGATATTGAACGCTTATCTATGAAAAGGTCAATTTGATTATTGACTACGTTAATTTCCGTTTTAATTATTTCATGTATTTTCAGTTCAAATTTTGTTCATCATTTAATATTCAACATGAACAATCTTTTTAATCTCTGTTTTTAGGCATGGGGAAAATAAAACTGCTGGCAAGATTTTTTTTAAATAGATCTTTTACGCTCGATAATATATTAAAAACTACAATTTTTTTCAAGTCAACAACAAATTCTTTACTATTTTCTGTTTCCCTAGTACGTGAAGTTGCGAAACAAGTTAGTTTCAAAATTATGTAAGCACAAAATTCACAGAAAACTATTGTGCATTTTGATTCGCAAATGAAGATAGACGTAAATGTCTATGGCCCACAGCAACCACTTACTATCAGATGGACTCTGTGGACGCTTGTGATCCTTATGCCATAAAAAATGGTGGACTGAACAATAATTGAAAAGGTGACGTTTTCTGCTGACTTCCGAAAAGGAGACGGTACTCATTTCGACTGTATGTTTTTTTATGTGTGTTAGCTCATAACTTTTTACTGGGTGAACCGATTTCGATGATTCTTTGGAAGCTGGTACTTCTTGTGTGGTCTTGTATGAAGTTAATCAAGGTCAGACCAATAGTTTTTTAGATATTCTTAATAACTTATATTGATGTGGCTGTACAAAATTTTTAATTATTATATCCCAGAAACGTAATTTGAAACATAGTAGTCTTATAAATAATTTTTCAATGCACTTTGTGTACTAAAGTCTTAAGGAATAATGAAACGGTTTCTTATAGAAACCAAATATTGGTGACGGGCTTTATTAATTTACAGTGGCATTGACTACAAGACGTTTTTTCTTTATTTAATTAAACATACAGCTATAAAAATACACATAATTAATGTTTAAATTGAGTTTTTACAAAAGCCAGTTAAGTTTTCACTAACTACTACAGATAATAACATACTTGATCATTGGGCAGAAATACTGAAAAGTCTGATAAAGAAAATGTTAAACTTAGGGGCTATGTGACTGGGACTATGCTTGATGGCAGATATAAATTTTAAAATTAAATATATTTAAAATATGATAACGTTAAGCCGCAGATAAATCCTACACTTTAATGTTATGTTACTCAATAAGTATTGGGAGTTATTAAGGAATATAATTATTAAGGATTTTGTACAAAAATATAACATCGCGGTTTTCACGTCTGGTTTCGAGACCAGCTACTAAATTTGCTGGAATTGTTTTGATTCGCCCCTCAAATTCAGGTAACACTAACTATAAATTAACACTAACCTCGAAGGCTCAAGGACTCGAGTCTCACTCATCAAAGGGGTCGCAGCAACCCTAGCGGCCTGTTTACGACGATGATATTGAGTAAGATGAAAATTATATAATTATATTTGTTTTGCGTTATTCTGAAACATTAACGATGATAAATAATGATCCGTTATGTAACATTCCAACATGGGGACATTGCCTCCCTGACGATTGAAGAAACTTAACTCTGACTAAGTCGCCAAACATCCAAAAGTTTTAATTACATAAAATGGAAAAGATATAAGTTATACTCAGAAAATTCCCTCAAGTCAAAGCTGAAATCCGAAGAAAAAGTAAAGCTTAATCCATTGAGTACTAACCTACATAACTACTTAAGAAGACGAGGGTGCAAAGAAACTGGGACCAAGAACGAAAGATCATCGAACGATTCGTGATAGTAAAAATTCGTTATTGGAAAGACGCTGCTACCCATCTCCTGATTTGTTTCCCTCTGTCGCTTTATACGACACCCACGGGATGATATGGGATAGTGGATATTCTTACACTGCCACTACACGGTAAGCTCATATGTCACGATAATATTATTAAAAAAATCGTTTATTATAAATAGAGCTGCTTCAAAACAACCGCTGTATAAAATTACTATTTTACATTGGTTGAAATCGAGTTCGGTAAATAACTTAGGTACTAAGAAGCTTATTTGATTTAAGTATATAAATATAAAGACCAGTCATAACTTTATATATATTGTAGGAGAATTAATAAACGCTGTCAGACGACTGGGCTCGTTTATTTAATGGTAAAATGTTTCATATTTTAATAAAAAAATAATGTAGCGCGTTGAAGCTTATGAAAATATTATTAGATATAGGCCAGCTTTATAGAAATCTGAAATAAATTATAAATCATTAAATTGACATAACAAAGTGACCATTATTTTATTAATCTAATGTTTTATATTTCGTAAATTTTACTGTTAAGTTTTTTTATATTATTGTTAAAATTATAGTTTTGTTTAGATAACAATATTTAGAGAAGCGCCCATTGACTTAAATGTGTTTGGGAATTGAGGGTTGACGATCTTATAACGAGTTAGACTGAAACTCATTTGTATTCACCACAGTTATTTTCCTCAACTGAAGAGAACTCAGAGAAAAATATTGTCAAGATTAAAGTAATCGCTAAGGGCTTTAATGAGAAAAATGAACTTCAATATAACAAAAGAATGGAACTACACATCTACTCCGAAAGTGAAAGATGCATATTACCTACTTATGTCTAAAATTAGGCGTTAATGAAGCTCACAGGCGAATTAATTAATTTTAGTTAGACTTCTTTGCAACACTTACGGGACGAAATTGGTCTATAAATATAGGTATTGCCATGTGGTAGCTGCCTAAGGGGATCTATTACCTTATCTTATCTCACAAAGAATGTCACAAAGATTAACTAAGGGAAAATACCAGTAATCGCAGCTTGACATATCACATAACACCGTCTCAAAAAGAGACATGAAAAAGAAAGAAAGCGCATTAACATTATTTGTGCTACAATTACTTACAAAAACCATATTAACAAAATTAATGCCTAAAAAAACAATTGTCTTCTTTTTTCAACCTTAACATCTGGGGAACATATCAGCGTTATTTATAATTATCGTCTTCCCATTATTTTTATCTTTCAATTCTTACTCAAAATTGATTGTAGAGATTTAACAGAAATATTTCAGTAGGACTCGTTTTTAGCCGTAGAAGGCAACAGTGGGCAATGAAACGGATGGGTAACAGCATGATAACAACAATTGGATGGATTTTCTTACGCCGCCGTCAAAGGGCTTAATGTAATTAAAGGATCAAAAATAGTAAAAAACTGCTGTTGCCAAAATGACCCCCAAATCTGAGAACTATGTCAAATATCTCACCTATAAGGTTATCTATGGAAGAGGCATAAATTTAGAAGTGAAGTTGCGTTAGGCTGTAATGCATGGATAAAGGAAATAGGCCCATGCCGATCAATAGACTGTTTACGGGTTGTTGAGGAGAAGGAATAATTTCATATCTATTTTTTCTTCAAATATCAATGTCACCTGCGGTGCACTCTCCTTGTTGACAGACAAGCCTTCTTTAGTGGAGTAAACGCGATGTATCGGCGGTCCGGTAGCAGCATTACTATTGCGTAGATATCAATATGGGAGTCCGCTTCGCACTCACCAACAATCCTGCTTTGCGCTCTGCGTGAAGCCTTTCTGGTGAAGTATTTCATATTTTGCAAACTACACTTACAATTTTTGTTAGTGAAATAATAAAGACTGTTAAAGTAAAAGTGAAGAGGTTAATATAGATTAAACCCTTTCAAAGACTCGACTTGATGTGGCTTCTAGCAGTTTGTTTAATTTCAGTCATTCTGGTATCCGCAGAATGTTTTCCTTCATCGCCAAGCACCATTTTAATTAAGGATTTGGTAAAACTGCACGTATAATCGTAAATATCTGAAATAAGACACTAATATTTTATTTGAATAATATTTTTATAATTTTATATTAATGGGGTTGTTATAAACTAATTTGCTTAATTACGCGTAAAGAAAGAAAATGATGTGTCCTGCCCAGTTTTAAGGGGACCTTCCACCCTCCCTCAATCGCGCGCACTATAGCCTATGATACAACTGGACGAATAGGAACATGTTCTTTATGTATTTTATATGGGTTACCTAAAACACATAAATATATATAGACACTGGACACACCCTATCCAATGACCACCCCTTTAAAGTTTTATATACTTGAAATAAAGGGCTACGACTGTGTGTGCTGGAACAGTTAGAGATATTAAAAAAATAAAAACGGTAATGTTACACTGCTGAATGAACAAACAAATGTTTCCAACTCGCCTCTCTTAAACATGTTTAAGCCTGCTCCTTGATGATATATAGCCTCGCAACATGGTCGTTTGTCACCCTCACGGTGCGGTGGTCAGCGTTTAGTTGCGTGGTTGTAGGGTAGGCGGACGTTTCGCAATAGTTTGTTGTTAATTTGACAGCAAATATAGGCGTACGTCAGGCGGTGATTGATCGCATGACGTAATCGCTCGCTACGTAATTTGAGCGCGGTTGCGTCAGCAAGTAGTATAAATAGCAGTAGTTTCGGCTCGCCGCTCACTTAGCGGCCAGCCACCGCAGAGTCTACTTCACCTGAGGATGCCTCGTGTGGAGGCGAAACACGTGTCGTATTTTCGAGAGTGGTGTGTCGTGCCTAGTGTGCTGGTGCTGGTGCTGGTGCTGGGGGTGGTAGTGCTGGGATTAACGGCGACGGATATAGTGCGCGCGATTGAGGGAGGGTGGGAGGTCCCCTTAAAACTGGGCAGGACACATAATTTTCTTTCTTTACGCGGAATTAAGCAAATTAGTTTATAACAACCCCATGATAATGGATTTCCGCAAAGTAACGCTTCATTCTATCAATTATTTTATATTAAGCTTTGACTAATGACACTTTGAAAAATGTGACATTAAATTGGTCCAGCTCTCCGAAACAGCTGGACCAATTTTGACGGGACTCTCAATGGCAGATAGCTGATGTCATACGGAGTATCTTAGGCTAGTTTGATTTAGAACTAGAATTAGGGTACCACGCAAAAAAAAATAACCCATGAAATCCAATCGTTATAAATTACACGCGGGTGGTATAGAGTTGTTCCGTGTGTTTTCATATTACTCAGCTATGGTATAAAATAAGGCGTTATTATAGAAAAATGGAGTTTTGTGAACACGCGAAAATCCTTCTTAACAGCCTCTGTGAAATGATCTATGTAACTTGAGGAATCCGTTTGATTGCTCTTTTTTTCAAATCTACACAAAACAGAATAAAAGTTTAATCGTTCCTTTTCCTTTCCTCATAAAACCGATACCTACTAAAGCTCCAAAAGTTTTAATTCAGCAAATTGACTTTTTATCACTAATAACAAGTTTATCTTCCGGAATTCACTGAACTTAATAAAGATTAAGTTATTATCATACATCAATTATTTATACCTTAGTGGAGGGTTTCAGTCAGATATGCCATTACATTGAAAATTCAATGTACAACGGCCTGAACGATAAAGATATCTCCACGTTAAAATCTGCCACGTAGCGTTTAATGAGCGTTCATAAAGGCTTTTATCTTCAAATTATCTACAGTGATGGATGAAAGCACTACGCCCTAGTAATTCAGTTATCCACGTGAGAGTTGCCTGCCGCAGCGCCGTTACATCAATTTATCTACTAATTTATATATTTAATAATTCATCAAATCTTATGACAGTGCAGAAAAAAAATTATCAACCCATATCTGTACATCTATACTCTATACAAATAAATAAAATTGAAGTGTCTGTTTGTAATGTCAAAACTACAGCTTCTTACTAAATTCATATGAAAAAATAAACGGTACTTATAACAAAAATACACTTTTTTAAATTTTTGTCTGTCTGTTTGTTCCGGCTAATCTCCGAAACAGCTGGACCAATTTTGACGGGACTCTCAATGGCAGATAGCTGATGTCATACGGAGTATCTTAGGCTAGTTTGATTTAGAACTAGAATTAGGGTACCACGCAAAAAAAAATAACCCATGAAATCCAATCGTTATAAATTACACGCGGGTGAATTCTTTTACTTAAAAAAATAAGTAGGGTTCCTCGCAAAAAATTATATCCCTAAATTACAGGCGGGCGAAGTCGCGGGGAATAGCTTGTTTATAATAAATCAATAATGTTCCTTTGCCGTAGCGCCGTAATAATATTCATAACCCCATATCATCCCGTGAGTGTCGTGAGTGGCGACAGGGAGAAACTGAAACAGGAGATGGGCAGCAACATTTTTATGATAAAAACTGAAAGTAATAAAAATCTGCGGTTGCTAACTCGCCTGCCAAGCGTGGCAACTATGGCAAAATGTGAAAGAATCTATGGGGAGGCCTCTCTATGGAGAAATGTATGCGGGGAGGCCTGTGTATAACAGTGGAATTTTATAGGCTGAAATAAATGGAAGTATTTATTAAATAAGACCACAAATAGGGTTTAACATTTTTGATTTTAATACACTTAGCTCTTTTTCTTCTCCATCAGACCATAAAAGTCTACGTCTGGTGAGGACAAGATGTTTACAACGCTATCAATAGGAAGCTATAAAATCTTTCTGCCACTTCTTATAGTGGTCGTCTCTTAGGAAGTCCATAGAACGAAATGCAGTAATGAATTGCCTTACACCACCACCATACAGCTAAATATATTTAAACGATCAAAATTAATCGATTTCCTGCTAAAATTTACTTTAAATGCTACACTGTTAACACGAAAATGTTACTGTCATATTGAACAGGTGTAAATTATCAATGTTACCTTTCTGTTATTTTGTCTGTAATGTAATAGCAGCAAGCAACTGTTATCAAGTTTATAAACTTTATCGAAGGAATTAAAGAAAATTAGAAATAAAAGAATGAAACAAATTAAATAAAAAAAAAACTTTCATTTGCCGGTAAAAATATATAAATATTCTGTATGTACGAAAACGTGAATCTTAATTACCAAGGAACAATGGTAGACATCATAGTGAGTTTAATAAACTTATTTCGATCTTTTCTTTTAGTTAAAGTATTTGATAGTTTTAATAATCCAGACAAAACAGTGAAAATGAAGCCACAAAATGAACTCCGCTCCTCTCTCTATTATATAATAAGCATAACGCTTATTGCGATACGGAACGTAATGGTAGAGATTTTGTCAAAATTTAACTTTTCTGTTTCAGTATTCCTATTTTAAATGTACCTAAATGTCTTATACAGTTGTACACATTGTAGCTTTATTAAATTCATGCCGTAATTATGTTATGTCTAGTGTTCCACTTATTTTTAAATGACTTTCATCTACATATTACAAATATTTTGTTCTTTTATTCACAACTTTGAACATCTTTATCGTTATATAATATTATTTCGGAAAGTATTGACGGTGTCCAATGTTTTTTTTATGCTTTACGCCGTTGCTGTTACTGAGCATTACTTTATAACATGCACGTTTCCTTTTAACTGGAATTATCTTTTTATTATATTCTAAAAAAAATCTTAAATAAATAGCACGCAAGAATTCAACACTCAAAATACCTCCCCATTAAATTAATTTCGCGATTGTACTGCCAGACACATTGTTCCTGGATAGTGAGATCTGACGATTTATGATATAGTTATTAACCAAATAATACAAGCTTATGTTCCTTTGTATTACTGAGCTAAAAAATTGAATTGAAATAGAAATATTGTATCCAGTATTCTATTAATCGCGTCGCTTAGTATATTTGAGAGTAACTGAACTAAGACGACTTACTAGTTGTACGTACTGCTAAGAGAATAATGACAAAGTAATATTCAGTACACTAATGACACGGCTTTTGCCAAAAGGAGACGGGGATTTCTAGGCCCAATTGTAATAAGTTGAAATATGGTTTATAAAATTTTATTTTTCTGTTTCAAAATATTTAAAAAAATACCCAATTCACAATCTGGAAGACGAGAAATTTTGAAAATAAGTTTATGTCGCGAATAAAATAGGAAATCGATTACTTTAATCGATTAATGTTTATGTTTATGTATGTCTTACAGTTTTAACAACTAAACATAAAAACAACTTACATCAGATGATTGATTCAATCAAAGTAAATAGATACATTACAATATATTAACATAGTGTCAACATTTAAAAAAAATATCAAAATAATAAAAATAAATCTTAAAATCGAGTATATTTTAAGTGTTTCCCGTTATTTTATTGATTTTGTATTGCTCGACCACTGCTTTCTTTCTACGGACTTCTGCTCTTACTTAATTTGTGCGACCCTTGCTAACATACCGAAAACCGATAATCTTGTTTACTCGTTTGACTTTGACTCGTTATTGTGGATTTTACGGCCTGGATTTTATCTATTAGATATTGACTAAATAGATCGCTGTGTGAATTGTGGCATATCGACTAGTCGTTGTAATACACTAGGTCCACGATTCTTCCAAAATAGCAATCACACTTCAAAAATAAGCTTGTTGCATAACCTCACTTTTACTTAATCTCTTATAATTCTGCTCTCAGATTGCCAAAGTCTGCAGAATTTTCAGTGATTTTTTGATAATATATAAGCTACTAAATTGACATCACTTTCATCTTTTTACAATCTGGGCCCAAGAATGTAAGAAAGCGTATCAGTCTCCTTTGCTAGATTATCCTTATGTATAATATTATAATCTCTATGAACACGTAAACAGAATCTAGGAATCAAATATCTATGAAGATCTATGAAGAACTTTCTGATATAGCAAATGGAAGAATTATTATTTAAAGGGCTTTAATTTAACAAAAAATTAACATTTCATAATTTTTTTGTTTTAAATAAAAATGATAATTTTTTAATCGCCGTAGAAAATTAGTATGATAAAAAATATTGAACTATTAATTAGAAATAAAATTGAAAAAAATCATATACAATCTAATTATTAATAATCAGTGTTGCCACCTCTTACATTTACATTGGCATCGATTATTTAAATGTTAATGTCTTGCTGCGGTATGAGGTCCCATGTTCTTTGTAAGTGTTCGTAAAGTTGTTGTTCCGTCGTCAAATTTGGCGAGAAATCTCTCAAAGCTTTTCCCAGGCATGCTCGATAGGATTTAAGTCGGGCGACTGTGCATGCCAATCCAAAACTTGAATATCGTGGTCTCGGAGAGCGGTCGACACCGACGCGTTAAATAGCACCATTTTCTAACATGCCCACGACTCGTAACATTTCATGTCGACTCAAATGACGACGTGAAATGACTCTTAAAGTACAGACGGCGCGTTAAATTAAGAAAGAAAAACAAACTAATCCATTTTCATTAATTAATACCAGTAGAACAATTTTAATTTTCCTTGACGTAACCAATTACTAACAATTTTGGCGCCGTATTTTGTTTTCTTTTTTATTTACATTTTTAAATTTTGAAAATAGATAAAGAGGTTTCAAACTGTATACAAACTTTTTATGGAAACTAAAAAGCTTTTAAACTATAAAGCCGAAAATAATTTAGGATTAAGTTATCCCTAGATTCTATTGATATGTGTATATAAAAATCAATTGCTGTCCGTTAGTCTCGCAAAATCTCGCAAATGGCTCGAGCGATATTTATGAAATTTTTTGTGTGTGTTTGAGGTCCCTGGAAGGTTTAGATTCACAATTGTATCCGGTAGGTGGCGCTGTTATCGAGATCCAGAAACCACCCGTGCGAAGACGGGATGGATCGCTAGTCCCTTATCAATAAAAATATTTTTTTTACTAAATTATAATTATTTTTATTAAATGAACACAAACGTGTCTCATGTTTCACGTAGCTGGAAAACGCCATAAATCGTTTTGACACGAGTCGAATGGTGTCCGGTTTCTCAAGCGCTCTCAGTTGTAACTAGATCATTTATTAATCATACATCTATTTATGTAGCTATATTGTGGTTGCAGCACGAATGGGTCGACTCGTTCGGAGTAAAGCAGCTTGATGCTGCTGTGTTTCGTATGGTGAGTATAGAGAGACAGAGACCCTTTTTACTGGAAACGAGGCATTTCATCTTAGTCTTGAGGTGTGGCAACGCATTTACATTTTGATTCTTAATCGAAGATAGATGTAGATGTCTATGGGCCACAGCATCCACTTACCATCAGGTGGACTGTGTGCTCGTTTGTCACCTTTATTCTATAAAAAAAAGAACATCATCACAATCAACAGAACAGAATATTTACTTTCGAATGTATATTTTCTACTCGATCTGCGTGCCTTGCGTAATGAACGTGATTAATTCTTTTAACCGTCTTCAAATAAGTAGGAGGTTCTCAATTCGTATGTTTATATTTATTTTTATATATTTTAGGGCATAACGACGTCTTACATAGACGAATTTGCAAAATTCTTTTTTGTTTAAAAGATGTTCATTCCAAAATGATCCTATTTAAATTTTGTAAAGATTTGATAAAGAAATTCGGAGACAGACAACAGGACTCTTCAATAAATGCCAGCAAATCAACCGCGATTGCTGTTACGCGACATAACATCACGCCTGTACCCTATAAACAGCTACGGTACACCCTAATTCTGTCAAAGTTGTAATATTGAAATCGGTTGTACAAAATTTTTAATTTTAACCCTTGTTTTGGTCAATGTCAGTAATATTAAATGTTCTTATTTTACTTTTGCTCTGTTATCTTGCAATGGATAAAGAAGACGAAGGAGGTAGACATAAAGTTGGTAATACCACAGAATAAATAATAGTACAAGAAGTAATACGGTGATCCTATCGCCATTGCAAGCGATTTCTTCCGGACAACCTTTTAGCACTGTAAATATACAGTCAAAGATTTTTACTGTGCTAAAAGGTACCGTGCTTTTAAACTTTTATCATCTTATCGATTAATGAAGAAGAGGGCGTTTAGTTAGTACTCGTATCTATTTATCTATTTCTCGTATTCACAATAATAATAAAAATATTTAAGTTAAATATGCAGACCTTATCTATCAAAAGGTTTAGAATATCTATTAAGCAAAAATTGTCTAGTAAGGGTTATTATACTACTAAAGAGTACATGACAGACAATAACCCCTGGGAATGAGTTGATCGCTACCATGCTGTTTCTAAATGTTTTTTAATAATATTATAAAATATTATATTGTAAATTGTGCTTTAAAAAAGTCCCACTGGATTTCTTGCTAGTACCTCCCAGGACGGACGTTTCTTTGCGAACCAGTGGTAAAAGTAAATAACGACTTTCAATAAGTATTACTGTTATCTATATTGAATAAAATGATATTCAATATAGATTCTATTTAATATGGTATATTTTAATAACCATTTAAACGTGAACATAACACGTGGAAATATCTATGACGTGTTTGAAAACTCAATATCATTTATCCCCGTAATCCTGACAGTTTTACATTGAAATGGATATATTATATCTTTTCTAGACATAAACAATGATCAGTCTGTGTCAGTTATATTGACCAATTTAGCGTGTAAGACTATTGTAAAATAACGTTTTGTAGAAAATTGTCTGTAAACAAACCATAATGAACTGTTTCGAGATCAAGTAAATAAATCCCATTTCTTCTAAAATTTCTTTTTATCTCTGATGAGGTTAGCAGAGTCCATGCTAGTCCAATCACATTTGTAATTAGGGGATGAAATCTATTTTATGATTGGATATATTCCGATTTTTACGTATGGATAAGTTAAAATATATTTTGTTACACATAGTGTTCCATTTCTTGACCTTACCATCGGATTCTCAACCATTTGATCAATGAGACAGCATTACCTATTTTTTAAATAGGTAATGCTGCTCCTATACAAAATAAATATTTTTTATTACATACATATACATACATACATACATACATACATAAACACTCACGCCTGTCACCCAGAGGGGTAGGCAGAGACTACGGACTTCCATTTGGCGCGATCCTGACACACCTCTCTCGCCTCTTTCACATCCATATATCTACGCATACAC
The DNA here is from genome assembly GCA_963668995.1 of Parnassius mnemosyne. Taxonomy (NCBI): domain Eukaryota; kingdom Metazoa; phylum Arthropoda; class Insecta; order Lepidoptera; family Papilionidae; genus Parnassius; species Parnassius mnemosyne. Next base: position 38,182,201 of record CAVLGL010000159.1, read on the forward strand.
GCTCGTCGGTTAAGGGTACTCCTAATCTGGCCCATTTTCAATGTATCGCCGATCTGGTCGATAAACCTTCGTCTAGGGCGTCCCTTCCCGACCCTGCCGTTCACTTCTGCAACATAAATTTGCTTTGTCACTCTTTCCTCGTTCATTCTTTCTACGTGACCAAACCACCGAAGCATTCCTTTCTTAATCCTTGTCACAACGTCATCTTGCAAACCACACTTTTCTCTTATTACACTATTTCTCACCCTGTCATTCAGATTCAGCCCTAGCATACTCCTTAAGGAACGCATTTCTACAGCATTTATTCTACTCTCATGCTTCTTCTGCCAGACCCAACTTTCACTACCATACATTAAACTAACACAGCATTATGAATTGCCATACGTGCCTTAGTTGACACATTCTGACTCCTCACAATAGCGTGTAGAGCCCCATTCACTCTATTTCCTGCGTTCACTCGTCGTTCTATATCCTTATCATATCTACCATCCCTGCTAAATAAACATCCCAAATATACAAACTCATCCACTTGCTCAATCAACTCCCCTTCTATTCTTATTTTACATAAAGTTTTACTTTCTTCTCTTTCAAAAACCATCACTTTCGTCTTACTTGCGTTCACTTTCATACCCCTTTCTTTCAATGAACAATTCATTAAAGTAACCATCATTTGCAACTCGGCCGCCGACGATGCAAATATGACTTGATCATCGGCGTACAAAAGGCATTTGACGGTTGACTCACCCATTCTCAACCCACATTCTTCAACTTTCAAAGTTTGCAAACAACTGTCCATAAATAGGTCAAACAGCCACGGGGAAGCCACACATCCCTGTCTGACACCTTTATGAATGCCAAAACAGTCCGAGTAGACCCCGTTGATCCTGACACAAGCACTAGAGTCCCTATAAAGAGACCTTAATGCCTGTATCAAGCCAGCGCTCAACCCAAATGAGTTCAGTGTTTGCCATAACACGTTCCTGTCCACTCTGTCATAAGCCTTTTCCAAGTCCAAGAACGCACAAAAAACTTTCTGGTTTTTAGCCAAAAACTTCTCCGCTATCATGCGCATGGAAAAGACTTGATCCGTACACCCCATCCCCTTTCTAAATCCAGCTTGCACATCCCAAATTTTTCCATCAGTTTCTTCCATAACTCTTTCAATTAATACCTTAGCATACAGTTTACCCACAATGCTAAGCAAGCTGATACCACGGTAGTTTTTACAGTCCTGCTGCGACCCCTTTCCCTTATATATTGGGACTATAACGGCTTTGGTACCCGTTTCAGTTCCCAACATAAATTAAACAAGGTGTGCAGCAGGCCTGCAACCACACCCTCACCAGCCCTTAGCATTTCGAGTGATACTCTATCATATCCGGCTGCCTTACCTGCTTTCATGCTTTTCATTGCTTTCATTATTTCATCTACACTTATCTCCCTACCTCTCTCCACTTCTTCCGGAATTTCTATTTCACTTATTTCAGACGACTCTTCACTCTTAAACACGCTTTCAAAGTATTCCTTCCATCTCTTTAAATTCGAAACTTCATCATTCAGCATGCAGCCATTCTCGTCTCGTATAGCATTCATTCTAGGCTGTTTTGAAATTCCCCTGGCAGTTCTTACGAGCTTCCAGAACATTTTAATATTTTCCTGGAAGTTATCAGATATCCTTCTATCATTTTTATCTATCCTTTCTTGCTTTTTCCTTTCAACAACTTCTTTTACTCTCTTATTTATACGTCTAAAGTTTGCCTTTTTTCTTTCAATCTCATCATTCATACCGCCAGAATTACCAGCTTTAGTTGCTAGTAAATCTAGCCATGCTCTCTTCTTTGCTTCAACTTCCATCCGTACCTCATCATCCCACCACAACGTATTACTTTTCCTTTCATTCGTTCTCTTACTTACACCGCATACTTCGGTGGCTGCATCCACCAGAACTCTCTTAATATTATTCCATACATTCTTCAATTCTAAATCATTCATACATAATTCATTCAACCCACTTATATTTTCCCTCAGTCTGCATTTATACTTCTCTTTCACACCTTCATCTTGTAACCTCTCTATTCTTATACGCTGTAACGCAGTGGTAGACACCGATGTCCGATGCCGCCAACGTCTGAATAGACCATTAATTCGGCATAAGACCAAGTAATGATCCGTCCCTACGTTGGACCCCCGGTAAACCCTTGTATCTACCACTGCGCTCCTCATTCTTTCATCCACAATTATAAAATCTATCATGCTTCTATCATCCCCTCTTTCCCATGTATACATGTGAATCCTCTTATGGCGAAAGAAAGTGTTCGCAACAAAAAGATTCTTTTCCACACATACGGTGAGGAGGTCTTCACCATTCTCATTTATTCTTTCATCGCCAAACGTTCCTAATATCCTTTCATAACCAGACCTCTTCACCCCCACCCTTCCATTAAAATCTCCTAACATAATAATATTTTCATTTTCCTTACATTTCATCAACACCAGCCTTACCATGTCCCAAAACTGCTCTCGGATATAAGTGGGCTTAGACATATCTGGGGCGTACACCCCTAGCACAAACAACTTCTTTAAGCCCACTTTCATTCGTATCCACAGCAGCCTTGGGCACATTCATACTCTTTCACACATTGACCCATTCTTTCTGAAAGGATGACACCGACTCCCTGGCATGCCCGCTCGGTCTCGTCTACTCCAGACCAGTAAGCGGTATACATGCCATGTGCAGTGACATCTCTTCCCTTTCGTTTCGTCTCGTTTACACATAACACATCTATTCCTCTATCATTCATCATTTCGCATACTTCATCCATCTTATCATTCATTGCTCCACATACATTCAGCGTAGCCAGACGGGCCTCCGCAATCCACTTTTCGCCCTTTTTCTTTACATACAAGTTTAGTTTTACATGTGTAAGCCAACAACAAATTCTTTATTTATTTCTGTTTCCCTAGTAAGTTACGTTGCGAAACAAGTTAGTTTTAAAATTATGTAAGCACAGAAATCACAGACAACTATTGTGCATTTTGATTAGCAAACGAAGATAGATGTAGATGTCTATGGTCCACAGCAACCACTTACTATCAGGTGGACTCTGTGTTCGCTTGTCAGCCTTATCCCATAAAAAAGGTGGACTGGACAATAACTGAAAATTTGTCGTTTTTATATCCAAGAAGCGTAATTTGAAACAGAATAGTCTTATAAATAATTTTTCAATGCACTTCGTGTACTATATAAAGTCTTAAGGAATAATGAAACGTTTTCTAGAAACCAAATATTAGCGACGGGCTTTATTAATTTACAGAAGCATTGACTACAAGACTTTTTCTTCTTTATTTAATTAAAACATACAGCTATACACATACACATAATTCATGTTTAAATTGAGTTCTTACAAAAACCAGTTAAGTTTTCACTAACTAATAATAACATACTTGATCATTGGGCAGAAATTCTGAAAGTCTGATAAAGAAAGAAAATGTTAAGCTTAGAGACTATGTGACTGAGACCATGCTTGAAACACCTACAGTGTCCTGTCTCCTCTCCCAATATATATTATACATACAGGGTTATTTAGCAATATACGGCCAAATTTGCAAAGAAGGTTCAGAATGAGTGATATAAGCGAATGGTGAAGAAAAATTATTTAAAAAATTCTCAAACATTCCTTTTTATCTTTTAACTTCAGATTTTGTGGTAATGCATTATTTTAACTGATTGTCATTCATAAATGTCAAACGCCTAATATATTTTACGCACGCACACATTTGTAAGGGTCGCTTGGTAAGGTACCTTGTCGCGCGTCTTCCGTGCCCTTCCATTCCAATTACCGTTACACTGCTAAGTACTTACGTCCGCTCGCCCGGCCGACAGCTGACTGACAGTGTTGACCGTGACCTCATTGCGTACGATTGGTTACCAATGACGGAACAAAAATATTTGTACCGCGGATACAATAAAACTATGAAATGATGCAATATTATATTTTAAGCAATGAAGGTTTACGTGGTGCGCAAAAATTATGCAAAAGTGAGTCTACCGCGGCAAGAAATTAACGTACGTGTAACCTACCATTAGAAAAATGAACAGCTAATCAAACTATTCAAGTGCAGTCAGCGATAACTTAAATAGTGAAAATGACGGTAGCTTTATACTATGGTCTGCCAATTTGCCGGAACTTTTACCGTTAGTCTTCACTTCGTTCACAAAAGTTAAATGTACTCAAGCGCAGGTAATAAGTGTAAAAAATAATTTGAGAAAACGTTTTTGTCTATGCATACACAGATCCTAGCTGTTCAACCGTTCGGAATTCTTTGAAAGCCCTCGGCTGCGCGGGAGCAACCGGCCAAACCAATTTACGTTGTTAATTAACGGTTATTTAATATGTGGTGTGTTCGTTATTCACATCCCTACAAGAGAAACGGATTCCATTTTGAAGTAGCAATATTAGATATTTATACGTGGTAGAGCCATGCAGCAGCTACATAAGTAGTATAGTTGCTGCACGAATGGGTCGGCTCAACTGGGGAAAGACCATGCTCTGACAGAATACCAGCGTAAAATAGCAGCTTAACACTTCCGTGTTTCGTATGGTGAGTGTAGAGAACTGGGGACCCTTTTTACTGGAAAAGAGGCATTCCATCTTAGTCCTCACGTGTGACAACGCATCTGCATTTTGATTCGCAAACAAAGATGTAGTTGTCTATGGGCCACAGCAACCACTTACCATCAGGTGGACTGTGTGCTCGTTTGTCACCCTATCCTATGAAAATAACTATTTGGACCACTTGCCTAAATCAGTTTTTCAGTAATTTCAGTTTATTCCAATTTTTTAAATACGCCATAATAATAACACTCGTCGGTTACATCGTTGATAAGCAAAAATATATTATTTTTATTTTATTCATTATGTTGATCCTAAGCCCGTTAAAAGTGTGAAGGGAAAATTGAAATCATAATTTGCGTTATGTAATTACTAACTTAAGCATTAGTAGTAAGCATGTTACTACAAAAGTAAACAATAGACAAAAACTTGAGAAACTAAAACGTGAATTTAATCACACACACAAGAGCACGCATAAGCGTAGTTGTTGCCCATAGATCACATTTAATTTGGAATTAATTTTTAATAAAAGTACAAGCCTTATTTACTCGCATTTTCAAAAAATGTAATATCGTTTATAAAATAATTTATTCATTTGAACTTAAATTTAAAATTTGGCTACTCTTTGAAAATAACTCTGTATATTTGATAATTAATTAATTAATTAAAGTTCGGCGAGAGGGGCAGTAATTGGTTAAAATTATCTCGGCCAAAGCGAGAAAAAATGGTTCTAATCCGGGCGAAGGGCCAAATAATGATGTGTTGCTTTAGCTGACCAACTGCCAGAGAGGGACAGTATTTCATGCGGGCACACCGCATGCAACTTTACAAGGCGCAGGTTCAGCCTCACATGGAATACTATTCCCATCTTTGGGCAGGGGCTCCCCAGAGCCAGCTCCTTCCACTTGACCGCATCCAGCGTAGAGCGGTTCAAATCGTCGACGACCGAGTTCTGTCCGATCGGCTTGACTCACTGGCACTGCGTAGAGATATTGCATCTCTTTGCGTATTTTATCGCATCTACCACGGGGAGTGCTCTGAGGAGTTGTTCAGACTAATTCCAGCCGCTCATTTCGCACATCGCGACAAAACTCGCGATACCATCCATATCATCTGGATGATTGGCGGTCCATCAATGTGCGATTTAGAAGAAATTTTCTCCCTCGCACAACTTCCTTGTGGAATCGATTACCATCAGCGATTTTTCCGGACCGATACGACTTAGGGTCCTTCAAGAAAAGAGCCTACTCCTTTTTAAAAGGTCGGAAACGCATCTGCGATTCCCCTGGTATTGCAGTTGTTCATGGGCGGCGGTAGTCACTTACCATCAGGTGAGCCGCGTGCTTGTTTGCTCGCTCTCCTATATAAAAAAACTGCTTCTTCAGTTATTAAAATTGTATATTTATTATTTATTTTATTATTGCAAACTGTATTATGGGGTAAAGTGGGAATGGCGAGGAGGTTTTGATATTTCGAAATACGGCAAATTCGGACCTAGATTCGGAAGGGCGTGAAAGAATGCATGTGCATTAACCTGGACTTATGCTGATCTGCCTCGTGTTTTAAGGGCTGCAGCCACGACGATGATGCCTCGTATTTGAAGGGCTGCAGCGCCGGCTGTCTTCACACATTAAGCCTCACATATAACCGCGAAATAAATTTACGATATTTTTGTATTGTTTAATATTTAAATTACTCAAGCGTGGTTGCGGAGCGATGCGGTTGGTTTCGTGTCTTCGAGTGCACATGCAAAGGCATAAAAGGTGATAGGAAACCCTGAAATGGGCATTGCAGTACTCCTATTCGATAAGAATTAACGAATCTCATAAGCTTTAGGCGGTAGTGCAAAGTGGCGCGAACATATATGTCGGGACGGAAGCCTCGGGGTTGTTTTTTGGTGAAGCAGCACCATTGTCCCCATTCGAGAAGGGTTCAATTGTGATGCCGCGTATTAGCTCCATTATAACCAAAAGGTCTAACCACACACTTATAATTTTATTCACACTTCTTATTATAAACTTACTAAAATTCTCTCAAAGTTTTTATTAGGAAAATAAAACCTACACCGACGAGCGCAGAAGCTTAAGTGGCCGTATTCGCGCGTTCACTTATTAAGGAAGCCACAATAAGAACCTAGAACCGCTCCGATTGTTTGATATTTCACCAAAACCAAACAATAGATTTTTATTGATTACTTAGGTATTATTAATAACAATGATTAATAATCAAATTACCAATTATTTATTTTTACAATTTAAAACAATATTTTAAACAATATTTGAGTTAAATTTGATAATTGAATAAAAGGTTGTTTTAATGGAGTAACATGTCAATAAAGAGATTTATAAACCAAAAGAATTTTATAAAACCAGCTAGTTACATATTATGTTTCTGATAAATTGCTGTTATTTAATTGTAATATTAATAATTAGACACTATTGATTATTATAATAACTAAACGTCAGCGCAAAGTTTAGGCTTCGTCCACAGAAGATGTCCTTGCGGCGACATATATACTCGTATATACAGGCTTATACGCGTATATACTCATAGCTCGGGTGGAAAGTTTCTTCGTATTTTGTTTATAAAAATTTAATAAAAACCTGTTTGGTTGTACTTTATCTGGCTGGTTTTATCATCAATATATATAGGACATTAAGAAAAAGAAAAATAAAACTAAGAAAACACCTTCCCGCTATTTTTAGATTGTTTTTCTGTCCGCTAAAATGAATGAATCTAACGAAGAATTTCGAGACATTCTGAAGTTTTATTATAAAAGAAAGAAAAATGCAACTCAAGCCGCAAAAAAAAAATTGTGACGCTTACAGACCTAATGCAGTGTCAGTAAGAGTAGTACAAAGTTGGTTCAAGCGTTTTCAGTCTGGGAATTTTGATGTCAAAGATGCAGTTTGCTCTCGTCGCCCTCATACGGATAAAGTTGATACAATTTTTGAAAAAGTGGAGCAAGATTGCATATTAGTAGTAACAACATACTTAGCCGAGGGATCAAGGATTGACCATAAAGCAGTTTTGACCCATTTGAAAAAGTTTGGCTATACAAAAAAGTTCAATATTTGGGTACTGAAAGAAACCTAATGAATCGTGTACTCATTTGCGATTCTCTATTGAAACGTAATGAAACCAAATAATTTTTGTAAAAATTGATCACTAGCTATGAAAAATGGATCACCTACGACAAGAACGTGTGAAAAAGATCATGGTCAAAGGGTAACAGAAACAGAAACTTTTTTATTCAATATAGATTATAAATAATACTTATTGAAAATCACTCTTTTGTGTAATTACCACTGGTTCGAAAAAAAAGCCTCTGTCGTGAGAAGAACCAGCAAGAAATCCTGCGAGACTTTTTTTTTAAATAACAGCTCACAATCATGTATGTTACACAATTAACCACACAAAACAAATTAGAAATAGCTTGGTAGGGATCACCTCATTCCCAGGGGTTATTATCATCCATAAATTCCGTAGTGATATAATAACAATATATAGGACAATATACCTAATCGCATACTCAAAAGATTATACATTTATTGGCCGCCCCGTTAACACATATCTTTCAATTATGCCTATCAAATGGTATTTTTCCGAAAGTGATTAAAAAGCAGTGGTTTCTCCTATATGCAAAGCTGATGATAAAAACTTAGTTAGTAACTATAGGCCGATTTCAGTTTTATATGGTTTATCTAAAATTTTAGAAAAGATCATAAATACCAGGTTAATAAAATACCTGTAAACTAACAACTTGCTGTGATACAGACAATTTGGTTTTAGGTCTAAGAGATTATGTAATGATGCCTTGCACCAATTAACAGATTATGTCACAAGTAATCTTGACAATGGTATGCACTCAATTGGGATTTTTTTAGACCTTGCCAAAGCATTTGATACTAATTCTTGCCCTATACTATTGCAAAAGCTTGAAACACTTGGCATAAGGGGAACTCAACTACAAATTTTTTCCGATTACCTCAGTGATCGCTTTCAATGTGTAAAAATCGGTGAGTATACAAGTACTGAATTACAAAACAGCTCTTATGGAATCCCACAGGGCAGTATCCTGGGGCCTAGATTGTTCCTAATTTATATAAATGACTTATGCAATCTTCAATTTCAAAATGGTGTCATAAAGTCGTATGCGGATGATACAGCCCTGTTATTCTCAGCTGAATCACGAGACGGGGTTTATAAATACGCTCAGCAAGGCTATAACATAGTATCTAATTGGCTTCTTAATAATCTCCTACGTTTAAACGCAGATTAAATACAATATATGTTATTTTAAATAAAAAATAATAACATACCTACTCACCTAAATATTTACGCTCATCATTGTAACTCGTATGATGTGCATGTCCCGCATTATCAAAAACAGACAATATGAAATATCTAGGTGTCACGCTTGACACAAATTTAAATTTCCGCAAGCACATCGATTAAGTTTGTGCTAGAGTTCGTAAATTAATATATATTTTTAAATATCTTCGTAACATCGCTGACTTCAAATTGATAAGACAGGTCTATTTAGCTTTGTGTCAATCCATACTCACTTATGGCATTACTTCCTGGGGTGGTGCTTCAAAAAATATTGCTCCCACTAGAACGTGCTCAGAGAGCAGTTCTAAAGGTAGCCACTTTCCGTCCATTCATGTTTCCTACACATCAACTTTACTTTGCATGTAGTGTACTAAGTGACCGTCAATTTTTTATCCTGAATATCATATTAAAACAGCATACCGAACTTCCATTTAACTTAAAATCCATAGTCAGGAGAAGAATGGACTTATTTTGTGTAAGCCCTCAAACCAAACACGCATTTGTGAACGAATTTTACATATTTTTAGAACCCTTTCTATATAACAAGCTCAACAAGTCACTAAACGTATAATCTAAATATAAATATAGTCTAAGTTATAAGAATTGTAATATAATTTCTAAGTAAATTGAATTACGAAGACACAGAGAAGTTATTAGAAATTCTAAAATAGTTCGTAATAATTGTAGGTAACAATTAATTGTTATTTAGTTATTTTATTTATTATATAATATACCTTAATTATTTAAATATCTAGTGTCACACATTATTAAACCCATTGTGTAAGTGATGTCTGAAACACAGGTACTCAACCTAGTTTCAGGCAGGTAGATAATATTATAAACTTAACTTTTCTATTTTTCTTTTGTAGATTCTACATCATTAAGCTACACATAGTTTTAATTTTATCATAAAATGTTATTTTTGTTAGACTTATTGTTACCTTATTTAATTGTAATCATATTTCTATCTGTACGTAAACATGTGTAAATGGAAATGAAATAAATAAATATATGTATAGATAACATTTTTACACATGTTAAGCCCTTGCATAAATCAATTATTCAAAATTTAAGTCCAGATCACTGTGGACAGTTGGTATCACTACCTTACATACACAAAAAACAGAAAAATAAGGAAGTTGTATTTGTTCCAATAAATGAACATCGCTTGAAGAGGTTTAGAAGTAATATAATAAAAAGACTTCCATCACTTTCGTTTAAAAATAGTGCTAATTATTTGTATGCTACATTATTTGAAATTATAAGTTGTGAATTTAGTAGAATATTTACTTCTAAAACTTTTTCTTTTAACAGTCGTAAATCATTTAATGAATGGGTGACAGTAGGAATTTATAAAAGTAGGCGAAGGTTAAACGAGCTTTATGATGAAAAATCATATAATCGTAGTGTTATATTTAGAGATTATGTAAAAACATATTCTAAAATATTTAAAAAAGTGTGCTCCACTGCTAAGGCTTTACATTTAAGTAACAAAATTAAAACTGCATCCGACAAAAATAAAATGACCTGGAGAATAATAAATAGTGAAACGGGAAGGTCAAACCGCGGAACTCGGATTTTCAATTGAATATTAACAATAATTTAACGCAATCTGATCAAGAAGTTGCTATGGCTTTTGAGAAACATTTTACTGATGTTCCTTTTTTGACAACAAAATCATTAAATTCTTCTCCTACTGTCGCCGAATCATTGCTCAAACAAAATGTAAAGGCTTGTTCAAATACTTTTAAATTCCATAGAGTACTGCCAAAAGATATCGTTAAATATTTTAAAACTATTGATGTTAAGAAAACGGCAGACTTATGGGGGATTTCCGTTAAAGTTATTTTATCTATAATAGATATATTAGCACTTTATCTAACCACTATATTTAATATAAGCGTCGAATCTGGTGTGTTTCCTGATTTAATGAAACATAGTAAAGTCATACCTATATTTAAATCTGGTAGTACATTAGACCCCGCCAATTTTAGACCAATTTCTGCACTACCATACCACATTAAGTAATATTTAAAAAAAATATTTTAGATCAGATGTTAAGTTTCTTTAATATGAATAAATTGCTACATAAATATCAATTCGGTTTTACAAGGGGTCGCTCGACAACTGACGCTGGAGTTGAGCTTATTAAACATATTTTTTGTGCATGGGAAAATTCAGAGGATGCTTTGGGTATATTTTGTGACCTTCCTAAGGCCTTCGACTGTGTTCACCATGAGACATTAATCAGTAAGCTACAGTACTATGGTAACACAGCGCTTAAACTTATTATTTCATATTTAAGTAATAGAATGCAGGAAGTTATTATCAATGGTAAAAGTTCTTCCGGCTCACCTGTACTAATGGGTTTCCCTCACGGCTCGATTCTCGGCCCATTTCTATTTCTAGTTTTAGTAAAAAAAAGTGATATACATTCTGTAAACACTAGGAACAAACACAAGCTAGTGATGCCAGTTTCTCGACTCCACAGAGTCAGTAATTCATTCTTGGGGCAATGTATACGTTATTACAACAAGGTCCCGGAAAGTGTACAGGTTCTCTCTATTACCAAGTTTAAATGTTTTATTAAGCTGAAACTGTATAAAAAGGGTTATTATAGTATAAATGAATACATGGTTGATAATAATCCCTGGGAATGAGGTGGTTGCTTCCAAGCAGTTTCTAAAATAAATTTTGTAAATAGTTCGTAATCATTTATATTGTAAAATTTATTTTAAAAAAAAGTCCCGCTGGGTTCCTTGCTGGTTCTTCCCAGGACAGAGGGTTTTTTTCGAACCAGTGGTAAAGTAAAAAATGACTTTCAATAAGAATTACACATGTAATGTATATTGAATAAAAATATTCTATTCTATTCTATTATAATGTTGTATCTCTAAACTTTTCTCATCTGGTTGGGCAATATAAATATATAATTGTAAACAAACATAAAAAATACATAAATATATAAAAACCCAACCAGATGGAAGCCCTCGGCAGGGGAGACCAAACGGCCGAGGGTTAGGGGGAAAGGGAAAGAAACCGGCGGACGATGCGGGCGGTATCGAGGAGCACCACCTTCTGCATTTGAGCTTGGAGCGATCCGTCACGGAGTACCAGTCGCCTCAGATGACCGGAGAGGCTGACTGGAATTAACCCGTTCGCAGAGACGACTACAGGTATAATTTCGGCCAGCAGACCACCCCACATGTCGGTCACCTCGTGAGCCAGGTCCAGATATTTTGCCAGCTTATCTGTTTCGGCTTTCACGAGGTTCTCGTCATAAGGGATGGTAATGTCGACCAAAAATATCCTTTACTGTGCCCGGTCCATCAGCACAATATCAGGCTTATTCGCAAGAATAGTCCTGTCTGTGATGATGGCCCGGTCCCAGTAGAGCCTGGCGCGGTCATTTTCGAGCACAGCTTACGGCAAGTACTTATAATATGGCAGTTTCCGATCCACGAGACCGTATTTCAGAACGAGCTTCTGGTGTAGAATCCTGGCTACTAGGTTGTGTCTGTGCAAATACTCAGAGTTAGAAAGCGCCGAACAACCGGAGATGACATGCCTAAGTGACTCACCGGGATGGCGACAAGCTCGACAGATGTCGACGGTGCCATCCTTTAGGATGTATCTCCGATAATTGTTGGTCTTAATAACCTGATCCTGTATCGCACAGACAAAACCCTCGGTTTCCCCAAAGTGGTCACCAAACCGTAGCCAGTGGAGGGAGGCGACTGTGTCTACGAAAGGCTCGTGTAGAGCCTTGTAGAACCTCCCGTGAAGCTCCTTCTCCTTCCATACGGACTCCCGGTCGAAAATGCCGGGTCTTTTCCTGTGTATTTTTGAAAATATATTTAACCAGCTCAACAACAGAATTAGTTGTCGAGCGACCCCTTGTGAAACTGAATTGAACTTTATGAAGTAAACTATTTACGAGTACATTAAAAAATTTAACATTTGACCAAGAATATTTTTTTCAAAAATTTTACTAAGTGTTGGCAGTACAGAAATTGGTCCAAAATTGGCGGGGACTACATTTTGCTTCATTAAATCAGGAAACACACCATATTCGATACTAGTATTAAAAATAATAGCTAGTTCAGGCGCGATTATATCTATTATAGACGCAATAACTTTAACGGAAATCCCCCACAGATCTGCAGTTTTCTTGATATCTATTTCAAGTTTCAGAATATTTTAAAATATCTTTTGATGGTATTTTATGAAATGTAAAATTCTTGGTTGGTTTGTGATAGTCAAGCTCCATATACTCTAGCAAAACCCGAATTAACACGCAATAAGGTGATGCTGTGTGTATGGTGGGATTTGAAGGGCATCGTTTATTATGAGGTTTTATCGCCAGGAAAAACCATCGATTTGGATACTACCAATAACTAATGACACTCAAGCAAGAAATTGTGAAAAAACGGCTGGAATTGATCAACAGAAAAGTGGTAACGCCAGACAACACACATCTTTGACAGCAAAAATTGAGAGAGCTTGGTTGGAACCTTAAGATTTTCACCTGTTTCGGTCTGTTCAGAATTCGTTGTAGGGTTGGATTAAAATCAAGAGGACTGTCAAAAGTACTTGTCACATTTTTTTATCAAAAATCCCATAATTTCTACAGTAACGGGATTAGTTCACTACCTGCAAGATTTCGACAAGTTATCGAACAAAATGGCATATTGTAATTAAATGTAATTGAACTTTATATATCAGCTTCATACTGTTTTGCGCTGGTATTCTGTGATAGAGACGTCCTTCCCCGGTCGAGCCGGTCCATTCGTGTGGCAACTAAAATATAGCTGCGGTATGGTTCTGCCGCATATCAATACTATGTTGAAAATGTTAACGGGGACAGCGGCGGGGCGGCAAGCGGAGTGCCAAATATTGACTGCAGTGCCATGCTTTCATTGCTACAGCAATTGGTAATTACGTAGTAGTTCGGTAGTTGGGCTAATATTACGTCTTACGGCATAAATACTACGTCTTACGGCAGCATTTCTATTTTTGTGACAGAATTTACGGCTTTTTTTTTACATATTTTAATGGTAGGATTTGATTCCTTTATCGGGTGAAGTTACCATTTCAAAAGAATTTTCAAAAGCAGGTCTAATAGTAGTTACTATAGTACTTTGAAAGATCAAAGCCATTGTACTGTTAGTTTGGTTCATTCCCGAACTGAAACTTTAAGGCTGCGGCTTTTTCGTAAAACAATAAATACATAGGGTACACTGAGAACTCCATGTTCCTGACCGCGATAAGTGTTGGAATTTTGGAAGTTATATTTTTTAAACAAAAGAATATTGGCGGGAAGTCGCGTCTCAATTGTTTTTTTTATTACAAGTTGAAGTTCGTAGTCCGTAGTAAAAATGGAATTAATGCGAAAAGATTTTAGAGATTGTACTGCTCTTCTTTAAAATGTTTTTGGGAGGGAAGCACCTTATTTATTTTGAGCACTTTACGACTTTGGTAAGTAAAATTTGACTGTGGCCATGTTTCTCTCCATGATGAAATTCGTAAAGGTCGACCCTAAACTACGATCACTGAGGGAAATGTGGTTAATTTCAGGCGATTAATTGAAGAAAACTGGCGCATCTTCTTACATATAAAATTGGCGTTTTATAATGGAAAAAGCAAAACTAAAAAAAATGTGTGAAATTATATATTTTGATTAAATATACAGTTTCATACATTTTTTTTCGAAGTATCATTGTTATCTATGCACATTCGCCACTTTATAGACAGTTAACTGATTGCTTTGCTGAAAAAATTGTGGAAGAGAGAATCAATAAAATCTTTGAAGGCAGTTTTGACTACCTCGTCGGAATTTTATTTTTTTCCTTGCAATAAATTGTCCAAATTTCAGAAATAGTGGTAACTATCCAAGTTTCGGAAAAAGTGGTAATTGTCCAAATTCCGAAGGTGGTCTCGTGGAGCAAAGTGTTGGAGACATTCCAATCGCAGGTCCTCTAATTAAGAGACTGTGTGATATGCAGTGTATAGTCTAGCGTTATCTTGAAGCAGCAGTAGGCTAGAGCAATTGACCAGTTTCGGCTGTTTAACGGCTAGCTTTCCTATCATAGTTTGAAATTGTTAATAATACAGATCTGCAGTAGTCGTCTGGCCAGATCTTAAGAAGCTGTAGTAGATGACACCAGCACTGATCCACCAGACATTTACCAGTGCCTTTTTTTCTGAGTCAAGAGACAGGGGGAGGATTTTTGCGGTTTTCGTGGATGTGTTTCAACCATTATGATGAGTATTTCCGATTATCGTACAGGATACATTTTTCATTATAAGTAACGAAATAATACAAATTCCCGTCGATGTTGTGACGGTTGAGTAATGTAACGCAGCACTCGACGCGTGTTTGTTGTTGTGCTTCTATCAATTCATGTGGTACCCATTTTTCGAGCTTATTCACTTTTCCAATTTTAATTCAAGTTAATTTAAATTGTTTTATCACTCACACCGTAGCCTGTTGCTATCCATGACGTGGTTTGCGATGGATCCACTTCCACGATCCACGTGAATATTTGAAGATAGGCATATTCAGGGTAATCGTAAATTTAGTTTACAAAATGCTTCCAATTTTTTTAATGAATTAAGCGTAAAGTTAGTCCATAATAACTAAGTAAATCAAACGCACAGTATTTGATCTGCTATATAGGTCTAAAACTGAAGCTGAAAATTCTCTCCGAACGGTGATGAGATATGATTACCATCTTTAAAATACTAACTAACGTGTGTTACGTTAGTTAGTATTTTAAAGATGGTAATTATGTTACGTTATTGGTAATTATAAATAAAATGAATAATATACTCAAACCACATATTTATTTATTATTTAGGTAACATAATAAGACATCAAACTTAGCTACATACCGACTTGATTTAATTTAAAAAATCCACCGGTTTTCTTAATAATTAATAATACTATCTGTCTAGCAATTTCAATAAAATCAACTAAAACACTAGTTCAAACTCAATGTAAATAGAATTCAGAGCTATATCTAAGATATTTCTAAATTCGATGAGATCTTATACAAAAACTGAAAAACTGAAAAAAAATATTTATACTTAAATCCGCATCAGTCTCAATTTCATGACCAGAAACCTAGCATGTACAAAGTCAAATAACTCAGACTTAAGTAGATTTGCAAGATCATCACACGGCAATGATAAACAGGAAAATACAAAAGATTTACCGTTTCTGAACCACCTACTCTGAGGTCCTCCCAAAAATAAAACGATGAGATCGAATTAAAAGTATAATGAGACTTGAATTAGAAAGTTATATTGAATTTACTTAGGTTATTACGAACTGTCAATAACAAACATTTTTTCCTATTAGCGACATATATCGAACCAACAAGAAAGTAGAAAATATTAATTAACGTTTTAATAACTTCAGTTTCTATCAAACTTTGGTAAATATCGACCTATACTTAATATTAACAATTAAAGAAAATAAAAACACAATAAATAGGTTTCAAAACAAAAACAATAATAATTATCGCTCTATAATCTGAATAAAATCAACTAAAACACTAGTTCAAAACTCATTGTAAATAGAATTCAGCACTATATAGGTTTAATCTAAAATATTTCTTAAATGTAATGAGTTCAGTTACAAAGACTAAAAAAGATATGTTCGCGCAAAACTCTGTTGTCGGAATCGACAACAGATGTCACTCGGCTCGGCGCGATTCCGGTCTGAAGTTCTTCCGAGCGTGGCAGTGGCGCGCGGGTCGCAAGCGCGTCAATAGTCCATAATCGGTGCTGACGTGAGCACGCGGTCCGTTCTGTTAGGGAACTCGGAATAATTAGGTGCGGCCCGTAAATATACGGTCTATCATTGTGACGCGCATTCCTACTGGAGAGCTTCCCGGGACTTATTGTGTCTGACTCAGAACCTGCATAAGTGCATTCGACAATATAAGCTAGTGCGGCCTCGGTATTTAGAACTAACTGTTGCCACGCGAAACGGTAGTGACCTTTGACCCAGAAACTCCGGGCGTGTTTTGTGCGGTAACCTTATACCCCGCGATAGTTAGCGGCTTCTGTAAGCTAGTTAATCGTACGATAGAGTTAAGTGACTGTCATCGTGGTGAACCAAGAAAGTGACTGTGGATAACCTCGAAAGGCCCCCTCAAATTGGAGCGGTGTCGACGCTCGGGCTGCTGCCGACGGCTAAGGTCCAGGTTTAATCACCATCAGTCACACCCAGATACACACCACATCACCATTCTTTCCCTTGCACTACACAACTACATGCGACCTGACCGACTCCGGAGGGACCAGTCGTCTTGGATCGAGGTAAGTGAACTCCGCCAAATTCCTTCCGGTCGACTGGCCGTAGTATAACGCTCCCCCATATATTTTAGTGTAATTAGAGAGATCCCACGTGGCCTTAGGAGGCCCGACCTACGTCTGCTCGAGAGGTCTTCAGCTCATGGGCCCCTGAGGATCTGATCCTTTAAGAGAACAGCCGTAGGCCGTAACAAACTGGTAGCAGAGCGCGGTTCCGGGTTCGATTCCCCGGTCGATCCCGACCGTAGTGTTTGATAAACATTAAACAATTCTGGTGGCAGGGAGCGTTGGTTTGATTGGTTTAATTTGTATCTACAATCACGCCCGTCCGTAATACGTAAAAATGTTTTTTTGTACGTAATAATAGAATTATTTTCCTTTGTTGCTTTGTTGCTTGCCTTTTTTTGGTTAGAGGGTAATTTGAAAAGCCGCGCCCTAGGTTGTGCAAGCGGGAGTTTTCTAGAGATATACGTCATGTAGGTAGATGGTTATTTTTACGTAATCGGTTAATTATCGTTGTCGGATAGTTGTAGTGGATTACTTATCGAAGGGTCGATTTCCGAGCTAGGCATTTTTTGTTGATCGACCGTGATGTGTATCTTCGTTTATACTGTAAGTTGTATTTGAACTAAAGAGTAGTAATGGTATTTGCGCCATTTGAATTTAACTTGATTTGATCGCACTAGTATTTGTTATTTGTTAATTTGATTTGTGCCTTTTCTTTTGTGCTAACTTGTATTTGGTTGATACGTAGTAATTCGTATTTGTGTAATTTCTATTCAACGCGATTTGATAGGAACTGCATTTATTAACTGTTAATTTTTCTTGTATTTTTTGTTTGTTATTTTTGTAATCCGTGCTCAAGCCGCGTCGTAATTTGCATTTAATAGTGATGACATCGCCCAAGCTACTGATCCGTTGTTTGCGGACTGAGCTACGCTGGGCCACAAGCGCCCATGCTTTGATAGGTCGACCAGATAGGGTCCATAACTTGATGAAGCGGTTCGAGCAGGTGGATGCTCGAAGGGCCGCAGTGGAGGAGGCTTACGCTGAGCTCGAGGATTCGGATGTGGAGAAGGGAGTCCTGGACTCCTGCTTCGCGGACTATGAGCAGTTCTTGTGGCTCACGGACGAGTTGATCGAGGCTGAAGGCAGGTATGCCGAGGAAGCGCGTGAAGCTCGGATGAGTGACCTGTCCGAGTCCTCTCTGAAGCAGCTTCAGCCAGAGCTGTTGGGACGACTCCCAACTCTGGACCTGCCAAAGTTCTCCGGGGTCCATTCCAAATGGCTGACCTTCGTTGGTCTTTTCGACAGCCTAGTGGACGCCCGGAGTGACCTGACCCCGAGACAAAAGATGGCGTACCTCCTGGCCTCACTGGAGGGGGAGGCCCTGGGCGTCGTCGGCCACTTGAAATTGTCGGACGACGCCTACCAGACTGCTCGGGACCTCCTAGCCAGAAGATACGCCAACGTCCGGCGAATTGCAGACGAGCATGTTAAGCAGTTTCTAAGCCTCCCGCTGCTTAGTGACCGGGCCAGACTGCGTCCGGACCTGTTGGATCCAGTCTTGGTGGCCTGTAATACGTTGAGGCGGCTGGGTTTACCAGTGGGCGAATGGGCCTTTTCGTTGCTCCGCATAGTGCTGTCCCGTCTACCTCTCGACCTTCGAATCCATTTTGAGGAGAGGTACGGCGGGGACGAGGCCTCCTATATTCCGCCCTTCTATGACCTGCTGCGGTTTTTAGAGGAGCAGTGCCGGCAGATCGAGAACGCGGCGGGCACCGTTGACGACTTACGAGATGTGCCCAGTGAGAGGCTGAACCCGCCAGGCAAGTCGTCGTCAACCCCCCCCCCCCTGCTCCTATTGTCGAGCATCTGATCACCGGGTAACGTTATGCCCGAAATTATTAGGTAAGCCGGTTCCAGCGAGGCGAACTATCGCCAAGGAGCGCCGCTGGTGCTGGTCATGTCTGGGAGGGCACCTCCAGCGAGACTGTCCGCATCGACGGCCCTGTCTGCATTGCCAGGGCAATCACCATGCCGTTTTGTGCCTGGGTGCGAACGGCGTCTCCTCTCGGGGCTCTGCCAGGCCCTCGACCCCCACGGGCGGGGGCGCTCAGCCACGACCTCTGCTGGGCGACAATCGGCGCTTGCCGGCCAGCCACCAGGCTCCTAAGTTTGAAAGGGGCCCCTCCCCCAAGCAGTTGGGGGGTAATTCCCCCAGGAGCGGGGGTGTCATCACGCCCCCTAAGCGTGTGGAGAGGAACTTCACGGCCACTCATCGGTCCGCTGGACCCTTCTCACTCCCGTTAGCTGAGTGGCCGCGACTGGTGTACCACTGTTCCCCATTTGATGGAGGCGGCCCTGTCTAGCTGCCGCCTTAGCTCCCACCACGGCCGCCTCCACTGAGCCTTAAGCCGTCAACAGTCCACTTGTCAAAATGTTCTGTTGCCGACGGCCTCAGTGAAAGCGTACAACCCGAGTTGCAACTGTTAAAGGTTGTGCTCTATTTATCTCGGGTTCACGCCATGTGGCCTCCCCTTGGTGGTGGGAAGATTAGGGCCCCCCTGGAGCGTTGAATCACGCTGTCAAGGGGTATTAGATTTGGTTTGGTCGAGCACTTAGTTAAAAAATACTTTGAATTAAAATTAAAAAATGCTTTGAGCTTTCCGCGAAATTTTCCTATTTGTAGCGGTTTAAATTAAAAGGATTGAATTTAATCTACTCTTTTAAATGCTACTGCATGTGTTTTGTACATATATTTAATCACTGTATTTGATCGTTGCGTCTGTTTGCTGAAAGGAAATTGAATGGCGCACTATTTGAAAAATTATGTTTATGTTTATGATAGTGTTTAATCATTTTGCTTTGCGAAGAAGTAGGGCTGTCCCTTACGTTATTGTTTTGTTTAATTTGCAAATTGACCTATGCGCATCGGTTATTAATTTGGTTGAATTAATTCTGTAGTTGAACATTGATGCTTTTGAAAAATTAGTTGAAATATGAGCATAGGACTACTTGTTTAACAGGCTAGCTAGTTTTGGAGATTATCAGATTGAAATCAGCTGCCGCACTATTTTAGTAAATGATAATATGGTGGGTGGCCTGGCTAGGCCTACTTGTTGAAAATTCATACTAGGGACTATCTGTGCGTTTCGTTTGGCTCTCCACTAAAGCCGTTCACTTGGAACTTGTAAGCGCCCTCAGCACGGAAGCCTTCTTGGCCACGCTTGGCCGTTTCGTATCGCGGCGCGGGTTGCCGGACTTGATCCGGTCGGATTGCGGAACTAGTCATAGGGGCACAGATAGGTGTTTGAAAGAGGTCGTCGGACTTCTGTCCAGTACAGGACTTATTAAAGTGCTGCGATGCCCAGGAGGGGCATCCAGTGGAGGCTGACCCTCCGGCTTGCCACATTAGGGATATCTTTGAGGCGTTGATTATGGTTGCAAGACCTAATGGATTGCCTAAGGTGGCCCAGTTTGGTTGTAGATTCGGTCTTGCAACTTGCAGTCTCGACCTTGTCCCGCTGACCGGTTTGCTCGCGGACCTAAATCCTTATGTCCGGGACGGGGGTTTGTTCGCGCAAAACTCTGTTGTCGGAATCGACAACAGATGTCACTCGGCTCGGCGCGATTCCGGTCTGAAGTTCTTCCGAGCGTGGCAGTGGCGCGCGGGTCGCAAGCGCGTCAATAGTCCATAATCGGTGCTGACGTGAGCACGCGGTCCGTTCTGTTAGGGAACTCGGAATAATTAGGTGCGGCCCGTAAATATACGGTCTAGGATTTGTGACGCGCATTCCTACTGGAGAGCTTCCCGGGACTTATTGTGTCTGACTCAGAACCTGCATAAGTGCATTCGACAATATAAGCTAGTGCGGCCTCGGTATTTAGAACTAACTGTTGCCACGCGAAACGGTAGTGACCTTTGACCCAGAAACTCCGGGCGTGTTTTGTGCGGTAACCTTATACCCCGCGATAGTTAGTGGCTTCTGTAAGCTAGTTAATCGTACGATAGAGTTAAGTGACTGTCATCGTGGTGAACCAAGAAAGTGACTGTGGATAACCTCGAAAGGCCCCCTCAAATTGGAGCGGTGTCGACGCTCGGGCTGCTGCCGACGGCTAAGGTCCAGGTTTAATCACCATCAGTCACACCTAGATACACACCACATCACCATTCTTTCCCTTGCACTACACAACTACATGCGACCTGACCGACTCCGGAGGGACCAGTCGTCTTGGATCGAGGTAAGTGAACTCCGCCAAATTCCTTCCGGTCGACTGGCCGTAGTATAACGCTCCCCCATATGTTTTAGTGTAATTAGAGAGATCCCACGTGGCCTTAGGAGGCCCGACCTACGTCTGCTCGAGAGGTCTTCAGCTCATGGGCCCCTGAGGATCTGATCCTTTAAGAGAGTCTCTTAAAGGATCAGATCTTAAACTTGAATTCGAATTTGTATCACTTTGACCAAGAACTTCGCAAGTAGTCAAATTCAGTCTCTTATGGATCTGCAAGATCATCACACAACAATGATGACTCAAGAAGATTAAGCTGGCCATCAATTATTTCATTTGCGCTTAATTGCTATGTAGATTGAACGGAGTCTTGAAATACGTCCGAAAAATTCGTATCGTTACCATTGTATTATACTATTAGATTTACCATATATATTACCATATTTATAGAGATTTACCATATTCTCATTTTGTATATTAAGGTCTGAGTTTTCATCAGGTTTTAAATCAGACACCATTTTAACGGCGGTTTCGTCTCTTTTGCGTTTTGGCTTCAGTAAACCATTACGAGTACTTAAGATAATGATTTTTTGATTGATTCTCGACGTTTCGGGTATTTTACAGAACCCATGCTTCAGCTTTTTCCAAAAAAAAAAGCTGAAGGTACTCCGGGTTAACTCTGGCATCAGGTCGTCAATCACCTTAGTCCTCCGTGACCATGGGTGCTGTAAAGTACTCGAAACGTCGAGAATCAATAAAAAAATAAGTTAATTAAACGCAATAGAATCCATAAAAGAAGTTTAATTCAATTACTTAAGATTTTAATAGTCCTCCATACACAAGTGTTTTCTATGGACAAAAGCTGAATAAGTGTGGTTAGTCCCTTATTTGGTGTAGATTTAGGAGTTACGTTTGTGGTCGTATCAATTACATTATTATTTTCATTCTCTTTATGTGTGATATGTGTGGATTCATTTTTGTATTCATAGCATAATTTTCCGACAAATTTTGTATGTTTACAGTCCATGTCCAAGCATATAAAGCAACTAGTTTCTCCTAATATCAGGTGGTCTTTTTCTTTCTGCCGCAGTATTTGATGGAGTTTCATTGTAACTTTCAATGTTTTCAGCTAATCTGAAGGTATCAATACGTCTTTTTATATTATTTGCTATTATTCAACAATTTTCAGGTTAATGCAGAATGCAGATCTCTTTTGCAGCAAAAAACTAAATTATTCGGCATTTTTGTTGGAGGTCGATTCAGCTGCGCAACTAGATTAGTCCACTGAGCAGTGCAGCTGCATCTAGTTTTATTGTACACATAGGACCGCGTGGACTTATACTTTGACAAGGGGCATGCCTACGTATGGCTACTCCCCTCTGATCCGCCTGTAGCCCGTGTCACTCTATGGTGAGGACCTAATATTTATTTTCGGACCTTCACCATGTAAATCAATTGAGTTAGACAATAGTTTTATTTAACTAATATTAAAAATAATTTATCTTTAATTTTATGTTTGTATACTCATTTTGAATCACCGTGTAGCGGCAGCGTAAGAGAACTCATTAAGCTTGTCATTCCGTGGGTGTTGTAAGAGGCGTCAGAGTGAAACAAACTAGAAGATGAGCAGCAGTTTCTTTCTGATAACAACAAAAATAAAAAAAACTGCGGGTGCCAACCCGCCTATCTAGCGTGGCAATTATGGTAAATATTTTCTCTATGAAGCAATCTATGGGGGAGACATATTATATTCATTATTTCGTAGGCTGCTATGGATGGTTGATTTATTTATATAGTGTAACTCAAGCAATTAAAGATATTCGAACGTTTATCGTATGAATTTAATAACGTTTTTCATAAATTTCGCTTTATTGGGTACAATATGATATCTGTTATGTGGTATCAGCACAAAGGCGAAAACTTATTTCCTAATGGATTACAAATATGTTACTAGAAAATGGACTCAAATGTCAAAAGAGGAAAAAGATAAAAAAAATCTTTTTGTGATACATATTTTATATATGGAGTAGATACATTATGTATACACAATAGCCGGAACTTAAATATGGTCAGTATTAGGATAGCTGTTGAAGTTACGAGGCATCTTGAAAAAGGGCCAAGCTATCGTTAATTACAAAATATGAGAAATTTTTACAAATGTAAATTAACAATTTTTATAAACCAACTATTAATAAGAATGTTATCCTCAAAAACATCTCCTAACGAGTCTTAAGATGATGACTAACGTCCATGTTACACCTATATCGGTATCTATTAGAAACAAAATGTCCGATGAGTTTCCAACTTCGACCAAGAGGTCAACTGACGGAAGTAACGAAAAGAAAAGAACCGCGTTCGAGAAATTGCGAAAAATATTTTTGTACGATATACTTAAAAAATAACAAAACCTTAAAATGAAAATGAACAACCGGTGGGTGTTGCCAGTGATGACTTACGGAACCGAAACGTGGTTCTTCACTGACCGTATCAGGAAGCTAAAAGTAACTCAGTGAGTTGTGGAGAGAGCTATGCTCGGTGTTTCCCTGTGTGATAATATCTGAAACGAGGATATTGACAGAAGGACATGGACAATTTATAAAACCCAGCAAATCTGTAGGCTTGAGTGACAATGAGGCGGCCATATAGCTCAGAAAGAAAGATACAGTTGATGAGGAAGAAAGGTTTTCGAGTGGCAACGCAGTGTTTGACGATCCTCTACGAGATGAAGTGACGTCCTGATGAATCAACCAGGGACTTGTTTGATGTTGCTGCTTATGACCGCGTTTCTTTGGCAATTTATTGAGGAGGTTTATAAGCAGCAATAGACTTTCAATAAAAGTTTGAAGATACTAAATAAAAATATTATAAAAATATTAAAAATAACACATACAACGTTGTTTTAAACTTTTCCACAATAATATCAAAAAAACTGAGAGCCGCTTTGCAAGCGTCTTTAAAGATATTCAAATGTACGAGCTGGCAGTGAGCATTATCAGCTTTTTCAAAAATAATGTATGTAGTTATTCCGTGAAATCTGTTACGATGGGAAGTTATTGCAGATTGAAACTCGGGAAAATAAGCTGATTCCAAGAAAAATATTATCGTTATCTTTTATGGTCTAAATGTTAGAATTTAATAACATACAAAGAAAAAGGAATCGAATTCTATAATTTATGGGATATACGAGTAAGAAGAAATGCCTTACCCTTTCATAAATTGATTTCCGCATCTCGATCGACTGTGCTATGTAAAGTGCGAATAGTGTCACGAATGCGAACTGCCTGTCAATCATAAATCATACGAGTAAGTGATAAAATAATCGTATTGTTAATGATTCGCATTAAATAATATAAATCAAAAAGGTTATTTTCTAAAAATTAATAATTGATACTGAACATTGTTGTATCTACCATATTTGTTGTAGCAATTTGTGCAACTAGCGGACTGAAAAAAAATTAAATAGACGTTTTTCACTGGTTACGCTATGTTTATTTCTAATTGATTATCACATCAACATCTGCTTCTTTTTTCTGACAGCAGGGGAGCCAAAAGATAGGATAATATTTTTGGGACGTATTAAATACTATGTTTGCCTTTAGATTCTTAACGTAATCTAGTTTCTAACATAATATCATGCCTCAATTGATTTGTCATAAATGAGGAGAATAATGTGAAAGGTGTGAAAGAGTAGATTTCTAGTATTTATAATTTGTATAAAAAATATATTCCTCCAATATTAAATTAGTAAGATATTTTAAATATATTTACCTATTTATCTTATTTCTTTTTGTTTGCCAACAATAAGTACAATATTCTCGAATAACAAACCCATATTGCAATGATTGTCTCATCACTTCTAGACAGTGTGCAGCACACACCACGCCCTGAATAAATATTTTTAAACTGTTCTTACATTCCAGTCAAGAATATTTTTGTTATAATAGTTATATATAAATACTAAGTAAAATTTGGCCTTAACGTGCGTTAATATACCCTTTTCATTGCTGGGTACTCCTCCTGGGTAGGCTCTTTTCAGTGAGCAATTTGCCTGCCAGGTTGCTGCAGTTCGCAAACTTAAAACACACTTAGTTAAGGGGCTAGTTTTGTGATACGATTTTACAACTAAATCGCAGAAAATATACAAATCTTGACCTGCTGAAAAATATCTATTCTAAAATGATTCTATTCTATTCTATTTATTAATAACTAGCTGACCCGTGCCCAGTACGTTGGGCGTCAAATATTTTTACTTGTGATGAAATTATCTTGTGTAGTTCTTAGTACTAAGTGTTTAGGATTTATTTTCGGAATTGATTGACAAATATTGTTATTGTTAAATAATATTAATAATTACAATGAAATATAGCCTATGTCACTCAGGAATAATGTTGCTTTCTACTGGTGAAAAAAAAAATCGGTTTAGTAGTTCAAGAGATTACTTCCTACTAACAAACTCTTAAAAACTTAAAAACTTTGAAAAACTTAACTTAAAACTTTACCTCTTTATAATATTAATATAGATTATAGATTAAATGTTACGACTGTTAAAGTCGGTGTTGTAAATTTTATACATTTCGTTTTAGTGCCGTTTGTAAGCAAATTCCTAACCGTAAATCACCATCTAATTAGGATATAGCATTATTTACTTCGTATGTTTTTTTTTAAATATCGTTTTAGTTAAAAATTAATGAAGTATTATATTATCATCACATCGTAGTAATATAGAAAAACGTGAATTCACAAACAATTCATCCCCGAGGAACACCCATTGATACTACCGACCCGAAAGAACTCTTAGTTAGTATTAATAAAAACTTTTCTTCTCGAGTTCGAGTTCTTTCTTAGAATTAAATAAACATAAACTATTAATTTTAAGGGTAACTATACCTGCATCATAGTTTCGATTATATTTATAAAAGATTGCGATATTTAAGATTTTGAAAGGAGCTTGCCCTCTGTGCTGATCCAATGCGTATTGGCAGTCTTCACATTGTCTAACATTTTATTTCTCAGATGTGTAGATTTTCTGAGGATGTTTTCTTTATTGCCGAGCACGTAGTGTATGAACACTTAAAATTGCAATGAACAATTACCGTAGTGCCTGCGGGGATCTAACTCTGGTTGCTCTCGTACTAAGTAATTTACATCGGGCGCTTAGCTATCCCGGTCAGCTTTTGCCAATTTCTAAAATAAACTGTTGTAATTGAATTTTAGAAAATTAAAATATATTAATTTTTGCAATTGGTTAAAATTATATTAAATTGAAAACTTTATTTACTGTGCATCCTTTTACAGGTTACAATTTATTATTTATGTAACTGTTTCGGGTTCCTTTATTAAATTTAAACAATAAAGTCAAAGCGTTCGTAACATCTGCGAGTAGTATGCTCGTAGCGGTCTTGTACAAAAGTACCTTACAAATTACTTTTTTCATGAACATTGTAATAAAAAGGTATTACTTAATAAAAGTTTTATTTTGTTTAAAAAGCATTTCAATATCGTTATAGATTGAACTAGGATTTTCTTCGGTGTTGTGGAGAAGTTTTATGTTACATGACCCGAAACAATTATTTGTAGGGACTACAACGACAAGTGCTCAGTCACTACGCTACCGAGCAGTCAAAGTTAGAGAGAGAAGAGCCTTTTACTAGCAACTTGACATTCAATTAAGGCAGTCCTTCGGGGTGACAACATCTGCATTGTTAAACGAGCCTTTACTGTGTGGTAGAGTTATGATGCAGTTATATTATAGTTGTTACACGAATAGATCGGCTAGACCAGGGAAGAACGACTGCTCGCACAGAATACCAGTGTGACATAGCAATTTGATGCTGCTGTGTTTCGTATGGTGAGTTTAGAAAACCGGAGAGCTTTTTAATGGAAATGAGGCATTCCATCTTAGTCTCTTAGGGAAAAACGCATCTGCATTTTGATTCTCAGACGAGGATAGATGTAGATGTCTATGAGCCACATCATCCACTTACCATCAGTAGAACTGAGTGCTCGTTTCGTTTCATGTTCGTTCGTCCTCATTAAAAAAAAAGAATAGGTGTTGGTGTCTATGAGCCACACGAGTGTAAATGAACATTGCTTTAAAGACCGACACTTTCACATAAGTTCATTACTTCAGTTTAAGTAGTTTTATCAAAAACTCTTTGTAATAAAAGTTGTCCAAAACCCTTTACAACTGCTCTGCTGCAATAACCTGTTAGAATTTAGAAATTTTAAATTGAGAATTTTATTTAATTTTAACATAATTCTTTGAAATACGAACCCCACAAGGGCCTTTCCTATCACCTACAATAATGTCGATATTAAGATACGTGTTTTGCCCCTAACGAGGCATCATCAGTTGAAATAGAATATGCGATGGCAGACACGGTAAGTTAATAAGTGTTGAGGTCATGGTTGGGATTGGTAGTGACGGGGATAGGGCACGCAATAATTGAAGGAGGGTTGAAGGTGCTCTTCAAACTATGTAAGACAATTTTTTTTTCACGCGGATCTCAGCTAATTAAATGTAATGTAACATCTTTAATTTAATGAAATTGCGCAAAGTAACGGCTGCTTCTATTATTTTTCAATATGGCATATTATTGTCTAAATAAATATTATATAACTAATTGTTATGGGAACAAAGCTCGATCTCGTACATACGCTACTAATGGCGAAACCACCCTTACACTTGCATTAAAATTAATGAGGTAAAGTCACATTTATGAATTCAAAAAAGGTTCCAACAGTTTTCCAACGCCTACATAGATTTTCACAAATGTTGAGAAGAAACACGTAAATGAATGAAATATATCATTATTATTATTGTATATCATATTTTTCAATAATTATATTATATTATACCTTTATTTCTGTGTAGTGCCGGTGTAAGTCATCGTAAAGTCGTAAAGTTATTAAAATGCATGCTAATGCTAGTGCAATAAATATCCCTTCTATGAAATAATCTATGGAGGGGAATCTACGTTCAACTGTTAACTTTGATAGGTTGTAATGAATTATGGTTATTGAATTTTCTATTTAAGTATATATATATATATATATACACACACAATATGTAACAAAAACCCTGTGGTTCCCGTTACGTACGTTACCAGGATCATTATTCAAACGTATAAAAATAACTTTTTTGTAAAAACTCGAACAATATTTTTTTCATTTTATTAAAAAAATTGTATGCAAATTGTATGTGGTTTTATTACCTCTGTATTGTCTGGAGAGGAAGAGGATTGTCAAAGACGGATTTTATCGCGTATATTAAACTATTTTTATATTCCAGACGTTTCGGGTGCTTTCCAACACCCCTGGTCACGGGGGACTGAGGTGTTTGACGTCCTGCTGTCATAGTTAGCCCGGCTACCTTCAGTTTTTTAATATTAATTTTTGGTTCGATTTACGCAGAATGAGCTTACAGTATCTTGAAGTCTAGCAGTGGTATACTTGGGTTTGGATTTGATTTTATTAATTATGGGATCCCAAGCAGATGGCAGCACCCATCCATCTTCTCTATTGAAATTAGGATGTTTTTTTAATTTCAATAGCCTTGCGAATTATCCTTGGGAGGAATCGGTGTTCTTTTGCGAGGATTTGTGGTCTATCAAATCTAATGCAATGGCGGGGACGATCTTGAACATGTTCACAAACTGCAGACTTCCCGATACGTCGGTGCTTCACGTCAGGTATATGTTCTTTAACGCGGGTTTTAATAGATCTTTTTGTTTGTCCTATGTACGAGAGAGCACATTCACAATCCAGCTTGTACACTCCTGCATCTTGTAGAGGGATATGACACTTTACTGTATGGTAAAAATTGACCAATCTTCTTCAGCGGCTTGAAGTATGTTTTAATGGAAGCTCGCTTCAAGATGTAGCCAACCTTGTCTGTGACTCCTCTGACATAGGGTAACACAGCAGGCACACGCTCGACTGTGGCTGGCTTCACTCGGTCACTGTGACGTAGGCGCGGAACCCGAAGCTTGTTGTCTTACAGTACTTGCTTGACGTGCTGAAGCTCGGCGGCCAGATGTTTTCTGTCACAGATCCCTCGTGCTCTCAGAAACAAAGATTTTCCCACGGTAGCTAACTGTGAAGGATGATGGTGAGATTCACCATTTAAATATCGGTTGGTATGGGTATTTTTTCTGTACACAGTATGACCAATAGTGTTATCAGGATTTCGGATGACTAAAACATCCAGGAAAGCTAAAGTATTGTTTGCCTCTAACTCCATTGTGAATTGTATATTAGGGTTTATGGAATTAAGGTGGTTTAAAAATGCAGTTACTTTGTCAGATGGTAAAATTGTGAAAGTATCGTCTACGTACCGCTTGTAGAATCTTGGATTTACAGGAGCAGTAAGAAGGGCTTTCTCCTCAAAGTCCTCCATGAATATGTCGGCGACTACGGGAGATACAGGTGAGCCCATTGTCACTCCGTCTACTTGCATGTAGAACTCTTCTTTCCACAATAAATAGCCAGATGTGAGGCAGTGTTTGAGTAATACTGCATATTCTGTGGGCATGTTGTTATCTTCTAGCTTTCTAGTAACAATTGAGATGCAGTCTTCGATAGGTAGGCATGTGAATAGTGACTGAACATCAAACCTGACCATAGTTTCATTGTCAGCGAGATGTAGGTCTTTTATCTCACTAACAAAATGGTATGAATCCTTTGTGTGTGCTCTGGTATGTCCTCTTAGTGGTGACAGTATTTTTGCCAAGTGTTGAGCCAACTTATAAGTTGGTGAATCGATCTGGCTTACTATAGGACGTAGTGGAGCATTTTGTTTGTGTATTTTCGGTAACCCATACAACCTCGGTGGTTTGGCACATGATGGTATTGTCTAATACACGTCGAGATCTAATTTGTCGGAGTATTTCTTTATTAAATCAGTAGTTGTTTTAAGTGTATTAGTTGTAGGGTCTATTTTGACCTTTTTGTATGTACTTACGTCTGATAAAAGTTGTTGTATTTTGAAATTATACTCTGACGTGTCCATTATTACCGTAGTATTTCCTTTATCCGCGCGGAGCCACACGCAAGTGTGAGGAACGATCCGAGAGCAAGTCTTATCGGACACTATTCCGACGATATTCCGGACATCAGTCTGAGTGTAATTAGACTGACTCTCTAGTACCCTAAAAACGGCAAGTCCCTGGGTGAGGATGGAATTACAGCAGAGCTTCTGAAAGAGGATGAAAAACCGGTAGTTGAAGTCCTTCTGAAGCTCTTTAATTCCGTCCTCCATGGTGACTATACTCGGGAGGCGTAGATCAGAAGTGCGGTGGTCTTGTTCTTCAAGAAAGGGGACAACGTTTTCTTGAAGAACTACAGACCAATTTCTCTTCTGAGCCGCGTCTACGTACAGTTTTTGAGAGTCAATACGAATCGTTTCGCACACAGACTCGACGACGTCCAGCTTCCCGAACAAGCCGGTTTCCGAAAAGGCTTTAGCACCATAAACCACATATATATCCTTAGGCAAATTATACAGAAGACCGAGGAGTACAATCTGCTACTTTGCCTTGCGTATGTGGACTATAAAAAGCCTTTTATGCCGTCGAAATATGGGCGGTGCTGCAGTCGCTTCAGCGGTGCCAAGTTGACTGTCGGTATATCGAAGTGCTTGTTTCTACAGTAAGACTACGATGGCTATCCGAGTACAGAACTAGAGTACGAAACCTATCTAACTGCAGAGAGGTGTAAGACAGGGTGACGTTATATCCCTGAAACTCCTCACCGCTGCTTTGGAAGACGTTGTCAAGCTAACGGACTGAAAAGGATACGGTATTAAAATCACGAGTACATCATTCACCTTCGATTTGTCGACGTTATAGTCCTTGTGGTAGAATCGGTGGAGGACTTAAGCGTTATGCTCAATGAACTCAATAGTGCCTGCCAACGGATAGGTCTTAAGATGGACATGGACAAAACAACGATCACGTGTAACGTCCATGTCACACTTATGTCGGTAGTAGTTGGGACCACTATGCTCGAAGTTGTTGTCGAGTATGTTTACCTGAGACAAATAGCCCGACTATGTAAGTCCAACTTCGACCGAGAGCCCAATCGACGTATTCAACACGGTTGGGCAGCATTCAGGAAATTACGACACATGTTATCGTCACGTATACCTCAAAACTTGAAGACTAGATTGTACAACCATTGCATAATTCCAATGCTGACTTATGGATCTGAGACGTGGTCCTACACTGCTGGCCGTATGAGGAAGCTCAAGATCGTTCAGCATGATAAACTTAGAAATTGGGATATCCGTATTAGAGAACCAGAGTAACAGACATATCCCAACGATTAGTAAGCTGAAGTGGCAATGGGCCGGCCATATACCTCGAAGAACCGACAACCGATGGAGAAAAAATGTTCTCGAGTGGCAGCCTCTTATCGGTAGGCGAAGTGTAGGGCGTCCCCCACTAAATGGAGTGACGACCTGGTAAGACATGCAGGAAGTCAATGAATGCAGGTGACTCAGGACGGTGCTTTGTGGCATTCCTTGGGGGAGGCCTATGTTCAGCAGTGGACTTGTGAAGGGCTGTGATGATGATGATGACAATGATGACTAAAAAAATTAAATCTGGTCTAAAAGTGAAAGTATAAGTAAGGGAACTTTTTTTTTATAGGATAAGTGTGACAAACGAGCACACAGTCCACCTCATGGTAAGTGGTTGCTGCGGCCCATAGACATCTACGGATCTACTATCCCCTATTACAAATCAAAATGCAGATGCGTTGTCACCCGTGAGGACTAAAATGGAATGCCTCATTTCCAGTAAAAAGGGCCTCCGGCCACCTGCACTCACAAAGTGAAACGCAGAGGTAAACCTCTACTTCACGCTGGTATTCTGTGAGGTCGTGGTACCTCCCCGGTTCGAGCCGGCCCATCCGTGCGACAGCAAAAGCCGCCACGTGGCTCTACCTCTGTTGAATATACCCTTAATAATAAATGATTAAATATTATTCTATACAAACGAAGTCGCGGGCTCAGTTAGTATAATATAAAAGTGTATTGCAAAGCAAATAATAAAGTGTAATGAATATTGTTTATATAAAAAGCTCTTTGCTACTTTTATCTAGAAAGAAATAGAGCCTAACATTCGATTTGCTGTGAGACGATAAAGATATCTTGAGAAATAGGTTCACGACACATTGACAGTGTTCCCATTGTTATGTAAATGAGTACAATATGTATGCTGCGCTCGCAACTTTGTTTATTTTTGAAAACGCTCTTTTGCTGTGAGCTTATTCTGAAAATAGCCTATATAACATGACAGCAATCCAGTCTTTATAGCCAATTGAGGATACACCCTTGCTTAGAGTTCTGCCCCATAAGCGACGTTGCAGTAGTTCGAACTTTTTTGAACCTCTGTAAATCTACTAAATTGTAATTTTTAGGGAAAACTAAAATTATTTAATAAAATTGGTGCGAAGTGTAAAGAGAAAAACGCGAAACATATTTATCGAGCCAAAACGCTATTCGCTATTAAATCACTATTCAAACGTGTACCTTGCAAAGATTCCATGAAGAAACCGTGTAAAAGTTATATCAAATTTTCATTTGATATAACTGGAAGAAGCAATGGAAAGTTTATCAATTTTTTATTTTAGGCCTTGTTGAAAATACATTTTATAAAATCCCACCTGGCGCCCAGTGCCCACAACCCGTGGTTCGTGGCTACCCAGTTGCAGCTGTACACTGCCCAGTGTCCACCACGAGACATCTTCTGGGATGGATGTACGTTATTTGATGTAAAATTCTCTCCAGTTCAATACTTTTCGCTGGACATTTGAGGGGAGTAAGGTAACGTTTTCATACTTACACACCACACGATTTAAAATGTTGTAAACAAAAGAGCCCGAAGGAAATATTAGTTTAAATGCTACTGCAAAATAACTCCATAGAAATAGGTTAAGCCTGATAATCGTTGAATTAATCTACAATCCATTTAAGTTACTAGTATCTTAAAGCTGACGTGGCATCTGCTTTATAACGTATATTGCATTGGTTATTTGGATAGACGCCAAATTACTTATGGGTAATCATCCAGCAATGCGAAACGTGATAAGATTGACTACTTAGCCATGTTAAAGAGATCTCTCAAAATAACCCAGCAAATTCGTATCTAAATATAAAGGGCGTATCTACTTCAGGCCGATTTCGAATATGGAAAAAAACTTTGAAGTTATTGGAACCTATTATCTGCACAGGAATTATAGTATTGCATGTGTAACGCTTATGTGATTTAAATGCGGGGTAGGAATTGGTTTTAAGATATACAAGGAGCCTTGTATAGGTATATCTGTATATGTATAATGTGTACATCCAGACCGAAAACCAATAATTTGTGTTTTTGCGCGAATGGTTTACTAAAACCCAGGACCGGGGCAAAACATAATTAGTTAGTAAAGACATTGTTTATTTGTTTAGTAACAAACTATCTTTATTCTTTTTATCGATATACAACGATAAATGTTAGAAAACTTAGAACCACAAATATGTCTAATCTAAAACATATTTTAAAGATGAAATCTTTACAGGGTTATATTTCAAAGACTAGCCAAATGACATTGTTCTGCGTTCATACAATGTTCGCCTAAGAACCAACAGTGAAAAAATACTTTTTTAAGTCCGAAATTACACATAATTGTATGTAAGAACAATAACTCCTGACGGACACTTCTGAAAACATAGATATTAGCAGTTATAATAGAGATTTTGAGGTTATGTTTTATTTTTATGAAACATTACTATGTTATTGCTAATGTAAGCAGTTCAATCTTAGCCCCCCCATAATAAACATAATCCCCCATAATAAACTTAGCCCCCATAATATTGAAGCAGAATTCAAAAAGAAAACACTACCCCAGGAGGGTACCAGCACCCCTGGTAATGGAGAATCCCATCAATGAGGATCCACGGTCAAGCTACCCTCTTCTTCCTGAGCGTGGGTGCTCAGGCTGCCCCCCGTATTAACGCTGCATGGGGCAAACAGAGCGATAAAACCATGGCGACCCCTGCCACGCAATCCGTGGACTTCTGCAACATCACTTCACTCGAACCTTAACACCAACCACTAAAATCTGGAGAAGACGAACCGATCTTGCTCTTTTTGACCGATTCGCAGGTGTCGCCTCCGGCTGATGCTTCGTACCTATCCTACACGGGGTACAAATCAGAACTATTTATTTTAAGATATCTGTTGTCGACGACTCGGCAGTCTTGAAGGTACGGACCTGACCATCCTTTGGCTGCAAGTACACAGCGACGACCATACTCGCGTCTACGGGTGCCTCGATAGGTCCCATGGCGGTAATGCCGACATAGACTGACTCATCGATTATGTCCAAATGGCCACAGATTTCTTGCTACAACAGATACCATCGGTAAAGTTCGTGATACTTGGCGATTTTAACACCCGCCATGCACAATTTCTCGATTCACGTTTAACCGATCATGCATCTGTTTATGACTTTGCTTTGGTATATGGCCCCGCACAACTAGTTACTTTATCTACGCGGAATCCAGATGTAGAGAATCATACACCTTCGCTGTTGGACCTTCTGCTGACCTTTCATCCGGACAGATATCAACCTGATGGCTACCGCCGTGTTTGGCATTACAGGTTGGCGGATTGGGACGGAATGCGGTCTTTCTTTGCATCCTTCCCATGGGAGCGGGTTTAATTCTCGCCGGATGATCCCAGCGCTGTTGCTTACTCTGGCACTGATGTGGTGCTACAGGGAGTGGAACTATTTATCCCATCATAGTGGTACCCATCGGGGACAGATCTCAGCCTTGGTTTGGTCGCTCCTGTAAGACCGAATTACGCAGTAAGCAGAAGTGTATCAGGCCTAGGCTGGCGCTTCGGCAGCTTGGGATGTAAACACCAACATGCTTGAAAAGAAGTATAACTTCGCCTCCATGTCCTTCAAAGGAGTTATTGCAAAGGCAAAGTATGGGCACATTGGGAGAATTGGCGAGAAATTAGTGCGCCTTCCTTTGGGAACCCGTGCATTCTGGTCTCTCGCTAAGGCTGTCCAGGAAATTTTCTGTAAGCCATCACTATCATCTGTGCACAGGGAGGACAACTCGCTGGCCCTCGCCGCAAAAGCGAAAGCCGATCTTTTAGGCTCTCTTTTTGTATCCAACTCGACTCGCGATGACCGGGGGGGAAACATCTCTGCCTCAGCCAGTATCGGAATCCTTGGCGTCGACAAATCGAATAGTGTGCAATTTCGTGGTCACTTGAAAGAGAAGGCCAAATTGGGCTTTAAAAAGCTTGGCGTGCTCGGCAAAGCGGGACAGTATTTCGTGCCGGCACACCGCTTGCAACTTTACAAGGTGCAGGTTCGGCCACATATGGAACACTGTTCCCATCTCTGGGCTGGGGCTCTACAGTGCCAGCTCCTTGCATTTGATTGCATTTTGATTCAAGTTAATGGATTCTCTTTATTTTAGCCAATTTAAGCGTTTAAAGTATGTGCAAACAATCATTTACTACCAAACGTTAGAAGTTTTATTACATATATAATTTAAAATTAAAAACCTTGTACAACCGGCTTCAATATAAATTAGTAAGAATAACTTAAAAACTTTTCCTCAGACCTTGATCAAATTTATATGGGACTACATGACAAGAACCAGCTTTCAAATAAAAAAAGATTCATCGAAATTGGCTCACCCAGAAGAAAGTTATGAGGAACACATAAAAAAACATACCGTCGAATTGAGTACCGTCTCCTTTTTGAAGTCGGTAGAAAACTACAATACAATATGATTTCCATAGGAATTGTTTGAAAGTTTAGGAATGGTTTTATTTATTACAAAATTATATAATATTTAAATTTAAATTCAATAAACTCTCATTTTAGTCGCATATGATTATAATGTTATGATACGTATATTTATAATAATAAATGACATATAGAGCTCCCTTAAACTTTAACTTGTACATCAGCTAACTAGTAACTTTAGTAGTACTAAGATGTATATTATATAGGTATGTGTATGTATAAGTAATAAACTTTAATGGGTTTGACAAGTTCCAGCTTAATCGAAACTTTGCTAACAAAAGTTGCCTAATTCCTGATTATGAAGCAGTTTCATAATAACTTTCAAAATTTACTACATTCTATCATAAGTTTATAATTTCTTACCGTTATATAACTACTATGAATTATTTTATAACATTTTCCTATAAAATGAGCGTTGTGTTTGAAAAATGTTCTAAAAAACCGTAACCGGTCTTGTTATAAATTAAGATCGGACAAGAGTATTGTATTATATTCGCGCCCTAAAGGTTCCGCATGTATTTAATTATTTATGTATGTTAATAGTTCATCCATCCCGGGAATCGATAGTCTCGTCTCGATAAATCGAAATGCCAATATGTTTATAATGGCAACATATTAATGACGTCCCGCAACTGAAGGTAGCCGGGCTAACTGTCACAATTAGCCCGGGTAGGTACCTTCAGTTTTTGAATATTAATTTTTGGTTCAATCTACGCAGAATGAGCTTACAGTATCTGAAGTTTTGCAGTGGTATGCTTGGGTATGGATTTAATTATGTTAATTATAGGATCCCAAGCAAATGGCAGCACCCATCCATTTTTTCTATTGAAATTAAGATGTTTTTTTAAATTTCAATAGCCTCGCGTATCATCCTTGGCAGGAATTGTTGTTCTTTTGCGAGGATTTATAATAATAATAATAATTCATTTATTTCGGACAAAAAAAATATATAGCCATAGTTGTTAGTAAATGTTTTCTTATATCTAGTGTTAGTAACATATTGTTGACAACACAAGTATGAAACTGCACCGATGGTGGCAATAAGCCAGTCTACAAGGCAGCATGTAGACTTATCCAGCGAGCCAACATCGGCGAGTCCCAGCGGTCAGCCAGCGTACGCAGGATGCTGTTGGGGCTGCCGCGCACGCGCCGATGTAGCGATGCACAGCGCTTGCGCATGATTGCAGCGAATCCGTCCGTGTGAGCTTCCGCGAACATGGCGGAGGCGCTGCAGCAGCGCGGCAGACCCCTCAGCACCCTGAACGCGTTATTATATTGTATGCGCAGGTCGCTGTATGCCCTCTGCGTATAGTCTACCCACAGACTGCACGTGTAAAAGGACTGACAATAAGCTTTAAAAAGCGTAACTTTCACTTGACTAGAACATCGTGCAAATTTGCGAGCCAACATATTGCAGCGGACAGACAGCGCCCTTCTTTCTCTTTCAATATCTAAGTTGTCTTTTTGATCCTCCGTGACTCAGTGGCCTAAATACTTAAAACGCTCCACCTTCTTTTGAAGGTAATTCGGTATATTAGTGTAACGTTTATTATCCGGTCTAAATATTATAAATTCACTCTTTATAGCGTTGTATTTCAGCACCTGGGCCGCAATATAGGATTCACATATATTTATCATTTTCTTTAGAGCACCACTCGATAGGCTCAGCAACACCATATCATCTGCGTAGCTGATATTGTTGACACAGACTCCGTCTATATGACAACCAATACCGGTGCTGCTGAGCTCATCAATCAACCCGTTCATGTAAAGGTTGAAAAGCGTTGAAGAGCTTAGTCCCCCCTACCTCACACCGCAATACAACCTATACTCCTCGGAAAGCGAGCCTGCCCATCGTACATTGTTTTTTGATTATTATACCAGTACTTAAAAAGCGATACAATTTCGCGGCAAGTCAGTCTCAAAATTCATTTTATTCCGCAGGATCTCATAGGATACAAGGTCAAAAGCCTTCAACAAATCTAAATTGCCAGCATATACTGGTGTCTTTCTTGCAGTGTGGTACTGGACAGTCTGCTTGAGGCACAAAATAGCACTCTTGGTTGAAAGACCAGGTCTGAAGCCGAACTGTGCGTCTTTGTGCGAGACGTACTTATTTAGGCGCCGACTAAGCAAACTGACCAGTACTTTCGCAATCACCGTAGCCAGGGATGTTGGCCTATAATTAGATACATCTGATGAGTCACCAGTCTTGTTTTTTATAACAGGTACAACTATAGTACGTATTAGGCTTTCAGGTAGATAAGAATGTGCTACACAAAGATTAAAAAACAAAGCTAGTACTCTTGGCAAGTGTACTCCTGCGTACTGTAGATGCTCGATGCTGAGGCTGTCATATCCTCAACATCAAGCTCCCGCCGCATCGGCTCCAGTGGATAGTCTACCTTAAAGTGCCGCCGGAACATATTGGCGATATCACGTGGCTTATGAACACCCGCCACGCTCACAGGAAGGCTCGGCTTATAGTTCAATTTGTTCGTATTGTTGCGAGCCACTATTAATGTCTTGTACATGGCAACACTAGTTACACTAGCGCCCTCTAGTGTCGAGTAGCAGAACTAGGAGAGTCAAGATCCTTCCAGAAATTTCGGGACCGATATGTACTTGAACATTCTAGATGTCGCTACAGTAGAAGGTTCTGGAAACTATCTGAGGCCCCCTATATAAGGCCGGTATAGACCACGACCGGGGCAGTATTGAATTGGCGATGCAAGCGAATACTTCGGAGTGAAATAATTGCGAACTCAAGTGATCAGTAGTACAATTGTGTTTTATTATTAGTGTGGTTTTAGATTGTAATTAGTGTTGTGTATTTAAAGTGTCAATTTTGGTAATTCAATCGGCAGTTTCAATTATCTCGAACCCCAAGCTCGTAACAATTGGTGTTAGAAGTGGGATCGAATCATGCCGATTTTACCAAAGGACGACATGGAGGGTATCCGTTCCCGAAGTCAAAGCCAGCTGGGGACGGACCAGAGACGATTTGGTAATGCAACGCCGCAAACGTCGGAGGGCCAGCTACTGACCACGGAGGCCGGCCCGTCAGCATCTGCAGCACCTGACTTAGGTGCTCTGATAATGATGCTGCAGGATCAGGCCCGCCGATAGGATAGAACAGGCTCGCCGACAGGAGGAACAGCCCAGTTGGTTGGAAGAGCAGCTGCAGCGCGGACAGGAGGAACCGTTCCGTCGGTTGGAAGAGCAGCTGCAGCGCGGACAGGAAGAACAGGCCTGTTGCTTGGAAAAGCAGCTCAAACGCGATAAGGAAGAGCAGATGCTACTCATGAAGGACCTTTACGCTACCTTCGGGAAAGATATAAAGGAGGTGAAGGATAGGGTTGCTCAACATGACAACCGCCTGTCGCAAGCTGAAACCCGAATCAACCAAGTAAACAAACAAACAATTGACATCGTGATGGTTGACGTAAAGAAAACGCTGGACGACCTCAAAATTGGGGATGGATTTACAGCTCCCGTGGTAGCTACAACACCTTCGCTACGTGAATTCAAAGTGCCACCGTTCGACGGGACTTCTTCCTGGTCGACCTACAAAATCCAGTTCGAGGCTGTCATGAAAGCGAACGGCTAGAATAAAAGCAGGCCATGACTGCTCTCACCCTAGCCCTGCGCAACCAGCCCTTAACTGTTCTGGAAGCTCTCGGTAAGGAAGTGACTTACGAGCAGCTTCTTGAGGCATTGGAGGCGAGATATGGTGACGCTCACCTGGAACACGTCTTTCGTGCGCAGCTCAAAGATCGCGTAACGAAAACCTGCAGCAGTGGGCCCTTGAGGTGGAGAAGCTGGTTTGAAAAGCGTACCAGTCTGTACCTGCGCTCATTGTAGGGAACCTGGTGCAGACATTCATCGACGGCATCCGCGACCTTGAAGTCAGAGCTGCTGTGAGGCTAGGGCACCATGAGACGCTTAAGGACGCCTTGACCCATGCACTGAAGGTGGAAGCCGTGCGGCAGGATCATCGTTCCCACCCGGCTACAGTCCTAGGTGCTAAGGCTGTGGGGAAAGGGGACATCTTCGATCTAGCTGCCCTAAGTGGACTGTAGTAAGGGAAGGTGATCGATCTCGAGAGAGTAGTGCGGCTAATAGCACCGCCCAGCAGCAGCAGGGAAACGGGTAAAAGTCAGAACTGCGGGGCGAGTGCTGGCTGATGTTAAAAGAGCCCCAAGGATTTCGATCTCACAAACCCATGATAGGAACAGCCTAATTATCAAGGGTGAAGTCAACGGTACGCCGTGTAAACTGACCTGGAGCCTCTGAGACACTGGAGCCTCTCGCACGGTTGTCAGTTCCCAACTTAAAAGTCGGTTCCTTGGGGACTCCGCATACAACCGAGAACGCATTCATTTGGTGACAGCCACCGGTCAGCTCATACCCGTCCGTGGAGAGAAGGAGATGGAGTTGAAGCTAGGCAACATGATCTACTTGCATAATGTCATCGTGGCTGATATAATGAACGAATGCATCCTGGGCCTAGACTTTATGAGGAAGAATTGTTGTGAGATCGACGTTAAGCAGTTTTGAAATGTGGACAAGAGTAACTTTTCGTGGAAGGGGCGTTACCAGGGAATGTGTACAGCCTTAAGAAGATTGTTCTTCCGCCGAGATCGGAAACGATTGTGCCGGTTAGACTTCCTCGGAATCCTGGGCAAACTCTTCGTTGTGTACTCGTGGAAAGAGTAGACAATGACCTTCCATGGATAGTGACTCGAACCTTGGTCAGAACCGCCGACATCTCAGGAGTACGTGTGCTGAACCTTTGTGATCAGGAACAGATTATAGAAAAAGGCACATTGGTTGATACTAGTGAGGAAGTGGATTAGTTGCGTCGGTGCCAATATCTATCGACTGGGACCCCCAGCAAGGATGGACAAACGAGAGTGACCACACTTTTAGAAGACTGTCGCAGCGTTCTCTCCCCGAATGAAATGGTTAAGGCGAAGAAGTTGTTACTCAAGTACGCCAATGTTTTCTCGTCAAACGAAGCTGACATAGGAAAGACTGGCTTAGTTCAACACAAAATAAACACAGGAGAAGAATTGCCTATTCGTCAGCGGCCAAGAAGATTGCCTGTAGCACGTGAAAAGGAAGTGGAAATCATGATTGAGGGAATGGTGAAGGATGGTGTTATTGAACCTTCATCTAGTCCATGGTGTTCACCTGTGGTGCTGGTAAAGAAGTAGGACGGCAGCATGCGGTTTTGTGTTGACTACCGCCGCTTGAACCACGTTACGAAGAAGGACAGCTATCCCTTGCCTAGAATTGATGACACGCTGGACATGCTTACAGGCGTAAAGTGGTTTAGTACGCTGGACCTGAAAAGTGGCCACTGGCAGGTTGAAATTGACCCTGAGGACAAGGATAAAACTGCATTCTCCACAGGAAAGGACCTGAGGCAATTTAAAGTCATGCCGTTTGGATTGTGCAATGCTCCAGCAACTTTTGAAAGGTTGATGAAGCTTGTACTTACCGGGCTAATTGGAGATGCCTGTCTGGTCTACTTGGATGACATCATCATCGTAGGCCGTACGTTTGAGGAACACCTTCATAACCTAGAACGCGTGCTCATGAAGATCCAAAGTGCCAACCTAAAGTTGAGTCCGAAGAAGTGCTCACTATTCAAACGGCAAGTAAGCTTTTTGGGGTATGTAGTGTCGGAAGAAGGTAGCCGCACGGATCCAGAGAAAATTGCCGCTGTCAAGGAGTGGCCGGTTCCAAAAGACAAGACACAGGTTAGAGCATTATTGGGTTTGTGCTCTTATTATCGGTGATTTGTGAAGAACTTTGCAGATATAGCCAAACTTCTGCACAAGCTAACCGAGGAGAAGCGACATTTCTGCTGGGATGAAAGTTGCGATATTGCATTCCAGGAGCTGAAGAACCGTCTGTGCAAAACACCTATTTTGGGGTACCCTGATGCAGGCAAGGAATTTATAGTTGACACAGACGCAAGTGATATAGGACATAGCGGTGTGTTGTCTCAACGGAATGGCGATCAAGAGATTGTGATAGCGTACTTCAGCAAGTCGTTGTCAAAGCCGGAAAGGAACTATTGTGTCACAAGACGGGAATTGCTTGCTGTGGTAAAGTCCTTGCAGCATTTTAGCAAATATCTTCTGGGGCGGAAATTCCACTTACGAACTGACCATGCTGCACTGAAGTGGCTATTGCAGTTCAAAAATCCGGAAGGACAATTTGGGGGATGGATTGAACTATTGCAGGAATACGACTTTGTGATCGAACATCGCAGCGGGAAATCTCATGGCAATGCAGATGCATTGTCAAGAAGACCTTGACCTGAAGATTGCAAGCATTGTACTAGGCAAGAAGGTAAGGAAGTAGTATCTGTGAGGATGCTCAGGACAGACCAGCTCAGCAATGAGTGGAAGGACAACCTACAACATACACAACAGGAAGATTCGGACATTAAGCCGATTCTGGAATGAATGAAGGCCAGTGCTAGGAGCCCAAGTGGAGCGACGTCTCAGCAATAAGTTCGACCACGAAAAGCTACTGGGCCCAATGGGACAGCTTGCTGATTCAGGGTGGAGTCCTGTGCCGTAAATGGGAAAATGGTCGGGGAGACAGATGTCATTTGCAAATGGTTGTCCCTAAGGCTAAAGTACCGGATGTTCTACAGCTATACGATAGTGGTTGTTCAGGAGGCCACCCGGGAGTTAAACGAACTCTACTGGAGATCCGAGAACGGTTTACTGGGTCCACTGTCGTGACGATATCGAGGACTGGTGCCGCAAATGTACAAGTTGTGCGGCTGTAAAGGGACCTCAAATTCGTAGTAGAGGCGCATTGAAATTGTACAATGTTGGTGCACCATGGGAGAGGATAGCCATTGATGTAGCGGGGCCGTTTCCGGATTGGATGGATGGATGGATTACTTCACTAAGTGGCCAGTCTTCGCCATTCCGAATCAAGAAGCTTCAACAGTTGCAGATAAACTAGTTCATGAAGTCTTCTGTCGTTTTGGAGTACCCTTAGAGATTCACAGCGATCAAGGAAGGAATTTTGAGTCTCAAATATTCCAGGAAACTTGCAGAGTTATGGTTACTCATAAAACACGAACAACTTCTTACCATCCACAATCT
Organism: Parnassius mnemosyne; assembly: GCA_963668995.1. NCBI lineage: Eukaryota > Metazoa > Arthropoda > Insecta > Lepidoptera > Papilionidae > Parnassius > Parnassius mnemosyne. The sequence continues at coordinate 38,225,663 of CAVLGL010000159.1, forward strand.
GATGGAATGGTAGAATGATTTAATCAGACATTGGAAAGGTACCTAGCAAAAGTTGTGGAAAAACGGCAACGAGACTGGGACAGGCACATACAACCGTTTTTGTTGTCATATCTGTAGTGTTTGCTTATATGTAGTATACAGTAAATATTGTTATTTGTTTTATTTACTAATAATTTACCATGCACAAATACACAAACATACATTTATATAAAAGTCACTGTCTCGAGCGCACCGCGTCAGTTACACGAGAGCCTCGCGCGAGAGTGGACGTGTTGTTTAGTTAAAGTGCGTGCCGAGCCTGTGTTACACTACAGTGGTTAGAGAAGATAGCAGACATTACAAGTGGCGACGAGGAAAAAGATAAGTACCTATTTAGTATAAAGATATAATCAAAAATAGGTTAGCAATGTGCAACTATTAGCATTGCAATTGTAAATTAATTCCTAGAGTACCCGCGGAAAAAAAACTGTGGATTATGAATTATGATTTATTGTTTTTAACCCTGTTCTGATCATTTTAATAATTTATATAAAATATATGTTCGCATTTGACCACGCTTATGGTGTGCTAAAATTTATTTTCTTTATGTAGCAATGATAAAATAATGATTTATTTTAACATATGTCTATTAGCACAACTTTTATATAAAAAGATTTTTGATGGAAAAATAGTAGATGTTACTAAAAACTCCTCTCGAATCGAACCGAAATATAATGTCGTTAGCTAAATTTTAGTGGCATTTAACATGTAGGTGTGATATTTATCGCCTTTAATGAGAATACTATTTTACTGCTTTCATGGCATATATAAGTCTTACAAAAAATCGTGGACACTTCACGACTTCTGTACATTGCAAAGTAGGTAACTAGTAATACTGTTTATTTATTTATTTGCTTTTTAAGGGAAACATACAGTGCAATAATAAATTACATAATAAAACATATAAAAGTAATCCTAAAAACCAATGAAGTTTCCACAGATATCTAATACATAATAAAAGCAAACCACGATATTATGTTGTATAAAATTAAAAATATAAAAGAATAAAACAAGCTAAATGGTATTCATAAATTGAAACATTAAGTAGTAAGTAGTTAAAAGTAACATTATATATACAACTCAAAGTGATACTACCAATTATATATTAAGTTTTACAATATTTTCTTTGTAACTATCATATTCAAGGTGAAAAATATCTAATATTTACAATATTTCAAGTTAAACTTTTTGCATGTACGAGATACAAAATTATTTGAGGCATTTTTTTGTTTTAACTTTAGGTAATGCAAAAAGTGGTTTATTTCGTGCACCTAACCTGTGACACGCAAGATTCACCTTGCCTAAAAGTAGGGGAGAGTCGATGATATTATGAAGCAATTTGTACAACAACATTTGATCTCTTATATCACGGCGTTTCTCGAGGGTATTGCTGTATAAGTTATCAATAATGGTAAATGCGCAATATAGGTATTGAATTTACCCAAAGCCTAAATGGCACAGCGATGGAAGTAGTCGGTATAACAAATAAACCGAAAGAGAAGGGCGAGTGTTATGGAACATATTATTATCATGAAACTGAGTTTGGGTACCAAGATACCAATCATTAAATTGAGTTGGGTACTAAGATACCATCATTAAATTGAGTTGGGTACTAAGATACCATCATTAAATTGAGTTGGGTACTAAGATACCATCATTAAATTGAGTTGGGTACTAAGATACCATCATTAAATTGAGTTGGGTACTAAGATACCACCATTAAATTGGAACTTGGGTACTAAGGTAGGTACCACCATTAAATTGGAGCTTGGGTACTAAGGTATGTACCACCATTAAATTGGACTTTGTGTACTAAGTTACTACTATTAAATTGGACTTTGGGTACTAAGTTACTACCATTAAATTGGACTTTGGGTATTAAAATACCAGCATTAAATTGGAAAAAAAATATATAAGAAACTGTTTCAGTTTGCCCCTAAAATAATAATAATAATGATACCGTTATCAGCTTTAATGTGATAGCACATCTATGGCTATAAGATGTGGAAAATGGAAAAGGTCTCTACTAATCTATCTGGACGTAGCTGAAGTTATATCAGCACTCGAGAAATGAGCTACGCTATTGCATTTTGGTGGCTCTGGGATAAAAGAAACCGTTGATGTATTTTAAGTAGCAAAAAAAAAAAGAAACTCTACGAGTATTTTCAACCTAAACGGAGCAAAGTTTATGAGCAGCATTTTTTTCGATTGCTAAAACAGAAAAAAGGAGAGACTTTTGATAAGATTGCGTCAACAAGCCGAAAAGTGTGCATTGAAAAGGAAGATGATCATTTCATAGATCAAATTGTGGAAAAGTGTAATTCGAAATTGTGCAAGAACCTTATATCTTACAAAACGTGGGAAGAGTTAAAAAGCAAAAAAGTATATGCTTTTAATCAAATGTAAAGACCAGACAAGACATTATTAGCATAGGGTAGTAACTCTCCTTTGGCAATAGAGGGTTCATTTGAAACTATACTCGAAGTCGATGGACGAAAGGAACATACAACCATTTACGTGATTTCGGGGGGTACTAGAAACCTGTTTGGTAAGAACACAGCAGTCCGACTGGGTGTCTTAAAACTTGGTATCGGGATAAATCAAGTGGAGAGTAAAAGCAAGCCGATCCCCTTTAAAGAGAAGGTTGCAATCAAAATTAAGGAATCACTAAACAGTGATATAATTGAAGAAGTGCAAGGCCCGTCTAAATGGGTTTCACCAATGTTCCAATCATGAAAGAAAATGGTGAATTACGTTTGTGCGTAGATATGAGATGTACGAACGCCGTTATATTGCAAGAAAACTACCCCCTGCCTACTATGGACCATTTTTGCCTAAAATGAAGAAAGCTAAATATTTTAACAAATTAAGACATAAAAAAATGCCTTCCATCAAGTGGAAATTCACTCTGAATCCAGACACATAACGACTTTTATAACCCCCAAAAGATTATATAGATATAAAAGAATAATGCTTGGAATTACCTGCGCTTCCGAGATTTTTCAGAAGATCATTGAAAGGATGCTGATAAACTGTGAAGGGGTCGTCAATTTTATTGATGATATCCTGGTATTCGGGAACAGTGAAGAAGAACATGACGCATGACTAAAGAAAGTTCTACAGGTAAAAACAACGCCGTGCTGAATAGCAATAAATGCATATATAAAACGCAGGATGTGAATTTTCTGGGACACAGGCTTACACATGAAGGAGTAAACCCTTCAACAAGTACGTTGAGAGCATTATGAAATTTAGGGTCCCAAAGACCATAGAAGAACTCCAAAGTTTTTTAGGACTCTTAAACTACATAAACAAATGGATACCTAACTTGGCCGCCATGACAGAACTTCTGAAGCACCTGTTAAGACAGAAGATGAGCAAAAGGGAGAGCTTGGAAAAACAATGGTCTGGACAACAAGATAAAGCATTCCAAAAACTCAAACGGATGCTCACGGAAATACAGATTTTAGGGTATTATGACGTCAGAGATGCAAGACAGGTGATAGCAGATGCTAGCCCTGTCGGACTTGGTGCTGTCCTTGTACAAAATGATACAAATGGCCCTAGAATTATTGCCTATGGTAATCGAGCTTTGACAGACTGCGAGCGCAGGTATAGCCAAACGGAAAAAAAGGCACTAGCATTAGTTTGGGGGGTCGAACATTTTAATATTTTTATTTGGAAAGCCTTTTGATTTAGTCACTGACTACAAGCCGCTAGAGATATTGTTCGGGTCTAAGTCAAAACCATGTGCGAGGATTGAACGATGGATACTGAGGCTACAGTCTTATTCATTCAAGGTTATATACAAGCCAGGAAAAAACAAATATAGCTGATCCCTTGTCACGATTATGTAACTATCCTGATAACCCACCAAAAAGAAAAGACCAGCATGTGTACCAAATAGTGGAAAATTCTAGACCAGTTGCTATACCAATGAGTTCCATTGTAGCATATTCAGAAAAAGAACAAGAGATTTACAAAGTGAAAAAAGGTGTCTATCAGAACGACTGGGACGATTCGATTAAGAGTTACAAATTTTTTGAAAACGAGTTGTGTTTCCATGATAGCATTCTACTTCGTAGAAATAAAATTGTAATACCACAGCAACTCTGCAAGAGTGTATTAGATGCTGCATACGAGGGTCATCCAGGTATCGTAGCGATGAAGGGACGCTGGAGATCAAAGGTATGGTGGCCCCGTATCGATAAAGACGTAGAACAATTAGTAAAGGCTTGTAAATGTTGTACGTTAGTGGGTTTGCCAAGCCCAACTGCACCAATGAAGAGACGAGAGTTGCCTGCAGCTCCATGGATAGATGTCACAATGGATCTAATGGAACCATTGCCAAGTAACGAGTATCTGTTAGTAGTGGTAGACTACTATAGTCGATACAAAGAAGTAAACAATTATAAAAACATCACAAGCTTACAGATTATTAAAATGGTAAAAGAAATGTTCAGTAGACTTGGTTATCCTATTTCTATCACCGCAGACAATGGCAAGCAGTTCGTGAGTGAAGAGTTTCGATCCTTCTGCAAAGAATGTAACATTAAGTTATTTAGTACTGTACTATATTGGCCTCAAATGATCGGCGAAGTTGAAAGACAAAACAGAGATATTTTGAAACGTCTTCGTATCAACCAGATCGAGAGGAAGGATTTAAAAGAAATGTTTATGGGAGTATCTTCTAATGTATAACAGCACCCCTCCTTACAGTTACCGGGAAGTTAGCGTCTGAACTGTTTTTTCTCCGAAAAAGTAGGGATAAAATACCATCAATAGGTGAAATAAATTACAGACAATCATTTAGATTCAGATATCAGGGATAGAGACAAAATACAAAAAAGGAAAAGGAAAAGAGTATATATATATAGGAAACGCAAAGCAACTCGCTCAGATATAATACAGGGAGATAAGGTTTACGTAAAAGCAGTGGAAAATAATTAATACAGACAATACAAGCTGCTTTGTGATTGTTATGAGTTATAATGAAAAAAAAGAAAAAAAAATCTTGATAAGAAAGAGATGTAGTGTTTGCTTATATGTAGTATACAGTAAATATTGTTATTTGTTTTATTTACTAATAATTTACCATGCACAAATACACAAACATACATTTATATATAAGTCACTGTCTCGAGCGCACCGCGTCAGTTACACGAGAGCCTCGCGCGAGAGTGGACGTGTTGTTTAGTTAAAGTGCGTGCCGAGCCTGTGTTACACTACAGTGGTTAGAGAAGATAGCAGACATTACAATATCGAAGCCCTATTCACGAAAGTACATCAGTGACGCCAGCTTTCGCAAACTTTGGGAGAGAATTACGGCTGCCTGCAGGCCTGATCACCGGAATACCACCTGATGCCCCACGCAGTATAACCGATTATGCAAATGACTTGCGGAACAAAATGAATGACATTTATGAACACGTCAGACAGTCGGGCCAGCAAACGTCTGAGAAGATGAAAACACGGTATGTCCGCAAAATGAACAACAAAGGGTTTGACGAAGGTTCACTAGTGTGTTTACACAATCCAGCTCGCAGCAAAGGGAAATCTCCTAAGCTTCAAGCTAAATGGGACGGACCGTTCCGGATTGTTACAAGGATCAATGACGTAACCTACCGGATACAGAAAGGTGCCAGAGGTACTCCTAAGATCGTCCATGTGGATCGACTGGCGCGTTAATATGGGGCCAATAATGCTCGGGACGAGCATGTCTTAGGAGGGGGCAGTGTTGCGCGCCTTTATTAATGTCTTGTAGATGGCAACACTGGTTACACTAGCGCCCTCTAGTGTCGAGTAGCAGAACTAGGAGAGTCAAGATCCTTCCAGAAATTTCGGGAACGATATGTACTTGAACATTCTAGATGTCGCTACACTAGAAGGTTCTGGAAACTATCTGAGGCCCTATATAAGACCGGTATAGACCACGGCCGGGGCAGTATTGAATTGGCGATGCAAGCGTATTCGCTTCGCAATTATTTCGCTTCGAAGTATTCTTCGGAGCGAAATAATTGCGAACTCAAGTGATCAGTAGTACAATTGTGTTTTATTATTAGTGTGGTTTTAGATTGTAATTAGTGTTGTGTAATTAAAGTGTCAATTTTGGTAATTAAATCGGCAGTTTTAATTGTCTCGAACCCCAAGCTCGTAACAGTATTTTTCCAAAATTGCCCGAATTTATTATTTTTGTGATGCTCAGCAACCATATCCATTTTTATTTGTCGTTGGTTGTTCTGACACCATTTCAGTTTATATTTAAATATTCGCCTGGATTCACACATTTTATTATAAAATCGGCCAGACCTGAGTCTGCCGTACAATGACCACATCTGAAAGCAAAATCGAGCCCTACTGTGAGCATGACGGACGTGTCTATTCCATCCTGGTAGGTACTTAGCATGTCACTTTTTTCTAACATTATGGCTGCAAAGAGCAGCTTCAGAAAGTATACACACGATATTTTTATACAAGTCATCCAACGATTTTCTGTGATTACTACTATTACACATACTGTCACAACAAATCATAAATTCCACAGGAAAATTTATGGTCTATGAAATCTGATGTAATGGCGGGGACGATATTAAACATATTCACATACTGTAGACTTCCTAGAGCATGGTGCCTCACGTCAGCTATTCGAGTATGTTCTTTCACACGGGTTTTAATCGATCTTTTTGTTTGTCCTATGTAAGAGAGACCATATTCGCAATCAAGCTTGTACACTCCTGCATTTTGTAAAGGGATATTACAATATAAGAAATCATTATAACCTGATCTATTTTAATGAACAGATAGTAAAATAGAGAGAGTGCGAGAATAATGATTCTGCGATGATGACTTCTCACTCTTACTCGGATCTCGTATAGTAGCATACGAGTAAGCAATAGTCCTCTTTTTTTAACTCGGGACTTAATGCAACGGCGCGATATAATTTGAATATAATTTGAAAAAGGATTTTATATCTGTATAAATTCACACCTGCCGAAATACACTAAGCGATTGTTTTTTCAATCGTAAAATTTAGGAAATTAACGAGGAATCTAAATATGGCAAAAAATAAATAATTCATTCACTGAACGCACATTTGTCCGCACCGTACGCATCGTACGCGCCGTTCGCGCCGAGTTTTACTGATAGCCTCGCACATTTGCCCGTACGCATCGTCCGCGCCGTACGCAAATCTTTTGTATTACCAACAACTTTTGTAGTTTTTTTCCAACTATTGGTGTGAAACGGTACAGTAAAATTGATCGCTCGAAATCACTATGAAAAGAAATATAGTAATAGCCAGCTTATTCGCAGAGGAAGAAGAAAATAAAGTTCGAAGAAAAAGATGATTCTGGTTCATAATATTAATTTAAAAAGGCGATTGTATGGAGAATATGAAGAGGATATACTTTATTAGAAGACTTATTAGATGATGATGAACGATTTTTTTAGATATTTGCATTTAACATATAAGAAACTTCAAGAATTGCTACATATACTAAAACCATATCTTTCTATGGAAAACTCAAGATTTAGAAAGCCAAATGAACCAGAATAAAGACTTGTTGTATGTTTGAGGTAAGTATTTTTATTGATAATTAGGTAATCAGGTATAATTGGATTTTTGAATTAATTTAACTATTGTTTTGTTAGTTCAGTATTTAAATAATTTATCGCTAAGAATACATATTGATAATCGATGCAAAAAAAATTCAAATTATGTATAATTAATTATGAATGAATTAAAAGTTATAAAAATACAAAAATTATCATGTAAGTCGAAACCACCAGTTATAGTGGAAAATCCACAAAGTTGGCAACATTAGACAATACTGAGTATCAGCACGCGCCGAATACGTTGCGTTATATTACGTCATAAGCATTCGTCCTTCGATATCGTATCCATACCGCATTTTATAAAATTCGGTGCGTACGGTGCGGGTGTAATGTGCGAGGTTTCATATGATTTTATACTACGAATTCTAAATTTCAGCGCGTACGGTACGGACAAATGTGCGTGCAGCTTAAAATTTTAATTTCTAAAGCTTCGTTCAGATCTACAGACATTGAGCGTGCTAGACACATGGCGTGACAGACAAAATTATATTCTTTTATACACTATATAAATATATTCACATCTAGCGCATGCAAGCGCAGCGTGTCCGCGCAGACACGGGCCGGCACTGGCCAGAATTCTCAACATTCTTATGTTTTGTCTGTCTTCAAGTTTCATGTAAGAAGGATTTTATTTATGAAAAATCTTGTAGGCCCGTGCACTTTATAGTTTACCTGATGACGTCTGTTTATGCCGGGTGCCTAAGATGTGAAAACTGTTGTCTGTGCGGTGTCTGCCACGTTACGTGCTGGGCACGCTAGGTGCTGGTAGATCTGAACGAAGCTTAAATCTTGAAATCTAACCTTTAGGTTAGATTTTTTAAGTAATTAAAAAAATTCGCTTAATTTTCTACTGCCTACGATTTTTTTAAATTTACGTTTATTCCTTAAACTTGCGTAATTTTAACGTTTTCGAGTAATTGCGAAAAACACTTTTGACAATTCTTTTAACCCTTGTCGGGGTTGAACGGGCCCTTGAACAGGTTGCGGCCATGAGAACCTTTACACATTGGTTTTATATAAAACTACGTCATTTCAAAAATGCAAAGTTGAGTGTCAAAATTTTGATTTCAGACCTTATTTGACTGAACTAAGGATTTTGAACTGCTCAGGTAAAGTTATAATTTGATAGTTCATGTGAAACATGATTTACGAGTACATCGCATCTTCATTTTGATGATATTGACGATTTTGACACAACTTACTTCATAATAATGATGTAACTGAAATTTACTTTCAGCCTTTATTTTATTGTTAGATTAATTAATGTGGCATTAAAATAATTGTAACTACTTACTTAAAATAACGTGCTATGAATTAAAGACAATATGTTGGCCTCCTGTGTAAGTGTCATTTTTTTTAATATAAAACTGAGGTAGCCACCTCATGGTAAATGGCCACTGCAGGCCATGGACGCCTGCAACCAACTTCAAACAAATATGGCTATTGGTGAATTGCTACTTCCGAGGACCAAGATGAAATGGCTCACAGTCTATATTATACTAGATCTACGTAGCCTTTAGATCGGAACACAGCGGTGCAAACACTGCCTTTAGACGGGTTAATGGGTCATGTACCAGCCCAGATACTCCGTCTGGGAGGCAGAAAAGGAGTCCAACCACCTTGAAGCACAGAATAAATAATAGTACTACGTACTTAAAGTGCTACAGCCGAGGTTACTCCGAATATTATACAGCCGATAAAATGCGAGGCGGATTCCGAGGCTTTAGCTGGGAGTGTGGTCCTCCGATGCTCATACTTTCAAATGGTGAAATCGTTGACTCCGTTAAACATATGACTTGCCAATGCCTATCTTAAACGATGATAATTTTTTAATCGGCTTGGAGAAATGCCTGAAAGCCAAGATTGTTTGATTCGTATAACCTAATATAAAAGCGACAGTAGCCTGATGGCAGGGTGCGGACTGCAAACTCAAAAGGTCGTAGGTTCGAATCCGCTATTTGACTACCTTCGTGAACCACTACTAACACAAACATTAGAGTGGTTAAACAGAAAATCAGTAATTTTAGTAGGAGTGCTAATATATTTTTTTTAAATAAAAAAATAAAGGGATTTATGACATTGTTTAATCGATTTAATGCATTCATTTTGAACATTTTGGATGTTTATAGGTTGGTGAGGAATTTATCAAGCTGGTACAGGCATCCGAGGCAGACGTTGTTGGAGTGCAATTCACGACTAGTTTGATCCTGAACATCATCTACTTTAAACCACATACACAATGAGCATGTTGGTTGTCGACGGGTTTACAAGCTCTATGATATTCGAGTACTTAATAGTCCGTTGTTGAAGCAAGCTACATAATTTACACACCATTTAATAAAAACTTATTAAACTTATTTTTTTTTTTCAATTGTTCATTAGACCGTTGCAAGGACTGCTATGTCAGAGATAGTAAGTAGAAAATAAAAAGATATAAATATAACTGAATCGTAGTAAATCAGTAATTAAAATTGTAATTTACGATTATATTGATGCTGGTGAGGTTCAAACCCAGAGAATTAGAAAAGAAATGGAAGTAGTAATTTATAGAAAAATTAGATAGAAATTAAATGCGTTAAAAGTTTCAAAACTATAACTCGTAATTTAGAATATCCCAACCCAGTTGCAAAGGTAATTGAATTAGAGCAATGGAAAACTGATTTAAATTCTGAAAGCTCCCTCGTATTCTAAGAAAACCGACCAAAGTAACTAAATTTGAGAAAATTACATTACGTGCTATTGAATGTTTGTTTGCCAATGCTTGAATTGCATGCATTAAGCGCAAAGTGCGTAGGTGTTTTCTACTAGCGCCTAAAAATCAAGATTCCAACGTTTTGTCGCATAAAATCGTATCTAACAATCATATTGAACATATAAATGATATAAATTTATCAAGTCCGCATGGAATGGTAAACACGATGACTTTTGAAAATATCAATTGTTTAACTCAATCTATTTTTAATCTCTTCATCTATCATGTGGGAAGCCATGAAATGTAAATGGCAGTTTAATTTTGTTTTGTTTAGTTAAAATTCTTTCTCGGCTGCAAAATGTCGAAAATCGGTGTTTTAGCAGTCTTGTATTAATTTATTTTATTAAATAGACTGCCTCACTCACTCACGTCGGCGGTTGACGCCGACGTGAGTGAGTGAGGCAGTATTGGTTGTTTGCAGTAGCTTAAAAAGATCGCTGTACAAATACAAAATTTTTGAAAAACCAAATTTCATACATACTTGATTATTATAATAATCAGAGATTTTTATTACAATATTTTAAAAGCACAAAATAAATAATAGTAGTACGTACTAAAAATATGTAGAATGTATATATTTAAGTATATTTATACTTAAATACGTTTATGGAGTGACATGAATTATGGCATGATGATCATATGAGCATTATGAGTCGTGCACTTTTGGATTTTCCAAACTTTTTAAATTGTAGTTTAACATAAAATTATTGGAAAATTGGAAATATAATAATAAGGTGAAAACTGAATAGCGTATTTAAAGTAGTGTAATTAAACTACTTTAAAAAAATTCCGTATAATCATGTTATAAGTAATTTTCTTAACGCGCTTAGGGCATGCACAATTGGATTTACTCATAGTTTTTATTTTATTTTATAACTATATTCTTTAATTAATTAACTTCCTTTTATAGTGAGTCAATTAGTCAACGATAGACAAAGACCCAATTTCTTTTTTAACGTTTGAAACGAATACTTGTCTAGTGTTTCCAGATTTATTTGCATGCAATTAAGACATCATTATCCATTTCCAAAATGTTTATCTGTATGTCCGCCTGTCTACCTGTCTGTCTGTCTGGGCTAATAAAGTCAGATAGGCAGAGACTAAGGAGTCCAAACAATCATCGTAAGAATTAAAATACACCAACAATAAAATTGTTTGAAAACTACGAAACTTGATATTGAAGAAGTAACTGATGGAGAACAAAGTTCTAAGAGTATTAAATTTCATGTTAGTAGATGACACTTTTCAACTTTTACAGACGACTTCCGTTTCCTTGGATCGTTCCTAAAAGTTGTAGAAAAATTTTAGTGGCATAATAAAGGTTATTTAAATATTCTTTATTTTAAAGGGTTTAACTAGGGTCTTGCATAATGTAAAGAATGATTCAGTATATATATTATTATCAGACAGGTCGATTGTTAGCTCAATCCATTTTCATTTCATTTCATTTACAGACCATTAAATGGCCATTGAGTAAAATGAGGTGGAACATATTGTGTAAGATTCGTGAAGTTAAAAAAATGAAGTAATCCATTTTGTTGAGATTATGAGAAACTAAAATACCGTTACCGATACCGTTAACGTAACAGTCTATTAAAGTTCACTGCTGAACAAAGGCTTCCGCCATAGGTTGCCTCATAGGGTGTATGTTTGCCATAGTTGCCACGATTGGCAAGCGGGTTAGAAATCGCAGTTTAATTTTTATTTTTAGTCGTTATTAGGAAGACGCTTCTGCTGATCTCCTAATTAGTTTCACTCTGTCGCCTCTTACGGCACCTATAGGTTGATATGGGGTAGTGGATATTCTTACACCGCGACTACACGGTCTACGGAGAACTTTTTATATAAATGCAAAATTTTCCAGCGGCATTAAATTATCCAAATTTGTCAGTAAGTGTATTTACAAAAAGCGCTAAACAAAACCAATAGCAATTTCGCTATGATTCATATTTAAATGTATGAAGGCGATGTGTTGTATTTCTTATTTATAAACCTTCTTCATACATTCATCGCTACTTGAAGTAATGCTACACAACCTTTTAGCCATAACACAATCACAGTATTTCAAATTCAATTATCGTCGATTTTAGTTCCAATATCTGTTTCTTAAAACACAATAAAAGATAATATGATGACAAACTTTGATTCAAAGATATTTAATAAAACCTGAAAATATAAATCCACCATTTTATTTTCATATTTCTTAAAAGCAGAGGCTACTACAGCAATAGACAATAGCCAACAGGCCACTGCAGTTAACTATTTTGATCATAAAGTACAGCCGCAAGCTACGTCTCGACGAGAATTACTTCTTGTTATTCATTTTGTATCTCGCTGTTCCTGCTTTTAAATATATTGTGAAGTATGGTTCGTCTGAAAATATTTCTTTATTAATAATGACCGCATAACTTTTGTTAATTATTTATAAAAAGTAAGATTTTAAAAATAATGTAAAGTAGGAAACTTATTTTGTGAAGGAGACTTTCGTTTTTGGGTCCAATAGAAACTTTAACGTAACTTAATATACCAATAAAGATACTAATTTACTATAGTAAACGGCCTAAAAATTTTATGAAAATGTAACCGGAATCATAAAATCTGTAAAAAAAAGTTCTTTTGATATTCGTGAATTGGCTAATGTAATATGAAAAACAATGCGTATAAAGAACGAACTACTAACAAAATTTTCCATCAACCTAAAAGTACCTATAAATTCTGAATGTACCTACAACTTTCTTTTATACTGTTAATTATTGACCAGTGCATTATTTTAACTTGTAATACCGGTGAAAACTACAAGACAGTCGCTTTTAGTTTTGTTTTTAGTTTAATGTGATAGGTACTCATATTTTAATTGTTAATTTCTCAGTATTCCCGTTAAATACGGTAAAACTAATATTTCTGTTGTAATTTATTGGTTATAAGGAATAAATCGACATGTGTTTCATTAAGTTACGCCTGTTTACGGTGATGGGCCCATTCTCAATACAAAAAGAAATTATCTCCTTTAGGAACATTTATAAAATAATAGCAATATAAAGGGGTTCTTCAAAGTAGTGGTAGAAAGGTATTAATTACTATTTAAATAGCGTTAATAACCGCAGAGGATAATTGCTCACAATAATTGTATCCTACTTAGAAGTATATACGTAACTCAGCCGCATGAGATAACCTTGATAACATTTATACTTGGTGATTAAGTAATTGGCAGGCGGGTTGACAATCGCATTTTTATATTATTTTGAATTGTCATGTTGTCAGAAAGACGCCGCTGCTCATCTCCAGTTTCATTCAACTCTGTCGTCTCTAACGTCACCCACCAGATTATTTGGATTACTATAGACAATTGGAATGAATCGAAGAAGGAGAGTACGGAACACTGTTTTTGTGCATACCATGCCTTAACTGTTTTTAGAATAAAGAAAGAATGTGATTATACGTTGACTTATATTACTTAGATAGTTCTAAGTAATATAAGTCAATGTATAATCACATTCTCGCCGACTTCATTATTAAACCGTAATTATCACGCTTGGCAGGAAGATTGATATTACCATGAGATCGCAGTATCAGATCTTTCGCACCTTTTCTTCCACTTACCATGCTCGTTTTGAGTAGTTTTCGCATGGAATATCACACCACACCAACAGCTATTTAAATTCCATTACTGGATTGACTTACTAAAATGTGTACACTGGGTGTGCAAATCTTTTTATTTGCCACGCGGGGCAAACGGGTTGCTTGTCTTTACGACTTAACAGCTTTACCTCTGATTAATAGTATTCTCAAAAATTTGGGTGTATCGTTTTCCAACGATTTATTCTTTTATTGTAATGATATTCTTTTAATATATTACATTTTTATATTACTTAAAACAGAAACAAAACTGTACTGATACTGAAGTAAATAGTCATGTCACACTAGTGTCTGCAGACAGACCGTCTAATCGTTACCGAACAACGTACACCAATTTAACTTAATAGTATTAAGTACAAGATAACAGATTTAAAGTTTCATTTTCCTGGTAAGTTTTATCTTATTACAAAGTTTGAGATCAGCAGATTCGCTTTCCCACTTATATTTTCTAGTTATGAAGAAAAGTATAAATGTAATATGATGATGATGTAAACTCAGAATTATTTATTTTTTAATAAAATAATTATTATATTTTTTTTTCAACTTTATTTTATTTTTCAATTTCGTACTTACGTTTGTATGGAATATTTTATAGTTATAATCAAATTCAAAAATATATAGGTCCTGGTGTAAATAAGCACATAAGAAAAAAATTCAGTAAATTGAAGAAAGTAGACCCGTTTTACTGGAAACGAGGCATTCTATCTTAGTCCTCAGGGGTGACGATGCATATGCATTTTAATTCTTAATTGGGGATAAATGTATGTAACTATAATAATAATAATAATAATAATAATAATAATAATCTTTATTTCGGACCAAAATTAATCCATAGTAGTGTTAGTAACAATTGACTTATAAACTAGTGTTAGTAAACATTAATGTGTGGACAAACTTTTTCAAAATCGGAGAATTATAGTTCTCCGCTACTGTTTTCAAAATGCTGTTGTGACTATCTCTCACCCTTCTAAGCAGCGAAGCTGTTTTCTTACGTATTATCGCATGAAAACCGTCCGTGCGAGCTTGCGCAAACATCTCCGACGCACTACAGTATCGAGGCAGTCCCAACAACATTCTGAAAGCATTATTATATTGAACACGCAGGGCATCCAGTGACCTTTTAGTGTAATTGATCCATAGACTGCTCGTATAGGCTATAGGCCACAGCATCCACTTACCATCAGGTAGGCTAGACTGTGTGCTCGTTTCTTGTTGTAACAAAACGATTATTTAAAAAAACGCACAGGTGGTACCTATTGCCCTTTCGGATCGGACAGGGACTAAAATTGTTGATAGGGATGCTCATTTATCAATTATTTTAGATTTTGTATACACAACCACATCAAAGTTGTGTAAAATGACATAGCGTAGCCGCTCCATTTGACATTATGTTATGTCATGACATTTCATTACATTACTTTTTTATTATTTAGCTATATTATTATACTGGTAAGTGATGGAAAACAATTCTAAGAATCAGCAAATCATAATAATACTTGTGTTATCATAAAGGTAATCTAAAATTATTTTTAAAGCTAGTGCTTGTTCTAATAATATAAATCCGTCAATAAGGAGTTGTAAGGACATCAAAAAAACTAAATAAATTAAAAATAAATGACCGATTTATGTCCAGTTTCGGACATGCAAAAAATTTCGTTTTGAGTTACCATTTGCGATCTGTTGTATAGAGTACAAAGTGCGGGCAAAAACCTTTACTATTACTATACTACTAGCAAATGGCTCTTTCTTGAAGATTAGTCTTAAATTTATTTTAAAAAATTGCTAAAGGAGTAAGTTTTTACTTGCACTTCGTACTTTAGCGGCGAAGGGGGAGGCCAGGAGGATTATAACCGCGGGCGGCAGGGCTTAGGGGGCATTTTGGGAAAGAAAGTCAACTCCCGACTTAACTTTTAAATGATGCCCGTGACGAATACTTTTCATTAAAATATCTATTAACGAAAACTAAAAAATTTAAATAGAGTCAATTTCTAAACTTTCAGTTTTAGTAAGTTTTAAAATAAATTATTTTGTTTTAATAAATTTTGAACAATAGGCGTCCTTGCTGTGTAGTGGCGGTTAAGAATATTCACTACCCCATATCTTCCCGTGGGTGTCGTAAAAGGCAACAGTGGGAAACAGGCATGAGATGGGCAGCAGCATCTTCCTGATAAAAGCAAAATTATAATAAAAACATTGCGGTTGCCAACCCGCTCGCGAAGCGTGGCAACCATGGCAAACACCCCCTCCCCCCCCCCCCCCCATGATGAGAGTTACAAAGAGACGGCCCCCAGTCCCCGGCAGCCCCGCTATTCCTGGCCGCGAATTTGGAAAACTTTATTAAACTAAGTTTTTATAAAAAAGGTTATTATAATATTAAGGAATTTATGAATGATAATAACCCCTGGGAATGAGGTGATCGCTACCAAGCTATTTCCAATATTTGTTTTGTCTTGTTAATTGTGTAATGATTGTAAGCTGTTATTTACAAAAAGTCCCGCTGGGTTTCTTGCTGGTTCTTCCCAGGGTAGAGGTTTTTTTTCTGGAACCATTGGTTATAAAACAGAGTGACTTTCAATAAGTGTTATTTATAATATATATTGAATAAAAAAGTTTCTATTTCTATTACGCTGATGGTGGCTGGCTTATTATGATGAAATAAAAACCTCATTTTGTCAATTAATATTTGTAAGTAGGTAATGGAAAAGTTAGTAAGTAAGTAATATTATATAATTTTAACAGTGGTAGAGCCACGCGGCAGCTTTTGCTGTCGCACGGATGGGCCGGCTCGAACCGGGGTGGTACCACGACCTCACAGAATACCAGCGTGAAGTAGAGGTTTACCTCTGCGTTTCGCTTGGTGAGTGCAGGTGGCCGGAGGCCCTTTTTACTGGAAATGAGGCATTCCATCTTAGCCCTCACGGGTGACAACGCATCTGCATCTTGATTCGCAAACGAGGATAGATGTAGATGTCTATGGGCCGCAGCAACCACTTACCATCAGGTGGACTGTGTGCTCGTTTGTCACCCTTATACTATAAAAAAAAATATATCAAATAATCTAATTAAAAACGTCCACGTGCGATGAAGTTCCTAAAGGAACTCCATCCGCGACTGGTTGATGCTGCTGGTGTTAAGAGAGCTGGTTTTTTCTCGCTCAAAGGCTATATATAGCTAATCAGCAAATATACGCAGCCAAACAATAAACGCAGCCAGCGTTCTTGGCACGATACCGCGGGGAGTAGGACTGTATGATAATTAAGTTACTGGCTTTAGTTTTTCATTATAGTTTTTAATATTGTATATAATAAAATATTGTATATTATGTTATGTAAATAAATTTAATTAAAAACTCTAATTTATGTTTTTTTTTTATTATTACAAACTCAACGTCTACATCATATTATGTTCAGCGGTACGATGTCTAAAGTTATCGAATATAACAAACTTTACTTAAAATTTCCTGGCAATTCTAGGCTTAACAATAGAAGTTTACTACGTGACCTGCGTTTACATAATAGCTTATAGTTGTTCAAGAGCATAATAAAATATTTTAGGCTCAATGTATTACCCTGGTTGCCGGATGAATAATATATTTTTATTCACTGGATAAATATGGTATTTTGATTTAACTGATACTGTGATCTTCATCATGTCTTTTATCACACATTATATACAATTAATTTGTTGATTACGATGGACCTGTTGTCTCAGGACCTTAATTTGTGGAAATTTATGAAGGATAGCTACGTTCAGCTGTGGATTTGTGATGTGTTGTAATGATGATGATGATGATTTTGAGCCTAGCCGGCTACTATTGCGGCACTATCGCTGCGATTGCTCAGTTTACGCGTTGGGTTCAAAGAAAACCTCAGCGCCTCAGGTTAAGACCAGCATCATTTTCCTGATAACAACTCGAAATTATAAAAACTACGGTTGCCAACCCGCCTGCCAAGCGTACAATAAAATCCCTCCTATGAGGAAATATATGGGAGAGGCTTTTGTTTAGCAGTGGACTTTTGTAGGGTTTAATAGTTGGATGAAAATAATAAAAATATAATTTAACTTAAAATATATAAAGTACCAAATTTTAAGAATATATTATTAAAGCAACAAATTCAATTTATACCATTTAGGAATTAATAATGATAGTGTTTAGTGTCTACTTCTACAATATTAATATTTTATACCAAAATTATTTTTTTCAAGAAATGATGTAAATTAATTTCAGGCGTAAAAATTATTTGTGAAAGAAAAAAATTAAAAGTAAATATTGTGGAAGCGATCTTATCTTTTTTGCTTAATATTCTTTCTTTATTTAAGGTTGTGTTGATTTACAGTTAAGTTAAATTTTGTTTTTTTTTTACAAATAAGTACTTTCATATAATCATAGATTAATTTTTAATTAATTAATTGCGCAAGCAATGCAGTAAGTTGAACACCCGCTCTCACAATATTGTTCTTTTTAATGTGTTTCTAACATCAGAAGTGGGATAAAATCTCTTTCCGGCATATATATTACGCGAGTACAACGTTATTATGTTGTGACAATGACTCCCTGTACTTATAATATTAACAAACAGCTTATAACATTAAAAACTTATAATATTAAAAAAAAACTTATCGTACTTTTGAGGGTAATCTGAAAATGATTGTCGATTGTTGAGCTTAGATCAAACGTCGAAAAGTATTACGCAATTACAAAGTTTATAAAGACATATTAAATAGAATGATCATCGGTAAATTCTCGTAACTAGCATATGACAAAATGAATTACGTTAAACCGTCAACACTACGATAACTCAAATGAAATCAAATATTTCGCCAGAGATATGTATACTGCATTGTAATATAGGGTGGAAAAAACGAAAGGGACGTGGAGGAAAAGTGTGTATATATAAATATATAATATATATGGCGGTGACAACCACAGGTGACAACTGGACGACATTTACTAATACTTTTAATATTAAACTTTCTTTCATGCGACCTAACAACATTTTAATTTTAATCACTACGTTTCACAAACCATGTTGTCATCATACACATAACAGTATTGATGGTATTGTGTGCTCATTGGGAAAACGCCAACATGCTGTAGTGCAATAATCCTTCCTTGGCAAATGCTAATGGATCGATTGCTCGGGGGTGAGTTAATTCACCGTTATATTCTATGTATAACTATCTATAATTAACATAATATTTTAAATCTCCGTATTAGGTAATATTTTATACAGTGTAGCTTTAAACATATTAAAAAAAATTAAATTACGTATGTTTAATAGTTTTAACTTTCAATAGTGGTAGAGCCAGGCGGCAGCTTTTGCTGTCGCACGGATGGGCCGGCTCGAACCGGGGTGGTACCACGACCTCACAGAATACCAGCGTGAAGTAGAGGTTAACCTGTGCGTTTCGCTTGGTGAGTGCAGGTGGCCGGAGGCCCTTTTTGCTGGAAATGAGGCATTACATCCTAGTCCTCACGGGTGAAAACGCATCTGCATTTTGATTTGTAATGAGGATAGATGTAGATGTCTATGGGTCGCAGCAACCACTTACCATCAGGTGGACTGTGTGCTTGTTTTTCACCTTTATCCTATAAAAAAAATATACATATATATTTTTATTACATTGTTATCCAATTTTGAGCTGTGTTCAAAATTTCAAGTATCTAACTCATTGGTGAGTTAGACGACACAGTTCTTTGAACGATGTCATCCGAAGGACTCTTGCCTCTATAAATGTTCCCTCGGTTTTAGAGCCTTGTGGAATATTTAGAGACGATGGCAAGAGACCCGACGGTATGACATTGGTCCCTTGGGAGAGAGGTAAAGCCCTAGTGTGAGATGCTACTTGCGTAGACACTCTGGCGGTCTCTCATCTCAGGGGTACCTCGTTTAAAGCCGGGGCGGCATCAGAGGCTGCTGAACTGAGTAAGTGGCGCAAATATGAGTCTCTGAGAGATGACTACATATTTGTGCCATTTGCTGTAGAGACTATAGGTCCGTGGGGTCCACGTGCGGTGAAGTTCCTAAAGGAACTCCATCCGCGGCTGGTCGTTGCTGCTGGTGATAAGAGGGCTGGTTCTTTCCTCGCTCAAAGGCGAAGTATAGCCATTCAGCGGGGAAACGCAGCCAGCGTTCTTGGCACGATACCGCGGGGAGTAGGACTATATGATAATTAAGTTTCTAGTTTTAGTTTTTTTTTTATTATTATGAGTTTTTAATATTGTAGATAAAATTAAGTAAGTATTATGTAGAATTTTATTTGTACCTAAATAAAGTTTAAAATTAATTACCGTAAATTCGATCCGCACAGACATAAGAGCGAGTTAATAAAAACGTGGTAAAATGTAACACTTCAATAAAGAAACTAATTTCTAGCTGTTATGCACCGTGTAGGGGTATGGGGACACAAGACATTCATCACCCAATATCTTCCCGTTGCGAGAAATCTCGTACTGCAATCGCTGATCTGCTTGCAATGAGAGCTAATAATGTTCTGCTCACCAGATGTCGCTAGTTGATACCGAGGTAAAGTTTTTTTGTCCAACAAATGTCATTTAATTCAGAAGTTAGTTTTTAATAAAAGTTTACCAGTTTCAAGAGTATTATATTAATACACAAAATAATGCCTCAGTAGTTTGCTCTTTAATTTTTTTCACATTTTTACCTTTTTAAATTTTCCACTTTTATGAATACCTACTTATCTGTGGTTTGATTTATTTATTTTTAATCTTATTAACATAAAATATAGCTAATAGTACAGAAAGAAACAATAAACTTTACATTTTACGAACAAATTAACTTCCCCGCTGTGAAATCTGTCAAATATTACCTCACTTTTAAGTGAGGATTGAGAAAATTCGTGGATGGCCTCATTGTGGCGATGAATTCCTTTCCTACAATGGGGGAGAAGCCCACGTCCAGCAGTGGACTGTTATGGTATATAATCCCGTTACCGTTTTGAGTGCTTTGCGATACCTATATTCATAGCGGGACTGAGATATTCAATTATCGGCTTCCTTCGACTTTTAATCACGTCCTGATGCCAACGCCAGCATTAAAATTATTCAGCAGGGACGTGTGCACGATGGTACAATCAGTGCATGTTTTTTTGTTGTTCCTCACGATGTTTTCCATCATCTTATGAGTGGCAGAGCCACGTTGCAACTTTATTGTAACTTCAGCGCGAATGGGTCGGCTAAATCGAGAAACGGCCACACTTATGTAGAAAAGCATTAATGTGATAAAGCCACACTGCAGCTACTTATATCTATATATATATATATAGCTGCAGCACGAATAGGTCGGCGGTAGGACCGCGCTCTCCCAGAATATACTGTTTCGTATGGTGAGTGCAGAGAACCAGAGACCACTTTTTCTGGTAACGAGGCATTTATTTCATCTTGGTCCATAAGACTAAAAATGCATTTGCAGTTTGATTCTTAATCAAAGATATATTTAGATTTCTATGGGCCACAGTATCCACTTACCATCACGTGGACTGAGTACTCGTTTGTCAATTCAATTATATAAATATAAGACAAGAAAATGGGGTAAATCACTCCAAAATGTGATTAACAAATTATAGTTGCTGGTGGGGATCGAAATTATGAACTATGAAATTTAAGGAAAGCACCCATTTCCTGCGCTACCGTGGCTATATCGATGATAATCTGAAATTAATACATATACTACAGTATTTGAAGTAAACTTAAAGATTGATGTGTATTCAATATCGAGTCTGATGGAAAATGTATTAATTTATATTTTATTCTGCTGAGCGTATTGCGCTGGAATTCAATCTGCAGTAGCATCGGGCAAAAATTGATTTTCAAGGTATGCTACAAAATGTTATTTGCGAATGCAACGAGTTTACAAACCAAAGATAGGAGTATTATAAATATGCTCGTACTCTGAGTAATGTCTAATGTCTAAGAATGTTATCAATCATTGTTGCGTATTTACGAATCTGATCATTGTAATTAAGGAATAATTAGGCTTTTAATAAAAAGTACAAACTGACTTTAACATGTAACCACTAAAATATCGTCTAAATTTTTACATTTAAAATCACCATCCCCTATTTCACAAACCTTATTTATGCTAATTTTAAAACTATAAGGGACCACCTTTAAAGTACATAAAAAAACTTACGCGTCGAATAGAAGAAATAGAATCTTCTCGTTATTTTTATCTCGTTTAGTAAATATTAAACTTTTTCATATTTCAACATTTTTAACTTTTGAATATAAAGGTTATTAGACATTATAATATTATCATAGTGGTTTATCTTTTAGTTTACAAGGATTATTTAAGTATATCATATTTTTATTTTGTAAATATATTTGGGTTGTATAATTCTTCAACATTCAACTATTGCTAGATTCAGTTTTGATAAGTAGTAGGGAAGGGATTCCTCTAGGGCAGAGACTTCTAGGGGGATCCTATGTGGCAATCTATGGGAAAGGCGTATTTCAGTTTTTGTATTTAGTATGATGATGAAAATAAGATTTACAAAGGTTCAAAAAAGTTTAAAGGTACTGCAAAGCCGCTTAAGTACGTGAGGCGATTTTGGAAATTTGTCTACGCTACCCCTCTCCCTGGTGAGATGTCGTGAGTTATAGCTCAACTCCCCCCCCCCCCTCCTTAGAGATTTTTCAAAATGCGTATTTTGAGTGTAAATACGTTATTGTGTACTTGATTGCGTTGGGATTATTATATTAATTTAATTATATTATTTAATATTTTTATTATTATATTAATTTAACACTATATCCTGCGAAAAAAAGACGTCATACTTGCCGAGACTCTCCTTCTCCCTCACGTAATTAATGGACGTTTCTTAAGGTGCTACGGGCAGAAATACATACACATACATACCGACTGAAAATATTACAAAAAAAAGAACTTCAATGTTTAAAGCAACTGCTTATATCATCAAAAAATAGTTTAGGAATATACGAGTAAATAGATAATATTTTTATGTATTGTCAAGTTTGTGTATGCGTTCATAAAATTTATGGATATTACATTTTTTCCCTCGGTTTTATGTTTGGGTTGGATTAGGGTATAAGTCGTTTACTGAAGTGCCGATGTTTATAACCGTCCCAGAATCCCTAAGAGAATTGCAAAATTAAACTCTTTCTTTGCTGAATGTAACAAGGATTTTTATAAAATAAAGTAAACAAATATAAATTTTTTGTAGGTGTCGTAAGAGGCGACACAGGGAAACAAATATGAGCTCGGCATTTGCATCTTCCTGATAACCGTTACCGTTAAGCCGCGTATCGATTACGCGCTCCTGGCGCGCGCGCCAAGAATGACCGCTCCGACTAGTGCGCCCCGCGGAACGCGCTCCAAATGTTCGAAGTGTATCAACTAAGCGCTACAGGCGCGCGCGGCAGCCGCTCCAGTGTTTGACCGTTCAACATGGATGTCGGCCGTGTACGAGCAGCTACCGTTATCATGGTTCTATGTATCTTCTCTAAGCGCTTTATTATGGTAAAACTACTTCTGCTATTCCACAGCAGATCTTTTAAATTATATAATTGTATTAATTTACGGCAACTTTGGTTATCCATAGCTCGGAACGCAACGAACACACAAATAATGAAAACAAACATTCCAACTGGAGCGCACACCAAATCTTAAACTTTTTTTTGCACCTAATGCAAGGCACCCTTTCACACATTCAAGGTGGTGAATGCTCATAGTATATCACGCAGCCGGCTGCGTGGTTATGTGGGACTGACTTTGAAGAAGTGCCTACCCACTAAACACCACCTGTGGGATTGGCTCTGGCCTCATCGCCGCATTGAATGCAACCCCCCTTAAGATAGGGGGGCTCGGGGCACCACCGCACGGGGACGGAAGCGCGGGTCAACCAATACAGCCGCACGGGGGCGGCGAGGCCAGAAAAGTAAAGAAGTGGGAGTCGAATAAGCGAG
Organism: Parnassius mnemosyne; assembly: GCA_963668995.1. Taxonomy (NCBI): domain Eukaryota; kingdom Metazoa; phylum Arthropoda; class Insecta; order Lepidoptera; family Papilionidae; genus Parnassius; species Parnassius mnemosyne. The sequence continues at coordinate 38,249,650 of CAVLGL010000159.1, forward strand.
AATGCACCCACCGCACGGGGACGGCGAGCGCGGACAGCCAATGCAACCGCACGGCGGTGACGGCGCTAGCGGGGGCGGGAAGGCACTCACCGTATCCCGTACGGTGAGCGCGGGCACCTAACACCACTGCACGGGGGCAGCGGCGTTAGCGGAGACGGGGAGCATGGACACCTAACTCAACCGCACGGGGTCGGCGGCACTAGCTGGGGCAGGAAGGCACTCACCGTACGGGGACGATGAGTGCGAACCGGTAACACAACCGCACGGGGGTGACGGCGCACGCGGAGGCGGGAGGGCACCCACCGTACGGGGATGTTGAGCGTGGACAGTCAACACAACCGCACGGGGGCACTTAGCTGCGGCGGGACGGGACGGGACTGACGTTTTATCCCTCGAATGAAACGACCGAGGAATTCCCGTACGGGGATCCGTCCCCGGTGCTCGGTCAGCTAGCGGACCCCGCTAGCGCACAACCGCTTGAGAGCGGCGATGCAAGCAGAATGATCTTAAACTACTTTCATGCGTGGTAATAAACCGACACAAGATGGAGTGGCCCGCTCCACGTTCGAGCGCTCCAACGAACAATTTGGCGCGCGCTCCAAGTCGGTATCCATTTCGCGCGGCTGGAGCGCGTAATCGATACGCGGCTTTACAGTCTATTAAAGTCCAATGGACAACAACATAGGCCTCCCATAGATTGATAACTGTAGTCTGCCAACCAAGCGATGTCAGTATATGTAAATCGTCTAAGAAATGCATGGCTTGAATAAGGCTACGTAGACTTTTAATAGGCTATAAAGACAACGGTAAAAAACAAAAAAAAATGTATTCGTATAGAAGACAGAAATCCCCGCCCGCCACGGAACATACGCGTCTTCCTAGTCTATTTTGACTGGCTCTTTGGTCTAGTGGTCGTAAGCGTGACTGCCATTCAAGTGGTCTCGGATTTGAATTTCGTGTCGGTTATTAGGTTTTTCTGAAGAAAAACTCTCAGTAGCAGTCTGAAGTGCCTTGGAAAGCGCATAGTCCTTCACCTAATCTCTCTCTCTCCCTCTCTCTTTCTATCTCTCTCTCTCTCTATCTCTCTCTCTCTCTCTATCTCTCTCTCTCTCTCCCTCCCTTTGATCGTGTCGGATTTCCGTACCATCAGACTATGAGAGTGGGTGAATAGAGAGTAAGAACTGTAATCTAGTCTTGCAGATGGCTAGTCTTCGTTGAGACTGGCTGCTGTGATTGAAATTTTAGATTTGGAGTGAAAATGTAAAAACTTCGTCAGGGATGGAATTGCAGATGCGTTGCCGGCCTTTTAAAAAGGAGTACGCTCTTTTCTTGAAGGTCCCTAAGTCGTATCGGTCCGGAAAAATCGCTGATGGTAATCGATTCCACAAGGAAGTCGTGCGAGGAAGAAATCATCTTCTAAATCGCTCAGTGGTGGACCGCCAATCATCCAGATGGTGTGGATGGTATCGGGAGTTCTGCCGCGATGTGCGTTCGTGAAATTTGGCGGCTGGGATTAATCCGAACAATTCCTCAGAGCACTCCCCGTTCGTAAATTAGTGCGGCACGTTACATTATTAATTTAGTTTCTTAGACGTTTTTTAAATAAATACCCGGTTCGATAGAGATACTGTGCCTCAATAACCTTGGAAACTTGGAAATAAACACTTCGTGCAATGGACATGTAAGAACAGCCAATGATTGGATCGCGTTCAAACATTTGCTTTGCAATTGTTCCCATTTTACAATCCACACTCGATTTCGATTACGGCCGGCAAATGTTGATCGCTTTACAACTTGCAACAATATTTGCTACTTTAAAGGTTTGTTTGAGTAAACTTTTTATAGAATTTTCATTTAAAACATTTTTTAGCTACAATTTATTGATTATTTGTGTAATAAATGAATAAAATATCTTTCTTTCGGACAAAAATCCATAATTATTAGTAGGTACAAGGAAGTTATAGCTATGTTAGTAATAATTAGGTGCAGACACGAATAATTAGCTTAAGTACAAACCAGGTCTGCCTGAGGCACTAGGTTTATGCACATGCATATTCACCCAGTGTCCCATAAGAGGACAATCTTGTTTGTCACTAATAGCCTTCAGTATGGTGTTGGAGCTACCACGTATTCTGCGCATGAGCGATGCGACCCGTTTGCGCAACACCGTCTCGAAACTATCAGTACGCGCTTGCGCGTACATGCATGATGCGCTGCAGAATCGCGGCAGACCCAACATCACCCTGAAGGCATTATTATACTGTAGGTACTCGGAGTGCCTCTTAGATCATATTTTTCCAAGTGGTACGACTCCTTTTCCTTATTTCTGCCGCCAAATAGCAATGTTCGCACTGTCGCGTTTCGAACTGACGGATCTCTCACAATCACCAGCATCACGCTAAACATAAATTTAAAGCCCAATTTCGTCCCGCGAGGGTCCAGGGACATCTAACTTAAATTAATAAACTTGTCATTTATATCTTTTGAACTTGGTTGACGCTTCATTTTATAAATCATAAATCATCAATAAATACAAAAGACAAGTCCCGATTCACTCACTCACTCACGGACTCATCTACGCCCAGCCCAAACCCTTGAACCTAAAAAGCGGAAATTATCCTCAGAGGTTCCATCACTCACTCACTGAATCATCAACGCCCAGCCCAAACCTTTGGACCCATAAAGCTAAAATTATTCACAGAGGTTCCCTTTATAACGTAGACCAGAAATAAGGAAAGATTTTTCGAAATTCCCACGGGAGCGGGGAAAAAGAGGTTTTATCTATATAAATTATATATTTTGCCTTAAATTGCAATGTAAAAAAAACATTACAATTGTGTTATTTTAATAAAATAAGCTTTAATAAGCGTTTACAAAGCCGACCTTTAGTCAACAACGACGTTTAATAATATCTTCTTCTTTACTTCATCATCATCGTCAACCTAAGGCACAAAGGAAATAAACCACCGTGTTACTAGTTAGCTATGATAAATTAAAATAGAGAATGAGTCATAAATTAAGTCGTCGTAATATTTTTCACCTTTATATTTAGCGTAAAAACATTTTGTGCTGAGAAAAGAATTTATAATAGCTTCACTTGCAACATTCTTATACAGGAATTACTTATGTATTCCAACATAAAAATATAATACACGGATGTTATATCAAACTTTATAGCCCGGCTAACAATCCAATCTCAGAGTAATTGTCCAAACTTTACCACGTAATTGGCCGTAAAATAACCACATATGCGTGGGTTCTAAAATCTCATACACAATAACGTATCCTGAATATATAATCTATATGATGAAATATACAGTGGTGCTTTAGAATAAATGTTTTCCTTAAAGCACACTTACCTAAAGCTTTATATTCTAAGGCTTTTGGTACTTAGAAAATCTAAAAAAACCTTTTTTATGGTCATTTATTTTGACGAGTAGTTAAACTTTTATAGAAAACGGGTGATAATTGAGCACAAAGTCCACGTGATGGTAACTGGATGTGATGGTAACTGAACTGGATGTTGTGGATAACAGACACATCACTTACGGTTCTCTTCGCTCATCATATGAAACACAGGAGCATTAAGCATGTATTCATTATGCAACAAATTGCTCGCGTCAGATGAAGCAGCAACAGCCGCGTACGCTAACAGCACTTACGTCAACGAAAATAGTTAGGTAACAATTGATAACAAATATGTGGTTCAACATGTTGCGCGTTATGTTAAGCGACGGCGTGAAACTTTTGCTTAGCACATTTACATGTGGAACGGAGACAAACAACAGACGCGCGTCATGTTGCGCGCCAATTGTTGCCTAATGGATACATGGCCTAACAATTGAAGTTACAGGCATATATGACTAAAGTGTAACAGTCACTAAATGATAATGTTTTATTGACACCTAAACAATTATATGCGATTCCCTCGAGGTCTGGACAGTGTGCAGGATGAATCACGAGCTCCACCTTTTCAGAAGACAAAACGACTTTGTCTTGTTCGCAACTTGCGCCGAAGCTTTGTCATGGCCCAATAAGATGTTAATTCTTCCCTAAACTTTTCAAAGACACTGGGCAAACAAATGGCTCACCTAGTAGGATGGTGCAGACAGCATCCGTCGGGGAGAAAAAAAAAGCAATAATTTTTTGGGCGGCGCTTCTTGCCTCAATTTTGTTGGTTGTATGTCGTCTTCGAACATTTCTACAGAAGACTATTACTTTATTGCTGGAGCGTAATAAAATATTCATTAAAATTAAAGTTAAAGTTACAGAATATATACGTCCCACTGCTGAGCACAGGCCTCCTCTCATTTCTGAGAAGGTTTCAGGGCAAGGAAGTATCAGCCGCGCTGCCCCAGAGCGTGTTGGCGAATTTCACATGTCTTCGAAATATATTTTTCTTTTTTCAGACATGCAGATTTTTTCACGATGTTTTTTCCTTCGCCGCCGAGCACGTGGTAAATCAGCACTTAAAATTGCCATTAACAATTCGTCGAACCCGGGTTGCTTACGTTCTGTGAAATTAACAGCGAGCGCTAACCATCTGAGCTACTACGACTCTATGGTTTATTATAATTATTTGAGATTTTTTTGTTTTGAAAAATATAACATTTGAAATTCAAATATTGAGAAGCTACTAGGAGCGCAATACGTCAGTGTGCCCTATGTATAGCGCTTACGACTGCATAACTAACTACTACGAGTATGCTGGATTTGTCAATTACAGTTTGTAGTACTAGGAATAATAAACTGCTCAGTTTTACTTTATTAATTTTCGCAGAAAATTTTGATGTGCGAAATGAACCACAAGGAAGACTAGTCAGTGATCAGATGCGATGTGCGTTATGTATGTGAAACAAATTCGGCTCAAATTATGGAATTAACAACATGGTTTAACATTAACACACCTCAAATATTCAATCATAAGTAAATTACTAATTTATATCTGTATCTTTGCGCGATGCGATCTATTAAAATTTGTAATTTGCCTTTTCTCATGTTATTGACTTTGTCTTTAATGATAGATAAAGATAATTTTAAACATCTGGGGGCACGGCAGTGCCCCCGCCAAGTCGAGTAAAAGAGTTCAGGCCATTTTCGACCCCCTATAACTTCGTTGTGGATAAAACTAGAAGGCTGAATTAACTAATATATATACTCAGTATATTTCAAATTTCATTAAATTTGAACCAGTAGTTTAAGAATTATAAATAGTCAAAGTTTCTTAATTTTGTCACTCACTGACTGACCGATCATCAAAACTCTAAGGCACTTCTAGCAGACATAGAAGCTTCAAATTTGGAATACAATTATTGTTTAATATATAAATCAAGGAAAAATTAAAATATATTGCAATTTCAATTCAGTTTTCGAGATACACCAAATGTATAATTAACTTTGTAATCCCATATAAATATATAGGATTACAAAGTTACATTTGCAGTGAATGAATCAGTGTACATATATATGTATAATATAATGGAATAATGGGTGTAGATAGGTACCTAGATATAACTACCTACAAAAAGAAATGAGAAACATAACTTGTAAAAAAAGCCAAGTTTCGCAACTCAGTTCTTCTACCGTAAAAAATATGTGATATCCATGTAATACCAAGTCGGTTAATTTATTCAGTCCCTACTTAAGGGTCCTTCTGTCTTAAGGCGCGGGTTGAGCAAAATATCGCGCTAGTCGTTATTTGTGCGGCTTTTAGGAGCTATCTACTTTTTATTTAAAAGATATATCAACAAATAAAAAACATATTATATTTCTACATAATTTTGATATCATAAAAGCTATATCCAATTTTTTTTAAAGGAATAAATATTAATATAATCTCCTTACAACGAAACCACATAAATGTGAAATTATTATTGATAACATGAATCTCCTCGTAAAGTAAGTATTATTTTATTTTGCGATTTACACCAATGGATAGGCAACTTATTAATGAACATTTCTATAGTAAAATTTTTTTCAAAAGACCAAAATTTGACTTTATTAAGAAATTATTTTAAAATCTGGGCGTATTTACTGCCCACGGGCTTGCTGGAGTAGTCTTGGGCATAGTCGGTCGCCATTGGGAGCGCTCAATTTAGTTCGTAGTTCTATAGCGAAGTAGTTCGCTCATTTAGTTCGTTAGTTCTTTTTTAATTTTTCAGTAGATCTTATTAAAAAAGATGATATTGAATGTCAGCAAATAAAAATTAATTGAATTTACGTTAAAAAAATTAATGATTTAATTAGTATGTAATATGCTACATAATGTATAATATATGCATGATACTTATCAAGAACTATTTGATGATATGGACATTAAAATAAAATGTAATAAACGAAGCTAAACATGTTTTTATATTTTTGAAGTGTATTGGATTATTGAAAATAACGCAACTGTAATTTAAAGATTACATATCGCTATTTAATGTACAGTGTAACCTTGATATAACAAACCTCAATATAACGAATTCCTCGGTTTAACTAATTTTTCGAAATCCCCTAGAACTGCCTGTAAGAGCTAATGCAAAATGTAACTCTACATTACGAATAGATTTTATCAGAAACATCTTTATATCGAATTTTTAATTATTGCGGAATATACATAGAAGATATTATTTATCTCTTTTTAACCAATTTTCTCAACTTGAAATCTTAACATAACATATACTATTAATTATTCCTACTTAATTTCACAGTAAATCATGTCTTGGCAGGTTCAGACAGGTAGATGACTATTTACGTAATGTTGAGATTAATAAACAAGTTTTCTTACCTTGTTAAAACGCATTGTAGTTCCACCTAACCTCTATATAACAAACCCCATTATAACGAATTACTTGGTATAATAACGAATACTTTCTAATTCCATTCAGTTTCGTTATATTGAGGTTGCACTGTATTCGAGTATTTAATAAAATTAGTGGAAAAAGAAATGTAAAATATTAATTTTGAATAAACTTACCGTAAAATCGAATTGAGAACTATACGGTATTTATATACTGCTTACTATCACTTTCATATTAATATTGTGAGTCAGCAATATTTGTTATTTGTTGTGAATTGTGCACTAATAAAACTAAGTATAGACTATAAATTATATATTTTAATAAGAAACTCTGGTAAGAACGGTAAGAATAAAAATAAATCAGTCGGTTAGCCATGTATCTCCATAATAGAGTGGACGCAAGAAAAATAAATAATTAAAGAACTAAGAGCGTGATTGTCGACGAACTAGTTCGCATAGTTCACCTAAAAGAGCGCTCTTCCAACCTAGGTCGTTCGCGAACTACCCAAGACTATGCTGGAGTCAGTGTGCTCTGAGCTCCTACACGTGGAACCCGTGTCGTTAGAGCGTCTGCCAGCGCACACGCTCACGTCATCTTATCAGTCGATAATATTATTACTTATTAGGTTATTTATAGGTAGTATTATTTGTTTGTTTTGGGTATAATTTTTCGTATTAGTTATTTTTTATTATAATATATATATATATATATATATATATATATATATTTGTTGTTTTTTGCTGCGCGATGAAGCTTTTTGCGTGTATTTTCTTTGAAGTAAATGCAAATAAAAAAATGAAGCACCATTAGCATGTAAGGTTCGAATTCATAATTAAAATTTCGACAAATATTATAATTTACACTATAAAAGGCTAATTCAATATTATCACCCAACCACAATATCTTATTAAGTATAGTACTGCCTCGTTGGTCTAGTGGTTGTAGTAGTGCGACTGCTGATCATGAGGTCCCGGGTTCGAATCCTGGGTCGGGCCAAAAAGTTTTGAGTTTTCCATTTATGTTCTAAGTTATAATTAGTATTACTATTTATAGTTCTTTGCTAAAATATAGTATATTATTTATTGCTTGTTTTTTCTTCTTTTTCAAAAAATAATTGAGTACATAAGGTGTTCTATACTTATAATTCGGTAAAATGTATCTAAGTAGGTACTAATATACCTACTTTTTACTATAAACTAAAAAAATTTAAAACTAAATTTAACTAAAAAGACTAAACTGACCATTTATTTTTTAACTCAAAACAGGACATGGGTTTATTTATACTCTAAAAACTATAACTTTATACAATTAGTGTTCACTATAAAATTATATTCGGTATAGACGGTAATTATTAAATGCAACATATTTTTTTAAATTATTAATTACATTTGTAAGTGGATTAAATTTGCTTTAATAAAGTTGGTGATGATTTTAAATAAGAATAAAATTCTGCTCAAGTTTTTTTATTGTTATCTTTGTTAACAACATCGCCTTTAGAACTGGAACCGTAAGTGTTTCTTTCAGACGTCCACAATTTATTCAAAATAAAAAAATACTCTTTCTACCGGAGCATTTGTACCAGGTAGACATAAAATATATTCGATTAAAATAAATTATGTTGAAGATTGTTGACTTTGAATACTTCCATCGAACGAGTTACGGGACAATTTTGTGTCCCAGAGCTTTGTTTGGGGACAATGGGACAGGTGACCGAGAAAAGGGACAGTCCCGTTCAAAACGGGGCGTATGGTCACTTTAGCTATAACCCGGCGACGGCTCCGTGGCGCAGTGGCTTAGCAATCAGTTGTTGCGCTGGGGGCCGCGGGTTCGAATCCCGCACGGAACAAGTATTTGTATGGCCTACAAATAATTGTTCCGGGTCTGGATGTTAGTCCTTGTGCAATTTATGTTAGTAAACTGCCTCCACGACACAGGAGAAAATCCTAGTGTTGGGGTAACGTTTTTTTACAATTGAAATTGAAAGATTGAACCCTTATACTTCTTGTTGATTTTTGTATTACCTTTATTAAAGTTACCCTTATGTATAAATAAATATAATTACGTATGTAGAAATAAAATTGATTTTCATCTTCATCAATCATTGGGGTGAGGATAATGTCTGCCAGCATAAGTAGTAAGCAGGCTATGTTACAAGGTGCTCAGTTCAAAAAATTGAAGGTAGGTATGTTACTTTTTAATACGTGACACGTAAAAATTAACAATAATCAAAAACACATCTGCGAAACATCCTATTTATTTATTTATTCTTTATTGCACCAAATATTTGTACAAAAGGCGAGCTATCTATTTATTTACCTATAGTGAATAGGTATCTTTTAAACTCACAATTTTCAATGCTTAATTTTTAATATATAATTAATTATAAAATTTCATAATTAGATAATATATGAAAATACATAATTCTAATATAATGCAACTAATATACCGAATAAAAAAATTAAAATACATTTATCGTTGTACGCTGTGTGTATTTCCATAAATTAGTTTATTGATGTTGAAAAAATAATACTACGTTCGTACCTACAATAGGTGGCGTCATAAGCAAGGTCGTTCGCATGGAGTAGCCCCTTAAGTTATTACGTAATTAGCTAACTTTACAACATCTTATAGTGATCATATCAATATTAAAAATCTTTTGTGTTTTAAATAAATAAATCGCCAAGTCAATCGCACTAAACAATCTAATTTAATATAATATGTATATATTACTTGAGAGATACATTGTGTTTTTATGCGATGGCCAAGTCAATCTATTTATTTAATACATACAAGATTTTTGATATTGATATGGTCACTATAAGATTTTGTTAGGTTAGCTAATTACGTAATAATTTAAGACAGAAGGACCCTTAAGTAGGGACTGAATAAATTAAGTGACTTGGTATTACATGGATCTCACATATTTTTACGGTAGAAGAACTGAGTTGCGAGACTTGGCTTTTTTTACAAGTTATGTTTTTGATGGCATAACCCATTTACGCTAAAATTAGCACTCGCCAAATAAAAAGAAATTCTGCCAAAATAAGCTCAGTTCAAGGCTTGATTTACGTATATGACCTAAAAATTATGAAACGGATTATTACGTTAAATAAAAAGTATTTCAATACGATAATAAACTAACAACGAGGAACAACGCACCGAAAGAATACGTCGATATGTAAAAAGTTGACATAGATAACTTTTAAAGTCTATTCTGCGCAAAATATCTACCTTCACTTAGGGGGAGGTCTTAGATATAGGATATATTTAAGACTATACTTATGTATAGTCTAAGGGGGAGGTGTATATTGAAGTGAATTAAAATGATATTTCTACATGTTTTATTATTATTTCGTCACATTATTCGAAGATATAGATGTTATATATATATATATGTATTTTATATACATATATAAGTTTAACAGGTAGTCCTTTCATTGTTCGGGCAATAACTTGCATGCTTTTTCAGATTCTTAAATATCGATTAGAAAATCGATTTTAACTGTCGATTACTTCCTATCCCTTCCCTACTTTGTTCCCGTGATCTTGCTTCATTCTTTTATTGTGCGCGCAGTGAACCGCACGCGTCAGTTACAATAATAATGCCGAAACGAAGTGCCGAAGACCAAATTGCGTTTTATAGGAAAAAGATTAAGAAATTACAAACTAAAGAAGACAAACGTCGTAGGCGAATCATTGTGTACTCCGAAGAGGTCTAATAGAAAAGGACCAAAAGGACAAAATAATCAAGGACTATGCCACCCCACAAAACTGCAAGCTGTTAAGTGCGCCTATTTTAAATCCTGAAATAGCGGCTGCTGTTTCCGAATTTGCACGAACACGGGATAAAAAATTGAAAATTCGCAACAACAAATAGGGGTAGGCCTTACCGCCATAAATAAAGCTATTACTATTTTGCTTACGAGCGATAACAAGGTACAGGCTATAAAATGTTTGTCAGATGCATGTAGGATTTTATCCGACCTACATGCTTCAGAAACTCAAACTCGAATCAAGTCTTTAACACAAGGATTGGAGAAGACTTTTGCGAATGTAATTCAAGATAGTGAAAGAGATGAGATGCTTTTTGGTAGTAACTTATCTGAAAAAATCAGAGCATCTAAAGCTATCGAGAAACAAGGTTCTCAAATTAAAAAACCGGACACCAAGGCTCCAGGTCCATCATCTTTTCGCTCGACAAGGCCGCAGGGAAACTGGAGAGGCCCTTCTCGCTCGATGCACAAAGGGGGACGAGGAGGGTCCAGGAAGAACGCCCCAATGAACCAGAAACCCCAGTCGTCACAGGGCGGCTTCAATTCAACAAGAACTTGGAACAGACCATCACGTGCAGGCCCTCGGACATAAAGGTACATGCCGGTAGATTAAAATATTTTTACAATTGTTGGTGTAATATAACTAATAATAGAATAGTTTTAAATTGGATCCGTGATGGTTTCCCCATCCCATTTAGTAAAAAAGTAAAAAATATTACGGACACTCGCCATGAGTGGTTACCGACCGAAAAAACACAATTGTTTAAAGCTATCGAAAAATTAATTGATCTAGAGGCCATATCCGTTTGTAAATCATCCCAAACTCAATATATATCTAATATATTTCTAGCACCTAAGCCTAATGGGGACTATCGTTTTATTTTAAATTTAAAATCATTAAATAAATTCGTAGAAAAGTTACATTTTAAAATGGAAGACTACAGAACTGTTATCCTGCTGATATCGGAGGGGTGTTACATGGCCACCGTAGATTTAAAAGAATCCTACTTACTAGTTCCAATTAAACCTAATCATAGAAAATTCTTAAGATTCCAATTTAAGAAAGATAATTCTCAATTAGTCACATGTGAATTTAATGCGATGCCTTATGGCCTCTCGGCAGCCCCGAGAACTTTTACAAAAATAATGAAGGTAGTTGTAGGCTATTTGAGAAATCGGGGCTTCAAATCGGTAGTATATCTCGACGATATTTTATGTTTAGGATCAAGTTTTGAAGAATGTCAAAAAAATGTTACGGAAACTCTTAAACTTTTAAAATGTCTAGGTTTTATTATTAATTACGAGAAAAGTAATTTAAATCCTGTAAATGAGTGCAAATATTTAGGTTTCATTTTTAACTCTATAGATATGTCCATTAGTTTACCGATTCAAAAGCAGAATTATATTTTCAGACTTGTCCAAAAATATATGTTACTGCCTCAATGTACCATTAAAGAATTTGCACATTTAATAGGAGTTCTAACAGCAGCATGTCCAGCTGTTAGTTATAGTTGGATGTATACAAAAATGTTAGAAAGGGAGAAACATTTAGCTTTGCTTAAATTTCATAATAATTATAACGCCAAATTCACTCCTTCTACCGATATATTGCCAGATCTACTTTGGTGGTCTAAGTATATTTATATTTATAAAAATAAAATAGAGAGACCAACATTTCTTTTAGAAATATTTTCTGATGGATCAAAACAGGGCTGGGGTGCCTTCTGTAATAATGTACGCACTGGGGGTAAATGGAAAACGGAGGAACTTGAGCTTCATATTAATTATTTAGAACTCAAAGCAGCGTTCCTTGGTTTAAAAATATTTGCTCGCGATGAATGTAACTGTGCAATATTATTGCGATGTGACAATACTACCGCAATAAGTTACATAAATCGAATGGGAGGAATAAAATATGCCCACTTAAACAAAATCACAAGAGATATTTGGCAATGGTGTGAGCAGCGAAGAATATGGCTGTATACATCATACATAAACTCAAAAGATAATAAAGAAGCTGATCAAGAATCTCGCAACAAAAATGCAGACACGGAATTAGAAATATCTAAGACTACATTTCAGAATATTACCGACATTTTAGGAAAACCAGACATAGATCTCTTCGCTTCTCGCGCCAATGCCAAATGTAAAATGTATGCATCGTGGAAACCAGATCCCGATTCTTTTACAGTAGATGCTTTCACCATAAGTTGGACACCATACTTCTTTTATGCTTTCCCACCATTTACATTAATTTTGAAGTGCCTTCGAAAGATCAAGACAGATAGGGCAGAAGGCATCCTAGTATTTCCTTACTGGCCCTCTCAACCGTGGTTCCCGGTTTTAAGAGCTATGTGTAGCTCCGAAATTATTTATTTAGACGCTAACCAAAGCCTCTCAAACTTTTCTTGCAGGAAAAGGAAACAGTTCCAACTTTCCCTGGGAGTCGCGAGGCTATCCGGGACGCTTTCCTAAGAAAAGGAACTCCTGAAGCAGCCTTAGATATAATGTTGTCTTCATTGGCGCAAAACACCTTACAACAGTATGGTTGTACTTATAAATTGTGGTGGAAATATTGCAATGACTTAAATTTAAATCCTTACAATACTTGTGCGGAATCAATAGTTCTATCATTTCTTACAGATCTTTTTAATCAGGGTGCGACATATGGCTCACTCAATAGCCACAGGTCTGCTTTAGCTTTATTATTAAATATTGACGTTAGTAATAATAACTTATTAAATATATTTTTTAAGGGAGTATACAAACTAAGACCATCGTTTCCGAAATATATTAGTACATGGGATCCGCAGGTAGTACTTAATTACATAGCACAATGGAAACCTCATGACCAGGTGTCTATTGAAAAATTAACAAAAAAAACTACTATTCTCTTGGCTTTATGTACGGCCCATAGGGCGCAAACATTATCCTTGATAAAAATTAAGAATATTAAAATAAGTCCCAGTGATATTAAAATTGCCATTTATGATTTAGTAAAAACTTCTGCTGCGGGGCGTGAACAACCATTGCTGGTGCTTCCCTATTTTAAGGAAAATGTAGACATATGCCCAGCAACTGCTATCAAAGACTACATTTCCCGAACGGAACAGTTGAGAACTAGTAAGGTGGATAATTTATTACTAACGTTAAAACGTCCATACCGAGCAGCTACGAGTCAGACGATCGCGCGATGGGTTAAACAAGTCGTAACGGAAAGCGGAGTGGATGTGGCGACGTTCAGCGCTCACAGTACGAGACACGCTGCCACATCCGCGGCTAGAAGCGCAGGAGTCTCACTCGATGTAATCCGAAGAACCGCGGGTTGGACATCAACGTCTATTATATTTGCTAGGTTTTACAATCGACAAGTAGTAGACAATAATGAATTCGCAAGAGCAGTGTGTATTAAAGATTAATTTCACAATGTAAAATTATCATATTATAAATTTTCTGAGAAGTTGTAAACTAATTATGTTTTTTGTTATTAAATCTAAATTGGTTGATAACATTTGGTCTCATTTTACCTTTAATGTAGAATATGTTTCGGCAAAACTAATCTCTAAACATCTACCTGTTAAACTTATATATGTATATAAAATACATATATATATAACATCTATATCTTCGAATAATGTGACGAAATAATAATACATGATCAAACGAACTTCTAAGTGAAGTTCGATCAGTATTATATGAGTCACTTTATTCGAAGATATAGATAAAGTTCCCACCCGTCCCAGCCCGAGAGGGTTTTGCCGAATCAAGAGTATATTTACTGACAAATAATCTCTGAAAAATGAAGCAAGATCACGGGAACAAAGTAGGGAAGGGATAGGAAGTAATCGACAGTTAAAATCGATTTTCTAATCGATATTTAAGAATCTGAAAAAGCGTGAGAGTTATTGCCCGAACAATGAAAGGACTACCTGTTAAACTTATATATGTATATAAAATACATATATATAACATCTATATCTTCGAATAAAGTGACTCATATAATACTGATCGAACTTCACTTAGAAGTTCGTTTGATCATGTATTATTTAGCAATTGATAAATTGTCAGCAACAGCTTTCAGTACAAATTTTCGACTTCCCGTTACTTCAAGCAAATAACTAACTGCTTTGTCCTTCGTAGACAATTTTAGACTTTAAAGTTTGGACAAAAACTAATTATTAGTTTTGTACATGGTCGTTATCTTTATGATCACAGTATCTAATATTGTTGTAAAATATTAAATAATGCATAGAAAATATCTGAAATTACTGAATTACTTGGTAAGAGTAATCAAAATTAATTTCTTATTCATTTTACTCTTACACAAAACTATGAAACTAATTTAAAACTCGACAAACTAAAAGTTCGAGTGTTCGAATTGTAAACTTCTTTAAAATGCATTAAATATTTTTTGCTAAATGACTTAAGCCACAAAGAGTTTTACCAAGCAGTAGTACACCGATAATGTGTGTTTGTGTTCAGTTTTAAAGTGTAAATAAGTCGGTATGATTACAATCTGTGCATTGCATCTTAGTCTAACCTATTAGTTAACAACAGATTTGTTTGAAAATGGATGATGACAGATGTATGTATCTATGCATGCAGGTGGTCTATTGCTTGTTTGCGTCTCTAATATTATAGAAACTATTGAATAGAGGACACTCGTTTAAATACCATAGCATGCAAGCAAGTAATCTGCATGTTTGTGACAAAAATATTCTTAACTCACGTGAAATCCTCTAACACGCACTAGAATAGCACGGCGTATTTCCACTAGTAGTAAGAGACAACAGAGGATAACAAACCGGAAGATAGTAAGCAGCATCTTCCTTATCAGAGCCCGCCAAGCTTGGCAACTCTGACATATTATATATGCTCTGTAAGGCAACCCATGGAGGTGGTCTATGTTTTGGGTTACAGTACTCGAGGGTATGCGCAAACACAGGCGTACTCTCTATTCCTATTTTACGTGGTAGAGTCATTCTTCAGCCATATCATAGTTTTAGCACGAATGGGTCGGCCAGAAAAGGACCACGCTCTCACAGAATACCAGCGTAAAATAGCAGCTCAATAGCACAGTAGTATTTCGTATGGTGAGTTTAAAGTATCGGATACCTTTTTTACTGGATACGAGGCATTCCATTCTTAAACAAGGATAGATTGAAATATCTATGGGTCACAGTATCCACTTACCATCGGTGGGCTATGTGCTCGCTTGTCACTCTTATTCTATAAAAAAATCCCTCACTCTCATAGATCGACGAATACGGCATTTCCACAATACCGGATGGAGATCAGGCGCAAGACAAACGGCATTACGTGCTTCTCGAGGCACGAGAGTGAAACACTGTCAACTTCCCGCACGACCCAGAGCTGCTCCTGTATATTTTCTGACATAAAACCTCAATAACTGCGTATAATTCTAACTTGGGATCCGAATCCGTGACCACAACATGATGTGCAGCCGCGTTTACGACGACTAGACCAATGAGGCAGTTTAACATTATTATGGCATAAATAAATATAAAGTTAATTTAATATGTAGTGAGAGACCCAAAATAAATTCAACTTTGTTCAAAAAAAGGACAGCATTAAGCACATTTTCCTCATCTTTTCTCGTTTAGCATATCTCCAAGTGTACTCAGTCTAAATGGCTTGCATAAAAATGCATAGTTTCATTTTCTTTAACGGACAGATTTTGTACCACGTATTACGCTCAAATTAACGTAGTTTCTGCATGCATAAATCTTAGTTTAGTAATTAAATGTTTACAGTAAATAAATTTTATGTGCTGTAGCAAGAAACTATAAAACATGTCTCTAAATATTATTATAATTTAAGAGTATTTATAAATGCTCTAACACTTTAAGAACAACTTAAAAGCAGAATTAAATAAACAGTAAAAAATTGTGAATTTCACTATTTATTTGCAAAAATCATCTACATTGTGCACGTGGTTGTTTATAGATTCTCATTGGTCATTTTTAAAGTAAATATTTTAAGGGCTGATTATTTATCAATCATCAGATAAAAGTTATTTTTGGGATAAAATACAAGATAATCAAATTATAAATTATAGTTGAAGGAATAAAGAGCTCAATTGTTTCACTTTTATATTCAGTGAGGTTATAACTTATTTGATGAATAGCTTTTATCTGTTTTATTTAACGAATGAAAAAATAGTCACATAAAACATTTTCATAGAATTAAATACAACTTAAACGGATTAAAACTTACAGTTGTATGAACAAAATAATAAAAAATGTTGACATTAATATTCAATCACAATAATATTTGATGGGATAAATAACTTTAAAAAAAGTTAAAAAAGTTAGAGCCTATATACGTCCTACGGCTGGGCACAAGCCTCCCCTAATTTATGAGGCAAGGAAGTGTCCGTCGCGCTGCCCCAATGCGTGTTGGCGAACTATACATGTCTTCGAATTTTTTTTTCTTATTTCTCAGACATGCAGGTTTCCTCACGATGTTTCCCTTCACCGCCGAGCACGTGGTAAATCAGCACTTAAAATTGCAATTAAAAATTTCATTGGTGCCTGCGGTGATCGATACCGGGTTGCTCGCGTACTGTGAAATTTATAACGATCGCTAACCACCTGAGCTACCACGTCTCTGAAATCTGCATATTATAATAATTAAATTATAATATTCTGATGATACTTACTAGAGTCACACTGTAACAGGAATATTTTGACTCGACCTGAAAAGAAGGCACGCGGTAGTGACTAAGCAATGTAGGTAGATCATTATCCGTATATAATATAGATATATATACAAAAGATAAAATCTGAAAACTGCAAATTATCGATATTAGGTTTAGACAAAGTTATTGATGCAAATTATCGATATTCGATGTCAACTTAAAAATATCCGCCCCAAAATGTTTGTATATTGACAAACATTTTGGGGCGGTTAAGTCTTTTTAAAAAAATGATTCTTATAAGCTGCCACAATATGACAATGTAGAAACAATTATTATAAATGACAAATGAATAGAAACACAATACAACATAAACTAGTGAAATTTTTTTGTTATTATAAAATTATTTGATTATTTATACGTAGATATGTATTTTACGACATTTATTTATGTATTTATATTATTATAACCTCCTGTTTTATTTTGCTCTGTCACCTCTGGAATATCATGATATGGGGTAGTGGATTTTCTAACACCGGCGTCTTATACGGCGTTCAGCATGGCAGAATGAATATTGCACCATCATTTATCGGTCGCCGGAGCGTCATTGGAAGTCATTGGTTCAATAGCTGGGTGCATTACGTGCGGTACAGCATCAAATATTTAAATTGCTCTGCGATGAAGAAAAAAGTCGTAAGGAAACTTGCTTATCTGAAGCATTAGATATTTTGAGGACATTGGCACAGCGCGGATGAATCTTTCCTATCATGAAAACCCTTTCAGAAAATAATCGGGGCATGTGCCCGAATTGATAAAAAGTGAAGTAAATTTGCAACAAGGTTATCACTTAAGAACTTTTTTCCCCATCGTTAGTCGCTTCTTCGAGCTATATAGCCGGCCCATTGCCTCTTCAGCTCACCCAACGGATTGGGCTATATCAGTCACTCTGGTTCAACTGCGGTTAACCCCATTTCTAAGTTTACCTATCAAGCAGAGTCCTCTCCATAGTTCGCTGAGCGACCTTGAGCTTCCTCATACGGCTAGCAGTGAAGGACGAAGTCTCAGATCCATAAGTCATCACTGGCAACACGCACTGGTTGCACAACCTCGTTTTCAAGTTTTGAGGTATGCTTGACGAGAAGATGTATTACACAGCATACTATTTAGTACGAAAAACAATTTTGTGTTCCTTAGTAAACGGGCTCAGAAAATGGGCCACAATCTGTCTGTTGCCTGCCTGCTACACTTAAGAGCTTTAGACAAATCTTTCAAACTTTAGAGCGACTTGTGTTATAATGACAAAACATCGATGAACCTTCCAATATTACATTACTACTCTTTTATCTCACTCTCATCTTTTTATATTTTAAGGTTAGTGCAAAAAACAGTGTCTCTGAGAGGTCTTCCATCTTAGTCCTCAAAGTTGAAAACGTATCTGTAGACTTTTTCTTTGAAGTTGGCTGAAGGTGTTCTTGGACTGCAGTAGTAACTTACCATTAGGTAGACTGGATGGGTGGTTTGTCAACCACATTTCTCAGTGCCAATTTGCTTAATTAGTTATATTTTTATAGTTATTAAAACTAGCCTGTCTAAACTACTAAGCTAAGTTGAAGAAATAATTGTAGAAATTTCGTATGAAATTTGGGAGAGTTATATTGTTTAACTAGTTATTTACCCACGGCTTCGCTCGCGTGGGCTTCAATTTAGAAACATCACTAAACGCTGTTCCGTAACAAATTTAGCAAAATTCGATCACTTTATAGTCACCTCGATGTCTGTGTCTCTATGTCGGTTTGTCAAATAATTTTTTTTGAATTCTTAAAGAAAGACGTAGTTGAGTGATGTTTGGCAGAGATATAATATACTATACGAACACGTGAATAAATAAGTTTTTCAGAATTGCATTAACATCATAATATGTCTAGAAACTATTTTTTTATATCCGGCGTATCTTCCGATTAACCATAAAAAAGCGAAATTATCTTGAAATAAAAATTTATTATTATTATGGGGTATCCATGTAGTTTTCTCATCTGGTTGGGCTGTATAAATATATAATTGAAAATGAAAATGATAAATATACATAAATATCAATAAAATAAAATAAGTACATAAAAATACAAAAATAAATAAAAATCCAACCAGATAGAAGCCCTCGGCAGGGGAGACCAAACGGCCGAGGGTTAGGGGAAAGGGGAAAGAAACCGGTGGACCATGCGGGCGGTATCGTCGATCCGTCACGGATTCTCAGTCGCTTCAGATGACCTGAGAGGCTGACTGGGATTAACGCGTTCGCAGAAACGACTACAGGTATAATTACGGTAGGCAGTCCACCCCACATGTCCGTCACCTTGTGAGCCAGGTTCAGATTATTATATTTTGTTTGCTTATTTGTTTCGGCTTTCACGAGGTTCTCGTCATACGGAATTGTAATGTTGACCAAAAATATCTTTGACTGTGCCCGGTCCGTCAGCACAATGTCAGGTTTATTCGCAAGAATAGTCCTGTCTGTGATGATGGCCCGGTCCCAGTAGAGCCAGGCGTGGTCATTTTCGAGCATGGCTTGCGGCGAGTACTTATAATAAGGCTCTGCAAATTGTGGGGCCGCATTCCCAGCCGTAGCATTTTTATCAGATGAAGGAACAGACTCATGTAGTAGCCGTTCGAGTTCGACGTCATCAAATGTTTTTGAGCGTATGATGAATCGAATTCAGTCGGCCAGGTTTTTTTCAATGACGGTAATAGATAGCTCCAGCTCAGCAAAAAGCGATAAATCCTGGCCCGGTACGCAAAATCTCCAACTTCTTCCCATTTCGCCCTGAAGTGCACCCGCAATGCGTTTCTAGTCATGTTGATTGTCCATCGCGTGTGGCGTACTCCACCAGTGGCGGGTGCCGATTGCTGGGTCTGAGAAGACCCTGCCAACATCAAGCCAGCTGGTGGGGCTGATGGATGTGAGGGGCTACTGGATGATCGTGCAGTATCTCGCACTCGGCTGGCAACCCCTATGCTATCGTGTCCAGTGCCAGCTCCAGACACGCCCTGGAGACCTCCAGGCAGCGGCCCTATACGAATTTTTCTATTTTCCATCATCCCTTTGAGAGGCGTCAGTTAACGGGAGACGACCAGACACAGCACCGTTTAATGGGTAGGCCATATGCACAAGTGGGCCTTTGCACCCTCAATTTTGCCGAGGCACGGCGCTAACACCTCTTGGCAAGGCGCTGACTGACTGCGTCGATGTAGCAGTTTGGTCACTTAACTGTTACGTCAGCGGGCGATGAGGTCGTCAATTCCCTACGCCAGTTCTATAATGATGAATACTACACATGGAATAAATCGAATTTCGTCACGTTTAACGGGTTTCTTTACACAAATTTGGATGAAAGTTCCATAAAAGCCGCTTAAAAGGACATATCGCTCTTTGATGATCCGGGAACTCTGAAGAATGTCAACATGTTTTGTATCGTCTCACACGATTGTATCAGATCTGATAGACAACAAAACAATAGAACACCGATTCCTACGAAGAATGATTTGCGAGGCTATGGAAATTAAATAAAAACAGCCTTATTTTAATAGAGAAGACGGCTAGGAGCTATCATCTGCTTGGGATCTCATAATTGATAAAATTAAATCCAAACCCAAGCGTACTACTGCAAGACTTGAAATACTGTAAGCTCGTTCTGCGTAGATCGGACCTAACACTAATAACTAAAAGTTTGTGGTGGTCTTCGTTAATAATGACTTAAGGACGTTAATTCGTGGGTTAATCATGGGTTCTATAAAGGACCCGAAACTTCCAAAATTAAATAAGTTAAAATTAAACTCGAAAAATCCTTAAGATTAATTTTATTGTGAATTGAGTTCCATTCACAGTGAACGTGAGAAAAACTACTTACACTCATGAACAGGAGTAGAAAAATATTCATCTCGTTGTGGCGGTGAAAGAGATTCCGCCACCTCATATCGTCCCGTGTGTGTCGTAAGAGGCGACAGAGAAAAACAAACAGGAGATGGGCAACATTATCCTTCTGACAACTGTTCAAAATAATAAAAGCTCCCAAGCGTGGCAACTACAGCAAATATCCACCCTATTAGACAATGATGACGATATCTCTTTAAAATCTTTGCTACCCCTAATATTTACGGTAGATTGAAAACAACAGTCGGGTGAAAAGTAACACCACCGAAAATATGAATGTAACAAAATCTGCATAATTGCGCCATCAAAACTAAAAATGTAGCTGCCTACATGTCACTACTGGACACAGGTCGCAGAGAGTTTTTGGTTAAAAAAGTGTTGTAGGTTTCCCCAAGAAGTTATTCTTCACCACTGCACCGAACATGTGGTCAGTCAGCACAGTAAAGTTTACCACTACAGATTTATTTTTTCTTAAAAGAATCATACATGTTTTGCTCCCGCGCCAATGTTAAATCTCACGGCGAGCTACACGGCTCTCGTATTTGTTTAAGTAAAATTCATAAAAACTGAAACAAAGCTTTTGCACGATTGTTGACCACATGTACCTAGTAATTAAACATCCAACGATGCCACGAACTATTGCATCACATAGAGTTAAAAATTTCACAGTGAACTTAATTTTTTTTTATTTACATCAGATAACTAGTGAAGTTGGTGAAATAAAAGTTATGCCAATATATTCAACTATATAGCTTTTCTCTTAATCTTAGTTTTGCGTACACAGTACTGGATACAGTATGCAGCGTAATAGTGTCGTTAGTCATTTTGCCAAACGTGGTAATTGGTGTAAATCATCCCGATAACAGCCACCAGTCTGGATGTTTCAGGTGTGATAATTTTTAGTTGAAATTTTGTGAATAAGTATTTAGTAGCATTCTAAAATTTAATTTTATCAGATACTTATTAGTTTACTTAGTAGAAAGTAGATGGCGGTATTATTACATTAAAACTATGAAAGCCAAACTATACGATCTAGTAATATCAGCGATAGAAGGTTGGGGTGCGCTGGCTCAAGAGCAATCTCAAAGCCGCAAACATTTATTTATTATACAAATAAGACATAAAGTAATGTTGATTCTGTTAAAAATTCTGTTTCTGCTGCGCCGCTACCGGTGAAAACTATTTAATGATATGACCATATCACGAAATAACAAAGTTGTGTTTAGTTGTTAATATCGTCAAATGATATCTATTTATTGATTTGGTCAAGCCATATAATAATAATAATAATAAATATTTATTCATTACCACCAATTAAGTTGAAATGAGTAGTACGAACAGAAATGACAAGAATCACATAGTGTAGCAATGAATGGGCTCTAGCTCAGCATAAGTGATATAATGACATGGTCAACAAACCGTGTTAAATATCATGAAATGACACCATTTCACGATATGATAGACTGCTTTATATTACTTTATGCTACAACATATATAAAAATCTCTTTGATTAAATTATAAGGATATTCAAAATTTTGCAATAATTGCAAGCAGACAAGTTTTAATCAGTTTACATATAGATTAATAACTAAACTAAAAACCATATCAATTTTCATACGTTTGATAGACGTCACTATTATCTATTTATTACGCTTTATGTTGAAATAACAAAAAAACTAAAAAAATAAGCGTTAGGATTTTTAAATGATTTTATAAATCTAATTATTTAAACATATAAATGTAAGTTATTTATATTATTTAAGTTACTAGTAACTGAAGGCAAAATATACTACTTTTCCATTTAATGATAGATAATTTAAATTAGGGTTTCAAATTATTGTGCAAGTGTTAAAACTAATTTTAAACTTTATTTATATATTATAAATATGGTATTTATTTGAAAAAATACATATCATCACTCTTATTAACTAACATAATCATATACGGGTGTTTGTGAAACGCTCCCGAAAACGAAGACAGACGATAGTACTAACTATACCTTTGATGATGGCTGAGAAAAAAAAATCGATCCTGAGGAAAAAAATCATCTTTTCGCAACGTTTTATTAGTTTTATTCACGCCCCATCATGTTGGTACAGTTAATTAAAATGATAATTTCATTAAAAAAAAAATCATGAAAATACTTAAACATTAAACCAGCAGTGAAATTTAAAACAAATAAATCATAAAATCAGCTGATTAGGCTATCAATATCCGCGCGTAAGCCAAACTCTTTTATCTAGCTCGGTACGAAACAATGCATTAGGTATTATACTATTCACTCTATCCTTCACTTTCACACAGGCGCAGCCGCCACCCGGCCGACTCGTGTCATCTCGCGTCAGCGTTGCCAACATATGGGGAATTCCCCGAATTGCGAGGAATTTAAAGTTGGGGATTTTATGGGGATTGGTATTATGCGGGGAAAATGCGGGGATTTTGGAATTCGATATACTTATCTTAACATTTTTGTTAGGTTACTTATGAATATCGAATGACTCCCTTTTTTTAAAATATCTTCATTGCACCACATTTAAAATTCGAATTTACAACAACTTTTATAGCAACTTTTGTGTATCATTTAATACTTTTCAGGAGTTTTGGCGGGAAATTGACCGGCGGCGGTTTGCTGCTCCTGTATTATTGTTTAAATAATGGTTTGAAGTGGACTTTGATATGTAAAAGTGTTGCGATTTTGTGTATTAAGTGTCTACGCATGTGAACTATTAGTGGAAACAGTGAAACAAGTGCTCTGATGGTGATGGATTCTCAAGATAAGCTGTTTGTTTGCATAGGCACCTTTAGATACCATCGCCAACTATCAGCTGTCTGCTGGATCAAGTTGCCGCCAAAATCTCCCAAGAACTGCACAATGTGACGCATCAACATATTGTGAAGCAGTATACTATGAAGGAGTGAGGAAATTACAATAAACCGAATAAAAATACTTAAGACTTGGCCTAAAGGTCTAGATACCAGGCCATAAACTCCAAAAAAAAAATTAATACTTTTCATTTATTATTTTTTAAATTTAAACGCAAGAACCGCATGCATATAAATGCAGATACTGTGGTACTTTTTAATGGCAACAAGGGAAGGAATTAAAAATACTCCATGGAGTAAAACGCCTGTTACAAAATTTGGAAAGTGTGAAAAAAATGCGGTAAAAAGTTAAAAATGTTACTAAAAATAAATCTTATCAAATTAGTTGAAAATTCCTTAATTTCTTAGAGGATTGGAGAGTTTGACATGAATTTTCAGAGAATTTGACAAATTGGTGTTGGCAACGTTGCCATGTTGCACCGAAAGGAATGCCATATTCTCTATAGAATTTTGCTGCACCCAAAAGTGTGGTGTACACGAATGCCGTAGCATTTTTTTTACTTTATTACTTCATCCAAATTATATAATTTGAAGTCTCTAGAACTTACGATATTTTTTAAACTGGTTGAAAATAATTACATTTACCTTATTTTTTAGAACAACGTTCGTTGCAGTTCATTGTAATTTCAGAATATAAATAGTAAGGCGCTAATGATATATATAAATAAGAATTTAAGGAGCATAATTATATATTGATTACTTATGAATATATAATTATGCTCCTTAAATTTTTTGCATTGAAAAAAGGTTCTCTTGTATAGGATCTAAAAGTCCTTACACAATATAAGACTAGCACCACCTGTTATTCATGAAATCTAAGTCCTAGTCATGTAAACGAGTTATATTATTTACAAAATTATTATTCAAGATACATATTATTATGACGTGTGTCCGAAGAAGGTGTAAATATTTACAGATTAATAACTAATTTTACGACATCGGCACGACCATAAATTATCAACTATATAAGAAAGCTATAAAACTATATATATATATATATATATATATATATATATATATATATATATATATATATATATATATTATAGGTATATTTAAAATATCTTACTAATTTAATATTGGAGGAATATTTTTTGCAACAGATATATAATGCAAAGATCACCATGTTGAAAGAAGAGTTAAGATTGTAAATCGAAATGAGAACACAAAATGCTCCTGCATCCTATCGACGCAAATATGACAATTAGTTTATCTCAACATCGTGGATGCAATTATCAGAATGTCCGTAGTAATTAGCAGTACCTAAGTAAATAAGTAAGCGTGATCGAGTCCGTATATTAATAAAAGCATAAGTCGTCAGCAAAAGCAGTAAAAAGTGCAACGGTAAAGAAAGCGGGAACCAACACAAGCAAAAATGTAATATACAATATATTTTACAAGCACAAATTAGTCAATGTGTGAAAATATTCGACATTAATTGGACGTACTTACGATATTGACACAATGATATGTGTGTATCATTTCACATAATGCACAAAAATCAATGATTGTTATACAGTAATTATCTAATGCAATTCTCGATTATTATCGACTTATAATAATAATTGAAAATAAAAATTGATAAGTAACATTTTTAAATAACAAAGACTTATAATATATTTTAATAGAAATATGTATTCTTTGATACTTTATGCGTACATATGTACTTCTTCGTACAAAAAAACGCAGATGTTATTAGAAAAGAATGGAAATGTAAATATTAATCGTTGAATTTTTTTTAATATAATATTTTACCGCAAGTTATACAAAATAACGATTTATCTCAAAAAACTTCAAAATTCATAAGGTTATTTTTTACATTTTTACCTTTTTTGTACAAGGTGGGTCACGATCTGACATTCTCCTTTACCTACTAAGATTTGTTTGCAAGCGACATATGAATTAGAGGCGGCAATTACAATAAAACTTGCAAGTATTTTTTAATAGTTTTGACGTACCTTAGTTTAAATCAAAGTATTGGACGGATTAAAAACAGAAAGTCAATTAAACTAAAGTAAAAGAATTATTTTTTAGATAAATTAACTGTCATAATTGCAATTGATTTTAAATATTAAATTATTCAATACCATTTCATTTCTATTTTCTTGTACAAAATCAAAGATAACGATGGAATAGTGTTTATAATTGTGTGAGTACACAAGTAGGTACGTTTATTAATTTCAATACAATTTTAGTAGTAACGACCTGCTTGTTTCGTCAGGGTACAATTGATTGTCTAATTGTATAACTTCTAAATTCCATATGAAGACTAGTCGTAGGGATCGTATGGAAACTAAACTTATACGAGTAAAATAAAATATGGCAATGTCATCACGGTTTAACGATCTGTGGGAATGCTCAAAGTGTTTACCGCAAGGACTTTAGGACTCAGTAGGCCTCAGCTTTGGCGGGATTCATTATTAATTTTAGTTTTTGAGACAATTCCGTGTTGACTTTGGACACGCGTGCGCGAGTGACAGTTCAATCGTTTTATTTATTAAATTCTTATTGTTATTACTTGGTATTACTTGTTATTAC
Source organism: Parnassius mnemosyne (assembly GCA_963668995.1). NCBI lineage: Eukaryota > Metazoa > Arthropoda > Insecta > Lepidoptera > Papilionidae > Parnassius > Parnassius mnemosyne. The sequence continues at coordinate 38,276,212 of CAVLGL010000159.1, forward strand.
GTGTTGTTATTATTCTTGTTGTTACGTTTTGTGTTTCTTTTTTGTTTTAATAATGCGGGGTGAGAGTAAGTAGGGAGTAATAATGAGGTGGAAGTTAATGGCTGTTCACTCCGAGGAGCGCGTTTTGTATGTCGTTAGCCGGTATCCGAACCTAGGTACACGAAGTATCGCAAAATTGTTAAGACGTCGGGATGGAACAAGTATGTCATACTGTGAAGTTCACAAGGTATGAAAGCGTAACCGAATGCACCCATACAAAGTACACAAAGTGCAAGCTTTAGTTTTCAGCGATCATGACCGTAGGCGAGTTTTCTGCCGTTGGTTATTAGACCAGCAACAACGTATGCCTGGTTCCATTGTGCACGTTATCTGGACAGACGAGTCGACATTTACCAGAAACGGCCTGTGGAACCGAAGAAATACACACGTGTATTCAGAGGTTAACCCGCATGCTGTTCGACAAACCGGCCACCAAACCTGATGGTCGGTTAACGTATGGACAGGTTTATTTAAGGATCGCATACTGGGACCAGTGTTTCTGCCACAGCGACTTAACGGACAGCGATACCTAAATTTTATAAATGAACAGTTGGTTGACATTTTAAACGACCTATCTTTGGCTGATTATCGCCGCACATGGTTCCAGCATGATGGTGCACCTCCACATGTCGTGAGGTTCGTCCGTGAGCGCCTCACCGAATTATTTGATGATCGCTGGATTGGCAGACTAGGACTGATCTGAATTTCTGGTATGAAACTGAATACATCAGAATAATAAACATACCTACACAATGGATAAAAAAAAACATGACTCAATCGTTGTTAAAATTTCATTTATTCACTAGCGGGGAATCGAACCAGGTATTTGGTTAATTTAACCTGTGAGTTCAAATTAAAGTAGCTAGGTGGAGACTAGCGCAGTGGCAAAATAGTAGGTTAAGTAGATAAGTTAGGTATTTAGACAAGTGTTGTAAATAATTAGGTATTGCAGTATTGCCCGCAGCTACAGATCGTACGTTCGCTAGCTGTGGACCGTGTGGATATAGCGTCAATTCCGCGCGACAATAGTGTCAATAACCCTATTCTCAGCTGATTTATAGCATATAATTTCCACTGCTGGTTTTATGTTTAAGTATTTTGTTTTTTTTTTTTGTATAGAATTATCGTTTCATTTAGCTGTACTAACATGATGGAGTGTGAATAAAACTAATAAAACGTTGTGAAAAGATGATTTTTTTTCCTCTGGATCAATTTTCTTCCTGCCCATGATCAAAGGTATCGTTAGTACTATCGCCTGTCTTTGTTTTCGGGAGCGTTTCAAAAACACCCGGTATAATAAAAAATTAATATCTAAAGGAAGGAAACTACTTAACCTTCTTTTTTTGAAGTTCCGTAATCAAATAAAAAATAGCCGATAAGTTGCCCCGGGCTACTAACTACCTACCTGCAAAATTTCATAGAAGTCGGTCCAGTAGTTTTTGCCTGAATCTTAAATACACAGACAAATAGATAGACAAATATTCTAAAAACTACAAATTTGACTTTAGTACACTTTATTTAGTCTCAAGTCCAAGAGAATATCTCTAATCTCTAATATATATTAGAATTACAGACACAACTTTGCTACAGATTTATTATACCTATGAATAGATTAGGAATGACAACACAATTATTGTAATTGAATGATCCACAACTTTCAAATAAATAATAGGTACGATAAGCGCACCACCTAGTGTAAGTTATTTGTACTATAACCTTAGCGCAAGTGCAAGCAATAAGTAAAGTTTAAGCGCAATCTGATGAATGGCATGGCAGCGTACAAACAAACTAACATTAATTTTAAAATATTAGATAAAAAAGAATGTATTCTGTCACAATATATAACTTTTTCGTTTATTTTTTTCCCTTAATTTGTTTGCATTCCACTGAATATTGACATCTAAATATTAATGGCGGCTGTACACGTTCGTCGAAACAGGCCGAGTACGAGTGTGTACATGACCCCTCGTTACGTCGCGTTGCGTCTCGCGGCTCTCGTTCGCTTTCGGCAGCGTGTCGGTTGTTTGCGCTCGAGTCAAAGGGTCTCGTGAGTCTTATGAAGAAAACGAGAGAGCGCGTGTACACATGTAGGGTTCAATATTGTTAAATAAATAAAAATATAGGTAGTTATATCAACCATTCACTATCTTTTTCTTCGTCATGGTTTATTAATATTCTTTTAATGATAAATGTGTAAAAAAAATATAATAACTATAATAGCACAAAGGCAAAACGCAGCAATAGTTTCATCAGGTCGTAGGTCTATCGCAGCGGGGATCTGGCGGTCAAGTGATACAACGAGTGTGTACATGGTGTGTTCTCGTGTCGAACCCTTACGCGACGAGACTCACGCGAGGCGACGAGACGAGCGTGTACAACCTTCATAAGATATTATATATTATTTTAGAAATTTGAATAACAAGTAATTAAAAGTCCACCTATTGGTAAGTGGTCTTCTAGTCCTGTATCCCAGGGTTCGAATTCCGGGTCGGACCAAAATCAGCCTTTGGGTTTTCCTGTCAAGAAATTCTCAGTAACAGTCTAGAGTCGAAAGTTGGCTGTTTTTCATACACGTGTATCTGTATGTGCACACACACTTGTGTATTTAATCCTGTCCTGCGCAGATGGCTCGTTTTGAGACTCGCCACCGTGACTAAACTTCGGTATGGAGGACATTATTATTGCTGTAGCCTATGGGATACTGGACCTGTTACTAACATGAGATTAAGAGTGTGTTCGGAGAGTTCTTGTATTCTTCTGCGGCAGGTCTTGCAAAACTTAGCTCCGACCGCATGGAAAGTTTCCACGAGCTTGTCATTCTTTGTCGTGAAGCGACAATTAAGAACAAAAAAAAGAACCTAACCTAGTAACAGCAAAACAACAAAAATAGAACAAAAACAAATAATATATTTAAAATTTAAAAGATATTTACAATTTTATATAACAAAATGGAGTATGAAGATGAGGATGGATGTCGTGATTTACAAATATTTAAAAAAAAGGTAATAAAAAAAAAAGATTAGTGTCGAAGCAGAGCCCGAAGATCCAAGGTGTACAGCAAGTGCTCTCAGCGCCTGGAACGAGCACGCACGGCGTAGGTGAGAAGGCGTGGGCGTCTCTAGGCGACGACCTCAGGTGAATGCGGTGGTTTGCAAGATCCGGCGATTTCAGGCAAGACAGGGGCTTGCAGGATCCTCAGCGACTTCAGACAGGACAGAGGCCTGCAGGATCCGGTGACTTCAGGCGGGACAGAGGTTTGCAGGATCCGGCGACTTCAGGCAGAGCAGAGGTTTGCAGGGTCCAGCGGCTTCAGGCAGGACAGAGGCTTGCAGGATCCCGGGGCAGTGCGGCCCCGGGATAAGGCCTTTAGGAGATGCTTCGAATTCGAGAACTGAAGCGAGACTGAATTTCTTCACCGATTGTTCGGCTTTTATACCTTTCTAGAGAGAACGGAAAAATTATTTAAATTAAACGCAATTTTTTTGTAAATGGCCAAGAGGAAAGAGTATTTATGTGGAATTATCGAAGTAGAAACAACAGACCGGTAGCAAATTTGAATATAATTGTCATGACAACCAGATAAACAACGATGTCAAAACATGTCAAATTTTGGTTTTAGGCTCGTAATAGAAAAACGGCAAGATTTAAGTGAAAAATGAGATATTATTGATATAGGAAAAAAGGTTGCGCACCTGCGCGCACAAAGTCCGAAATTGCAGAGTTACGGAAAACTAAATAAAAGATCGAAAAAGGTAGACTCCATTGACACCAATTTAAAAGTGCTGATAATGTGAAAATACGAAGTAGAAATGATTTGTTATTGTGTTCTTATGGTTTAAAATCGTTACAGGATCCTATGGAAACAAAGGTGATGTAAAATATCCAGTTTTGAGGTGAATGCAGAAAATCGAAACAGAATGGAAAAATGAATTTAAAATAATGTAAAATGATATGTAAGTAGCATAACACTACATCTTAACGTTCACTGCATTGAAATCTTCTAGGCACTGAAAACGGTTTTGTAACTCAAGCTGAAAGGTTGCGAGACTTTGGGTAAGAGCACGAGGGGGATGGAGCGTTGACTTTATAAGACGACACTTCTCCAACTTAACGGTTAGGTTCAGTGTGCCTCTAACCATTCTGTGATCGCTACCAGTTTTCACCCTCGCGATCACTGAGACATCACTGAACAGTTGCCGTCTAGTCGTCATAATGAAGTCAATCTCATGTTTTGTCGAACCGTTGGGGCTCAACCAGGTCCACTTCCTGTGGGGCCGTTTCTCTAGGAAAGAGTTTATCATAAACAGTCCCTCTTGCTGGCCCCTTGGGTTCCGTTATTCATTCCAAATTTCCCTACTATCAGCCGTCTCTCTTGTGCCTAGTTTTGTGTTGAAGTCTCCCATTAACACCGTATAGAGGGTGTTGGAGGAATGCATGTCTTTAGAGATATCCTCATACATTTCCTTTACCTCCTCATCGGGGTGTGCCGAGGTTGGTGCGTAAACCTGTATGACCTTCAGTGAATACCGCTTGGTGATTCTGAGTATAAGATACGCACCCTCGTCGACACACTCCCAATCTTAACAACGTTATTAACGAGAGACTTGTGGACGATAAATCCGACACCTCCTTGGGACAGATGGTCCTCCTCTAGCTCCCGGTGATAGAACAGTTGCCGGATTCGAGGACTACCGTGTCCTCCCCCTTTCTTCGGACCTCAGATAATCCTATAATATCCCCGCGCAACTTGTCTATCTCTTCTTCCAGCTCCAGGATCCTCTCGTCAGTCCTCAGGATGCGTGCATTGTATGTTGCGAGGTCAAGTCGTCTTAGGTGGCAACCGAACCTCTACCGGAGATTCTTAGCACCCCCTGCACCGCATTTACCATGGTCGCCACCGTAGCCAGGAATATCAGGGCCGCTGGGAATTGGGGGCCGTCATTTTGTAACTTTTGTCATGGGGGTATATTGCTATAGTGGCCTCGCTTGGTGAGCGGGTTGGCAACCGCAGGTTTTTTATAGTAATTTGCTGTTATCAGAAATATGCTGCTGCCCATCTTCTGTCTTATTTTCCATCTGTCGCCTCTTACAACACACATGGGAAGATTGGGGTAGTGGGTATTCTTACCCGCCACTACACGGGTAAGTACAAAAATATCCTTATTCTTAGCCAGGTTACATTAGGTTAGGTGCTATATGAATAAGATCGTTAACACTTTTATTTTTAAAAATTAAAATATCTTCACCCGAAATTTCCATGAAGTCATATTTTGAACTCGCATAATAGTCCATTGATTTTCTTGCGTGGACTCCCGCGTTTGCGAGTGTTTATGTCAGAATAATTGTCAGCCGCCATGATGCATTATAAAACCAGCGCCTCTAACGGTGGGTAATGTAACTATTTTACGTTATGATCACTAATGTTTGACCATATCATGAAGTACCCGTGCGTTTAGCTTTTCATATCGTCAAACGCTGATTATTCATTGATCTGGCCAGCTCATGTCATGATGTGGTTTGCAGATATTTTCTATTTCATGAAATGATCGATATTTCATAAAATATGAAACCAAGTGCTGAAGAGTATTTGCTTTCCAATGACAATGAAGAATCATCATCATCATCATCATTACAGCCCTTCACAATTCCACTGCTGAACATAGGCCTCCCCCCAAAGTGTGCCACAAAGCACGGTCCTGAGTCACCTGCATCCATCGACTTCCTGTATGTCTTAACAGGCCGTCACTCCATCGAGTGTGGGTTCACCCTGCATTTCGCCTACCTGTATGAGGCTGTCACTCGAGAACCTTTTTTCCCCATCGGTTGTCGGTTCTTCGAGCTATATGGCCGGCCCACTGTCACTTCCACTTACTAATCCGTTGGGTTATGTCGGTCACTCTGGCTTTACTGCGGATATCCTCATTCCTAAGTTTATCACGCAGAGAAACCCCGAGCATAGCCCTCTCCATAGTTCGCTGAGCGACCTTGAGCTTTCTCGGCCAGCAGTGAAGGACCACATCTCAGTTCCATAAGTCATCACTGGCAACATCAATGAACAATATCCCGCACTAAATTGTCCCGGTGCCCTACGGAGTTTATCCTGTATAGCATATTTGCGTGGGAATTTTATTTACAGAAAATGCACAGATAAACACGCAAAGCTATACAAACGTTTGCTCCGTACGGGTTTCAAGCGCAGCTCATATATTACTACACTTTTTCCGCAGCCTCGCAGTAAAACGAGCCGACAATATTTTTTTGTCACGCAGAGGGAACAGTTATATTAGCATTCGAAAGTCTACCTGCCTTAGGGTATTTCTGGAATTTTCCATATTTGCCTCTTAGAACACTCAAGGGAAGAAAATTTAAATGTTTAATATCTATTCTTAAAAGGGAACTCATTCTTAAAAGATTTAGATCATGTCAGTCCCGTAATAACCTTACCTATTCTATCCATACTATGTTAAAACTGTTCCCATAGGTACTGAATCTGTACATTAAATATTTTTTCAAATGTTTGATTAATTTATATTTCTTTATCCATATAGTAGTCAATACATTTTTTTTCGTCAAAGTAGTCTTTCTAATTGGTATATATATATACATTTTACTTCTATATTTTACTAGTCATTCCAAATTTACTAAGTGGAGGGACGCTGTTTCTGCCTAGGAGTCTGTCTGGATTCGTACCACCTTCATAGCTATTTATGCCAATGATTGCACTGCTGGTTCAGGTCTTAAACGAGTATACAGTATTCAGCTTTTAAGGTATTCCATCTTAATAGGTGACAACGCATCTGTAGCCTTCTTTGTTTGAAGTTTGCTGCAAGTGTCCATGCACTGCAGTAGCTGTAACCAACCAACTTTAAATTCATTTGTTACTTCAGTTTAAAAAAATAGTCAGGAATAATATTATATCCAACGACTTTTGGTATAGCTTGTTTCGCTAAAAAATCACTCACACATAGACATCTACATCTATTCTGGATGACGAATCAAAATGCAGATGCGTTGTCATCCATGAGGACTAAGATGGAATGGCTCGTTCCCAGTAAAACGGGTTTCCGGTTCTCTAAACTCACCATACGAAACACAACAGCGTTAAGCTGCTATTTTAGACGGATATTCTGTGAGAGCGTGGTCCTTCCCCAGTCGAGTCGACCCATTCGTATTACAACTATACCAGTAATATAGCTGCAACCTGGCCCTACCACGTAAGCATTTTCCTGTAAAAACCACATGAGAAGTATCCATTGCAATTGCACCTTCCTTGGTTTTGTAACTTTATACTTTAATCTGAAACTTTCTGTATCAGTACTACAATAATATTCTACCGTCGGACAACCATCCGCTAAAAAAAAAACCAGTTTCACATCAGCTGCACTAGACACACCATAATGACTCACTCACACTAAACAATAATTTATGCACTAAAATCCATCTATTATCCATTATGCTCTTTAAAAGTTTACTACTGAACATAGGCCTCTCCCATACAATACCTCATATGGGGGATAGTTGCCATAGTTGCCACGCTTGGTACTTTGCTTGACTTGATGCATGCACTATGCTTGCCTCGGTTTTACATATATATGTATGTTAAAGCGAGGCAAGATAAAAACCTGGTTTTGTTGATGGACAAAGATATTAAAGATGTTCGAATAAATTTTTACTTTTTTAATATAACGGGTTTCCGCAAAGTCACGCCTAATTCTATTAATTATCGGACAAAACTATCCCAATTTAGCTATTTCACGCCTGAATAAACGTGCAGTTGAAAAGTGGCGTCTAATGGTCCCCACACACGGTCAGTTAAACTGACATCAGTTCAACTGATCATTTCAAACGGATTTAATCCAAAACAATTTCCACACACACGAACAGTTCAACTGATCATTCCAACTGATCAGTTCAAACTAGGACTGTTGATATTTTTAAAACATCGGATTTTCAATATATCGATAATTATAAATATATCAATATCGGAGTTTTATATATCGAAAGCATAAGCGATATATCGATGCTTATTGCTTAAAAATGATTTACACAGTTTATAATTTAGTATATTTATTAAACAAATTAAATTATAAATGAATGAAAATGTTAGGTTACAATTCTTAGTAATTATTAATGAGCCGTGGTAGCTCAGATGGTTTGCGCTCGCTGTAAATTTCAAAGTACGCGAGCAACCCGGGTTCGATCCCCGCCGGCACAAATGAAATTGTTAATTGCAATTTTAAGTGCTGATTTACCACGTGCTCGACGATGAAGGAAAACATCGTGAGGAAACCTGCATGTCTGAGAAATAAAATAAAAATTTCAAAAAAACGTGAAGTTCGCCAACACGCATTGGGCAGCGCGGCGGTCGTTGCCCTAAAACCCTCTCAGAAATGAGGAGAGGCCTGCCCAGCTGAGGAGTGCCCAGCATTGGGACGTATAAGGCTGTAACTTTAACTTTATTATTGTTTAATTTAAATAAGACAATTATGTTTACCAATATTTTTCAGTAAGAGTTTTCAAAAATAGTCGTTGTTTTATATGTTCAGCTGTTTCAATACTGCGATTATTGGGCAGTAAAAGATTGATTGTAGAAGTAATTCGTTCAGATGCTACGGATGCAGCTGAAGAAATCAAATATTTAACAGCTATTTCTGATAGCACGGAAGTAAATCATAAGACGCCTAAGAGATTAAAATAACTTGAGGCTTATACCAACATCGAAGCACTTATTTCGTCGTTTTCTCTAATTGCTCAAATGCGCCAGACACTTAATACACATAATCACATCATTTTGATAAAAATCCACTTCAATTATTTAAACGATAAAACAGGAGCAACCATCCGTCGATGGTCAAGCTCCTGCCAAAACTCACAGAAAGTATAGTAGTACTAAGTTTAATAGATGATAGTGATTTTAATATCACAGAGATATACTATACAAGATTACATTTCTTTTTAAGATAATAAGCAAAAAATAAACTGGGGAAAAATGAAAAACATAATATAGTGTAAATAAAGTATAGTAGATTGGGTCCATCAAGGATTAGGATTTAAGTTTACGATGGTGTTGTAGATTAAATGATTTACGTGAAAAAATAAAATATTAAATTATTTTAAAAATTATAAAAATATATCGACTGTCGTATATGTATATTTCAATATCAAACTTATATTTCAATATATGTCGTCCAAAAATATTAGAAATAAATATCGATATTTCTAAATAATAAAATAGATTTTTCGATATAGCGATATTTTATCAACAGCCCTAGTTCAAACGTGGGGCGTGGCCGTGGGCGTTTGCTTTGCGTGACTCCTATAAAATATCATATATATAGATAAATTAAATGATATTTAATAATATCTAAATCTTATTTAATATCATTTTCTGTCTATTAATATATATCTATACAAATAAATAAAATTGAAGTGTCTGTTTGTAATGTCAAAATAACAGTTTTTTTTACTAAATACATATGAAAGTACATACGGTACTTATAACAAAAACACAATTTTTAAAATTTTTGTCTGTCTTTCTGTCTGTCTGTCTGTTTGTTCCGGCTAATCTCCGAATCGGCTGAACCAATTTTGACGAGACTTTCAGTGGCAGATAGCTGATATATATGATGACCAGATAATGCTAATCGGTTTTCAGTAACGGAAATAGTTAGGATGGCCTAGTTTTCTGTGTTTATCTAATTGAGCTCTCGACGCGTTACATACTAAAATAAAGTTGAAGCACCCAAACGTCACGAATGAAAATAAGTTAAACAAAATAAAATCCGAAAAGTTTATTTTATTAAATGTGTAGTATTCGTATAATAAATCAGTCAAAAATCATTGAATTCTAAATACTGAGTACAGGTAACTTGGTCATTTATAGGAATTGGTGTTAATGATGCTTGTAGGTTTTCTTGAAGTACGCAGATATTTTCGTCTTCTGGTTGAAGTTGGTTATGCTTTTTCCGTTCTGCCTTGTTTTTTATTGCCTGTCTAATATATGGTCGATTTCTAATTTTGTACCTACTTGGGAGTTTTGCTGCTTTTTTAATTGCCTAAAAACATTATAAAGTGAGTAATAATACTGTTTGTACTATTTATTATATTTATATTATTTGTGTAGGTAATTCTTGAGCCCTTTGAAATGAGCCCAAACACGATGGTGTTTCGTAGTGGCATAACTGAAATATTTTACCACATCTTCTTAGTCCACCATCATGAAGGTAATATAATCACATTGAACTAGGTCTTTATAAACCATCACCATCAGAAAAGTGAGGTCATAACAGTCACCGAGGTCTTTATGAGCCCTTTCAAATGAGTTCAAACACGATCGTTCAATCTAGTGCCGCCACTGAGATCCTATATCCACCTTCGGATTGCAACAACATAAAGGTGATATCATAACAGTCATCTAGGTCTCCATTTACCTATTTGAAAATGAGTTCAAACACGATGGTTCTACCTAGTACCATCACTGAGACCCTTTACCCACCTTCTGAGTCCACCATAAGGAAGGTGACATCATTACAATCACCTTGGTCTCCATCCTCTGTCAAACCAACTTCTCTAAATACCTATACTAATATAATAAAGCGGAAGAGTTTTTTTTTGTTTTTTTGTTTGTTTAAACGTGCTAATCTCTGGAACTACCGGTCCGATTTGAAAAATTCTTTTTGTATATTATAGCTAGATTCATGTGAAATAGTATAAGCTATCTAGCATTAAGCTATATAACTCAGCTAGCCTTAAATATGGATATTTGTTAAGCAAGTCAGAAGAAAAGGCACTCCCAAAATGATTTATCCGCGTACGCTGGAGATATCGTTAGGGATACGTAAATACAATGTTCTAGAAGAATATAGATCTTTACTCCGTCTAAAAAAAGTCCGTGATACCATATGTCTATTTCTTATACATAAGCCATAATTTGGTATTTTGTGACAAAAAAATATTGAAAATTTAAAAGTGATTTATGAGCGTTATTATTAGGCATGGCCTATTTATCCTTACGAACGAAAGTTACTTCATCATCAAGACAATTCTATGAAGATAAACTTTGTTCTTTATACTATGTTATTTGGACGAATAGTTTAAGAGATAATGTAAAATTAAAATAATTCAATACTTGGCTGGGCGCGCGAACGACGCTTGCTTGAACTAGAACATATCGCGCACCTCGGACACGTGATGACGCGCGTGAAACCGCGGGGCACAGCTAGTATAAAATAATATAAAATCTAAACAGCATACAAATAATGTTATAAAAAAATATAAAATATTTTATTTATATTTTAGCTACTAAGAAAGCATGTACTTACCAATAATGGAAATGAACTGAAGCCAGCGGATTACGGTGCGCCCGGAAAAATATGTGGGTTGCCGTCAGTTAAAAATTTTAACTTAAGATTTCACATTCACGATCAGTTTTTGGATGTACGTCAGTTCAACTGAGCGGTTTAACTGATAGCACGCTCGAAAAAAATCCGTGTGTTGTCTTCAGTTAAAAATTTCAACTTAAGATTTCACATTCACGGTCAGTTTTTGGATGTACGTCAGTTAAACTGTTCAGTTTAACTGACCGTGAGTGGCCACCATAATGCTGTTATTGCCGATTTATTCGACTATACGTCGGTTTGTTTACTCATGTGACTACCGTGCAGTGATGCGAAACAGTTTTACGTGTTTGCTTTGATGTCTTGTTAACTCTTTGAACTAATATTATGATGTTTACTTAATCGGTGTACAGATTGACGCAAAATAAGTAAATATGTTTTATGGTAGTTTTACGCAATTTCTAAGAAATTATGGAAAAAAAATCTCAACAAATCTGAACACACTACGTGCCCGGAATTCATAAATATGCCACTCATCGACTTTCATACTAAAGCCAAGAAATTATTCTTCGAAATCTTTCATACAAAATTGAAAAAGTTTGAGCATCATACTAATATCGAAGATCAGTTGATCGTCGTGAATTATGAAACTTTATAAAAGTATTTAAGGTATTTTATGAGACCTTTAACAGCTCTTGTTTGGACGTTTAAAACAATTTACTATTTAAAGATATCTTAAGATAAAGATAGAAGTATATTATAATGTTGATATAAAACATTTATGTACAAAGTAAATTTGTATCAGGCTTTTAACGTACCAGAACTGTTAACTACATTTATCTTCGTTTAAAATCAAAATGCAGATGCGTTGTCACCCTTGAGGACTAAGACGAAATGCCTTGTTTCCAGTAAACCGGGTCTCCGTTTCCCTACACTCACCAATCAAAACACATTAGGCTTGTGCTGCTATTTTATGCTGGTATTCTGTGAGAGAGGGTGGTTCTACCCCGGTTGAGCCCGCTCATTCGTATTACAACTAACATAGCTGCAGCGTAGCTCTAACACGTCTAAAAAAAACTTAAATAAACTAAAAAAATAAAAAGTTTGTGTGACCTAAAACAACAGACGGCTCCGTCGCAGTGAGAATGCAATCGGCTACGTGGGTTCGAATTTCGCACTTAAAAACTATTTATATGACCAAGTAGTACATCATGTATGTTTGTATGTATGTAAACATCTCCACTATATGCGAAATGTGATGGGAGTAAAATTTTTGAAGAAAAAAATTAATACATTTACAATAAAACACGCCATATGCTTGGAATGGAAATTAACAAATTCTAGACGTAGTATAGTGTAATCTAGACGTAGAGGAGGTCAGGAGTAATTGCTAATTTCTCTCATGTCTCGCAATGAATGGCTCAAGTTCATTTTTGGACAACAAGTTACGAGAAGACATCCTTTTATCTTTTTCGTCTTTATATTGTTTCCATTGAATAATATATAACTCTTTTTTTTTTTAAAAACACACACTAGGATTTTCTCCTGTGTCGTGGAGGCAGTTTACAAACATAAATTGCACAAGGACAAACATCCAGACCCGGAACAATTATTTGTAGGCCATACAAATACTTATTCCGTACGGGATTCGAAACCGCGGCTCCCAGCGCAACAACTGATTGCTAAGCCACTGCGCCACGGAGCTCCACTCCGTAGATATAATGATGTCATCCACCACCAATGAATGCAGCACTTGCTTCTAAATTTTCGTCAATGGGTCGCTTTTCTGTTGTGATAGACATGAAAGTAATGGATATACTATTTAATAATAATATTTAGGAAAATATTTACTGTACAGCTGTAGTTTTTCATTTTAAAAAATAACGACTTGCTAAGAATTTCTTCTGTACCGTGGGAGAGTTTACATTAATAAATTGCACATGAACGACACCCAAATCCGGATCAATTATTTGTTGGCCACACCGATCCGAATTGCCTCTTGCTATCTACAGTATTTGCCGAGCGTTATAACACTTCGCTGTTGTTCACTGTATGCTGCAAAGGCAAGCGAGTGTGCGGTGATCATCTGCGAATCCCATCATCTTGCCTTCGCCTGCTTTCGTTCGGTTGGTCTGTACCCGGCGTAACACGAAATGCAAGTAGTAGAAATTTACGCCACATATCACGCTGCAATTAACAGTGTTTCCGCAACCATAAATCTGAAACGATAACGAACTTTGTAATTAAGTGTTTAAAACTAAATACATTTAACACCGGAGAAGCAGTAAGCTGTGAGTAATTTATGTAAATGTTATTTTTATGTTAAGAGCTATTTAGAACTGGACATTCAGTCCAGTTCTAAATGTCCTATTAGAACTAGACTGACATTCAGTCCAGTTCTAAATAGCCGGATGTAATGATGAAAAGGTGATGCCAGAACTTTAAGGCAAAAACCTCGCCGGTCATGATAATATTTACTATTTTAATATAATAAAGGTACACAAACATATTTTAAAATGTGAAGAAATCAAGACGAAATCGATAAGTGAATTGCTATAACTTGAAATAAGTTTTCGAAACGCAAAGAAGTAATGAAAGGCAAAAATTGGTTAACAATAGCACAAAACAGCAAACAGTGGAAAAAAGATGAAGGAGGCCTTTATCCAAAGAGAGGCCCTTAATTGAAATATATATTTTATTTTCTTAGCGCTCATAAGCATAAATGGATGCAGTGGCCCATAGAAATATACATCTATCCTCGAGTAAAAATAAAATGCAGATGAGTTGTCAGTTATCACCCCTGAGGACTTTCTGTCTTCCTCTCCTTATCAATGAAAAGGGCCCCGATTGTCTACATTCACTCCTGTGTAACACTGGTGTTTTGTGAGAGCGTGGTCCTACCCCAGTCGACCCATTCGTGCTGCAGCCATAAAATTGCTGCAGCTTTGCGTTCAATTTTATTAATTATTATTCGCTACTGAAATTCGGATTTTTCCCGAAACGTCCTTGGTAGGAGAAAGCGGTCTTCTTTCGCGAGTACGAGGATTTGTGGTATGTCAAGTCTGATGGAACAGCTGTGACGATCCTTAATCTCGTATATTCACAGACTGCAGGCTTCCTGGAACGTCGGTGCCTCATATCAGCTATAAGTTCTTTTACGCGGTTTTTTTATCTTTTTATTTATGCTATATAAGAGAGACTACATTTATTATCAAGAGTCTATAAATCCTCTGACATAGGTTTACACAACAGGCGCTCACTTGACTTGATCATTGTGATGTAGGATCGGGAGCCAAAACTTGCTGTGTTATAATACTTGCTTGACATTTTGGAGCTAGGTGGAGTCGACTAGGTGTTTAATGTCACAGATACCTTGTGCTCTCTGAATTGTTTCAGAGAGTTGTGACAGAGTTGATTTTCCCATGGATCAGAATTTATGGAGTTAAGTTGGTCTAAGTATGCAATTTTGTCTGATAGTAAAATTGTGAAAGAATTTTTTACGTATCGTTGTAGATATTTTGGATATACAGCAGCACTAAGAAGGCTTTTACTTCACAGTCCTCCATGAGTTTATCGGCAACAATCGGATGAGATATGGGAGATGTAGGCGAGCGAACATTCCCATCATCAACTTGCTTGTAAAACTCCTTTTTCTTAAAGAAATAGCCAAATATTCGACAGTGTCTAATTAAATGTGCATATTCTGCCGGCATGTCGTTATTTTCTAGTTTCCTTGTTGCAGAGATGCAGTATTTAATAGGTACACACATAAATAGTGACTGAACGCTCACATAATACTAGCCTAAAATAGCAACTTAATGTTTCGTCTAGATAGTGATCTAATCGAAAAACCTTTACTGGTAATTAGAAATTATATCTAAGTCCACTTAGGAGGATAGATGTAGGTGTTCTGTCGACAAGAGTATCCACATACCATTAGGTGAACTGTATGCTCGTTTGTCACTCTTATTCTATATAAAACACCCCAACATCCTGCCCCACTTGTCATTCAGTTTCTATAACTAGACTTAGTTTAGATGCCAAAAGACGCCGTGCAATGATGTGAAAAGTTGTGTACAGGCTTCAAAATCCTGACTGTACAGGATGTGGCAAGAATTTCATAAATGAAACTGCTGAATCATGTGTTGATAAGATATTCGAATACTTTGTACAAGAGAGGTGGCGTAGAGAGGAGATCGATATATAGAAAAAGGTGAAGGATTTTTTCTAATACTAAATAGTGATAAATAAAGCATTTTTCCAAGATAATGGAAAATTGTTAGTAGGAATAGAGAAGAATATGACAATTATAATAATAGTAATATCAAATAAAAGAAACCGAAACGATATGTGAAAGATCAGATGCAAAATCAACAAATTTACATGTTTTCCAAGGCAGGAGGATGAAACACTGCTTAACTTTTTTTATAGAATAAGGATGACAAACGAGCACACAGTCCACTTGATCGTTAGTGGTTGCTGCGGCCCATATACATCTACATCTATCCTCGATTACAAATCAAAATGCGGATGCGTTGTCACCAGTGAGGACTAAGATGGAATGCCTCGTTTCCAGTAAAAAGGGTCTCCGGTTCTCTGTTCACCGTACGAAACACAGCAGCGTTAAGCTGCTATTTTACACTGGTATTCTGTGAGCGCGCGGTCCTCCCCCGGTCGAGCCGACCCATTTGTGCTACAACTATAGTACTAATATAGCTACAGAATGGCTCTACCACGTAAAATATAGCTGCAGCATTCTTCACGCAAAAACTTTATGACTCTGGGCTGCTACTAAGCATTTATTGACAGAATAATCCAATAATTGATGTATGATCTAACCCGGGATTCGAACCTAAAACCACAAGATCAGTCGCGCTTGCGAGCACCCGACCAACGAGGCAGTCAAATTGGAAGATTTATGTAACGCCAGACACATTCACTTGCCACTCCATCGCATGCAAATAAAACGGTCTTCTCAACGTCAAAAGCGGAAAATAATTAAAAATTAATAGTTTGTCGAAAGAAAAGGTAAGTTTTGCAGCCGAAAATGGTTCAGCACAAGTAGCGCCAGATTTCCATGTGGTAGCACCGAAGCTTTTATAATTTTGCAGAATCGTTTAAAAACTGCGATAGCGTCGTTTAGGCTATGTTTATTTTCAATCCGTAAGCGTTCTTGCTCTATGACAGCGCCGTCACAAAACAAAGAAATAGTTTTAAAAATAAATGTTGATTTAAGATACCTAACTCATAAAAATCGACGTCAATTTAAGAAATGCTTAACTCGCTCTTTATATTTTCACTGAATAATGACTAAAAGGGACAAATATAGAGATAAAAAACATGCGTGAGTGTCGTGGAACACTCGGTTGGAACGAAGTTCCTTATTATTGGTACACGTATTATATTATTGTTTTTTTTTTTATAGGAGAGGGGACAAACGAGCATGCGGCTCACCTGATGTTAAGTGACTATCGCCGCCCATGAACAACAGCAACACCAGGGGAACCAGGGGAATTGCGGATGCGTTGCCGGCCTGTTAAAAAGGAGTAGGCTTTTTTCTTGAAGGTCCCTAAGTCGAATCGGTCCGGAAAAATTGCTGATGGTAATCGATTCCACATGGAAGTTGTACAAGGAAGAAAACATCTTCTAAATCGCACAGTGGTGGACCGCCAATCATCCAGATGGTGTGGATGGTATCGGGAGTTCTGCCGCGATGTGCGTTCGTGAAATTTGGCGGCTGGGATTAATCCGAACAATTCCTCAGAGCACTCCCCGTGGTAAATGTGAAAGAAAATGCAAAGAGATGCAACATTTCTTCGCAGTGCCAATAAATTGAGCCGATCGGAAAGGACTCGGTCGTCGACGATTCGAGCCGCTCTGCGCTGGATGCGGTCAAGTGAAAGGAGCTGGCAATGGGGAGCCCCTGCCCAGAGATGGGAACAGTATTCCATGTGAGGCCGAACCTGCGCCTTGTAAAGTTGCAGGCGGTGTGCCGGCATGAAATACTGTCCCGCTCTGCTGACCACGCCAAGTTTATTAGAGGCCAATTTGGCCTTCTCTTCCAAGTCACCACAAACCTGCACGTCACTCGATATTTCGACGTGAGTGCCTTGAAATTGAGGAGATACGACAAAGGGGTTCTTTTTAGCGGTAAATGCGCAAACTTGTGTCTCCTGATGATTAAGCTGGACTAAACTGTTCAGCAAAGACTCGACTTCAGACACAAGTTTGTTCCGGCACTCGGCGACGTTTTCCCGAGAAATATTGGCACGGCCGGTGTATAAAGCATCACCAGTGCTGTCATCCGCATAGCGATGAATGTTACTAGTTAGCAACATATCATTGATATGCAGAAGAAACAGCGTTGGTGATAATACACAGCCTTGTGGAACACCAGCGTTAATAGGCTTGTAGTCGGAGCATGCACCGTCTACAACGACCTTGTTGCTCCGATCTGCAAGGAAGCTGGTGATCCAATTGCACAATTTCTCGGGAATTCCATAAGAAGGGAGCTTCGAAAGAAGCGCTTTGTGCCAAACCCGATCGAAGGCCTTGGCAATGTCCAAACTAACGGCCAACGCCTTCCCCTTGGACTCTACTGCCTCCGCCCATCTATGAGTCAGGTAGAACAGAAGATCACCAGCTGATCGACCCCGACGAAAACCATATTGTCGGTGACTAATCAGCTGGTGATCCTCAAGGTACCGCATGAGCTGGCAGTTAATAATGGATTCCATTATTTTGGAGAACAAGGAGGTGATGGCGATAGGCCTGTAGTTGGACGGGTCTGAGCGGTCGCCTTTTTTAGGAATCGGGTGGACAAAAGCTGTCTTCCATGATTTCCGGACTATGCCTAGGGAGTAGGAGTACCGGAAAAGACGCGTTAGAACCGGTGCTAACTCCGCAGCACACGTTCTCAGCACAATTGGGGGAATTCCGTCAGGCCCACTCTACTTGTAGATGTCCACGGACAGGAGTGCTTTGCGAACCGTGCGCTGTGTGAACCGCACATCCGGCATGGAGCACTTACATCGCGGGATGGTCGGCGGTGTGTTCTCCCCGTCATCAAGAGTTGAGTTGGACGCAAAAAGGGAGCCTAAAAGGTCGGCTTTGCCTTTTGCGGCGTGGGACAGTGAGTCGTCTTCCCTGTGCAGAGATGGCAGTGATGGCTTACAGAAATTCCCTTGGACAGCTTGATTAACAAATACAAATAAATGTATAACTAGCGTCTATTAAAATGAAATACACTATGACTCAAGGGGTAGTGACGAAAAAATCTTACACTTTTTGTCGCCTAGCTCCCATCCACCAAACCCGTACCGTCCGATAAGGAACTTCGTTCCAATACTCAACTTATGAAAACGGTAATTGACGATTATGAGGAAGGCCGATAGTCATTTGACATAGGGGGAGCAATCTTAAACTTCCCAATCTATATGATAAAATCTTTGGTTTGCAGTATCATCTTTTCCTACAAATTTATAAACGAGCTGTTTAAATGTACCCCTACCTTATAGCAGAGATTAATACTCTTTTCATATTACGTACGCCAACGTTAATATTCTTTTCATATTGTTAAAATACGCACTTATATGCATCTAAAATATTTTACACCCAACAAAATAATTTTAGGTACATACCTTATATTTTATATTTGCGTCCAGTGGTCTTTCATGGGTTGTAAAAAGAAGACAGATGTGTGCGTGAGTGCGTATCAAGAAACTGAGCATCGTTTCGGCGTCACTTGAAATGTACGTGGTGTTTTATCATTTTTTTTTTGGTGTGAAGTAAAAGCTAATTTGTATTTACAATGTTTTGACATTGTTTGTACTTTGCCTTTACTGCTGCTTAGTAATAGATTTTATGAAACAAATTAAACAAAGTAAAGATGATGTTAGTTGTGGTTAATATGTGTGTGGTTAATTATAATTTCAGAAGTGAAAATTGTAATCCTATTATTAAAAATATCTCATTTAAAAAATAATTTGCTTTAGTCCCAAAACGATGCATCCTTACGCCAGCTGTTTTTATCCATGCCACTAGGTTATCGTTGGTACCTGTTAGGTATACGTGTTACTGATAATACTGGTATTACTAGAAGCTCGGTGGAACCGTTTTGTTTTTTTTTTTAATTTTCGGTATTCGGAGCCCTAGACAAATGTAATGTGGCCCCTAAATTACATTTGCTAGCACTCTAACTAGACGGAACTACAACTAATGCAAGAACGGTAGCAACTGAATACGTGAAGCTGAAGATCGGGCTAAGTAAGCTAAAGGTAAACTAAAAGCAGGCTTTTCGAAAATTTGAAGTCTAGATGTGAACAGTTGCAGGCTAAAATGGTAAGATTAAAAATATTATATTATTCTTGCTCAACTTATAGTATGCAAATCAATAAATTTTATGCGGTAAGTTTAACTTACAATCTTAAACATGTAACTAAAACTCGCTTATTTTACTGAGATTGTTGCAAACTATATTGTACAGAATTTACGTATAACAACCAAAGTACCTGCAAACTTCTTGTTATATGAGAGTACGGCAGAGCAGCTGAACAACTGAAGACTTATCTAATTATCTCGGAAAAAGCTCTTGAATCGCAAGTGACTATCACGAAGTTCGTATTACAATACCGCCTTTGTTATATCTTGGCCATAATTTTATATAACTTAGGAGGAAGTTATCGATTCAAGTGCTGACTAAACTGTGTCTGTTTTCAATGTAATATTATAGTTACATACTTTCCCTTACCAAAAGTCCAATGCAGAAGATTTCTCCCCAAAGAAATAGGGGAAAAATATTTGCCATAAGGATCAGCAACTGCAGTTTTTGGGGTTCCGTACCCAAAGTGTAACTAACCGGACCCTATTACTAAGCTTCGGCTATCCGTCCGTCCGTCCGTCTTTCCGTCCGTCTGTCAGCGGGCTGTGTCTCATGATCCGTAATAGGCCAGTTGAAATTTTCACAGAATGTGTATTTCTGTTGCCGCTATAACAACAAATAATAAAAATTAAAATAAATCAAAAATTAAACGGTGCTCCCCCACTAAAAACGTGTTCTTTTTGCATATGTACATAGTATTAAGTCTTGTATGATGATACGGAACCCTGAAATTGTTATACCGAATGTATTATTTTATAAGTGCTACTAGCCTGAAAGGCCGCGAACCCTGTGTCAGATGAATCTGTAAGAGTCGTTTAGGCTAACAGTGCCAACATCACAGAAAATAGATAATAGTAAACCATTATGTATACACCTTTGGCGTGACCTAGATCTTTCATGTGAACGAGAGGATTGCAGTAAGATGAAAAATGATCGATATTATTATAACAAACTGGTAGAAAATCTCTCTTTGACATACGTTTTTGATGTTTTATTAATTAAAAAACTAATAGCGCTTGACTACAATTCACCTGATAGTAATTGGTGATGAAGCCCTTTATGGTTAATTGCACTGTCTTAGCGTAAGAAAAGCCTATTCACTCTTGCCATATTTTTTACGATTGGACAGCCGTAGAACGAGTGACGATCTTGTAAGATATACAGAAAGTCAATGAATGCAAGTGGCTTAGTGCCGTGTTTTTGTACCGCCATCATGGTGGCTCTAAAATACGGACGGAATATAACAGCTTCTGAAGTACTCCACTATACACATTAACAGCTTCTGAAGGACTCCACTATACATTACATTCTCACACGGCACCTTGTTATTTTTAAAATAATTAATTTAAATGTAATTATAATTTTAAGAATAATTTTAGACGTATTGTATTTGTACTGTTTAGGAATAAATATACAATAAAATACGAATTACGTAGCAGGCAGTTTAATCGCTCAAAGCAGACTGACAATTCTTTCCCTACCCGCTTATATTATTATATTATCACTCTTTAAATACATCACAGTTCCCTCCACCAATAGTACAGAATTATATAATAAAATGTAAACTAAACTTTATAAATAGGATTCTTATTTCTAGTAGAACGGACACCCCTTGAATGCTCTGTGACAGCCTGGTTGGACGTGGCCTGTACAGAAACAGATTCTGGAAGAGCTGAGTCTGTCAAGACATTACCAACCGCACTAACCGTATCACTCGGCCCAACGCTAACGATCCTCTCCTCCCCTAGTTCTAATTCCGGGGGCAATAGACCGCTACTTGAGGAATCGTTCATAGAATGAGTACATTGTAAGGTATTTTGAACATTTTGTTCTTTCGCTGTATCCCGAGCAGTTCCAGAAGGTGTATAATAATCTATGACGTCATTATCGGTATAAGAAATATCCGTATTTACGTCATCTTGTAATGTACAATTTCCTTTATAAGCTATTAGATGATCAATATGTTTTTTTAAACTTTTACATGATTTTTCAATTTTTACCACATACATTCTAGAGCCAACTTTCTTAACTATTCTTCCAAGTTTCCACACATGCTTGGAACCATTATTATAAAAACACTTAACTAATACTTTATCGTCAATAGCAAAAGAAGTTGTACGACGGCCCCCATACTGCTTACATTGAGAGATCTGTTGAGACAAAACATTTTTTTTTACGGCGGATGTCGATGACAGCAGTAACGATTCAGTAGTGACTGATAACAGGTCGAGCCGACACCGCAAGGAGCGCCCTAACATTAATTGAGCTGGAGAAAAACCGGTAGTGCAATGCCGACTGTTCCTATAATCAAATAAAAATTTATTAATTTTTTTTGAAATAATTTGATTATTTAATCCATTTTCCTCTATAATTAATTTGATTCCTCTTTTTACAGTTTTAACGCTATTTTCTGCTTGCCCATTTGATTGGGGGTGATAAGGCGCGATAGTCAAATGTTGTATTCCATTAGAAACAAAAAAATTATTTATTTCATCAGAACAAAAATTTGTGGCATTATCCGATACAATGGTTTTTACTAATCCAAACCGACTAAATATCTCACATAGCTTAGTAATAATAGCCTCACTATTGGTACTAGTAAGTTGGTAGCATTCTACCCACTTAGAATATGCGTCGACTGCAATTAAAAAGTTTCTACCATATAACGAAAAAATGTCTATATGCAAACGATCCCATACCTGTGCCGGGTAGGGCCAGGAAGCAAGAGGTGTGCGCGGAGGTGCGCATCGAAACTTATTACACACTGAACACGACCCTATTTTTTCCTCAACATGCCTATCTATATGTGGCCACCACATCCGGGCTCTGGCCTGCTCTTTGGTTTTTACCACGCCAAAGTGTGAAGAATGTAGTTCGTTTAATAGCTGCTCGCGGAATATTGACGGTATGATTACTTTGTGGCCCCGCAGGATACAACCATTTTCTAGGGCTAACTCTGACCGACAATTAAAATATGGCTTTAATAAGGGATCTGACACTTTCCGAGGCCATCCGTTACGCATAAACTCTAACACTTTTATTAAAAGATTATCACGGGATGTTTCTTTTTTTATATCTTCCACAGTTATTGGTTTTAAAACTGAGTTATCTATAAAATTAATATACAATGTTTTATCAAGATCCGAGCATTCATTATCAATTTCGTTCTGTAATTGATTTACAGATCGCGATAAGAAATCAGCCACATTGCTGTCACTTCTAACATACTCTAATGTGAAATTATAGGCAGATAAAAAGATCGCATACCGTTGAAGCCGATTAGCCGCCATGTCAGGTATACCCTTTTTGTTTCCGAAAATGGTTAGTAAGGGCTTATGATCCGTCCTTAGGATAAACGGTACCGTTCGGCCATACAAATAGTGGTGGAATTTTTTTATTGCAAATATAATAGCGGTGGCTTCCTTTTGGATTTGAGCGTAATTGCATTCCGCCCGAGTGAGTGAACGCGAGGCATAGGCTACGACGCGTTCCGTGCCGTCAGGCTGACGCTGCGCGAGCACCGCGCCGAGACCGCTCGGACCCGCGTCTGCCGTCACTATAGTCGGCAGCAACGCGTTGTAGTGAGCCAGCACTCGATCAGACGCTAGTTCTTTTTTTATCAATTCGAACGCCTTGTCATGCTCCTTACTCCAGTTCCATTTTTCCCCCTTTTTAAGTAAGGAATGCAAAGGCCTAAGTAATGCAGATGTATTCGGCACAAAACATCTATAATAATTAATCATGCCTAGAACTGACTTTAACTCGCTTACATTTTTAGGTCTACAGCATTTTAATATAGCATCTACTTTCTGTTTTGATTTTCGGAGACCCGTTTTATCGATAATAAAACCTAAATATTCAACAGAGTCTTTAAATAGTTCACATTTCTCTGATTTTAACCGTAACCCTGCATCCTGTAACCTACTTAATACTTGCTCTAGACGTTCCATATGTACTGCTTTTGTGGGGCCCGTAACCAAAATATCATCAAGAAATATACCCGTACCCTCTATACCAGCAAGTAAATTCTCCATAGTTTGTTGAAAAATGCTCGGCGCAGAACACAAACCAAACACTAATCTGGTGTACCTAAATAATCCTTTGTGAGTATTTATACAGGTTAATTCTTTCGTGTCATCTAAAACCAACTGATTGTATGCTCTAGAAAGGTCCAATTTCGAAAATTGTTCTCCCCCGTGAAGTTTAGCAAACAAGTCCTCAATGCGCGGCAACGGATAATTATCCATAAATAAAACTTTATTCAATGTTACTGAAAAGTCGCCACATATTCTAATATCCCCGTCTGATCTTAAAACTGGGACAATGGGCGTGGCCACCCTTGAGTGATTCACTTTTTCTAAGATACCCAAGTCTAGTAAACGATTCAACTCTTTTTCCACTTTAGGTTTTAAAGCTAAAGGTACAGGACGTGGTTTAAAAAATTTTAGCTCGGCGTCGGATTTCAATTTTAAGTGAATTTTAAACTTATTAAATGTTCCTAATTCACTTGAAAATAGCTTGGCATATTTTTCTCTTAATATACTGTCATAATTTGTGTTGATGGTCAGGTTGTTGCAATTCGCTGTACATAACTGTAAATTAAAAGCGCTTATAAAGTCCCGCCCTAATAGTGCTGGTTGCTTATTATTTGTTTGAATAATAAATAACCTAATGTGTTCAATACGTGACTCGTACGTAACGGGTACCGTTATAAAACCTACAGGAGAAATTTTGCTACCATTATAGCAATTTAGTATTACTTTGCTTTTATTTAGGTTATAAATATTCTTAAAATAGTTTTCATAAACTCTAAATGGTAATATCGACACTGCACTACCACTATCAATTTCACAAACCAAGCCAGTCTCACCTATGAAAACCATGTGGCGCATCGGCTCGCCGTTATTACACTTAATAGTAAATAGATCATAAATACCTTGAACGATGTCATCGTCATTCGCCGCGATATAGTTATTAGGTTTAATTAAAGATTTACACATTCTACGAAGATGCCCTTTTTTATGGCACTTCTTACATGAATAACTCGAAAATCGACACTGATCTTTGCTATGATTTGAGTAACCACAAACACTGCACTTGTTTACACCACGGGAATGCATCGCGAACACATCCTGAGGAGATGCGGGAACGCCTAGTTGTGAGGTGACGCTAGTGCTCTGCATAGCGAATCTCGCACACCGCACACTCTGTGCCAGCTCCAGAGCCCTGCTAAAGGTCAAGTCCATGATACTCTCAGCAAATAACTTTTCTCTCTCCTTTACGTTTTCCAAACCCAGGACAAAACGGTCTCTCATTGCCGTCTCCAGCTCAAAAGTGAAGCCGCAGTACTGAGACAGGCTACGCACCCGCGCGGCCCACTCCGCCAAGTCCTCGCCAGGTCGCTGCTCTGCTCGATAAAACTTGTATCTCTCCGCAAATGAACATTTTTTTGTGACAAAATGTACACTTAACTTTTCTAGTAGTACTTTGTACTCTATGTTTTCTAATTCAGTTGGGAAGGCAAGATCTCTTGCCACCCGATACGTATCTTCCACCAGCGCAGTTAGTAACAGGGCCCGTCGTTTCACACCAGACTTATCCGATTCCTCGGTGATGTTATTCGCAGTACAGTACTGCTGAAAACGACTTTTGAATATATTCCACTCCTGTACGCGGTGGTCGAAAATAAGACTGCCGCCAATATTAACGTTTCCGCCATTTGCCATCTTTATCCAATCGACTTAATTTATATCACTGTAAGTCGAAACAACTTTAATACGCGTGAATTACTATATCGTCGCCAAATTGTACTGTTTAGGAATAAATATACAATAAAATACGAATTACGTAGCAGGCAGTTTAATCGCTCAAAGCAGACTGACAATTCTTTCCCTACCCGCTTATATTATTATATTATCACTCTTTAAATACATCACAGTATTACTAAACAATATTATATTCTATAAAAAAAAATTCTAAAAACTCCCTTTGGGGGCAATTTTAGTATTTTTAGTATTAACCTATGATTACAGTTGAATTGTCTTTTATTTATCTTATTTATTGTATCCTTATAATTATATTTTCATTTTGTATTTAACACTTATTGATATTTGAAATGGATGTAAAAAAAGCCTTGAATAAATAAATGACTATTATTATTATATTCTATTCATATAACAATAAGTGCTTATCTGCAGACTATTATAGAATATTTAAATCGCTTAATTATATAGCGATACACTAGTATCGTTGGTGGTCGAAATTCGACCAGTTACAAGTTGCCAGTTTGACAGAGCCAAGTTGACAGTCTAGCATGATCAAAATGCCTCACATTATAATCAAGTTCAATAAAAAATATTTCTTTGCACAGATATGGTACAAAACCTTTCGAATAATATTAAATCCATTTATCTCCTTTTTTAATAAGTACTAAAACGTACGACAATTTTAACGTTTACGTATTAATATACTTATGTGGTCTTCCAAGGAAAAGGGAATGCGAATCCTTTTGAGAGTATCTTGAAGTATCTGTTGAGTAAGTCGCATGTTTACATTTCATTAGGCAAGATAAATGGTTTCAATAAATCAGTGACATCGTCACGTCTTCTTGAATACTTTCTTAGCCTTTGAAGTTGCTTTAGTCGCAAACGTTTTAAATATAAAACAGTGAAAACAGGAAAATTTTCAAGACGTTCATCAATTTAAATGTAATTAAACATGCTTTTAATTAAACGAATATTTTTATTAAAAATAGTAGTTTTTTATTCATCATCATCATCATCATCACTACAGCCCTTCACAAGTCCACTGCTGAACATAGGCCTCCCCCAAAGAATGCCACAAAGCACGGTCCTGAGCCACCTGCATCCATCGACTTCCTGCATGTCTTACCAGGTCGTCACTCCATCTCGTGGGGGGACGCCCTACACTTCGCCTACCGGTACGAGGCTGCCACTCGAGAACCTTTCTTCGGTTGTCGGTTCTTCGAGCTATATGGCCGGCCCATTGCCACTTCAGCTTACTAATCCTATATCCTATATCCTATCTATTTTTATTATTATAAAAAGCAAATTTAATGTAGTAGCTTTAAATCGTATTTACAAAATACAGCTCATTCAAAAAAAAGTAGCCTAAAGCCAATTTTAAATATACAATAACGATTTTGTGACCAACAGCACCGTAAATTAAAAAAGGACATTTAATGAAGTCAAAGGTTTGTCAAAAGTTTTTAGATTCTTTTTCGTTAAATAACTTAAAACAAAAAATACTTTTAAAAAGTAAAACGCTAAGAATGTTCAAGCGTTCAAACTATGACTTTTTAACGACCTCATTAAGGAAAAGTTTTACTCACTTACATACGGAAGTACTTAGCCTGAAATATGCCGACAGTTAATGGCGGCATTGTTTTGGCTATTTTATATTAAAAGTAATCATCATCATCACCATCATCGTCATCATAATGGCCCATCTATCACAAGTCTACTACTGAACATATAAGTATCCCAATAAATGCCACAAAGCATCTGATCCTGAGCCGCCTGTATCCATCAACTGCCTGTATCTATAACGATGTCGTCGCTCCATCTAGTGATACAGCAACAAAATGTAAAGTATAAAAATTTATTTAAATTGGGACAGTACTTATAATATTGCCTTGTTTTTTTTTTATATGAACGATTACATTGGACCTTAGAGAAAGCATAGTAACGCGTGAAATTATTTGCAAGCCATCCATAAACGAATGTGTCATGGGTCATGTTGAGTTAAAAAAGTGTTGAAATTCAAGGCATTAAGATCTTTTATTTTTTTGCATTTGGTAATACAAAGTAAGTTTTAGCTCATTTCTCATTTTCATTGAATACTTTTGGAAGATATAAACATGCAGATTCAGCTCTGTCTTAAACACACATTTTGACTTCCATTACCTAAGAATCAAATACATTAAGTACTTTTGTTACAATGTGACATTGAATAAACTCCAAAAACAATGTAAAAAACCAAAATTTCATCAAAGTACACGCCAGGGCTTTATCACGTACTTCAATATCCAGTAGTTTTAGTATCACTGCATTCAACGATTTAATAAAACTTCACATTATTTAAATTGGTTACATTAATTATAATGCTAAAAATTAAAATTTCAACGTCTATTATTGTTACTGCTTCAACTTATGAAAAGTCCACCAGCCATCCCCACAAATTACCTTCTTGGTTTTCTGTTTCTTAGTTGTTATTTATCTCCTGGTTTATTTCCTTCTCTCTCCTCTTACGACACCCACGGGAAGACATGAGGCAGTGGATTACACCATCACTACGTGGTATTGCAGTTGCAATTTCAATATCTAGTAATTATTTAGTATGGTACAATTAGGTCAAAAAACCTTTAACTGTAAAACTAAATTAAAGAAGTAATTAATATTTAAAAACCGAAACATCAAGACTTTAAATATATAACAGGAATTCACGTCGAGACGTAGTTTGCTGCTTGTTGACTTATATTTTTTGCCGTAATAGTCTAGGCTTTTAAGAAATATTTAAAAAAGCATTTCTTAAAAACAGATACTATTTCTTTCCGATACAATTATTTAACACATTTTCTACGGTTAACAAGACATCTTTTTGACCGGAGTCTGTTCTCGTGCATGATAGGCGGAAAAGCACTTTTGAACTTATGTCACCTTATTATGTCAAACTGGAGAAAAGTTTGATGAAAATTTTAAGTTTTTGTTAGACAAACCGAGTATGTTTTCTGTTAACCCTATTATCGTATTTGACCCTGTTGACTGTAAAGTCGATATATATATATCAACTTGTATTATATTCGTATAATTTGTATGCATATACTCGTATCTACGTAAAAATGGACGTTGGTATATTTGTTTGAGGTTAATAGTCTTTGACACTGTTTGACCAATCACCACGAAAGTAAGCACAAATATTACGTATTTTCAACAGACTTCAGAAAAAGGAGGAGATTCTCAATTCGAGTGCATTTTTTTTATTTGTGTCACCTAAGAACTTTTTTTCTAGGGGAACCGATTTTGATGATTCCTTTTTTTGTTTGAAAGCTGGTGCTTCTGATGTGATCCCATATAAATTTGATCAAGATCTGACCAGTAGGTAGTTAACTTTCGACTACATTGATGATGTTTTTTTAATTTTCTAACGACTCCAAAAAGGGGGAGATACTCAATTCGACTGTATGTTTTTTTATTTGTGTTACCTCATAACTTTTTCTTTGTGAACAGATTTCGATGATTCTTCTTTTATTTGAAAGCTAGTGCTTCTCATGTGGCCCCATATAAATTTGATCAAGGCCTGACCAATAGTTTTTGAGTTATTCTTAATAATTTAAATTATAGTCGGTTGTATTTTTGCATTCTTAATTTTACCACTTGTTAATGGAGGTTTTTATGTTATCAACTTACTTCTTATTCATTACTAGATTTTGCTAAAGCTTTTGCTTGCGGAAGTAAATAGGAGAATTTAATAGCATACACTGTCTGCAGTCGAAAAATCCATAAGGAATTATGTTACACATACATTATTCCATCATTTATCCCTTACATGCCATTATTTCTAGTGTATTTTGATTTGTTTACTATGGAGTTGAAAAAAGAGACAAGCATAAAGTTCTATATAACATGCTATTTTCACAAACGTTTTTTTAGTTTGTTTACGAGTATTCTTTATAGCCTCTAGGACGGCTGTAAATTGTCTACTAATCTGTATGCAGTATACGCTCATAGAACTGAAATATTATGTACTCATTAAAAGAAATACGCATCACTAAAATTATCATGCGTGAATGATCGTCAAAACGATATTGTGTGGTTCGGGGAGGCGGAAACATTGAAAACAGCGACACAAAGTATCACCATCGGGTGTGTTCACTAACAACAGCTGGCCGTTAGCTACGTAATTAAAATCGTGCCAGTGTGAACAATACGTGGAGCTAGAATTAAAACGATGAATTAAAAAAAAAATTGATGCCCACCGGAAGGATACTTTGTAGTTATTTGGAATTTGAGATAATAAATTTTAATTTAAATTATTTTCTATCATTTTCACCAAAAACTTGAAATACGCATATAAATAATTGGACGCCATCGGATGTTGGGAGAAAGAAATGTTTCAGTGTAAATTTAACAGTAGTCCGGCTTAGATTAAACTGTAGGATCATCTCCAAATCGAATGCAGAATATGTGGCGCGTGTTACTCTCGTAAAGAGTGGTAACTTTCATCTTCGATAACCAAATGTTCTCATAAGTCATTGCCATGAGGATGCATGGAAATACTAGGTAAAAGAAATCCTTTTTTACCTAGAAATCAGTCTGTGTAGGTTCCACGTTTTTACCCATTTCTGTCATCTAATGATAGTGCTTGCACTGTTGTGTTCCGGTCTAAAGGGAATGGAGACGTGCGTGACGTTAAAGCATGATGTGTAGCTTTCTTTATTTGAAGTTGGCTGTAGTTTTATTATATCTATATACTCGTCACGCATACCTCAAAACTGAAAAAAACGGGGCGTGTTGCCAGTGGTGACATAGGGATCTATAACTTAAATTAAAAAAGTTAATAACCTCCGAAACAAAAATAGCTGATGATCTTCTAATGGCTGAACAGATTTTCTTAAAACTTAGCTAAGAACACTCTCGATTAAGACACTTTTCAAACGAAAGAAAAAAACTTAATCTAAATCTTTTTCTACGTGGTAGAGCCATGCTGCAGCTATATTATGGTTGTAGCACGAATGGGTCGGCTCGACCGGGGAAGGAACACGCTCTCACAGAAAACCAGCGTAACATAGCAGCTTAATGCTTTTTACTGGCAACGAGGCATTCCATCTTAGTCCTCACGGGTGACAACGCATCTGCATCTTGAGTCTTTATTGAGGATAGATGTAGATGTCTATGGGTCACAGTAACCACTTACCATCAGGTGGACTGTGTGCTCGTTTGTCACCCGATCCTATAAAAAAAATCGGTTCATCCGTCAGGAGCTATGAATCCACGGACATACACACAGATACGCGGATACACACACACCACAAACTTATAGCACCTCTCTGTTTTCGTAGGGGGTTAAAAAAGAGATCCTTCACTAGTGGTCGCAGAAGAAAGCTTGTCACACGGCAAGCTATAAACGGTTGAATATATACATGATGTTTGTGAAACGCTCCCGGAAACGAAGATAGACTAACGATACCTTTGATGATGGATAAGAAAAAAATCGAATCCGATGAAAAAATAATCTTTTTACAACGTTCAATTAGCTTTTAACACTCCATGATGTTAGTATAGCTAAATGAAATGATAATTTCATAAAAAATATCATAAAAATACTGAAACATAAAACCGTGACAAAATAGTAGGTTAAGTAGATAAATTAAGTATTTAGACATGTGTTCTAAACTATTAGATATTGGTACGATCGCTAGATGCAGGCCACGCGAATATTGTTCCTATTGTCAGCTGATTTTATTTTAAGTTTTACTGCTGGTATTATGTTTAAGTATTATCAAGATTTTTTTTATGATAATGATTTTTTCGTCATCGTCATTGATTTTCTTTCTGACTCATCATCAAAGGTATCCTTAGTACTGTTACGAACTTGGGGTTCGAGACAATTGAAAAGTGCCGAGTGAATTACCAAAATTGACACTTTAATTACAGAACACTGTTTACAACTCAAAAACACAAAAATAACAAAACACTATTGTACTACTGATAACTTTAGTTCACAGTTGTTTCGCTTCGAAATATTCGCTTGTATTGCCAATTCAATACTGACTGGGTCGCGGTCTATACCGTATTTTTAAATAGGGCCTCAGATAATGAATATTCGAGTACATATCGGTTCGAGTACATCCTATAAAAAAAGGTACATACCGGTCCCACCTGACTAGAGGTCGATAGTTCTAGAAAATTCTTCCATGGAAAATTTTTAGAAAGGTCTTTACTCTCCTAGTTTTCCTACTGGATACTAGAACTAGTGTAACTAGTGTCGCCATATACCATGCATTAATTGTAGCGCAACAGTACTATCGTCTGTCTTCGCTTTCGGAAGCATTTCACAAACACCCTTTGTAAATACATAGCCGAACGGATCAATAACCTAAAGTGAAGCCGGCCATATAACAACTGAAAACCAACGAGAAAGAAAGTTTCTAGAGCAGCATCCTCGTTCCGGTAAGCGAAGTGTAAGGCGGCCCCTAGATGAAGTGACGGCCTGGTAAGAAATGCAGGAATGGATAGGATACAGATGTCTCCGGATCGTGGTTTCTTCCTTGCGGAAGGCCTGTGTTTAGCAACGTACATGTGATAGGCTGTTATAATGATGATGTTGAGCTAACTCTATAAGCAGTTAATTTTGAAAATATATAGGACATAAAAAATACTCGTTGATCGTTCACAAAATTCATTTTACAATTTTAGGATTTGCAAACGAACAGTTAACAGCACGTAAGATCCTTTCAAAGCTCCATTTTGAGAGTCTCTTAAATTTACTCGTTTAAATTGGTTTCTTTATACAGAGTGAGCATCCAGAATTTAAATCAGTCTCCTATTTTTTTAATTCAATTACCTCTACTACGGATCCATAATAAACGTATATTATGTTAAATACATTAATATTAACTCAATCAAACACCTCAGATTAATTTTGTTTCACTAATATTCATATATATTATATACATATATATATATATATATATATATAATATATATATATATATATATCAAAAACGAAAAAAAATTACATAATATTTTCTCAATACTCACTGGCTACTTCCACTCTTACTTACATAATATGCATGTCTTCAATCCCACCTGGTGATAAGTAGTGAAGCCCAAAATGGTAACATTGCAACATTTTGGCTCGAAGATATCCAGATTGTAATCAAACGGAAAGACAGACGTCTGAACGTCTGCATATTAATCGACTGTAATTATATAATTTAAAAGAGAACGATACTAGTCGTCTTCGTTCTTTTTAGAATTTCGTTTGTTTAATTTCGGCTGTTTATTTCATGCATTCGTATCGTAAGAAGCTTTACTGTCGTTTACTGTTTTCTACAAATAATATAAGTATAATAGATAAAGGATGACAAACGATCACTCACTCCACCTGGTGGTAAGTGGATACTGTGGCCCATAGACACCTGCATTAGAACTAAGTAGCAAGCCAAGAATGAGTATAGGCTTTTTGCAAGTTGATTATAAAATACATAAGAAGTACGCCCAGAGAGAAATGTGCAGGTTGTTTTGACACAGATAGGAGAAAATATTGTGTAGTATGGTTGCACCGTAAGAAAGGCTATCGCATCATTTTGTAGTATAGTATGAGGTGACAATGGAAAATGTTAAAAACGTCTTGGCTTTAAATAGCGATATAATAATTTCGTTCACGCCAAAAGTAAAATATCCCTTCTGGTAACGAGGAACAGTATCAAAGAACTCCTCTCTTCCCCACTATCCATTTCAAGAAGAGTGGCGATTGTGGAAAATCCTCCCCACAACGTGAGGGACCATATCCAGCTTTTGAAAACGCGGAAATACTACAAAGTAAAAAATTTGTACTTGATTTTTAAATAATTGTAAGGGTGTGTGTGAACTTGTTAAATATGAATTTATTAAGTATTTCATTTTGTGTACAATATAATAAATTAACCGTGTAGTGACGGTGTAAGAACACTCCCATATCGACCCATGCGTGTCGTTAGAGGCATCAGAGGGAAACTGAAACAGGAGATGGACAGCAGTATCTTCTTGATAACAACTCAAAATTACAAAAAAAAACTGCGCAGCCAACCCGCCGGCCAAACATGGCACCTATGACAAAATCCCTATGAGGCAATCTGTGGGGGAGGTCTATGTTCAGCAGTGGACTTTTATAGGATAGATGGACGGATAGTAAACTAATGCTGTCTTATTCCAAAACATGGTTAATTGAGTCTCGGGCTTAAACTATGAACTAAAATAACATGTATATATTATGAACGTTTATTTTGATTTGATATAGCCAGTACGTTCTGCAGTACTGGCCATTTCAAATCAAACTATGTTTTGTTTGGCTAAGAATTCTAATTTCAAATTCATTTTACATTGTTTTTTTGGATTTTGTGTGTGTTTAGTGGATTTTTTTTTCAAAATTAGTCTTTTGTTTCTTGACTAGCGTTATATTTTCACCGCATTTAAATATTTTTCGTCTGCATGGATACGTTATAAAATGGAGTAATTATGGAATATAAGTACCTACCATCGTGGCAGCAACGGGGTACAAGCGACACGAAACATCAACGACGTTTACAAAGCGAATACTACAAACGAACGCATTACCTGTTATTGGTTTGCACACTTTCATTTCGGAAATATCAACGTGAAAAATGAACCCCGTAGTCGTCCGAAAACTTCGATCGACAATGACGAATTAAAGGCAATTGTGGAAGCTGATGATACTCAATCTACGACTAAATTAGCAGCAGC
Source organism: Parnassius mnemosyne (assembly GCA_963668995.1). NCBI lineage: Eukaryota > Metazoa > Arthropoda > Insecta > Lepidoptera > Papilionidae > Parnassius > Parnassius mnemosyne. The sequence continues at coordinate 38,310,453 of CAVLGL010000159.1, forward strand.
TTTCGACGTTAGCATCAAAACAATATTGGTTAATTTGCGTCAAATTGGAAGGTAATAAAGCTTTACAAATGTGTGCTCCACCAAGTGAATGATCGCCAGCGCGAAATACGCGTCGAGACGAGAGTTCAACCGCACTGTCACATGCGACAAAAATGGATTCTGTTTGACAATCGCAAACATTCAGCAAGTTGGTTGGATCCTAGTTCAGCATTACTTATTAATACAGTATTACTGCAGATGTGTACTGTGAAGAACTGAACACGATGATGAAGAAGCTGTCACGTCTCCAACCAGCTTTGGTCAATCGCTTGGGGACAAGCGATTGACCAAGCTGCTGCTGCTCCTGCGCGACAACGCGCGACCTCATACTGCACAACAGACGATATCCATGTTACAAGAGCCGGCGTTGGAAGCTCACTGTCATCTACTCACCAGACCTTGCATTTACAGACTTTTACTTGTTTCATAATTTGAATAACTCTTCGGCGGAAAAAAATTCAATACCCGAGGGGCAGTACAAAATGCCTTTGAAGAATTTGTTGCCTCGTCCAGCTGATTTCTTCAAGTAGGGCATCAATAAACTGTAACTGCGTTGGAAAAGATGCATCAATTACATGGGTGTTAAGTTTGAGTAATAGAAATAAAAATTACGTTAACTTAATTCATAAAAAATGGCAATTCCATAGGTAAAGACCTAATACTAAAACTTCTAATTAAGAAGTCCCTTAGCTACCTTAGCTACGACGCTACGGTCTTCGCGGAATTTGACATTGGCTATCAAATTCTATTGATTACATTGTTTGTATATTTCATAGGATTCCTTTCGTGAAACAGATTATAATTTAAGCCTAATAATAATTAAATATCAACTACTTTTTGTAATAAGGCCCATGCAGTTTATATTTGCAATTGTTATTAAATTATGTTTATACTTGTAACATCTACATCATTATTAAGATATTTTGATATGGTAGTTAAAATTTGGCATGGAAAAGAAGCAAGAGATTAAAATTAATGATTTAGAAATGCATTCAATGAGATAAATATTAGCTCAGTTAAATGTAACTCAGAATGAAAGGGTCATTGTATTGCACCGTTCTCCACCAATTTGTGACCCACCGTGTTACCCTCTCCTCCACTAATATTACTACGAGCTAAATTTTTCGATGTCCCACACCTGATGGTGACTTACTGTGGGCCATCGACACCTACATATATTCTCTATTAAGATTCAAAATGCACACTCGTTAAGATGGAATATTTTGTTACCAGTAAAACGGGGTCTCCGGTTCTCGTTATTCACCGTATGATAAAAACAATAGTGTGCTGTTATTTCAAGGTGATATTCTGTTAGAGTGTGGTCTGTCTCCGATCGAGTTAACCTATTTGTACCGCGCCAAAATACACCGCAGCGTGACTCTACCACAAAAATATTTAATACACACAATTAAAATTATGTATTTAACGTTCTTCCTTAACGACTTCCCACCCTCTTAACGGTACATATTGTAAGGTCTGCGAGTTAGATATATTGATCAATCCATTCATTCATTCATTACAGCCTATTAAAGTCCTCAACTGAATAGAAAGTGAACGCAAGACGAAAGTTATGGTTTTTGAAAGAGAAGAAAGTAAAACGATATGTGAAATAAAATAGAAGGGGAGTTAGTTGATCAAGTAGATGAGTTTGTGTATTTGAAATGTGTATTTAACAGGGATGGTAGATATGATACGGATATAGAACGACGAGTGAACGCAGGAACTAGAGTGAATGGGGCTCTACACTCTATTGTGGGAGAAGTCAGAATGTGTCCAATAAGGCACGTATGGCAATTCACAATAGAAAGTCCCTACTTTAATGTATGGTAGTGAAAGTTGGGTGTGGCAGAAGAAACACAAGAGTAGTATAAATGCTGTAGGAATGCGGTCATTAAGGAGTATGTTAGGGATGAATCTGAATGAGAGGGTGAGAAATTGTTTGATAAGAGAAGAGTGTGGTTTGCAAGATGATGTTGTGACCAGGATTAAGAAAGGAATGCTTCGGTGGTTTGGTCATGTAGAAAGAATGAATGAGGAAAGAGTGACAAAGCAAATTTATGTTACAGAGGTTTTTTTTTATAGGACATAGTTCAGTGATGATAAGTGGTTGTTGTGGCACATAGACACCTACATGTATCCTCGTTTGCGAATCAAAATGCAGATGCGTTGTCACCCATGAGGACTAATATGGAATGCCTCTTTTCCATTAAAAAGGGTATCCGGTTCTCTACACTCACCATACAAAACACAGCAGCATTAAGCTGCTATTTTACGCTGGTATTCTGTGAGAGCGTGGTCCCTCCCGGGACGAGCCGACCCATACGTGCTACAACTATACTACTAATATAGCTGCAGCATGGCTCTACCACGTTAAAAAAACGGAAGTGACGCCCCACGCGAAAGTTTATCGACCAAATTAGCGATATATTGAAAATGCCAAATTAAGAGTACTTTTAACCGACGAGCGTGTATGCGTAGGTCAATGGATGTGGAGCAAGCGAGAGAGGTGTGTCAGGATCATGCCAAATGTAAGTCCATAGTCTCTGCCTAACCATCTGGGTAACAGGCGTGAGTGTTTATGTATATGTATGTATGTAACTGTATATAGGCCTCCCGATAGATTGCCTCATAAGAGTGATATTTGCCATCGTTGCCACGGTTAGCAGGCGCGTTGGTTACTAACAGTTTTTATTTCTTGTTTGTACTAAGAATATGCTGCTTCCCATCTCTTGGTTGGTTTTCCTCTCTCCTGTAGCTTCTTACAACACTCAAGAGATAATATAGCGTGGTGGATATATTAACACCGCCACTACACGGTTATTTTTGACCAATAAAACAACATAGCATAGCATAAGGTTTAAAATTCTAACCCATCTAAATGTCGTTTTAAAATGCGCGAAATTGAAACACGTAGCATGTAAATCAATGCTATCATTGGAAGTTTCATGGTGCGCCGCAATAAATCGGCTGCAAGAACATAAATTCTCACATCATTTGTTCGGAAACACTATTACACGGAAGAATAGCTAGTGTTTTGTTGCAAGTAATAAAATAATGTTCTATATTTTTATATAGTTTCACGTAATGACTATTTTCCACCTAATTTATTTATTAATTTAAAATTGATTGAACCTTACATATTAAGTACAGGAACAAAAGGTGGACTTAATGCTAAAAGCATTCTCTGCCAGTCAACCTTAGGACAGTGATAGAACTACGAAGGCAGCAAAGAAATATACATACATATATCCTTATACATATTATACATACATATACATATATACATACATCAATATACACAAATATATAAATTTATATATTATAAGAAAATATAATATAATACAAGATATATAGAGATTACAACTATAATGATGACGGAACTTAGCAGTTGTAAAGAAATTTTAGAAAATGATCTCAAACATTCTTCTTAAATGTTTGTTTGCAGGTAGGTTGTCTTAATGTTTCAGGTAGATAATTCCATAGGCGCGTGGCTTGGATAGCAAACGATGAAGATATGAAACTCGAACGGTGAAGGGGTATAAAGAGAGCAAGAGTCTCCGATGAACGAAGCTCTCTGTCATGAGTGCCGCGCAGGAACTGAAACTTATGTTTCAGATAATTTGGATAGTGGTTATCGAAAAAAATAGAAAAAAACTGTATTAAGTATCCTACTGTGTCTTTGCTGACGAATTAGAAGCCATTTAAGCTGAGTGCGGAATGAGGATACATGATCAAACTTGCGAAAACGAAAAATAAAACAGATACAGTTATTAACTAGACAATCCAGCTTATCAAGGAAAACCTCATTAAGATCAGGAAAACATATGTAAATCAGCATAGTCAATAATAGGCAAAATAAGAAATTGCACCAGAGTTATCTTTACCTTGACCGGAAGAAAGTTCCTGAGACGGTTCAAAGCACTGAGCTTAGCACAAACAGAACCACTGATATTCTGAATTTGGGTGGACGAACATAAGGTTGTGTCAAAGTAAACACCCAGATTTTTAACGCTGTCAGAATACGGTATGATAGAATTATGAAACGTGACAGGTGGAACGCAATGGACGGCAAGCTTACACAATTGTTGAGCACCACCAATTATTATAGCTTGGCATTTATTGGGGTTCACACTTATACCAAACTTACTAGACCAATTGTGGAGATTCGTTAAATCCATATTGAGTCTGGCAATAGCGTCACATAAAAAGTTGAAGTGAGCTTGAACATTTATTTGCAGGTTGCGTAAAGATGGTAAGAGCAGCTATGTTTAGAAGAGAGAAAGTTAATAAAAATGGAGAACAGAAGTGGAGATAATATTCCACCTTGTGGCACATCAGTGGAGAGTTGCCAGCAGTGATATATGCTACTACTCCGGAACTTCCTGCCCGAAAACATAAGACGTTGTTAAACATAAAAAGTTGGTACATGACTTTTTTTTGAAACGTAGTGATGTCAGATGTCAAGAATGATGATGATATATTTTGACACATTTAGATGTTTTATTATTTGTAATTTCAATATATGTATTTATGCCCAAATTTGGTTATGATTGAACGCCACCCAATTGCGTTCGAGCTAGCGCCTCACCCGATTAGTGAGGTGGGGCGGCCGTGTGTGGCTAGCAGTGGCTCGACGCGTGGACGATGATGATGGAGTTGCCCACTGGCCGCGGAGCGGGGAACCCGCGTAGCTCGTTTATTGCGGCCGAAGTTCACGCGACCGTTGTCGGGTCCAGATAGTTAGATTAAGTGCGTGTTACTTCGTTACGTGGATGTGTGAATTTTGCAATATTTAACTTGTTCGGGGATGCGGAATTATGCACGCGCGCGTCGAGTAGATCACCGCGTTCTCCCGGTAGATCACCAGGAAATCATTATATTTGTGCCGTCGCGTTAAGTGCCCTTTTTTGTGTGTTGGTTGGCTTGTTAGTTTACGTGTCAACGAGGCGTATTTTGAATCTTTTCGCGACGTGGTGTTTTGGTGTCGAATGAAGGAACTTAGTTGTGTTTAACAATGAATCGTATGACTCATTAAGAGATCGCTTTAAATCCCTATTTATAATTTTGTGATAAGTGAATCCGGGACATTGAATGTCGAATTGTAACTACTGTCCTTACTGTGTGTGGAATTAGGCGAGTTTAAGTTAGTTAAATGTACAATGAAGCTAGTAGACTGAAATAGTGACAAGGAAGAAAGAAATGGTCCAGCGGTGGAGCCTGCTGGAGCGATGCAGCATTGTGGGGCATCCTGGAACTCGGCCGCTTCTGGTCGCCTAAGTTGGTCAAGTTCTCAGACATTTACACATTACTGAACAGTACTTGCCATTCACCTTACACCCACTCACGGCCTGACCGAGCCTTGGTGCGAAGTTAGCTTTTGATACTGGTACGTAATATGTGTTTCTAGCATTCTCCCATATAGCTTAGTGTTATAGAAAATTCTTTCATATAGCCATTCGGGCTCGAACCTGCGGCTGCTCGTTGAATCTTCCGCTCATGGGCCCCGGATATTGAACCTTTGCAGGAGCAGCTGCGGGTCGTAACAATATGTATTTTATTATTATATGTAACGTATATATTATATCTATGTATGATACATATTTTGTTCATATATTTACATATGTAAAGTTTTTGTATATAATATGTATATCTTAGTATTTATGTATGTATGTATGTATATACGTATGTATGTATGTATGTATGTATGTGTATATGTATATATATATATATATATATATATATATATATATATATATATATATATATATATATATATATAAATATGTGTGTGTGTGTGTGTGTGTGTGTGTGTGTGTGTATTTTCACCTGCCACAAAATCTCATCATTCCACGGGTTGACTGGCAGAGAATGCCGCTAGGCATTAAGTCCGCCCTTTGTTACCCTTGTTATTAAGGTGTCAACAAATAAGATTAAATAAATAAATAAATAAAATACCTCACGACCATTAATGACAGTTTGTTGACTGCCACAAAGGTAGGAAGAAAACCAGTCTAAAACAGTAGATAAAAATTTGAAATTTTGAAGCATGACAAGGAGGATATCATGGTCAACCATATTGAACGCATTTTTAAACTCAACCAATACAAGTACTGTGACCTTTTCATTCGTCATGCCCTCCCAAATGTCCTCTGTAACTTTGAGAAGTGCAGTGGTCGTGCTGTGTCCAGGCCGAAAGCCAAACTGAGATAGCAAGTTATTTCCACAAATAAAGGCAGACAGTGTTTGGTGAACTATAGATTCAAGAAGTTTTGACAGAAAGGGAAAGATAGAAATAGGTCTATAGTTGTTGACTTTAGTGAGGTTTGCAATTTTGGGAAGAGGGATAATATAAGTTTTACGCTAAATAGCAGGAAATACCTCAGATAATAGAGAAAAATTTACTATGTAAGTTATGACTGAGAGAAAGTTTTCGAGAACAGAAGAAATCACGAGGCGACTCACATTATCGCAACCCACTGCTTTGGATTTAATAGATACAAAAGTACTCCGTCGACAGAGACAAACGAGAATGTTTCATGTTGAGATGTGGCTAAAGAAGTAATTTCTGAAATTGTAGTGGACTTAATGATAGGGGATAATGTAGAACCAGCTGAAAAATGAGAATTAAGATCATTAAGAGGAAAAGAAATGTTGAGTTTTTTCAGAGTGCTTACCAATACAACAATACATAATATATTTAATATATATATATATATATATATATATATATATATATATATATATAATATCTGAAGAGATATATATATATATATATATATATATATATATATATACATATATTATCTTCCGATGTAATATATTTTAAATGTGAAATAATACTTTTCACACGTGAAATCTATCTCAAGTGGACTGTTATCTCGTTTGTCCCTTTTATGAACATAGGAATTAAATTAATTAATAAATTCACTGACAGAGTTTACTATACCTAGATATCTAATAAAAAACTGCACACTCCTTTCTTGTATTTATGTTCAAGTTTTTATCAAATTTAGATTTTGTAGCTTTTGAGGAATAAATGTCTCTAACCGTAAACCGTCGTGGTGGTGTAAGAATTACTATTACCTCATATGTCATAAGAAGCGACAGAAGGAAATAAACCAGAATATAGGCAGCAGCGTATTCCTTATAACTTTTTTTTTTTTTTTTTTTTATAGGAGAGGGGGCAAACGAGCATGCGGCTCACCTGATGGTAAGTGACTACCGCCGCCCATGAACAACCGCAACACCAGGGGAATTGCAGATGCGTTGCCGGCCTTTTAAAAAGGAGTAGGCTCTTTTCTTGAAGGTCCCTAAGTCGTATCGGTCCGGAAAAATCGCTGATGGTAATCGATTCCACAAGGAAGTCGTGCGAGGAAGAAAACATCTTCTAAATCGCACAGTGGTGGACCGCCAATCATCCAGATGGTGTGGATGGTATCGGGAGTTCTGCCGCGATGTGCGTTCATGAAATTTGGCGGCTGGGATTAATCCGAACAATTCCTCAGAGCACTCCCCATGGTAGACGCGAAAGAAAATGCAAAGAGATGCAACATCTCTTCGCAGTGCCAATGAATCGAGCCGATCGGAAAGGGCTCGGTCGTCGACGATTCGAGCCGCTCTGCGCTGGATGCGGTCAAGTGGAAGGAGCTGGCACTGGGGAGCCCCTGCCCAGAGATGGGAACAGTATTCCATGTGAGGCCGAACCTGCGCCTTGTAAAGTTGCAGGCGGTGTGCCGGCATGAAATACTGTCCCGCTCTGCTGAGCACGCCAAGCTTTTTAGAGGCCAATTTGGCCTTCTCTTCCAAGTGACCACGAAACTGCACGTCACTCGATATGTCGACTCCGAGGATACCGATACTGGCTGAGGCAAGAAGGGGAGTGCCTTGAAACTGAGGAGATACGACAAAGGGGTTCTTTTTAGCGGTAAACGCGCAAACTTGTGTCTTCTGAGGATTAAACTGGACTAGATTTAGTCGCCCCCAATCCGAGACTTTGTCCAGCAAAGACTCGACTTCAGACACAAGTTTGTTCCGGTACTCGGCGACGTTTTCCCGAGAAATATTGGCCCGGCCGGTGTATAGAGCATCACCAGTGCTGTCATCCGCATAGCAATGAATGTTACCAGTTAGCAACATATCATTGATATGCAGAAGAAACAGCGTTGGTGATAGCACACAGCCTTGTGGAACACCAGCGTTAATAGGCTTGTAGTCAGAACATGCACCGTCTACAACGACCTTGATGCTCCGATCTGCAAGGAAGCTGGTGATCCAATTGCACAATTTCTCGGGAAGCCCATAGGAAGGGAGCTTCGAAAGAAGCGCTTTGTGCCAAACCCGATCGAAGGCCTTCGCAATGTCCAGACTAACGGCCAACGCCTCCCCCTTGGACTCTACTGCCTCCGCCCATCTATGGGTCAGGTAGACTAGAAGATCACCAGCTGATCGACCCCGACGAAAACCGTATTGGCGGTCACTGATCAGCTGGTGATCCTCAAGGTACCGGATGAGCTGGCAGTTAATAATGGATTCCATTATTTTGGAGAACAAGGAGGTGATCGCGATAGGCCTATAGTTGGACGGGTCTGAGCGGTCGCCTTTTTTAGGGATCGGGTGGACAACTAAAAGTAAAAGATTACCAAGTACTCTATGGGGCAATCTATGAGGGAGCTCTATGTTTAGCAGAGAACTTTTGATAGGCTGTAACGGTATCTGTTTGTCACATACACCTTATTAAATATCATAACATCTAAATCTGCGCGCCATTTTATTGTGTTCTAGTAGAACTAAGCATTTTTTATATATTTGCCCATAGTTAAAGTGATAACATTTAACAAACATACAAGGGACATGTATGTTTTCACAGTGGTTCTACATATATTTCAATCAAATCTAAAGATAATGGAATTTGATAAATTTTTTTTACGACTTACAGTTATTATTATTTTCAGAACCGGTGTGGGCATTATCTGATGTATCTTCATTCTTACAGTTAATAGCTTCCGTGAGGAACGATGATAGGTAATATCATCGTTATTGCAATGCATTATGAGTTCACAGCCGGGCAAACACTATTTTCAAACTTTTTTAAAGGATAGGGTGACAGACGAGCACACAGTCCATCTGATGGTAAGTGGTTGCTGTGGCCCATAGATATCTACATCTATCCTCGTTTGCGAATCAAAACGCAGATACGTTGTCACCAGTGAGAACTAAGATGGAATGCCTCTTTTCCAGTAAAAAGGGTCTCCGGTTCTCTACACTCACCAAACGAAACACAGCAGTGTTAAGCTGCTATTTGACGCTGGTATTCTGTGAGAGCGTGGTCCTTCCCCGGACGAGCAGACCCATTCGTGCTACAACTATACTACTAATATAGCTGCATCATGGCTCTACCACGTAAAAACTCTTCCACAAACCACAGTTTTTTTCTAGAAATTCAGCGAGAAATAGCAATCATAACGGCTCCATGACGCAGTGGCTTAGAATTGAGCACGGATTCGAATCCCGCACGGAACAAGTGTCCTAATTCAGTGTACTGTGTAAACTGCGTCCACGACACAGGAGTTAATTCTAGTATAGAGATAACATCTTTTTTTTTTTAATAAATTTCAACGTTTTTGGTAACTTATTATCAAATGTGCCTATTAAATAAATATACAAAACATTGAGATATATTTTTTAAATGGGTATGTAATAATAAAATAAGAACTTTTAAAACTTTTCAAATACTTGACTTCAGAAAGTGTTACAGAGAAGTTCCTAAGAACTTTTTCGCGATATATTTTAGAAGCGACCTATTAAATTGAACTTAAGTATATTTGAAATTCAAAGACCTTTTACACGATTTTAGCTTTTATTATTATTAATAATGTTTCCTTTATATAAGCATTAATAAATACTCGTAGTAGGGAATATATAATATTATTTGCTGATTACACTTCTTTAATTTTCAAATTAAGACGAGAATCACTAAAATATGACGAAGTAAATAATCTAAATTAGTAAATTGGTTCAATGTTAATAATTTGCATTTAAATTGCACTAAAATGAAATGTATGAAATTCATGATTCCAAATGTCAAACAAATCTAATGTAATTTTAAATGGAGAACAACAGAGTCTTGTCGATAACCACCATGTTTTTGGAATCACACTAGACGCGAAGCTTCAATGGAGCCCCCATATATTAAAACTAGCAAGCAGATTTAGTTCTGCAGCATATGTCGTAAAAAAGATTAGAAATCTTACCAGTGTTGAAACAGCTAAACTTGTTTACTTTAGCCATTTCCATAACATAATGTCTTATGGTATTTTGCTATGGGGACACATGGCTGACACTGAAATTTTATTTGTTTTACAGAAGAAGGCCATAAGAGCAATTTATGATTTAAAGCCTAAAGACTCGCTGCGACAAAAAAATTAAGGAAATTAATATATTAACTTTGGCCTCTCAATACATTTATGAAAATGTAATGTACATACGTACACAAAAATTAGATTTAAATAGATAAATAGAAATTAGAAAATTAGTTTTACAAAAATAAATGATATTCATTCTGTAAATACTAGGAACAGACACAAGCTAGCCAGTTACTCGACTCCACCGAGTCAGTAATTCATTTTTGGGGTGATGTATACGCTTTTACAAATAATTGTAGAAAATATACAAAATTCGAACTGATCAAAGTTCAAAAACTTTATTAAAGTTTTATAATATTAAGGAATTTATGGATGATAACAACCTCTGGGAGTGAGGTAATCGCTACCAGGCTATTTGTAATTTGTTGTGTTGCTAATTGTGTAACATATATAATTGCAAACCGTTATTTAAAAAAAAGTCCCGCTGGGTTTCTTGCTGTTTCTTCTCAGAACAGAGGCTTTTTTTCGAAGCAGTGGTAATTAAACAAAAGAGTGACATTCAATAAGTATTATTTACAATCTATATTGATTAAAAAAGTTTCTGTATCAGTTTGTTTCTGTTTCTGCTTCCAGAAAAAAAAAAATAAGATGTAATGATGGCCTTAATAAAATTAAATTTTTCTCTTGAAGAATTCCATATTTTGAATAAAATAAAAAAGATAGATTTATTTCAGACGTTTGTCCATATTGTTAGTGTCAAAAAAGAGATCTTAAAAAACTATGTTAGTAACATTTGTTATATGGAAATGAGTATGCAAAGTGTAAGCTGTTTTACTGCTCTTTTAAATATCCCAGTTCTTAAGTCAAAAACATCCAAACCGGAGCTTTAATCAGGTACTACATTTTTTAATTCTAAATTGAAACCATATGGCGTGGAGAATTACACTATGCATGGATATTTTCACTATTTGTTATTTAAATATAGTACACGGTTCATAACATACAGAAATTTCAAATACTTAACCTCTGAGCATTTGGTAAATCAGCACTTAAAATTTCAATTGCCGGCGGGGATCGAACCCGGGTTGCTCGTGTATACCTATCGCGATTAGATTGAAAAGAATAGAATAGAATAGTGGAGTGGAGTGTAAAATAATTTTTGGAACCATTTATTCCTTTTTAACCCAAGTTTGGTAAAAGTCCATGAACTGAGAAGAACAAGCAAGAAACCCAGTCGGTCTTTTTTTAATATTACATGAAACGCGGGTCCAGTTGTGCGTAGATTGCTGCTATCACCCACAGGCCGGTACTGCGAAATACCTCCAAGCAGCATCTAACCCAGTAAACATGCGTGTTAAGAGGCTTATTTGTTGGATTTGGTGAATGGAAAAAATGGACCAATCTTGTCAGTTCGAGCACAGGCCCAGTTAGTATCCGAAGAGCGTTTACAGAATTAATACACAATGTTACTCCTCCCTCCCCTTTCTACCAACAATTCGTTCAGTGTCTCTACCCCTTCGTTCTTGACATTCCAAGCATTCCAACTAAATAGTTCGCTTCGTCTTTCGTAATGCGAACAGCAAAGGAATGGAATAATTTGCCAGCAAGACGATGTATAGGCTTTTGTTACCCTCATCACAGACCACCATCAGATGGTATTGTGGTAGTGAGCGGTGATGATGATCTAGCTCTGGTTTATAGCAAGTAAAAGAAAAAGAAATTGAGTTTTAATTTACCTATATTAATTTACAATAAATTTAACATATAATAGAATAAAATGGAATTAATAAATTAGATTAAGGAATGTACAACATTTTAGGTCCTTATTACGTTAATTAAGGCTCATTTATGTTTAAGAATTTCATCCTCCACGTGAAGCGTTAAGAAAGGGCAATTAGATGACAATAAAGTAAATTATCTGAACAGCTAAGCAAGGTTAAGTAACATTAAAAGAACCTTCTAACGAACAAACGAACGAAGTAAAATTTTCTTGCCATTGTGTAATTTGGTTATCGTGGGCATTTCGAATACCTAGATCAAGGCGAAAATCTGCTTGTAGTATTTGAATTATCTGTATTTACTACATACAGACTATATAATACACTAAATATATATTCTCTGTTTAAAATTAATAAATTTTTGTCTGACCTACGCAGAATGTTAATAATTATAAATTGATTTAAATTAATAATTTTAAACTGAAGGTAGGCTATAACATTGGAACGTCGAACACCTTAGCCCTCCCGTGACTGATGTAGGTGGTAGGTGATGTAAATACTCAAAACGTCAGGGATATAAAATAAGTTAATAAACGCGATAAAGTCCGTAAAAACTAAATTCATTTCTATTACTTCCTGTCATCGGATTTTTGCGAAAATTAATAAAAATAATTGTTGAAACATCAGATTTTTCATTCATAGCTTGCATACTCAAACAGATTTAATTTCGGTTCCTGGGGGGGCAGTCCAGTGTCGGCATATTATTATGTTGCTGCAGCCATTGAGTTACCACTCGAGACGTATATATGGACGGCCATTATCATGCATAAACATAACCAAATCTTTATATATAATAAACCGGCCAAGTGCGAGTCGGGCTCGCACACCGAGGGTTCCGAACAAATCCGTAGGTATATAAGTTTAAAATTATTAAAAATATTTTTATTATATAATGTAATTAAAAATTTATGCTTTTCTCAATTTACTTTATCTGTGATATAGTACGTTGCTTCCTACCAAATTTTAAGATTCCGAGTTCACGGGAAGTACCCTGTAGGTTTTGAATCCCTTGCGAATGTCGAAAATTTGCGGCATAAGCGGCTGCATCTTTTTATTGCGTTGGCTTAGAAGTTTGATTTTTAACAGCTCTAAGGGATAGGAGACTTAAGTATTTAATATGAATTTCAGCTTGATACCTCCACGTGTTCCTGAGAAAAAGGGTCTTGACAGACAGACAGACAGACGGACAACAAAGTGATCCTATAAGGGTTCCGCTTTTTTCCTTTTGAGGTACGGAACCCTAAAAATCAATTGCTGTTCGTTAGTCTCGTTAAAACTCGAAAACGGCTCTAACGATTTTGATAATTTTTTTGTGTGCATTTGTGTACCTGAATAGTTTAGGTTTACAATTGGACCCGCTAGGTGGTGCTTTTGTCGAGATCCAGAAATCTCCATTATGAACTTACAATACTTCGAATGTTAATGAATTTGTTGCTCATGTTTTAAAGCTTTCTTTTTTGTTGTTGCAAGGCAGGCATAATATAGAGTCGCAGAAAATTTTTGAACTATATAAAAATAATAATTCCAGCATATAATATTTTTAAATAACTTTATTGATTTCGGAGCGCAGGCCATCAAAGTTGAAGGTAAAAGGAGACACACAATGTAAGAAGAAAGGAGATAAGATTTTTTTAACATACCGATTATGTGTGTACCTCTCAATCTCAGTCAGAATCTTAGGTGTCCTGGAAATTGCGCTAACACAGTCGGTCTCCTACTTCGACAGATGGCTCTTTTCGGCAGCCAGATTGAGCGGAATCAAAGCTCCAAAGATTTTGGAGCTTTGATTCCGCTCAATCGCCGTTTCAGTACGAGCTGTATTAAATTTACTAAAGTCACACCGCAAAAAATAAGAAATCTGTCTGTGCAGTGGCCTGTTAGCTGTCATAGCTGCTGAAGACTGCAGCAACAACCGTGAGATTAAGAGTCTGATCGGATAGTTTTTATGTTCTTCTTCGGCGGGTCTTGTAGAACTTAGCTCCGACCACATGGACAGTTTCCACGAGCTTATCATTCATATCGTCCACTGTATCGCAATCTTCTAGGCACTGAAAACGATTTTGTTAATTTGAGCTGAAAGTTTCCGGGGCTTCGTATTAAAACACGATGGAAAAGGAGCATTGACTTCTTCAGGACCTCTCCAACTTAACGTCAAGATTCAGTACTTCTTTTACCATTTGGCGATCCCTGCCAATTGCTAGGAAAAGCTAAAACCAATCTCTTTGTACCTCTCTTTATGAGGCATTACTAGTTACTGCCATAGTTGGCATGCTTGACAGGCAAGTTGGCCACCACCAAGGTTACAAGGGTAGCAACTATGGTAGGAAAGTTGGCCGCCACAGACCTTTTTAGTTGATATCAAAAAGATAGTTCTACTCATCTTCTGGTTTGTGTCCCTCAGTCACCACTTACACCCATCGTACTACATTATAGGTAGTGGATATTTATTATTTATTACCGCCATTACTAGTAATAAATATTAATTTAACAACTTTAATTATCATTTATCAATGGTATGTATGAACACCGACGTGTTTTACCAAAAATTCAACATACAGTCCAACAACATACAGTCTAACAATATGATAACTGACAGGTTAATCATTCTGAAGTATCGAATGTGGCTGAGCGGTTTTTGAAATTTTCATTTCCACACAGGTACTCTTTTTTAATTACTGTGGGCGCGAATTTTCATTTATCTTTGGGGAATACGTGTTGGATTTTTCTATTACATAAATATAAAGTTTGTGTGACTTTCCATTAAGTAAATAAAAATAATTGTACCTAGAGATCGGTTAAGAAACCCTAACAATGGTTTCAATATGGACAATTAAAAACTATCGCTTCTATTTATAATTGTTTTTTTTTTTAAATTAATTATATATGTTTGAGTAATACTGCATATTCTGTAGGCATGTTGTTATCTTCTAGCTTTCTAGTAACAATTGAGATGCAGTCTTCAATAGGTAGGCATGTGAATAGTGACTGAACATCAAAACTGACCATAGTTTCATTGTCAGCGAGATGTAGGTCTTTAATCTCACTAACAAAATGGTATGAATCCTTTGTGTTTGCTCAGGTATGTCCTCTTAGTGGTGACAGTATTTTTGCCAAGTGTTGAGCCAACTTATAAGTTGGTGAATCGATCTGGCTTACTATAGGACGTAGTGGAGCGTTTGGTTTGTGTATTTTCCGTAACGGTAATTTGAGGTTGTATGGGTTAACTATGACAGCAGGACGTCAAACAACTCAGTCCCCGTGACCACGGGTGCTTTCCAGCACCCGAAACGTTGGGAATATAAAAATAAGTTAATATACGCGATAAAATCCGTAAAATTAGTTTTAATTAAAAATGTGTAGTGTTCGCGTAAATATAAGAAATCATTATAAATGTTTTACTTGTATTATTACAAACAAACTACATTTTAACATTGGCTGAAATAATCATCATGCGCATCTTAAAGTAACAAACTTGGTGGCAAATTATTTGTGAGGGCTAAGTCAACATATGCCGACTGTAATCTAAATCGAATGGCGGTTGTAAAATGGGAACAATCACGAAATGCTTAATCCCAATTCGATCATTGGATACCCTTAAAGCAGTTTTCTAACACGTTACGTTATCGTCACAGCTTTTACATCATCACTGTTAAACAAAACATTTCCAAAAATACTCGTAATACATAATACTTTACGTTTACATTTATAAATAAAATTAGCTTAAAGAAACTAAAACAACACGTATTAATCATGTGACTGTGATGATCATAGTGAAAATACTAGGTCACAGTCATGAAATTATTGTATTGTCGTCACTCACCATACGAAACACAGCAGTACTCTGCTGCTATTTCTGTGTAAGGAAAACAAACTAGCAGCTGGACGGCATCTTCCTAATAACAAAATGAAAAATAAATGCGGTTGCCAACATGTCTGTCAGCGTAGCAAGTAAGGCAAATATTCCCCCCCCTTATGATACTTTTATATAATCTATGGGGAGGTCTATGTTCAGCGGTGGACTAGGCTGTAATGAATGAAAAATAAATAATGAATTCTGTGTGAGTGTATTCATTCGAGTCGTCACATTCGTCCTGCCTGGGGACAATTTTATCCCCGGGGAAAGAAGAAAATGTTTATCTCCTCGCTTAGTTT
Source organism: Parnassius mnemosyne (assembly GCA_963668995.1). Taxonomy (NCBI): domain Eukaryota; kingdom Metazoa; phylum Arthropoda; class Insecta; order Lepidoptera; family Papilionidae; genus Parnassius; species Parnassius mnemosyne. The sequence goes on from CAVLGL010000159.1 coordinate 38,326,783, forward strand.
TATCCACCCTTAGAGTATGAGCACACCGGTGGATAAAATATCCACAGTAGATAAATTGGGAAATAGACTTAGACATAGATAGATTTTTTGTATGAATATAAACTTCAACCCACGTTCAATGAACTGGGATAAAATTGTCCCTTTCAAATGCCAAAAAAGCATAATTTTTTATCTTAAATTTGGCTCCATGCTACGGACGGGGGATATATGTCTACTCGTTATGTCAAACAGGGATATACTTCTCCCCGTTTGACATAACAAGATAATTTTATCTCTTGTCAGTGGATATAATCGGGGGATAAAATTTTTGTCTCCCACCCATGCTAGCCGGGCTGTAATTCTACGCTTTAGCGGGGCTGATCTAGCACCAGAGTGTTTACAGGCTGTTGGTGAAACAATATAGACTTTTCCTTTTTATTACCATTAATTTAGTGCTTACTTCGTTTATATAATAATAACACTAAAAATTGAGCCTTTGTATCTCTTAACTTGAAAGAATGACTACAACTGAATGCTTAATACATTGTGTGCTTTTAAAAAATCCGGGTCACACATAATTATGAAGAAGTTAAGAAGTGTGTGCAAGATGAGGAGATGAAAAACTCGCATGTTTACATTTCATTAAGTTGAAGATAAATGGCTACAGTAAATCAGTGACATTGTCACATATCTTAAAACACGTTCTCAACGTTAAAAGACGTTTATAGTCGTGAGGATTTTGTGCGTGCGTAATGGAGTGGTAAAAAAAATTACTCGAGTAAACTAATCTACACATAAAATAAAAGAATCTACATTTTATACTTGAGCTACATTTCATTCAAAAAACTTGAAGAATTTTTTCTTGAAGGAAATAAGTGAAAAATTGATGAAATAAATGGTCTTTGTTATCCTAAGTCTAAATATCGCCACTATACACTAAACACTACTAGTCCACGGGCCCACATACAAGGGATTTCAGTGATTAATAACAGGCTGAAAGTTTATACACAGCTTCGTTTTGACGAGACACCCAACTTTTATAATTGGACCAAATTCTGATAGTGGCAGGAAAAAGCGCGATAGGGAGCGAAACACGTCGATTTGATGAGTGTCCCAAATTAAATAATAACAGTTTCTAAAAATCAATACTTCGAGAAAATACGATGGAAAACTGAGAAAAACTTGTGGCATAAAAAGTGAATGGGTACCTTCCGAGTGACCCCCAGCTCTAACATGTGAGAATGGTGACTTGAAAAAATTTATTAATAACAAGCTGATTTTTGTTTTGGGGCTTGCACCGGCATACAAATTTGTAGGTAATTTTTTTGATACCTACACTCGAAAGTTGTCAAGATTATGTTAATCTTTTTTTGATTAATAACCGTATGCCACGAAAAATTTATAATTATTTACTTAATTCTTAATCTAAATATAATAGTGACCTACAAAAAATATGGTATTTTTTTGGTTAACCTACAAAAACAAAAATCGAATCATTTAATATGTGTTCCGTACTTATGTCTTGTAACCACTGGTTTCATGTGTATTAAACTAATGTTATAAAAATAAAAGCTTGTATTTTGAGTGTATTATCAGAACTTTACTTGCACAAAGCATAAATTTCTTTCGTAAATTTTTTTTAAGTTCTCTTTTCGGACGAAAACGTTCGTCCTTACGTAAAGAATTGCACAAGAAACACTCCATGATGACGATCACTTAACAGCTTCGAAAAGAGAGCTCGACTAAACCCATATGGAACGCTTTGAATTGTGTTTTGAAAAATAGTCGTTAGAGCTGATGCTTAAAGGAAGTTGGGAGGGGATAGTGGGTCTTACGATTTTATACCCGAGGCAAAATCGCACAGTTCAGCATATTATTTTTTATAAGGCACTGCAAAAAAATATAGTGAAAAAATTATTGCTAAAAACATGTATTACGTATATGTATTTTAGGTAAAAAAAATATTTTGTTAATGTAATAAAATAAAGATGTTACTTTTAATTCGATTATAAATTATAGATTTGTAAACTTTATATTATACTGAGGTAGATAATTAGACACTGACTGTACGTAATACAAATATTTAATAGCATAAGTATTATACAATGATTATGTTCTTTACGAGACTGGAGGCTACTAGCGCGTTCGGCCGCTGAAGCGAAAGTGTTTCTTCTCGGTGTATTTCTTGCTTCCTCAGAGTCAGCAACTTCACTCGCCTACCGTGTTGTGGCCAACATTTTAACATTACGCAGCAACTTCACACTAATGCCGCGATTTTGCCAACACGGCCCTCCGGCATTGTGCCTGCCCTCAGGCGCACACACAACTCGCTTAGCTGAAACACACATATTTAAACATTAAAAATGTGACCTATTGTTATATTACCCAAATTGCTGTTTTCTCTTAAGAAAAACAGAGCTTTGATAGTTTAATTCAAAACACTTTTTATTTAAGGCTTCCTACAAGACTAACTTTATCAGTTCACGCCCTTTAATTCGTGTGACTGTTTTCAGTTCATTCCTTTGGTCCTAGGAAAATGACTGTCAGTTCACTTATGTCGTACTAGGCAGTGACTGGGTTAGTCTTTTAGATAATTGCAATTTACTACACGGGTATAAAAGATATATGAAAGAACATTTAATAATTATTTTAAATAATATTTTTCATAATTATTTTAAACAATGTTTCACTATATAAAATGTATATCTTTACCTTGCCAACACGCCTCTTGTTCTCATTATTCAGCATGCCAATCATGAATTTTAATCCATGGTTTTAAATTTTCCGCAGCGGCCACTCCTTTATAGGTTCTACTAGATCTTTCGCTACCTCTCATGTCTTTGACTTCATATCTGTCTTGACCAAGGCATTTTTTTATTTGAAAAGGGCCTTTAAAGGTAGGTAATAGCTTTCTGCTTCGTCCATCATTTATCATACTTTGAATTTTTAGCAGTACCAAATCTCCTTCATTATACTGCTTAGCTTTTGTACGTTTGATATCAAAGTTTTTCTTTTGGGAGTTAGCATTCGTCCGTATGTTTTTGTCTACATATTTACGCAACTTTGTTACATCCGTAGTACAACCGTCAACATTTTCAAGCTCAGGCATTAAATTATCACTATCGGTTCGCAACCTATAACCGAAAAATACTTCGTTAGGGACAGCTTTCGTAGTTTTATGAAACGTGCTATTAATGGCTTGTTGTAAGGGTATGATACATTTATCCCAACAATCTTCATTTAAATCTGCTCCCATTGTTTTCATGGCTTCTAAAATAGTCCTGTTAAATCTCTCGACTTGCCCATTAGACCTAGGCATACCCGTAGCCAGAGTGTGTAACCTAATATTTTTGTTAAAACAATAATTTTTAAATATTTTTGAGGTAAATGCTGAACCAGCATCTGTTATCAATCTTCGCGGGTTACCGAATATTTTCGATATGTTTTCGAGTTCTTGGATCACATTGCTACTGCCGGTGTTAGTCACAGCTGATATGAATACGAATTTAGTGAACGCGTCTACTGTAACTAATAAGTATTTATTATTGTCCTGAGTTTCTACAAAAGGACCTAAGTAATCTAAATGTAACGTATGGAATGGCTGGGCGTATTTTGGTAATGGATATAGTTCTCCTTCCTTTGGCCCGCCTTTGTTTTTATAATAAATGCACTTTATACAATTATTTATATATTTTTTTATTATGTGTCTCATTCTCTTGACTGTTTTGTCGACAGAAAAATGACCGAGGTCATGATGATTGTATTTTAATACCTGCCATATGCATGCTTTTGGTACTACCCAACGTCGACCTTGGCTTGTCCGGCGATACACTTTGTTACCTAATAGTTCATATTTGTTAAATATATCTTTATATTTATACGCTTCACCAGATTCTAAGGACTTTTTGATATCAGCTATCCGCGAATCCTGAAGCTGAATGGAGAGTAGCCAATCTGCTTCCGTGATAGACATGATTATCTCAGCTTCAGACTTACTTCCAGATTGTAAAGGGTTCCTACTTAATGCATCTACGTGTTGCATGCGATAAGCCTCCCTATGGATAATATCGTAAGAAAATTCTTGAGACGCCAAGACCCACCTAGCAATACGTGGTATTATCTCCTTTTTACTTAAAGCAAAACGAACTGCACTGCAATCCGTAATAATGCGAAAATGACTTCCTAATAAGTAATGCCTAAATTTATTTAGTGATTGAACGACCGCTAATAATTCGAGTTCGAACGAATGCTACTTTTTTTCATCGTCTGTGGTTTGACGACTATAGTAATGAATGGGCTTCTCTACAGAGTCTGAAACCTGCATTAAGATACCTGCAATTCCGTCCCTGCTCGCGTCAGTATATAAAACGCACTCTTTGGTAGGGTCAAATAACGTAAGTATGTTATCCGAAATTAGTGCATCTTTTAAGGTCATAAAAGCACGATCATGTTCAGTTTTCCAGACCCATTGGACATTCTTCTTTAACAATTTGGTGAGAGGACTGGACAAGATTGCACAATGTTTTATGAATTTTCGAAAATAACTAATGAGGCCTAGAAATTGTCGCACCTGGTGAACCGATTTAGGAATGGGAAAATCTTTCACTGCATTTACCTTAACTTCACTAGGTTTTATGCCCTCCGAATTTATTCGGTAACCCAAAAATTCTATATCTGTCTTTAAGAAATGACATTTTTTTAAGTTAAGCGTTAGGCCGTTTTCTTTGAAAAATTGTAACACCTTTTCGAGAAGTTCCAAGTTCTCTACCTCTGTTTGACTTACGATTAAAATGTCGTCTAGATATAAAATAATTTTTTCAAATCTAAGATTTCCCAAGACTCGGTTCATCATCTGCTGAAAACATGATGGAGCTCCAGCTAAACCAAAGGGGAGCCTCAGAAATTCGTAGTGCCCATCTTCAGTAATGAAAGCAGTCTTATGAACCGAATCTTCTTTCATTTTTATTTGATAATACCCACTTTTCAAGTCCAAACTGGTAAAAAAGCTACACCCCTGAAGTCGATCGATTAAATTTTCGATGCAGTGCATCGGATATTTATCTTTGATTGTGATTTTATTCAGCGCGCGATAGTCGATGCATAATCTTTTCTCGCCGTTCTTTTTATTTACTAGCAGGGCCGGACTTGCATATGCAGAATTGCTTTCGCGATTTATACAGTTTTCTAAAAGTTCGTTAACTAAAGATCTTATAATTTCTCTGTCCGAATACGATGCTCTATACGGCCTAAATTGCACGGGCTTACTATGGAGTAAATTTATCTCCATTTCATGCCCAAGAACCGTACCTAATTGATTTATATTTGAGGCTATGCATTGACGGTACTTTGAAAATAATCTTACTATTTCATCGTAATGAGAGTCTGTGTCAAAATCAAGCCTTTCGACGTTTTTCGCATATTCGAACGTAAGGTTTTCACCTATTCTTGAATACATTAGGTCGGGCCCTTCAGTCACATTGCGTCCTATTAATATATCACATCCTGAGAGTTCACTGAGAATGTACATTTCCACATTATTAATTTTAACGGAATCTAATTTAATATTTACACGGACCATTTCCATTACTGTTTTTACACTATCTTTGGAAAACCCTTGCAATACCACATGCGGTTTTAAAGGGAACCTTTGGAGGTTAAATTGTTTTACTAAACGAGATGATATCAAGGAACAGCTGCTACCGGTATCTATAAACGCATCGCTAACAAATTCATTTATATATACCTTCTTAAAAAATCTTTGTTTTGAATTATAGAATTTAATACATTTTGTTTCTTGTTGGTCAAATTTGTCGGTATTAATATTTTTCGTATTTCTTTTATGGAAACATATATCTTCTGTGTGGCCCCTTTTTCCGCAAAATTCACATTTAATCGAACATTGAACCCTTTTATGATTACCGCCACAGTTAAAACATTCTAATTTCTTGCGACCTTGTGGCGGGTCAATATTATTTTGATTTGTAAATCGTGCGGGTAGATTAGTTAACAACGGTAAATTAGATGTTGAGCTAAGTGTATGGGTTGTTATTTTAGGACTATAGTCACGAGTGTTATTTAAGCTAGAGGGTTGCTTTACTAATTTTGATTTGTAAATTCTTCCGTGTAAAAATCCTCCTAGGTTTTCACATGTCTTAAAATTACTTGCTTCAACTGACGCTGTGATATTATTGTCGCCAATATTTCCTAAGATAATTGATATAATATCGTAGTCCGTAAAGTTTAACCACAAATTATCAATTTTTGCTTTTTGTTCGAAAAAAAAATTGTATAGAGACTGATTTTCGAAAGGCCGTCGCTCAATAATCTCTTTTAGTAACCCGAACATATTTATTTTTACCCTAAACGTTACTAAAATTTTTTCTTTCCATTCTTTCCACGCCCACGTTGTCCAGGAATTATCACTACGCAATAGCGATTCGTACCAAACTTTAGCCGAACCTTTGAGCTTATTTAATGCTTGATAACGGATTGTACTATCGGACCAAGAAAAAGTTGACGCAAAAGATTCTATAACATTAAGCCATGTCACAATATTATCATTTAACGGATCAAATTCAGGTATCATACTATGAAGCGCTGTGTGGCTTGTACTTACAGTTTCGGTGGAGTTTTCATTTGATACCTTCATTCTCTTTCGGGTCTGGGGAGACAGCGGCGGTGTTTTCGAGCCACTGCTGCTGCTGGTGCTGCTGCTGGATGATGATCTTACACGTGTTTTCCTGTGCTTGCGTTTACTGCTATATCTTCTTTTCCTACCCATTTTTTTATTGTTTCTAATCCCACTTCTGATGTAAACTTTATATTATACTGAGGTAGATAATTAGACACTGACTGTACGTAATACAAATATTTAATAGCATAAGTATTATACAATGATTATGTTCTTTACGAGACTGGAGGCTACTACCGCGTTAGGCCGCTGAAGCGAAAGTTTTTCTTCTCGGTGTATTTCTTGCTTCCTCAGAGTCAGCAACTTCACTCGCCTACCGTGTTGTGGCCAACATTTTAACATTACGCAGCAACTTCACACTATTGCCGCGATGTTGCCAACAGATTCAAATTATAAAGAAATTAAAAAGCTGTAATTTATATTAATTTTTAAGTACCTACACGAGTTATAAATATGCATTTTTCGAACTTCAGAACAATTTTTTTAAAGACGATAACTGATTTTACAATATGTTTTACAAAACAATGAGTTTTTCCTTACTTGACTATCACTTAAAAATTGTTGTTAACTGAATAATAAAATAAATAAGTAGTTCAATAGCTCAATCACTCGTTACAAGAAATTTCAACAAATTTTAATGCAATTCCTTGTTTTTATTGCTGTAATTGTTTATATAATTAAGTAATTTAAAAAATAATATTAATTTTCATTAAATAAGCTGTAATACATAGGCTGCACTAAAAGTATCGGGAATGGAATATTTCCACTGTTCCTGTCATATTAAAATCTTTTTAATTGAAAACACCTTGGTTTTAAAAATCGAATACCATTTATTTATTTCAAAAAAGATTCTCGGTCTTATCACAATGTTTTGTCAAACTTGTTTAGTCGTTGATAAAATGGAATTGACTCGCGAAAATTCAAGAGCGATGATTATTATGACTTTCGAAGTGGTTTAACACAAAAAAGTGTGTTGACTGGATGATTTCTGCATTTGGTGATGAAGCCCCATCCAAAACCACAATTTATCGCTGGTTCGCTGAATTTCAACGTGTACGTGTCAAGCTCAGTGATGATCCCCGTCAAGGTCGTCCAAAAACTGCAGTCACCCAAGAAAACGTTGATGATGTGCGTAAGCTGATTGAGGAAGATCGACATGTGACATACCGCGAAATTCAGGCAACTTTAGACATTGGCATGAGTGAAATACAAATAATCTTGCATGAACAATTAGGTGTAAAAAAGTTATTTTCCCGATGGATACCGAATTCGCTCTGTGAAGAGCAAAAAGCGGCTCACGTTACTTGGTGCGTCAGAACTCTCGAAAGATTCCACGCAGGATCCTCAAATACTGTATACAATATCGTATCAGGTGACGAATCCTGGATATACGCGTACGAACCCGAAACAAAAAACCAGTCACGAGTTTGGGATTTCGAAAATGAGTTAAAGCCAACAAAAATTGTTCGTTCACGGAGTGTTGCAAAAAAATGGTGGCCACGTTTGTCTCCAAAACCGGCCATGTTACGACTATTCCTCTTGAGGGACAAAGAACGGTTAATGCAGAAAGGTATGCTAGCATTTGTTTGCCACTGGTCGTTTCTGAACTCCGTAAAGAGAACTGCAACCGCCGCATAATCCTCCATCACGACAATGCGACAGCACATCTCACACCGCACACAGAACAAAAGAGTTTTTAGAGCAAGAAAACATAGAATTATTAGACCATCCGCCGTATAGCCCCGACCTAAGCTCTAATGACTTCTATACTTTCCCTAAAATAAAGAATAAATTGCGTGGACAGAGATTTTCATCACCTGAAGAAGCTGTGGACGCCTACAAAACGGCCATTTTGGAGACCCCAACTTCCGAATGGAATGGTTGCTTCAATTATTGGTTCCATCGTATGGAAAAATGTGTCAAATTTCGCGGAGAATACTTCGAAAAGCAATAAATACATTTTTAAATAGTAATGTTGTGTCACTTCCTTGATTCTCGAAATTTTCAGTGCCGCCTTTTCCATTTAAGCAATTTCAAACAAATGCTGGCGAAAATTATGTGCAGGACTTAAACATATTATGTTTTCAAGATTTAATTTGTTTTAGAATTTCGAAAAGTTCATTTGTAATTAATCGCTTCCATTTTTTTTGTATGCCAATAGTTTCATGGTGTTGTAAGTTTATATTTAATAGAAAAAATAAAATAATAAGTTGTTATTAATCAAAAAAAGATTAACATGATCTTGACAACTTTCGAGTGTAGGTCTCAAAAAAATTACCAACAAATTTGTATGCCGATGCATTTTTTATAAAAAATATATATTTTGCAAGCCCCAAAACAAAAATCAGCTTGTTATTAATAAATTTTTTCAAGTCACCATTCACACATGTTAGAGCTGGGGGTCACTCGGAAGGTACCATTCACTTTGTATGCCACAAGTTTTTCTCAGTTTTCCATCGTATTTTCTCGAAGTATTGATTTTTAGAAACTGTTATTATTTAATTTGGGACACTCATCAAATCGACGTGTTTCGCTCCCTATCGCACTTCTTCCTGCCACTATCAGAATTTGGTTCAATGATAAAAGTTGGGTGTCTCGTCAAAACGAAGCTGTGTGTAAACTTTCAGCCTGTTATTAATCACTGAAATCCCTTGTATGTGGGCCCGTGGACTATACTGCTAAATATCGTAACGATAAATGCAAAAATCGTGCCTACCGGCATTGATAACGGGTTGGTAAAGAAGACCACATTGTGTATATGTTGTTTATATGTGAAGATCATATTGTGTATATGTTAATTAAATGAAAATAAATAAAATGAACAAATTAAAACGTAAGAGATATCATCGTTCTGAGTGCTGCTATTTAATGCAACAATATTTTAATAAGAGTAACGTAATTTGTAACGACTTTTAAATTGATGTTCAATGAATTTTGCCCATATTTTGCCTATTTAAAGGACAAACTATATATACATTATATTCAACGTCCAGCTTTTTTATTATTATAAGAATAATGAACGTCCATCCTGTCCACCTGATGGTTAGTGGATGCTATGGCTCGTAGACATCTAGATCTATCTTCGAATAAGTATCACTATGCAGATGCGTTGTCGCCCCTGAGGACTAAGATGGAATGCTTCGTTTCCAGTTAAAAGGGACTCCGGTTCAATACACTCAAATTGCAATAAACAGCCGCTGCTATTTTACGCTGGTATGCTGTGAAAGCGTGGTGCTTCTCCTTTCGAACCGACCTATTTGTGCTACAACTAATAAGTGTAGCATGGCTCTACCGCGCATCTGGATAGGCAGCTAGGTGCGTTATTAAGATAAATAATTTTTTTCTCTTTTTTAGAGTGGTTCGACCAAATACCATGTTACACCGGAGTAACCTACCCTCGAATAATTTTATACTTTCGTCTTACTTCTCTTAAATATAGAGTAATTAGTGATTTTATTCGCAGAATAAGACTTATACAAGCTTGGCCGAATCCGCCCTAGAATACTTATATAAATATTTTACGTGCGTTTAAAGATGTCTCTGCTTTCTTCTAAATATTTTTTATAATTTTTGCTATAATCTACCTGCCTACCGGATTTTCCTTTGCCAAAAGAAATTGTGTTCTCGTACAATATTTACAATGTTATTTGAACGAACGATGTCCCTTTCTTGACTATAACGCACAAGGGAGCATTCAGGAAACCGAACCGCAATAATATTAAAACTTTACGAAAGTCATTAAGTAAAAATTTGATCTCCCGATTAAAAATAAGAATACCATAACGCTTAAACTTTTAAAATATCTGAAATGATTAATATACCGAAGAAATGATTTCAAGTACTACCGTTGTTGTTACAGTTGTTATTAGTTAATCGTATAGCTACCTAAGCATATAAAAACGGGTTACAATGTCATCTAAGCAAGAGTAAATAAGTTATTGTCAAGCTAAGTCAGTGTGGTTTACCATCTTAGACTAATAACTTTTTTATTGGTCCAAGTTTACTATCTACTACATCACCACTTACCATCAGATGGTATAGTAATCCAACACTGGCACACAGATTTACGGTGAGCGCTGGTATTCTGTGAGAGATTGGTCCTACCCTGATGGCGACCAATTCGTGCTACTACCGTAATAAAGCTACAGCTCTACCACGTTAAATAATGTGAAATTATATATTTTATGCTTTCAAGCTTGACTGGTGAGTGACAACAACCATTTTTTTTTTGAGTTATTTTTTATTATTTTGAACTGTAGTTTCATTTCTCTCTGTCGTCTCTTAAAACACCCACGGGTACTGGATTCACATATTATAGAATAGAATAGAATAGAACATTTATTTGCTTAAAACATGGTTCATAAGATGGTCAATGATGTGGAACTGACATGTTTTGTCATAATTGGCATGCAAAAATTAATGAAATACTTCTAACTAATTACACTACGCCAATTTTACATTTTAAAATTACTTCATCATTACTTAAAAAATATGAACAAATATTCTTTTTGAATTCAAATATTATGTACAATTAAATGCTTATAAGTAATATATAAAGCCGTGTAGTGGCGGTTAAGAATATCCACTACCCCATATCTTCCCGTGGGTGTCGTAAAAGGCGACAAAGGGAAACAGGCAGGAGATGGGCAGCAGCATCTTCCTGATAATAGCCAAAATAACAATAAAAAACTGCGGTTGCCAACCCGCTCGCCAAGCGTGGCAACTATGGCAATATACCCCCCATGAGTAATGACAATAATAAACGGCCCCTAGTCCCCGACGGCCCCGCTATACCTGACTACGGTGGCGACCATGGTAACGGCGGAGCAGGGGGTGCTAATAATCTCCGGTGGAGGTTCGGTTGCCACCTACGACGACTCGACCTGGCAACATACAACGCACGCACCCTGAGGACTGACGAGAAGATTGTGGAGCTGGAAGAAGAGATAAACAAGTTACGCTGGCATATTATAGGATTATCCGAAGTCCGAAGAGAGGGGGAGGACACGGTAATCCTCGAATCCGGCAACTTGCTCTATTACCGGAAGGGCGACCATCTGTCCCAAGGAGGTGTCCGATTTATCGTCCACAAGTCTCTCGTTAACAACGTTGTAAAGATTGAGAGTGTGTCGACGAGGGTTGCGTACCTTATACTCAGAATCACCAAACGGTATTCGCTGAAGGTCATACAGGTTTACGCACCAACCTCGGCACACCCCGATCAGGAGGTGGAGGAAATGTATGAGGATATCTCTAGAGCCATGCATTCCTCCAAAACCCAATATACGGTGTTAATGGGAGACTTCAATGCAAAACTAGGCACAAGAGAGAACGGTGAGCTGAAAGTAGGGAAATTTGGAATAGGGCAACAGAACCCAAGGGGCCAGCAGTTGGCTGACTTCATGGAGAAAGAGGGACTCTTTATGATGAACTCTTTCTTCCAGAAGCGGCCCCACAGGAAGTGGACCTGGTCGAGCCCCGACGGTTCGACAAAAAATGAGATTGACTTCATTATGACGACCAGACGACAACTGTTCAGTGATGTCTCAGTGATCGCGAGTGTGAAAACCGGCAGCGATCACCGAATGGTTAGAGGCACACTGAACCTAAACGTTAAGTTGGAGAGGTCTCGTCTAATGAAGTCAACGCTCCGTCCCCCTCGTGCTCTAATCCAAAGTCCCGAAACCTTTCAGCTCGAGTTACAAAACCGTTTTCAGTGCCTAGAAGACTGCAATGAAGTGGACGATTTGAATGACAAGCTCGTGGAAACTGTCCATGCGGTCGGAGCTAAGTTCTGCAAGACCCGCCGCAGAAGAACACAAAAACTCTCCGATCACACTCTTAATCTCATGGCTGTTAGACGGGAGATGAAGCTACATTCTTCAACAGATTTAACAGCATACAGGCAACTGAACAGACAGATCTCCAAATGCATGCGGCGGGACTTACGCAAATTCAATACAGCTCGTATTGAAGAAGCAATCGAGCGGAACCAAGGCTCCAAAGTCTTTGCCAGAGATCTGTCTGCCAGAAAGCGCCAACTGTCAAAGCTGAAGACAGAATGTGGCAGCATCGTTTCCTGGATACCTGAGATTTTGAGTGAGATTGAGAGGTTCTATGGGCAGCTGTACACGTCATCGTTGGAGCCGAACACAAGTGTGAGTAACGATCCAAGAGCGAGTCTTATCCGACATTATTCCGATGATATCCCGGACGTCAATCTGAGCGAGATTAGAATGGCTCTCCAGCACCTTAAAAACGGCAAGGCCCCAGGCGAGGATGGAATTACAGCGGAGCTTCTGAAAGCGGGTGGAAAACCGGTACTTGAAGTCCTTCAGAAGCTCTTTAATTCCGTCCTCCATGGTGGCATTACACCGGAGACGTGGAGCAGAAGTGCGGTGGTCTTGTTCTTCAAGAAAGGCGACAACGCTCTCTTGAAGAACTACAGACCGATTTCCCTTCTGAGCCGCGTCTACGTGCTGTTTTCGAGAGTCATTACGAATCGTCTCGCGCGCAGACTTGACAACTTCCAGCCTCCCGAACAAGCCGGTTTCCGAAAAGGCTTTAGCACCATAGACCACATACATACCCTTCGGCAAATTGTACAGAAGTCCGAGGAGTACAATTTGCCACTATGTCTGGCGTATGTGGACTATGAGAAAGCCTTTGATTCCGTCGAAATTTGGGCGGTGCTGCAGTCCCTTCAGCGATGCCAAGTTGACTGTCGGTATATCGAAGTGTTGAAGTGCTTGTACAGTAGGGCTACGATGGCTATCCGAGTACAGAACCAGAGTACGAAACCTATCCAATTGCAGAGAGGTGTAAGACAGGGTGACGTCATATCCCCGAAACTCTTTACCGCTGCATTGGAAGATGTTTTCAAGCTTCTGGACTGGAAAGGATACGGTATCAACATCAATGGCGAGTACATCACTCACCTTCGATTTGCCGACGATATAGTCCTTATGGCAGAATCGCTGGAGGACCTAAGCACTATGCTCAATGACCTCAATAGTGTTTCCCAACGGATAGGTCTTAAGATGAACATGGACAAAACAAAGATCATGTTTAATGTCCATGTCACACCTATGCCGGTAGTTGTTGGGAACACTAAGCTCGAAGTTGTTGACGAGTATGTTTACCTGGGACAAATAGTCCGACTAGGTAAGTCCAACTTCGACCGAGAGGTCAATCGACGGATTCAACTCGGTTGGGCAGCGTTCGGGAAATTACGGCACATCTTCTCGTCAGGTATACCTCAAAACTTGAAAACGAGACTGTACACCCAATGCGTGTTGCCAGTGATGACATACGGAACTGAGACGTGGTCCTTCACTGCTGGCCGGATGAGGAAGCTCAAGGTCGCTCAGCGAGCTATGGAGAGGGCTATGCTCGGAGTTTCTCTGCGTGATAAACTCAGAAATGAGGATATCCGCAGTAGAACTAGAGTGACCGACATAGCCCAACGGATTAGTAAGCTGAAGTGGCAATGGGCCGGCCATATAGCTCGAAGAACCGACAACCGATGGGGAAGAAAGGTTCTCGAGTGGCAGCCTCGTACCGGCAGGCGAAGTGTAGGGCGTCCCCCCACTAGACGGAGTGACGACCTGGTATGATATGCAGGAAGTCGATGGATGCAGGTGGCTCAGGACCGTGCTTTGTGGTATTCTTTGGGGGAGGCCTATGTTCAGCAGTGTAATGATGAATGATGAAATGCTTATACAGACTCATTCAAACATAAAGAATTCTTGAATTCTTATACAATACATTTTTCATAAATTATTAATTGAATTATTTTTACATGAATAATATTAAACATTATATGATATTAGTTAAGCTATTATTATTTTAATTATTACATTACAGTATAAATTAATTCATAATTTCAATTGCAATAAAATTATAATTTACAAATCTCTACCTATTATGCAAATATTATTCCATTTAACTTAATACATTATTTTACATTTTAATAAATAAATAATCAATATAAATTAGTTATGTTTTTATAAATAAAATGTCTATATTCGTTAAATTCATTAAAACTAAATTTTACATTAATACAATAAATATGAAAAATTTATAATTAATTGTATATAAAGGTATTATGTTATCTCAAAATACTCTGTTACACTTTATAAACATTTATCAATCAGCCATGATTTGAGCGCCTTTATAAAGAGAGGAGAAGATAACTCCCTGATATTAGAGGGAATTTTGTTATAAATTTTAATAGTCATCATATAGCAATTTTTTTTCAAAAAGTGAGCTTTTACATGATGGAGCCAAAAGGCGGTTAGTGTCTCGGGGGCGTAGCCGTTGATTGACCATTTCAAATTTCTGAAATAATTGTGGATGATTCCTAACAAAAAGTCCTACTTATAAGATGTAGAGGCCTATTAACGTCAATAATTAAAATTTTTTAAATAATGGTCGGCATGTATCACTTGGTCCTGCTCCTGAAATAGCTCTTACACATTTTTTTTGTATGATAAATGTTTTACTTGTATCTGGAGAATTTCCCCATAATATAAGGCCATATCTCAGCACTGATGCAACATAGCCGTAATATGTGATTAATGCCGTTTTTTCTCCAGCTGTACATCTTAAACGCCTAAGGACACATACGAATCTGCTCAATTTTGTGCAAATGCTTTGTATGTGTGCCTTCCAATTGCAATGCTGGTCAAGAATAATACCCAAAAATTTGGTATCCTCTGCTTCTTGAATTTCTTGTTCTTGGCAAACTATTTTGAGATTCACTCGATTTGAATTTTAATGCGAAAACTGTATAAATTTTGATTTTAATACATTGACACACAGTTTATTTTGGAGTAGCCATTCATTTATATATTTAAGTGTTTCATTGATGGTTTGGTTGAAGCTTGCGGCTTTGTCACGGTTTGGAATTACTACTGATAAATCATCTGCATATAAAACTGATGGATAATTAATTAATTTAGGTAAATCATTTATATAAATTAAAAACAACAATGGGCCCATGACGCTCCCTTGTGGGACACCGTATTTATTATATAGAAGAGATGATTTAAATGAAACTATTTCATAACTTTTATTTATCTTACTGATTTCTACGCATTGCAGACGATTATAAAGATAACTGCTAATCCAGTTCAAAGCATTCCCTCTTATACCGCATCTTTCACATTTAGTCAAGAGTATCTCATGATCTACAAGTTCAAAATCCTTGTTCATATCGAAAAATATAGACACAACTGGCACCTTCTTGTCTATGTTTTCTGTTATTATTTTTATTAGAGAGTAGGCTGCAAGAGTTGTCGATTTATTCGCCTGGAAGCCGTTTTGCTCTTCAGCTATTACACTATGCTTTTAAAAAAAGTCTAGAATTCTTTTTATCATTACCTTTTCAAAAATTTTAGAAAGTATAGGGACGAGAGTTATTGGACGGTAGTTGTCCATATCTTCAGTACTATTTTTCTTATGTAAAGGTTTTACTATAGACTGCTTTAGAGCTTCGGGAAATACACCTTGAACAAAAGAAATGTTTACGAGGAAGCTCAAAACAGGTGCAAGTTCTACTATACGTGACTTAAACAATAATGTAGGCAGTAAGTCAATACCCACAGATTTGGTGTTTAACTATATTAGTAATTTCTTGTTCAGAACATGGCAATAAAAATAAGCTGCTACATACATTATTAACGTAATGTTGCAATGGGACTACGATATTATTATGTTTATTATTAAAATTTAAAAAATAATTATTAAAGGCTGTAGCAATTTTATAAGGATCATCAATACTCTTATTATTTACCATTATCTTATTAATTTCATTAAATTCTTTCATTCTATCAGTAGTATCCTTGATTATACTCCAGGCTGCTTTGCAATTATTTTTAGCGTTTGTAATTATTCTATTGTTGTATATTCTCTTTGATGCGTTGACACATTGTCTTAATAATTTAGTGTATTTTTCAAATCTCAGCTTACTTTTCAAGATTTTGTCTCTATAGTAAAATGACCTGAGTTTTCTTTTTTTGTCCTAGATATTGCTATGCCTTTTGTTATCCATTTAGGATGTACGTCATTTACTTTTACTTTAATCCTTTTCTCTGGGAAAAAAAGTTTAAAATATAAGCATATATCGTCGTGAAAATTATTGAATGCTGTATTCAAGTCAGTTTTATGTCTATATACCTCACTCCAGCTAAGATTAGAAATGCATTCCTTGAATTTATTTAGATTTTCTTTACTTATTTCTCTAACCTTTTTGTACCAGTGATTCAGCTTTCTTTTCATTTTTGGAATACTACTATATTCCAAGGTTTGAGCAGTATCGTGGTCAGATAAATAGAGATAGTGGAATCTGACTTAGAGTCCACTATCTCTATTTATCTGACCAAGAGATAGTGGACTCTCGATATTACTAGCAAAATGGTCAATACATGTGTTAAGCCTTGTAGGAACGTCAATATGAAGGTTTAGATTATAAGTTGCCAGTACGATTTTTAGTTGCTTAGTTACGTTATTATTTTTAAGTGTAACGATATTCAAATCACCGGTAAGAATTATTTTTCTTTTTCCATTCCTAGTTAGCCTAAATAAGAGAAGATTCATAAATACAGGTAAATTAGAATTATCAGGTGTTCTATAAATGCAAATTATAATATATATTCCGCCAGTACATGGCTAAAAAATACTAATAACTGAGAAGTTCAAAGTAAATCCCTTTGGAGCTTTTGGAGCATTTTATCAAAAATGATTGTTTGCTAACTTTAACAAAAAGTTGGAATAGCTTAAATTTGTTTTATTCAATTTTGGATATAGTATATACTAGCTTATAAGCATTTTATACAAGACTACGTAGGAAAGTATTGAGTTTGGAAAATTTTCAAGACTTCGTTTACTTTTTTTATTTCACTTTTAATATTTTTCGGTCTAAATATATTTTTGTTTCGATGAGCCAACTACTTGCTTATTAATTTTTTAAAATTTTATAATTTATAATAATTAATATTAACTGTTATAATACAACTCGACGAAACAACAATCATAAGGATTGATTTGGTTGTTTCGTCATTATTTAAAAATATGTTGTATAAAATTTATTATAATAATTAAGAATTCATTAACTCGCCTGTTATCTAGTGTGATAGGCTAAGATTTCAGACCTTCACTTAGCATTTTCATACCTAGTATTTTTTATAGTAGTATTTCGATCGTCGGCGTACAAGAGTAATTTGCGGCTTACTCAACCATCTTTAACCCACATTCTTCAACTTTCATAATTTCCAAACAACTGTTCATGAACAGATTGAATATATATATATATATATATATATATATATTGCATACAGTTTTCCGACATTTCTAAGCAGGCCGACTCTAGTATTAACAGTCCTGCTGTGATAACTTTCCTTTATACAGTGGAACTATAACCGAATTACACCAGTCTCCCGGCACTCAATTTAATTCCCAACATAAATTAAAGAAAGTGTACAGCAGGTTTTTAGTCATACTTTATCGCACTCAGCTGCCTTACCTGCTTTCATGCGTTTCATTGCCGTCATTATTTTATCCATACTCATCTCGCTAGCTCCTTCCTCGTTTTTTAGGAGTTTTTGATTCATTTTCTACAGACGCCTCCTCACACTTAAACAAGCTATCAAAGTATTGCTTCCAAATCTTTAAACTCGATACTTTGAAATTAAAATCCATTTTCCTTTCACATAGCATTTGTTTCTTGAGACATTCCTCTGACAGTTGTGCCGAGTTTCCAGAACGTTTTCATATTTGCCTAGAAATTATCAGATAGTCTCCTATCATTTTTTACCTTTCTTTCTTGCTTTTTCTTTTTTTCTACTTCTCTAACTCTCTTACTTAGACATCAAAAACTACCTTTTTCTTTCAGCCTTTAATTCATACCGCCAGACTTACCACCCATATATGCTAGTATTATCTAGCTATGCTTTCTTTTTTGCTTACTATCCCACCATAACATATTTAAACATGTCATTCTATCTCTTACTTATACCACTTACATCGGTTGATGCACCATCCCTGAACGGACCATTTATGAAAAAACCTAACCTAACCTATCTTTTTATTACTCTACCCAATAAGTAAGTAATGGACTTTAAAAGCCCGTTCAATTTAATTATTTCAATAGTTTTTATCATATTGCCTATTCATATTGGGAATTTTTTAACTGTTTGTACA
This sequence comes from Parnassius mnemosyne, assembly GCA_963668995.1. NCBI lineage: Eukaryota > Metazoa > Arthropoda > Insecta > Lepidoptera > Papilionidae > Parnassius > Parnassius mnemosyne. Next base: position 38,345,654 of record CAVLGL010000159.1, read on the forward strand.
TAATGAATAATGCCCTATTTATAACTTCGTCCATAACATATCTACCACTACACACCTCATTCTTTCCTACGCAATTATAAAATCTATTAAGATTATATCTTTTCCTGTTTTCCGTGTATACGTATATTTCCGTTCCCGGAAATAGCGGCCATTTCGTTTTGGTCCCAAATCATTCTGAGAAAAAAGAGTTTCTTACGCCGCTGCCACGCGGCTACGAGCTAATCCGTCCTACAAATTATTTATGAAATTTAAATAAAGTAATCTTGTCTAACAGTAATAATATCACAGTTCTAAGACTTGCTTTAACTTAAGGAAGAGCGTTTTGATTTTCGCTTGGCAATATAGAAAGACAAATAGTAATAAGCCTGAAAAGTCGCTTGAAGTTGACTCGAGGGCTTACAAGTTGCAGTAAACTTAAACAAGAAGCACAAAGCAGTTTGTGTTAAAATAAATTAAAATTATGTAACATACAAATAACTAAATGTGAAATTCAATGAGTTTTAAGTATACGGATGAAACGGGAATAAATCTTCTTTTTTCTTTGCATGCGAAAGTCCCGTGTGGGAAAGAATTGTTATAATAGCCGCGCTAGGCAGGCGGATTCGCGATCCTCATATACGAGAACTTATAGGGTACCTTATATGCCGCTATCTATCGAAGAACACAAATTCTTCGGGTTTTTTCCATAGTCACCTCTTACGACATCCACTGCAAGAAACAGTGATCGACTGTTTATTTACAATATAATAAAATATGCGGAAATAAAAACATAAATACTTAAAACACGTTGTCGCCGAAAAAGCCACCGACTTAAATGTCTCCCAAAATAATAGAAGAGTTTAAAAAAACTTAAACATTCATAAGTCATTGGTCCTTAATCGGAGTGCAAATTTTCAAGTTACAAATTGGTAAAATTCCATTAAAAGATTCCGTTACATAGATGGATAGATACACGCGAAGCTAATTAAAGGGTATTAAAATAACTTTAAACCCTTTTTATTGTTAGCTTACTTGATGTTTTATTAGTAGTTTGACCTGATGTATGTATGTATGAATATAATGAAATTTTTTATTTTTATTTTCATCTATTTCTTTAGTCTGAAGAAGCTGAAATTTCGTAGACTTGAGACGATGACAATACAATAAATTCATGACTATGACCTAGTATTCTTACTATGAATATCACAGCATATGATCAATACTATTTGTTTCTAATTTTATTTATTTTATTCGTAAAAGTTGTTGAGTGCTTATTTAATATGATTATAATAATTTTTTCTTTAATCCTGACGTTTGTTAATTTTTTGATATATAAGAAACGAATTATCCACAATTCAAATTATACGTGACTTCATAAAATTGAATAAATATTTTCAAGATTTGCAGACGAACAGTCAACAGCACGTAAGCTTTTCCGTATAGCCCGCATTTGAGAGTCTCTTAAATTTACTCTCATTGGTTGGTTTTCTTATACAGTACGAATATCCGGAATTTAAACTAGTTCCACATTGCTCAAATTCAATTACCTTTGCCACTTAAGTGAATAAAAGTTTTAAAATCATGAACTAATAGGTTAAAAATGTTTATATAACAAAATTCTATACTATTATTTAAAATAATTGTTATGAACAATGTAGATGTTAGTTGGGTTTATGGGGGACTAATATAAATAAAATTGAAATGTCTGTTTGTAATGTCAAAACTACAGCGTTTTACTAAATGCATATAAAAGTATATTTACTTTAAAAAAAACTACATTTTTTTAATTTTTGTCCGTCTGTTTGTTCCGGCTAATCTCCGAAACGGCTGGACCGATTTTGTTTGGACTATAGCTGGCAGCGGGCAGATAGGTGATGTCATAAGAAGTAACTTATGCTACTTTTATTTTAGAAAAAGAAATAGGGTTCCGCGAAAAAAAAATATAACCCGCGGGCGGAGTCGCAGGGAACAGCTAAATAAAAATATAAAGATAGGGAAGTTACAGCTAATATATTTTTAACTGCTGTGCACAGGGCACAGGCCTCTTCTAATTTCTGTGGGAGTTATTGAACAATTAAACCGCCGCGCAGCGCCCTTTACGTTTCGATGGGCTTCACGTGTGTTCCAAATATGTTTATTCCTTAGACATTAATATTTTTTAAAGATGGTAAATCAGTAACAAATTAGTACTTAAAATGTCGGGAAATGGCGGGAAAAAAACTCAGATTGGTCAGGTGCTATGAAATTTACAGCGAGCCCTTGAGTTACCACGACAATCATATTAAAGATATAATTATGAAAATAAAGGCTTACGTCTAATATTGTATTGTGGTCTTCATTCGAAATCGTTTTGAAATAAATAAAGTAATGATCGATAATAACAGCCGCTCAGTGTTGGTGTAAGAATGAGAATAGGGGAAGCCTATGTTCTGTAGTGGAATTCGATAGGTTTAATGATGATTATGATTATATATATGCATAAATAAATATATATATATATATATATATATATATATATATATGTGTATATATTTCATATATATATATATATATATATATATATATAACTATACTTTGAAACTGTATTTTGTGTTAGTTAAGGATGAAAAATGTATTTTTACGTGGTAGAGCCTTGCTGCAGCTATACTGTGGTTGTAGCACGAATAGGTCGGCTCGACCGAGGTCCACGCTCTCACAGAATACCAGCGTAAAATTGCAGCTTAATGCTGCTGTGCTTCGTATGGTGAGTGTAGAGAACTGAAGAGATCCAATTAAAAGGATACAAAGCATTCCATCTCAGTCCTCAGGGGTGACAACGCATCTGCATTTTGATTCATAATTGAGAATAAATGTAGATGTCTATGGGTCACAGCATCCACTTACTATCAGGTAACTGTGTGCTCGTTTGTTACCCTAATACTATAAAAAATTACTTTAGCTATTTTATCTCAGCCCATTTTTAGTATCCATCCAACTATCCATCATATCATTTTAATTTGTGAATGTAGTAATCTTCGTTGACTAATCATGTTTCATGTCACATTTCTGTAATCAACATAAAGTCGAACAAATCAACATTTCATTTACACGCCCCATCCTTAAAGTAACACCAAACGGTGACTTAGTAAAATGAAACTCGATATAACAAATAACATTGGGTGTGTCCCAATTCTACGGATATTACATAAACATATTGTAATCGGAACCAGACGCAAGTGTGTGTAACGATCCAAGAACAAGGCCGAGATTATCTGAGACGTCGTCTGGGCAAAACTAGAATGATTACTAGAAGGTATTCACATAGTGATTCTCCATTTTTATGCAGTCGAAATTTGGGAGGTATTACGGTCTATTAAGCGGTACTAGTAACTACAAACTACTAAGGCTACGAAACCAGAGTACAAGCGATGACGATAATTCCCTGTACTTTTTCACCACTACTCTGAAATAATTTTTAAGCCAATGGATCGCTTCCAATCAATTGTGTTGTCGTGTTCAAAGACTTACTGTGTAACTTTATGCTTCGAGCGAGCCAAGAAGAGCACTATGTTCGGAGTTTCTGTGTCCGACATAAATCGCTAACAAATATATCTGCAGGAGAATAAAAGTATCTGGCTTACCGACGGATCAGTGAGCTTAAATGTCAATAGGTTCACCATTTTGATCAGAGAATAACTAACCAATGTATAGTGACCCCCACTAGATGCATTTTGTAACTTGATCCGATGAGGTATACAGGTGGCTCGGGTATTCGGCATTTTACTGGCGGCAAATATGTATATAACGGGACTCGTTATAAAACTTTCAAAACTTTATAGCGATTCTAATGAAAACTAGTAATTTCAACCTAAAGACCAATACTACTCCAAATATTTTTTAAAAAGTTCAAATTATCTTAAAATGCTTTCGTTGAAGCAGGTACTTCACAGTAGTCGAATAACAGATTCGAACTCAAGACTTCGCCGTCCGTACTCTTAACCACTAAAATACTGTCGCTTGTTTTTGTTGTGTTTTTTTCTCTAGAGTAGGTGATAGATTAAAAAACATGGAAAAGGAAATGTAACACTATTGACTTCAAGTTATAACTAACTCAAGCTATAAACTGTTTAAATGGGGAGCAATTAAGTTTTGTCGATACCACCATTTTTCTTGGAATCATACTAGACGCGAAGCTTCAATGGAGCCCCCATATATTAAAACTAGCAAGCAGACTTAATTCTGCAGCATATGCTGTAAAAAGATTAGAAATCTTACCAGTGTAGAAACAGCTAGACTTGTTTACTTTAGCTGTTTCCATAGCATAGTGTCGTATGGTATTTTGCTATGGGTACACCCGCCTGACACTGAAATTATATTTGTTTTACAGAAGAGAGCCATAAGAGCAATTTATGATTTAAAGCGTAAAGAGTCGCTGCGACAAAAATTTAAGGAAATTAATATATTAACTTTGGCCTCTCAATACGAGTACATTTATGAAAATGTAATGTACGTATACTTGGGGAGTGCTTTTAGCCGGGATGGAAGATGTGATTTAGATGTGGACAGGCGTGTCGCTGCCGGGAACAAAGTCAATGGTGCCCTGACTGCGTTAGTCAAAAGGCAAGGCGTAGCGAAGAGTGCACGCCTTGCAATACATAACGCAGTGTTGGTACCGACTTTGTTATATGGCAGCGAAACCTGGGTATGCCAGAAGAAGCATAAAAGTAAGTTGAATGCAGTGGAGATGCGATCTCTTCGTAAAATGTGCGGCGTTACCATGGCCGACCGAAAGCGAAACGAAGAGATTCGCAATATGGCAGGTTTGAAAGATGACCTTATCACAAAAATTGATAAGGGCGTGCTTCGGTGGTTTGGGCACGTTGAGCGAATGAGTGAAGACCGAATGGTGAAGAAAATATATAGCGCGAAAGTTAATATTAAAAGGTGTCGAGGTAGACTGAGACTAACTTTCGAAGACCATGTGAGCAAATTGCTCGAAGAGGGTAGGGTCAAGAGTACTCGGATACCTAGACGTGCATGCATGAAGAAGATAATGAATCTGAAAGAAGCGAAAGAGGTTTGTAAGGATCGTGACACTTGGCGATCTGTTCTCTCTGGCTACCCCGTCAGGGATTGTGCGTGAAGATAAGTAAGTAAGTAATGTACGTATACAAAAATAAAAGTAGTTTTACAAAAATAAGTGATATTCATTCTGTAAATAGTAGGAACAGACGTAAGCTAGTAGTAGCAGTTACTCGACTCCATCGAGTCTTGAAGCAATACGTTCCGGGAAGTCTGCAGTGTGTGAACATGTTCTAGATCATCCCTGCCATTACATTAAATCTGATAAACCACGAATCCTCGCAAAATAACACCGATTCCTACCAAGGATGTTTCGCGAGGCTATTGAAATTAAAAAAAACATCCTTATTTCAATAGAGAAGATGGATGGGTGCTGCCATCTGCTTGGGATCCTATAATTAATAAAATTAAATCCAAACCCAAGCATACCACTGCAAGACTTCAAGATACTGTAAGCACATTATCCGTAGATCGGACCAAAAATTAATATTCAAAAACTTAAGGTAGCCGGGCTAACTATGACATCGGGACGTCAAACACCTCAGTCCCCCCCCCCCCCACCCCGTAACCACAGGTGCTGTAAAGCACCCGAAACGTCGGGAATTAAAAAGTTAAATAAAACTCGATAAAATTCGTAAAACTTACTTTCATTTAATGTGTAGTCTTCGCGTAAATATACGAAATCATTATCCTCCTTATTATTTTATTTCCAAGCTTAAGATGGGAAAATTTGGAATTAAATTAAATAAATAAATATATGTACATATATATATATATTAAACTCACAAGTGAAATCGGTCTATAAGGACACATAACCCCAACCACTCCCGCCGGACTCTGCGTCAATCGTGCCAGGGCAGTACTTGATTTTCTCCTGATTCTGAAAGGCGTCAAACCCTCGCCCCGTTAATTTTATTTTATTTGCTCTTTCTTATTATTAGTCAGCTTAGTTTTTTTCTTAGAAGTATTTATATTAGTCTAGTTTATAAGTAGTGTTATTAAATATCTCTTTAGAAGTACTTATATTAGTCTAGTTTATAAGTAGTGTTATTAAATATCTTAAAACTAGTTGTTATTACTTATTTGTTTTCAAATATATAGTAACGTAACATAAGTACTTATATTTAATAAGTATTATTTATAATCTATTTTGAATAAAAAAGTTTCTGTTTCTGTTTCAATATAAAATTGATCGAAATTAAAAACACATATAAGGTCGAGGAAGAAGTTTCTTTGTATATTATTTGTATAAAATTGAAGAAAAATCTCTTTGGTTGTACTGTTTGTATCTGCCTGATTTTAATATCAATACATAAAGGACATAAAGAAAAAGAAAAAAAAAGTTAAACACACTTTCCCGCTATTTTAATTGTGTTTCTGTCCGCCAAAATGAGTGAATCTAACGAAGAAATTCGATACATCTGAAGGCCGCAAAAAAATTGTGATGTTTATGCAGTGTAAGAAAGAATAGCACAAAGTTGGTTCAGGCGTTTTCAGTCCGGGAATTTTGATGCCGCTTCCTTTGGTAGCCCGCATACAGATAAAGTCGATGCCGTATTTGAATAATTTAAGGTACATAGTTACGACATAGACAGATTTGACCCATTTGGAAAAGTCTCGTTTTACAATAAACCTCAATAATTGGGTACCACACGAATTCACTGAAAGAATCCTAACGAATTTTATACTCATTTGCGATTTTCTGATTAAACGTAATGAAACCGAACCATTTTTTGAAAAGATTGATCGCTGATGTGAAAAGTGGAAGTGATGATGATTCAAAATGTACTTCGAACAAATTTGACGCATCCGTTTATTGATGTTCTTTGTTTTGCATGCCACTGGATGCTGCAAAATGGATTTCAATTATCGGAATTTCTCAAGGATCTTTAAAGATAATTTTGTATAATTTATTATAAAAACATCATATTTTTATTACATATAAAAATTATAAAAATTGTGAACTAATGAACTGAACCCAACTCCCACTGGTGCTCGTGGGCATCAATACAATGGCCAAGGGCAAGACTTCAGTTTAGTGACTATTGTACTGTGCAAATCTTTCAAGTTAGCGTGGCAGGTTTTCTTTTTTTTATATTAATAATAATGGCTTATTTCCATAACAAACCAAAACTACATATTAAGTTAATGGATATATACATAAATTTACTGGCTAAAATACGTCTATCCTATCGGAACTTACAATAGATAGCAAAAAATATTGATACAATAGCATTATTACAAAAATGAAAATATACATATGAACAAAAACTCAGGTGGTAGATTTATAGGGGTGGCATTTTGGGAACGAAAGTCAGCATTTTTGGCTCTAGTGCCCTCGGGCGCCAGAAGCCTAACTTCAGTAACTAAAATTCAATATCTCATGTTATGCTTCCAGATTGAATTTCATCTTTAGATTTAAATTAAAAAGGATTTCAAATTTTCACGTCGCATTTAAAAAGCATCTGCTGGAATGAAATATGGGTGCGACAGTAAAATGAATGAAAACAAACAAAAGGCACCCTGCGAAGGAACAGTTTCGTTTCCCGTTTCACACATTATTGCTGCGATGAACAATAGCTCGATAACAATGGCTTCATAATTTGGACAAGGTGACGTTTCTCGAACAATGCGTTATAGTGACTTATTATTATGGAAAAGTGCTTTGTGGACAGCATAGTATTTTTAAACTTTGATTTTATACTATTTTTTTACTCTTATTAAAGTGAATTATATTACATCTATAGGATGCGCGAGATACTTATCACCAGATGAACTGTGAGTTTATGCGTCATTGAATTAATCAAAATTCTTTATTAATCAAAATTTACATTTATCACTCGTTTAATATACGATGAAAGGTTTAAGTAGTTATACCTAACATAAACATAAAGTGTTAACTCTATGCAACAAATAAACAACAAACAACAAAAAAACAAATAATAAAAAACAAACAAACTATCATATGAAATTTAGTTCATAATAAATGTCGAGACACCAAAAGTCTAAAATAAAATAAATAATTAAAAAAAATCAAAAAACTCAATTGCACAAAAGATAATTTAAAAGTAGTGCACTAAAAATATTAAAACAAGATTGAGAATTTATATATCTATATAAACACACGCACACACGCACACATGCACACGCGCACCCACGCACCCACGCACCCATGCACCCACGCACCCACGCACCCACGCACCCAAGCACCCAAGCACCCACGCACCCAAGCACCCACGCACACACGCACCCACGCACCCTCGCACCCACGCACACACGCACTCATGCACACAGGCACCCACGCAACCACGCACCCACGCACCCACGCACCCACGCACCCCCACACCCACGAACCCAAGCACACACGCACACACGCACACACGGACACACGCACAAACACATACACACACACACGCACACACACACGCACACACGCACCTACGCACACACGCATACGCGCACACACGCACGCACGCACCCACGCATACACGCGAACACGCACACATGCACACACGCACCCATACACCCACTAACCCACGCACCCACGCACCCACGCACCCACGCACCCCCGCACCCTCGCACACACGCAAACACGCAAACACGCACACACGCACCCAAGCACCCACGCACCCACGCTCCCACGCACCCACGCACCCACGCACACACGCACACACGCACAGACGCACAGACGCACACACGCACGCAGTTTCGCAAGCACGCACGCACGCAAGTACGCACGCACGCACGCACGGACTCATGCACTACCGCACACACAAACACACACACACACAAACACACACACACACACACACACACACACACACACACCCACACCTACATCCGCACTCTCACCCACAACCACACCCACGCCCGCACCCACACCCGAACCCACACCCGCACCCACACCCACACCCACACCCACACCCACACCAACATACACACACACATACACACCCGCACCCACACCCACACCCACACCCACACCCACACCCACACACACACACACACACACACACACACACACACACACATACTTTTGTACTTTTTGTAATTTTTGGTTGTAAAAATAGAATAAATAAATTTTTGTCATTTTTGATTGTTAAAATAGAGTAATTGATTTTTTTGTCATTTTTGATTCTTATAATTAAAAATGTATGTTTAGATAAGGAAAAGCGGGGTTTCCAAACACAAGCATTACTTGCTTAAATGGAGACCTCAATCAACTATCTAATTAATTAAATTTTGTGAAGAAAAATAAATTATTAAATTTTTTCCCGTCATAACTGATACTTCTTTATTCTTTAGCCGTCTTTCTTCCAGTACTGTCTTCTCTTTTTTTCTCAATTTAATGTTTTCATGTCCTGGGCGCGGTTCATCATCAAATGATTATCCTTTCAAACGAAATTGTTTCGCCCATTCTTTTACGGTATACATACCACAGGTACACATAATCTCTTTTCCGCATACCATATGTATGTTTTTAATTATTCATGCGCGCCTTATTAAGAACACTACTAATTGTTCATCACTATTCAAATAAATTAAAAACAAAAGGAGATATTAAACATTTGTAATAACGCCACGATAAAATTGTACGCCACAGTATGAACGGATCGCCTCGACCGGGGAATAAACATGACACAAAAATTTCTCCTGTTCTTCATATCGTGGCTGTAAATAACCGGAGACCTCTTATTAATTATAACGAGAAATTCCGTCTTGGTCCGCCTTTAAGGGCTTATCTACATCTACATCTATTTAAAGATCTGCTGTGAACAGATCTTTAAATAGATGTAGATAGGTGTCTATGGGCTACAAAATCCACTTACCAACTTACCTTCAACTGGACTGTAAGGTCACTTGTCATCCTTGCTTATATAAAGGAAAATATAGAAAATTAAGGGCCTGTGCCGCTTTTGTTCGCTCGGGATTATATTTCCTAAATCCGTTTAATTCCTGCTCTTCGGACCGTGCGCTGATATTTTTTATGGGTCGGCAAACCAAGATGGTTTTTACCTGCACGTTTGTAAAACTTCCATTGCCATTACGTGCTTTCTCGCTCGATATAATTAGGGTAGATTTCGCCCCATATAGCAGTATATTTTAGCTCTAAAAGAAATTCAACTTTTTTATTTATTGTGGGTATTAAATACATCACTTATTTTAACAGTTTCCATAAGTCTTACTGCTGTGCCTAGGCCTCAATTAATTTCTGAGAGGGTTTTAAAGTCGGAAAAGTCCGCCGCACTACCTCAGTGCGTTTTGGCGTTTTTGATATATTTTAAAAGACATGCAGGTTTCCTCACGATGTTATCGTTTAGCACCGAACACGTAGTAAATCAACATTAATAATCAGAAAAAAATATTGCTGTTGAAATGTAAAAATGTACATAATTTGTATTATTTACATCGTATAAGAGTGTGAGTGCACACTGAATCTACCTCTGTTTTTTCAACAATCCTTCAATAGGCCTGCTGGAAGAAATATAAACATGGAATAAGCATTGTCAATTTACGAGTTTTTTTTTGTTTTCTTATTATAATTTATGTGCGCATAAACTATTAAATAAATAAAAAGGTAACAAAATAAAAAAAACACAAACACAAATATATCATTATCATTCATGTAATGCTAAAATTAATTACATGGATCTTGCAAAATCCTTTTAAAATATCACTGACTTATTTAGAAGAATCAAAAATAGTTTTACAAGTACAAACCTGAAACAAAATAAAAAATAGTATGGTTCTTACATTTATATACAGCAATAAATAACCTTTTCCTTGTAATTTAATTCATCAAGAAATGGTTATGCCTTTTTGCCTTAATATTGTTATTTATCTACATCGCCGTAATTTCCCCAAAGTTTTAAATATTAAAACTCCAATGCGAATAGAAAAAAAAATCTGTATTTATATTTTTTTTATAGGATAAGGGTGACAAACGAGCACACAGTCCACCTGATGGTAAGTGGTTGCTGTGGCCCATAGACATCTGCCTCTATCCTCGATTACGAATCAAAATGCAGATGCGTTGTCACCCGTGAGGACTAAGATGGAATGCCTCTTTTCCAGTAAAAAGGGTCTCCGGTTCTCTACACTCACCATAATTTGGAATCAAAGCCAAAAGTAAAAATTAAAGTGGAACGTTTATTAATTTAAAATATTACTATCTTTAGTAAATCTAACAAATATAAAAGTGTAGAAAATTGTGGACTTCATTCGAAATCCAAAAGGCGTTTATTGCGTATTGTAATAAAAAAAAATAAGTAAAAAAATTATTCCCCTTCATCTTTGATCATCAAAATTTGATAAGTTCTTGTGATGGTATAGCCGAAGAAGAGACCTTACATAACACAAGAAATCCATCGAGTTCCAAGCGCATAGGGATGATTTTTAATTGTTGTTTTACTACAGTTGAGTCGTTTACTTAATTCCCGTATTTATTGTTGCAATCCGAAAGCAATTGTAGCTCGTAACGAAAAACATCAGCTCATCAGGACAGGCACTGGAGTTTAGATCTTCGAGGCAGATGTCTCCGATAGCAAAAGAGAAGTTACTGTTTTAAAGCTTGTGGCGCAACCCGGACCGATTGCGAAGCCTTCTGTGTTTTTGCCTTGAGTATGTTTTTCGCTTCTTACTTGCTTTTTATTATTACTTTTAATTATTAATAGCATTACTTTGTTTTAATGTGTAGTACACGTTAAAACAAACTATATTTACGAATTTAATCACGTGTAATTTTAACTTTTTTATGTCTTACCTTAACTATGTTCAAGAGAAAATAAATCTGCTTTTGTGCCATTGTCACTCAAGATTTTGAGAAACAATTATTACACAACAGCTCAGACACCTCTTCACTATTATGCAAATTGTCCTGAAATGCGATAAAATGATCTATAACATTGCATGATGGTCCGTCATGCAACATGGTCATTCTTGTTTAGCATGTCATGCTGCAATAGGCAGGTTTGTTCTGCATGCATTCCTATACCGGTATGTAGGTTGTTTTGCGCACGCGAGGGTTTTTGACAAAAAACACATATGAATTTTTTTTGTTTGTATTTTATGCGTCCAATTACGAGCATTGAAACGCACGCCGAGCACACTAGTAAATATACGAGTATAAATATAAAAACAATTTAGATTTTCACTTTATTTTTGATGTCATTGAATAAATCGAAAAATCGTTATTATATATTTACATGAAGGACTTATTGCGATCATCATCATCATCATCATTACAGCCTTTCACAAGTCCACTGCTGAACATAGGCCTCCCCCCAGGAATGCCACAAAGCACGGTCCTGAGTCACCTGCATCCATCGACTTCCTGCATGTCTTACCAGGTCGTCACTCCATCTCGTGGGAGTTGCCCTACACTTCGCCTACCAGTACGAGGCTGCCACTCGGGAACTTTTCTTTCGCATCGGTTGTCGGTTCTTCGAGCTATATGACCGGCCCACTGCCACTTCAGCTTACTAATCCGTTGGGCTATGTCGGTTACTCTGGTTCTACTGCGGATATCCTCATTTCTAAGTTTATCAAGCAGAGAAACCCCGAACATAGCCCTCTCCATAGCTCGCTGTGTGACCTTGAGCTTCCTCATACGGCCAGCAGTGAAGGACCACGTCTCAGATCCGTAAGTCATCACTGGCAACAGGCGCTGGTTGTACAATTTCGTTTTAAGGTTTTGAGGTATGTCTAACGAGAAGATGTTTCGTAGTATTCCGAACGCTGCCCAGCCGAGTTGAATCCGTCGATTGACCTCTCGGTCGAAGTTGGACTTCCCTAATCGGACTATTTGTCCCAGGTAAACATACTCGTCATTAACTTCGAGCTTAATGCTCCAAACAACTACCGGCATACGTGTGACATGGACGTTAAACATGATTTTTGTTTTGTCCATGCTGTGTGACATGGACGTTAAACAGGATTTTTCTTTTGCCTCGCGTATGTAGACTATGAGAAAGCCTTTGATTTCGTCGAAATTTGGGCGGTGCTGCAGTCCCTACAGCGGTGCCAAGTTGACTGTCAGTATATCGAAATGCTGAAGTGCTTGTACAGTAGGGCTACGATGGCTATCCGAGTACAGAACGATATAGTCCTTGTTTATTTTGAGAATTGTGTTATAATCACTCGCTAGTAGCTTTGCACAGTATCGAGGTCACATCCCCCCGTGCCGACATTCCTTTCGGGCCGGTCGACTGGACACGTCTCGGCCTGGAGTGTAAAATTTTTTGCGATCGGAACGGACGTTTTTTGTTTCTTACTTAATTTTGGTCACGTCACGAACGGATTCGAGCTAGTACCTCTGTCGTCGGCGGAACCACGTGTAGTTCTTTACGGATTTATAAACTTCGTTTAAAGTTATTGTGCAAATTATATAGTGATTTCGTTTGAAGTTCTTTTTTTAACTGTACCATTACGTGAATAGACTGAACTAGTGCTTTCAAGAAGGTAATTGTTCCGGGGGCTCCACAGGAGAATACCTCCTCCAGGACAGCATTGTGTCATCTAGCCCAGGCCACCTACTCACAGACACACACAAATGCCACCTAATCTCACTACACTTTCATCAGCCGGGCAGATCCTGGTGAACAGTCTCCGCTCCCGAAGCAGGTAAGTACCTTCCGGTTAACTAGCCTTCCCCTTTATTGTGATAGGATATTTCCACGTGGCCACTTTGGAGGCCCGACCTGCGTCTGCCCGTAGAATTCCTGCTTGGGCCCCGGGATAGCCTTCTTTTGCAGGGGCAGCCGTAAGCCGTAACAAATTGGTAGCAGAAGCGCGGCTGATTGATTTTCAATCACGCCACGGCCGTAATATTAATAATATAACATAGTAGTACGTAATAATAAAATTCTTTGTTTTGTTGCTTGTTTTTCTTTTGTTGCTCGCGGGTAGGATCGAATCGGAATCAGGGAAACGCCCGTAGGTTGAACAAGCGGGAGTTTGTTAAGGCTAAGTACTTACCGTAGTTTGTTAAGGCGAGGTACCTTGACTAGGTGGAAAAGGTTGTCACGTAATCGGATAATTTGTTGATCGTACTAGGGTTTCTTACTTGTTAATTTGATTTGTGTTTTTTGTGCTAACTTGTATTTAATTTAATAAATAGTAATCGTATTTGTGTAATTTCTATTCAACTTGATTTGATAGGAACTTTATTTGTTATTTGTTAATTTAATTTAAATTTGAGCCGCGTATTAATTGTATTTAGTAGTGATGCCAGCGAACAAGCTACTGATTCGTTGCTTACGGACTGAGCTGCGCTGGGCTACCAGCGCACATGCTTTGGTAGGTCAACCGGATAAGGTCTATAATATGAGGAAGAGGCTCGAGCAGGTCGATGCTCGAAGGGCCGCCGTGGAGGAGGCTTACGCTGAGCTCGAGGACTCGGAAATGGAAAAGGGAGTCCTGGACTCCTGCCTCGAGGACGCCCGGAGGGACATGACCCCCAGCCAAAAAATGGGTACCTCCTGGCATCACTGGAGGGGGAGGTCCTGGGCGTCGTCCTCCACCTTAAGTTGTCGGACGACGCCTACCAAAACGCCAGGGACCTCCACGCTGGAAGGTAAGCCAACGTCCGGCGGATTTCGGACGATTACGTTCGGAGGCTGCTGAACCTCCCGCTGCTGAAGGACCGGACAAGACTACGTGAGGACATCGTGAATCCAGTCGTGGTGGCTTGCAACTCGTTGCAGCGTCTGGATTTACCGGTGGACGAGTGGTCCTTTTTGTTACTCCACATCGTGCTGTCCCGCCTGCCCCTCGACCATCGGCTCCATTTTGAGGAAAGGTACGGCGTGGATGGCGCCTCGTATATTACAACGAGACTGCCCCCACCAGCGGCCCTGCACGCACTGCCAGGGCAACCACCATATCATTTTGTGCCTGGGTGCGAGCGGCGCGTCCTCTCGGGGCCCTGCCAGCCCCCCGACTCCCACGAGCGGGGGCGCTCAGCCACGCCCTCTGTCGGGCGACGCTCGGCGCTCGCCGGCTGAACACCGCGCCCCTCGTTCTGAGGGGAGTCCCTCCCCCAACCGGTCGGGGAGTCGTTCCCCCAGGGGCGGGGGTATTCGCCCCCCCTCAGCGTGTTGAGAGAGGCTTCGCGGCCACTCAGCGGTCAGCTAGACCGTTCTCACTCCCGTTGGCTGAGTGGCCGCGACTGGAACGCCGCCCTCCCCCCTTTGGTCGGTGCCGGTATTATCGGGTTCCGGAGACCTCGTCTCGGAATTTCTCCAGGTCGGCCCGTTCGGGGAGTTCCAGCCGAGGGTCAGCGAGATGCCGTCGGAGTGCCGTTCTCGGGGCCTCCGGTTCGGGTGCCGGTCCGACAGAGGCAGCTCCAGATAGGAGGCTGCCGCCCTAGCTCCCGCCACGGCCGCCTCCACTGAGCTTTTGAGCCGTCAGCAGTCCACCTGTCAAACTGTTCTATTGCCGACGGCCTCAGTGAAGGTGTACAACCCGAGCGCCGACCGCTTAACGTTTCGAGCTCTATTGGATTCGGATTCGCAACGTAGTGTGGCCTCCACTTGGTTAGTGGGAAGACTGGGGCTCCCCTGGAGCTCTGAATCATATCCGATGGTAGGTATCGGAGGTGCCGAGCCTCCTGCTCCTAGGGGACAAGCGGAGTTGGTGTTCAGCCCTGCCAGTGAGCACCTTCACATTTTAGTCAAGGTAAATGTCCTCGATGACATTGTAGGGTTTCTCCCTAACGTCCGTATAAATGAAAGCGCGGTTCGTAGTGCGTCGGGTTTGAGACCGGCGGACCCTCAATGGTCCCAACCTGGGCCTATAGATTTGTTGCTGGGGGCCGACGTGCTGGGGTTCATCTTATTAGGTGAGATACGAGGTCTACAGCCCGATGGCTTGTCAGCCATGTCCACGATATTTGGGCACAGCTTCTTTGGACCGGTTATGTAGTGTCCTCCCCCTCCGACGGCCGACCCGGTCTCCTTGTGGGCGTGTACCTTTCGGACGCCGTCCAGCGGTTCTGGGAAATTGATGAACCACCACATGCAGCTCGAGTCAACCCTCTGGACCGTGAGTGCGAGTTGTTCTATCAGAACAATACCGGCCGTCGTGTCGACGGTCGTTTCGTCACTCACTTACCCTTTCTGGACTCACGTCCCTCTTTGGGTCAATCTCGTGCAATAGCCGAGAAGAGGTTGCTTTCCATGGAGCACCGCATGCGGCGCGACCCAGCCTTTCGTGACAAATATGTCGAGTTCATGGGCGCGTATCAAGAGCTGGGTCACATGTCAACGTCCAACTTCGAATGACGTTCACAGGAGCACTACTTCCTCCTTCACCATGTGGTCTTGAGGACCCCTGAGAGAAGATTCGGGTAGTTTTTGACGGCTCCGCCCCCACGTCAAATGGTGTGTCCCTGAACCAGTATCGGGCCGGTCGACTGGACACGTCTCGGCGTGGAGTGTAAAATTTTTTGCGATCGGAACGGACGTTTTTTGTTTCTTACTTAATTTTGGTCACGTCACGAACGGAGTCGAGCTAGTACCTCTATCGTCGGCGGAACAACGTGTTGTTCTTTACGGATTTATTAACTTCGTTTAAAGTAATTGTGCGTATTATATAGTGATTTCGTTTGAAGTTCTTTTTTTGACTGTACCATTACGTGAACAGACTGAACTAGTACTTTCAAGGGAATTTTTCCGGGGGCTCCACAGGAGAATACCTCCTCCAGGACAGCATCGTGTCATCTAGCCTAGGCCAACTACTCACAGACACACACAAATACCACCTACACTCACTACACTTTCATCAGCCGGGCAGATCCAGGTGAACAGTCTCCGCTCCCGGAGCAGGTAAGTACCTTCCCATTAACTAGCCTTCCCCTTTATTATGATAGGATATTTCCACGTGGCCACTTCGGAGGCCCGACCTGCGTCTGCCCGTATAATTCCTGCTTGGGCCCCGGGATAGCCTACTTTTGCAGGGGCAGCCGTAGGCCGTAACAGTCCTTATGGCAGAATCGCTGGATGCACTGGACGCACTATGCTCAATGACCTCAATAGTGTCTCCCAACGAATAGGTCTTATTGCGATAGTCGAACATAATTTTTACAAACTTATTCCCCAATGCAATTTTGTCCTACACAAATCAACTATTCAATATACTTCTTCTTCACTTTAGTAGTAGTAGTAGTTTTTTGCAGCTTGAAATAGAAATAATGATTACCATCAACCATTGACCGACATAGGTCAATGCCATCAACAATCAGAGTTCAGCTAAAATTTTAATACTATGCACATATAATCACAAAGGCTATAATAAATAAAGTATTATTAACATATGTATTTAATTTGTTTTTCGCTTCATTTAGTCGTAAAATTTTATTTTACAGCGGTTCGATCCCCTAACAGCTCCTGCTGTAGAATTTAATGATAATGTTTTCTACAAATGGGTCGCATAAAATTTTTGTACTAAAATCCTATTTTAACTCTTTATCATATTAAATTCTTCGCCAGAAGTAACAATGTTCGCAATTATGTTATTTTCTAAATGTCGTATATGTATGGCACATTTTTAAAGTGGTGAAAAAGTTGTACGTTACAAAACGTTAAAAATATTCAATCTTTCATATCTAAATTCCTTTAGAATATCTCCGGTAACTAGTGCCATAACTAAATTTGTATTCTAAGATGGAAGAATGTTTTCGTGCACAAATTCAAAATTCAGAAAGGATAAACTGGCGCAAATGCTCACGCTATATTTTTATTCTTCATGACATGAATTAATTTAGTTTACTAGAAGTATTTTACTTTGCATCCTTATCAGAAAAAGGAGGATAAAATAAGAGAGAATCTCCGGATTTTTTCATCAATCATCATATGAAAACAGCAAATATTTTAGACTGGTAGTCTGTGCGATTGTGATCCTTCCCCGGTTGAGCTAACCAATTCGTGCTTTAGCTATAATGCGTTTCATCGTGGCTCTATATAGGCCCGTCCATCCTTATCCATTTTTACGGTCAAGTGTGGATTGTCAAAGTTTTATGGGATCGAATGACGACGAACAAATCACAGATTTAAGTCTAAGTTTCATTTTTTCGGTGACTGACTTTTTTTATAGAATAAGAAACCCTATACCACAATTGTACATACAACCAATTTTACCTAGCCTGCAGGCGTCTCCGCTGCTCGTTACTGATGAGCGCATACCACCCTAGAGCTGCATTAGTGAAATTCAATCTTATACTACTTTTGAGGGCTGATAATTTCCTTATTAGTAATCTAGAAACCAGGACAAACAGTACTACATAGTGAACAAATGACGATATCAACTCCGAAATAGTTTTATTCCACGCGTAATTTCGTTATGAAGAGCAAATAGGGTTTTCATCTAGCGGATTTTTTAGCTATATATTTCGTTAATATATAAAATTGTGATATTTTTATAGAGTCTGCATTGTCAAGGCGTTTTAAATAGACTGGTGGTAGTTATGTAAAATTAAATTTCCGACTTCTGAAATTATTTTAGTTCTTTGAAGTTGGCTTTTACTTTTTATTGAAAGGTTAATTTTTTGTCCCTTGTGGGTGGACTTGGGAATACCACAAGCTCAACATAACAAATAGAATGTCGTCTTGTTACACTAAAAACTGAATCCCCTATTTTCATCTTTAGTGCTAGAATTGTTTCTCCAAATTTATTTTAATAATTCCTATTTAAATAAAAAAAGATAATAAAAAAGATTCATCAAAATCCGTTCACTATATTGACGATGATATCGCGTAACATACAAAAAACCTGCAGACGAGTTGAAAACCACCTCTTTATTGAAGTCGGCTAATTAGTAAAAGTACATTTGACTGACCGTCGATAGTCTAGTGGTAATAAGCGTGATAGCTGATAATATGGTCCCGGATTCAATCTCGAATTTTGAATCCAAAAAAAAAATCAATTATGGGGTTATTCTGTCAAAAAATTCTTAACGACAGGTGAACTAAGGCGGTGTTTCATTCCCATGCCTTGGAAAGCTCATATAGCCGTTGGTTTTCCACTTGATCCCTCTCTGATCGTGTCTAATTGCTGTCGCAGCGGATTATGAGAGTGAGGGAATAGAGAGTGCACCTGTGCTTGCTGCACACACGATCGTGCACTATAATCTGTACTGCACGTGCTAGTCCCCGTTGAGATAGGCCGCCGTGACCGAAGTCGATCAGGAGGACATTATACAGCATGCGGTAAGCAACTAGCTTTGATCTGTTATTCTAAGAATCTTTTAATCGATGTCGTACGAGGGCAACACTGAAAGTTTTTAGAACTGGCCACTTCTAAACGATATAATAAAAAAATAAGTTCAAATTTTGAAAATAGAACTCTTTGCCAATATTGTTTTGTATGTATTTTATTAATTTGTCATTTGTTAACGATTTGGGGGTAAACTGAAAATTGTCTGTGTCACGTCAGCATGAATTCGTCCGCGCAAACGCGAGTTTTTCGTACAGTAATTTTTTATGACTTTCGATTTCATTTTGTCAACAAGAAAGTTATGATAGACTTGATTACCTTTCACGATGAAGCCCCATCTCGTGCCACTGTTTACAACTGGTTTAATCAGTATAAGCGTAGTCGCACTAATGTCACCGATGATCTGCGTGAGGGATGGCCTTCTACGGCGACGACTGAAGATAGCATCAGCGTTGTGCGGCTTATGATAGAAACTGACAAAAGAGTGACTTATCAGCAGATTCCGATAAGCTTAGGCATCGGTATGAGTCAAGTGTACAGAATCCTCCATGAACATATAGCGGTCAGGGAGCTTTGTTCCCGGTGGATACCTCATAATTTGACAGAGGCCCAAAAACAGTCGTGTTGATTGGTGTAATGAAATAGTTCAAAGATTTAACGGAGGTGACTAAAATGCTGTGTTCGACATACTTACAGGTGACGAAAGCTGGATTTAATGTTATGATCCTGAAACTAAGGGACAGTCTGCTGTCTGGGTGTTTCCTTCCGAGGAGTTGCCAACTAAAGTAAAGAGAGGTAGAAGCGTGGAAAAAAAGATGGTGGCCTCGTTCTTCGGAAGGACAGGTCATTATGCAACAATATTTTTAGAGGATCGAAAAACAGTTACTGCAAAGTGGTACACTAACGATTGCATGCCACTTGTCTTGGAAAAAGTTCGGGAGAAACGACCTCGCAGTAAGATTCTCCTTCACCACGACAACGCCTCGTCGCACACCGCCAAGCAAACAATCGACTACTTGGCGTTGACGTCAGACCTAGAATTACTGGGTCACCCGCCCTATAGCCCCGACCTCGCACCTTGCGATTTTTATTTATTTCGAGAAAAACGTTTTATGGACGCCGAAAAAGCGGTGGCTGCGTTTCAAAATGCCGTCAAAGACACTCCTAAGGGTGAGTGGGCAAAGTGCTTTTCTCAGTGGTTCCATCGGATGCAGCGATGCATTGATGTAAATGGACACTATTTTGAAAATAATTTGCTAGTTTGTTTAGTTTTTGATTTTCTAAGAACTTTCAGTGTCACCCTCGTAATTATGTCCATTGCGCTACTGAGGGCTTACAATCTTCCGCTCACCGGATGTCGCTAATTGATACTGAGGTAACAGTTTTTTGTTACACAATGTCATTTAATTGAGACATTAGTTTTAAATAAAAGTTTGTCGGTTTCTAGAGTATTATATTACACAAAAGAATGCCTCAGTGATTTGCTATATAATTTTTGTACATTTTCAAATCTTTTTTTCTGCTTTTATGAATATGTGTGTTTTGGTTTATTTATTTTCAATCTAATTAATATAAAATATAACTAATAGTACAGAAAGAAACGTTAACCTTTACATTTTGGAACAAATAAACTTCTCCGCTATGAAATCTCAAATATCAAAAAACGTCATTCCTTTAGTACAAGATAGGAATGTTATGTTGCGGTGATGCCACTCCGCTTCATGCATGTGCATGTCTCTCGTGATAGTCAATGTTGCTAGTAGTTTCTGTAAATATTATTGGATATAATATAAACAACTCACTGGAATTTACGTCATCTGAATTTGAGCATGATATTAATTGCCGTTAGTTTGGACATTGCGAAGGCCTTCGATCGGGTTTGGCACAAAGCGCTTCTTTAGAAGCTCCCTTCCTATGGGCTACCCGAGAAATTTTGCAATTGGATTACCAGCTTTCTCACAGATCGGAGCAAGGTCGTTTGGAGCGGCGCTGTCGTCACGCCACTAGCTAAACACATCGAAACCTAAATCGCGCTAACAAAGTTCCGAAGTTAAAGCAGTATATATAGAATAGTTCCGAACTACCAAGCGGAGCGTTGGCCGCTCCCTGGGCAGAACACCTTGCCCGGCGGGAGATCTCTCCTTTTCCTTCTACCCGCCATAGCGGTGACCCCGACGTAATATGAACACGCAACCAACAAACCACCCACCACAACTAAACCTTCAAACCTTCATCATCCTCAAGTACCCCATTCATTCGCTCCCGAGCTGTTATTGTCTGAAGTCTTCACATTCTGCAAGCCATCTAGCTTTACAAAGGTTCATTGCAGCACTGGAATAAAAATGCTTCCTGTTCCTTTAAGCTACTCTCTGCGCTACAGTGTTCGGCACGGCTCTGAGCCTTACTGCTCGCCTCTGCTTCACGGCACTCTCGAAGATTACTTGCCTTCTTCTCAACTCACCGCAGACTACAAGGCGATCCCAGGCACTTGCCGGCTTCTCATCGGCATCACTTGCAAGTGCGTAGTATGGCATGGATTACACACCGGCATATCGTTCGCACCGACGTCACTTGCCTTTCCACGCACAGCATGCATTCCCCACCGACTTTAAGGACGACCTCCGGTCTGAGCAAGGGGGGATGTGGCGGCGCTGTCGTCGCGCCACAAGCGAAACACATCGAAGCCTAAATCGCGCTAACAAAGTTACGAAGTTAAAACAGTACATATAGAATAGCTCCGAACTATTGGTTGGCCGTTCCCCGGGCAGAACACCTTACCCGGCGGGAGATCTCCCCTTTTCCTTCCACCGCCACATCGTTGCTCCACAAGGCTGCGTGCTATCACCAACGCTGTTTCTTTTGCATATCAATGATATGTTGCAAAACGGTAACATTCATTGCTATGCGGATGACAGCACTGGTGATGCTCTATACACCGGCTATGCCAATATTTCTCGGGAAAACGTCGCCGAGTACCGAAACAAACTTGTGTCTGAAGTCGAATCTTTGCTCAACAAAGTGTCGGATTGGGGGCGACTAAATCTAGTCTAGTTTAATCCTCAGAAGACACAAGTTTACCACTTAAAAGAACCCCTTTGTCGTATCTCCTCAGTTTCAAGGCACTCCCTTATTGCCTTAGCCAGTATCGGAATCCTCGGCGTCGACATATTGAGTGACGTGCAGTTTCGTGGTCACTTGGAAGAGAAGGCCAAATTGGCCTCCAAATAGCTTGGCGTGCTCAGCAGAGCAGGACACTATTTCATGCCGGCACAACGCCTGCAACTTTGCAAGGCACAGGTTCGGTCACACATGGAATACTGTTCCCATCTCTAAACTGGGGCTCCACAGCGCCAACTCCTTACGCTTGACCGCATCCAGCTCAAAGCGGCTCGAATTGTCGACGACCGAGTCCTTTCCGATCGGCTCGATTCATTGGCACTGCGAAGAGATGTTGCATCCCTTTGCATTTTCTTTCGCATTTACCATGGGGATTGCTCTGAGGAATTGTTGGGATTAATCCCAGCCGCCAAATTTTCGAATGCACATCGCGGCAGAACTGCCGATACCATGCACACCATCTGGATGATTGGTGGTCCACCACTGCGCGATTTAGAAGATGTTTTCTTCCTCACACAACTTCATTGTGGAATCAATTACCACCAGCGATTTTTCCGGACCGATACGACTTAGGGACCTTCAAGAAAAGATCCAACTCCTTTTTAAAAGGCCGGCAACGCATCTGCGATCCCCCTGGTTCCCCTGGTGGTGCAGTTGTTCCTGGGCGGCGGTAGTCACCATCAGGTGAGTCGCATGTTCGTTTGCCCCCTCTCCTATAAAAAAGTCCATTAATTTTTTATAAAATATTATACGCAAAAACAAAAAGAGATTACTCTTTTATATATTTAAATGGTTGGGGTAAGAAGAAAGGCGATTATTATAATTCGTTATCGTCATGTTGATACGGAAAATGCTAAAGGTGTAATTTGTTTTTATTTTAAAACTTGAGAAATATAATTTTAAACGTCAACTCGTATTTATACTTAATGTAAGTACAAACAAATGAGAATATTTTTGGTAGCGCTTTAACTCTTACGAAAAAATATTTTAAGAGTATCGTTGAAAAATTTTATTACGTAAAAATGTCTTAAAATAGGCTAAAATGTGCTGTAATGTGTAAAGACATGTCATTCAAGCACGGCACGGTAGAAGGCTGCTAAGAAAATTAATTAGGGAAGAACATTTAAGACTAATTATCGTTACGTTTAACCGCGTTGTACTTAGTAGCAGGTTCATGTATATTTTATTTTCATCGTATTTGAGAATTCGGTTGAAACCCCCGTGCAAACTAATATTGATGTAGCAGATTTCAATCCTATGTTAAAAAGCAAAGTTAAAATAAATTATTATATAATATAACGCTGTGTAGTAGCGACATAACAATATTCAATACTTTAGCGGAAATATATTGTCAATTTTTCACAAACATTTTACATTGGTCGTACAATTTTATAAATTTTGCTTTAACATCTTTTATTTACATTTTGTAGACTTTGCAGACATGATCTTTCTACAGATTAATTATATGTTTATAAGAATAGATTCCACGAATAAAATTATAAATTCCACAAGTAATTAATATTTATTCAACGAGCAATTTATATAATTTTTACCGTATACGTAAGTAAAAGATATGTGTAAACAGGTATTATGTGTACGTGTTACGAATAAAAGCCGAAGTGCGGATATAACTACATTTAGCCGGCTATAACCAGATGCAGCCAATTGGAGTTGGTTTAACCAAGAATAAATAATAGTATGGTTTATCTAAGTTTAACCAACCACAGTATTGTTAAATATAAGTATAAGTAAAAATACGAAAGCAAGTATCAAAAAATATCAGCAAAAGTAGGTGAAGGTGCGGTAAACCCAAATTCAATAATTATAACTTTGAAACCGAGTAAAAACCGACTCCAATTTGGAGTCGGTCGGAGAGTCCGTAAATAAATAATTATTTGCTACCCTTAGGGCTGGAATTTTTTCTCCTAATTTATATGGGACTACATTCAAAGTATATAGCCTATTTAATAAAAAAATAATCATCAAAACTGGTTCCCAATCTGCGAAGATATCGCGTAATATTCATACAAAAAACATACACTCGAACTGAGAACGACTCTCGACTTGAGTTTTTAACCAACTTCAAAAAGGACATCCTCCTTTTTGAAGTTGGTTAAAAACTCAGTTTATATGTGTAACGCTAATAAATTGCAACATCGCTTGCATCGCTTGGGTTTCAAACACATAACTCAGAAAACGAACTACAAAAACATACCTCTATTAATGGTAAATAAATGGTTCTTCCCAAGACTAGTAAAAAAATGGTTCTTCCCAGAATGAAACAGAAACAGAAACAGAAACAGAAACTTTTTTATTCAATATAGATTATAAATAATACTTATTGAAAGTCACTCTTTTGTTTGATTACCACTGGTTCGGAAAAAACCTTTGTCCTGGGAAGAACCAGCAAGAAACCCAGCGGGACTTTTTTTTTTAAATAACAGCTTACAATCATGATGTTACACAAATTAACAACACAACAAATTAGAAATAGCTTGGTAGCGATCACCTCATTTCCAGGGGTTATTATCATCCATAAAAAAAATTATAATGGTTTTTCCAAACCAGTGGTAAATGCATAACTTCCAATATAAGCTATAGCTATTCTAATATAAGCTTTCACAACATTTGCATGGGTGTAATATTTAATTAGAAGCAACAGTCACTTTTTGTTTACATTTTGTTGAATGTATCAAAACTATGTATAACGTTTTTTTTTTTAGTACAGAACATAATGTCCTTTAGTTTTGAACACAATAGTTTTCTTGGAAAAAAATATTTTTAAGCAAATATTAGAAATTGTAAAGTGAATTGAAGATGTTTTGTGTAATTGTGTTTAATTTTTCACATATTTATTACTAGGAACAACAATGGTTAAGGTATTAAAAGTAAACAGTATCAACAATGCTTAGAATAAAAACAGCAAAAACAGAAAATGAATCAATTATATTTTGTATAACCGACTAAACCGCTACTTTACGAAAATAATTTGCTAAGATCCGTGTATAAGAATAAAATAAATGTGGATGCAATTCAGTCTGCCCACACTATCAACTACTCAATTGGTGCCAATTAGCAAGATCGCTGTGCTCAGGCCAAATGAAAAAGGAAACAAAAGTTCATCTCAATAATGGGAAAGCTTAGTAAAATTATCTGGTCTACCATTTGTTATAATATGTTAGCTCCTTTTAGGTATTCATTATGCATTTACGCGTGGAAATATAGAATGTTATTGGTTTGGGTCCACTCAGATTATTAAAAAAAAAACAGAGGCAGTCATAAAGACTGCCGACAGAAGTGAAAACTCAATGATATGTGCGTATATGTGTACATAGGACGCTATACTACGTGTAGTAGACATAATATATATGTGTTTATTTACTCCACAAATTTTACATCCTGACTTACACTACTTAAATAAAAAGTACCATCAATTACATTGAGAGGTTTAAGTTGGCAGCCGTACTAGTATAAACTGTGCCACGGCTGCCTAATGTCACATGCTCGTGACGCACGAGAGCATGTCCAGGTCATCGGTGACGCGAAAATCGCTCAACGCGACTAAAGATATTTTCACTTCAAAAAAGTTTTTTTCGTATCTTTGGATGAAAGTTCCACAAAAATCCACGTAAAAGAACATATCGTTGATGTGAATCACTGACGCTCCGGGAAGTCTAAAGTATGTCAACATGTTTAGTATCGTACTAACTATTTTATCGGATCTGATAGACATCAAATTCTTGCAATAGAACACCGATTCATACCAATAATGATTCGCGAGGCTATTGAAATTAATAAACATCCTAATTTTAATAGGGAAGATGGCTGGGTGCTACCATCTGCTAAGGACCCTAAAATTAATAAAATTAAATTCAAACCCAAGCGTACTACGGCATTTATTCTATTCTATTCTATTAGCATTCTATTCTATTTTAACTATGAGATCAGGTCGTTAAACACCTCAGTCCTCCCGTGACCATGGGTTCTGTAAAGTGCCCAAACCATCGGAAATTAAAAAAAGTTAAAATTAAACGCGATAAAATCCTTAAAATTAGTTTTATTCCTTATAAATTATATTCACATTGAACATGAGAAGCACTACATTCATGAACGGAAGTAGAAAAATGTTCGCCTTGTTGTGGCGGTGAAAGAAAAAAAAATCCGCCACCTCATATCGTCCCTTTGTAAGAGGCGACATAGTAAAACAAACAGGAGATGGGCAACATCATCTTCCTGACAACAGATCAGAATAATAATAGCTGCGGTTGCCAACCCGCCTACCAAGGGTAGCAACTATAGCAAATATCCAGCTACTTGAAAATTTATAGGGGAGGTCTATGTTCATTTCAGTGGACTTTTGATAGGCTGACGATAGTGAGTTCTACTTATCTTTGCAACCCTTAATATTAACGGTAGAGTGGAAACAAAAACTAACATACCCGAAAATATGAATGAAATAAAACTGCATATGTACCCCATTAAAAGTAAAAAGTAGCAGCTTACATACATGGTACTACTGGGCACAGGCTGCAGAGAGTTTTTGGTCAAAAACATGTAAAATAAAATGAATCTTTGTTTAAGTAAAATCTGCTTTCTTTAATTAAAGTATTTTTCCGCAAGAGCCTGTTCATTTACATATACTCTAATAAGCTATGAATCCAGAACTGTCACAAAAATCATAATATTTCTGAAAATATTAAGATATTTGTGAATAAATCTTAAATTACAGACCAATTTATATGTCTCGTTAAAGGTAAAAAAGTAAAGTAGCAGGTAATTTACGTTTCACTACTGTGCACAGGGCTCCTCATTACCTATAGTGTTTTGTGGACAGGAAAATAGAGTATGCTGCAATGCTTTAATACATATTAACGGTTTTTACATCTCTACCACTATTTTAATTGCTCAGACATCTAGGTTTCACCACTAAGTTATTATTCACTACTTTAACGGACACGTGTTAAGTCAGCACGTAAAATTTTCTATAACAGATTTATCCTCGAGGGAATCGTACAAGTTTTGCTCCCGTGCCATGTTGAAATCTCACGGCGAGCTACACGGTCCTCGTATTTGTTTAAATACTTATCTTCACGCACAATCCCTGACGGGGTAGCCAGAGAGAACAGATCGCCAAGTGTCACGATCCTTACATAATGTTTAAATACAATTCATAAAAACTGAAACTAATCTTTAGCATGATTATTGACCACATATACCTAGTAATTACACGTCCAACGGTGTCTGATTATTTAAAAAAGAAACACCTATAATAACTAAGATATAATCTAAAATTAATATCTAAAGGGACGAAAATACTAAACCTTTTTTTTGAAGGTTCGTAACCGGAAAAAAAGTAACATATAAGCTGCCCCGGGTTACTAAATACCTACATATAAAATATCATATAAATCGGTCCTGTAGTTTTTGCGTAAATCCGGAATACACAGACAGACAGAGAGATAAAAATTTTAAAAACCACAAATTTGGCTTCAGAACCCTTTATTTAGTCCCCTGGACTTGTTTCTTTCAAGAATATATTAGAATTACAGACATGATTTTTCTACAGATTTGTTATATATAGATATAGAAGATATAGATTCAGTAATTTTTTTAATGTAATTATATATAGATGAGAAGATTGTTTAGCTTGTTGCCGTCTGGATAATAATTATCTACTACACCACATTGTTAGTATCACCCATAGCAATAATGAAACGGAGGTAATTTGATTCGAAACAAGTACTTGTGTAATAAGATATTTCATTTTTACAACACAAAAAGTACTACGCGTCTCATCATTTCAGATATTAGCTCCCAGGTAAGATTGTTGATCTATTTATCTTATTTCGTCACTTTTTCATATGTGTTCGACAATAAATATGTAATACTATATGAATAAAAGAAAAAAACAGCGACTTATTTACGTCATCCGATCTTTTTTCTTCTATTGATATAATTAAGCCTCTCTAAATCCACTGCCGGAGAACGTTTTTTTATAAGAATAAAATGAAATCTTAAAGAGCGAGGTGGGAAATGCTGCTAGCACCAATCTGTGGAATTTGGGGCTCTATATTTTCTAATCGATAGAAATAGAAACTTTTTTTTATCAATTAATTAAATTAATGCACTCTTTAGTTTAATTTACCACTGCTTTGAAATAAAAAAAAAACCTCTGTCCTGGTAAGAGCCAGCAAGAAACTTAGCGGGACTTAAAAAAAAAATAACAGCTAACAATCATGTATATTAGACAATTAACAACACAAAAAATTAGAAATAGCTTGGTAGCGATCACCTCATTCCCAGGGATTATTATCATCTACAAATTCCTCAACATTATAATAACCCCTTTTTATACAAACTTTCTTTAATAAAGTTTTTAAACTTTACGGGGTCAAATTTAGTGTATTTTTGGGATTTTGTTGTAAAAGCGTATAAATCGCCCCAAGAAGCTTGTGCCTGTTCCTAGTATTTACAGAATGTATATTACTCATTTTTTTTTAAAAATAATCTTATTTTACGTTTTCGTAAATGTTTTGAGAGGCCACAGTTAATATATTAATTTCCTTAAAATTTTGTCTTAGCAACTCTTTAGGTTTTAAATCATACAATGTTCATATGTCCCTCTTCTGTAAAACAAATATAATTTCAGGAACAACGCGTGGCCCCACAGCAAAATACTATACGACATTATGCTATAGAAATAGTTAAAGTAAACTAGTCTGTTTCAACACTGGTAAGATTTATAATCTTTTTTACAGCATATGCTGCAGAACTAAGTCTGCTTACTACTTTTGATATAAGGGGGCCCTTTGTATCTAGTTGTATTTTCAAGGAAAATTGTGCTATGGACAAGACTCAGCTCCTCTCCATTTAAAATTACATTAGTATTTAGATGTTTGACATTTG
Organism: Parnassius mnemosyne; assembly: GCA_963668995.1. Lineage (NCBI taxonomy): Eukaryota > Metazoa > Arthropoda > Insecta > Lepidoptera > Papilionidae > Parnassius > Parnassius mnemosyne. Next base: position 38,374,928 of record CAVLGL010000159.1, read on the forward strand.
GAATTAGAGCTATGAATTTCATACATTTAGTTTTAGTGCCATTTAAATGCAAATTATTAACAATAAACTAATTTAATAATTTAGTTATAGCAGTATTTACGTCGTTGTATTTCAGTAATTGTCGTTTTAATTTGAAAATGAATGAAGTATCATTAGTAAATAATACGAGTACTATATCATGGTAATCCCCTACTAAGTAAGGTAAGTCTTTGTGATGTACAAAAAACAGAAAGGGGCTGAGAATTAAGCCCTGAGGTGCTCCCATTTGTACTGTTGACCCGAAAGAACTTTAACTATTAATGACAAATTTTTGCATTCTGTTACTTAAATATGAAATAGTAAATTTAAGAGCATCACTTCTTATTTCTTTGGTGAACGCAATCGGAACGCAGCTCAACACCAGCATCAGTTGTCGAGCAACCCTTTGTGAAAGCGAATTGATTTTTATGAAGTAATAAATTTACATTAATTTAAAGGGTTAAAAAATTTATTATTTTTTTACATTTAATCAAGAATATATTATTGTTGTGTAAGTTAAATATACTATGTTGAATATATGTTTGAATATATGTTGAATATACTATGCTTCATTAAATCGGAAAACACACCAGATTCGATATTAGTATTAAAAATAATAGCTAGTTGAATGCGATGGCATCTACTATAGACGCAAAAACTTTAACAGAAATCCCCCACAAATATTGTATCTTTGATGATAGTTTATGGAATATAAAATTCTTTGTACAGGCATTTACATTTTGTTTAAGTTCTGTGACTTAATGGTTAAGATCCGAATATCAGTAAAATATTTCTCAAAACCCATTGCAACATCAGATTTGATATACGGGTAGTTAATTTGTTGTTAATTTGCATAATTGTTAGTTTAAACTGCGAGATTTGACCTCAATAGTTTCACTATTAATTATACTCCATATCATATATTCCCTAAATTCGACGCCAGGATTATCTTCCCGTGGGTGTCGTAAAAGGCGACAAAGGGATGTTTCCCTGGCAGGAGATGGGCAGCAGCATCTTCCTGGTAACAGCAAAATTACAATAAAAAAACTGCGGTTGCCAACCTGCTCGCCGAGCATGGCAACTATGGCAAATAACCCCCTATGATGAGAGTAACGAAGAGACGGCCCCCAGTCCCCGGCGGCCCCGCTATTCCTGGCTACGGTGGCAACAACGGTAACGGCGGGGCAGGGGGTGCTAAGAATCTTCGGTGGAGGTTCGGTTGCCACCTAAGACGACTCGACCTGGCAACATAAAACGCACGCACCCTAAGGACTGACAAGAAGATCGTGGAGCTGGAAGAAGAGATAGACAAGTTACGCTGGCATATTATAGGATTATCCGAGGTCCAAAGAGAGGGGGAGGACACGGTGATCCTCGAATCCAGCAACTTGCTCTATCACCGGGAGGGCGACCATCTGTCCCAAGGAGATGTCGGATTTATCGTCCACAAGTCTCTCGTTAACAACGTTGTAAAGATTGAGAGTGTGTCGACGAGGGCTGCGTACCTTATACTCAGAATCATCAAACGGTATTCGCTGAAGGTCATAAAGGTTTACGCACCAATCTCGGCACACCCCTATGAGGAGGTGGAGGAAATGTATGAGTATATCTCTAGAGTCATGCATTCCTCCAAAACCCTCTATACGGTGTTAATGGGAGATTTCAATGCAAAACTAGGCATGAGAGAGAACGGTGAGCTGAAATTAGAGAAATTTGGAATAGGGCAACGGAACCCAAAGGGCCAGCAGCTGGCCGACGTCACGGAGCTAGAGAGACTCTTTATGATGAACTCTTTCTTCTAAAAGCTGCCCCGCAGGAAATGAACCTAGTCGAGCCCCGACGGTTCAACAAAAATTGAGATTGGCTTCACTATGACGACCAAGCGACAACTGTTCAGTGATGTCTCCCTGATCGCGAGGTTGAAAACTGTTAGCGATCACCAAATGGTTAGATGCACACTGAACCTAAACGTTAAGTTGGAGAGGTCTCGTCTAATGAAGTCAACGCTCCGTCTCCCTCTTGCTCTGTTCCAAAGTCCCGAAACCTTTCAGCTCGAGTTGCAAAACCGTTTTCAGTGCCTAGAAGATTGCAATGAAGTGGAAGATATGAATGACAAGCTCGTGGAAACTGTCCATGCGATCGGAGCTAAGTTCTGTAAGACCCGCCGCAGAAGAACACAAAAACTCTCCGATCACACTCTTAATCTCATGGCTGTTAGACGGGAGATGAAGCTACATTCTTCAACAGATTTGACAGCATACAGGCAACGGAACAGACAGATCTCCAAATACATGCGGCGGGACTTACGCAACTTCAATACAACTCGTAATGAAGAAGCGATCGAGCGGAACCAAGGCAACCAAGATTTGCCAGAGATCTGTCTGCCAGAAAGAGCCAACTGTCAAAGCTGAAGACCGAGTGTGGCAGCATCGTTTCCGGGACACCTGAGATTTTGAGTGAGATTTAGAGGTTCTATGGGCAGCTGTACACGTCATCGTTGGAGCCACACGCAAGTGTGAGTAACGATCCAAGAGCGAGTCTTATCCGCCACTATTCCGAAGATATCCCGGACGTCAGTCTGAGCGAGATTAAAATGGCTCTCCAGCGCCTTAAAAACGGAAAGTCTCCGGGCGAGGATGGAATTACAGCGGAGCTTTTGAAAGCGGGTGGAAAACCGGTACTTAAAGTCTTTCAGAAGCTCTTTAATTCCGTTATCCATGGTGGCACTACTCCGGAGGCGTGGAGCAGAAGTGCGGTGGTCTTGTTCTTCAAGAAAGGCGACAACGCTCTCTTGAAGAACTACAGACCGATTTCCCTTCTGAGCCGCGTCTACGTGCTGTTTTCGAGAGTCATTACGAATCGTCTCGCGCGCAGACTTGACGACTTCCAGCCTCCCGAACAAGCCGGTTTTCGAAAAGCCTTTACTACCATACACCACATTCACACCCTTTGGCAAATTGTACAGAAGACAGAGGAGTATAATCTGCCACTATGAGAAAGCCTTTGATTTCGTCGAAATTTGGGCAGTGTTGCAGTCCTTTCAGCGGTGCCTAGTTGACTGTCGGTATATCGGAGTACTGAAGTGTTTGTACAATAGAGCTACGATGGCGATCTAAGTACAGAATCAGAGTACGAAACCTATCCAACTGAAGAGCGGTGTAAGACAGGGTGACGTTATATCCCCGAAACTCTTCACCGCTGAATTGGAAGACGTTTTCAAGCTGCTGGACTGGAAAGGATGCAGTATTAACATCAATGGCGAGTACATCACTCACCTTCGATTTGCCGACGATATAGTCATTAGGGCAGAATCGCTAGAGGACCTAAGCACTATGCTTAATGATCTCAATAGTGTCTCCCAACGGATAGGTCTTAAGATGAACATGGACAAAACAAAAATCATGTTTACGTCCATGTCACACCTATGCCGGTAGTTGTTGGGAGCACTAAGCTCGAAGTTGTTGACGAGTATGTTTACCTGGGACAAATAGTCCGAATAGGCAAATCCAACTTCAACCGAGAGGTCAATCGTCGGATTCAACTCGGCTGGGTAGCGTTCGGGAAACTTCGACACATCTTCTCGTTAGACATACCTCAAAACCTTAAAACGAAATTGTACAACCAGTGCGTGTTGCCAGTGATGACTGACGGATCTGAGACATGGTCCTTTACTGCTGGCCGTATGAGGAAGTTCAAGCGAGCTATTGAGAGGGCTATGCTCGGGGTTTCTCTGCGTGATAAACTTAGAAATGAGGATATCCGCAGTGGAACCAGAGTAACTACATAGCCCAACGGATTAGTAAGCTGAAGTGGCAATGGGCCGGCCATATAGCTCGAAGAACCGACAACCGATGGGGAAGAAAGGTTCTCGAGTGGCAGCCTCATATCGGTAGGCGAAGTGTAGTGTGACCCCCACATGAGATGGAGTGACAACCTGGTAAGATATGCAGGAGGCCTATGTTCAGCAGTGGATTAATGAAAGGCTGTAATGATAATGATTATGATGATGATTATGTGAAATTTCATGGTATACTTAACATAACCTTTGTGTGCTCTTATGGACTCCCAATGTCGCCCATTCATGGAATGCCTTGCGACTGTTTAATAAGAATTTTTTAAAAGTAAAATTATTATCAAATTCATTGCAAATAAGTTTTAGTAATGTTCCATATAAAAAAATCTGGATTATTTTGGTATGAAAGTGGTGGAAGTTTTTCACTATGTTACTTCTACACTTCTATATAGAATTCATCGTTTATTATCAGCCACCAAAGCTCCATTTATGATAACTCTTGTAATTGATGTTTAGCAGTGGTCCAGCAATGCGAAATTTGCGCAAATGGGTCGCACATCGTACTCCCGCTCAACTCACATTTTCACCCATTGAACATAACTGCAAAGCGGTGGATACTAATCATATCGTACTTTATAGTACTGGCATCAATTAGTTATTGTTCGCCACTCACTTATCTAGTGCTAAAAATCCATTCAACAAATCATTGACGCTCGTATAATCAATAATCAAACTCCGGCTGTTTGTTGGCAGAAGTAGATAAAACACAGACATAAGAAGTTATGTTTTATTTTTAACGTTAAGTACATGCTGGTGTATCTTATCCTACTGCAGCATAACCTAAATGTACGGTGTTGTCATACTATCATTATGAAATGAAATAATATTAATAAACGTCCTCGGAACCTATAACAATTGTAGTTTTTAAAAACTTTAAACACCGCTCCCGAAACTAGTGCTTGTTTTCCAGGACCCACCGAGTTTATCTATTTTTATTATTGTTCCATATTTTTATGTAATTAATATTCATCATCATCACTATAGCCCTTCACAAGTCCACTGCTGAAACTAGGCCATCCCTTCCACAAATCACGGTCTTGAACCACCTGCAGATCGTCACTCCATCTAGTGAAGAGGCCACCCTACACTTCGCCTACCGGTACAAGGCTGCTACTCAAAAACTTTTCTTCCCCATCGGTCGTCGGTTCTTCGAGCTATATGGCCGGCTCATTGGTCTATTTCGGTTACTCTGCTTCTACTGCGGATATCCTCATTTCTAAGTTTATCACGCAGAGAAACCACGTGCATAGCCCTCTCCATAGCTCGCTTGAACTTCCTCGAGCTTTCTAATACAGCTAGCAGTGAAGAACCACGTCTCAGATCCATAAGTCATCACTAGCAATACGCACTGATTGTACAATCTTGTTTTCAAGATTTGAGGTATACCTGACGAGAAGATATGTCGTAATCTCATGGACGCTACAGATGACCTTTGTTTTGTCCATGTTCATCTTAAGATTTCGACGTTGGGTGACTTTATTAAGGTCATTAAGCATAGCGCTTAGATGCTTACACCTTTCTGCAGTTTTATATAGGTTCCGTACTCTGGTTCTGTAGTCGGATAGCCATCGTAGCCGACCGTTAACTTGGCACCGCTGAATGGACAGTCACACCGCCCAAATTTCTATTGAATCAAAAGCTTACTCATAGTCCTCATACGCAAGACTAAGTGGCAGATTGTACTCTTCGGTCTTCTGTCCCAATGGCCGAAGGGTATTATGTGGTGTATGGTGCTAACGGTTTTTCGGAAATAGGCTTGTTCGGGAGGCTGGAAGTCATCGAGTCTGCGTGCGAGAGGATTCGTAACGACTCTCGAAATCAGCATGTACACGGGGCTCAGAATGGTGATCGGTCTGCAAGAGAGCGTTGTCGCCTTTCTTGAAGAACAGCAACACCGAATTTCTGCTTCATGTCTCCAGAATAGCACACCATGGAGGATGGAATTAAAGAGCTTCTGACGGACTTATATTACTTTTAGTACTGGTTTTCCACCCGCTTTCAGAAGCTCAGCTGTAATTCCATCCTCGCCCGGATCCTAAGCGTTTTTCCGGTGCTGGACAGCCATTCTAATCTTGCTTACAGTCACATCCGTGCTAACGTCGGAATACTTAATATTAAATAAAGTATAATACAATAACTTATATGGGTATAAAGCCGCGAACCCCCCCGAACGGGTTCCCGACTTGTCGGGGCGGGGGGATTAGTTTCACTTGGTTATTTACCCGTGGTGAACAATGAGGAACCCACATGGCTAGCCCGAGGTGTAAGGCGGGCCCGAGGTTGCCACTCCGAGTGGGCTTGGCGAGCCCACTTCGGATATGTGTTGTGGACTGCGGCGAGAGGGGTGTCCTTACCTCCAACTTCTGCAGCCGAGGTGGAGTCGTGGAGGAAGAGAAGTGTTGGTATGTCGATGCGCCACCCGCCCTACACGACTCTGATGAGGCCGCACCGTTGATGTGGTGTGGTGGTGAAACTGCGAGGGGAGGAGTATTGTGGAGCCATAGACCAGAATCGCCGCTGGGTTCGAGAAAACTAGTGCTTCCGAGTACTCGTTTTTCCTGGCCCAATGGCCTCCTCTTATCGGGCTCGCGAGATTCGTTATGCCGTTGGAGTAAGAGCCCAGGGAGGAAGGTGCGCCTTGTATTCCTGATGCGCCTTACCTGAGAAGGAAAAGGGGAGAAATTCTTCTCAATGAGAGGCAGCCATAGGGCGACCGGCGCTGGTGGGGCCGCGGATGTGTGCGAAAGCGTTCCCTTGGCCCTGCCAATATGCGGCGAAGATGATACACCATGGAGTTTTAATCGGTGCGAGTCCAACATAACCCGACCTTGGCCCTAAAAGGCGGGTATGCGTAGGCATTTCCCTATGTTAAAAAAAAAAGAAAAAACAAAAAAAAAGGTACAAAGCCGCGGACAATAATTTATCATTAAAAAAGGTGTTTTATGCAGCCGATTTTAATAAATAATGAATATGTATCTATCGTGTAACATTAAGAGCAAGGTTTAATTATAATAATACACATGATATTAACAAGCTAATATAAAAAACTTCACTCTTCCAAAGACCGGCAAAACACAAACTAGTGATACCAGTTTCTCAGCTCCACAGAGTCAGTAACTCATTCATGGGGCAATGCATACGATATAACATCAAAGTCCCAGATAATATACAAGGTCTCTATTACCAAGTTTGTATATTTCATTAAACTAAATCTCTAAGTATAAAAAGGGTTGTTATAATATAAATGAATACATGGTTGATAATAACCTCTGGGAATGAGGTGGTCGCTTTCAAGTCGTTTCTTAAATAAGTTTTGTAAGTAGTTTGTACAACCTTACTTATTGTATAATTTACTTTGAAAAAAAAAAGTCCCGCTGGGTTTCTTGCTGATTCTTCCCAGGACAGAGTTGTTTTTCCGAAAGAGCGGTAAAATTAAAAAATAACACACGTAAACGTAAAGAATAAAAAAACATTTTATGATATTCTGTCATGGTCTAATATATTCTATTCTATTTTATCGGCACTACTATAATATGACTTTTATTGAGCTGAGGGGCCTTTTATTGAGTTATTAAGACATAATTAATCATTTATTATAATTAGATTTATTTGAGAAAAAAACGTATTATTAATAAAATAAATGGTTTTTAAGTATCTTAAGCCTGAATAACGCCACATTAATAGATCATACCCAGGCAAAGCCGGAGCATGTCGCAAGTATAAAATAAAATAAGCACAACATATTCGTGCCATTAAGTTACTACTAAACCAATGGCCCGTAGGAACAGGAACTCGGGTCTCGGATGTCAGAATTTGGGGAGTGGGACAATAAAAAAGGTGACATATGCCAAAACCAATTAAAATTTTTCTGTTTGTTTTGATAAAAGATTTTCTTTTAATGTACAAAATAATAAGACTCATATACTATGGATTTGTGGTCAGCTTTGTCTTATAGTAGGTATCTGATGGTGGGTCATCTCAATGGGTTCACGAAGACAAAGTAGAAAATTTAATATACATTAAAAATATTTAGTACATCCACAATGAAGCTCAATTTATACTTCCTAAAATTTTAAATGTGTTCATCCCCCGTTCTATTGCACATTTTTAGCACGATCTCATTTCCAGCGAAAGCTATTTGGTAGATATTTCTATACAAAAAAGCGTCATGCATAGGGCTCCAGATGTTACAAATATATGTTAGCCTTTATTGCTAAAATTTAATAAAAAGAGTCACAGTTTTTACAACAACGTGAACGAAAATTTATATCACACACATATTGAATAAACAATGCTTTAAACATTACTGAATTTAACGTCCCATATCGTCCCGTGGACTTTGTAAGTGGCGATGGGGGGAAACTTAAACAGAAGATGGGCAACAGCATCTTCCTTATAAAAACTCAAAATTATAAAAAACTGCGGTTTCCAACTCAGCAACCAAGCGTTTCAACTATAGCAAAATCCCTCCTAAAGGGCAAGCTATGGGAGGATATGTCCAGTGCAGTTCAGTTCAGTATGTGGAGTTTTATGGGCTGTAATGGATGGAAAGACTCACTATAATTTCATAAATTTCATAAGGCGTATAATAAGACAAATGCTGAGTTATTTCACGAGGCAATCTCACGATCATCCCATCGCAACCAAACTGGAGTTGCGAGGAAAGATTACTTTTTTTATTGCATTTCACCACTCATAGCTAATGCCAATGTGTGGCCGCACACCGAGCTGACAGTGTGGGCTAATGGCGGAGAGCTGCGGATGTGTTTAGGAGGCTTCCCGCGCCATAGATGCGCAAAAGTATGGGATAAATATTTTCTAATACATAGTGTGGCGGTACTGTCATCGCGCAAAACGAGCCGAAGCCTATATATAGCCACGCTCTCGTGCTTTCCGAAGTACTCCGGTATATAAAATAGCTCCATATTTCCACACGGAGCGTTTTTCGCTCTCCGGACTGAACTTTTGCCTTCAACGGCCAAATGTTTTCATCCTCCCACCCCTTCCATTCGACTCCGAGCAAACATCGTCTGCAGTCTTAAGCGCCTGAAAGTCAACCTAGCTTTAACATGTATTATCAGTACATCGTATAATGCGTTCTGTTCCATTCAGTATTCGGCATGGCTCTGAACCCTTACAGCAGACTACAAGGCAACTAAAATACTGCAAGTATTTTTGTAGACAGTGGAGAGCAGACTAAAGGCCCTGATCGAAGGTTAGAAGGGCAAGCTTCACAGCGGTTTCGTGAGCCTGACTCACAACTTGCTAGCGTTGTATTAAATTTTGCATGTTGCTTTTAAATAATTCGAAGCTCGAAAGAACAATTGTTTTGATCGGTATCCAATAATGACGAGCCGTGAGTAAAACCGCCGTAACCATTACCACAAGTTTACGTCTCGCCCGTCGATCAGGACTTTAAGTGAATCGTTCTCGAACTCATTCTCATAATGACAATATAATATGTTTCTCAAAATGTTTATTTTGCTTATCTGAAATAATATGACAATCACATTATAAATTTCACTTAATAGTTGACCTCTTTCAGATAAAGCTACCTAATCTTAATAATTTCTTATATTTACGCGAATACAAAACTACTTTTAAGGATTCTATCGCGTTTAATTAACTTATTTTAATTAATTCCCGAAATTTCGGGTGCTTTACAGCACCCATGGTCACGAGGGACAGAGGTGACTGACGTCCTGATGTCAGAGTTAACCCGGAGTACCTTCAGCTTTTTTAATTATTAAAACAACATGCCAGCAGAATATGCAGTATTACTCAGACATTGCCTTACATCTGGCTAATCTATTGTGGAAGGAAGAGTTTTAGAAGCAAGTAGATGGTGTTGCGATGAGCTCACCGGTATCTCCCATTGTCGGCGATATTTTCATGGAGGACTTTTAGGAGAAAGCCCTGCTTACTGCACTTGTAACTCCAAGGTTCTACAGCGGTACGTAGACGATACTTTCACAATTTTACCATCAGATCATCTTAATTCCGTAAACTCTAAAATTTAATTTACTTTTTTTTATAGGCTGATGGTAAGTGATGCCTGTGGCCCATAGACATCTACACCTATCCTCGTTTGCGAATCAAAATGCAGGTGCGTTGTCAGCTGTGAAGACTACGATGAAATGCCTCTTTTCCAGTAAAAAGGGTCTCCGGTTCTTTACACTCACCATACGAAACACAGCAGCATTAAGCCGCTATTTTACGTTAATATTCTGTGAGAGCGTGGTCCTTTCCCGGTCGAGCCGACCCATTCGTGCTACTTCTATACAATTAATGTAGCTGCTTCGTGGCTCTACCACTTAAAAAGTAGTACTATGGAGTTAAAGGCAAATGATTCTTTAGCTTTCATAGATTTATTTGTCACCATAGGTCACATTGTGTATAGAAAAAAGACCCATACGAACCGATATTTAAGCGTTGAATCCCACCATCAACCTTCACAGTTAGCTACCGTAATCTTTGTTACAGAGAGCACGAAAAATCTGTGACAGCAAACACCTGTCCGCCGAGCTTCAGCACGTCAAGCCGGTTCTGCACGACAACAAGCTTCGGGTCCCGCACCTACGTCACAGTGACAGAGTGAAGCAGGCCACAGTCGAGCGTATGCCTGCTGTACTACCATATGTCATTGGTGTCACAGACAAGATTGGCTACATCTTGAAGCGAGCTTCTATTAGAACATTCTTCAAGCCATTACATTAAATTTGATAAACCGAAAATTCTCGCGAAAGAACATCGATTCCTGCCAAGGATGATACGTGAGGCTATTGAAATCAAAAAACATCCTAATTTCAATAGAGAAGGAGGCTGGGTACTACCACCTGCTTGGGATCCTGTAATTAATAAAATTAAAACTAAAACCAAGCATACCACTGCAAGACTTCAAGACACAGTAAATTCAGGGCCAAAATTAATAAATAAAAAAGCTGATGGTACGCCGGGTTAACTCTGACATTGAGACGTCAATCACCTCAGTCACCCGTGACCATGGGTAATAAAAATAAGTTAATTAAACACGATAGAATTTGTAACAGTAGTTTAGTTCAATATTTACTCTAGTTACAAATTAAATTATGTATATTAAGCATTGGTAACGCCAGTTAACAATTTAATTTATAAATCTAAGAGAATACTTGGTACATAACTTTGACCCCTCCCTTAACCCTTTCTACGCACGCACGGCCGTTGGAGGCGATACAAACGCCACGCAACACAGTCCAGTTTGCTATCGAACAATACCGCTCACCGCACGAAGACATTGAGTCCTTCGCTCCCCGCTTTGATATTAATTATCACCGGACATTGTATCCTTGTAATTTCACAAATGTGACGCGCTTTCCGCGATTACAATGAGTCGAGAGCAAAGGAGTGTGTGATATCCTAGAACTATTCAAGAGTGCGTGTGCCGACCACGTGGTGACCTGCAGTTAGCTGACGCGTCGGGAGGAAGACGAGGCAGCCCTTCACAAGGTTAGTGCGTGCATTCCACTCTCATTCATTTTCCTTGCTCTGCTTGTTGTATGTACCAAATACAGTCCACAAACCTTTATCGAAGAACACAAGTTACTGGCGCGTCCAATCATTAAACTAAAATGAAGCGTAAAGCGAAAGTAGCATAATTATCGACTCCGAAATTAAAAGGAAACAAGTTCAAATCCGCTAAACAACTACTGTCCTTAACTACACTTAAAATGTGCTATTACATTTGAAGTTGGGATGTTTAACGGAAGTTTTAGTAGTGCGGACCAGACAGAGACCAGGTTCCAGCCTTGTCATAGCGGCTTAGTAGCCGTGGTAGGCTGATGGGGTCGCGGTAGGGAGGAGTGTCGGTATTACGATGCCCCACTCACCCTACCTTCCGCGGCCGAAACATGGTCGGATCCAAAGACCGACACGTTTTTCCTAACATTGTGGGCTCTATGCTCTATTTTATCTCCTGAATGGTAAAGGATGACTTGAAGAAGCTAGGGAATACGATCAGTATTTCCTAGCTTCTTCAAGACTAATTGTTTGACGACAAAAGAAACTTATTTTTGGAAGTAATTGGAAGTAAAGACTAGAAATGAGTTGGGGGGTAACTCGAACTTTAGGCCTAGTCAGTTTGAATAGCGTATCATGGTCATGGGGGTCATGGTTGCATCGGGGCAAAAACATCTCATTACAAAACATTTAGGAAGTCAAAATGGTCAAAAATCAAAAAAAAATTTAAAAGTCTTATTTCGGCTATAACTCCGCCTCCTTCGGAGGTTCTTACATAGTCTTCACTTCACGTATCCCACTTGTTTAAAGATAGAATGGAGTATACGGGTTAAATAAGAAAAAATAAAGGAGAAATAAAATTCTGAAGCTACGCCTATGACGAATAGTAAGCCACTTAAGCTTTATGCGAGGAAATATAATCATGTTTACGTAAACTGAAAATGAACATGAAATAAGAAGGCGTTCCAAGTTATTCAGAAAATATTGAGATAGATTTAGATAGAACACATCTGCATAATCAATGATAGGTAGAATCAGTGTGTGAATCAGCATTTGTTTGGTTTTGAATGGCAAAAAGTTTTAAAGATGATATAAGAAGAGCAAGGTAACAACGACTTTTCGTCTAGTTTCGGTAATATATGGCTTTCAGATCATACTGTAGTCCATTAAAAGCATTAGAAATGGTAATAAGTAGCACCACTGTTAATTTCCACTCATCCATACCTTTCCTTTATATCATCAGATACTTTGATCGGTGCAGTGGTGACACTGTCACCAGTTTTTTTTTTATAGAATAGGGTGACAAACGAGCACACAGTCCACCTGATGGTAAATGGTTACTGTGACCCATAGACATCTACATCTATCCGCAATAAAGACTCAAGATGCAGATGCGTTGTTACCCGTGAGGACTAAGATGGAATGCCTCTTTGCCAGTAAAAAGGGTCTCCGGTTCTCTACACTCACCATACGAAACACAGCAGTGTTATGCTGCTATTTTACACTGGTTTTCTGTGAGAGCGTGGTCCTTCCCCGGTCGAGCCGACCCATTCGTGCTACAACTATACTACTAATATAGCTGCAGCATGGCTCTACCATGTAAATAAATTGCCTTATCTCTTAAATGCATTCAGACGGCTATAATTTATTTTGAAATTAGACATTTGCTTTTCAATAAAGGCCTCTACTAAATTAATACGAATGAATTTTAGACAGAAAAGCAAGGATAAAATTGTATGGAAGCTATTACCTTATAGCTATTAATTTTATAAGCTTTAATTTTTTTATAAGCTTTAATTTTTTATAAGCTTTAATTTTTCAATTTAATAAGCTTTCTAAGATCCTACTAGCCTTATCACATCCTACAGCCTTGGATTTAATTGCTATTATGGTTTTCTTGATTTATATTGAAAAGAAAAAATGAGTAGAGTTGTTTAGCATTTTTAGCTTCCTGAAAAGTGCGAGTTTGAGGTTATATTGGAAGTTGGAATACTAAACTTCCGACGTGCGCTGCCCACGAGTCATCATTTATGCGATAGTGCAGTGACGCATTAGTTGGCGTTGATAGAGAATGCATGTTAATTTAACGTAGTCATATATACAAATAAAAGGTATACCAATGAATTTTTGAATTGATATTGTAGTAGTTTATTAATATTTGCGTAAAATGTCAGATAAGACAGTAAATACCTAATTACATGTATAGGTAAGTGTCAGTTTTATTTTTACTTATTATAAGCCAGTGGTTGACCACAATCCCACCTGGTGGTAAGTGGTGATGCAGTCTTAGATGGTAAATCACACTGTTGTAGCGTAACAAAAGCCATATTCACAGATTGTATTCGGACTGAAATATAAACACCGGCAAATTATTCCACTCCTTTGTTGCACCAAGTTCCTAAGTAGTTTTTTTTATAAGATAGGGTGACAAACGAGCACTCAGTCCACCTAATGGTAAGTGGTTGCTGTGACCCATAGACATCCACATCTATCCTCAATAAAGATGCGTTGTCACCCGTGGGGACTATGATGGAATGCCTCTTTTCCAGTAAAAAGGGTCGCCGGTTCTCTACACTCACCATACGAAACACAGCATCGTTAAGCTGCTATTTTACGCTGGTATTCTGTGAGAGCGTGGTCCGACCCATTCATGCTACAACTATACTATTAATATAGCTGCAGCATGGCTCTACCACGTACAAAAGTAGTTCCAAGAAAGTTGTATATTCTTGTAGATCTCATGATTTAAGCAACTGCTTGTCAGCCGTTCAACCCCCAAAGTCGTCTGTTTGCTTAAACTTAACTTAAGCTTAGCTCCCTTTTCATATTTCTGTTTTATGTGGGATTTCATTTAAAGGCAAAAGTACGTATGTAATAATCAAAAATAAATATTACCAGAATCCTAGCTTCAAACTTTATGTTTAGTTCAGTATAATTTTTGTGTGTTCTTCTTTCAGTGAAATAACAAATTTGTATGTGTCCATTACAAAAGGGCAGTATAACAGTATAAGAATACTTAAAGTGTCAGTCTCGGACGAAACACGAGAATACCCATTCAAGGAAAAGGTCGTCAGGAACTCATAACGCCAAATTTGTGCCCTTGATGTTTTTTTAAGTACCGACAGCTAAGTTCCCCAAAATTTTATCGATATAAAAGGTTTACTGAACTTTAAATGCTTGCATAAGAAGGAAATTAAATATGTCTACAAGCAATAGTTGAAACCTAGTAAAGTCCTTCATATTTTTTAAGATATTTTTTTTTGGTTAAAAAAAATGAAGTGCTTACCTATTGCAATAGAAAGTAGTTTTAACTTTTTGCATAGTATTTCAAATCAAACTATAAATTAAATAAAAATTTTTTGTTTTCTTCTTCATCAGACCGTAAAGTCTATACCTAGACTCTCCGTTTAAGAAAGAAAAATCCTTTTAATCGCTACGCTTGGCAAGCGATCTGGCTATCACAGTACCAGACATTTGACGCTGCTCCCCATTGGTGATTCCCGAATATATTACTGTTTATTATAAATTCTTCGATTGCCGGTCCGAGTACTTTAGATCTGGCGTATAAGATACGCACGAAATAAAAATTTAAATGGTTATATCTCGATCTAATAATTAATTAACGTTTATAATGTTTGAAATGTTAATTTATCATAATACTTTTAATGATAATACTGCTAGTACAGATTGATCAAGTCCATTAATGGCAACCTAAAATTCAAAGCTATTCCTAAAAGCCAAAGAAAAGTTTATTTCATTTATAAGCTATTTAATAAGATTACGTTTGCCATCCGCATTAGTCCCGTTTTTGGGGACGTCAGGGGACCGTTCAGCAGGGGTTCATAAAATCTGCGTCCGGGTTTTACCCGGACTATATTTCATTTAAATTGAAAGATCAATCCATTTTAGTGAAAATTGGAAAATGAGAAAATAATTAGACATGAGAAAATAATGAGAAATGAGTAAACAGAAACTTGATCTTGTTAAAATACAGAATTTATTTCTAATTTACACTAAATATTCAGCTTCTCTTTGATGATTTTCGGGGTAAGGGAACGACTTCGCACTCTACCGCAGCTTTTACGGCGGCGGTGGCAGTAGTGAACAGTCTTTTTCTCGTTGATTGAGTGACGCTGGAGTTGTCCACAACTTACTCATATGTAGGCACGCAGGAATACCATACACGCAACTTCTAGTCCTTTTTTTATTATGTACGAGCAGCTGTGTAGGTCTAGAGAG
Source organism: Parnassius mnemosyne (assembly GCA_963668995.1). NCBI lineage: Eukaryota > Metazoa > Arthropoda > Insecta > Lepidoptera > Papilionidae > Parnassius > Parnassius mnemosyne. The sequence goes on from CAVLGL010000159.1 coordinate 38,390,532, forward strand.
ACCAGTATCACTGCGACCTAAAAGATCTATTGTGATTGCTGCTATGTCTACAGTTCACTACTAAGCCCTACGTCCTCAATGAATAGAAGTAGTTGCTTAGCTGTGAGTAATTTCACTTATACTGGGCGAAGTATATAGTTTCCCAGATGAGTGCTGAGTTTGAGCATTAAGGGTCCGCAATTTATCAGGATGTGTAAAGGCGTTTTCTCCTCTAGGGAGCAAAACTGGCACATCCTTGAGTTGCTTAGTCCCAGGATGGACATGTGCTTTTTAAGACAACAGTGTCCAGTCAGGGCTCTTACCAGAATGCGCAATTTATTTTTACCTAATCCCAGGGCTTCCGACGCGAGTTTACGGTCGAAAGCCCTAATTAAGGTTTTAGAATGTTTGAAGCCTGGTGTATCAGACCAGATCTTAAGTGATTTATAGAGAGTTTCCAGGGTCAATCGGGCGAAGCTTTTTGAGATTCCACAAAATAGCTCGGGTCCAAATTGTGTACTGTTTGAGCCCTCTCATGCGAGCTTGTCTGCAGTTTCATTGCCTACAATACCCGCATGATACGGAACCCATCTTAAAAATAGCTTGTTATTACCTCCTAAGGTGTTTAGGTGGTTCACGCAGTCTCCAACTAGCTTCGAGTTCACCAAGTTTGATCTCAGCGCTAGCAGTGCTGCTTGACTATCAGAGTTAATATAGATTATTTGGTCAACGTAGTGTTTTTGCAGATTGATCTCCGCACACTGTAGTATGGCGAAAATTTCTGCCTGGAAGATAGAGGTGAATCTACCAAAATTCATACTAAGTTTGAATTTGGATCTCCACCATAAATTCCAAAGCCTACGTTGAGGCCCGTTTTTGACCCATCGGTATACCATATAAGCCTACCGACCTCACAGATGACCTGTCCATTTAGCCAGTCTTCTCTGGAGGGTAGATCCACTGTATACTTTTTGTTAAAAGTATATAGTGGACGCATGATATCTGAGACCATGCATAAGACCGGTGTTTCGTTGATTGAGTCGAGCATGGATCTCAATCTATAGGAAAGCAAGCTCAAGCCGCACTGAGCGTTAATCCTCTACAAGCTAGCCTTCGCCTACTTGTCTAAGTAAAGATAAATAGAATAAAGATAAGTAGAGTTGTATTAAAAGCCGCTTCAGGCGATGATCGCATCGCTCCAGTTACCACTAAGCAGGCAGTCCTTTATAGACTATTTAGTCTGTCCGCAGTCGTCTTTTGGTTGGCCTTATTACACCAGACAGTGGAGGCGTAGGTAAGAGTCGGTCTCACTGCTGTATAGCCATAGGATCATACTGCGACGCAAGCCCCCAGTTGTTCCAGACCATGCGACTGCACGTACCTAAAGTATTTTTTGCCTTATGACATATATTGCTAAGGTAAGAGTTCCACGTTAGTTTTTAGTCGATTGTTACGCCCAAGTACTTAACATCATTGGAGAATGGTTCTTATTTACCATTAAATTTTGGTGCAACTAAATTGTCCAACCGTCTCTTTTTGGTAAAGGGTATTATAACAGTTTTATCAGCATTAATCGAGAAACTGTTTGCCTTGCACCAGTTGTTTATGGTGTTTAAGGCTCTTTGTATGATTGATGATAAAGTACTTTGGCAAAAACCCCTCACAATGATCACAAGGTCATGAGCATAACCCAGTGTGTCAATGCGAAGATCTGTCATCTTGTACAGTAATTGATCAACCGTAAGAGTCTAAAGGAGTGGTGACAAAATACCACCTTGTGGACAGCCTCGTGTAGTTGCAATCTCAATCTTGATCTTGATGGTTGTGGGACCAACATTTTTAGATGTCAGGCCACCAACCAGCAGTGATGTAAGGCTACTGTCGAAGGCGCTCTCAATGTCTAGAAAGGAACAAAGAGCTATTTCTTTATCCTCCAGCGCTTTTTCGACCCTGTCAATAACGCTGATCAGGGCTGTTTCCGTAGACTTGCCTCTGTAGTAAGCCAGCTGGTTGTAGTGTATAGGTCTCGTAGCTAAAGCTACATCCCTAATATATCTATTGTTAGGAATGCGGGTAAAATAATAAAAAAAAAATAAGAAATATTGAAGGTAGAACTATAATCTCCCACTTGTTTTAGCAGTATAAAGTATCACGCAGTTTCTAAAACTATCTATAACCTTTTCCAATGTCTTCAGAAGGAAGGAAGAAAGGCTTATAGGTCTAAATTACTTTGGTAAAGCGTAGTCCTTTCTACCAGCCTTAGGTATAAATAGAACTTTGACAATTGTCCATCGTTCTAGAATATATCCTGTACACGCCCCTAGCTGCCCCAACAAAGGTCGACGGGACTACGGCCCATAAGTAATCCCCTCGACGGGCAACAAGGGACGGGGCCCTACGGCCTATGGAGACTTATCATTCTACACAATAGATATAAGGCTAGGTAAACAATAGTACGTACCTGGTTCCAAAGCTAAGACTGCCCCAAGGCTCGGTCAAGCGGTAGGTAGGTGTAGGTGCATGTAAGTGGTGTGTAGTAGTGTTTATATATGTGACCTGACCCAACTGAGGTGATCGGGCAGCAGCCTGGTCCGATGCTGCCCCACCATATTGTATCACTCCAGCGGACGTCACCAATTGACAACTTCTTTCTTCATCTCACTATTTCAGTCTATCAACTTTATTGTACACTATTTCAATCCATCAACTTTATTGTACATATAATTAACTTCAAGGTCAACCAATTCAACGTTCATCGAAATCAAATTATCAATTGTTCAATTTAATCCTGTGAAGCATCCTGCATCACAAAAGAACTATTATTAGACAAAAAATTTTTACAGCATTGTGAGGCAATTGTGGAACATTTTTAGGGACATTATTAGCTAATTCGGTACCTATAGTGGTTAAGTAATTATTCATATAATTCACTGGCTGCTCGGGTGTGTCTTTAAAGGTCAACAACTCTTGAGGAATATTTTTGATATTCTGAGTATTAGTCGCGTTGTGTATTGTTTTCCAAAGTTCTTTAATATTATTTTTATTTTTAGTTATTTCGTTTTTGTGATATTTTCTTTTTTCCTCCTTACTTAAATCATTACAAAAGTTCCTATATCTCTTATATGTTTTTACTAAAACATTATTATTCGGATTTTGTTTTGCTTTAGAGTGTAATCTGTCCCTGTTCCATAGACATCTTAACATTCCTGTAGATATCCACGGTTTTATAGTCAGCCTACACCTAGGCAATTGTATTATACTTAAATTATTATTTATTAGACTCTGTAGTGTCTTTACAAAGTATGAAGTATATGAATAAAAAATTATTAAAATCGATATATTTGCAATCATTAATAAGATTATCATAATTAATTATTTTGATGAATTTATTACGGAAAAGTAACTTATTTTTCATATCAATACATGTCAATATACTTCCGTGGTCAGTTATTGTGGTGTTCATTATGAAAGTGCGAAGTGATTTCTTAGTTTTGGCTATGACATGATCGAGGCAACTTATATCCGGGGTTAAAATATTTGAATATACAGAAGTCATCCCATGAAAAAGTAGCTGTTCAAGATAGTCAAGGGTGTCACTATTTATTATTGATATATTGATATTAATGTCCCCTACAATTATTACATTTTTATACGTAGCGAGTGAAGTAAGAAGACTATGTAGAGATTGAAGAAACTTGCTAATGACTTTAAAACAGGGAGGGCGATAAATAGCGAGTACTGCAATGGAATAATTAATGTTAATAAGTAAACAATTACACTCATTTATTAATGGTTCCTCTACAGTTGCCATTAGACTATTTTTAAGATAGACGGTAACACCATCGTTTTGATTATAGTTATCTGTTGTGCAATAAGCTTTATAGCCAACTAACTGGGGTAAATTTTGAACAAACGAGAGCCAGCATTCAGACAATACTATTAATTCACAAGAAATATTCAGTCGGTTTAATAGTAATGATATTTCATCAAAATTTGGTTTATGCTACGAATGTTTTGTTGCAGTATATATTTTATTTATTTATTTATTTAAGCTTTCATGCACAAAGTTGTACATATGGCGGACTTAATGCCATAGGGCATTCTCTCCCAGTCAACCATTAGGCTAAACAGAGATATACAAACAACAAACATATACATATTTATATTATTCTGAGGTTTAGTCACATATTCATGGCACGATTCGGGTTCACACAAAACTGGTGCACAAATATTAGTATTACTAAGATTTGTAAGGATTTGTTTGTAATTATCGTATTTTATTTATGGTTAATATGCAGTTCAATCCTATGAATTTTAATTTATTTATGGAGATAGCTGAATAATTTAAATATGGTCCATGTCCTAATAATCCAATGAAAGAATAATAGTGAAGAACATGCATAAATAAGTGAGTGAGTTGAGTTGTGTGTGAATGTATTATGTAAATGGACGGAATAGGTATGGGGTGAGTAGTAGTGGTGAGAGTATTTTGAACAATTAAAAATGATTCACATTTTATACACGGCAAAAATAGGTAAACAATATTTAAAAATATTAGGTTAGTTATGAATAAAAACAATACAAAACCAATAGAAACTCTAAGACACTTATTACTAGTCACTTATGTAAGTTTAATAATTTCTTCAAATCCTCTTCATTATCTATTTTTAGAGCTTGCTTTCCCTCATTCTGGTGCATATAGATTTTCCATTTTCTTTAGCGAATTTTCTAGATAAATAAAAAAAGATTTCTTGCATATGGAGTAAGACACTCAGAGATGTATATAAGCTTCACTGGACCAGTGAGACCAATGTGTGAAGTATTTAGGTAAGTTCCGTTATTTGATTTGATGAAATTACGGGAACTTTTTATGAATTTTTCCTTTGTAAGATTTGAGGTGAAGTCAACAACTATCGCTGAAGCTTGGTCATTTTTGTTTTTGTAAAAATATCGGAAGAATTTAATTCCCAAGCCACACTTGGATATAGGACGGTAGAAAACTTAAAATCACAGTGGGAAAGTCTGAAGAAATCCACCAAGAAAGAATCGTCTGCTGCAAGGCAAAGCTTGATTCAAACAGGTAATAATCTTCATTTCTACATGCTACTTACGAAGCTAAAGCTGTAATGATTTATATCATGTTAATTGTTAACACCTATGGAATTTTTGTGACATCCTTGACTTGTTACTTTGTGTTTTTTATCTCTAATGTTTAATATTTTGTTCAGGTGGTGGACCTGCAAAGCCTAAGCTTGAAGACAGCCCATTTCATAGCAAAATCTTGGCTTTGATATCTAAGGCGGTAGTTGGACTAGTCAATGAATATGACAGTGATAACATGAGTAATAATCATGTTATTGAAGAGATTCCCAGCAACACATTGGCTTCCACTAAAGGTACACAATATTTGACCGAACAGCATCACTTAAGTAGTATCTCTAAATTTTATTTAACAAACGAGTGTTATTTTATCAATAATATGTGTTTTTTTCAGTTCCTGATGTAACAGACATATTTATTCCTACCCCTATATATGCCAAGTCCATGACAATGCCTCTGTCTATGGATATAGATACAAGCATACAAAATGATGATAAATCACAAGGAGATACAGCTGTATGTAACCTAAAAATTAATATTAAAATAATATATTCTAAAGTATTTCTTCTAAATTTTTTATAGAGTCAGACTATTAGTTGAATTACCTAACCCATTAAAAGTCTATTAAGTTAGTAATTTTGTGAAAAAATTACAAAATTATTCTTATTTTGAAGGAGTGGGGAGACTACACTCCAAAACTGCTGCAAACTCCAAAATCTGCACCTCTACGGGCAATGAGTAAGAAAGAAGAGGATGTAGGAACTTCTACTCAAAGTAAGAGTTGGCTCTACCATCTTCATCGCTAGAGGATTTACAAAAAAAAAAACTACCGAAATGCAGATGAATTTTGCTGCTGAAGAGAGAGAAGAAGCAATAAAAATTTTTGAGATGGAAATGAAAATCAAAAATGAAATTTTAAAGCAGGAGAAACTAAAAACTAGGTTATTACTATTACAATTAAGGCGGAGAAAACAAAAAAAATAATTAAAAACTGCGACTTAATAAAAAAATATGACTTTTTTATTTAACTTTTTTCCCACAATAAACTAAATAAGATTCCTAAAGTGATTGTTTATTAGGAGTTCTCTGGCTCTACTTCGCTGAGGAGTACTTGATCGTTCACAACTTATTTGTCCATTTTGTAAGAGCGCCTCCCAAGGTGCTGGAAGTATCAAACCTGGATCATCAGGTGGAACTGTTTCTCCTCGTTGATGCAATATGTTATGCAGTACCGCTGTTGCTATAATTATAACCAAGGCCTTGTCTAATTTAACTCGTAGTCCTAAAGCTAGTATTGGAAATCTTCGTTTCCAAACCCCATAAGACCTTTCAACAGCGTTTCTTGTCCTGAACAGCGACTCGTTGTACAGTTGCTCTACTGCTGTTCCAGGATTCTCTAGTGGGGGCATAGAATAGGATGTAGCAGCATATCCACCATCTACAAGTAAAATTCCTTCACCATAATCACCAGCTTCAAATTTTGCTTTACGGCAGCAATTATTAAATATCGTACTGTCATGTGCTGACCCAGGCCATCTTGCGACAATATCAATAATTTCCAAATTTGCATTACATATAGTCTGGACATTAATAGAAAAATAGCCTTTTCGGTTTCTAAAAAGTTCTGCCTGATCACCCCCGGGTGAATAAATTCTGACATGTGTGCAGTCCATTGCCCCTATAACTCTAGGGAATCTTGCAATACCATAAAACTTCCTTTGATTTTGCCGAATTTCCTGTTGAGTATTTGGAAATTTTATGTACTCGTGGTTCAATGACGCTATGGCAGCACTAACTCTATCTATTATTCTATGTGCTGTAGGTGTGCTGAGCCCACCAAAATCACCGATCGTTAATTGTGAATTATTCGTAGCATAAAATCTTAGTGTTGCCAAAAGCTGACTGATCGGAGAAATTCATTGATTCCTGTCAACAAAAACAGTTTTTATTTAGAGCAATTCATTGCCGTATTATGTACCTACGAACAGTATAAATAGATACAAAGACTCACCTCTCAGATATAAATTCCAAATGATCTTCAATTTTGATCAAAAGATTATGAGCTGCTGCTTTAGATAACCGAAATCTTATCCTAAAATCTTCGTCATCATAGTCATAAAAATAATTATTCCTTTCTTTTATCCACCTTGGACGTCTTACAACATAGGTTTCATCTTCACCACAGAACACTAATACCATCTTCACTATCATCACTGTCACTATTGTTAATCATTCTTCTCAAACGTTGCATTATGTAAAGCTATATACTCTCAATAATAATTAAATTAAAAATGTATTAACCAAACAGCAATTCAAGAACAAGAAACTTGGACGTACGCGACTGACTATGAAATGTCAAATAATTAACAGCTGACAGCCAGTCGGCCATTTTTAACCGAAGAATAACTCCGTATTCCTTCAGAATCGGGAGTATAAATCTTATCTCTTGGTTAACTATTTATTCTTGGGTTAAATTGTTGGTGAAATGTAAAATTTGATATCCTAGAATAACTTATATCATTACTCTTGGAATAAAACTTATCTGAGTTTGGTGAAATCGGCCCTTAATGGTACAAAAATGCAGACGTAATAATATTTAAGAATATTCTTAAATAGAATATTATTAAACACAATTAATTTGCTCGAATACAACAAGCACATCATGTAATGTTTAATTTTAACCGACTTCAAAAAGGGAGAAGGTTATCAATTCGGTGTATTTTTAATGTTTTTTACCTCAGGATTCTACAATTTCTAAACAGATTTAGATTTTTTTATTTGAAAAGATATACACACGGATTGATCCAATATACACGCTGAAACTTTAGTTGTTGTTTTCCCGAAGTAAAATGATTTTGCCTTAGTTGTACAATAGATTTATTAAAATAAAAATTATTAGGATGTAAAAATGGCAGATATACAATCGAGAAAAACAAAACTCGAATGCGATCTCAAACCAATAGCAATATCTCGCAAGTAGGTCGGATCTTATACCGAATTACTATAATAAAGTCTGAAAAAAAATCGCTGGACGTAATGTAGTGTTACGTCTATCGCACGCGCTACCGCGCGCTTCCTACACAGTGAAGGGTCACTAATAAATGTTCATAACATGAACTCTCAGACGTAGTGATACGACATAAACTAGTCTGGACGCCCGACTAGTTTGTGAGATATTACTATTGTAAATCTTCCCTTTTTTAATTGTAATATTTTTTAATTTAATAAATTGACAACAACCACTAAAATTTCAGCATGTATATACGAATTGATCAAGCTTAGAAATCAGTGTACACACATATTGATAACCTTTCTTTTTGGGAGTCGATTAAAATAGGCTATGTTTGGGTCTAACGTAACATCTGGTTAATGTTTGGGTGTAAAGTGACATCTGGTTAGTAAAGGCGTTCTTATTAATAATCTCTTGATGTTGTAAATAAAAAAGTTTTTATTGTATACTCTAAAACTTAGCCTTAGTCAATAAATAAAGCAATTAAAATAAAATAATTGCGTTAAAATGGCGTCGACGAATCGCGATTAGCTTATCACTCTGTATTAGTTTTAAATAGGCACTTAGAGAAGTGGGTATCTATATACAAACATTTGAGTTTTACACAGAGCGTTGCGATTAAACGTTTTAAACACAAATATAAAACAGATATTTTTAAAAGAAAATTGTGATTTTTCCCCACAACTAGCAACATTTGTATTATGAGACCTTAGATAACATTTTTTTTAGTTTTACGTACTTATAATGAATTAAATTTATAAACTTATATGTGAAATGTAATACTATCACTTCTTTTATGTTTATCATCACCGTTGTGACAATATTTTACAACACAAACGGTAATTTTTATCTTTTTTATTAAAGTACATAAAGTCATCTGTTCTAACTATTATTGTGTTAGTATTGTAAAGAGGCTTACATAACCGAAGTGTAACTTGCGTTGGTAGGGATTTGTCCGTTTCCTCATCATTCAAACGAAATTCATTGGATCTTTTTCCGGACTTTTACATTAACAACATAGGTGTTGTTAATGTAAAAGTTTTTAAAATCCACATCTTCAAACCATACTTATAATTAATCATGGCTTATTCACGTTGTACATTTGAATTTAGATCATCGTCTAAATTCTATGAGTGTTTTATCAACTGTTGCTTTGCAGTTGCTTTACAACCCATTGAATAAATGTTTTGACAGTTTTCCACAAACAATTGCAATATTTCTGAAATGTGGCAAGCTGAATAGCTATGTCTACACCAGTGCGTTTTCCTATTCATCTTACGTCTTCCTTAAAATTGAAAGACTTGTGTAGACATAGCTAATCAAAGCGAAGCAAAACGCTAAAAGCAATGCACGAAATCCATTTTTGGACATAGACGCTCTAAATATTTCTCGCCTAATCCCTTTTGTTGCAATTAACGGTAAAAGATTTCTCGGTTGGATTTAAAAAATAGTGGAGTAATTTTTTTTTTTTTTCAAAAACGTTACCCCCACACTAGGATTCTCTCCTGTGTCGTGGAGGCAGTTTACAAACATAAATTACACAAAGACAAACATCCAGACCCGGAACAACTATTTGTAGGCCATACAAATACTTGTTCCGTGCGGGATTCGAACCCGCGGCCCCCAGCGCAACAACTGATTGCTAAGCCACTGCGCCACGGAGCCGTCGAAATGGAATTTTAATGGCTATGAATTATGATTTAAATGGATATTTAGTATAAAAATACTCGAAATGTTTATTTGTCCTGGTTAAAACGATCTTCAGCATTCAACGATCAAACTTTAGATTCAATGCATTATATAAGAGTAAAAGGTTTTTCAACCGATAGTTCGACTTGAGAGACACGCAATACTTTTCGAGCTGAAGCTAACCTTGGCCACTTGAATCAATATTTTCTGTAGAAGTAGTTTTGGTTGTAAGCTTGTAAGGATACAGATTGGGCATCATCACTCATATCAGTTATATTTTCCTGAACGGAATTATCATTGTGTAATCAGCAAAACTATCAGATAGTGGTATGAAGTCGTTCTCACATGATGACTCAGATAACTCAGAATTAGTGTTGTGACCACTGACAATGTACTCACCGTCGTCTTTGTCCCAGTCATGTACGTTCTGGTAATCATTTGATAGTATGGGTACCGTATTGCCTGAGTGAGTAACATCTAGCTCACTATCAATGCCAATTCCATCATTTTGCTGAAGCCAGGATGCAAAACAGAGTGTGCTCCATCGTTATTGACATTTATAGACCATCGGATATTCGCAATTTTACAATTCTACAATAGAAAAAAAAAATTAAGAACACAATGTAAAAGTAATAATAACGATAAAATTAAAACAATTGATAATCTCAACAAATAATAAAAACTCTAACACAATTTACTAGTATAGTCTAGGAGACTCACTCGGCGTAATTATTCAATATGAAAGAGCAGCGCGTGTGCGTCACGCTCACGGCTCCGAGTTGTTTGCGACACTACAAGAAGGAAGACACGGAGGGAAGATCAAGGCACTTTAGTGCAGTGGACGTGAGAACGTGACATTCATTCACTACATGAAACTCAAGGGTTCAAAACGAAAGCCTTTTTACCCGACTGTGGAGGGTAATATGTATATCAGCCTATATATGTAACCTATGTATGGTTGTTCCTTTGTCTCGCTCTAGTAACGAAAAGCGTAAGCCGACTTTGATGATTATTACGTCAATCGATTTTTCTTAATCTTGTGAGTGTCACTAAAGACATGGCATGCTTAAAAGCAAAAAATTAAAGTGGACGATCTATGTCAAGTGGGGTATCATAGATTAGGCCTTTGAAATTCATACGTAGGTTTCTATAGTCATTTTTCATTTTGATTCACCATTTAGGATCGATAAAACTATTTAAAATTGGTTAGCAACCGTTCTCGTTTAAATTTTTAGAACTTATAATAAAACTGTGATAAAGTTCATATATAATCGTATAATGGGTATTATTAGTATTTTAACGCAGGTGGATATTTCAAAGCAGTAATAACTTTGATTGTTAAACGGCACACACTGCATTGTATGCTTGTGCAAGCACAGAATATTATTTATTCCAAGCGGGGAGTGCAAAATATTCGGTATAGTCACCGGCTGAGGGCTAAAAAGTACAGAACATGGAGATTACGATCACTATGTTTTACATAGAATTTTAAAAAGTTTACTAAGCACTATGCTTTATTAATTTAGTGATAAACGTTTACTCTTTGTGTTAACCATCGTCACAATACCCAACTTATAATATATACACAAATCAAGAAATCATAATATATTCATGTATTTTAATTCATAATATTGTATACTTATTACAGGTCCCGTCACGTAAAAAGAACGCTGAGCGACAGTGGACGGAGTGTGTCTGCGCATGGGTACAGTCGCGTTCTAAAGTACTCCATGGTACTAGGCTATTGTTTTATAATCGGCTATATTTAACACAGACATATAATAGAATAGCAGACCAAATATTCAGTAAAAATTGCTTAGCCATTACGCACACGTAGGCAGTGTTGTCATTACAGGGCCAAAATAGGGCCCGTGCTGGTTTTTTTATAACTGCTTTATGGCTCTGGGTTCTAGGCCTTCTGCGCCTGAAATTTCAATGTATAATTATCCTTCATAGTACACTGCTTCACAATATGTTGATGCGTCAGCCCTTGGGAAATTTTGACGGCAACTTGAGCTAGCAGACAGCTGACAGTTGGTAATGGTATCTCAAGGCGCCCAAGCAGACAGACACCTATCTTGAGAATCATATAACCATCAGAGCACTTGTTTCACCGTTTCAACTAATAGTTCACATGCGCAGACACTTAATACACAAAATTGCACCACTTTTACATATGAAGGTCCACTTCAAACCATTATTTATACAATAGTACAATAGTACAAAGCAGTAATACAGGAGCAGCAAACCGCCGCTGGTCAAGTTCCCTCCAAAACTGCTGCTGGTCTTATTTAACGATATTGAAACAACCGATATTACCAATAAAATCCACAAAAATCGATATTCTCTGGGTATAAGAAGTCTTAAGCAATAGCAAAAACCTATCTATTCCCGTGGTTATTGTAAAAGGCGACAAAAGGAGTATTTTAAAAGGACGATGGACAGTAGTCTATATTTCTCCTTTTGACGTTTTTTTCTTGATTTGATTTTCAGTAAGTATGTCGGTTGTTTCTATATCGTTAAATAACCAGCAACCAGCCTAGTTCGGCCCTGGCCCAGGTTATGTTGCAGATGTTGCTTATCAATATGGCGGCGCGGGATGGACAAGCTACGCGTCAAATATTGTCTATGTATGTATCAGTGTGACAACAGTGACAGAACGAGAAACTGTTTACGACTTGTCGCTTAGCAAAATAAGGATAAAGAATCATGCCCACAGAACACAATTACTCTCTACCAAGAGATCATGCCCATCTCTATAGATATAACTATGGATTAATGTTTGGTCTGCTACTCTATTACATGTCTGTGATATTTAACAACGTCTAACGCAAAGAGTAATATAATCACTACGTTTAAGAGGCGGGACTTCCTTAAAAAAAGAACATCGCCGCATATACACGACTATTTAACGGCATCTTACGAACGGGATACATACTTCTTTTCCTTTTTTGCTGGTGGCAGGTAAGCTGGGTCTGACTAACTGGGCTCCCACCTGTCTGGCTGGACGTCAAGACTAAAAAGACAACTAAAAATGAAAATGAATACACAAAGAGTGTCATGGTACAAAGCTTCGGAATAGTTTCCCGGCGTCACACAGTCCATTCATCGAATCCCGCTCGGACCAAGTATTTGTAGAGCCTACAAATAATTGTACCGGGTCTGTCTGTCTGTTTGTCGGTAAACTGCCTCTACGATATAGGAGAAAATCTTATTGTGGGATTAACGTTTATTTTAATTAAAAAAATGGCAATGACCCACGACTTTTTCTGCCACCAGGTACAAGTTTGGAATGAGGTGAAATATTTGACAGATCTAATAGTGGGGAAGTTAAATTGTTAGAAAAGTGGAAAATTTTATGGTTCTTTCTGAAACCTTAGTTATGCTTTGTATTCATTAAATTAAAAATATATCAAATTACGGGTAATGGAAAAAATAAAAAATAAAAATAAGAACACCACTGATTTGTATAAATATATACTCTAGAAACCAAAAAGATTTTTTAAAACCCAACTTTTCAATGATGAACCTGTAAAGCGCCTTATTCACATCCCGCCAAGGTCATGCACGACACACGATGCAAAACGACAATGAGTAGGATTGACGTACGTTAATTATTATTATTAATTACTTGCTTGACACGCTGGATGCATTTTGTATCATATTTGTATGCAGTAGCGAGCCTACCCACTATTATTCGTGCTACAAACTACTTACAAAACTTATTGAATAAACGACTTGAAAGCGACCACCTGATTTCCAGAGGTTATCAACCATGTATTCATTTATATTATAAAAGCCCTTTTTATACTTAGTTTAATGAAATATACAGGTTGGCCGGACCAATTGACGTCATAAGTTTTTTTTAGGTCCGGCAGGTCGTGGGGTATTCGAATTACCCCCATGTATGTTCCGCGATTTTTGATAGTTTTAGAGTTATAATTTTCTTTAAATTTTTTGGTAAATTTCGACTTGACCGTCTTCAAAAATTAAAAAAAAAATATTTGAAGACTTTTTTGATATTTTTTATTTTGCAAATGAGTCTTCATGAGCTGTACTTTTACGCATAAAATAATCAACTTCGTATCTTTACTAAAAGTGATGAAATATTTGGTCTAAAGTTAAAAATTTACGTTTTGTGAGTTATTTCTTAAATTTTTAACTTTAAATTAAAAATCTAAAAAGGTGGAAATTCAAAATCTAAGCCCATCTCAAAAATGCGCCAGGCTCTTAGCTTTCATAATCATAAAAAATTACTACTTAATAGGACTTATTTGGCTAAAATCGGTCTTCAAAGACAGCAAGTTGGAAAATTATTAAAATTAGCCAACTAAATTTTTTGCCATAATCATCTTTCATGAGACTAATTACTTTGTTAAGTACTAAAAATAACTGCACATCACTTTGGTTTAAACATTTGGACGTTTTCGGTTCATTTAAAAATTTTGAAGTGGTATAATATTTTTTCACTTTTAGTTTCAAATTTGATGCAAAAACGACCGTTTGTCGCGGATCATGGATTATAAATAGGTTAACTTTTTACCTGCAATAACAAAAGGATAATAAGAGACCATATTGCTATCTCTCTCAGTCTTGATGGCGTGAGGGGCAGAGCGCAACCGAATCAACGCAAAACAAGTTCGTTAGCTACGAACCAACTTCGGTTGTGTTCACATTGTGTTCACTGCTACTTGTGTCGCCATTTTGTTTGCCTTTGCTTACTCTCTACTCTACTCCGCCATTACTTACTTGTTTGACTACTTTGCTCGTTTACTGGACTCTGTTTTACATTCTGATTTAGACGTTGTTTACTTGAAAGTGTAAGAAATGAGTTACACTTTAAGTGAGTATGCAGAAATGCATTATTTTTATGAAGCTGCACGAGGAAACGGCGTTGAAGCAGCGCGTCTGTATCGCGAACAACTTCAACGTCGTGGTGGGCCGCAACCGCCGTCTTATTCCGACCATCGTATTTTTATTAACACTCACAATACCTTGATGGCAGGCCGCATTTCTGGTCAACGCAGAAATCATGAAGGAATCCTTAGAGCAGTCCCTGATCGCAGAGAAGTGGTGCTGGAAGAGGTTGAGAGAAATCCGTTAACGAGTACGAGAGCTATGGCTCGTGCTCTGGACATCCCAAAGGCTTCTATCCAAAGCAAACTTCACGAAGAAGGATACAACGCGTACCACATTCGACGAGTCCAAAGTTTACTACCTGCAGACTATCAATTGCGCATTAATTTTTGCCAAACCATGTTACAAAAACACGAAGAGGATCCTGGTTTTTTCGATAAAGTACTATGGTCGGATGAATCAAGGTTTGAGCGATGTGGGATATTCAATATCCATAATTACCACACGTGAGCGTTTGAAAATCCACACTCTGCGAGAGCTTCAACGTTCCAACATCGTTTTAGCGTTAATTTGTTGTCTGGGGTCCTCAATGGCGAGTTAATCGGTCCATTTGAGTTGCCGAGCAGACTAGATGGAACAATCTACAAAAACTTCTTGGAAAATGAACTTCCATTGTTACTGGAAGACGTAAATCTTGAACTTAGACGCAGTATAATGTACGCCGTACAAGTACGAAATTTCTTAAATGCAACGTACCCCAACAGGTGGATTGGACGCGGTGGTCCAATTTCGTGGCCTCCACGGTCACCGGACCTTAATCCCATAGATTTTTTCATTTGGGGCTACTACAAGGAAGTAGCATACGCTCGTGAATGCCACAATGAACAAGAATTAAGGCAGAAGCTTTGCGAAGCCCAACGTGTGGTCAGGGATAACAGAGAAGCTTTTAGAAGATTGAAACGTAATTTTTTACGCAGGTGTAGGTCATGCATTGCTGCTAGAGGTGGTCACTTCGAAAACTTACTGTAAAGTTTAAAAAATAAATTCTTCTACATTTTCATCTACTTTTTACATTATCGTTAATTTTCCTTGATCAATCTTATTTTCCAACATTCTCTCATCATTAATTAGCTTCATGAATGATGATTATGGCAAAAAATTTAGTTGGCTAATTTTAATAATTTTCCAACTTGCTGTCTTTGAAGACCGATTTTAGCCAAATAAGTCATATTAAGTACTAATTTTTTTTTGATTATGATGGCACATTTTTCAGATAGGCTTAGATTTTGAATTTCCACCTTTTTAGATTTTTAATTTAGAGTTAAAAATTTAAGACATAACTCACAAAACGTAAATTTTTAACTTTAGACCAAACATTTCATCACTTTTAGTAAAGATACGAAATTGATTACTTTATGCGTAAAAGGACAGCTCATGAAGACTCATTTGCAAAAATAAAAAATCTCAAAAAAGTCTTCAAATTTTAATTTTTATTTTTTAAGACTGTCAAGACGAAATTTACCAAAAAATTTAAAGAAAATTATAACTTGAAAACTATCAAAAATCGCGGAACATATATGGGGGTAATTCGAATACACCATGACCTGCCGGACCTAAAAAAAATTTTATGACGTCAATTGTCCGGTCATCCTGTATAATGGAGGCCCCATGAGTGAGTTACTGACTCTGTGGAGCTGAGAAATTGGTATCAGTAGTTTGTGTTTTGCCGGTCTTTGGGAGAGTTTGGGAGAGTAAAGTTTTTTATATTCGTTTGTTAATATCGTGTGTATTATTATAATTAAACCATGCTCTTAATTTTACGCGATAAATATGCATTATTTATTAAAATCGGCTGCATAAAACACCTTTTCTAATGGTAAATTATTGCCCGCGGCTTTGTAACGTCATAAGTTATTTTATTATACTTTATTTAATATTAAGTATTCCGATGATATCCCGGACGTCAGTCTGAGCAAGCTTAAAATGGCTCTCCAGCACCCTAAAAATGTCAATGCTCCGGGCGAAGATGGCATTAGAACGGAGCATCTGAAAGCGGGTTGAAAACCAGTACTTGAAGTTCTTCAGAAGCTCTTTAATTCAATCCTCCATGTTGTGCTATTTCGGAGGTATGAAAAAGAAATGCGGTGGTGTTGTTCATCAAGGAAGGCCCGCGTTTACGTGCTGTTTTCGAGAGACATTACAAATCGTCTCGTACGCAGACTCGATGACTTCCAGCCTCCCGAACAAGCCTGTTTCCGAAAAGTCTTTAGCACCATAGACCGCACACATACCCTTCGCCAAATGGGACGGAAGACCGAAGATTACAATCTGTAACATCGTCTTGCGTATGGGGGCTATTAGAAAGCCTTTAATTCAATCGAAATTTGGAAGGTGTGGCTATCCCTTCAGCGGTGCCAAGTTGACTGTCAATATAACGAAGTGCAGAAATGTTAGTACAGTAAGGCTACGATGCCTATCTGAGTACAGAACCAGAATACAGAAGTACTAGAGTACGAAACCTATCAAACTGCAGACAGGTGTAAGACAAGGTGACGTTATATCCCCGAAACTCTTCTTCGCCGAGTTGGAAGATGTTTTCAAGCTACAGCACCTAGGCGCTATGTTCAATGTCCTCAATAGTCTCCCAACAGAGAGGTCTTAAGATGAACGTGGACAAAACAAAGGTCATGTGTCACGTCCATGTCACACCTTTTGAACAAATAATCCCGACATGCTCGAACATGTGTACTACGCGTATTGTAGCGGCCTATGTACATGTATACGCATATATCATTGAGTTTTCACTTCTGTCAGCAGTCCTTATGACTGCCTCTGTTTCTTTTTTTAAATAATATGAGTCGACTCCAAACCAATCCACATTTCCACGTGAAAATGCATAATGAATACATGAAAGGAGCTAACATATTGTAACAAATGGTAGATCAGATAATTTCACTAAGCTTTCCCATTATAGAGATGTATTTCTGTTTTCTTTTTCATTTGGCCTGAGCACAACGATCTTGCTAATGGGCACCAATTGAGTAGTTGATAGTGTGGGCAGACTGAATCGCATCCACATTTATTTTATTCTTATATACGGATCTAAGCAAATTATTTTCGCAAAGTAACGGCTGATTCTGATAATAAAAAAGATAATTGATTCATTTTCTGTTTAAAAATACATAATAAGTTTTTACTCTAAGTATGATGATACCTTATCAATTGTCGTTCCTAGTTATAAATTAAACTTATATGAGAAAATAATTAAAAAATTAAAAATTTTGTACAGCTGAATTCAATATGAATTATTAAGAATAACTCAAAACTATTAGTCTGACCTTGATCAAATTCATATTGGATCACATGTGAAATACCAGCTTTCAAATAAAAAAAAGAAACATCGAAATCAGTTCACCCAGTAAAAAGTTATGAGCTAACACACATAAAAAAACATACAGTCGAATTGAGTATCGTCTCCTTTTTGAAGTCGGTAGATGAAACTTATTCACAATCTATAGTTTATAAATTTATTCATGGAATCTATTCTTATAAACATATAATCAATCTGTAGAAAGATCATTTTGATTTCAGTCGTTAACAAGAAGATGCTACTTCCTATCTCCTGTTTCCTCTGTCTGCACCTACTGGATGATATTGGGAATTGAATATTCTTACGTCGCCACTACGCAACGAAATATTATGTAATAATTTGTTGCACTTGGGTTTCAACCGAATTCAAGGAATTCAAGAAGAACTACGCCATGATGAAAATAAAATATACATGAACCTGCTTCTAAGTACAAAGTGATTAAACGTAAAGACAATTAGTCTTGAGAGCTTCCCTAATTAATTTCCTTAGCAGCCTTCTACCGTGCGGTGCTTGAGTGCCATAAGGCTTTGCACATTACGGCACAATTTAACCTATTTTAAAACACTTTTACGCAAAGAAATTCTTCAACGATTCTCTTAAAATATCTTTCCGTACGAGTAGAAGCGCTATCTAGAAGTATTCTCATTTGCTTGTAATGTATGTACGAGTATAAACGAGGGATGTTTTTTTATATAGTATACGGTGACATAAGAGCACGCAGTCCACCTGATGTTAAGTGGATGCTGTGGCCTACAGACATCTACATTTATCCTCCATTAAGAATCAAAGTGCATATGCGTTGTCACCCCTGAGGAGTATAATGGAATACCTCGTTTCCAGTAAAAAGCGTCTCCGATTCTCGACACTCACCATACGAAACACAGCAGCATTGAGTTGCTATTTTACCCTCGTATTCTGTGAGAGCGCGATTCTACCCCTGTCGAGTCAACCCATTCGTGCTACAACCATAATGTGGCTGCAGCGTGGCTCTACCACGTCAATAAAAAACGTTAAATTTATATTTGACAAGTTTTGCCATTACATTTATTTTACAATTTGTTTAGTAATCCTCTGAATTGTAATCACGAAACTCTACCTAAATTACAGGCTTAATGATATTTCACCTTGGTTCTCAGAGGTGACAACGCATCTGTAGCCTCCTTTATTTCTAGTCGGTTGCTTTTAGTAACCACTTGCTGCAGCTATATTAGTATACGTGGTAGAGCCATGCTGCAGCTATATTAGTATACGTGGTAGAGCCATGCTGCAGCTATATTAGTAGTATGGTTGTAGCACGAATGGGTCGGCTCGACCACGCTCTCACAGAAAACCAGCGTAAAATAGCAGCTTAACGCTTTTGTGTTTCGTATGGTGAGTGTAGAGAATCGGAGACCCTTTTTACTGGCAAAGAGGCATTCCATCTTAGTCCTCACGGGTGACAACGCATCTGCATCTTCAGTCTTTATTGTCTTATAGATGTATTAATGATGTCTATGGGTCATAATTACCACTTACCATCAGGTGGACTGTGTGCTCGTTTGTTACCCTATTCTATAAAAAACAAAAAAAAAACAAAAACAAATTACACATTTAGCATTTCCCGCGTCTACATGACGATAACGAATTATAATCATCGCCTTTCTTCTTCCCCCAACCATTTAAATATTTTGATGTTTTAAATATTACTCTTTTTGTTTTTGCGTATAATATTTTATAAAAAATTAATGGACTCTAAGCAATTACTATCATGCTCAAGTTCTAAGCAATTACTATCATGCTCAAGTTTCGATGACTTAAATTCCAGTGAGATATTATATTATATCAAATAATATTGTTAGAAACTACTACCAACATTGACTATTACGTGAGACATGCATGTGAGCGGTGTCACCGAAACATAACCTTATAAACTTATGCTAAAAGAAGTACCACAATGGACATAATTACGACATCGATTAAAAGATTTTTATAATGGCAGACAGTTGCCTGCCTCATGCTCTATAATATCTCCCTGAACGACTTCGGTCACGGCGGCCTGTCTCAATGGGGACTAGCACGAAAAGGACAGATTATAGTGCACAAGTGTGTGTGCAGCAAGCATAAGTACACTCTCTATTCCCTCACTCTCATAATCCGTTGCGACAGCAATTAGACACGACCAGAAAGGGATCAAGTGACAAACGGATATGTGAGCTTTTCGAGGCATAGAGGTGAAACACTGCCAACTACAGCCCTGCCTTACTTCAGCTGTTGTTGTGAATTGTGAACCAATATTGATGAATCTTTTTACTAAATAAGAATTATTAAAATAAATTTGGAGAAAAAATTCTAGACCTAAAGATGAAACATTAGGGGATAAAGTCTTTAGTGTAACAAGACGATATTCTATTTGTTATGTTGAGCTTGTGATATTCCTTAGTCCATTCAAAAGGGTAAAAAATTTTACCTTTCAATAAAAAGTAAAAGCCAACTTCAAGGGACTGAAATAATTTCTACATAAAAGCTTCAGAAGTCGGTGATTTCATTTTACATAACCACCACCAGCCTATTTAAAGCGCCTTGACAAAGCCGACTCTCTTAAGATATCACGATTTTATATATTTATGGAACATAGTTAAAAAATCCACTAGATGAAAAGCCATTCAGCTCTTCATTACGCGTCGAAAGAGACTGTTTCGGAGTTGATATCTTCATTTGTTCACTGTGCTCGCGTCATATTACTGTCTGTTCTGGTTTCTAATCTAATAAGAAAATTATCAGCCCTCAAAACTTGTATGAGATTGAATTTCACTAATGCCGCTCCAAGGGGTTATGCGCTCATCAGTGACGAGCAGCGGAAGTGCCTGCAGGCTAAACAAATTTGCTCTATGTACGGTATCTGGTTTCTTATTTTATAAAAAAGTCAATCATCGAATAAATAAAACTTAGACTTAAATCTGTGATCCGTTCGTCGCGCCAACAACAAACCGTACATGTATCAACTGTTCCCATAAACTTTGAAAATTCTCGCTTGACTGTAAAAATGGATACGGATGGATACGTGATAGAGTCACATTGAAGGCATTATAGCTAAAGCACGAATTGGTTAGCTCAACCGGGGAAGGATCACGATCGCAAAGACTACCAGTCTAAAATAGTGGCATAGTGTTGCTGTATTGACTTTGTTTATTTATTCTACTTTTTCTGATAAGGATGCAAAATAAAATACTTCTAGAAAACTAAATGAATTCATATTATGAATTATAAAAATATAGAGCGAGCATATGCGCCAGTTTATCCTTTCTGAATTTTGAATTTATTCATTCTTCCATCTTAGAATACAAATTTAGTAATGCCACTAGTTACGGAAGATATTCTAATTAAAGAAATTTAGATATAAATTATTGAATGTTGTTAATGTTCTGACACTTACAACTTATTTACTCACTTTAAAAAATGTGTCATATCGCTAATGATTAAATTTCGCGATTTGGATACAACTAGGCAGATGGGCTATATAGAGAATAGAATAATCGCGGAACATTATTACTTCTGGCAAAGAATTTAATATGATACGGAGTTAACATAGGTTTTTATGGAATTAGGGTGAAAAACGAGCACGCAGTCCACCTGATGGTAAGTGGTTGCTGTCGCCCATAGACATCTACATTTGTCCTCAATTAAGAGTCAGATGCATTGCAGATGCCTTGTCACCCCTAAAGATTGAGATGGCATGCACCGTTTCCAGTAAAAAAAGTATCTGGTTCTCTACACACACCATACGAAACAAAGCAGCATTAAGCTGCTTTTCTACGCTGATATTCTGTGAGAGCCTGGTCCTACTCCTGTCGATTCGCAATATAGCTCCAACATGGCTCTACCACGTAGAAAATAGTTTAGTACAAAAATTTTATGCGACACATTTGTAGGAAACATTATCATTAAATTCCACAGCAGGTAGCTATCAGGGGTTTGAACCGCTATAAAATAAAATTTTACGACTAAATGAAGCGAAAAACAAATGAAATACGTATGTCAATAATACTTTATTTATTATTGCCTTTGCGATTATATGTGCATAGTGTTAAAATTTTAGCTGAACTCTGATTGTTGATGGTAATTATCGTTACCATTTCAAGCTGCAAAAAAACTATAAAGTGAACATAATATCAAAAATTCAATAACAATTGTATGGTGAATAGTTGATTTGTGTAGGACAAAAATTTTAGTTATATTATTATAATATTAAATAATAGTTATGACTTGTAGGTATTTTGTAAATTGGTTCTGCTGCCAAAGTTATGTTTGACTATCGCGATAATTGGTTTATTTAAATTTATTTATTAAATTTTATTTTTAGATGATGCAAAATAAATAATTTTAAAGTTATAATAAAGTAAACTTGCTGTGCTCTGCATGCGTTGCAATGCTCGTAATTGGACGCTTAAAATATGTACTTATAAAAAAATAACATGTATTTTTTGTCAAAAATCCTTGCGTGCCCAAAACAACTTACCAAAGTTGCAATCATCGTATGCAAATGAATGGCATAGTAACGAATGCAAAACAAACAAAAGTAGGACTTATACCTCTGCCTAGACGATAACGCAGCATAACATGCTAAACGAAAATGATCATGTAGCATGACGGACTGTCATGCAATGTTATCGATCACTTTGTCGAATTTAGGACAGTTTGCATAATAGTGAAGAGTTCTCTAAGCTGTTGTGGAATTATTATTTCTCAAGATCTTTAGTTTTTTCAGGAAGGCAGATTTATTTCTCGTAATAATAAAAATCAAGTAGGGAGCGAAAATCATGAACGCTTCGCATTCGGTCATGGTTGCACCTCAAGTTTTAAAACAGTAACTTCTTGTTTGCTATCGGAGACATCTGCCTTGAAGATCTAAATCCCAATGGACGCCCTGTGAGCTGATTTTTATCGTCACGAGCTGCAACTTTACTCGGATTGCAACTGTAAATACGAGAACTGGTAAAATTGTAGTAAAAAAATTATTAAAAATCATCCCTATGCGTTTGGCTAGAAAAAAACTCTTGCTCAATAGATTTCTTGTGTTATGTAAGTTCTCTCGATAATAAGATTTTAAATTTACGTTAAACGTTCCACTTTTTACTGTTGGCTTTAAATCCAAATTCTTTATTAATTTTAAATGCTAGATGAATCGATATTAAAATATAAATACAGAGTTTTCGTTTTTCGCATTGGAGTTTTAATCTTTAAAACTCTGGGAAAATTACGGTGATGTTTATATTATATTAAAAGATTATAATATGAAAAGAAATGGTTATGTACGATTTTCTATTTTATTTCAAGCTTGTACTTGTAAAACTATCTTTTATTCTTCTAAATAAGTCAGTGATATTTTAAAAGGATTTTGCAAGATCCATGTAATTAATTTTAGCATTACATGAATGTTAATGATATATTTGTGCTTGCCGTTTTTATTTGGTTAGTTTTTATTTATTTAATAGTTTATTGTGCGCATATATAATAATAAGATAATAAAGAAAGAATACTTACAATGGCACTGCTTATTCCATGTTTAAGTTTCTTCCAGCAGGCCTATTGAAGGATTATTGAAAGAAACAGAAGTAGTTTCAGTATGCACTTTTATACGACGTAAATAATACAAATTATATATATTTTTATATTTCAAGAGCAATATTTTTTCTTTATAATTTTATATTTGGGCCGTGTTAGCTAGTAAATAATAAAGGTAGAGTAATTGTCTATATTAATAATTGCAATTTTAAAGCTAATATACTACATGCTCGGCGCTAAACGATAAAATTGTGAGAAAACCTGCATGTCTTTTAAAATATTTCAAAGATTCAAAGATTTCCTATACGCATCGAGGTGGTGCGGCGGACTCTTTGGACCTTAAAACCCTTTCAGAAATTAATGGAGCCCTGGGTACAGCAGTGACTCTTATGGAGATTGTTATAATAATTCACGTATTTACTTACTATCCACAATAAATGAAAAGTTAAATTTGTTTTACAGCTAAAATAAACTGCGATATGGGGCGAAATCTACCCTGATTATATCGAGCGAGAAAGCACGTTATGCCATTGGAAGTTTTACAAATGTGCCGGTAAAAACCATCATGGTTTGCCGGCCCATAAAAAATATCAGCACACGCTCCGAAGAGCAGGAATTAAACGGATTTAAGAAATGTAATCCCAAACGAACAAAAGCGTCAGAGGCCCTTAATTTTCTTTAGTCTTTTAATAAAAATAAAAACGGATTTCGGAAACGAAAATCGGATTGCTATCTCATCTTCAAGGATATTTAATACTTAGTATGTTAATTCATAATGTAAGTTATGATTTTTACGTGGTAGAGACACGCTGCAGCTATAATATGGTCGTCTCGACCGGGGTAAGACCACACTCTCACATAATACCAGCGTAATTTATGTAGTGAGTGTAGACACCATTTTACCGGTATTAAGGCATTCCACTTTAGTCCTCAGGGGTAAGAACGTATCTGCATTTCGATTCTTAATAGAGGATAAATATAGATATCTATCGGCCACAACATCCACTTACCATTTGGTGGTCTGTGTGCTCGTTTGTCACCCTTATTCTATTTAAATAAAAAAAAATATTTAAATAAAATAAGAGAAATAATATAGAAAAATTTATTTATATAGAGTAATATTTTAGCGTTATTTGTTAAAATACATAACTAGTTTAGAATTAATATTATATACCTACCATGTTTTAACAATGAATAACGTATAACTGCTAGCGGGTAAGTAGGTACATACTTAAAAGGGTATTAACAATACGAAAAGGCAATATATCTTCATGATGGTTCTCGCAAAAATTTGTAAAAACATATTGTTAGACCTTTTTTGATAAAATCTAAAGCAAAAATAGCCACATAAAAGGTTGAAAACTGTCTTCCATTTTATTGTTGAAATAAGGCTTATTATATCTATACCCTGTACCTATCTATTTTAAATCATATTGTGTAAAACATTCGTTTAAAAAGATGTAAGTTATTATATTATTACTAACTAATAATAAACAATTAAATTTCATATTCAGCAATTGCATTCAATAGCGCAGTAGGACGATAATTGTTGGGATCGTTTATATCACCTTTTTATAGACAGGTTTTACTAACTTAAAAATATCTTATTTTTAATGCATCTGGGAAAATACCCTCAGTGAACGGCTTATTTATTAAGTACGTTTACGGCATAGTTAATTCAGGTGCACAATTCTTTATTAACATAGCTGGGATTCCGTCAACCATACAAAAAATAAAAAAGGCTTTGCCTTTTTTATTTTTTAAATTCAGTATAAGTGTATGTACCTCATAAGTTTCCATAGGACTTAAGAAAAAAGTATTGTTTGCAGTTGTCAATATTTTTTTTTAATTTGTACAGGAATTTCCTATTGATGCAAAAAATATGTTTAAATAATCCACTACAGACTTCGGTTCACTGACGGTGTGCTGTCCCGATTTTATTTTTGGATTTTTTATTGTTTGTTTGTTTACAGCACCCATGGTCACGGGGGAAGTGCTCGAAACGTCGAGAATATAAAATAAGTTAATATACTCGATAAAATCCGTAAAATTATTTTTATTTAAATGTGTTCGCGTAAATATAAGAAATCATATTATTAAAACCTCCTCCTATTATTATGCGTTTAATTTTATCTTTTATAAAAATTAATTGTAAAACATTTCCCAAGCAATTGTAAAATATATCTGTTTCTCTGTTACTATTAGGCCAAATTATTATATTAACTAATCTTAGGTATTTCTATTGCACGTATTTCGAAAATTGATTCTACAGGTAATATATTTATATCTCGCCGTTCATTGTATTCAAGAGTATTTTTATCAGTATTCAGACGCCTCCACCTTCTTGCTTTTCGCGTAAATGGAATGATCCTATATTGTAATTACTCATATTTATTATTTTAATTTGTCCTTAGATAACCAAGTTTCTGCTATACAGATTACGTGTATGTTTGTTTTATCTTCTATTACGCTTCAATAAGATGGGTTTTGTTGTTCATACTACGCATATTCCGATACATAACACAAAAATTATAACTCGCCAAAGGATTTTTCTATACTTTCCGTTTCAACCGACGTAGAGGGCCTGGTTGAAGTTTCTTGTTTTCCTTACATTATTCTTTTACTTCTCGTCCATTTATGATCAACTTATTATGTCTAATTATCGCATGCTGACCATTTGCTCTTGCTGTTTGTAGGGCTTTTTTCAATTCTCTTCTAGCGCGTAGATTTTGCTTATCTAAGTAATCTGTTATACTTAATCCATTTTGATAAAAATATTAGGCTTTGCCTAGTATATATTTCTTTAACCTTTTACTTGAAAATTAACATAGCGTTCTTTAATAACTTTCTTCCCCAAATAGGACACCTCCTCGATCGAACTTGACTCGTCCATGTTTAGTATATCAAAAATATGTTTATAACACGCTCAATAACGTCTTCTTCTGTTTCCCAATAATTAAATTTTAGTCCATGTAAAACAACGACTCTATTTTTCATATTAAAATTTCAGAAAAATTCTTGATGGAGCGACTAAATTTCCATATTAATAATTGTCATTTTCTGTTTTATCTGTAGTTTTTCCTCCTTTATTTGGTTTTTATTTTGCTCTATTTCAGGTTTTAGTCCAGAAATCGATATTTCAATTTCTCTCCGAAATGCAGCCCGTAATTCGGAGATAATACATTTTTTTAAGAAGCTTGAATGGATGTTAAAAACAATAGGAAAGGAAAAAGAGTTAACGCTATTTAAAAAGTTTTGTAGAGGGGTTTGATTTGTGCTTAGGTGTAGACCACTATGGATATCTCCATCATTCTCGTCCATGTCCGATTCGGTATCGTTTAGTTCATTCGTTAGATCTTTTGTGTCTTTACAAATTACCTTTCTCCGTAACGTCACATTTTGTTTAGGTGATTTATTATAAACAATTTCTGATGGTGAAGTATCACTTAACTTAACGTAACTTAAGGTGAAGTATCACTTAATTTAACGTAAACAATTTCTGGTGGTGAAGTAACACTTACTGGAGTATCACTAATATTTCTCTTCGAATTTAATTTAAATTCAATTTATTTATTAAATAGGCAATAGGTTGTTTGTGTCGTTTCTGGTTTTTGGCCAGTGAATATTTATAAATTATGTAATTTGTAAAATAAAATGATCTCTAAAAATTTTATGGCACTTCAAAATTCTTTCTTTAACACGAAAATAAAATTCTTGACATTTGGACCGATTCCAAATATGGTCAGATTGTTTCAAGATTGTTCTCAAAAAATTTGCTGAAAACATATTTTACACACGCTAATTATAATAATATTTCTTTAAATAAAACAACTTGTGACCGGTGGAAGGAAAAGGGGAGATCTCCCGTCGGTGGTGGTAAGTAAGAGTGGTAATTCGGAGCTATTCTATATATACTGCTTTAACTTCGTAACTTTGTGAGCGCGATTTAGGCTTCGATGTTCTATATATATACAGGGTATTTTTGGAACGCTCTCGAAAACGAAGACAGACGACAGGTGGAATATAAATTCGATCCTGATGAAAGAAAAATCATCTTTTCACAATGTTTTATTACCTTTATTCATTCTCTATCATGTTAGTACAGCTAAATGAAACGATAATTTCATAAAAAAAATCATGAAAATACTGAAACATAAAACCAGCAGTCATCATTACAGCCTTTCATAAGTCCAATGCTGAACATAGGCCTCCCCCAAGGAATGCCACAAAGCACGATCCTGAGCCACCTGCATCCATCGACTTCCTGCATGTCTTACCAGGTCATCACTCCATCTCGTGGGGGGTCGCCCTACACTTCAACCACCGGTACGAGGCTGCCACTCAAGAACTTTTCTTCCCCATCGGTTGTCGGTTCTTCGAGCTATATGGCCGGCCCACTGCCACTTCAGCGTACTAATCCGTTGGGCTAAGTCGGTTACTCTGGTTCTACTGCGGATATACTCATTTCTAAGTTTATCACGCAGAAAAACTCCGAGCATAGCCCTCTCCATAGCTCGCTGAGTGACCTTGAGCTTCCTCATGCGGCCAGCAGTGAAGGACGACGTCTCAGATCCGTAAGTCATCACTGGCAACACGCACTGGTTGTACAATTTCGTTTTATGGTTTTGAGGTATGTCTGACGAGAATCTTCGGAATAGTGTCGGAAACCAGCAGTGGAATTACTGAATTGATATCAGCTGACTAGAGGTCAATGTACGCGTGAACGCTGAGAAAAGAACGCTGGCCTCAAACTTGGGCATAGCGATTTATGAGTGAGTGGTACGAAGGGGGTGCGACAGGGGGGTTCCCGCGCTTTGTTCACTCCCAAAATACAGTCGCATACACAGCTTACTTTGCGACTAGCGGCGATGGTTTTAAAAAGGAAGGAAAGAAAAATTATTTATATCTATTGTTTTATGACTGAACTAGTGAACGAAAAGGTAAATATGATAGAAGATGAATGGGGAAAATTGTGCAGTAAAGTTAAAAGTGTTGAGGAAGAATACCGAAAAAATTACCATGTGATCGACCTGATGACGGAAGCTCAAGCGAAGATGAAAGTGATGATGAAGTAACATCCAGTAACACCAACACACCATTGACATCTGGCTTCCACGTGATCCAAAACGACATAATGGACGGCGTGTCATCCTTAGCTTAAGTTTTCTTGTTACAAAGTACTTGCTCAAGTAAACATTATCCATTTTTAATTCCAACCTCTTCCAAAGTTCTAAGTAGCTAGTAAAACACCTATTATGATTCTACAATAAAACAATTAATTACTATAATATTATAAAACAATAGCCTTACTTAGCCGTAGTACTTTAGAACGCGACTGTACCCACACTCCCTCCACTGTCGACCTGTATCTTGCTCGGTGCGAAACAATAATGCCGTCGTAAGAAAAAAGGCGCATCTAACAATTTTTGAAAAAATGAGTTAAATGTACCATTCGACTCATGATAAAAAGGCGCATCTACTTTACTTACTTTTAATATTCAAAAATATCAATATTTTAGAAAATATCGTAAGAGTTTTAGACGTAACTGTTGATCACAAATGACATTTTTTTAGTAGAAAAACTTATACAAATTCAACATAAAAGAAAACCGCAGCTTGACTTATAGCAAGACTTAACCAGTTACTACGTCATCTTTAAAAATATTTGCATCGATTACTTAAATTTCGATTATTCTTGTCTTATTATTCTATATCTTATTATTAAGAGCTTATATCTTATTATTAAGAGCTGGTGTTTCACATGTGGTCCCATATAAATTTGATCGAGGTCATACCAATAGTTTTTGAGTTATCCTTAATTAATTATATTGAAGACAAGTTTTTTAATTTTTAATTACTCGTATTATCGTAGTAAGTCTTGTATGATATCCCCTTTAAAATCATTACTCAAGAGTTGCGGGTTGTTATTTTTTCTGTCTCACTACCATGCTTTACTAATATTTACTAAGAAAAAAAGTAGTAAATTACTATTAGCGTCCTTTCAACTTCAAATCACTTTTCCAAAATATGTAAAAATGTTAAATTAATGGCAGTTTTTTTTATTTATTGTGTTGGAAAGACGCAAATGGTTTTATGCGTCTTTCCTTCAATGTGTTTGTGTTGCTATGTGTATTTTTTTCGCTAAGATGAAAAGGAAAATTCGTTTTATTGAAATAAATAAACAAATTATCAAAAAAATAAGTTCGTCTTTAAAATCTTCATGTCTCTACGTATATATTTCAATTTTCATATTGATACCTTTTAATATACTATAGAAAGAGTAGGGTCTGAAAGAAAAATTCATCTATTTATTTTTTATTTCCATCTTACGTTTTTGTTAGTTGCGTCCTTCTTTTTTATGACGGCAGAATGCCTAACCCGGCCGGCTGGTGTCGCCGCACGCTGTGACGCAGTAGGTTTCAGTTTTGGCGGGGTTCGTTATTAATTTTAGTTTTTGAGAAAGTTCCGTGTTGATTTTGTACACGCGTGCGCGAGCGACAGTTCAATCGTTTTGTTTATTAAATTGTTATAGTTATTACTTGTGATTACGTGTTGGTATTATTCTTGTTGTTACGTTTTTCGTTTCTTTTTTGTTTTAATAATGCCTAACGCGTACATTTATAGTGCTCGTGAATACGGCAACATGTTAGGTATCCGAACCTAGGTACACGAAGTATCGCTAAATAAATTGTTAAGACGTCGGTATTGAACAAGTGTGTCATACTGTGCAGTGCACAAAGTGTTGAAGCGTAACCGAATGCGCCACATGTCGTGAGGTTCGTCCGTGAGCGCCTCACCGAATTATTTGATGATCGCTGGATTTGGCGGACTAGGACCACACGCTTGCCCACCTCGCTCACCAGATCTGACTCTGTTAGACTTCTTTCTGTGGGGTATGTGAAAGAAAGGGTTTTTAATCGTGAGTGTGATAGTGCTGACGAAATGCGCCAAAGGATCGTGGATGTTTTCGACAAACTACGTACGGACTGTATGAAGACTATACGATGATGCCCCGCCTGCAAGAGGAGACGCAACACCGAGCCCAAATCTGCCTTGAAATGAATGTAGCACAATTTGAGCCGCATCTCATAAGAATACGGAGGATTTAGAGCGGTAAGCTGTTTCATAACTATTTTTTTAAATAACTTAGTACTGAACTAATCTGAATAGGTACATAACTGAATACATGAGAATAATAAACATACCTACACGATGAATAAAAACGCATGACTCTAACCTTGGTTACATTTCATTTAAGTATTTTTTCATTAGCGGGAAATCGAACCAGTTATTTGGGTTATTTAACCTGTAAATTCGGATTAAAGCGGCTACGTGGAGACAAGCATAGTGGCAAAATAGTAGGTTAAGTAGATAAGTTAGGTATTTAGACAAGTGTTGTAAATTATTAGGTATTGTGGTATGGTATAATTTGCGTTCGCGCGTACATTGACCTCTAATCAGCTGATAAAAGTTTAGTAATTCCACTGCTGGTTTTATGTTTCAGTATTTTCATAATTTTTTTTATGAAATTATCGTTTCATTTAGCTATAATAACATGATAGAGAATGAATAAAGCTAATAAAACGTAAAAAGATGATTTTTCTTTCATCAGGATCGATTTTATATTCCACCCATCATCAAAGGTATAGTTCGTACAGTCGTCTGTCTTCGTTTTCGGGAGCGTTCCAAAAATACCCTGTATACTACTTTCACTTCGGAACTTTCTTAGCGCGATTTTGGTTTCGATGTGTTCCGCTTGTGGCGCGATGACAGCGCCGCCACATCACCCCAAGACAAGTTGGCCTGGCTAGCAGGAGCTGAAGACTGCAGAAGACGATACTTGGGAGTGAATGGTAGGGGTTCTTGAGGATATTGACGAAGGCTTGAAGTTGTAGTTTTCTGAAGATTGTTGGCCACTGTGGTGGGTGGAAGGAAAAAAGGAGATCTCCCGCCGGGCAAGGTGTTCTGCCTTGCCCGGCTTGCCTAAAATTTTTAAACTTGGTAATAGAGAGACCTTATATAATTTCTGGGACTTTGTTGTAATAGCGTATACATTGCCCAAAGAATGAATTACTGACTCTGTGGAGTCGAGAAACTGGTATCACTAGCTTGCGTTTGTTCCTACTGTGTACAGAGTGTATATCATCTTTTTACTAAAACTAAATTTGTTTTTGTGAACATACATTATATTTTCGGTAACTTTTTTTCTAAGAGAATTTTAGAGAGTTTTATGTGGTAAAGAGCTCTAAAGGCCCTCTTTTATGAAACAAAAATAGTTTATAAATCAGCCGCATTTCCCCATAGCAAAATCCCATAAGACATTATGCTATGTAAATAACTGAAATAAACTAATCTAGCTGTCTCGACAGCTAGATTAGTTTATCGTTTTAGGAATGTTACCGTATCGATATCAAAGTATCGATAATGTTGTTGAAGATTAAGTTTGAAATGCGTTTCAATATAATAATAGGCAATATACATAATTGTTTTATTGTATAAATCTATTTATCATGGCTTCCATTACACGAAAAAAATCATATTAACTTTTTACGCTCCTTTAGTGTCATGAAATAAAATATTTAATTTCCAATAACCAAGAATCAATTCAAACAACAGTCACTTTGGTTGCCACCTTGGTGGCATCTTGGATGACATCACTCGGCTGCTGCTATAATAATAGCATATGATTGATCGGTTGGCGTTAAAGACACATCGAGAAACGCCAAATCCAAAAAGAGAGCGCCTCTATGTTTTTAAATTTGTTTCTATTACAAAAATACACTTCAAATGTAAAATATTTTAGGAAAACACTGAAATTAAAAGTCGTTTCACGATTTCACGTTACATCAGCTGCAGTACTTAAAGACACTACCCACATCAATAAAAATTGCATCTAATATCTTTAACAGTACACATTGTTTTTAATTTAAGAAACCTATAGCCCTCTCCTAGGATATATAATAGCTTTGTCCTTGAAAACCACCAGACAATGAAGACCGATCTAAAACGACCAGACAATGAAGCCTGGTATGTAAAAGAGAAGACTTGCTGTATTGCTAAACATCAACACTTATAGTTTATTACATTTAGTAGTGAGATCGAATAGGGAGTAGAGGTCGCATAGGTTAGGAGGTATAATGAGCTCAACTCCAGCGTCAGTTGTCGAGCGACCCCTTGTAAAACCAAATTGATTTTTATTAAACAATTTATTAATATTAAAAAAAAAATTAAAAAAATTACTAAATGTTGGTAGTACAAAAATTGCTGTAATATTGGCGGGGTCTAATGTACTACCAGATTTAAATAAGGCTAAGACTTTACTATGTCACATTAAATCAGGAAACACACCAGGTTCGACACTTGTATTAAATATAGTGGCTAGATAAGGTGATATAGTATCTATTGTAGATAAAATAACTTTAACGGAAATCCCCAATAAGTCTGTCGTTTTCTTAACATCAATAGTTTTAAAATATTTAACGATATCTTTTGGCAATACTCCATGGAATTTAAAAGTATTTGAACAAAACGACAGTACGAAAAAAAATTAATAATTTTGTTGTCAAAATAGTAAAATCAGTAAAATGTTTCTCAAAATCAATAACAACTTCTTGATCATATTGAGTTAAAATATTGATAGTATTCAATTGAAAATCTGAGTTGCGCGGCTTGACCTTGGCCGGGACACTATTAATTATTTTCCATGTCATTTTAATTTTATTGGATGCAGTTTTAATTTTGTTGCTTAAATGTAGCGTCTTAGCTGTGGAGCACACTTTTTTAAATATTTTAGCCCAGGCTTAAAACATTCTAAAGTCTTAACCCAGGCTTTTTTTAATTGTAAATACGCTTCGGAAGCCCTGAGATTTTGTAAGAATAAACTGCGTATTCTGGTAAAAGCCCTGATTGAACACTGTTGTCGAAAAAACACATGTCCATCCTGAGACTAAGCAACTCAAGGATTTTTTTACTTATTACAAGCCAGTGCTTGACCACAATCCCACCTGATGGTAAGTGGTGATGCAGCTCTAGATGGTAAATTGCACTGTGTTAACGTAACAAAAGCCTATTCACTCTTGCCTTGAAGACGCTCAGATTGTATTTGGACGGAAAGATAGACGAGAGAGAAAGATAGACTGTGGGCCTTTAATGCGCAAATATAACATTCATCTGGGAAACTACGTACTTAGCCCAGAAGAAGTGAAATTGCTCATAGCTAAGCAACTCCTTCAATTCATTGAAGATATAGTTCTAAGCAGTGAACTATAGCCATGGCAGCGATAACAATAGATCTTACAGGTCGCAGTGATATTGATCTTTCTTAACCTGCATGACTGCTTACACCATAAAAAAAGGCTTTTGATTTGCTTAAAGTATTGGTCAATGCTTCCTTCCTCCTCTCTCAACTCCATTTTATAATTCATGCAACTTAATGACATTTCTTGTGATGCTACTTTTGGCATTTTATATTAATCATATCGACTCGATCGATTGTTGAAATTGTACGAAATGCCGTGTGAAATATTATATAAAAAACTTTATGAAGAATTACCGTAAATTAAAAGCAACAAGTATATTTTCTCTATATATAAAAATCAAGTTAGTCCCGCAAAAACTCGAAAACGGCTGAACCGATTTTTATGAAACGTTTTTGTGTATTACTTATATTTATTTATTTTTGGTTTAGTTTAATAATTGGACTCATGGTATAGTTAAATAATTGGACCCATGCGAAGCCGGGGTGGAGCGCTAGTAGTAAATATAATGACGATTATTATGGATCTATATTTTTACCTTTATTTGAAAGATGAATTTTATTACTGTATTAAAATTGCCATGTACTTTAATGAAAAAAGTTTATTTTGGATCTATCTACACGAAAGATGCTAAAATAAACCATTAAAAACTTTACGGAAATCGTAAGATTTGCACTACACGTTGTGTATTTGTCAGTTAAGTCTCCGGAATTTGAAAAAAAAAACAAAGTGTATGAGATTATAAATAGTAGAAAGTATTTTGGAGTGCCCAAAATACCTTCTAAAAATGTGTCACTAGCTCTCTGGCTAAAATACAGAGTTTCAGATATAATATAATGACAGATGAATTATGGAGGATTGAACACAACTCACGTAGTAATAATGAAGTTATAGTGAAGTTAGTGGAACTTAACTCACCAGATGCTGCGAGTGGAACTTAGCTCACAGAGGCTTAATGGTAAGTTCTCGTATTAATACGCTACTTTTCTACTTTCTATAATTCTGCTTTGTTTTTATCCAAGTTTGCGGATTAATTATGACTGTGAGGTTAATTATAGTTTGTAGTCAAAAGAATTATTTTATTTTTAAATAGTGTTACATTCCCTTTCTATGTTTTCTATTGTTATTCGTACTCTACAGAAAAAGAACACTACAAGAACAAGCGACAGTATTTTAGTGGTTAAGGGTAAGGATCGCGAAGCCATGAGTTTGAATCCGCTTTTTGACTACTGTGATGAACCACTTCAACATAAGCATTTGAAGCTAGTTTGGAGTATTTAAAAATATTTGGAGTAGTATTGGTCTTTAGGTTAAAATTCCTAGTTTTTATAATTAAAATCGCAATAAAAAAATTGAAGGTTTTATAACGAGTTCCGTTATATATTTGCCGCCAATAAAAAGCTAATACCCGAGCCACCTGTATACCTCATCGGATGGAGTTACGAAATGCATTTACTGTCACTCTACATTTGTTAGCGGTTCCCTGACCAAAATGATGGGGCCAATGAAATTTAAACTCACTGATCCGTCGGTAAGTAGGATAATCTTGTTCTCCTGCAGATATTAGTACCGCTGAATAGACTGTAATACCTCCCAAATTTCGACTGCACAAAAATGGATAATCGCTATGACGATGTCTCGGATAATCTCAGTAAAGTCTGATTAGCCTTGTTCTTGGATCGTTAATCACTCTTGCATCTGGTTCCAATTACATTATGTTTATGTAATATCTGTAGAATTGGAACAACTCCAATGTTATTTGTTAAATCGAGTTTCATTTTACTAAATCACCTTTTGATAATACTTTAAGGACGAAACGTGAAAATAAAATGTTGATTTGTTCGACTTTACGTTTAAAACAAAACATGTTACGTTTGAAACACGATTAGTTAACGAACATCACTAAATTTACATATTAAATTAATATGATGGATGGTATGAATATATGTATATATATGAATACTAAAAATGGGCTGGAAAATGGATAGAGTTAAATGCAATTTTCATACTTAACTAACACAAAATATGCAGTTTCGAAGACTTAAAATAAATGATATATTATGTAGGCGAAAGAGGATCATTCTAGAGGCACTCATGATGGATTGCGCAAATATGCGTGAGTTACAACATAAAGTACAAGAAAATATAATAAACAGATCGTTAGCAATTCGTCGCAAATATATGGTACGGAATCCCGATGATGTTAATTTCAAAAATCCTCCAAACAACAACGGTTTCTACGTTAATATTTATACATAATATTTTGATTTTTAATTAATATTTGGCAAAATTTAAGCGCACGGAAATGTGCGTTAGATGTGAATTTTGTACTCGAATGTGTAATCTATTCCTGATTCTGACTATTAACTTGCGTTCTGATATAGACAAACTTAGTGTTTGTGACCATTTTTTGTAGACCTTAAAGTTTGGTAATGAGATATTGCATATTTTATATTATCAATATTCAACATTTTACAAACCTCTTCCATAGTAGAATTAATAAACTTTTCGTGACAACTCACGTGGAGTTCCATACCGTAATATACTTGTAAAATTATTTACCAAAGCTGTTGCGTAACTACGCGCGTCTTTACTTGATATTGAATACGTATTGGAGGGTTAATATAATTATTATCCTCAATCATAGTTCTTACTAAATGTTAATATACTATATCAAATGCTGATGAGCCGTTTGATTAAGGTAAGTGACACGTATCGCATTTTTTTACATCATTAGTAATATCACGTTCTAATCCTGTACAAAAATATTTTCTATGAAGTTTATTCGTCAACACGGCGATTGGGCAGTGTTTGTAAATGGAACGCATGCTTTTTTATTATTTCTTATTACCTTTTGGTTTTCTATATTCTTTTTAAGTGGAATGTATTTAAAAATAAGGCAATTGTTATTTTATGACGTAAACTGTCGTTGGAAAAATAATGGACAATTTCTTCTTAATTTTCACACCATACAACACGTTGTTTTATTTCTACGAGTATATTTGGATATATTATTGTTTGATATATATTTATTTTATATAATCATTTATTAAACGCTAACCACCGGAGAATTAATATATGATTTCTCATGTAGCTTTTTGCTTTGTGTTCTACTAGTACGCACTGACTATATTTTAATCATCGCCTTCAATTCATCGCTTTTCATTTCCAATAGAAAAAAAGTACCTGCAGAGCTACATTATTACACCCTGTCACATATTATTATCATTATCATTACATAAAAGCTTTTACAAAAATTTACTTCGCAAATATCCGCGTTATAAAATAAAATGATGTGTCTTACCTAGTATGAAGAAGCACCTCCCGCCCTACCGCTAAGTTAGCCACCGTAGAGTCTATATCACCTGAGGATGCCTCGTGTAGAGGCGAAACACGTGTCGTATTATCGTCAGTGGTGTGTCTTGCCTAGTGTAGTGGTGTTGGGAGTAGCGGTGCTGGGATTAGTGGTGACGGGGTTAGTGCACGCAATTGAGGGAGGGCGGGAGGTGCTTCTTCATACTAGGTAAGACACATCATTTTATTTTATAACGCGGATATTTGCGAAGTAAATTTTTGTAAAAGCTTTTATATAATGGATTTCCGCAAAGTAACGCCTGATTCTATTAATTATATTATCATTACAGCCTATCCAAGTCCTCCTGATCCTCCTTTCGGGGGTACGGGGGGTATTGGGTAATCAGAAAGATATATATAAGATTAGATACTCGTAGACGATATGGGATAGTGGATATTCTTACGCCGACACTAAGGGTCAGTTAACACTGAGACGTGACGCGACGCGACGCGACGCGCACTTTTTAAGATAGTGATCCAAAATGTAACTTTATTTACTACACAAAAAGATAAATATTTTTTTGAGATAACTCGAAAATGCCTCGCGGCGTAGCGCGGCGCATCACGACACATCGTTGCGTCCCGTCGCAGCTCTGTGTGATCTGACCCTAAGCGGCCGTAATCGTCAATCATTACTTTATTTCGAAACGATAACAAATTAGCCTAGATTTTCATAATATATCTTTATTATGATAGGCGTGGCAACTCAAGGGCTAAGCGCTCGCTGTAAATTTCATAGTACCTGACCAAACTGACTTCGATTCCCGCCGTCACCAAAAAATTTTTAAGTACTAATTTGTTGCTGATTTACCATCGAGAAAAAAGATGAATGTCTAAGGAATAAACATGTTTGGAAGACATGTGAAGACGTAAAGGGCGCTGCGCGACGGTTTAATTGTTCAATAACTCCCACATAAATTAGAGGAGGCCTGTGCGCTTTGCACAACAGTTGGAAATATATTAGCTATAACTTTCCTTATCTTTATATTTTTAATGTTAGTAATCCTTACAGCCTATCCCTAGTTCCCCATAAACCCCAACAAACATCTAAATTGTTCATAACAATTATTTTAAATAATAGGGTAGAATTTTGTTATACAAACATTTTTAATCTATTAGTTCATGATTTGAAGGGTTTTTATTCAGTTACGCGGCGAAGGTAATTAAAATCGAGCAATGTGGAACTAATTTAAATTCCGGATATTTGTACTGTATAAGAAAACCAACCAATGAGAGTAAATTTAAGAGACTCTCAAATACGGGCTGAACGGAAAAGCTTACGTGCTGTTGACTGTTCGTCTGCAAATCTTGAAAACGTTAATTCTATTTTATGAAGTCACGTATTTGTATAATTTGAATTATGGTTCGTTCGTTTCTCATAAATAAAAAAATTAAGAAACGTAAAGATTAAACAAAAAATATTATAATCTTATTGAATAAGCATGCAACAACTTTTAAGAATAAAAGAAATAAAATAACAGTTCAAATTTAAACAACTAATAGTGATTATAAGCTGTGATAATCATAGTAATAATACTAAGTCACTGTCAACATGTTATTGTGTTTGTCATCGGTCATCATACTCTACAAAATTTTAGATTCTAATATATATAGACTTCGGAAGTGGATACAAATAAAAATAAAAAGTTTCAATACATTCATACTTACATATATCAGGTCAAGCTACTAATAAAACACGTGTTAAAAGTGATAGTTAACCCGCTTTTATTCATTTCCAGTGTATCTTTCTATCTATCTATGTATCGGAATCTTTTAATTCACCAACTTGCAGGAGGCCGATTGACTTGAAAAATTTCATCGATATAACGATATAACAATATGACTAAGAGTTACATTTTTTAACTTTGTCCTAGTGTCCTGACCAGGATATCAGGATAAAATAAAATAATTTACATCACAGCTCCTGATCATTGCGTGTTGTTTAAGTTTTTAAACCCTTATATTATTTTAGGCGGCATTGAAGTCAGTGACCATTTAGGCGGCTACGTTTTTTCTGTATTTATGTTTTAATTTCCGCATATATATAATTCTTTACCTATGAAATTGGCTTTTTTTATGAAAAAAGTTAACGAATTTTTTTTTCAATATTTTTTATTCCTTTTAATCAAAATAATCACCCACGCAATCGATGCATCTTTGCAAACGCAGTGGCAGTTTATTGATGCCCTTCTTGATGAAATCAGCTGGACGAGAGGCAACAATTTCTTCGAAGCCATTTTGTACTGCCTTTTGTAATTTTTTTCCCCGCCAAAAAGTTATCCAAATTCTGGAAAAATTAGAAGTCTATAGGCGCAAGGTACGGCATATGATGAAGATCTTTCAACACCAGCTCTTAACGGCACTATGAGAGCGACTGTTGTGCAGTATGAGATTGCGCTTTTTCGTGCAGAAGCAGCTGGGACGAGGAATTGACCAAAGCTGGTTGGAGACTTGTGAGCTTCTTCATCATTGTGTTCAGTTCTTCACAATACACATCTTCAATGATGCTCATCTCGTTTGGTAAGAAGCTGTGATGATACTAACCGGCGCTAGACCACCAAATATTGTCCATCACTTTTCTAAGAGTAAGTTTTCTTATAGGGCATTGTTTAGGTGCTGAACCAGGATCCAACCAACAGAATCCATATAACGTCTCGGGTTAGCAATAATTCGGTTCAAAATTCCTTCGTTAGTGTGCCTGTTGAGCAGTGCAAGGTACGTCTCGACGTGTACTTCGCGTGGGCGACCATTGAGTTCATGGAGTTGTTAAGCTTTATTACCTTGCCAATTTGGCGCAAATGGACTAATATTGTTTAGATGCTAACGTCAAAAGCTGCTACTAATTCAGCCGTAGTTTTAGTATCCGGGGATTACGAGGTTCATTTTTCAGGTCGAAATTTTCAGAACGGAAACTCCGTAAACGTCGCTGCCGCTTCTGTGCCACGTTGCTGCCACGACGGTACTCATATTCCGTAATTACTCGAATTTTTAACGTATCCATGATTACGAAAAAGATTCAAATGCGGTGAAAACATAACGCCAATTTTTAAGAAAAAAATCAATGTTTTTAATAAAATTAATTTGTAATTAGAATTATTAGCCAAACAAAAATTATTTTGATTTAAAATGGCCAGTACTGCAGAACGGCAATTTCATAGGTAAAGACCAATTATTTGTTGACAAGTAGTATTGGAATGAAATGAAAAAACATAAACAACGTTTGTTATAATATGTTGTTGTAAACTGTAAATAAACAGTCCACATCGATATATATGTACTGTACATATATATCGATGTGGATCACCCTGTTTCTAGCAGTGGATGTCGTAAGGGGTGAATTTGGAAAAGACTCAAAGAACTTGTGTTCTTCGATAGATAGCGGTATACGAGGTACCCTATAAGTTCTCGTATATGAGGGTCGTGAATCCGCCTGCCTAGCGCGGCTATTATAACAATTCTTTCCCACACGGGACTTTCGCACGCAAAGAAAAAAGGAGATTTATTGCCGTTTCATCCGTATACTTAAAGTTCATTTAAATTCACATTTAGTTATTTGTATGTTACATAATTTTATTTTAATACAAATGATTTGTGCCGCTTGTTTAAGTTTACTGCAACTTGTAAGCCCTCGAGTCAACTTGAAACGACTTTTCAGGCTTATTACTATTTGTCTTTCTATATTGCCAAGCGAAATTCAAAACGATCTTCCCTAAGTTAAAGCAAGTCTTAGAACTGCGATATTATAACTATTAAACAAAATTACTTTCATTTAGTTTTCTTAAGTAATTTGTGGGACGAATGGCTCGCGTGTATAGGATTTGACTACTTAACAAGAGATAAAACCGAATGTACAGATTAACTCGTAGCCGCGTGGCAGGGTGGTAATAAACTCTTTTTTTCTCAGAATGATTTGAAGACAAAATGATATGGCCCCGAGTTCCCGGCGCGGTTTACTTTAATGGGGCAGGGGTTACACGGGAAAGAGGGAAATATATAAGCCTAATATATTTTATAATTGTGAATGGAAGAATTAGGAGTGTAGTGGTAGATTCGTTATGGACCAAGTGATAACATTATGAATAATAGGGTATTATTCATAATGTTCAAAAAGTTTAGAAAATGTCCAATATAAGTAGTAAGTAAAGTAGGCAATATGATAAAAACGATTTAAATTGACCCTAATAAGTATGTGTTATTGTGGATTTCATTTTGAATTATTTACATGATAATTTAATTTGAGATCTGTTAATAAGCCCATACATCTCGACATTTGCTTACTCTGCTTCTTTGGTTTTCTTTCTTTGTTTTCTTTTGCTATTTACATTTAATAGTAAAATGAATACACGCAACGCCAAAACGCGCCAATTGGAGAACCAACTTCAAATGGCGCTTCAAGAACTTAAGGCGTCAAAGGAGCAGTGTGAGCTGTTAATTAAATAAAGGGATGACAATGAAAAGGAAATAATAAATATAATTCCTAAAAATACTAAACTAAAAAGTGACATGGTTAAGTTGCATAAAGAATATACATTTGTTACAAAAGAAAGGGATCAACTTCAGAGAACAGTCGATGAGTTTGACCAATGCAGCAAGGAATGTGAGGAATCCCTCAAATTAATTGTTGCATTGCAGTTACAGTTAAGTGAGGCTAATGAGCAGATTGTGCAATTAAAACATTACATAGATAACATGAAAGCGTCCCAAACTCAAAGTCTGTTAACGAGCTCATAGAATGTGAATCTTCTAAATCTAAAGCATTGAAACCCTCCAAAACAATCGATTTGACTGGTGATGATTATGTCATATCAAGAACAGCAGCAAGGACTACTTGCAGTAGAAGAAAATTAAAGAAATATATAAAAATTAATAAATATATTAGAAAACTACAAAAATTAATTAAAACTAAAATTAATTTTTAAAAAATATAAATTTATGCAAAGAAAAGCAAGAACTAATTAATAAACTTAAAATATATTCAATTGAGGTGGAAAATATGAATCACTGTTATGAGACTGATATAGTGTCTAAATTCAACAATTTTATCACTTAAAAGCTCTCTACAAATTGTATCAAATAAATATGCATCGGCTCAAGATGAGATAAAAGAACACATATTGGCCATGAATGATCTGGTAAAATCATGTAAATATAATGAGGAGCGCTTTGACTCCTTAATAAAAAATCAGAGTGAGTATCAGCGCTCCATACCAGATTCATCGGGGACAATATGTGTAAATAACAAAGTTCACAGTAAGACCTCATTATTTGCACCTACACTCTATGACAGTGCCATGACAAAGGATATAAACTTAAAAAGCAATGTAAATATTAAAAAATAAAGTTATTATGTATTGTGATGACATAGGCAAAAATTTGGGCATGATGTTAAATAACTGTTTAAAAGGACATCTGATCAGTAATTATTGCATGCCTGGAGCATCCTTTAGTCATATAATGAATAAAGCTTTAGCAAGTAAATTTTGTCCTAATTTGCACTTTAATAATTCTTGTTGGGAGAAGAGGCAATGTAAACAAAAATCAATTATTAAAATATATTGATAATCTAAATACTTTAAATGTACATAAAATTATCTTGTTTACATTGCCTTACATACAGGGTTGGCAGCAGGAAAATAAAACAAGATATGATTTAAATTTATTAATGAATAACTTTTCATGTAATAATAATTTAAACTTTACATTTAATTGTTACAATTATAATGATAGAATTAATTTAATAGATATAAATAATTTAATTAAGAAATTTTTGACTAGAGATAGGTATTACCTATCAAAATATAATTTAAGACAGATAGCAAATGTGATATCTTATTATTTACATATTAACTCAACCAAGGACTTGGCTACACAGACATCTGCTTCTTTTGAGCAATGTAATGACTTAATATGCAATTAGAATCAGTTTCAAGTAATTTAAATTAGAAAATGAGACAATAGAGGTAATCTCTAGCAGTTATAATAACTTAAATAATTTACACCTGGTGCATCAAAATATACAAGTCATGATAGGCAAAGAGCTAGAAATTGAGTTGTTCTTAAATAGCAACAATATTCATATTTTATATACTGAACATTGGTTAAAAGCTTATAATTTAATGTTTAACTTCAGTAATCACCAGGTGGTCACTTCTTTCAATAGAGATACGGTTTTAAGAGGTGGCTCCTTAATATTAGCTAGTAAATTATTATCATGTAAGGAACGTAAAGATATTGTGAGCCTCTCTGTTGAGCGAACTGTAGAAATGGCATGTGTTGAGTTTGAGCACCTCATTGTTGTGAGCGTCTACATACCCCCATGTTGTACATATGATACTTTTGAAAACATTATGGAGGAAGTTTTTGCTTAGCTTAATAAACAGAATAAATCTGTTGTAATATGTGGAGACTTTAATATCAATCTCCTAGAAGCTTCCTCCATCAATATTAAATTTAGATCATTGTTTAAATCATATGGTCTTTTTATTTTATTTATAGAGCCAACGCGTATTTCTCTATCTAGTACAACATGTATATATAACATTTTTACAAACGTGAAGCCGTTGCATAAATGTATAATTTAAAAATTAAGTTCTGATCACTGTGGACAAGTAGTTTCGTTACCTTATGTTCACAAAAAGCAATTAGATGAGAAAGTTGTCTCTGTTACAGTAAATACACGTCGCTTGGAGAAATTTAGAAGTAACATAGTGAAAAAACTTCCATCACTTTCATACCAAAATGATCCTAATTTTTTGTATGGAACATTATTTAAGCTTCTTTGCAATGAATTTAATAATACTTTTACTTCTAAAACATTCTCCTTGAACAGTCGGAAGTCATTCAATGAATGGGCGACAGTAGGAGTCCATAAGAGCAGGCATAGTTTATATGATCTTTACCTTGAAAGGTCATATAATCATAGCGTCGAATTTAGGGAATATGTAAAAAAAATATTCAAAAATATTTAAAAGAGTGTGCTCCATAGCCAAGTCTTTGCATTTGAGCAACAAAATTAAGACGGCTTCCAATAAAATTAAAATGACATGGAGTATAATTAATAGCGAAACTGGTAAGATCAACTCTCGCAATTCAAATTACCAGTTAAGTGTTAACAACAAATTAACTGTATCAGATCAGGACGTAGCAATGGTTTTTGAGAAATATTTTACTGATATTCCGATCTTGACCACCAAGTCACTGAATTCTTCTCCTGCCGTCGCCAAATCTTTACTTAAACAAAATGTAAATGCATGTACAAAGAATTTTACATTTCATAAAGTGTCATCAAAAGATATTGTAAAATATTTTAAAACTGCGAATCTGTGGGGGATTTCCGTTAAAGTTATTGCGTCCTATAATAGATACAATCGCGCCTCATTTAGCTATTATTTTTAATACTAGTATCGAATCTGGTGTGCTTCCTGATTTAATGAAGCATAGTAAAGTAATCATCATCATTACAGCCCTTCACAAGTCCACTGCTGAACATAGGCCTCCC
Source organism: Parnassius mnemosyne (assembly GCA_963668995.1). Lineage (NCBI taxonomy): Eukaryota > Metazoa > Arthropoda > Insecta > Lepidoptera > Papilionidae > Parnassius > Parnassius mnemosyne. The sequence continues at coordinate 38,435,186 of CAVLGL010000159.1, forward strand.
CCAAAGAATGCCACAAAGCACGGTCCTGAGCCACCTGCATCCATCAACTTCCTGCATGTCTTACCAGGTCGTCACTCCATCTCGTGGGGGGACGCCCTACACTTCGCCTACCGGTACGAGGCTGCCACTCGAGAACCTTTCTTCCCCATCGGTTGTCGGTTCTTCGAGCTATATGGCCGGCCCACTGCCACTTCAGCTTACTAATCCGTTGGGCTATGTCGGTTACTCTGGTTCTACTGCGGATATCCTCATTCCTAAGTTTATCACGCAGAGAAACTCCGAGCATAGCCCTCTCCATAGCTCGCTGAGCGACCTTGAGCTTCCTCATACGGCCAGCAGTGAAGGACCACGTCTCAGTTCCATAAGTCATCACTGGCAACACGCACTGGTTGTACAATTTCGTTTTCAGGTTTTGAGGTATGTCTGACGAGAAGATGTGTCGTAGCTTCCCGAACGCTGCCCAGCCGAGTTGAACCCGTCGATTGACCTCTCGGTCGAAGTTGGACTTACCTAGTCGGACTATTTGTCCCAGGTAAACATACTCGTCAACAACTTCGAGCTTAGTGCTCCCAACAACTACCGGCATAGGTGTGACATGGACATTGAACATGATCTTTGTTTTGTCCATGTTCATCTTAAGACCTATCCGTTGGGAAACACTATCGAGGTCATTGAGCATAGTGCTTAGGTCCTCCAGCGATTCTGCCATAAGGACTATATCGTCGGCAAATCGAAGGTGAGTGATGTACTCGCCATTGATGTTGATACCGTATCCTTTCCAGTCCAGAAGCTTGAAAACGTCTTCCAATGCAGCGGTGAAGAGTTTCGGGGATATGACGTCACCCTGTCTTACACCTCTCTGCAATTGGATAGGTTTCGTACTCTGGTTCTCTACTCGGATAGCCATCGTAGCCCTACTGTACAAGCACTTCAACACTTCGATATACCGACAGTCAACTTGGCACCGCTGAAGGGAGTGCAGCACCGCCCAAATTTCGACGGAATCAAAGGCTTTCTCATAGTCCACATACGCCAGACATAGTGGCAAAGTGTACTCTTCGGACTTCTGTACAATTTGCCGAAGGGTATGTATGTGGTCTATGGTGCTAAAGCCCTTTCGGAAACCGGCTTGTTCGGGAGGCTGGAAGTCGTCAAGTCTGCGCGCGAGACGATTCGTAATGACTCTCGAAAACAGCACGTAGACGCGGCTCAGAAGGGAAATCGGTCTGTAGTTCTTCAAGAGAGCGTTGTCACCTTTCTTGAAGAACAAGACCACCGCACTTCTGCTCCACGCCTCCGGTGTAATGCCACCATGGAGGACGGAATTAAAGAGCTTCTGAAGGACTTCAAGTACCGGTCTTCCACCCGCTTTCAGAAGCTCCGCTGTAATTCCATCCTCGCCTGGGGCCTTACCTTATTCCTGGCTACGGTAAAGTAATACCTTTATTTACATCTGGTAGTACATTAGATCCCGCCAATTTTAGACCTATTTCTGTACTACCAATACTTAGTAAGATTTTTGAAAAAAATGTTCTTGGTCAAGTATTAAATTTTTTTAATATAAATAAAAATCTTCATAAAAATCAATGTGGTTTCACAAGGGATCGCTCGACAACTGATGCCGGTGTTGAGCTGATTAAATATATCTTTAATGCATGGGAGAATTCACAGGATGCTTTGGGTATATTTTATGACCTATCCAAGGCCTTCAATTGTGTTCACCATGAAACATCAGGAAACTTCAACACTACGGTGTAAGAAGTGATGCTCTTAAATTAATTATTTCATATTTAGGTAAGAGAACGCAAAAAGTTGTCATTAACAATATGAGCTCTTCCGGATCGATGGTACAAATGGGCGTGCCTAAAGGCACAATTCTCGGCCCCTTTCTGTTTCTTGTATACATTAATGACTTACCTTACATAGTAGGGGATAACCATGATATAGTATTATTTGCAGATGACACTTCTTTAATTTTCAAATGAAGTGGACAATTACTGAAATATGACGAAGTAAATAATGCTATATCTAAATTAGTAAATTGGTACAATGTTAATAATTTGCATTGAAATGGCACTAAAACGAAATGTATGAAATTTATGACTCCAAATGTCAAACAATTAAAAACTAATGTAATTTTAAATGGGGAGAAACTGAGAATTGTAGATACCACCATTTTTCTTGGAATCACACTAGACGCGAAGCTTCAATGGAGCCCCCATATATCAAAACTAGCAAGCAGACTTAGTTCTGCAGCATATGCTGTAAAAAAGATTAGAAGTCTTACCAGTGTTGAAACAGCTCGACTAGTTTACTTTAGCTATTTCCATAGCATAATGTCGTATGGTATTTTGCTATGGGGACACGCAGCTGACACTGAAATTATATTTGTTTTACAGAAGAGGGCCATAAGAGCAATTTATGATTTAAAGCCTAAAGAGTCGCTGCGACAAAAATTTAAGGAAATTAATATATTAACTTTGGCCTCTCAATACATTTATGAAAATGTAATGTACGTACACAAAATTAAAAGTAGTTTTACAAAAATAAGTGATATTCATTCTGTAAATACTAGGAACAGACACAAGCTAGTAGTACCAGTTACTCGACTCCATCGAGTCAGTAATTCATTCTTGGGGCGATGTATAGGCTTTTACAACAAAATTCCAGAAAATATACAAAATTTGACCTGCTCAAAGTTCAAAAACTTTATTAAACTAAGTTTGTATAAAAAGGGGTTATTATAATGTTGAGGAATTTGTGGATGATAATAATCCCTGGGAATGAGGTGACCGCTACCAAGCTATTTCTAATTTTTTGTGTTGTTAATTTGTGTAACATCATGATTGTAAGCTGTTATTTAAAAAAAAGTCCCGCTGGATTTCTTGCTGGTTCTTCTCAGAACAGAGGTTTTTTCCGAACCAGTGGTAATCAAACAAAAGAGTGACTTTCAATAAGTATTATTTATAATCTATATTGAATAAAAAAGTTTCTATTTTAGAGAAATAAAAAGATTGGTTAGGCTAGTTTGGCTTATGTTTTTTTTTGGTGTCACATATTTAACATTTAAACACAATGGGAATTAAGTTTTACATCATACAATTTTTTTGTCACACAAAGGAAGATTTTCCCTTCCTTCACGTTACATTTGTTAATTTCAAATTTGGTACATTATTGTTTTAAAAAGTGTCTTTAAAGTAATTAAGGTTATATAAATGTAGATGGGTTCCTGGCTTGTCGTGGCTTAGTCCCCACGGTGAACTAAGAGGTACCCACATGGCTGGCCCGAGGTAGCCACTCCGAGTGAGCTTGACAAGCCCACTTTGGATGTATGTTGGTGGGCTTCGGCGAGATGGTTGTCCTCCCCCTACATACCGCTGCAGCCAAGGTGGAGTCGCGAGGGAAGATGGGTGTAGGTATGGCGATGCGCCACTCGCGCTTTCCTCCGAGAATCTGACGGGGCCGTACAGTTGATGCGGTGGTGGTGGGGCCGCGAGGAGAGAGGAGTGTCGGTATAGCGAGGCGCCGATCTCCCTACCCTCCGCGGCCGAAACTTGGTTGGCGGCGGAACCAGAGATCAGATCCGCCGCTGGGGTCGAGAAAGCGGGTGCTACTAAGCGCTCGATTTTCCTGACCCCATGGCCTCCGCGTATCGGACTCGGAGGTGTCCGATACGCAGGTGGAGTTGGAAGCCGTGGAGGGGGGTGTACCTTGTGTTCCTGGTGCGCCTTGCCTGAGAAGGAGAATGGGGAGGAGAAGTCCGCCCCCGAGAATCGGCTGCTATGGGGCGGCCGGCGCTGGTGTGGCTGCGGATGTGTGCGAAAGCGTTTCCGTGGCCCTGCCAATATGCGGCGAAGGTGGAACACCATGGGGTTTTAGTCAGTGCGAGTCCGACATAACCCGTCCTTGCCCTCGCGAGGCGGGTATGCGTAGGCATTTCCCCGTGTAAAAAAAGGTGGTAAGCGTGGCTGTATGAATTAAAGGTTTGAAACAAAAAAGGCTGTTTTTGATGTCTAAGTAAGAGAGTTTGAGAAGTTTAGACTCATCACTCTATCGAGTGGGGGGACGCCCTATATTTCGCCTGCCGGTACGACGCTGCCACTTGAGAACTTTTCTTCTCCATCGGTTGTGGGTTTCAAGCTATATGGCCGCCCATTACTACTTAAACTTACTAATCCATTGGGCTATGTCTGATACTCTGATTCTACTACACACATTCTCGTTTTTAAATCTATCTCGCAGAGAAACCCTCTGTAGCTCGCTGAGCGGTCAGCGATTAAAGACCCAGGCACTGGTTTAACAATCTTGTTTTGAGGTTTTGAAGTGTGCCTGACGACATGATGTGTCGTAATCTCCTGAACGCTGCCCAGCCGAGTTGAATCCGTCGATACCTATACCTCTCAGTCAAAGTTGGACTTACCTAGTCGAACTATTTATTCCAGGTAAACATACTCGTCAACAACTTAGTGCTCCTAGCAACTACCGGCATAGGTGTGACATGGACTTTACATATGACTTTTGTTTTGTCCTACTGAGTTCATTGAGCATAGTGTTTAGCTCCTCCAGTGATTCTGCAATAAGGACTATACTGTCGGCAGATCGAAGCTGAGTGATGTACTTGCCATTGTTGTTAATGTCGTATCCTTTACAGTCCAGTAGCTTGAAAGCGTCTTCCAATGGAGCAGTGAAGAGTTTCGGGGAAATTACGTCACCCTGTCTTACACCTCTCTGCAGTTGGCTAAGTTTCGTACTCTGGTTCTGTACTCTGATAGCTACGTAACCTTACTGTACAAACACTTCAGCACTTCGATATACCGACAGTCATCTTGGCACTGCTGAAAGAATTGTAACACCGCCCAACTTTCGACGGGCATAGTCCACATACGCAAGACAAAGTGGTCGATTGTACTTTTCGGTTTTCTGTACAATTTCCCGAAGGGTATGTATGTATGTGGTCTATGGTGCTAAAGCCTTTTCGGAAACTGGCTTGTTTGGGAGATTTGAAGTCGTCGAGTCCGCTTGCGAGACGATTCGTAATGTCTCTCGAAAACAGCACATAGACGCGGCTCAGAAGGGAAATCGGTCTGTAGTTCTTCAAGAGAGCATTGTTGCCTTTCTTGAAGAACAAGACCACCGCACTTCTGCTCCACGCCTCCGGAGTAGTCCCACCATGGAGGAATTAAAGATCTTCTGCAGGACTTCAAGTACCGGTTTGCCACCCATTCTCAGAAGCTCCGCTGCAGTTATTTTCTCGTCCGGGGACTTGGCGTTTTAAATCTGCTGGAGAGCCATTCTAATCTCGCTCGGACTGACGTCTGGGACATCATCGGAACAGTGTCAGATAAGACTTGCTCTTGGATAGTTACTCACACTTGCGTGTGGCTCCAACGAGTATTTACGTGTGTAGCTGCCCATAGAACCTCTCAATCTCACTCAAAATCTCAGGTATCCCGGAAACGATGCTGCCACATTCGGTTTTCAGCTTCGACAGTTGGCTCTTTTTGGCAGACAGTTCTCTGGCATACACTGAAGACCTAGTTCCACTCGTTTCGGCTCGATCTACTTCTTCGATATAAGGTGTATTAAAGTTGCGTAAGTCCCGCCGCATGCACTTGGAGATCTGTCTATGCAGTTGCCTGTATGCTGTCAAATCTGCTGAAGACTGCAGCTTCATTTCCCATCTAACAGCCATGAGATTAAGAGTGTGATCGGAGAATTTTTGTGTTCTTATGCGACGTCTTGTAGAACTTAGCTCCAACTGCATGGACAGTTTCATTCATATCGTCCACTTCATTGCAGTCTTTTAGCCACTAAAACGATTTTATAACTCGAGCTAAAAGTTTTCAGGGCTCTGGATTAGAACGCAAGGGGGACGGAGCGTTGACTTTATTAGGCGACACCTCTCCAACTTAACGCCTAGGTTCAGTGTAGCTCTCACCATTTCTGATTACGTCAATTTAATTCATAGTAATTAACTATTTTGTTTCTTTTAAAGATTTACTGTATCGTTTTAATTAAGACCATGATCAATGTTATTGTCGTTGTTTAAATTCTTGTTTTTATTCTCATCTCCAAACCATGCCTATATGTCATAATTGTATCTTTTTATTTTTTTGAACCGGTTCGAAAAAAATGGCATAAGTGTATGTGAGATTTTTTTATTTGACATTTTAAATAAATTTTCTAAAGTTTACATAGTTATTATGGATAGGTGTTGGTAATAAGCTAACATACAATAATATTTAAAGATATAATCAAAATTATTAAAAATACATTTATATTTTCGATTTCAAACATTGAAACCCTTCTCTTGAAAAATGTCGAAAACGTAATTAAGTCATTGTTTTGTTGGATGAGCGGTATATACCGAGTGACGATAAAGTTATCACATTAAATGAAAAGACGTATCCTACATAAATTTCTTTAAACATACACAACTAAAAAAATATATAACAATTATAAATAATTTAGACAACTTCCAACAAACAGATCTTCAAATCTGCGAACCTGAATCATGTATAAATTTTGTATTGCATCCATCCTTATACTTAAAAATATTACAGTTAAACATACGAAGCTTAAACAAAAACTTTAACAGCTTAATCGTGTTACTACATAGGATGAAATTTGACTGTGATATTTTAATCCTTTCGGAATGTTGGCTATCTTGTGTCATTAACCTTCCGGTTATCCCAGGATACATCTCCTTCAAAACTATGATGAACAATAATCAAAACGAAGGTGTTGTCGTTATGATAAAGAAAGAATTAAAATTTGAAGTAGAGGAACCTAATATATCTGAAGCGAACTCCCTATTAATAAAAATTAATAACGAGACAGCTATAATTGCTATATATAGATCCCCTAGCTACCTATCGCTGGATAAATTCCTTCTATCGTTACAAAACACTTTAACTGAACTATCTTCTTTTAAAAATACTTTCTTGATGGGAGATTTAAATATTAACATTGCTGAACTTAATTCGCTGTCATCCAATTACCTAGAAGTTCTGGCTTTCTATGGAATGATACCGGCATATTATCATCCCACTAGGGGTAATAGTTGCCTTGACCATGTAATTCTAAAGACGAAATATCCCACATATACTTTTATTTTATTAACTTCCATTACTGACCACGAACCGGTTCTTTTCTGCATTAAATCCATAAAACAAAATATTAACAATAAAAATAATTTCATTAATAAATTAAATTTCGATAACCTATATGAAGATTGTAAAAACCTAAATTTTAATGAGATATATAATAATGAACTTAATCCAAATAAATCTATACTCTTTATTATTGAACACATACAAAAATAATTGTTAATAATTCAATTAAAATTAGAATACCCCGAAGCAAAATCACAATAAAACCCTGGATAACTGTTGGTTTATTAAGATGTATAAGAACCAGAGATAGAATGCATTATAAATTAAATAAAGATCCTCTAAATGAAATTTTAAAATGTACTTATAAGCGATACAGAAACTTTTGTAATGATATATTAAAAAAACAAAAGAATCATTATGAAAGAAATGAATTGAAAGCTGCTGGAAATGATAATAAAAAAATTTGGAATGTTGTTAAAAATATAAATAACTTAAATAAACCAAAAGAGCTACCAGCTGAACTTCTCAAGATTGAAAATAACCCTCTTAGTTCCGTCAACTTTATAAACACTTTTTTTGCAAATATAGGCTCTAACTTGTCAAATAAACTTAAAATAGATCTTCCGCCTCTTCCTACCACTGTAAATCCTGTAACAGTCAAAAGTAAGTCTTTTGTCCTACTTAAAACAAGTGTAGAAGAACTCGAACGTCTCATTCTTAATCTCAAGACTGATTGTGGTGCTGGCTGGGATGGTATTACGCCAAAAATTTTAAAATGTCTTAAAGAATTTATAATCCCCCCACTTAATCATAGCTTTAATAGGTGTCTAGAAGAAGTTATTTTTCCAACAGTTTTAAAAAGGTCCATCACAATACCAGTTTTTAAAAACGGAAAGCGTGACATCATCACTAACTATCGTCCAATATCGTTACTCCCGTCTATGTCTAAGCTCCTTGAAAGAATAATAAACACTAGACTTATAAAATATTTAGAAGATAATGAAATTCTCTCAAATGGTCAATTCGGTTTTCGAAGAAGTAAATCAACTACGGACGCTATACATATTTTTACAGAATTTATTGTGCAAAAATTAGATTCCAATAAAAAATGTATCACAATCTTTATTGATCTGCAAAAAGCTTTTGACACTATTTCATCTTCTAAACTGATCGAGAAACTTGAAAAAATGGGTATTAGAAATGTACAATTACAACTTTTTAGAGATTACCTACAAAATCGCTCACAACGAGTTAGGATAGGAGAGATTTTTAGTGATGAAAGACCAATCAATTACGGAGTACCACAAGGAAGTATTATCGATCCAACTCTCTTCCTTTGCTACATAAACGATCTTTGTCAATTAAACATCCCAAATTGTAAAATAATCTCATATGCTGACGACACAACCCTCTCGTTCTACGGTGACTCTTGGGAAGAAGTTTTCAAAATTGCACAGGATGGTTTCAATATAGTGTGTCACTGGCTTGCTCTAAATAGTCTCACTTTAAATACCGATAAAACCAAATATGTAATGTTTTCCATCCGAAATTCAACCTGTATTACAAATAAATTTAAAATCATAGCACATTCATGTAATATGACCTCTATTTCTAATTGTAAATGTCCTGATATTGAAAATACAAATAACATAAAGTACCTCGGCATAATAATAAGCAAGAATCTAACTTTCAAAGAACATATAAACTATTTAGTTCAAAAAATTAGAAAGCTTATCTACATATTTAAAAACTTAAGACATATCGCAAACTGGAATTTAATTAAAACTGTATATGAATCGTTAGGTAAATCTATCCTGTCCTATGGCATTTCTGTATGGGGAGGCTCTAGTAAAACATTAATGATGGAAGTTGAAAAGGTACAAAGGATGATATTAAAAATTGCCTTGAAAAAACCTAGGACGTATCCGACTACGAACTTATACGCAGAAGCCAATGTGTTAACGGTTCGAAAAATTTACATATTATCAATAATCTTAAAAAAACATAGTTGTATTGATTTGTTGGATAATATAAGGAACTCTGGTACGAGGAGAGATTATGAAGTCTGTGAAATTATTCCGGTAAAAACATTTTTTGCTCAAAAGTTTTTCAGTTTTAGAGGTAGTCGATTATATAACAAAGCAAACAAATTACACCGTATCATTAACCTAACTAAATTTGAATGTAAAAAGAAAATTTCAAATTGGCTGCTTAAACTTGATTACGAAAAAACAGAACAATTACTGCAGATTGCATCTTAACATACCACGTACGAGTTAACCCACACATACACACATACACACACTCACACATACACACACACACACACACACACACACACACACACACACACACACACACACACAAACAATAAGATTAACTGCTTGCGCGTATGCTCTCTCGCAAACGGGAAAAAGTCTCTGCTATATACGTATAATAAAAAAAAAGAAACATCTAGTTGATCATTCTAAATGGGGAGCCGGGAGATCCATAGCACAGGGTATCCTAGTGTGGACTCCCGTCTCCCACAAATTTATGTACCTCTTTGTTTTTTTTTTTTTATAAAAAATATATATGTTTTTAAAAGATAAAATATGCAATTGTACAATTTGTGGGAGAAAATAATAAAGGTTTATTTTATTTTATTTTTATTTTTATTTATAATTTAGTCGCGGTAGCATTTTTTCGTTTTAATATTAAATAACATCATATAAATGCATACAGATATCACCTGATGAATACTAGAAGGTCAAAGACCCATGGCATTTGAAGGCGAAGATAGGTAGTTTAAACGACCGCATGGAAGTTAGCGTAGAACATTCTTTTTTTTAACTAAACTGTATGCCAATTAATTGCTCCATAAATGCTCCAGCAGAATCCGAAATTGCTCCACCTCTATTGTTATAAGTTAATTTAAAATTAATTTTTAAATAATTTTAATATCGAAAATTTAATGTTGCTATAAAATATAAAATATCTACTTTTTAAAATTAAACTGTATGTCAATTAATTGCTCCTTAAATGTTCCAGCAGAATCCGAAATTGCTCCACCTCTATTGTTATTAGTTAATTTAAAATTAATTTTTAAGAAATTTAAGTATCGAAAATTTAATTTTGCCATAAAATATAAAATATCTACTTTTTAAAATTAAGCTGTATGCCAATTAATTGCCTAATAAATGCTCCAGCAGAATCCGAAATTGCTCCACCTCTATTGTTATTAGTTAATTTATAATTAATTTAAAAAAAATGTTAGTATCGAAAATTTAATTTTGCTATAAAATATCTACTTTTTAAAATTAAAGCGTATGCCAATTAATTGCTCCTTAAATGCTCCAGCAGAATCTGAAATTGCTCCACCTCTATTGTTATAAGTTAATTTAAAATTAATTTTTAAATAATTTTAATATCGAAAATTTAATGTTGCTATAAAATATAAAATATCTACTTTTTAAAATTAAACTGTATGTCAATTAATTGCTCCTTAAATGCTCCAGCAGAATCCGAAATTGCTCCACCTCTATTGTTATTACTTAATTTATAATTAATTTAAAAAAAATTAAGTATCGAAAATTTCATTTTGCTATAATACATAAAATATCAATATTTTAAATAAAACTGTGCGCCAATTGATTGCTCCTTAAATGCTCCAGCAGAATCCGAAATTGCTTAACCTCTATTGCTATTAATTTATTTATAAATAATTTTTAAAACATTTAAGTGTCGAAAATTTACTTTTGCTATAAAATATAAAATATGTACTTTATAAAATTAAACTGTATGACAATTAATTGCTCCTTAAATGCTCCAGTAGAATCCGTAATTTTTCTGTCTATTGCTATTAGTTAATTTATAATTAATTTTGAGATAGTGATCCTATTTGAGTAATAGCGCCATCATCATCATCATCATCATTACAGCCTTTCACAAGTCCACTGCTGAACATAGGCCTCCCCCAAAGAATGGCACAAAGCACGGTCCTGAGCCACCTGCATCCATCGACTTCCTGCATGTCTTACCAGGTCGTCACTCCATCTCGTGGGCGGACGCCCTACACTTCGCCTAGCGGTACGAGGCTGCCACTCGAGAACCTTTCTTCCCCATCGGTTGTCGGTTCTTCGAGCTATATGGCCGGTCCACTGCCACTTCAGCTTACTAATCCGTTGGGCTATGTCGGTCACTCTAGTTCTACTGCGGATATCCTCATTCCTAAGTTTATCACGCAGAGAAACTCCGAGCATAGCCCTCTCCATAGCTCGCTGAGCGACCTTGAGCTTCCTCATATGGCCAGCAGAGAAGGACCACGTCTCAGTTCCGTAAGTCATCACTGGCAACACGCACTGGTTGTACAATTTCGTTTTAAGGTTTTGAGGTATGTCTGACGAGAAGATGTGTCGTAGCTTCCCGAACGCTGCCCAGCCGAGTTGAATCCGTCGATTGACCTCTCGGTCGAAGTTGGACTTACCTAGTCGGACTATTTGTCCCAGGTAAACATACTCGTCAACAACTTCGAGCTTAGTGCTCCCAACAACTACCGGCATAGGTGTGACATGGACATTAAACATGATCTTTGTTTTGTCCATGTTCATCTTAAGACCTATCCGTTGGGAAACACTATTGAGGTCATTGAGCATAGTGCTTAGGTCCTCCAGCGATTCTGCCATAAGGACTATATCGTCGGCAAATCGAAGGTGAGTGATGTACTCGCCATTGATGTTGATACCGTATCCTTTCCAGTCCAGAAGCTTGAAAACGTCTTCCAACGCAGCGGTGAAGAGTTTCGGGGATATGACGTCACCCTGTCTTACACCTCTCTGCAATTGGATAGGTTTCGTACTCTGGTTCTGTACTCGGATAGCCATCGTAGCCCTACTGTACAAGCACTTCAACACTTCGATATACCGACAGTCAACTTGGCACCGCTGAAGGGAGTGCAGCACCGCCCAAATTTCGACGGAATCAAAGGCTTTCTCATAGTCCACATACGCCAGACATAGTGGCAAATTGTACTCTTCGGACTTCTGTACAACTTGCCGAAGGGTATGTATGTGGTCTATGGTGCTAAAGCCCTTTCGGAAACCGGCTTGTTCGGGAGGCTGGAAGTGTTCAAGTCTGCGCGCGAGACGATTCGTAATGACTCTCGAAAACAGCACGTAGACGCGGCTCAGAAGGGAAATCGGTCTGTAGTTCTTCAAGAGAGCGTTGTCACCTTTCTTGAAGAACAAGACCACCGCACTTCTGCTCCACGCCTCCGGTGTAATGCCACCATGGAGGACGGAATTAAAGAGCTTCTGAAGGACTTCAAGTACCGGTCTTCCACCCGCTTTCAGAAGCTCCGCTGTAATTCCATCCTCGCCTGGGGCCTTACCGTTTTTAAGGTGCTCGAGAGCCATCCTAATCTCGTTTAGACTGACATCCGGGATATCTTCGGAATAGTGTCGGATGAGACTCGCTCTTGGATCGTTACTCACACTTGCGTGTGGCTCCAACGATGATGTGTACAGCTGCCCATAGAACCTCTCAATCTCACTCAAAATCTCAGGTGTCCCGGAAACGATGCTGCCACATTCTGTCTTCAGCTTTGACAGTTGGCTCTTTCTGGCAGACAGATCTCTGACAAGACAGACTTTGGAGCCTTGGTTCCGCTCGATCGCTTCTTCAATACGAGCTGTATTGAAGTTGCGTAAGTCCCGCCGCATGCATTTGAATATCTGTCTGTTCAGATGCCTGTATGCTGTCAAGTCTGTTGAAGAATGTAGCTTCATCTCCCGTCTAACAGCCATGAGATTAAGAGTGTGATCGGAGAGTTTTTGTGTTCTTCTGCGGCGGGTCTTGCAGAACTTAGCTCCGACCGCATGGACAGTTTCCACGAGCTTGTCATTCATATCGTCCACTTCATTGCAGTCTTCCAGGTACTGAAAACGGTTTTGTAACTCGAGCTGAAAGGTTTCGGGACTTTGAAACATAGCACGAGGGGGATGGAGCGTTGAGTTCATTAGACGAGACCTCTCCAACTTAACGTTTAGGTTCAGTGTGCCTCTAACCATTCGGTGATCGCTACCAGTTTTCACCCTCGCGATCACGGAGAAATCACTGAACAGTTGTCGTCTGGTCGTCATAATGAAGTCAATCTCATTTTTTGTGGAACCGTCGGGGCTCGACCAGGTCCACTTCCTGTGGGGCCGCTTCTGGAAGAAAGAGTTCATCATAAAGAGTCCCTCTTTCTCCATGAAGTCGGCCAGCTGCTGGCCCCTTGGGTTCCGTTGCCCTATTCCAAATTTCCCTACTTTCAGCTCACCGTTCTCTCTTGTGCCTAGTTTTGCATTGAAGTCTCCCATTAACACCGTATATTGGGTTTTGGAGGAATGCATGGCTCTAGAGATATCCTCATACATTTCCTCCACCTCCTCATCGAGGTGTGCCGAGGTTGGTGCGTAAACCTGTATGAACTTCAGCGAATACCGTTTGGTGATTCTGAGTATAAGGTACGCAACCCTCGTCGACACACTCCCGATCTTTACAACGTTGTAAACGAGAGACTTGTGGACGATAAATCCGACACCTCCTTGGGATAGATGGTCGCCCTCCCGGTGATAGAGCAAGTTGCCGGATTCGAGGATTACCGTGTCCTCCCCCTCTCTTCGGACTTCGGATATTCCTATAATATGCCAGCGCAACTTGTCTATCTCTTCTTCCAACTCCACGATCTTCTCGTCAGTCCTCAGGGTGCGTGCGTTGTACGTTGCCAGGTCGAGTCGTCTAAGGTGGCAACCGAACCTCCACTGGAGACTCTTAGCACCCCCTGCCCCGCCGTTACCATGGTCGCCACCGTAGCCAGGAATAGCGGGGCCGCCGGGGACTGGGGGCCGTTTCTTCGTTACTGTCATTCATAGGGGGGTATTTGCCATAGTTGCCACGCTTGGCGAGCGGGTTGGCAACCGCAGTTTTTTTATTGTAATTTGGCTATTATCAGGAAGATGCTGCTGCCCATCTCCTGCCTGTTTCCCTTTGTCGCCTTTTACGACACCCACGGGAGGATATGGGGTAGTGGATATTCTTGACCGCCACTACACGGCAATAGCTATATTAGTTTAATTAATAGATGTAATTAATAGATGCCTAATGGCATAAAACAAAAAGAAAGTATTGATGGGTGAGTTTTGAAATTATGGATTCTTATGAATGGATTAGAAAACCATGTTAATAATATTTTTGTGTTTATGCCATCTAGTCTTTTCTACGTACCACCTTGAGAGTCAGTCAATTTTTGTTCGATAAAATGACTTCAACTATAGAATGTTACTATATTCTATTGATGATGGCGCTATTACTCAAATAGGATCACTCTATCTCAAAATTAATTATAAATTAACTAATAGCAAAAGACAGAAAAATTACGGATACTACTGGAGCATTTAAAGAGCAATTAATTGGCATAAGCTTTAATTTTAAAAAGTAGATATTTTATATTTTATAGCAAAATTAAATTTTGGATACCTAAATTTTTTAAAAATTAATTATTAATTAACTATTAACAATAGAGGTGGAGCAATTTCGGATTCTGCTGGAGCATTTAAGGAGCAATTAATTGACATACAGTTTAATTTTAAAAACTAGATATTTTATATTTTATAGCAAAATTGAATTTTCGATACTTAAATTTCTTAAAAATTAATTTTAAATTAACTAATAAGAATAGAGGTAGAGCAATTTCGGATTCTGCTGGAGCATTTATAGAGCAATTAATTGGCACACAGTTTAGTTAAAAAAAAGAATGTTCTACGCTAACTTCCATCTGGTGTTTAAACGTTGCCAATTCGAATTACTCAAATAAAGAAAAAATCAACCAAATGTGTACTTACGGTTAACAATTTAAGGCATAATTTTATGCGCGAATTAAAAGCATAGGGAACAAATTCAAGTGAAAAATTTGCTTAAAAAAAAGGCATAATTCTCTATGCGCAAAGTGACAATAAATTGAACGAGGTATCAAAATTCATATTTTTCTGGCGCGTGCGACGTTTTGTAAGAAAGTACGTCACTTAGTCTGACGCCGGCGTCCTTGGGGATGGTTCCTGAGTCGCTTGACCTAATTTTCGTTTTCGCGTACACGTCCTTTAAGTTTTAATTGTTGTTTTTTTCGGTTCTGTGGACATTTTAATAAGTTTCTTAATTTGTTTGTGATAAGACACGATAATAACAGTTGTGATAAGGTGGTATGACAGTTTGTGCGAAATTAGACGCTTTTTTTTACTGTATTGTATTTTTTATTTATGATAGGACACATTAATAATACGCTAAATAATCATATTTAACTAGCTGGCCCGGCAAACTTCGTACAGCCTAACATTCGATTCTTTAATTTTTTTTTTAATACTTATTCTGCTATTCGGGACACCGGGTTAGCTAGTAAGATAAAAAAAGAAAAAAGAAAGTTGACATTATGATTTACATTATGTCAAAAAATAAAAATTATAAAACACTTAAAATTCTTTTAATAGTCACTAAAAATCACAATGAAAATTACAATTTCTGATTTCTTATTATGATACCTACACGAATATAGACATTAATATTTATACAATACGTCACTCAATTTTTTTGCCTTCCCGGAACCCCTCCAATAACACTTAAACTTTATGGTATGGTATTAAAGTTCAAATTGGCTTTATGTATTATTACGTCTCTTTTGTATGGGAATGTAGACAAGTGTTGTTTTTAGACTTTTTCAGGCAATTTTTTAAATTTTTTCTCTCCGTAAGAACCATCTTCGTACTTCAAGGAATATTATAAAAAAAGAATTAGCGAAATCGGTTCAGCTGCTTTCGAGATTCGCGCTTAGCAACACATTCAGCGATTCATTTTTATATTATAGAAGATAACTTAGCGGTGTGACAGCCCGTGCGCAATTGCACGCTTTTATTTTTTTAACGTCTTAACTTTTTTTTAAATTTTAAGCTGCTTTGTATCACAATTTCCACTTCGTCAGAATACACCGACATGATTTTTTTTTTTCAAAATTTCGTCTCTAAATATTCCACAAGGCTCTAAAACCGTGGGAACATTTAAAGAGACAAGAACCCTTCAGATAACATCGTTCAAAGAACCGCGCCGTGAAAACCTACCAGCACTTTTCTTACATGAATGTCCGTGAGCCCAAACTTATTTCTACGGTAGGCTGTGAAGACGAAATACTTTTACTATGCCATCGTTTAATATGTATATTTAATCCCCTTTTAACTTTAAACAGCCTACTGTCGGTACAATTTTAATACTGTAGGAAATCCGGCTGTGAATGTAGCGGGGCGCAAATATTCATTAAAAAATCTAGACAGATCTCTAAAGCACTCAAGTCTTTATATTAACTTGAATTATATACTATTATACTATTGAAATGTGCTGTACCCTGCATCTTTCCCTGAACACACAATTATTTACGGCCAAATAATCTAAATGTATTGTAATTGTTAATATTAATTGTTATAGTTTATAAAACTTTAAAAAAATATCAATCAAGTAGTTGGCTGATCGAAACAAAAATAAATTTAAATAGAAAAATATTAAAAGTAAAATAAAACAAACTTCATACATTTAGGTAAACAAAGTCTTGAAAATTTTCCAAACTCAATACTTTCCTAAGTAGTCTTGTATAAAATGCTTATAAGCTAGCAATTTAGATAACGGGACACATCTGTTTACAGCGATATCCAAAATTGAAGAAAACAAATGTAAGTTAATCCAACTTTTTGGAAATGTTAGCAAACAATCATTAATTTTCTTCTAAAAGATTATTAGTCTTTAGAAGAAAATTGTTTACTTATTAACAATCGTTTTTAATAAAATAGCGTACTCCAAAGGGATATTATATTTTTTACTTCTCAGTAATTACACACTGACTTAGTTTAATAAAAGTCTAAAAGGTTTCAATTCGCTCTTACCTTATACGGTACGAGTGACCTGGCAAGCTGGAAAGGAAGTTCAACTTCAACGTCTCATGCAGAAAACTGCCCCCGTGACTTAAGCAACTGCTAAAAATCGCGAAGATAGAATGAGAACCACTCCAAGGCTGTAAATTAAAATTTGAGATAAGTAAAAATGGATAGGAGGATATCGTGTTCAAGAAGCGCTACCACTGTAACTTTTCGTTCATCCTTCCCTTTTCAAATGTCATCAGTGATTTTAATAACTGCAGTGGTGGTATTGTGACCAGAACGAAACCCAGACTGAAAAATATCCAGTAGGTTATAGTTTTTTTATGAAAATAGATAATTGCTTATGCATACAGGCTTCCAGAACTTTAAACAGATATCAAAGAATAGAAATTGGATGGTAGTAATTAGGTAGCTCAGGTTTAGGTATTTTTGAGAGAGGACATATATAAGATCTTTTCCACAATGTTGGATGCTGACCTGAGTCCAGTGAGTAATTAATAACATGTGTGATAGCTGGCAGAAGGAAGTCAAGCAATGTAATAGTCATAAATTTACTAATCTCATCATAACCTACCGCCGTAGAGTTAATAGCCAATATAGTTTTAGCTATTTCATCTTGAATTACAGAAGAAAATTCGAAAAAAAGAATAGTCAGAGGTTGCATAGAAGCATTTGTTTGTGATCTAACAAAAGGGTCCAACGTAGGAGTTGAGACAACGTGACGATTTACATCATCTAGATTAAGAGAACTATTATCGGGTAACAGTCGACTATACTAGTCAGAAAATCAACTATTAATGTAGCTGCAGCATGGCTCTACTACGCAAAATGTAGAATTAGATTAATATTAAAGTCATTTCCACGAGGCTAATCTTATCAATGCAGGTACCCACTGTAAGATTTCATTCATTTTTCGATTAAAATCTGTAGGTATCACGATATTACAAGCTCAAGGCGTCATACTCAAGTATCTATGTCTGTTACCTCTACAGCCTTTGAAAACATAGGCCTCCCCCATTGATAACTTATGAAATAAAAATAAATTTACATTTTATATTAATTTACGTGGTAGAGCTGCAGATTTATTATGGTAGTAGTATGAATGGGTCGCCTCGACCGGAGCAGGGACCAATCTTTCACAGAATACCAGCGCTCATCGGAAATTTGTGTGCCAGTGTTTGATTACTATACCATTTGATGGTAAGGGGTGATGTAGTCGATGGTAAACTCAGACCAATAAAAATGCTATTGGTCTAAAATGGTAAAGCACACTGGCTTAGCTTCACGATAACTTACTTACTATTTCTTTATATACTTAGGTCCCTATACGATTAACTAATAACCACCGTAACCATAACGGTAGTACTTAAAATCATTTCTACGGCACATTAATCGATTCAGATATTTATAAAAGTTTGAGCGTTATGGTATTATTATTTTTTATCGGGAGATCAAATTTTTACTTAATGACTTGCGCAAAGTTTTAATATTATTGCGGTTCCGTTTCCTGAATGCTCCCTTGTGCGTTATAGTTAAAGAAGGGACATCGTTCGTTCAAATAAAATTGTAAATATTGTACGAGTACACAATTTCTTTTGGCAAAGGAAAATCCGGTAGGCAGGTAGATTATAGCAAAAGTTATAAAAAATATTTAGAAGAAAGCAGAAACTTCTTTAAACGTGAGTAAAATGTACATATAAGTATCATAATAAAATAATTGCGAATAAAATCATTAATTACTCTAGACTTAAGAGAAATAAGACCAGAGAATAAAATTATTCAAGAGTTAGTGACTCTGGTGTAACATAATATTTGGTCGAATCCACTCTTCACACACCTATCTAGATACGCGGTCGAGCCATGCTACACCTATATAGTTGTAGCACAAATAAGTCGGTTCGAAAGCTGAAGCACCGCGCAAAATTCATCGAACATCAATCTAAAAGTCGTTACGAATAACATTACTTTTATTAAGGTGTTGTTGCATTAACTACCTCTGGTAGTATTTAGAATGATGATATCTCATACTTCTTAATATATTCATTTTTTTTTATTTAATTAACATTTACACAATACGATCTTCACATATACACAATATGATCTTTACCAGCCAATTATCACTGCTGGATGTGCGCCTCACCCGATACGTTATGATATTTAGTAGTGTTCAGTGTTTAGTGGCGATATTTTGATTTAGGGTAACAAATAACATTTATTTCATCAATTTTTCGCTTTTTTCCTTCAAGAACAACTTCTTCAAGTTTTCGTATAAAACGTAACCCAAGTATAAAATGTAGATTATTTTATTTTATGTGTAGATTAGTTTACTCGAGTAATTTTTTTTACTACTCCATTACGCACGCACAACATCCTCACGACTATAAACGTCTTTTAACGTTGAGAACGTGTTTTAAGATATGTGACAATGTCACTGATTTACTGTAGCCATTTATCTTCAACTTAATGAAATGTAAACATGCGAGTTTTTCATCTCCTCATCTTGCACACACTTCTTAACTTCTCTTCTTCTTAACTTTTATAATTATCTGTGCAGCCCGGATTTTTAATAGTACGTCGTATTAAGCAATGTATTAAGCATTGTGTTGTAGTCATGGTCTTCAAGTTTAGATATACAAAAGGCTCGATTTTAAATATTAGTAAAAGTAAATGAAAAATATTTATTGTTTCACCAACAGCCTGTAAACAGTCTGATGTTAGATTTTCCATTGTAGCTACACTAAAGACGGATTGACTATACTCGCACAGAATTCATTTTATATTTATCATTCATTACAGCCTAGTCCACTGCTGAACATAGACCTCCTCAATAAAGGGGATGTTTGTTATAGTTGCTACGCTCGACAGGCGTGTAGGCAACCATAATTTTTTATTTTGTTATTAGGAACATGCTGTTCAGCTCCTGGTTCGTTTTCCTCAAACAGAATAGTACTGTGAAATAACAGCATGATGCTGTGTTTCATATGGTGAGTGACGATAATACAATAATTTCATTACTGTGACCTAGTATTCCCCCTAGGATCATCACAGTACATGATTGATACGTGTTATTTTAGGTTTTCTTAATCTAATTTAATTTATAAAAGTACTCGTAAAGTATTATGCATCATGTTTGAAAAAGTTTTGTTTAAGAGTGATGACGTAAAAGCTTTAAAGATAACGTAACGTTTTAAAAAACTCTTTTAAGGGTAGCCAATGATCGAATTGGGATTAAGCATTTCGCGATTGTTCTCATTTTACAACCACCGTTCGATTTCGATTACAGTCGGCAAGTGTTGACTTAGCCCCACAAATAATTTGCCACCAAGTTTGTCACTTTAAGACGTGCATGTTGATTATTTCAGTCAATGTTAAAGTGTAGTTTATTCTTAATAATACAAGTAAAACATATGTTTTCAGAATTAATATATAAAATAAAATAAAAACTGTGTGAAATATTTTATATCATAATTTACTAAACTATTTCATATTTAGAACTAATATGGAAGATATTTTACGCGATTCGGTTAATATTTATCATTGTAGCACGAATGGGTCGGCTCAACCAAGCAAGGACCACGCTTTCACAGAATATCAGCGTAAAATGGCAGCTAAACGCTTCTGTGTTTCGTGTGGTGAGTGTAGAGAACCGGAGAACTTTTTTACTGGATACGAGGTAATCCTTCTTAGTTCTCAGGGGTGACAACGCATCTGTGTTTTGAATCTTAATTAAGACTAAATGTATGTAGATATATATAGGCCACAGCACCCACTTACCATCAGGTGGACGGTGTGCTCGTTTTTTTTTTTTATAGGAGAGGGGGCAAACGAGCATGCGGCTCACCTGATGGTAAGTGACTACCGCCGCCCATGAACAACTGCAACACCAGGAGAATCGCAGATGCGTTGCCGGCCTTTTAAAAAGGAGTACGCTCTTTTTTTGAAGGTCCCTAATTCGTATCGGTCCGGAAAAATCGCTGATGGTAATCGATTCCACAAGGAGGTCGTGCGAGGAAGAAAACATCTTCTAAATCGCACAGTGGTGGACCGCCAATCATCTAGATGGTGTGGATGGTATCGGGAGTTCTGCCGCGATATGCGTTCGTGAAATTTGGCGGCTGGGATTAATCCGAACAATTCCTCAGAGCACTCCCCATGGTAGATGCGAAAGAAAATGCAAAGGGATGCAACATCTCTTCGCAGTGCCAATGAGTCGAGCCGATTGGAAAGGGCTCGGTCGTCGACGATTCGCGCAGCTCTGCGTTGGATGCGGTCAAGTGATGTGAAGTGATCCCAGAGATGGGAACAGTATTCCATGTGAGGCCGAACTTGCGCCTTGTAAAGTAGCAGGCGGTGTGCCGGCATGAAATACTGTCCCGCTCTGCTGAGCACGCCAAGCTTTTTAGAGGCCAATTTGGCCTTCCCTTCCAAGTGACCACGAAACTGCACGTCACTCGATATGTCGACTCCGAGGATACCGATACTGGCTGAGGCAAGAAGGGGAGTGCCTTGAAACTGAGGAGATACGACAAAGGGGTTCTTTTTCTTTTTAGCGGTAAACGCGCAAACTTGTTTCTTCTGAGGATTAAACTGGACTAGATTTAGTCGCCCCCAATCCGAGACTTTGCTCAGCAAAGACTCGACTTCAGACACAAGTTTGTTCCGGTACTCAGCGACGTTTTCCCGAGAAATATTGGCACGGCCGGTGTATAGAGCATCACCAGTGCTGTCATCCGCATAGCAATGAATGTTACCAGTTAGCAACATATCATTGATATGCAGAAGAAACAGCGTTGGTGATAGCACACAGCCTTGTGGAACACCAGCGTTAATAGGCTTGTAGTCAGACCATGCACCATCTACAACGACCTTGATGCTCCGATCTGCAAGGAAGCTGGTGATCCAATTGCACAATTTCTCGGGAAGCCCATAGGAAGGGAGCTTCGAAAGAAGCGCTTTGTGCCAAACCCGATCGAAGGCCTTCGCAATGTCCAGACTAACGGCCAACGCCTCCCCCTTGGACTCTACTGCCTCCGCCCATCTATGGGTCAGGTAGACCAGAAGATCACCAGCTGATCGACCCCGACGAAAACCGTATTGGCGGTCACTAATCAGCTGGTGATCCTCAAGGTACCGGATGAGCTGGCAGTTAATAATGGATTCCATTATTTTGGAGAACAAGGAGGTGATCGCTATAGGCCTATAGTTAGATGGGTCTGAGCGGTCGCCTTTTTTAGGGATCGGGTGGACAAAAGCTGTCTTCCATGAATTCGGGACTACGCCTTGGGAGTAGGAGTACCGTAAAAGACGCGTTAGGACCGGTGCCAACTCCGGAGCACACGTCCTCAGCACAATTGGGGGGATTCCGTCAGGCCCACTCGACTTCTGGATGTCCAGGGAGAGCAGTGCTTTGCGAACCGAGCGCTGTGAGAACAGCACATCCGGCATGGAGCATTCACACCGCGGGATGGTCGGCGGTGTTTTCCCCCCGTCATCAAGAGTCAGTTGGACGCAAAAAGGGAGCCTAAAAGGTCGGCTTTGTCTTTTGCGTCATGGGCCAGTGAGTCATCCTCCCTGTGCAGAGACGGTAGTGATGGCTTACAGAAATTCCCTTGGACAGCCTTGGCGAGAGACCAGAATGCACGGGTTCCCGAAGGAAGGCGAACTAGTTTCTCGCCAATTCTGCCTATGTGCTCTGACTTTGCCTTGGCAATAACTCTTTTGAAGGACCTGGAGGCGAAGTTATACTTCTTTTTAAGTGTGCTGGTGTTTACATCCCGAGTCGCCGAAGCCGCAGCCCAGGCTTGATAACATTTGTCACCCTTAGTCTATTTAAAAAAGTAATTGGTGGTAACGAGGATCAAACGGTTCACTATTAAAAGGTCGAAGCGTGAAAATGTCTAACGATGCGAAACGTCAATAAGCAATATGCCCAATTAACGAAACGTTCATTTAGGAAAACGGTCAATTATCGAAAGGTCTATATAGTAAAACGTCTGAAGAACATATCGTTAATTTTTCATAATGTATGGACTTTTAAAAATAAACAACTGTATAATATTATGTACGTACAGTTTCCTTATTCTATCTAATCGTAGCATATCATATATTTTAAATAGCGATATTAATTAAGTTGATTAGCATCTATTAAGAAAAATGTTATCGACAGATGCATAGATTTATATATTATATGACAGTAGATTGAGGTGCGGCTGGGGTGGCTTCTCATAACCGCAGAATTTTAAATAATATAATTATATGTTTAGCTCAAATTTTAATGCAGTAGTTGCACGGGATATATTAATATAAATAAGGCACAAAATACAATGCAGTGGCTACGCTGCGTAAACTTAAATTCCCCCTTAATTCACTGGTGGATAAAGTTGATAGGGACAAGGGTAGCTTTTCCAAAAATAACAAATGTAGAAACAATTTTATGAGAATTTATATATAATTACAAAACAATTAGTAAACAAAATAAATAATAATTATAATGAATAAATGAATAGCTATAGTTTCCATACTGAAACAATTGTCAGGGTTGTTATTAAATATGCAAATAACGTTTACTGAACTTTATTAATTAAGCACTAATTAGATTAAAACAAAAATCTTGATGACTTAGGGTTATTAGACAAGTATAGACAAATAATTTTCAAAGTATATTCACCGTGAAAATTTAATAACTTCTAAATAAACTTTCTGCTATTTCAAAACTTTCGATTGTTGGACGCTTTTCCATATAGTCGTTTAACTAATTAGATGTAATGATTATTAGACTTTTCTCGTAGTTAGACTTTTTGATACTTAGAGTTTTATTCGGGAGTGGATCAAACTCGGAAATTTGCAGGTCGTTATAAGCAGTAAGTTATAGTAATGACTACACAGGAAATCAAATCAAAGGGGTGAATGACGGCTCAACTTATTAGTGACAAAGGGTAAACAAATATGAATGATATAAGGAACATCCCAGTTCCGACAGAAAAAACTGTAGTTAGGACTGAAAATAATATAAAATGTAGTCTTATAAAATCCAAACATACTCGTAATGCTCTGATATGAAAACAGCATCTCGATTTCTTAATAAACGCACAAAAGTACAATAACTACCACAGGTATCTTATTAATTTGAACTATATGATTAAAATGTCTACACGTTGTTCATTATATTATATCAAAATGTAAAGGCGAATAATCAGTTTTTATTATGCAGATTTAAATAATGTATTTCATAGCATTCTGCGAAATACATACTTACAAATAGTCTCATCCTTAGAGCAATTATAATAGTTTCCTTATAAATACTCTAAGGTCTCATCATAACCGAAAGCTACAATTATTTGTGAGCAAATGGTTACTTAATGGAAAGTCGATAGTGTCAAAAGATCAAGTCACGTCGTTCACACAAATTTTATATTTAAATAATACCAAAATCCGAAACGTATTCCTCAAAATATACATGAAAATCCGCGCCCAAAAATATTAAAAAAAGAGTTCCGTTATGAAATATCAATGAAAATTTTGATAACCGCTCAGCCACAATCACATTCGATACTTCAGAATGATTGACCTGTCAGTTGTCATACTGATGGACTGTAAAACACGTCGGTGTTCATATATACAATTAATAACGAATAATTCAAATTGTTAAATGATTTTTTAGTATCGCGTGTAATGGCGTAAGAGTCAACTGAGGGCAACAAGGCAGGATATGGACAAAATTATCTGATCTCTTGGCCAACCCGCCTGCCAGACGTGGCAACTATAGCACTAGTCAGTAATTCATCATAAAGAGAGGTACAAAAAGGCTGCTTCCAGCTTTTCTTGGCAATTTGTAGCAATCGCCAAATTACATTAACGTTAAGTTGGGCAATTTCAAATGATATCAACGCTTCGTCAATCACGCAGAAACTATATATGTAGACGGCAAGATCCATGTCCTCAGATATTCCAATTTATTTTAATCTATTCTATTATACTCTACACTTTTCTAGTCAACACTGTTCTGCTATGCTCCATTTTATCCTACTGTACAGTAGTCTACTCTACGCTACTCTGTTCTATTCATGAGTGGGTAACAAGAAGAAGGATTAATAACATATCATCAGTTTCGTAGTAACTTGCTTGGGTGCCGACAGCGTATTCAAGTACAGGATATGTATTCCTCTTGGACTGCTACTGTAGGCGGCGTCCTACGAGGTGGTGTGTTGTCTCCTCTGTTTGCAATTTTCATGACTTCTAAAAGTAATCAATTGTATGTTCTGTTTTTCTTACCACATGTACGATGACGATCCCCAAATTTACACCCAATCTTCTCTGGATAATTTACCGAAAGCTATTGATACAATGAACACTGATCTGGTTTGTATTTTGGACTGGTGGATTATCCATTAATCCCACTAAAACTCAAACAATAATTATTGATAGTTTTGGATTAGTTCACTGTTTTCTCAAACTACCTATCCTCTTCAGTGGCATTACATCCCCTATTGTGATAAAGTTAAAAATTTAGTTTAGACTCCTGTCTAACATGGTCACCACAAGACAATGATCTAAGTAGGAAAATGTTTGCAGTGCTAACCTCACTGTGGAGACTTAGAATTTTTTTTCCTTCTGCCATTAAAGTTGCGCTTGCTTATTCTCTACTTCTGCCTATTCTTGACTATGCTGATGTTTGCTATTTGGACTTTACCGAAGCGTAGTTAAATAAACTTGAGCGGATTCAAAACTTATGCTCACGATTCATATTTGGACTCAGTAAATATGATCACATTTCAGAATTTCGTAAACGTCTAAAGTGGCTGCCGATTCTGTTTAACCTTTACGTAAACGCTCTAATTGCGGAGCTCAATGAAGCAAGTATCGGCTGTCATGTAGGTGGGAAATGTGTAAATAATCTCAGTTACGCAGACGATATGGTTCTATTGATTCCCTCAATCGGAGCCTTAAATAAGTTAATCTTTGTTTGTGAGAAATACGCAGCAAACCACGACTTAATGTATAATGCATACAAATCTGTGGCAATGGTGTTTGGAGCGCATAATAAAGATGTTTGTCTACCATTATAACGGAACTGCAAAATTTGAAGTTTGTGACAAGCTTTCGATATTTAGGACATATCGTATCAATTGACCTGTGGAATGATCAGGACGTGGACCGAGAAAGCCGGCCGCCTGCCATACGTGATAATATGATTGCGAGCGTGATATATTATGGTTGAAATTGTCAATCGTTTAAAAAGGAAAATTATCGAATTTTTAAGGGTCAGTATAACGATTCATTCAGAACATTATTTCGTTTTCCGAGGTACTGTAGTGTATCTACAATGTTCCCTGAGCCACGCGTGTCGTCGCTCGATACTTTGATAAGACAACGTGTGGCCAGATTTAGAAGTAATCTGCACAAATCAGGCATCGCAAACTTTAACGTAACGTTGTAATGAAATATTTAAATATTGGTCAAGCATGTTAAGATATAAGTTTTAATTTATCTTATTATAATAATGATAAATGTTTCATCATAGCATCTTTTTTGGATTTTATTATTTTATAATTTACGAGTATTTAAAAAACATATTGTAACTTATAACTATTTTTACGGGTCTTTGTTGTCTGTAAATAAATGATGATGAACATTATTATTATTATATTATATAACATCATAATTTTTTTCTGGAAACCAATATCTTGTACACATTATATAATACTAGCTGACCCGGCGAACTTCGTACCGCCTAACAGTCGATTCTTTAATTTATTTAATAATTATTCTGCTATTTGGAACACCCGGCTAGTAAGATAAAAAAGAAAGAAGAAAGTTGATAAGTCAACAATTACATTATGTCAAAAAATAAAAATTATAAAACACTATTGACATGTATTGACATTAATATTTATACGATACTAACGTCACTCAAATGTGCTGCCTTCCCGGAACCCCTCCACTAACACTTAAACTTTATAGTATGGTATTAAAGTTCCAATTGACTTATAAGTATTATTACGAATCTTTTGTATGTGAATATAGAAAAGTGTAGTTTTTAGACTTTTTTAGGCAATTTTTTAAATTTTTCTCTCCGTAAGAACCATCTTCGTACTTCAAGGAATATTTAATAAAAATAATTAGCGAAATCAGTTCAGCTGCTCTCGAGATTTACGCTAAGCAACACATTCAGCGATTCATTTTTATATTATAGATTTATCATGTTTGTAGCATGAATGGGTCGGCTCACCTGGGGCAAGACCACGCTCTCGCACCTGATGGTAAGTGGATGCTGTGGCCTATAGACAGATGTCTATGGTCCACAGCATCCACTTACCATCAGGTGTGTTCAGTGGACTGTGTGCTCGCTTGTCATCCTTATTCTATAAAAAATATTTTATCGATGCTTATGAAAGCTATAATCGTGTAAAAGGCTGATATCAAACATTTTTAAATTCAAGTAAATTCAATTTAATATGTCGCTTCTAAAATTGATCGTGATAAAGTTCTTAGGACCTTCTCTGAAACACTTTCTACCTATTTAAAAAACGTTCTTTATTTCATAGACATTTACCTACCACTAAAAATAGTTATCGTATAGATCTACACCTCATTTGATAACAAAATACCAAAAACGTTAAACTTTATTTGAAAAATAAAAGATGATATCTTTACAATAGAATTACCTCCTGTGTCGTGGAGGAGTTTGGAAATAGTGCTTGCCCGGCTGTGGACTTGTAATGCATTGCAATAGCGATGATAGTGAGGAAGCTATTACCTGCAAAAATGAAGATACCTCAGATACTGCCCACACCGGTTCTGAAAATACTTATAACTGTAAGTTGTAAAATTAATCATAATTAAAATTGATCGAATCCCATTATCATCACATTTCTCCATAGATTGCCCCACTGTGGGATAATTGCCATAGTTGCCACACTAGGTAGTCTTTTACTTTTAGTTGTTATTAGGAAGACGCTGCTGCCCATCTTCTGGTTTATTTCCCTCTGTCGCTTCTTACAACGTATGGGGCAATAGACATTCTTACACCGCCACTACAGTTTACGGTTTATAGTTAAGACATTTATTTCTCAAAAACTGCACAAAGAAAGTTCAAACTACAACAATAAATACAAGTAAGGAGTGTGCAGTTCTTAATTAGATCTCTAGTATGTAGAGTATACTCTATCAGTAAATTTATTAATTTATTTAATTTCTATGTCTATGAACAAACGAGCTAGCAGTCTCACATGAGATAGTATATTTCACGTGTAAAAAATATAATTTCACATGTAAAATATATTACATCTGAAGATAATATATTATGTGGAAAATAGTCATTACGCGAAACTATATAAAAATATAGAAGCTATTCTTCCGTGTAATCGTGTGCTTCCGAACAAATGATGTGAGAATTTATGTTCTTGCAGCCGATTTAGTGCGGCGCACCATGAAACTTCCAATGATAGCATTGATTTACATGCTACGTGTTTCAATTTCGCGCATTTTAAAACTACATTTAGATGGGTTAGAATTTTAAAACTTATGCTATGCTAAGTTGTTTTATTTATAAAAAATAACCGTTTCGTGGTGGTGTAAGTATATCCACCACACCATACCGTCTCGCCGGTGTCGTAAGAGGCGACAGAGGAAAACCTACCAGGAGACTGGAAGCAGCATCTTCCTACTATCAACGAGAAATAAGAACTGCGGTTGCCAACCCGCCTGGCAAGCATGGCAACGATGGCTAATATCATATGGGGAGACCTATGTTCAGTTATGGACTTGAAATGGAATGAATGAATTGATTGATCAATGTATCTAACTCGCAGACTTAAAAATATATACCGTTAAAATCTTATAGTTTTATATGTAGTAGAGCCATGCTGCAGCTATATTAATTATATAGTTGTAGCACGAATGGGCCGGCTCGACCAAGAAAGTACCATGCTCTCACAGAATACCAGCGTAAAATAGCAACTTAACGCTGCTGTGTTTCGCATGGTGAGTGTAGAGAACCGGAGACCCTTTTTACTGGAAAAGAGGCATTCCATCTTAGTCCTCACGGGTGGCAACGCATGTGCATTTTAATTCGCAAACGAGGATAGATGTAGATATCTATGGGCCATAGCAACTACTTACCATCAGCTGGACTATGTGCTCGCTTGTCACCCTTATCCTTTAAAAAAGTTGTTAGGGAAGAAAGTTAAAGTACTTTTATTTTTAATATTGGTTTTAACTTATTAAATATTTACATCGAGGACAGATCATACTCGCATAATATCAGCTTAAGATAACAGCACACTGTTGAGTTTATTATACGGTGAGTGACGAGAACCGGAGACCCCTTTTTACTGGTAACAAGGTATTCCACCTTAACGAATGTGCATTTTGAATCTTAATGGGGATATTTGAAGGTGTCGAAGGCCCACAGCATTAAGTCACCTACAGGTGGACTGTATGTTCGGTTACCCTTGCTTTTCTAAAAAAAGAAAAAGAAATTGTCGGGTTGAAATACTGGCTAGTTTGAAGTTCGATATCTTGCATTCTACTTCTACAAAATTGTTAAAACAGACAATGCTTGAATAAAAAGAATTTGATTTCTCGCAGTTTGTTTTTCTTTTATGTTGCATTTCTGCGGTGCGATCAAATTTAGTATGAGACGTTAGGTACTGCGATCTTGAACCAAGTGTAAATACATATAATCTTACGCTCACTAGACTTCGCTAGTTGGGGCTAAAGTAACAAATATGCTAAGCTGATGGTCACACAGTGTCATCGTCGCTGAAAAGTTGCAATTTAATTATGAGATTTTCAGTTTCTAGTCTAGTGTATTCCTTCATTTTTTTTCGCATTTTTTGATTCTTCTAATTTTAGTTATATCCGTAGTTTGATTTAACCATTTCTAATCTAATTAATATAAAATATAACTGATATTTGAGAAGGAAGCATTGACCTCTACATTTTCCAACAAATCAACTTCTCTCGCTATGAAATCTGTCAAATATTTCACATTATTTCTAAATGGAGCAACCCTGGTGACAGATTAAATGCCGTGGAAGCCCTTACTACAGGTGCGTTAACGCCCTAGGAGTTGACTTTTTCATTTAAGGTCCCTAAGTCGTATCGGTCTATAATCCCCCTTTTATTCGTAAATGTAAGTTAATTACATTTTAATTAATTAATAATTAAATTAAAATTTGATGTTTATATCAAATATCATTTTTATTTGTTATATTATCTTGAGTTAACGTGGCTGAATTTACGTTTATAGCTGCAACAAAAACCGAAGCTCTCACAGAATACCAGCGTAAAACAGTAGATTAATGCTGCTGTGTTTTGAATAGTTAGTGTAGAGAGAACACAACAGGAGACCCTTTCGACTAGTATCTAGACATTCCATCTTGGTTCCCAGTGTCGACAACGCTTCTGCATTTTGATTCATCATCATCATTACAACTCTTCACAAGTCCACTGCTGAACGTAGGCCTCCCCTAAGGAATGGCACAAAGCACGGTCCTGTGCCACCTGCATCCATCGACTTCTTACATGTCTTACCAGGTCGTCACTCTATCATAATGTAGGACCGCCCTACACTTCGCCTACCGGTAAGAGGCTGCCACTCGAGAACCTTTCTTCCCAGCGGTTGTCGGATCTTCGAGCTATGTTTTGATTCTTAATCAATGATAAATGCCTGTGGGCCATAGCACCTACTTATCATCTGATGGCTTATGTGCTCACTTATTCTATAACAAATATCAAAAAAGCTTAATATTAAAATTTTATTAAAAAAATACAAATAAAATTACCAAATTATTGTGTATGCCCGGCTAAAAACGAAATGTTCTACTAAATAAACGACTACTTAAAAATGACTTAATGTGTACAAGCGCCGTTAAAAACACTAATTTTTCAACTTGTTTGTCAGAAACAGAGGTTTCAAGCTACGAGATCCAATACTTGATACAAGAATACTTAGGTAACACCTAATTTGAATGTCCACCATAATATGATAAGCATAAAAAATCTTGGGTTTTAACCTTTTTTTAAATACATTTGATCAGCGACTAAAGTAGTTAGATTAAGTATAAATATTAGTATTTAGTAAGATAAAGAAAATAGCATTAGCCTTTACAATCGGAGTTTTAAAGTTAAATTATTTTATACTAGCTGTGCCCGCGGCGTAGCTCGCGTATATAGGTTTTACTTAAAGAATTTGACGTTTAGGTAAGAGAATATTAAACGACTTATATCATTACTGTATGAATAAGTGGTAAGAAAATAAATCGTTATGCTCAAAGTTCTGAGTCGTTTGTGATAGAACTTCTGTATAAACAACGTTAGAAGTAGACAGCCGGGACGTACAGAAAAATGTTACGGAAGCTATTAACGCGGGATAAAGCAACATAGAGTTGGCCATGTGCAAAACAGTCAGTATTGTGGTCCACTCCTGCAACGCGTAAAGTTTGACCTTGCGCTTTATTTACGGTCATCGGTCATCGCATAACACACGCTGACTGGGAAGTGGGAACAGAACACGCTTAAAACTGAAAGGAAAGTTATTTGATATAAGATGGATCCCGCCTAAGGGTATTAGTGTTCTGTGAGATGGATTCTTAGTATAAACCAACATCATGACATTTTGTTTTTGTTGCAATTTTGCTACGTTTAGCTCGGGCGTACGTATCTCTTTTCTGGTTTCTGTTTCTGATGGTGTTTGTTCTGTTAGCCTACACCCTACGCGGCTCTTTTAGCTTAGATAGACTCGTTAACGTAAAACTTCAGTGAGTCTCAATACGATTCACCGGTGAAAAATGTTAACACCGCAATTCAGAAAAAGTGAGAAAACTTCCTTTATTTAATTTAAGGAAAACATATTTTTTGTTTACTCTGTTTCAAGCATAAATATATTATAATAGAACGTTTTTTTTACACACGAATAATTTTATTACTAATTCTGAGATTTTATTGCGCCTTTAAACAAATCGAACCTACATTTCAAAATAATAATCATAACTTTCGATAGAATTAACCAATTTTAATAAAACAAAGATTACATGAACTGGAAAATACGTTTTATGATTCTCTTAACGATTTCTTTGAAAAAAGATGTTTACTTAAGACGTGATGCGTTCATAAACAAACAGACAGACAGATAGACACACAAATCTAAAAATTATAAAAATGTACTTATTTAATGAATTTCAGTCTCCATAATGATTTTAGTCACAAATTAATATACTATACAATGAACAGAGACAGCATGTTATCACCCCAATATATAGAGATTTAAAGATAGATGGCGCTGTTAAAATGAATTCTAAAAATAAAAGAGATGAATTGACGTGATTGATACTTTTGATGGAATGAACTAATTTTAATGAAATAAATACTAAATGTAACCTGAAGATACACTTTATAATTTCTTTAACGATTCTTATGATATAAATTGGTACTTTGTACGTGATACGTTAACAAACAAACAGACAGACAGAAAATTCTAAAAATGGTAGAAATATATTTAATTACTTATTTTTACTACCTCTCAATCATCAACACTCTCATCTCTCAACACTTTTAATATATAAATCTAAAATGTACAGACATCGGCTATTAACATTTTTATTATATGTATATATTGTGTTTTTGCTCTCAATTCTCGTAACAATAACTTATTAATTAATAATTTCTAATTGCAACTGCCCCACTATAACTAGACTAACATCTACGAAGTACCTTGGTGTCTTAATGGACCAGAGACTTTCATGGATGTCTCATGTCGAATTAGTTTCTGGCAGATTACGTAAATTAATGTGGATATTTAAAACACTAAGACACATTGCAAATAAAAAGTTACCAAAAAGCAAGAAACTCAGCTGGGCTCTTTTTTAAGTCACTTTTATGAACTACCTATGTCAACACTTACTTTTTATTAAAAGTTTATGTTTTTGATCCTTTTGTGTAGAAAATTTATCCAGAACAAAATATTCATTATTTTGCGAGTAGTTCATGCATGCAGCTTCGTTTCTATATATTTTGAAAATTTGAAATTTTTAGGGGTTGGCAACCTTTTTTTAACATGTAAATGGTACTATTTTTACTTTGTGGGTTTTAAATCATGTTATGGAATGATTGTCTAATAAGTAACAAATAATAGCACTCATTGCGATCGCTCACAAACTCAAGTTGTAAATAAATTTCTGGAAAACAAGTCTCCTGTTAAAAAAAAAACAATGCGTTTGTCTAATTGTTTAATTTTGCTAAAAATGGTTGAACTGCCGTCATCATATAGCTACGAAGTACCATGTGCTCTTGTGATATGGTATAAGGTTTATTTATGCTTGAAACAGTTCAAAATCGTTCAGGCATAAAAAAATTCGCTAATAAATAGTTTTTTGTCAATCCGCCGCCGTATAGCGCCGGCGTTTTTTTTCCTTTTGAAAACACTTATTTTGCTATTCTTACTAATTAGACGTTTTCAGATCGACTTTACTTTTACATTTGTATAACATTAAATAATATTTAACATTTGTAAATATCAATGAATGATATATCTTTTTTTTTTTCAAATTAAGGTTCTTCATTGTTTGATATTTACAAATGTTATTTTAATGGGTGAAAATTTAATTTAATAAAAACCAAGGTTTCCAGGGTGATTTAGCTGTACCTACTTATATAAATGATTTTTTATAACAACAAAAAATAGTACAAAAGATTTGTAATCTCTTCATAAAAAAGTCACTACCTCTCAATTTCAAAAAAACGCGTAAAAAAACACGTAGTTACCCACTAAAAACAAGTATCCTTCCATTTGTAACTTATGTTTGATGTCAAATAAACTAGTATCCTTCCATTTGTAAATTAGGTCAAAATTTTCAAAAATTTCAGGACACGCCCGTGTCCTGAAATATTTGTTCGCCGCCACAGCTAAAAGTTGTCGAAAAATGGTGCCGCAACGAATCCTCTCCTATTATTCCTCCCTTAGCGGCGGGAAGTTTTATCCAAATGTATACACCCCTATAGTATATAATCTTTATACCCTATTTAGTAAAAATAATCATTAAAATCGCCACACAATTAACGAAGATCTCGAGTAACATACAAAAAAAACATACAATTAATTTGTAAACCTCCTTTTTCGTAATCGGCTAAAATTCACTCAAATCATTTGATAAGTATTTTATTCACTCTTTGTATTTTATATTTCAAGTATTGCAACAATATACAGTCATATTGAATAAAAAAAGATTTATTTGGATCAAATAGGATCATTTATTAGTAAAGCTAACATCGTTGTATAAAACAAAACTGGAAACTGGAAAATGAAAATTTAATAGAATTTTTTTATGACTTTCTGTAAGCAAAATTAACGCTTATTCTATCATAGTGGTACAGCCATGCTGCAGCTATGTACATTAATAGTATAGTTGTAGTACGAATGGGTCGGCTCGACCGGTGATGGACCACGATCTCACAGAATACCAGCGTAAAATAGCAGATTAATGCTGCTGTGTTTCTTATGGTGAGGGTAGAGAACCGGAGACCCTTTTTACTAGAAAAGAGGCATTCTATCTTAGTCCTCACGGCTGACAACGCAACTGCATTTTAATTCGCAAACGAAGATAGATGTAGATGTCTATGGGCCACAGCAACCACTTACCATCAGGTGGACTGTATGCTCGTTTGTCACCCTTATTCTATAAAAAAAAAGTAGTGTCAAAGTAGTACTAAATGTTAAAATGGATAAAACTTTCCTTCCGCACATTTTCTTCATGAGCCTATGAGGAGAATTTTCCACAATCGCCACTCTTTTCTCACTTCGTTTCCGGTATGGATATTTTACTCGCGGCATAAACGAAATTGTTATGTCGCTATTCGAAAACAAAACGAAATTATGCAATAACATTTCTTACGGCATCATTCTACACAATATACTTTCCTATCTGTGTAAAAGCAGCCTACATATTTCTCGCTGGGCGTACTTTTTATGTATTTCATAATAATCTTGCAAAAAGCTTATATTCACTCTTGGCTTGCAACATAGTTCAAATGCAGGTGTCTATCCACAGTATTCACTTACTATCATGTGGATTGAGTGCTGGTTTGCATCCTTTATATTTTAGACTTATGTTACTTGTGGAAAACAGAAAAAGCCAGTAAAGCTTCTTAATATACGAATGCATGAAATAAACACAGCCGAAAATAAACAAATGAAAACCTAAAAAGAATGAAGATGACTAGTATCGTTCTATTATTTACATAATTATAGTCGATTAATGTGCCGACGTCTGTCTTTCCTGATTACAATCCTGATTACAATCTGGATGTTTTCAACTAAAATCAGAAAAGGCTGCTTGCTTTTTTCGTTTATCTGTATGGTTCAAAATTTGTAATCAAGTTTTGAAGCTTCGAGAAATCCGATTGGTTTCAAATTTAGCATACTTATGTAACTTCGTAACGATGACGAATTGCGAATCTGATTTTGATTTTTCAGATACCGGCCCTAGTAAACGCCTATAAAAGCTTGTTTTCAAACAGATTTTATATTATTTAATCGTGTGTTACGTTAAGGCAGTGTTACTTCACTACTTATCACCAGGTGGGATTGAAGACATGCATTGGGTAAATATTATGTAAGTGTAGTAGTAGGCAGTGAATATTGAGAGCATATATAAAATTTAAACTATTTCGTTTTTACTAAGTAGTAGTTAGTAGTTTAGTTTAGTAGAGGTAATTGAATTCAAAAAAAAATAGGAAACTGGTTTAAATTCTGGATGCTCACTCTTTGTAAAGAAACCAATTTAAAAGAGTAAATTCAAGAGGATCTCAAAATTGAACTTTGAAAGAATCTTACGAACTGTTGACTGTTCGTTAGCAAATCCTAAAAATGTAAAACGACCGACGATTACTTCTTGTGTTATTTATGAATGGATTGTCGGCCATCGAGCACCTTTTATGTCCTATATATTTTGAAAAGTTAGCTGCTTATGGAGTAAACTTAACCTCATCATCATAATAGCTCATTACATATACTGGGAACACATGCCTTCCCCAAGAGATGCAACAAAACACGGTCGGGAGTAGCTGTACCTATCGAATTCCGCCATTTCTTATAAGGTCCTCTCTTCATCTTGGGGGTCGCCTTATACTGCGCTTACCGGAACGAGGCTGCCACTCTAGAACTTTTCTGTTTCGTCAGTTTTTAGTGTTCCGTTCATCTATGTAGGTAGAGAAATTCCGAGCGTAGCCCTGTCCATAGCTCGCCGAGTGACCTTAAGTTTTCTCTTGCGACTATTAGTGAAGGATCACCTTTTATATTCATATGTCAACACGCACCGGTTGTATACTCTTGTTTTTTTAAGGTTTGAGGTATGCGTGACGAGTATATCGATATAATAATACTGCAGCCAACTTCAAATAAAGAAGGTTGCAGCTCACCTCTGAGTACTAAGATGAAATTTCTCACAGCCTGTATTTATCTTTATTCCCTTCATACCTGAACACAGCAGTGTTGCTTACACTACTGTGTTGTTACTACACTGTTATTAGACTGCAGAAATAGGTAAAAACGTGGAACCTACACAGACGGATTCCTAGGCAGAAAAGGAAATATTTTACCTAGTATTACCATGCGTCCTCATGCCAATGACCTATGAGAACATTTGGTTATCGAAGATGAAAGTTACCACTCTTTACAAGATTAACACGCGCCACATGTTCTGCATTCGATTTGGAGATGATCCTACAGTTTAAACTAAGCCGGACTGCTATTAAATCTACATTCAAACATTTCTCTCTCCCAACCCCCAAAGTTTTCGTCCGATGGTCTCCAATTATGCGCAATGGTTATTTATATACGTATTTCAAGTTCTTGATGAAAATTCCAAATAACTAGAAAGTATTCTTCCGGTGGGGAAATTTTTTATTCAACGTTTTAATTCTAGTTCTACGTGTCGCTCACACTGGCACGATTTTAATTACGTCGCTAATTACGCAGCTGTTGTTAGTGAACACACCCGAAGGCGATACTTTGTGTCGCTGTTTTCAATGTTTCCGCCTCCCCGAACCACACAACATCGTTTTTGACGATCATTCACGCATGATAATTTTAGTGATGCGTAATTTTTTTTAATAAGTACATAATATTTCAGTTCAATGAGCGTAAATGATAAATAAATTATAAATATTTATTTGCAAGAATCACGGTATAAAAAGATGTTACAATTTATATAGTGCAGTCGTGTTTCGCTAATAATAACATGCAAATTATAATTTTAAAATGTTTAGACAATGTTAATAATTATTTAAATCTAAAAAATTTTTTAAGTCATAAAAGCATTCAATTTTAACCAATCAAACAAATGTTTCTTATATAGTCTTTTTAGCTTAATAATTTAGAATAAAATAGAATAGAATAGTTTTTTATTCAATATAGATCACATGTGATGAATAATGATAGAAAATGATAGAAAATAAATTAAATTAAAATTTATTATCTAAAATACCAAATAACTTAGAAAGTATTCTTCCGGTGGAGAACAATTTTACTTTTTAATTCTACGTTTTAATTCTGGTCCTACGTGTTGTTCACACTGGCACGATTTTAATTACGTCGCTAATTACGCAGCTGTTGTTAGTGAACACACCCGATGGAGATACTTTGTGTCGCTGTTTTCAATGTTTCCGCCTCCCCGAAACACACAACATCGTTTTTGACGATCATTCACGCATGATAATTTTAGTGATGCGTAATTTTTTTTAATAAGTACATAATATTTCAGTTCAATGAGCATGAATGATAAATAAATTATAAATCTTTATTTGCAAGAGTCACGGTATAAAAAGATGTTTTAATTTATATAGTGCAGTCGTGTTTCGCTAATAATAGCATGCAAATTATAATTTTAAAATGTTTAGACAATGTTAATAATTATTTAAATCTAAAAAATCTTTTAAGTCATAAAAGCATTCAATTTTTAACCAATCAAACAAATGTTTCTTATATATTCTTTTTAGCTTAATAATTTAGAATAGAATAGAATAGAATAATTTTTTATTCAATATAGATCACATGTGTAATTCTTATTGAAAGTCATTTTTTACTTTACCACTGGTTCGAAAAAAAACCTCTGTCCTGGGAAGAACCAGCAAGAAACCCAGCGGGAATTTTTTTTAAAGCAAATTTTACAATAATGGTTTGTACAAACTATATAAGTACAAAATTTATTTTAGAAACAGCTTGGAAGCGATCACCTCATTCCCAGGGGTTATTATCAACCATGTATTCATTTATACTATAATAACCCTTTTTATACAGTTTCAATTTAACAAAACATTTAAACTTGCTAAAAGAGAGAGCCTGTACACTTTCTGGGACCTTGTCTTAATAGCGTATACATTGCCCGAAGAGTGAATTACTGACTCTGTGGAGTCGAGAAACTGGTATCACTAGCTTGTGTTTGTTCCTAGTGTTTACAGAATGAACATCACTTTTTTTACTAAAACTACCTTTGTTTTAGTGAACATACATTAAATTTTCGTAAATATACTCAGAGGCCAAAGTTAATATATTTATTTCTTTAAATTTATCTCTATGAGACTCTCTCGGTTTTAGGTTGTAAATAGCTCTAATGGCCCTCTTCTGTAAAACAAAAATAGTTTCTGAATCGGCCGCATTTTCCCATAGGAAAATCCCATAAGACATTATGCTATGGAAATAACTGAAATAAACTAATCTAGCTGTCTCGAAACTAGTGAGACCTCTAATCTTTTTTATAGCATAGGCTGCAGAACTTAGTCTTCTTGCTAGTTTGGATATATGGGGGCCCCACTGAAGCTTTGCGTCGAGATTGATGCCAAGAAAAACAGTGGATTCAACAGGGCTCAGTTCTTCCCCACTTAAAAACACATAGGTACTCAGATTTTTAACATTCGTTGTTGTAAATTTAATACATTTAGTTTTATTTCCGTTTAAATGTAGATTTATCAACGTTAAACCAATGCACTAATTTTGATATAGCATTTTTCACTTCGTCACATTAAATGATAGACGTTTAAGTTTAAAAATCAAGGAAGTATCATCAGCAAATAATACTATATCATGATTATCCTCTACAAGAGAAGGTTAGTCATTAATATATACTAGAAATAGGAATGGGCCGAGAATCGAGCCCTGAGGGACACCCATTAGTACAGGTGAGCCGGAAGAACTTTTACCATTGATATAAATATGAAATAATAAGTTTAAGCGCTGTGTTCTTGACACCATAGTACTGTAGCTTCCTGATTAATGTCTCATGGTTAAAGCAGTCGAAGGCCTTGGAAAGGTAACAAAATATACACAAAGCATCCTCTGAATTCTCCCATGCACAAAAAATATGTTCAATAAGCTCAACTCCAGCGTCAGTTGTCGAGCGACCCCTTGTAAAACCGAATTGATTTCTATGTAGCAATTTATTAATATTAAAGAAACTTAACATGTGATCTAATATCATTTTTTCAAAAATTTTACTAAATGTCGGTAGTACAGAAATTGGTCTAAAATTGGCGGGGTCGAATGTACTACCAGATTTAAATAAAGGTATGACTTTACTATGTTTCATTAAATCAGGAAACACACCAGATTCGACGCTTGTATTAAATATAGTGGCTAGATAAGTTGCTATTATATCTATTATAGATAAAATAACTTTAACGGAAATCCTCAATAAATCTGCCGTTTTCTTAACATCAATAGTTTTAAAATATTCAACGATATCTTTTGGCAGTACTCTATGGAATTTAAAAGTATTTGAACAAGCCTTTACATTTTGTATGAGCAATGATTCAGCGACAGTAGGAGAAGAGTTTAATGATTCAGTTGTCAAAAAAGGAACATCAGTAAAATGTTTCTCAAAAGCCATAGCAACTTCTTGATCAGATCGGGTTAAATTATTGTTAATATTCAATTGAAAATCCTAGTTGCGCGATTTGACTTTGCCCGTTTTACTATATATTATTCTCCAGGTCATTTTAATTTTTTTAGATGCAGTTTTAATTTTGTTACTTAAATGTAAAGCTTTAGCTGTGGTGCACACTTTTTTAAATATTTTAGAATATGTCTTTACATAATCTCTAAATATAACACTACTATTATATGATCTTTCATTATAAAGCTCGTATAACTTTCGCCTACTCTTATAAATTCCTACTGTCGCCCATTCATTAAATGATTTGCGACTGTTAAAAGAGAAAGTTTTAGAAGTAAATATCCTACTAAATTCACAAGTTATAATTTTAAATAACGTACCATACAAATAATTAGCACTGTTTTTAAATGAAAGTGATAGAAGTCTTTTTATTATATTACTTCTAAACCTCTCCAAGCGATGTTAATTTATTGGAACAAACACAATTTCTTATTTTTCTGTTTGTTGTTTTTTCTGTTGTTGTTTTGTTGTTTGTAATTTTGTATAATTAATTTATGCAAGGGCTTAACATCTGTAAAAATGTTATCTATACAGGTCGCACTAGGCCCAGCAATACGAGTTGGTTCTAAGAATAAATTAACAAGATTATACGATTTAAACAATGAGCTAAACTTAATAGTAATGGAAGTAGTTTCAAGGAGATTGATGTTAAAGTCTCCACATATTACAACAAACTTGTTCTGTTTACTAAGTTTGAGCAAAACTTCTTCCACAATCCTTTCAAAATAGTCCTAAGTAGCACATGGGGGTCTGTAAACACTTACAACAATGAGGTGCTCGAGCTCGACACAAGCCATTTCTACAGTTCGCTCAACAGAGAGGCTCACTATATCCTTACGTTCTTTATATAATAATGATTTATCTGCTAGTATTAAGGAGCCACCACGTAAACTTTTTTCTCTATTGAAGGAACTGACCACCTGGTGATTTCTGAAATTAAACATGAAATTATAATCTTTTAGCCAATGTTCAGTAATACAAAGGATATTTATGTTGTTACTATTTAAAAACAATTCAGCTTCTAATTTTTTGCCCATCATGCCTTGTATATTTTGATGCACCAGGTGTAAACAGTTTTTATTACTTATTTGTGGGCTGCATCCAAAGTTAACTAAACTATTATTATTGCTAGAGATTTCCTCTATTGTCGCATTAACTAATTTAAATTAGTTGGAACTGATTCCAAATTAAATGTCAAATGATTATGCTCAATAAAAGCAGTCTTGGTAGCCAAAAACTTGGTTGAGTTGAAAAGTAAATAATAAGATAGCACATTTGCTACCAGTCTTAAATTATGTTTGGATAGGTAATATTTATCTTTTGTCCAAAACTTTTTTATTAAATTATTTATATCAACTAAATGAAATTTTTCATTATTATAATTACAATTATATGTCAAATTTAAATTTGTTACATATTAAATTATTCATTTGTATATTTAAATTATGTCTTAGATTATTTTCCTGTGGCAATCCCTGTATGTAAGGCAGTGTGAACAAGACAATTGTGTGTACATTTAAGTTATTAACTTGCTCAGTATATCTTAATAATTGTTTGCTGTTTACACTGCCTCTTCTACCAACAAAAATTATTATTGTACTATTTGGGCAAAATTTAGTAACTATAATTTTAATTAGGATGTCACTAAAAGATGTTCCAGGAATGCAGCAATTTGTAATTTTTTGTCCCTTTTAAGAGTAATTTAAAGTTATGCCTAGATTTTTTCCTATGGCAGCGATGCCATAGAAAAAATACAACATTATATTATTTTTATATTATTTTTATTACACAATTATATTATTTTTGTTAATATTTGAGTTATATTTTATTTTAAGCTCCTCTGCTACGGCACTGTCATAGAGTTTTGGTGGTGGTATAATATTATCAGCACACACCGTCTCTGAAGAAGCTGGTATTGAATGCTGACACTCACATTGATGTTTAACTAAGGAGTCAAAACGCTCTTCATTATATTTACATGTCTTTACCAGATTATCCATAGCCAGTATGTGTTGTTTTATTTCGTTTTTGGGCTAATTTATATTTATTGGATACAGTTTGAAGGGAATTTTTAAGAGATAACATTTCTGATTTAATGCACTCTACGACATGGATAACATAAAAAAATGTTATGAGACTGACTCATAACATTTTTTATGTTATCCACCTCAATTGAATACAACTTAAGGACATATATCAATGCTTGCTTTTCTTTACATAAATTCACATGATTTTTGGTATTAATCTTATTTTTTATTACTTTCCTTATGTATTTATTAACTTTTATATACTTCTTAAATTTGGTTTTACTGCAATTAATCCTCACTGAGTTTCCTGAAGTGGAAGAGTCGTCACCAGTCAAATCTATTGTTGCAGATTGCTGTAAAATTCATGAAGTATTACATTGCACAAGCTCAGAGAACAGGCTTTGAGTCTGGGAGGCTTTAAGATTATGTATATATGTTTTAAATTGTATTATTTGCTCATTAGCCTCATTCAACTGTAACTCCAATGCAGCAATGAACCTGAGAGCTTCCTCATATTCCTTGCTGCATCGGTCAAACTCATTGACCGTTCCCTGTAGCTGATCTCTTTCTTTTATAACACTTGTGTATTCTGTATCTAACTTAACCATATCACAGTTCAATTGTGTGTTTTTGGCAATTATGCTAACTATTTCTTTTTCATTATCATCCCTTTCCTTAAGCAACAGTTCACACTGCTCCCTGGACGCCTTAAGTTCTTGGAGCGCAAGCTGGAGTTGTTTCTCCATCTGGCGCGTCTTGGCGTTGCGAGTATTCATTTTACTATTTATTATAAATAATAAAAGAAAACATAGATCGAAAACAGAAGGAGCAAAGTGAGCTAATATCGAGTTGTTGTTGTTTTTTTCTATTTACAAGTCTCAAATCAAATTATCGTTAAAACAATTCGAAAAGAAACCCGCAAAGAATGTAAAAATCCGAGTAATAGAATAGATCTTTAAATTATAAAAGGAATGATATTAAATAAGAATTACAATAATTTTAAAACAATGTTACCTGTCACTTTTTGTTCCAACACCAAAATGTTGTTATAACATTTATGTACCGACTTTCTTAAATATTAAATACAAAGCGGCAGTAATTATTAACTATAACATAAAATTGAGGTGGATATTATGGATTTACAATATTTATATTATTAAAATTTATCGGGACTAATTACTTTTACAACTTATCTCTAGGGTTGCCACAGCAAAAAAATGTTTGTAGCATGAATGGGTCGGCTCAACTGGGACAGGACCACGCTCTCACAGAATACCAGCGTAAAATAGCAGCTTAATTATGGTGAGTGTAGAGAACCGGAGACCAGTTTTAC
Source organism: Parnassius mnemosyne (assembly GCA_963668995.1). Classification (NCBI taxonomy): domain Eukaryota; kingdom Metazoa; phylum Arthropoda; class Insecta; order Lepidoptera; family Papilionidae; genus Parnassius; species Parnassius mnemosyne. Next base: position 38,478,539 of record CAVLGL010000159.1, read on the forward strand.
TGTAAACGAGGCATTTCATCTAAGCCTTTAAGGGTGATACGAGTAACGCATCCGCATTTTCATTCTTAATCGAGGATATAACATGTATGTATTACTATTACATGTGGCCCATAGACATCTGTCTATAGGCCACATTACTTATCCACTTACCATCAGTGTGTTCAGTGGACTGTGTGCTCGCTTGTCATCCTTATTCTATAAAACAAAATATTTTATCGATGCTTATGAAAGCTATAATCGTGTAAAAAGCTGATATCAAACATTTATAAATTCAAGTAAGTTCAATTTAATAGGTCGCTTCTAAAATTTATCGTAATAAATTTCTTAGGACCTTCTCTGGAACAGTTCCTGAAGACAAACATTTGAAAAGTTTTAAAAATTCTTTTTAATATTAGATACCCATTAAAAAAAATGCTTTTCAAAAAAATTTAAATTTTTATGAAAAAAAGACGTTATCTATGTACTAGTATTTTCTCATGTATCATGGAGGCAGTTTACATAATAAACTGCAGTAGGACACTTGCTCCGTGCGGGATTCGAATCCGCGCACAATGTTAGGTCTACGCCGCAACTCAATGCTAAGCCACTGCGTCACGGAGCCGTCACGATTGCTTTTTCTCGCTGAATTTCTTACTAAAAAAAACTATGTTTTGTGGAAGAGTTTGGAAATAGTGCTTGCCCGGCTGTGGACTTGTAATGCATTGCAATAACGATGATAGTGAGGAAGCTATTACCTGCAAGAATGAAGATACATACAAAGATATAAAATTGGATCGAATTCCATTATTATCAGATTTTATTGAAATATATGTAGAACCATAGTGAAAACTTATTTGGGTAGAATACACTAGTAGAGATCATATAATTTAAAACTGCATGCATGTCCTTTGTATGTTCGTTAAATATTATCACTTTAACTGTGGGCAAATATATAAAAAATGCTAAATTCTACTACAACTCAATAAAATGGCTCGCAGATTTAGATGTTATGATATTTAATAAGGTGTATGTGACAAACAGATACCGTTACAGCCTATCAAAAGTTCTCTGCTAAACATAGAGCTCCCTCATAGATTGCCCCATAGGGAAAATTTGACATAGTTGCCACACTTGGTAGTCTTTTACTTTTAGTTGTTCTTAGGAAAACGCTGCTGCCCATCTTCTGGTTTATTTCCCTCTGTCGCTTGTTATGACCTATGAGGTAATAGTAATTCTTACACCGCCACTACGGTTTACGGCTTATAGTTAAGACATTTATTCCTCAAAAAATACACAAAGAAAGTACAAACTACAACAAGAAATACAAGAAAGGAATGTGCAGTTTTTAATTAGTTCTCTAGTAGGTAGAGTATACTCTTTCAGTAAATTTATTAATTTATTTAATTTCTATGTCCATAAGAGGAACAAACGAGATAGCAGTCTCACTTGAGGTAGTATATTTCACGTGTAAAAAGTATAATTTCACATGTAAAATATATTACATCTGAAGGTAATATATTATGTGGAAAATAGTCATTACGTGAAACTATATAAAAATATAGAAGCTATTCTTCCGTGTAATCGTGTGCTTCCGAACAAATGATGTGAGAATTTACGTAGTGCAGCCGATTTAGTGCGGCGCACCATGAAACTTCCAATGATAGCATTGATTTACATGCTACGTGTTTCTATTTCGCGAATTTCAAAACGACATTTAGATGGATTAGAATTTTGAACCTTATGCATAAATAACGTTGTTTTATTGATCAAAAATAACCGTTTTGTGGTGGTGTAAGTATATCGACCACGCCATACCGTCTCGCGGGTGTTGTAAGAGGCGACAGAGGAAAACCAACCAGGAGATAGGAAGCAACATTTTCCTACTATCAATAAGAAATAAGAACTACGGTTGCCAACCCGCCTCCCAAGCATGGGAACGATGGCAAATATCCCTCTTATGGGGCAATCTATGGGGATGTGTATGTTCAGTTGTGGACTTTAATAGGCTGTAATGAATGAATGAATGAATGGATTGATTAATATATCTAACTCGCAGACTTTACACATAACAATATGACAGACAATATCTGCCGTCAAAGTCGTTAAAAAAGAAAGTTAATATAATTTAGGTACTTATATTTAAACCAGCTGTTCCCCGCGTTTCGCCCGCTTCGATTTTATTACGATTGGATTACATGGATTTTTTATTTTCTTGCGCATAACCCTAATTATTTTTCTATAAAAGTAGCCTAAGTTACTCTTTATAACATCAGCTATCTTCCAGTGAAAGTCCCGTCAAAATCGGTCCAGCCGTTTTGGAGATTACCTGGAATAAGCAGACAGACAGACAGACAAACATTTTATAAATTGTGTTTTTTATTACAAGTACCTTATATATGTATTAAGTAAAAAGCTGTTATTTTACATTACAAAGAGACACTTTAGTTTTATTTATTTGTATGTATAGATGTATAGATATGGGTTTTAACTTATTAAATACTAGCAGTTTTCCGCGATTTCGTCCGCGTGTAATTTAGGGTTTTAATTATGTTACGCAAAACCCTAATTATTTAAAAAAAATATATTAGTAGCCTAAGTTAGTCCTTACAACATTAGCTATCTGCCAGTGAAAGTCCCGCCAAAATCGGTCCAGTCGTTTCTGAGATTAGCTGGAACAAACAGACAGACAGACAGACAGACAAAAATTTAAGGAGCTGATTTTTTAACATTATAAACAGACACTTCAATTTTATTTATTTGTATAGATTTACGTGGTAGAGACACGCTGCGGTGTATTTTGGCGCGGTACAAATAGATTAACTTGATCGGAGACAGACCACACTTACACAGAATATCAACTTCAGTAACAGCCACACAGCACACTGTTGTTTTTATCATACGGTGAGTGACGAGAACCGGAGCCCCTTTCTACTGGTAACGAGGTATTGCATCTGAACGAGTGTGCATTTTGAATCTTAATGGGGAATGGATGAAAGTGTCGATATCCCACGACATTAATTCACAATCGCACAAATCAGGTGGACTGTAGGCTCGATCATACTTACTTTTCTTAAAAAAATAAAACATAAATTGCCATATTAAAATACTGGCTAGTTTGATATCTTCCATTCGACTTCTACAAAATTGTTAAAAAAGACAATGCTTGAATAAAAAGAATATTATTCAGTTGATTTCTCGCCGTTTAATTTTCTTTGATGATGCATTTCTGTGGTGCGGTCAAATTTAGTACGAGACGTTAGGTACTGCGATTTTGAACCAAGTGTGATGACTATAAATATATACAATCTTACGCTCACCAGACTTCGCTAGTTGGGACTAATGTAACAAATTTGCTAAGCAGATGGTCACACAGTGTCATCATCGTTGAAAACTTGCGATTTAATTATGAGATTTTCGGTTTCTAGTGTATTCCTTCATGTTTTACCCTTTTGTTAATCTTTCTACTTTTAGGAATATCCGCAGTTTAATTTAACCATTTCTAATCTAATTTATTCAAAATGTAACTGATATATTAGTAAGAAACATTAATCTCTACATTTTCTAACACATTAACTTCTCTCGCTATAAAATCTGTTAAATATTTCACATTTCACATCACAAGCGGAGCAACCCTGGTGACAGATTAAATGCCGTGAAAGCCCTTTCTACATGTGCGTTAACGGCCTAGGAATTGACGTTTTCATTTAAAGTCCCTAAGTCGTATCGGTCTATAATTTTACTACGACGAGAGGCCCAAATCCAGCTGTTGACTGTTGACAGGCGGATTAGAGGATAACAACAACAATCTGATATTTTACTTGTCCTTAGGGGCGACATGCATGCACATTTTTGATACTAAATCGAGGACAGATGTTGATGTCTCAGTAATTGTTACTGTTTTGTCATCGGTTGTCCCCCCTTACTTGCATAAAACGTGAGTGTTTATTTACAGAATGCAGAAATGTTAAATCAATAAAAACGAAAAGAACTCATCTTATAATAAATAAAATTCTCGTGTCGCGGTGTTTGTTACCAAACTCCTCCGAAACTGCTGAACCGATTTGTATGAAATTTTGTGTGCATATCGGGTAGGTCTGAGAATCGGCCAACGTCTATTTTTCAAACCTTTAAATGATAAGGGTGACCCACCCCTAAATATTTTTTTTTCGAAAAAATTTTTTATTTTTATTTTATTATGATTTAGCATTGAAAAATACATAAAACTTCAAATTTTCGCCCTTTTACGATCAACCCCTATTTTTTAATCGCGATTTTTAAAAATAAAAAATATTTCTTAGAAATAATGTATACTTATGGCAAAACGTTTGCAGGGTCAGCTAGTATTTAAATAAAAATCGTCGATTTAATTTACATCATTACCACAAGTTACTTGCTACAGACATCTTACAATTTTTCGATGCTTAAATTTTTTTGAACTATGCATGTCTTCTCTTTGGGAAAAACACAAAGTATAAAGGCTCAAATAAACTTATCACGTGAAGTATTATATCTGATTATACCAGTGTCTTGAGTGAAGATGATAACGTTCCCTCTCTTCCCTGTAATCTAAAAAGCATCAAAAAATTTATGTCGCAGTAATATTAGTCGAGACAGGGTAATACGGTGGGTCGCAAAATAATAGAGAACGGTACAATACAATGAACCTATAATTCTAAGTTACACCTAACTGACCTAACATACACCTTATTAACTGAATTTTTCTCTCTTGCTCCTTCTTCCATACCCAATTTTATCTACCATTATATTATACCAAAATATCTTAATAATGAAGTAAATATTGCAAATATTACCTACGCTGCAAATATAAACATTATTTAATAACGATTTCAAATATAAACTACATTGGACTTATTACAAAAAGTAGTTTATACTTATTAAGTAGTAATAACGTAGTAGAAGTACGTTACGAAAGAAGTTCTGAGGCTATATTCGAACTTTTATACGTGGTAAAGCCATACTACAGCTATATTAATAATATAGTTGTAGCACGAATGGGTCGGCTCGACCGGGTAAGGACCACGACAGAATACCAGCGTAAAATAGCAGCTTAATACTGCTGTATTTCGTATGGTGATTGTAGAGAACCGGAGAACCTTTTTACTGGAAAAGAGGCTTTCTATCTTAGTCCTCACGGCTGACAACGCATCTACATTTTAATTCACAAACGAAGATAGATGTAGATGACTGTGGGCCACAGCAACCATTTACCATCAGATGGACTATGTGCTTGTTTGTCACTCTTATTCTATTATAAAAACTAAAACGTAATGAGTGGAATTTGACAGCAAATGTCAAATTTCGTGCAGACCATGGCGCCGTGACTAAGAGAGTTCTTTAGATAAATGTTTTGGTATTTTATGGCCAACTACTCAAACGCTTCTCAATTTTAACATGTTGTTAAGTTTCGTCTCATGGTATCACAGTCACTTTGAGTTAAAGTGATAGAGACAGCACGAGACTTAACGCCATCTTAAAATTGAGTAGCGTTGGAGTATTTAGGCTTTAGTCTCTCAATAAACCATGTTATGTAATGAGATAGCATTAGTTTACTATCCGTCCGTCCATTTATTACAGGCTATAAAAGTCCACTGCTGAACATGGGCCTTCCCCATAGACTGCCTCATAGGAGGGTATTTTGTCATAGCTGCCACACTTTGCAAGCGGGTTAGCTGAGTAGATTTTTTTTATAATTTTGAGTTGTTATTAGAAAGATAGTGCTGTCCATCTACTGTTGTACCTTCATCCTGACGCCTCTAATGACGATATGGGAATATTCTTACACCGCCACCACACGGTTAATTTATTATATTTTACACAAAATGAAATACTTAATAAAGTTATATTTAACAAGTTAATAAAAAGCGTAAATATCACAGTCACCTTATGATAAGTCCTCGACCTCGATCCTCGATTTAAATTCAAAATTCAGACATGTGGTCACTCCTGAGGACCGAGAAAAATGCCTCGTTACTAGCTAAAAATGGTCTTGCCGCCGACAAACGACATAGGATGCTGGTTATTTGTGATAAAATGCTTGATTTTTTTTTTATAGAGGGGACGAGGTGCCACACGAGCACATATCGAAAGAACGAACACAAGAGCGATGCTGCAGCTATATTATAGTTGGAGAATGGGGCATTTATTACTTAATAAGCCGGCAGTTGACCACAAATTGACGGCTCCGTGGCAATATATAAGTAGCAATAAGTTATTGCGCTGGGGGCCGCGGGTTCAAATCCCTCACGGAACAAGTATTTGTATGGCCTACAAATAATTGTTCCGGGTCTGGATGTTTGTCCTCGTGCAATTTATGTTTGTAAACTGCCTCCACGACACAGGATAAAATCCTAGTGTAGGGGTAACGTCTTTAAAAAACAATATATCCCATCTGGTGGTAAGTGGTTATGAAGCCCTAGATGGTAAATCGCACTGTCTTGGCGAAACAAAATAACGGCACTTTATTAATTCTTTTAATTACGTGAATACTACACATTCATTAAAAATAATTTTACAGAATATAGTTTTGTTTTAATGAAATTAAAGTTTTATTTTAATTTTATCTAAGTTACGAATGATGTACAGCATTCACAGAGGCAGTTAGATCCAAGTAATTGAATATCATAACTAAAAAGAAAGATAAAAACTTACATTTACTCGTAAATGTAAGTTAATTATGTTTTAATTAATTATAAAACTTTTATTTGATGTTTATATCAAATGTCGTTTTCATTTGCTATATTATCTTGAGTTAACGTGGCTGAATTTACGTTTATAGCTGCAGCAAAACCTCGACTCGACCGGAGCTCTCACAGAATACCAGCGTAAAACAGCAGATTAATTCAGCTGTGTTTTGAATGATTAGTGTAGAGACTGCACGTGGTAGAGCCATGCTGCAGCTATATTAGTAGTATAGTTGTAGTACGAATGGGTCGGCTCGACCGGGGAAGGACCACGCTCTCACAGAATACCAGCGTAAAATAGCAGCTTAACACTGCTGTGTTTCGTATGGTGAGTGCAGAGAACTTGGAGACCCTTTTTACTGAAAAGGAGGCATTCCATCTTAGTCCTCACGGGTGACAACGCATCTGCATTTTGATTCTTTATTGAGAATAGATGTAGATGTCTATGAGTCACAGCAACCACTTACCAGCAGGTTGACTGTGTGCTCGTTTGTCACCTTATCCTATAAAAAAAGAGAGGACACAGCAGAAGACCCTTTTGATTAGTATCTAGGCATTTCATCTTGGTCATCAGGGTCGAAAACGCTTCTGCATTTTGATTCATCATCATCATTACAACTCTTCACAAATCCACTGCTGAACGTAGGCCTCATCTATGGAATGGCACAAAGCACGGTCCTGTGCCACCTGCATCCATCGACTTCTTACATGTCTCACCAGGTCGTCACTCTACCGTAATTTAGGGCTGCCCTACACATCGCCTACCGGTAAGAGGCTGCCACTCGAGAACCTTTCTTCCCTATTAGTCTCCGAGCTATTTTTTAATTCTTAATCAATGATAAATGTCTGTGGGCCATAGCACCTAATTATCATCTGATGGACTATGTGTTCAATTATTCTATAAAAAATAAAAAAGTTTAATATTATTGTGTATGCCCGGCTAAAAACGAAATATTCCACTAAATGAACGACTACTTAAAAATGACTTACAAGCGGGGTTAAAACATTAAAACACTAATTTTTCAACTTGTTTGTCAGAAACAGAGGTTTCAAGCTACTAGATCCAATACTTGATACAAGAATACTTAGGAAACACTAATTTGTATGTCCACCATAATATGATAAGCATAAAAAAAACTTCTGTTTTAACATTTTTTTAAATACATTAAAACACCGACTAAAGTAGTTAGATTAAGTATAAATAGTAGTATTTAGTAAGATAAAGAAAATGGCATTAGCCTTTACAATCGGCAATTTAAAGTTAAATTATTTTATATTGTTTTTGCCGTCAATTCTCGTAACAAGAACTTATTAATTAATAATTTCTACACAATATCTTATGCATTCGGGGCTTTAATTCTATAGTATATAATAGAAATAAAAGAAAATATTTTTAATTCAATATAGATTACAACAATAATTCATTTACAGCTTAAGGCCGGTCACATACATACGGAATTCCGTTTCGGGATTCCGTTTCGATATTCCGATTCGGGATTCCGAACGCAGCAAGTCCATATAAAATCTATGACCCGTCACACACGTACGGTAGTTTTCCGTTCGAAATTTTACTGGCAAAACAAGATTCCGTATGTGTGTGGCCGACCCGTTCGGGATTCCGAAACGGAATCTCGAAGTAGGCACCTCACATAGATTGCCTCTTATGAAGTATTTGATTCGTTACCAAACAGATGCTGCCGTCCATCTCCTGTTTCAGCTTCCCTCTGTCGCCTCTTACGACACCCAAGAGGCCAAATTATGGAGTTGTGGATATTCTGACACCGCTACTTTACTGTCTAGGATAATTATTGAAATCAACACAAACCTCTGTGCTGGGAAGAACCAGCAAAAAATTCAGCGGGGCTCTTTTTTAAGTCACTTTTATGAACTACCTATGTCAACACGTACTTTTTATTAAAAGTTTATGTTTTTGACCCTTTTGTGTAGACTATCTTGAGCTTTTTAATAATTACATTATATAATTCATCCCCTATTATTCCCCCGTTAGCGGCAGGAAGTTTTCTCCAAATGTATACCCCCTATAGTATATAATCTTTACACCCTATTTAATAAAAATAATCATTAAAATCGCCACACAATTAACAAAGATCTGGAGTAACATACAAAAAAAATATACAATTGATTTGTAAACCTCCTTTTTTGTAATCGGCTAAAAATTCACTCAAATCATTTGATAAGTATTTTATTCACTCTTTGTATTTTATATTTCAAGTATTGCAACAATATACAGACAAATTGCATGAAAAAAGATTTTTTTTTTCATTAAAATATAAGATATTTTACTCGTGGCATAAACGAAGTTGTTATGTCGCTATTTGAAACCAAGACGAAACGATGCAATAGCCTTTCTTACGGCACGGCATAAAGCCTATATTCACTCTCGGCTTGCAACTTAGTTCAAATGCAAGTGTCTATCCACAGTATCCATTTACTATCAGGTGGACTGAGTGCTGGTTTGTTTCCTTTATATTTTACACTTATATTACTTGTGTTGTTAAAGCTTCTTACGACACGAATGCATAAAATAAACACAGCCGAAAATAAACAAACGAAATCCTAAAAAGAATGAAGACGGCTAGTATCGTTCTCTTTTTTACATAATTACAGTCGATTAATATACCGACGTCTCGACGTCTGTCTTTCCGTCTGATTACAATTTGAATGTCTTCAACTAAAATAAGAATAGGCTGCTTGCTTTCTTCGTTTATTTTTATAGTTCAAAATTTGTAATCATGTTTTGAAGCTTTCTGAAATCCGATTGGTTTAAATTTTTGCATACTTATGTAACGTCGCGTCGTAACGACGACGAATTGCGAAATCGATTTTGATTTTTCGGATGCCGGCTCTAGTAAACGCCTATAAAAGCTTGTTTTCAAACAGATTTCATATTATTTAATCATATGCAACACAAAAAACTATTTTTGTGTTGCATAATAAGGCCATAAGAGCTATTTACAACCTTAAACCGAGAGAGTCTCTTAGAGAAAAATTTAAAGAAATAAATTTGAACGCTCTGTCCCGGTGATAATGTTTCTCTGGAAGGTAACCAACAAAAACAGTGGGATATTCCGTTGGTATGGGGCGTGCAGAAAGATTTGTTTCATAATTTCCATAGTGACCATGATAAGGCGACGCCTTCTAGCTGTTTCGACTAAGGAATCTAGTCACTGGTTACACGCTTTACCATCAAGTAATCTCGGCACATTACTTGATAGGGAAAGCTTGCGCATTGCCGTAGGAATCCGACTAGGAGCGGCGATTTGTCAACCCCATCAGTGCCCCTGTGGTAGCAGCGTCGACAAGTTTGGGCTCTACGGACTTTCATGTAAGAAAAGCGCTGGTAGGTTTTCACGACACAGTTCTTTGAACGATGTCATCCGAAGGGTTCTTATCTCTATAAATGTTCCCTCGGTTTTAGAGCCTTGTGGAATATTTAGAGACAATGGCAGGAGACCCGACGGTATGACATTGGTCCCTTGGGAGAGAATAGAATAGAATAGAATATTTTTTTATTCAATATACATTACATGTGTAATTCTTATTGAAAGTCATTTTTTACTTTACCACTGGTTCGAAAAAAACCCTCTGTCCTGGGAAGAACCAGCAAGAAACCCAGCGGGACTTTTTTTTAAAATAAATTTTACAATATAAATGTTAAATAAATTTTACATACTACATAACTTTTTTTTAAATAAATTACATAAAACGAACTATTTACAAAATTTGTTTTAGAAACTGCTTGGAAGCGATCACCTCATTCCCAGGGGTTATCATCAACTTATTATCAAAGAGGTAAAGCCCTAGTGTGGGATGCTACTTGCGTAGACACTCTGGCGGCCTCTGATCTCAGGGGTACCTCGTTTAGAGCCGGGGCGGCATCAGAGGCAGCCAAACTGAGTAAGTGGCGCAAATAAGTCTCTGAGAGATGACTACATAGTTGTGCCATTTGCTGTAGAGACTATCGGTCCGTGGAGTCCACGTGCGGTGGAGTTCCGAAAGGAACTCCATCCGTGGCTGGTCGTTGCTGTTGGTGATAAGAGGGCTGGTTCTTTTCTCGCTCAAACGCTAAGTATAGCCATTCAGCGGGGAAACGCGGCCAGCGTTCTTGGCACGATACCGCGGAGAGTAGGATTATATGCTAATTAAGTTTCTAGTTTTACTTTTTATTTTTAATATTGTATATAATTTATATGTTTAATTGTACCTAAGAAATAAATATATTAACTTTGGCCTATCAGTATATTTACGAAAACTTAATGTATGTTCACAAAACAAAGATAGTTTTATTAAAAAAGTGATATACACTCTGTAAACACTAGGAACAAACACAAGCTAGTGATACCAGTCTCTCGACTCCACAGAGTCAGTAATTAATTCTTGGGGCAATCTATACGCTATTACAACAAAGTCCCAGAAAATATACAAGGTCTCTCCCAAGTTTAAATATTTAATTAAACACAAACTGAATAAAAAGGGTTATTATAATATAAATGAATACATGGTTGATAATAACCCCTGGGAATGACGTGGTTGCTTCCAAGCTGTTTCTAAAATAAATTTTGTAAATAGTTTGTAATCATTTATATTGTAAAATTTATCCCTCCATGCACTTAGTCAAGGAAATTAAATTCAAAAAAATAGGTATCTGGTTTAATTTCTGGATGCTCACTCTATTTAAAGAAACCACCTTAAACGAGTAAATTCAAAAGGATCTCATAATCGAGCTTTGAAAGAATCTTACGTGTTGTTGACTATTCGTTTGCAAATCCTAAAAATGTAAAATGAATTTTGTGAACGATCAACGAGTAATATTTGTGTTATTTATGAATGGATTGTCGGTCATCGAGCACTTTTTTAGTTCAAAAAATATATAGGTATTTTGAAAAGGTAACTGTTAATAGAGTAAACTTAACCTCATCATCATAATAGCCCATCACATATACTTGGAACATAAGCCTTCCCCAAGGAATGCCTCAAAACACGGTCTGGAGACACCTGTATCTATCGACTTCCGCCATTTCTCATAAGGTCGTTTCTTCATCTAGGGGGTCGCCATACTTCGCTTACCGAAACGACGCTGCCGCTCTAGAACCTTTCTGTTTCCTCGGTTTTCAGTTGTCCGTTCGGCTATGTAGGAAGAGAAATTCCGAGCATAGCCCTGTCCATAGCTCGCCGAGTAACATGAAGCTTTCTCCTACGACTATTAGTGAAGGATGACGTTTCATATTCATATATCAACACGCACCGGTTGTATACTCTTGTTTTTTTAAGGTTTGAGGTATGCGTGACGAGTATATATAATAATACTGCAGCGAACTTCAAATAAAGTAGGTTGCAGATGCGTTGTCACCTCTCAGTACTAAGATGGAATGTCTCACAGCCTGTATTTATCTTTATTCCCTTTATAGCACATTATATTATATTAACACAGCAGTGTTGCTTGCACTGCTTTGTTGTTACTACACTGTTATTAGATAGCAGAAATAAGTAAAAGTGTTGACACAGACGGATACCTAGGCAGAAAACGAATTCTTCTACCTAGTATTTTCATGCGTCCTAATGGCAATAACTTATGAGAATATTTGGTTATCGAAGATGAAAGTTACGAGGGTGGATTGAAAAGTACTCGGCCTAACCAAGAAAATAAACAAATACTAAATCAGTTATATTTTTATTTTTCTACATAATCACCATCAAGTTCAATACACTTTTGCCACCTCCCCTTCCAAGCATTTAGACCGTTGAAAAAAAATGATTCTTCCTTAGAGTCAAAATATGCGTCTACAGCTGCTTTGACCTCGTCGTTTGTCGAAAATCTTTGACCTCCCAAGTGCTTTTTTAGGTTAGGGAACAGAAAGAAGTCTGATGGTGCCAGATCAGGTGAATACGGCGGATGCGGTAACAGTTCAAAGCCACAGTTGTGAATTTCAGCCATTGACTGTACTGACGTGTGAACACGGGCGTTATCTTGATGAAACAGGACTTTTCTTCTGAGCATTCCTCGACGTTTTTCTTTTATTTCCTCTCGTAAACGACGTAGTAAGGTGCAGTAGTAATCAGAGTTTATATTTTGACCCCTTTCAAGATAATCAATCATAATCCCACCTTTCGAGTCCCAGAATACTGAAGCCATCACCTTATTTGCCGACAAAATCGACTTAGCCTTTTTAGGGGGTGGTGAACCAGGTCTTCTCCACTGTTTTGATTGTTGTTTTGTTTCCGGTGTACAGTAATGAACCCATGTTTCGTCCATAGTAACAAAACGATTCAAAAAATCATCTGCATCGGCTTCAAATAACTCCAAACAGTCGCGTGAAATAGTCAATCGCGTCCTTTTTTGTTCAACTGAAAGCAGTCGCGGAACCCACCTCGCAGACACCTTGTGGAAACCCAACTCGTTGACAATGATGTTTTGAGTTCATTCATAAGAGATGCCTATAATCTCGGCTATCTCTCTAATTTTTAATCTGCGGTCTCCCATTATTAAATCAAGTACTTTTTTAATATTTTCGTCAGTAGTTGACGTTGAAGGCCTTCCAGAGCGGGGTTCATCTTTCACACTCTCTCTACCACGCTTAAATTCTGCTATCCCTTTTTTGACGGATGAATATGACAGAGCACAATCGCCTAATGTACTGACCATGTCACCATGTACCAGATGGTATGGATGGTAACGCGACGTGCGATGGTGAAATTGAGCGGCTGGAATTAGTCCGAACAATTCCTCAGAGCACTCACCGTGATAGATGCGATAAAATACGCAAAGAGATGCAACATCTCTACGCAGTGCCAGTGTATCGAGCCGATCGGAAAGAACTCGGTCGTCGACGATTCGAATCACTCTGCGCTGGATGCGGTCAAGTGGAAGGAGCTGGCACTGGGGTGCACCGGCCCAGAGATGAGAACAGTATTCCATGTGGGGCCGAACTTGCGCTTTGTAAAGTTGCAAGCGATGTGCCGGCATGAAACACTGTCTCGCTCTGCTGAGCACGCCAAGCTTTTTAGAGTGAATGCTACCAGTTAGCAACATATCATTGATATGCAGGAGAAACAGCGTTGGTGATAGCACGCAGCCTTGTGGAACACCAGCGTTGATAGGCTTGTAATCAGAGCATGCACCGTCTACTACGACCTTGATGCTCCGATCAGCAAGGAAACTGGTGATCCATTTGCACAATTTCTCGGGAAGCCCATAGGAAGGAAGCTTCGAAAGAAGCGCCTTGTGCCAGACCCGATCGAAGGCCTTCGCTATGTCCAAACTAACGGCCAATGCCTCCCCCTTGGACTCTACTGCCTCCGCCCATCTATGAGTTAAGTAAACTAGAAGATCACCTGCTGATCGACCCCGACGAAAACCGTACTGACGGTCACTGATCAGCTAGTGATCCTCAAGGTACCTCATGAGCTGGCAGTTTATAATGGATTCCATTATTTTGGAGAACAAGGAGGTGATGGCGATAGGCCTGTAGTTGGACGGGTCTGAGCGGTCGCCTTTTTTAGGGATCGGGTGGACCAAAGCTGTCTTCCATGAATTCGGGACTACGCCTTGGGAGTACGAGTACCGGAAAAGACGCGATAAAACCGGTGCCAACTCCGGAGCACACGTCTTCAGCACAATGGGAGGGACTCCATCGGGCCCACTCGACTTGCTGACGTCCAGGGAGAAGAGTGCTTTGCGAACCGAGCGCTGTGTAAATCGCACATCCGGCATGGAGCACTCACATCGCGCGATGGTCGGCGGTGTGTTCCCCCCGTCATCTAGAGTCGAGTTAGACGCAAAAAGAGAGCACAACAGATCGGCTTTCTCTTTTGCGGCATGGGCCAGTGAGTCGTCCTCTCTGTGCAGAGATGGGAGGGATGGCTGACAGAAGTTCCCTTGCACAGCCTTGGCGAGAGACCAGAATGCACGGGTTCCCGAAGGAAGGCGAACTAGCTTCTCGCCAATTCTGCCGATGTGCTCAGACCTTGCCTTGGCAATGACGCTTTTGAAGGACCTGGAGGCGGAATTATACTTCTTTTTAAGTGCGCTGGTGTTTAAATCCCGAGACGTTGATGCGTCAGCCCAGGCCCGGTAGCACTCCTGCTTATAGCGTGATGCTATTTTACAGGAGCGACCAAACCATGGCTGGGATCTGCCTCCGATGGGCACCACAGAGGATGCAATAAAAAGTTCCATACCCTGAAGTACCACATCAGCAACAGAATCGGCAACAACGCTGGGATCTTCCGGCGAGAAGCAAACCCGCCCCCAAGGGTAGGATGCAAAAAAAGACCGCATCCCGTCCCAATCAGCTGACCTATAGTGCCAAACACGGCGGCAAGCTGTAGATCGCAACTGCGATTGGAGCGTGAGTGGCACCGTGCTCCGGATCAGACACAAAGGTCCGAAGAGCCCAGAGGGGCATCGACGGAGACCTGATATCCGTCCGGATGAGAGGTCAGCAGAAGGTCCAACAGGGAAGGTACATGGTCTTCCACATCTGGGATCCGCGTAGGCGAAGTAACCAGTTGTGTTAGACCATATGCCAAAGCAAAGTCGTAGACAGATCTACCCGCATGATCGGTTAAACGAGAACCAAGCCATTCAGCGTGGTGGGCGTTGAAATCACCGAGTATCACGATCTCTGCAGATGGGACCTGTTGTAGCACGGAGTCTTCAGCCATTTGGACGTGGTCGATAAGTCGGTCTGTGTCGGCATTACCGCTATGGGACCTATAGAGGCACCCGTAGACGCGGGGATGGTCGTCGCTGTCTACGCGCAGCCATAGGATGGACAGGTCCGTACCTTCAAGGCTGCCGAGGCGTCGAAAACAGATGTCCTCTCTGACGTATACACAAACTCCAGCCCGGGGCACAAAGGAGTGTTCCAATTTGTATCCCGGGTAGGAGAGATATGAAGTATCAGCCGGAGAGGACACCTGAGTCTCGGTTAAAAAGAGCAAGGCCGGCTTCGCCGTCTCTAGATGGTAATGGACAGCGTTAAGGTTGGAATGAAGTCCCCTGATGTTGCAAAAATTCACGGATAGCGTGACAGGGGTCGCCTTGGTTGTATTGCTCCGCTTGCCCCGAGCAGCATTAGTCACGAGCGGAATTTTGCCCCCCCCCCAGAATACGCGGGGCAGCCTGAGCACCCACGCTCAGGAGTGAAGTAGTTTGTTCGTGGATGCTCAGCGAGGGATTCTCCAGGGGTGCTGGTACCCTCCTGGGGTAGTCTTGTATTTAATTCCACCACCATGTTGATGGGGGGGGGGGGGAATTGGGCCTCCGGCCACCTGCACTCACCAAGCGCAACGCAGAGGTAAACCTCTACTTCACGCCGGTATTCTGTGAGGTCGTGGTACCACCCCGGTTCGAGCTGGCCCATCCGTGCGACAGCAAAAGCTACCGCTTGGCTCTACCACTGTTTTTGACGATCATTCACGCATGATAATTTTAGGGATGCGTACATAATGTTTCAGTGCTATGAGTGTATACTGCATACAGATTAGTTGACAATTTATAGACTTTTTAGAGGCAAAGAAACTCGTAACAGAACTCGTAAATAACCTAAAAAAATGTTTATGAAAATAGTATGTTATATTGAATTTTATACTTCCTTCTGTTTTCACCTCCTTAATAATGAAATCAAAACACGCTAGAAATAATGGCATGTAAGGGATACATTATAGAATTATGAATAGATGACATAATACCTGATGGATATTACGGCTGTAGACAGTGCATTCTATTAAGCTTAATCATTTACTTCCAATAAAGCTTCAGGGATGTCACTTTTCGCTTAAACGACATTCGTTGCATACTACGAGTAGCAAAACACGACAGACGTAGTTCTGCCCGTGTATAATGAGTTCCGTTGTGATTGGTTGAACGGTACAAAAGTTATATTATATTATATAACAGTCGGAAGTAATTCAATAAATGTACTCCGTGGCGCAGTGGCTTAGCAATGAGTTGTTGTGCTGGGGCCCGCGGGGTCAAATCCCGCATGGAACAAGTGTTTGTATGACCTACAAATAATTGTTCCAGGTCTGGATGTTCGGCCTTGTGCAATTTATGTTTGTAAACTTCCTCCACGACACAGGAGAAAATCCTAGTATGGGGGGTAATGTTTTAAAACAAAAGTAAAAAAAAATAAATGGGCGACAGTAGGAGTCCATAAGAGCAGACAAAGGTTATATGATCTTTACTATGAAAGTTCATATAACCCTGGCGTCGAATTCAGGGAATATGTAAAAAATATTCATAAATATTTAAAAGAGTGTGGTCCACAGACGAGTCTACATTTGAGCAACAAAATTAAGAGGCCTTCTAATAAAATTAAAATGACATGGAGTATAATTAATAGCGAAACTGGTAAGATGAACTTTCGCAATTCAAACTACCAGTTAAGTATTAACAACAAATTAACTGAATCAGATCAGGACATTGCAATGATTTTTGATAAATATTTTACTGATATTCCGATCTTAACCACTAAGTCACGGAATTCTTTTCCTGCCGTCGATGAATCATTATTTAAACAAAATGTAAATGCGTGTACAAAGAATTTTACATTTCATAAAGTATCGTCAAAAGATATTGTTAAATATTTTAAAACTATTGATGTTACGAAAACTGCGCATCTGTGGGGGATTTCCGTTAAAGTTATTGCGTCTATAATAGATACAACCGTGTTACCTAATTTAATTAAGCATAGTAAAGTAATACCTTTATTTAAATCTGGTAGTACATTAGACCCCGCCAATTTTAGACCTATTTTTGTACTACCAACACTTAGTAAGATTTTTGAAAAAATTATTCTTGATCAAATGTTAAATTTCTTTAATATAAATAATTTACTTCATAAAAATTTAGTTTTTATGAAGTAAATTATTTAGTTTCACAAGGGGTCGCTCGACAACTGATGCCGGTGTTGAGCTGATTACATATATCTTTAATGCAAGAAAGAATTCACAGGATGCTCACCATGAAACACTAATCAGGAAACTTCAACACTACGATGTAAGAAGTGATGCTCTGAAATTAATTATTTCATATATAAGTAACAGAACGCAAAAAAATTTCATTAACAGTATGAGCTCTTCCGGGTCGATGGTACAAATTGGCGTGCCTCAAGGCTCAATTCTCGGCCCCTTTCTATTTCTTGTATACATTAATGACTTACTTTACATAGTAGGAGTTTACCAGTATTATTTGCGGATGACACTTCTGAAATTTTCAAATTAAGAAAACAATTACTAAAATATGAATAAATAATGCCATATCTAAAAGAGTAAACTGTTCCAATGTTAATAATTTTCATTTTGATGGCACTAAAACGAAATGTATGGGTCGCCTCGATCGGGGAAGGACCACGCTCTTACAGAATACCTTAAGCTGCTTAATGCTGCTGTGTTTCGTATAGTGAGTGTAGAGTACCGGAGACCCTTTGTACTGGAAAAGAGGCGTTCTATCATAGTCCTCACGGGTGACAACGCATCTGCATTTTGATTCGCAAACGAGGATAGATGTAGATATCTATGGGCCACAGCAACCACTTACCATGAGGTGGACTGTGTGCTCGTTTGTAACCCTATCCTATAAAAAAATTTATGACTCCAAATATCAAACAATTAAATACTAATGCAATTTTAAATGGGGAGAAACTGAGTCTTGTATATACCACCATTTTTCATGGAATCACATTAGACGCGAGGCTTCAATGGAGCTCCCATATACTCGTATCAAAACTAGCAAGCAGACTTAGTTCTGCAGCATATGCTGTAAAAAAGATTAGAAATCTTACCAGTTTTGAAACAGTTAGACTAGTTTACTTTTTCCATAGCATGATGTCGTATGGTATTTTGCTATGGGGACACGCAGCTGACACTGAAATTATATTTGTTTGACAGAAGAGGGACGGACATAAGAGCAATTTATGATTTAAAACCTAAAGAGTCGCTGCGACATAAAATTAATTAAATTAATATATTAACTTTGGCCTCTCAATACATTTATGAAAATGTAATGTACGTACACAAAAATAAAAGTAGTTTTACAAAAATAAGTGCTATTCATTCTGTAAATAGTTGGAACCAGTATTACCAGTTACTCGACTGCATCGAGTCAGTAATTCATTCATGGGGCGATGTATACGCTTTTATAACAAAATTCCAGAAAATATTCAAAATTTTACCTGCTCTAAGTTCAAAAACTTTATTAAACTAAGTTTGTATAAAAAGGGTTGTTATAATATTAAGGAATTTATGGATGATAAGAACCCCTGGAAATGAGGTGATCGCTACCAAGCTATTTCAAATTTTTTGTGTTGTTAATGTGTAAGATACATGATTGTAATAAAATAAGGTTTCTTGCTGGTTCTTATTTATTTATTTTATTTTATTAATATTTCATGCACAAAGTTGTATATATGGCGGACTTAATGCCATAGGGCATTCTCTCCCAGTCAACCATTAGGCTAAACAGAGATATACAAACAAGAGGCGGTGCAACAGTAATGAAAATAGAAAGGGCTAAAAAATATTGTAGATAGATATATACATATAAATATACATATACACACACATACATAGTCATATATACTTAATTACACATAATATATACATATATAAATGCATACATACACATATACATGCATACATAACATATTTACACAATACATTTAAATATTATCTATTTCAGAACTAATATGATATGTACATATGTATATGAAAGTAAGAGCTGTGTTTGTTCAAACTTGCAACGGTTTTTTCGCATGCTTACGGACTTGATTTTTAAAAAAAAACTTGTTGGAAGCTTTTTTAATGTCAAGAGGGATGTTGTTCCAGAGTCTGATGGCCTTGAGGTCGAAAGAGTGAGATAAATAACCAGTACGGTGTAAAGGAGTGAGCAACTTAAGATTAGCCGAAGAACGGAAAGAACGATTATGAGATTCTCCCAGGTATTGAAATTTGGATTTCAGATACTCGGGAGCATATGGATCGTTCAGAATTGTGAAAAGGGTGCAGAGTATTCCAACATATCTTCGCTGACGGATAGGCAGCCAATTTAGCTGAGCACGAAAAGAAGATACATGTTCTTATTTACAGTGCCCATAAATGTATCATGATACAGTTGTTAAGTAGACGATTCAATGTATTAAGATGATGTTGAGACAGGTTCAGACCTGTCTCAACATCATCTTAAGCAGCATACATCGACATAATCAATAATCGGTAGGATAAGTGACTGGACAAGTAAAATCTTAGTATTGGTGGGAAGAAAGTTTTTTAATCGATATAGAGATCGCAAAGTTCCAGTAGTTTTGCGACTCACCTCCTTTATATGTTTGTTCCATGTTAAGCAACCATCAACGTACAGACCAAGGTTCTTTACATGGGGAGAGAATGTTATGACATTCTTTTTAAACATAATTGAGGTTCTTCCCAGGGCAGAGGTTTTTTTCGAACCAATGGTAATTAAACAAAAGAGTGACTTTCAATAAGTATTATTTATAATCTAAAAAACTGCGGTTGCCAACCCGCTCGCCAAGCGTGGCAACTATGGCAAATACCCCCCAATGACTCAAGCATCATATCCCCGAAACTCTTCATCGCTGCATTGGAAGACGTTTTCAAGCTTCTGGACTGGAAAGGATACGGTATCAACATCAATGGCGAGTACATCACTCACCTTCGATTTGCCGACGATATAGTCCTTATGGCAGAATCGCTGGAGGGCCTAAGCACTATGCTCAATGACCTCAATAGTGTTTCCCAACGGATAGGTCTTAAGATGAACATGGACAAAACAAAGATCATGTTTAATGTTCATGTCACACCTATGCCGGTAGTTGTTGGGAGCACTAAGCTCGAAGTTGTTGACGAGTATGTTTACCTGGGACAAATAGTCCGACTAGGTAAGTCCAACTTCGACTGAGAGGTCAATTGACGGATTCAACTCGGCTGGGCAGCGTTCGGGAAGCTACGACACATCTTCTCGTCAGACATACCTCAAAACCTTAAAACGAAATTGTATAACCAGTGCGTGTTGCCAGTGATGACTTACGGAACTGAGGCGTGGTCCTTCACTGCTGGCCGTATGAGGAAGCTCAAGGTCGCTCAGCGAGCTATGGAGAGGGCTATGCTCGGAGTTTCTCTGCGTGATAAACTTAGGAATGAGGATATCCGCAGTAGAACCAGAATAACCGACATAGCCCAACGGATTAGTAAGCTGAAGTGGCGGTGGGCCGGCCATATAGCTCGAAGAACCGACAACCGATGGGGAAGAAAGGTTCTCCAGTGGCAGCCTCGTAACGGCAGGCGAAGTGTAGGGCGTCCCCCCACGAGATGGAGTGACGACCTGGTAAGACATGCAGGAAGTCGATGGATGCAGGTGGATCAGGACCGTGCTTTGTGGCATTCTTTGGGGGAGGCCTATGTTCAGCAGTGGACTTGTGAAGGGCTGTAATGATGAATGATGATGATAATCTATATTGAATAAAAAAGTTTCTGTTTCTATACTGCTGCGCCATCCAGTGATAAATAACTAGTAAGAGGATACCATAAAAACTAATACATAATATTTGTGCCAACTTTCATGGTGATTGGTCAAACGGTGTCGAAGTTTATTAATCTCAAACAACTATACCAACGTCCATTTTACCACGTTTTTATTAACTTACTTTCTTGTTTGTCTGTCTATCCGTCGTTCCGGGTGGAATTTAGTCGTTGATTTTAAACTAATTTTCCGATGAGCCGAAAACTTGAAATTTTGAATAAATCTCAAAATTGGATGATAATGCAACAATAATATAAAAAAGGGTATATTAAATTTTTTTTTATAAAAATATTTAAAAAAATTTACTTGTCTATGTATTTAGATGAACACATATTAGACGAGTAAAATACCAGTTGATCGACTTCACAGTCCACATGGTCAAAAATGATACTAGAGATAGCAAAAAATATACTTGATTTGTCGAACAAATAATGTTGTATCTCTTTGCGTATTTTATCGCATCTACCACGGGGAGTGCTCTGAGGGATTGTTCGGATTAATTCCAGCCGCTCAATTTCACCATCGCACATCGCGACAAAACTCGCGATACCATCCATACCAACTGGATGATTTGCAGTCCACCACTGTGCGATTTAGAAGTTTTCTTCCTCGCACAACTTCCTTGTGGAATCAATTAACACTAGCGATTTTTCTAGACCGAAACGAGTTAGGGACCTTCCAGAAAAGAGCCTACTCATTTTTAAAAGGTCGGTAACGATTCTGCAATTCCCCTGGTGTTGCTCATGGGCGGCGGCAGTCACTTACCATCAAGTGAGCCGCATGCTAGTTTGCCCTTCTCCTATAAAAAGCTTAACATTTTCATCAAAATTTTCTGCCAGCTTTACATTATAAGACGACACAAGTTCAAACGACTTTTTCCGCCTATCATACGCAAAAACAGACTCAGCTCAACAAGATGTCTTGTTAACCGCAGAAAATATGTTAAGTAATTGTATCGGACAGAAATAGTATCTGTTTTCAAGAAATGCTTTTTTCAATATTTATTAAAAGCGACTATTACGGCAAAAAATATAAGTCAACAAGTCAGTTGTAATATCATCAATCAAGTCATGCAAGTGGTGGTGGTGTAAGAATATCCACTACTCCATGTCCACCCGTGGGTGACTTAAGGGGCGACAGAGGGAAATAAACCAGCAGACATATAAGAACTAAAAAAAAATCGCCAAGCTTGGCACCTATGGCGAATATCCACCCATAATCTGTGGGAGAGGCCTAGTGGAATTTTGATAAGTTGAAACAGTAACAATAATAGAAGTTGAAATTTTAATGTTTAGGATTATGTATTAATATTACCAATTTAAACAATCTGAATTATTACACTTTATTTATTTATTTATTTATTTACACTTTATTGCACCTTAATAAAAGGATTACAAGGGGTGGACTTAATGCCTTTAGGCATTCTCTCCCAGTCAACCCGGGACGTGTGGAAATTAAGTGATAGGTGACAAAATAAAATGAACAATAGAGTAAATCAAGGAAAAAACTACTGATAAACTTAAAAATAAACTAATATTATATATATAAATACAATAAACTTATATACTATAAAATACAATACAGACAATATATTATATTTACATACAAATACATAGATACATAAATATATACATATTATAAATAAGAATAGATATATCACATAAACCTATAAATAAAATAACAACAAAGGTAACCAAATTGACCATATTAACTATCATTAAAGTGCGTGTGTACCAATCTTTTAAAAGCAGTCTTATTAGATGTATTTCTGACGTCATCGGGCAAGGAGTTCCAGAGCAGTGCAGCCTGAATGGTGAAGGATTTACCAACAAAATTAGTAAAATGTAGTGTTATACTTAGTTTATTATTATATGAGGGCCGCAGAGTTCTATCATGCGTTGAGGAAATATACTGAAATATCTCCTTGAGATAAGAAGGAGTGGTGGATCATTTAAGATAGAGAAGAGAACAAGTACAATTATAGAGTCACGCCACTGTTTAATAGTGAGCCATTTAAGGCGAGAGCGATAGTGAGCGATAGTAACACACGTCAGCATAATCAAAGTAACTGTACAAGCATAATTTTAGCCTGAAAGGGGAGAAAATTTTTCAAGCGATAAAGAGAACTTAAAGAACCGGAGACTACGACATGTTTTGGAGATATGAACCCCCCAGGACAGAGTACTATCAATATGGAGACCAAGATTTTTAACTGAGGAAGAGAACGGTATCAGACGATCATTATAATAGACGGGAGGTAGGCTAGCGGCATCTATTTTTGCAAGCATCCTTGAGCTACCCATAATCACCGCTTGGCATTTCGTAGGGTTGACAGATACTCCAAAGCGCATGGACCAATCACGAACTGACTTGAGATTGTAATTCAATTTGTTAATTGCATTATGGATGTCACAGATGTCAGACTGTACATTAAATTGTAGGTCATCAGCATACAGATGGTACGAACAATCAATATTAGATGTGATGGAATTAATAAAAATAGAGAAGATTAAAGGAGAAAGTATACCGCCTTGCGGTACGCCAGAAATCAGGTCAACCCACTGTGAAGTCATTTGATCCACGTGGACAGACTGTTGACGTCCGCGAAGATAAGATGAGAACCATTCTACGACTGACGGTGCAAACTTATAATAAGAAAGGATAACAAGAAGGATATCGTGGTCAACTGTGTTAAAAGCGTTAGAAAAGTCAACGAGCACCACAACTGTAACTTTCTTGTTTTCCATTCCTTCTCTAATATCTTCAGTTATTTTAAGTAAGGCAATTGTAGTGCTGTGACCAGGATGAAACCCGGACTGAAAAGTACTCAGCAGGTTATGTTTATATATGAAATTGGATATTTGCTTATGAACACAGGCTTCCAGAACTTTAGACAGGAAAGGTAAAACTGATATGGGGCGGAAATGATTGGGAAGTGTAGGATTGGATACTTTAGGAAGGGGTCTTACGAAAGCCTTTTTCCACTGACTCGGAAACTGACCCGAGTCAAGCGAAAAATTAACAATATGTGTAATTGCGGGGAGAATATGTTCTAGAATATTAATAATCATGGCTCTACTAATATCATCGCAACCGACAGCCTTGGATTTTATTGCCAGAAGAGTCTTTCTAATTTCATCGTGATCAACAGGGTTAAAAAGAAAGACTGGTATGTGCGGAGACGGAATTGAAGCTATGTAAGCGACTGTTTGGGATCGGATTGAAAGGTTCAATGCAGAAGCAGAAGCAAAATGAAGATTTAAAGCATCGTGAGAAAGAGATAAACCACAATCCAAAGAAGGTGTTTTACCCAGACCTAGAGAACTAAGAAATTTCCACACATCAGCTGGCGAAGAATTACTTATATTGCTATGGATAAATCGGCGTTTTGCAGAACGTACCATCTGATTTCATCTGTTTCTGGCCTTCTTAAAAGACAACCAGCTTTCCTCAACAAACTCTTGAACCGGGCAAAGGCTCGATTTCGTCTGTTCATGGCTTTCCGTACCTCTTCAGTCATCCAGGGAGCTGGTGGACGTCGTAGTTTTACTTTACGTACAGGATCATGGTTATCATACAAAACATGAATTATGTTATTAAAAATAGTTAGTTTATCATCTACAGTAGATGCAGTTGCTAATGGCGTAAAATCTATAAATGATGCGTCTTTCGAAAGCTCATCTATATTAATTCTACTAAAATTACGTAAGGACAGTACAGTAGGTTGATATTTGAGAGGTTTAAGGTTGTATAATACATAAATAAGATCATGGCGGGAAAATCCCGGTGCTTCAAGTTGCCCATATGATAGCACCCTGTCAGAGGAGTCAGCTATAACGAGATCAATCAGAGAGTCATCAGTGTCGATATTATGATGAGTTGCCTTTAAAGGAAGAATGTTGAGATTGACAGACTCAATGATTTTACGAAGCTTTTGAGACCGTACTGAATTTTTCAGTAAATCCGTGTTGAAATCTCCCATGATTATGCAGTGAGCGTACTCAGAACCAATGTTATCAAGAGCCTCTTCTAAATTGGCGAAGTAATCAGTGGAAGGAGGACAATACACTGCTCCAAGAAACATCCTTGAGTCCTTTACATCTAGTTTTATAAAAAGGAATTCAACGGAAGCAGTATAAGGAGAAGTGGATGCTAATATGATTTTGTAAGAAATTGAAGCGTGGAGATATATTACAACTCCACCTCCTCCTTTATCTATACGATCATTCCTAATCAGTACCAATCCAGGAAGAGGATACAATGTCGAATGTGAAGATGGTTTCAACCAAGTTTCTGAAACTAAGATAGCATGTATATTATTGTTAGAAAATGATGCTTCTAGCTCAGAAAAGTGGGAATGCTTTGTGCGTTAATATGGCAAACATTTAACGTTTTATCAAAAAAGTGAAATGTGCTATTCAATTGGCTACTTAAAGAGGGCACACTATAATTTATCTGATTATCAAAAGATACAAAAGAACTCTCTGACTCAATAGGATAAAAAGAGTCAGAGTCAGATATGATAAGTTAATAATTTATACCCAATATAAAAATAAATAAAATAGAAATATATAAAAATACGATTTAAGTAAAGATATTTATCGATGATATATATAAAAAAATATATAACCAAAATATAGAAAAATATGACTTAAATATTAATAAATCATGAAACATCATCCCCCCAGTTAACTGTTTACATGATATAATCAGTACTAAATAACAAAAAAAGCAATTCTACTGAACTATCAATTAAAGCAGGAAAGAAATATATATATATATATATATATATATATATATATATATATATAAAACAAAACATAATCTAAGAACCTAACTAAATAGCAAGCCAACACAGTGATTCTTATTATAAACAAAAATTATATACTTATAAAAATAAAAAGAAAACTAAATATCTAAACAGCAGGGCATTACAATATAATTATAATCGGAAAAAAAAATTAGCAATAAAAATCAGCTTAAAATAACTCAATATTTTGAAAACAAATTATATAAAAAACATTAAGAAAATGTATATCTACAAAAGTACAAAATTCGGCTGTATGATAAAAAGATCTGTGCCCATATTACCATTACTGTGTTGACAGTAAAAGTTATTATCTATGGTCAATAGTCTTTGCCTTGTCTTTGCCACTGTCTATGTCTAGCTCTAGCATCTAAAAAGGACAAATGCGCTAAAAACTTACTTTGTAATCCAAAATGCAAAAAGATAAAAGATCTTAATGCCTTGAATATCAACACTTTTGTAACTCAACATGACCCATGACATATTCGTTTTTAGATGACTTGCAATAAATTTCACACGTTACTATGCTTTCTCTAAGGTCCGATGTAATCGTCCATATACAAAAATAAACCAGGCAATATTATAAGTATTGTCCCAATTTAAATAAATTTTTATACTTTACATTTTGTTGTTGTATCACTAGATGGAGCGACGACCTGCATACATGAAGTCGATGGATGCAGGTGGCTCAGGATCTTTGTGGAATTTCTTGGGAGACGTGTATGTTCAGCAGTGGACTTGTGATGGGTGGGCTATAATAATGACGATGATGATGATGATTACTTTTATTATAAAATAATCAAAATCTCATATCATGTAGCCTTTATTAACTGTCGGCATATTTCAGGCTAAGTAATTCCGTATGTAAGTGATTAATACTTTTGCTTAATGAGGTCGTTAAAAAATCACAGTTTGAACGCTTTAACATTCTTAGCGTTTTCTTTTTAAAAGTATTTTTTTAAGTTATTTAACAAAAATGTAGCTAAAATCTTTTTGAAAATAAAATTTAAAGCTACCATGAATACCAGCGTAAAATAGCAGCTTAATGCTGCTGAATTTCGCATGATGAGTGTAAAGAACCGGAGACCCTTTTTATTGGAAACGAGGCATTCATCTCAGTCCTCAAGGTCCTCAGGTGACAACGCATCTGCATTTTGATTCATAATCGAGGATAGATGTAGATGTCTATGGGCAACACCAACCACTTGCCATCAGGCGGACTGTGTGCTCGTTTGTTACCCATATCCTATAAAAAACATACTAGACTAAAATAGCTTTTTTACATTTAAATAACTTACCATTATTTTTAATTCAAGTATTCGTTTAATTAAAAGCATGTTTAACTCCATTTAAATTGCTGAAAATCTTGAAAATTTTCCTGTTTTCACTGTTTTATATTTAAAACGTTTACGACTAAAGCTACTTCAAAAGCTAAGAAAGTATTCAAGAAGACGTGACGATGTCACTGATTTATTGAAACCATTTATCTCGCCTAATGAAATGTAAACATGCGACTTACTCAACAGATACTTTAAGATACTCTCAAAATGATCGTATTCCCTTTTCCTGGGAAGACTACATAAGTACATTAAAACGTAAACGTAAAAATTGTCGTACGTTTTTAGCATTAATTATAAAATGAGAGGAATGAATTGGTTATTATTTGAATGGTTTTGAATAACCATATATGTGCAAAAAAAAATATTTGTGTATTGCATTTGATTACATGAGGCAGTTTAATCATGCTCTAACTATTCGAGTTTTGACCACTAAAGAAACTAGTGTATCGCTATATAGGTAATTGTGTGATTTAAATATTCTATAAACGTCTGCAGATAAGCAGTTATTCTTATATGAATAGAATAGAATAGAATCAATAGAATCAGATGTTACTTTGCGGAAATCTATTATATAAAAGCTTTAAAAAAAATTAACTTTGCAAACATCCGCGCTATAAAGTATAATGATGTGTCTTTCATAGTATGAAGAGCACCTCCCGCCCTCCCTCAATTGCGTGCACTATCCCGGTCACCACTAATCCGTCACTTAACGGTCAGCCACCGTAGAGTCTACATCACCTGAGGATGCCTCGTGTAGAGGTGAAACACGTGTCGTATTGTCGTCAGTGGTGTGTCTTGCCTAGTGTAGTGGTGTTGGGAGTAGCGGTGCTGGGATTAGTGGTGACGAGGATAGTGCACGCAATTGAGGGAGGACAGGAGGTGCTCTTCATACTAGGTAATACACATCATTTTATTTTATAGCACGGATGTTTGCGAAGTAAATTATTTTAAAAAAAATTTAAAAGCTTTTATAGAATAGAATCATTTTTATTCAAAATACAATAGATTACAAAAATACTTATTGACAGTCATTTATGCTTTACCACTGGTTCGGAAAAAAGCTCTGTCCTGGGAAGAACCAGCAAGAAATCAAGCGGGACTTTTTATAGTTATCATTCATAGGAATTTCATTCGATATTTATAATTTTATACTCACCATATTGTATATTAAATTGATGTACTTACCTACTATATGATGGTGACTGCTGCAACCCACAGACGCCAAAAACTATTAATAAGGCCACAGATGCTTAGTTACCCCTGCGGACTAAGATCAAATCACGCTAATAACACGCCAGCAAGTGTATTTTACTGCATAGTATCACAAATACGAAAAAGGCTGCTTAGGCATAAAAGGAACTCGACCACTTACGAAATTTAATTAGAAAACATTACATAACAGTTAACACCTCGGTGACGCTGTGGCTAAGCATTTGTCAGTGGCGTTGCGTTTGGGAAAAAAGTTCTGGTGTAGAAAATGCGTAACGCACGTTTACGTAACGTTTAAAAAAACCTTCAGAATCAGTTCATCAATACGTCTAAAATTATTATTAAAATGATAATTATTTTTAAGTTTATTATTTTATAAATGGCACGGCGCTATGTGAGAATGTAATTACAGTGGAGCTCCTGAAATTGGGCGGAGAATCGACACATAAAGTCCTTCAGAAATCGTTCCATTTAGTCCGTGTTTTAGTGCCACCATGAACGTGGCACAAAAACGCTGCACTAAGCCACCTACATCCATTGACTTTCTGTATCTCTTACCAAATCGTCATAGTTTCTACGGCTGTCCAGCCGTAAAAAATACGGCAAACGTGAATAAGCTTTTCTTACACTAAGACAGTCCAATTAACCATCAAGGGCTTCATCACCAATTACTATCAGGTAATTTGTTGGCAAGTGCTAGCTTGTAGTAAATGAATAAAACATAAAAACATATGTCAAAGAGAGATTTTCTACCAGTTTCTTATAATAATATCGATCCTTTTTCATCTTAGTGCAATCCTCTCGTTCACATGAAAGATCTAGGTCACGCCAAAGGTGTATTATACATAATGGTTGACTATTATCTATTTTCGACGATGTTGGTTGTTGCTTGTAGCACTTAGCCGTTCGTATTAAATAATACATCCGGTATAACAATAAAGAATAAATAAAATTTGTTGCTAACAAAAGATTATCTATGATTTATATTTATTATTATTATATTACAGTTGTAGCACGAATGGGTAAACTATCAGCTCCATGCTGTTATGTTTCGTATTATTAGTGTAGAGAACCAGAGATCCCTTTTACTGGAAACGGGGCATTCCGTTTTAGTCCTCAGGGGTGACAACGCATCTGCATGTTAGTTCTTAATCGAGAATTGATGTAGTTGTCTATGGGCCACAGCATCCACTTAACATCGTGTGGACTGTGTGCTCGTTTGACGTCCTTATTCTATAAAAAAACGTATTTTGATGGGAACAAGCACAGCTTTACACATGTTTGTAGGGGCGTTTCTTGATGAAACAGTACAACTTGCATTTTTCATTTAATTAAACAGAGTTTAGTGTAATAATAGTAAACTAAAAAAAATCAATGAAAATAACTTCTTCCAAATAACAATATACATTATAACTCCAGACCGAAATGTGGTCACGGTGACCAGTCTCAGTGGAGGTTAGCCATTTGCGCATGACAGGATTAGTAGTCGAGTGTATGTGTAAGTACAGGTGCACTCTCTATCTTCCTCTCATAGCCCGATGAAACGGCAATCCGACACGAGCGGAAGGGGATCAGGCTCGGGATCTATGGCTTTACATGCTTTCTGAGACACGAGGATAAATACCGCTAACTACCTGACTCCGGCCTCCAACTGCGATTATTCCAACCTGGCATTTGAACGCGAGACTACATGATCATCCACGTCGCACGTCGTGTCACTATAATAAGGAGACTGTCAAATTCTCACATAAGCTAGACCAACGAAATGAAATGGAAAAGATAAAAAGATCTCATGACCATGTTGCAGGGCGGTATAACTGTCTCATATAATACGTTAGATGTAAAATAGTTTGACCGATTTAATATCTAATCATCTAGTATTCAAATCAACAATCTGCATACGAAATTTGGCAATAAAGGCAAAACTTACCTTCTAAGGCCGATGTCTAAAACTTGACTCTTAAAGGTTTGGTTGCATTTAAAATAAAATTATGTAATGATTTCTTATATTTACGCGAACACTACACATTTAAATAAAACTAATTTTACGGATTTTATCGCGTATATTAACTTATTTTATATTCCCGACGTTTCGGGTGCTGTCCAGCACCCGTGGTCACGGGGGTTTCTTCAGTTTTTTATATGAATTTTTTTTTGGTTCGATGTACGCAGAATGAGCTTACAGTATCTTGAAGTCTAGCAGTGGTATACTTGGGTTTGGATTTGATTTTATTAATTATGGGATCTCAAGCAGATGGCAGCACCCATCCATCTTCTCTATTGAAATTAGGATGTTTTTTAATTTCAATAGCCTCGCGAATCATCCTTGGGAGGATTCGATGTTCTTTTGCGAGGATTTGTGGTATATCAAATCTAATGTAATGGCGGGGACGATCTTGAACATGTTCACAAACTGCAGACTTCCCGATACGTCGGTGCTTCACGTCAGCTATATGTTCTTTAACGCGGGTTTTATAGATCTTTTTGTTTGTCCTATGTACGAGAGACCATATTCACAATCCAGCTTGTACACTCCTGCATCTTGTAGAGGGATATGACACTTGACGGATGGTATAAATTGACCAATCTTCTTTAGCGGCTTGAAGTATTTTTTAATGGAAGCTCGCTTCAAGATGTAGCCAACCTTGTGTGACTCCTCTGACATAGGATAGTACAGCAGGCACACGCTCGACTGTGGCTGGCTTCACTCAGTCACTGTAACGTAGGCGCGGGACCCGAAGCTTGTTGTCTTGCAGTACTTGCTCGACGTGCTGAAGCTCGGCGGCCAGATGTTTTCTGTCACTGATCCCTCGTGTTCTCTGAAACAAAGATTTTCCCACGGTAGCTAACTGTGAAGGATGATGGTGCGATTCACCATTTAAATATCGGCTGGTATGGGTATTTTTTCTGTACTCAGTATAACCAATAGTTTTATTAGGATTTCAGATGACTAAAACATCTAGGAAAGCTAAAGTATTGTTTGCCTCTAACTCCATTGTGAATTGTATTTTAGGGTTTATGGAATTAAGGTGGTTTAAAAATGCAGTTACTTTGTCAGATGGTAAAATTGTGAAAGTATCGTCTACGTACCTCTTGTACAATCTTGGATTTACAGGAGCAGTAAGAAGGGCTTTCTCTTCAAAGTCCTCCATGAATATGTCGGCGACTACGGGAGATACAGGTGAGCCCATTGCCACTCCGTCTACTTGCATGTAGAACTCTTCCTTCCACAATAAATAGCCAGATTTGGGGCAGTGTTTGAGTAATACTGCATATTCTGTGGGCATGCTGTTATGTTCTAGCTTTCTAGTAACAATTGAGATGCAGTCTTCAATAGGTAGGCATGTGAATAGTGACTGAACATCAAAACTGACCATAGTTTCATTGTCAGCGAGATGTAGGTCTTTTATCTCACTAACAAAATGGTATGAATCCTTTGTGTGTGCTCTGGTATGTCCTATTAGTGGTGACAGTATTTTTGCCAAGTGTTGAGCATTATAAGATTTTTGTTACTACTATAAAATTGTCGTGGCTTGAGTATAATTTTATGGCTGGGGCGACAATGCAATCAGTGGGTTGTTGTTTAAACTTTACTACAAAATTGATTATAAAGAAATAAACTGCGCTGAATGTGATTTTCGTTGAAAAGCCTCTAGGTACAGACATTAAGTATACGAATATACAGACATAAAATATCTAAATCTTACGTTGTTTTAATGTAATAATGTTCTCCAGACCGAATTTCGGTCACTATAGCTATCGACGCAGGACAGGATTATAGTGCACAAGTGTACGCGCCAGTATAGGTAGCAAGGTAACAAAGTATAGGTGTAGTCTCTATTCCTTCACTCTCATATCTCATATACACATCTCCTACATTCTATGGGACGGTAAACCGTCACAACCGGAGAGAGATGAGGCGCAGGGCCTACGGCTTAACGTGCTTTACGAGGCACGGGGTTAAGGCCCTAAGTGCAGGTGAAATGCCTAAATTTTCGAATATTTAAGTCAAAAAATCACAATAACTGTTCAATTAATCCGCAAAGAAAAAATACAGGCTGACAGAAGGGGATTTAATAAATGTTTTTAATTGCACAAAATTGTATTTTTATCAATCCTTTATAATAAAAAAAATCCCCAAAGAGTCCTTTGTCATATTTTGCAAAATTTCACCACCTCCATCTCCTGGCTTCGGGTAGCTAC
This sequence comes from Parnassius mnemosyne, assembly GCA_963668995.1. NCBI lineage: Eukaryota > Metazoa > Arthropoda > Insecta > Lepidoptera > Papilionidae > Parnassius > Parnassius mnemosyne. Next base: position 38,511,338 of record CAVLGL010000159.1, read on the forward strand.
TGAGAATTTCATAGTGGCAAAATTCAATAACTAATTTTATTTCGGCCCAACTCGGGATTTGAACCCGAGATCTCAGATCAGAAGCCGCACTACAACAACTACTAGACCAACGAGGTAGTCCAACAAACAGTATTATAATATAACAGTACCATGTAGTGGCGGTGTAAGAATATCCGATACCCCATATCGTAAAATAAGTGAATATGTAAGCTTGTGAAATCTATGTATGTAAACTGCCCCCGCTATACAGGAGAAAATCCTAATAACGTTTTTTTCAATAAAAATTTTTTTTTCTTCTATATAAAGTAATATTTGGGGAGGCATCTTCAGCATTGGACTTTTAAAAGAATGTAACAGTAACATTCCATTACAAACAGACTTAAATCAGTCAGCTGTTGATTCGATAACCTCCTCCTAACAATGCAAATAAATTTAAAACATCACATGAATAAATTATTATTGTATTTTATCAAGTTATGGCCAATAAATAACAAAGGCCGTCTCGTAATACGAACTTCGTAATAACCACTTGCGATCTAAGAGCTTTCTCCGAAATAATTAGATAAGTATTAAAGTTGGCATAGTACAGTGACATAGTAGGAGATAACCATAATATAGTATTATTTGCAGATGACACTTCTTTAATTTTCAAATTAAGTCGACAATTGCTAAAATATGACGAAGTAAATAACGCTATATCGAAATTAGTAAATTGGTTCAATGTTAATAATTTGCATTTAAATGGCACTTAAACGAAATGTATGAAATTTATGACTCCAAATGTCAAACAATTAAATACTAATGTTATTTTAAATGGGTAGAAACTGAGTCTTGTAGATACCACCATTTTTCTTGGAATCACACTAGACGCGAAGCTTAAATGAAGCCCCCATATATCAAAACTAGCAAGCAGACTTAGTTCTGCAGCATATGCCGTAAAAAAGATTAGAAGTCTAACTAGTGTTGAAACAGCTAGACTAGTTTACTTTAGCTATTTCCATAGCATAATGTCGTATGGTATTTTGCTATGGGGACACGCAGCTGACACTGAAATTATATTTCTTTTACAGAAGAGGGCCATAAGAGCAATTTATGATTTAAAAATTTAAGGAAATTAATATATTTGGCCTCTCAATACATTTATGAAAATGTAATGTACGTACACAAAAATAAAAGTAGTTTTACAAAAATAAGTGATATTCATTCTGTAAATACTAGGAACAGACACAAGCTAGTAGTAGTACCAGTTACTCGACTCCATCGAGTCAGTAATTCATTCTTGGGGCTATGTATACGCTTTTACAACAAAATTCCAGAAAGTATACAAATTTTGACCTGCTCAAAGTTCAAAAACTTTATTAAACTAAGTTTCTATAAAAAAGGTTATTATAATATTAAAGAATTTATAGATGATAATAACCCCTGGAAATGAGGTGATCGCTACCAAGCCATTTCTAATTGGTTGTGTTGTTAATGTGTAAGATACATGATTGTAAGCTGTTACTTAAAAAAAAGTCCCGCTGGGTTTCTTGCTGGTTCTTCCCAGGATAGAGGTTTTCTTTGGAACCAGTGGTAATTATACAAAAAAGTGACTTTCAATAAGTATTATTTATAATCTATATTGAATAAAAAAGTTTATGTTTCTGGCAAAATATTCCTTCGTGTACATCCGCTCGATAAAATAAAATGGTGTGTCTTACCTAGTTTTTTCTTCAACTTTAATATAATGGACTTCCGCAAAGTAACGCCTGATTCTATTAATTAATTAGATAACTCTTCGGTTGTTCAACTGCTCTACCTTACTATCATGTAACAAGTCTGCAGGTACTTTGGTTGTTATAGGTAAATCGTGTACAATATAGTTTGCAATAATCTCATTATAATAAGCGGGTCCTATCCTTGATTATGCTGATACATGCTACTCTAATCTTACAGAGAATCAATTAAACAAACTTGAGCGTCTTCAGAATTTTGCTATTAGATCTTCGCAAATACCTTCGCACATATGATCATGTTTCTTAGTTCGAGCGTTAGGCGGGGCAGAATGTTGGGATTTTTTTAGGATAAGAGTGACAAACGAGCATACAGTCTACCTGATAGTAGTATGGATGCTGTTGTCCATAAAACACCATATATCCTCGAAGAAGTAGTATCAAAGTATCAAAATGAAGATGCTTTGTCATCTAAGAAGATTTAGATAGAATGCCTCATTACCAGTAAAACGGGTTTTCGATTAGAACACTCACCAGACAGAACATTAAGTTGCTATGATAGGCTGGTATTATGTGAGAATCCAGTCATTATTTATGTACCTATTAAATACTGCATCTCTGCAACTAAGAAGCTAAAAAGCGACGACATGTCCCCAGAATACGCACTATTAATTAGACATTGTCCAACATTTGTCTATTTCTTGGGGTAAAAAGAGTTCTATAAGCATGTAGATGGTGGACGGCTATTTATCGAGGGCTTTGAAGTAATAGCATTCTTAGTGCTGCTGTAAATCCAAGATTCTACAACGATACGTAGACGATTCTTTCACAATTTCACCATAAAAGTTGCTTCTTTGTTCAGGGTCATCACCGCTATTCCATCCGATTTGACAAACCACAAATCCACGAGTAATAACTCGCGAAAGAAGACAAATTTCTCCTACCAAGCACGATTTGCGAAAAATCTGAATATCAATAGTGAATAATAATTAATAAAATAAAACGCAAAGCTGTAGCAAATTTATGGCTGCAGCAAATCTGACAAAATACCAGTGGTACAAAAGAGAGTAACAATACTGGAGTTCGTGAGTGTAAAGACCTTTTTTATGTATGTAAGGAGAGGAAGAAAGAAGGTCCTTCGGGGTAACAACGGATCTGCATCGTTATTTTTTCTCGAGGATAGATGAAGATGTCTATTGGCCACTACATCCATTTATATTTATGTACACTGTGAAAATCAAATGTATATTTCTATTAAAGACCTCTCTTTGGGTAAACACGTCCTCCATCTTTTCCCACTTTTTCCGGTTTTATGCTATTGTTAACCAATTTTTGCCTGTTGTCTTTTCAATCTCATCGACCCATCTTTATTTCTTAACCTTTTTCTTGTTTGCGTTTTCCTGTTTGTTCCGTCTACATGGTTGCCCGTTCAGACTATTTTGTATCAATGAATCGTACGAAATGGGCTGCCTACTTCCACTTTTTCTTTTGAGATTGGTGCAATGCGTCTATAACTTTAGTTCTTGCGTATGTCTTTATTTTATGTTTGTATTTTAGTTTGCGGTACTACGAGTACTTTTCATTGCATGTTGCATTGTATTTTATTCCTTGTTTGTCTGACGAAGATCCATGTTTGGCAGCTATATGTAAGACGTGGAAATATGTATCAAACCGTGACTTTCCTTTTTAAAATAAAGGCAAATCTGCTTTCAATACTTCTTAGTGTTTCCAAAACTTATTTCAGGTTATAGCAATTTTTTTTATCAATTTCATCTTGATTTCTTGACATTTTAAAAGATGTTTGTTTACGTTAGTATGATATCCGGTGAAGTTTTTCCCTTATAGTTCTGACATCACCAGTATTTATTTTATACTTTACGTCCAGTAATCAGTTCAGTTCAAAATAGTTCATATAAAAATAACATTTACATCAATTCCTCATAGCTTGCTGTTTCGCGGGTGTTAAATGTATTTAGGTTTAAACGCTTAATTACAAAGTTCGTTATCTTGTCAGATTTATGGTTACGGTAAATGTTAATTACAGCGTGATATGTGGCGTAAAGTTGTACTTCGTGTAACGCGCCGGGTACAGACCAACCGAAAGAAAGCGAGTTACGCTCAGCAAAAACTATAAACAATAGAATCAACTAGAGACTACACAACACGAGATAAATTAAGAATTACTCCTGACTTTCACTACGCCTAGAATACACTATACTACATCTATAATTTGTCACCTTCCGTTCCAAGCACAGTTATTTCGCCTATTGTATTACATTTACAAATGTATTCATTTTGTTTCCTTAAATTTTTACTCCCATCACTTTTCGCCTGTGGTGGGAATATTTCACTACATACATACATGTACTACTTGGTCATATATATCGTTTTTAAGTGCGAAATTTGAACCCACGTAGCCAATCGCTTTCTCACTGCGACTGAACTGTCCGTTGCAGCTATATTAGTTGTAGTAGGAATAGGTCGGCTCCACCGGTATATGACCACATTCTCTCACAGAATACCAGCCTAAAATAGCAACTTAAGGCTGCTGTGTTTCGTATGGTGAGTGTAAAGAACCGGAGATCCTATTTACTGGAAACGAGACATTCCACCTAAGACTTCATGGGTGATAATGCATCTGCATTTTAATATTTAATCGAGAGTAAAAATGTAGATCTCTATAAGCCACAGCATCCACTTACAATCAGGTGGACTGTCTGCTGGTATGTCACCCTTATTCTATTTAAAACAATACGGTTGACCCTGCAGGCCATCTACAGAACTTCTCGCTTATTTTTTGTACTCGAAGTACAACTCTCGAAAATTTATGTAATTTTTGTTTTCTTGGTTTTTATTTTTTGAAAATTTATCAAACGGCTCGTCCGATTGTCTTGAAAATGTAATCAGCTCGAAGTATCAATGAACACTTTGGAACGCCGTATCGCCAATTTCGATCGGTTGGTTCGTTCTAAAGGTATCGTACGACAAAATTTTATTTATATACAAACACACGGCTGGACGTCCAACCAGGAATAGTCGGAACGTCTTCCTAGTACCTCAAAACGTGGAGATCTGATGAAAACTCGCATACTCAAAATTGTACCGAAATCTATAATTTCCTACTTTTGAAAATAATTAAAAACAATAAGGAAGCGAATTTATGTTAGTAGAAAAATTTGCTCGTCCTCATATTCCAACTTGAGATAAAAAATGTAAACGAAACAAACTGAGATATGTTCCGGTACTATATAACAGACTCATGCCCAAATACTCAAACGCTACACAATTTTAAGTCGCCTTTAAGTCTCGTGCTGTCTCTATCACTAGTTTTTTTTTTTTTTTGAGTATTTGGGCTTCAGTAACAGTGCGAGTACGTTAAGAGCCTGAAACTAATATGTTTTGTATATAATTTTTATATCAACATGATAATATACTCCTACCTTTATCTTATGTTGTCTTTTTATATATATTGCATATAATACATTGTTTTAAACGTTCAAAAAATAGCTGTTAAAGTGTAAAGGTCTCATAAAATACCTTAAAAACTTTTATAAAGTTCGATAATTCACGACGATCGACCGATCTACGATATTAGTATGATGGTTAAACTTTTTCAATTTTGTATGAAAGATTTCGGCGAATAATTTCATGGCCTTAGTATGAAAGTCTTAGATGAGTGGCATGTTTATGAATTCCGGGCAGGTGATGAGTTCAGATTTGTTGCGATTTTTTTCCATAAATTCTTAGAAATTGAGTAAAACTACCATAAAACATAATATTTTTTTTTTACGTCAATATGTACACCGATTAAGTAAACATACTAATGTTAGTTTAAAGAGTTAACAAGACATCAAAGAATACATATTAAAACTTCTTCACATCACTGCACGGTTTAGTCACATGGGTAAAGAAACGGACGTATAGTCAGAAAAATCGGCAATAACAGCTTTAGACACCACTTTTCAACTGCACGTTTATTCAGGCATGGAATAGCTAAATGGGAATAAATATATGTTTGTCCCATACATAATAGAATATGTATATATATATATATATATATATATAGTGCATGCACCAAGCCAAGCAAAGTACCAAACATGGCAACTATGGCAAAAATCTACCCTATAACGCAATGTATGGGGGATACCTATGTTTAGTGAACTTTTATAGCCTATAATGGATAACATAACATATTTAGAAACATCATTAAATGCTATTCAGTGCCAAACTTTGCAAAATTCGATCACTTTAAGTGTCACTTCGGTGTATGTGTCTCTACATTAGTTTGTCAAAGATTTTTTTTGATTCCCAAATACTATTGGACCTAGATTATTGATATTTGGCATATATATAATATGCTACAGGAAGACGTAGATAAATAAGTTTTTCAGAATTGCATTAATATCATATGTCTGGAAACATCTTCAATTTTTTATATTGGACGTGTCTTCCAATGTATCCATAAGAAATATAAATTGTCTTGGAATCAAAATTTATTATTATTATTTACTCTTTACATTCATTCATAATTAAAGGTAATTTAGTTTTAACAAAATAATGATGATTTCATGTTATGCGATATTTGATTCATATCCTTGTTTCCATTTAATATTGATTGGCACCATAAAATAGATTCTGATATTTTTTTACGTTCGAGTAGACTTCAAAATTTCATAAACGCAGTTCTATAATGATGAATACTACACATGGAATAAAACAAAATTCAATAAATCACGTTACATTTTAACTATTATTTGAGCGGGTTGTAAAAAACACATCTTTGGAAGAAAGTTCCATAAAAAATTGCGTAAAAGAACATATTACTGATGTGAAGCACCGACATTCCGGGAAGTCTGAAGTATGCCAACACGTTCAGTATCGTCCCAACCATTATATCAGATCTGATAGACAACAAATCCTCTCAAATAGAAGACCGATTCCAACCAAACATAATTCGCGAGGGTGTTGAAATTAAAAACATCCTAACTTCAATAGAGAAGATGGCTTGGTGCTACCATCTATTTGGGATCCCATAATTAACCAAACATTATTTTTTTTATTGTAATATTCTAAAACTATGACATCAGAACGTCAAACACCTCAGACCCAAGTTTCCATAGGTTCTTTAAAGTGCCCAAAACGTCAATAATTAAAATAGTTAAAATTAAACACGATAAAATCCTTAAGATTACTTTTATTGCAAATGAAGTTCTATTGGCAGTGAACGTGGGTAAAACTACACTCATGTTCGGAACCAGAAAAATGTTCGTCTTGTTGTAGCGGTAAAAGAGAATAAGCCACCTCACATCGTTCCGTGTATGTCCTAAGAGGCAACAGAGGAAGACAAACTGGAGATGGGCAACATCGTCTTCCTGACAACAGTTCAAAATAATAAAGGCTGCGGTTGCCAACCCGCCTGCAAAGCGTGGCAACTATAGCAAATATCCAGCCTATTTGTCAATTTATGGGGAGGCCTATGTTTTTTTTTTTATAGGATCGGGTGACAAACGAGCACATAGTCCACCTGATGGTAAGTGGTTACTGTGACCCATAGATATCTACATCTATCCTCAATAAAGACTCAAGATGCAGATGCGTTGTCACCCTTGAGGACTAAGATGGAATGCCTCTTTGCCAGTAAAAAGGGTCTCCGGTTCTCTACACTCACCATACGAAACACAGCAGCGTTAAGCTGCTATTTTACGCTGGTTTTCTGTGAGAGCGTGGTCCTTCCCCGTTCAAGCCGACCCATTCGTGCTACAACCATAATATAGCTGCAGTATGGCTCTACCACGTACAGTTCAGTGGACTTTATAGGATAGGTTGTAATGTAAACGATGATGAGTTCTATTATTTCGAATCTTTGCTACCGTTAATATTTACGATAGTGTGAAAACAAAAATTAACGTCTCCGAAAATATAATTTAAAACGAAAATAAAAAGCATAATTTCCTCATTAAAACTAAAAAGTAGCAGCCTACATACAAGTCACCACCGGGCATAGGCCACAGGGCTTTACGCCAAAAAAAGACCGCCGAGAACGTGGTAAACCGACACTTCAAATTGTAATTAAAATATATGTAAAAATATATAACAATGCTTTTGTACTATGAAATTTTCGTTTGGATCAGTTTGATTACCGCTTATGACAAGTAAAATAAAATAAACCTTTGTTTAAGTAAAATCTGCTATCTTTGATATTTATAATATTTCTGGCAACAATTTACATATCTCATGTGAGCTCTGAAACTAGGACTGTCACAAAAATCTTGATTTGTCTGATAATATGAAAACACAAAAATGCAAAAATCTTAAATGACAAACTGATTTATAAGTCTCATAAAAAGTATAAAAACTAAAGTAGCAGATTACATACGTCTCACTTCTGTGCACAGGGCTCCTCATTACCTATAGTGTCTGCAGTTATGGGCAGAAAAGAGTGTGCCGCAATGCTTCATATTTTCACTACTTTTTTTACCACTCAGACATTTAGGTTTGCGCACGAAGTTATTCTTCCCCACTTCACCGGATATGTGGTCATTCAGCACTTAAAATTTCCTATAACAGATTCATTTGTCCTCAATGAACTCGTACACATTTTGCTCCCGTGCCATGATGAAATCTCACGTAACACGTAAACATAAAAACTGAAACAAAGCTTTTATACGATTGTTGACCATTTCTACGAGGCGCTCTCTTATTGGATTTCGCGTTTCTCGATGTGTCTTTAATGCCGACCGATCAATTATATGCTATTATTACAGCAGCTAATGGACCGAGTGACGTCATCCAAGACGCCACCAAGGTGGCAACCAAATTGACTGCTGTTTGAATTGCTTATTAGTTATTGGAAATTAAATATTTTATTTCATGACACTAAAGGGGCGTGTAAAGTTAATATGACTTTTTCGTGTGGTGGAAGTCATGATAAATAGATTTATACAATAAAACAATCATGTATATTCTCTATTATTATATGGAAAAGTATTTCAAACTTAGTAATCTTCAACAACATTATCGATACTTTGATATCGAAACAGTAACATTCCTAAAACGACGTTATTTATTTTTATTAGCGTCACCTACTGCGAAATAGCTAAAATGTTGTCTTAATAAATGCTTAGCGTTGTTTTGCTATGTTTAGCTAGAGAGTGCCACACGCTCACTAGCTCAAAGTTTTTGTATATGAATGTTCCCAATGTCCGCTCTATAGTATACCTATATATTTAAATCTCTTTGGTTTTTAGTTCAAAAAAATATAAATTTTCATACGATTGATAAATGTCACTATTATCTATGTCACTAGCCGTGTAGTAGCGGTTAAGAATATCCACTACTTCATATCTTCCCATGGGTGTTGTAAAAGGCGTCAAAGGGAAACAGCAGGAGATGAGAGGCAGCATCTTCATGATAACAGCAAAATTACAATAAAGAAACTGCGGTTGCCAACCCGCTCGCCAAGCGTGACAACTATGGCAAATACCCCCCTATGATGAGAGTAACAAAGAGACGGCGCTCAGTCCCCGGTGGCCCCGCTATTCCTGGCTACGGTGGCAACCATGGTAACGGCGGGGCAGGGGGTGCTAAGAATCTCCGGTGGAGGTTCGGTTGCCACCTAAGACGACCCGACCTGGCAACATACAACGCACGCACCCTAAGGACTGACGAGAAGATCGTGGAGCTGGAAGACGAGATAGACAAGTTACGCTGGCATATTATAGGATTATCCGAGGTCCGAAGAGAGGGAGAGGACACGGTAATCCTCGAATCCGGCAACTTGCTCTATCACCGGGAGGGCGACCATCTGTCCCAAGGAGGTGTCGGATTTATCGTCCACAAGTCTCTCGTTAACAACGTTGTAAAGATTGAGAGAGAGTGGCCGAGGGTTGCGTACCTTATACTCAGAATCACCAAACGGTATTCGCTGAAGGTCATACAGGTTTTTGCACCATCCTCGGCACACCCCGATGAGGAGGTGGAGGAAATGTATGAGGATATCTCTAGAGCCATGCATTCCTCCAAAACCCACGATACGGTGTGAATGGGATACTTCAATGCAAAACTAGGCACAAGAGAGAACGGTGAGCTGAAAGTAGGGACATTCGGAATAGAGCAACGGGACCCAAGGGGCCAGCAGCTGGCTGACTTCATGGAGAAAGAGGGACTCTTTATGATGAACTCTTTCTTCCAGAAGCGGCCCCACAGGAAGTGGACCTGGTCGAGCCCCGACGGTTCGACAAAAAATGAGATTGACTTCATTATGACGACCAGACGACAACTGTTCAGCGATGTCTCCGTGATCGCAAGTGTGAAAACTGGTAGCGATCACCGAATTGTTAGAGGCACACTGAACCTAAACGTTAAGTTAGAGAGGTCTCGTCTAATGAAGTCAACGCTCCGTCCCACTCGTGCTCTGTTCCAAAATCCCGAAACCTTTCAGCTCGAGTTACAAAACCGTTTTCAGTGCCTAGAAGACTGCAATGAAGTGGACGATATGAATGACAAGCTCGTGGAAACTGTCCATGCGATCGGAGCTAAGTTCTGCAAGACCCGCCGCAGAAGAACACAAAAACTCTCCAATCACACTCCTAATCTCATGGCTGTTAGACGGGAGATGAAGCTACATTCTTCAACAGATTTGACAGCATACAGGCAACTGAACAGATAGATCTCCAAATGCATGCGGTGGGACTTGCACTACTTCAATACAGCTTGTATTGAAGAAGCGATCGAGCGGAACCAAGGCTCCAAAGCCTTTGCCGGAGATCTGTCTGCCAGAAAGAGCCAACTGTCAAAGCTGAAGACCGCGTGTGGCAGCATCGTTTCCGGGACATCTGAGATTTTGAGTGAGATTGAGAGGTTCTATGGGCAGCTGTACACGTCATCGTTGGACCCACATGCAAATGTGAGTAACAATCCAAGAGCGAGTCTTATCCGACACTATTCCGAAGATATCCCGGACGTCAGTTAGAATGACTCTCCAGCACATTAAAACGGAAAGTTCCCGGGCGAGGATGGAATTACAGCGGAGCTTTTTAAAGCGGGTGGAAAACCGGTACGTGAAGTCCTTCAAAAGCTCTTTAATTCCGTCCTCCATGGTGACACTCCGGAAGCGTGGAGCAGAAGTGCGGTGATCTTGTTCTTCAAGAAAGGTGATCACGCTCTCATGAAGAACTACAGACCGATTTCCCTTCTGAGCCGCGTCTACGTGCTGTTTTCGAGAGTCATTACGAATCGTCTCGTACGCAGACTTGACGACTTCCAGCCTCCCGAACAAGCCAGTTTCCGAAAAGGCTTTAGTACCAGAGACCACATACACACCCTTCGGCAAATTGTACAGAAGACAGAGGAGTATAATCTGCCACTTTGCCTTGCGCATGTGGACTATGAAAGCCTTTGATTCCGTCGAAATTTGGGCGGTGCTGCAGTCCCTTCAGCGGTGCCAAGTTGACTGTCGGTATATCGAAGTACTGAAGTGTTTGTACAACAGAGCTATGATGGCTATCCGAGTACAGAATCAGAGTACGAAACCTATCCAACTGCAGAGAGGTGTAAGACAGGGTGACGTTATATCCCCGAAACTCTTCACCGCTGCATTGAAAGACGTTTTCAAGCTGCTGGACTGGAGAGGATGCGGTATTAACATCAATGGCGAGTACATCACTGACCTTCAATTTGCCGACGATATAGTCATTATGGCAGTATCGCTGGGGAACCTAAGCACTATGCTCAATGACCTCAATAGTGTCTCCCAACGCATTGGTCTTAAGATGAACATGGACAAAACAAAAATCATGTTTAACGTCCATGTCACACCTATGCCGGTAGTTGTTGGGAGCACTAAGCTCGAAGTTGTTGACGAGTATGTTTACCTGGGACAAATAGTCTGACTAGGTAAGTCCAACTTCGACCGAGAGGTCAATCGACGGATTCAACTCGGCTGGGCAGCGTTCGGGAAACTACGACACATTTTCTCGTTAGACATACCTCAAAACCTTAAAACGAAATTGTACAACCAGTGCGTGTTGCCAGTGATGACTTACGGATCTGAGACGTTGTCCTTCACTGCTGGCCGTATGAGGAAGCTCAAGGTCGCTCAGCGTGCTATGGAGAGGGCTATAATCGGGGTTTCCTTGCATGATTTTTATTTATTTATTTATTTCTACCTCTGTCTTTACAGGCGTTCCTAATACGACAGTGTAGGCACATAAAACAATCTAATTAAATAAGTACAGAACACAACTTGTCTACTATTATAACACAATACATATAATGTCACTTTTGTGAATTCACCCAAGGAACAGCAGCTAAATCTATACCCTGAGCTGCTTTATTTATTTATTTATTAGTGTGCAGCACTCGGTTCAGTGGGGCTTCCTTTAGAAGGTTGGTGCGTGCGCACGGTACCGCGAACAGCGGCGGCCGCTTCCGGCGCCACACTTACCTGTCCGGCACACACAACTTAGCCATTTGCAATATCGCCTCGTTATATACTTTTCCACGCAGCAATTTAAATATATATGTTGCCAAACTTAACTCCCTCCTAACCTCCAGTTTGTTATACCATTCCTAGAACAAATAATGTAGGGTACATTAATGGGTAGAACGGATACACTCCATATAATTTTAAATAAAGAAATCGAATAAACTTATTTTGTATCCGTTCCACCATCAATTTGTACTTAGCTTTGTGCGGGCTCGATAAACTTAGAAATGAGGATATCCGCAGTAGAACCAGAATAACAGACATTGCCCAACGGATTAGTAAGCTGAAGTGGCAGTGGGTCGGCCATATAGCTCGAAGAACCGACAACCGATGGGGAAGAAAGGTTCTCGAGTGACAGCCTCGTACCGGTAGGCGAAGTGTAGGGAGATGGAGTGACGACCTGGTAAGACATGCAGGAAGTCGATGGATGCAGGTGACTCAGGACCGTGCTTTGTGGCATTCCTAGGGGGAGGCCTATGTACAGCAGTGGACTTGTGAAAGGCTGTAATGATGATGATGACTATTATCTATTATTTTTAAATTTTAATCATTAAACTTGAAAACAACGACTATATATGGCGATGATAGGTGGCGTTGCTTTGACAATTAAAACGTATATCGTCAGCGAAGTTTCAAATTGTTATGCAAAGGTTAAAACTAATTTTAACTTTATTTACAACTATGATATTTATTTGAAAAAACACCCATCATCTCGCCTATTATCTAACATAATCTTAAATAATAGAACATTAACATCTAAAGGAAGAAAAATACCTAACCTTCTTTTTTTTTTTGAAGTTCTGTAATCGGATATAAAGTAGCCTATAAGTTGCTCCGGGTCGCTAACTACCTACCCATAAAATTTAGTGGAAATCGGTCCAGTAGTTTTTGCGTGAATCGGTAATACACAGACAGACAAAAATTCTAAAAACCACTAAATTTGCTTCAGTACCCTTTACTTAGTCCCCTGAACTTGTTTTCTCAAGAGAATATTAGAATTACAGACACGACTTTTCTACAGATTTATATAATATTAAATAATCAATATTCTTTAATAATTTAATATTATATATATATTTTTTTTTTTGATTCTACTAAGCCTGCATGATTTTTTTAAGTTATACTTCTTTTGGGCGTTTGGGAAAAATTATAAGAGTGAATTTTTTACGATGCACGCGCACACCGACAGCTAGAAACGACACCATGAAGTTGTTACGATGCGCACGCACACTGACACCTCAAAGCGACAATAGTAGTTATTTTTAGTCATTTTTGTTTTGTTACGCTAGTGAAGTTTAACTTCCTACGTGCGACAGAAGTACACACATACACGTATTTATAATTATTACTTAGGTTATATTTGTTCATTCTGTGGTTATATTTCAAACTGTTTAATGAATCATCATGATGTGTCTAGTGCTGCTGTTATGTTTCCCTGTACGGCCCGGTTATACAGACGGTTGTCCGCCGGTAGAATGATAGGTGGTTGAATTAAGGTTTCTTAAGAAAACATGCTGAGATTGCAATGCATACTTTTCATGTCGTTTTAACAGGAAACGAAATGAGTGATTTTTTTAACGAAACACGCTGTAACAAAAGGCGTTGAATATAATATTATTCCTGACTATTTTTTTAAACTGAAGTAACAAACTTAAAGTTGGTTGATTACAGCTACTGCAGTCCATGGATAGCTGCAGCTGACTTTGTTTTTATAGGATATGGGAGACAAATGAGCACACAGTTCACCTGAGGGTAGTGGTTGCTGTGGCCCATAGAGATCTCTACATCTACATCTATCCGCGATTACGAATCAGAATGCAGACGCGTTGTCGTCCGTGAAGACTAAGATGGTATGTTTTTTTTTTTCATTAAAATGGGTCTCCGGTTCTCTATACTCGTCATACGAAACTCAGCAGCGTTGAGCTGCTATTTTACGCTGGTATTCTATGAGAGCGTGTTCCTTCCCTGGTCGAGCCGACCCATTCGTGTTACAACTATACTACTAATAGCTGCAGCATGGCTCTACCACGTAAAAAACGACGACTTCAAACAAAGAAGGCTACAGATGGGTTGTCACCTATTAAAATGGAATGCCTTAAAGCCTGAATACTGTATACTCGCTTAAGATCTGAACCAGCAGTGCAAGCTTTGGCATAAATAGTTATGACGTTGGTACGTATCCAGATGGACTCCTACGCAGTAATAATAATAATAATACTAATAATAATAATAAAATATTTATTCATTGACCAAAAGTAATAAAATATTTAAAAGTTAAACTAATACAAAAATGATATTTTTGGAAGGACAATGAAAGGGTTCTGACTCAGCATGTGTTGCAGAGAATCTACAACGCTGTTATTCTGTCAGCACCCATAATGGCGTCCTTCCACCTATAAAATGTAAACAATCTAAGAATAAAATATAGAAGTAAAATACCTATATATTAGAAAGACTACTTTGACGAAAGAAGTAAGGAAAAGAATATTCCGTATAAAATTATACAATCAAAACCCCCTCGAATAACTTGTTTAGATGTCGTTATTACAGGTAGGCCCTTTGGCGCTAAAATAACAGGGAGTCATCTACATGGTAAAGTTTTACTCAAAGTGGAGTAAAATTCCAACAATTTATATTTAAAAAGACAGATAGACAGTAATATATACAAAAGAATGTATTGACTACATTCTTACTACTAAAATATTTAATTTACAGATTGGGCATGGGAACAGTTTTAACATAGTATAGATAGAATAGGTAAGGTTATTATGGGACTGACATGATCTAAATGTTTAAAGAATGAGTTTTCCTTTAAGAATAGATATTAAAAATTTTAATTTTCTTCCCTTGGGTGTTGTAAGAACCAAATATGGAAAATTCCAGAAATACCCTAAGGCAGGCAAGCTTTCGAATGACAACTGTTCCCTTTGCGTGCCGAAAAAATATTGTCGCCTCGTCTTACTGCGAGGCTGCGGCAAAGAGTATAGTAATATGTGGGCTATGGGCTTAAAAACCTGTACGGAACAAAAGTTTGTATAGCTTTGCATGTTCGTCTTTCCACTTTATGCATTTAAAACTCCTACGCAATACAGTATAGACAGGTCAATTTAGTGTGGGGTATGTATTTTTAATAAATAAATAATAAACAAAATATCTAACTCATGACGGGGAACAGTTGTCAAAGACAAACCACGTGTCGTTATCAGCAATACGCCTACCAAGTGTGCCGATTATGGACAATCTTCCCAACCAACAAAATTTTGCACGTCAATACTAAATTCACAAAAAATAATTTTCTTCTTTCATCCTGCAGACGTCCCATGCATATGTCGCTTGCCAAAACTAACTTTTACTTTCCTGTCCATAATACCTGTTTTTATCCTTATAATTTTTCTGTCCATGCTAAGTTTTGGATCTCTTTTCCGCATTACGTTAGAAATTCGGAAGCTTTATTAAAATATTCATGAAATGGGTAAGAGGTCACTTGTTTTACATAAACATTTGTTTATTACCGTTACAGCCTATCAAAGTCCACTACTGAACATAGTCCTCCATAGATTGCCTCATAGGGGGGATATTGGAATAATTGCCATGCTTGGCAAGTGGGTTGGCAACCGCAGTTTTTATTTTTATTTTAGTCGTTATTAGGAAGAAGCTGCTGCCCATCTTCTGATTTGTTTCCCTCTGTCGCCTCTTACGACACCCACGGCATGATATGGATAGATTGGTTTGGGTAGTGGATATTCCTATACGGTGTGCAATATTATATTATTTTTATATAATTTATGTATTTTTCAGACTCGACGACTTCCAGCCTCCCGAATAAGCCGGTTTCCGAAAAGGCTTTAGCAGCATAGACCACATACATATCCTTCGGCAAATTGTACAAAAGACCGCGGAGCACAATCTGCCACTTTGCCATACGTATGTGGACTATGAGAAAGCCTTTGATTCCGTCGAAATTTGAGAGTTGCTGCAGTCTCTTTAGCGGTGCCAAGTTGACTGTAGGTATATCGAAGTGCTGAAGTGTTTGTACAGTAGGCCTACGATGGCTATCCGAGTACAGAACCAGAGTACGAAACCTATCCAACTGCAGAGAGGTGTAAGACAGGATGACGTTATATTCCCGAAACTCTTCACCGCTGCATTGGAAGACGTTTTCAAGCTTTTAGCTATTAACATCAATGGCGCGTACATCACTCACCTTAGATTTGCTGACGATATAGTCCTTACGACAGAATCGCTGGAGGACTTATACACTATGAGTGGCCGACATATCCCAACGTGTTAGTAAGCTGAACTGGCAATAGGCCGGCCATATAGCTCGAAGAACCGACAACCGAGGGGGAAGAAAGGTTCTCGAGTGGCAGCCTCGTACCGGTAGGTGAAGTGTAGGCCGACCACCCACTAGATGGAGTGACGACCTGGTAAGACATGCAGGAAGTCAATGGATGCAGGTTGCTCAGGACTGTGCTTTTATAACGAAGCCCCTCCCCCCCTTTTTTCTTCTATATATACTTTTACTTGTATTTTTTTTAGAATCTATATCTATAAGATATATAAATATATCTAATTTACGTGACCAGTATATTAATCATACATTGATCTTTCTAAAGATATAGGCCGTTTAATAAATTTATGGCGTGATCGTCTTAGTTAGGACCCTTATTTACGTTATGTTTGTATAGTAACTTAGTTCTTTTAGGTGTATCTTGGAAGAATGAATATTCACCAGAGCAATCGAAAGCTGTTGGTAGCGTCTTATAAGCTAAAGAACCCCGTTCACGAAGACAGAGCTCAAAAAGGTTAAGAACAATAAATTGTCCCTATTCCACTTGTATCTGGTTCACAATAACCAATTCCTTATTAATTCATCCCTTCCCGCTTGGAAAAGGCTCACAATATTTATATCAAATACCAAATATAAGGGATTCGCTCTCCCACATTTAAAAAAAATGTGGAGGAGGTACAGGGCTCCGGCTCCGCACACGCCGTGCGCGGTGAGCGCCAACCATTTTAATGCGCTCCCCCGAAGGGTACGCTAAGTTGGGAACTGGACCGTAGTCCACAGCAAAATAACTGGCGAACTAGTAAAAGAGGACTTGGCCCCTTGATAGTGCGTAAGCACAAACATCGACCGAATTCGCGCATGGCAATGCGTGTAAACGCCATACAAAATACGATCAAATCCAGCCACAGTGAATGTACGTCACACGGGTTAGGTAACAATAGGCACACTGGCCATAAAAAGCCCTCCGTGAGCGCCACCACCTGCCAGACCGCCGTTCCTGCAGACGTGATGTAAGTGTAAGGCATCACCACCAATTGCATGGTCAGCACGGCCAATTGGCCATAAAGCGTGTCATGAGTATACCGCTCACCTCAAGGGAATGGGGTCCCACGTTGCGCGGCTTTCGGCCGCAGCCCTTGAGAGCCTCCTCAGATTCTCCCTCCAGCTACCACCCGCATGAGGTCGACACATATGCTACACCAACCAATACAATGGCAGATATAGCAAATAGGCAGTTATAAGATATTAGTAATAATTCGCCATCAGAAAGGGTCACTGACGTTGAGTATATGCATTTTTCGATCATGTTTGTCTCACCCGCCAACAAGTTGCCTTCAATCTTTCAAAGGTGGGAACTTTATAGAGATATATTATTATGTTGTTATATAAAACATCATGGGGGACAGACAGTCTGCAGCCCCGCAATGAAGGGACCCGACTTGGGTTTGACTTACAACCTACTTAGGTTGTGAGTCAAACCAAGACGCAGGGAGCGCCATTGAGAATAGCGACCCGCCAAACAGCCATCGTAGAGACGCAATGCTGCAGAACGCAACAAGCATCAATACGACTATCGTCGGGCTTACACCATCCCAAGGTCCCCATACAGTCCCAGCAGACATCACCACCCGCATACCTCCATCGACCAGAACCACAAGATGTGTCGAATCAGGTGCAGCACACCCGCAGATCCATCACAAGACACAATACTGCAAGTAGCAGTAAGCATCAATGCAACTATCATACGGATGGCGCCCCCTCACAACATACCCACATGATCTCTATCGACTTTGGTAACAAAATTGATAATGTTGTTAACTAAAAATACCACCAACGTATCATAGTAGCACGGTACTAAGACGTCAGTAGCCAAAACTCCACGTATCATAGCGCTATTGCACTAAGACATAGAGTTGAGTATGCTTGCTGCACTTAAAAGTACTACCAAACACACTCACACTAATCAGAAAGATAGCCGACACATCATAACGCTATACGCTAAGACGCCGCCCACAAACGGTAGGGGTGTGCGGTGTCCACGGGCAAGTCGTATTGCTACAACAAATCCGCTTACCACCGACACTAAGATGATATGTCTAGGACACATCGGTTAGCGAGTCCAAGTTTACCTCGGTCTCGGAAGCTGCGAAGCAACCTACACGCCACTATAATAATCCTTTTCAAGTCCCATTTCTTTCAATATAATGCTTTTACATATTTGAGACCTTCCACATATTTGCTTTATTTCATAGACCATACTGTTGTATGTCTTATTCATTTGGGACTTCAAGTCATAACTCTGCTATCATAATGCTTATGCATCATAGAGACCTTCTAAGTTAATGCTTTGGTTCGTTAGACCTTACTATGATAAGTCCCTAATATAGGACTAGTTATTGTGCAACCTTAATACTAGCAGTCGATCAGCCGACCACCCCATATATGTACACCCTAGGGTATGCGTCTCCGGCAACGCCGCCATTAAGGGAACATTACAAGAACACGTTCATCAACTTAGATATTTTCCGATTATTACAAGAACACCTTCATCAACTTAGAAACTTTGGATCCATTTTTTCTATTACATTACGGATGTTATTTATCTTTATTATTGCAATATAATCGACTTGTATTTATATGATTAAATACATTTTGAATATTTTAAGCAGGTTTTTAATAAATTTAGCTTAACTATAATATTCAATATTCCAAATGAATATATTTGAACTTTTACTTTACATTTTACATTTTAATTGTTTAAAATATAATTTCTATGACATTTTAAATTATAATGAATTTAATTATTATTTATTAATAATAATTATGAGGCGTCACACTTTGTAGCATTCATTGGGGGAGGCCTATATTTAGCAGTGGACTTGTGAAGGGCTGTAATAATGATGGTGTTGAGGTATTTTTCATATTGTATAAATTTTGAAAAAAATTGTTATCTATTATTTATAAATTATCTGTGACCGTGACTTTGTTCGCATCGAACCATTTCTTTCATTGTTTTAAAACCGAACAAGTTAGTTTACTCGGTTTTTAACTTTAATTTTATAAAGTACACTACTGTTCCAAGTCAAATAGTTAATGATTCATATCATTAACTATTTTACTTATCTAAAAGATATAATTTCATGAAAAATACCGATCAAATGCATAAACGATTCCAACATCGAACGTTTTGTGTAATACTATATCAGAAAAAAAAGTTAATACCGTAGTTAATATGCACTCAGAAAATACCAAACAGAAATAAGAAAGGGCATAACAATTGCCTTCTCAAAATTTGCAAATCATAGACCATCAGAGCGATATGCAGATGTTTGATAATTCATAAGGTAACAAATTCACTCTTTCTTCAAACTTCAATGATGAGCAGGTCAGGTAAAGATTTTTTGACAAGTTTAGGTTTAGGTTTAAGTAATGTGATATAAAATATATAAGAATCTTCAAAGAAAGTAATATGTTGAAATAATTTTAAAACAATAAAAGTTACCATATTTATTTACAAAAAATGAGAAAGTGTAGAATTGAGACACACTTATGACTGAGAAACATGGCGATGCTGCATAATAATATGTAGACAAACAAAATTGTACGTAGTAGAGCCATGCTGCAGCTGGCTTGACCGGGGAAGGACCACTCTCTCACAGAATACCAGCGTAAAATAGCAGCTTAACACTGCTGTGTTTTGTATGGTGAGTGTAGAGAACCGGAGACCCATTTTACTGGAAAAGAGGCATTCCATCTTAGTCCTCACGGGTGATTACGCATCTGCATTTTGATTCGCAAACGAGGATAGATGTGGATGTATATGGTCCACAGCAACCACTTACCATCTGGTGGACTGTGTGCTCGTTTGTCACCCTATTCTATAAAAAAACAGACCAAACACATTAGTAAGGTTTTTTTATAATTTTTAGTACGAAATTTTAAAAAAAGTATATCATGTTGTTGTATCACTCGTGAAACCCATGCCCCCTGAGCATCCTTCATTTTATTTATTTATTCTTTATTGCGTCAAGTATTTGTACAAAAGGCGAGCTTAATGCTATATGGCATTCTCTACCAGCTAACCTTGGGTAGAACAGAGAGTCAGTTTAGGCAGTTAAGTTGTCATGATATAGTTCAAATATATCCATGCAACACATACATAAAATATACACATATATATAAAATAGCTATAATTCATATACGTATACAAATAGATACACACATTTATACATATATATCTCAATAAATGTATATATAAATAACTATAAACATATAAAGTAAGTTGACTCAACTTTGTGGGCTATGGATATGCTCATATAGTTTTCTTTTAAAAACATTTTTGGCAGGTATTGTTCGCAGGTGAACAGGCAATTTGTTCCAGAGGGTAATGGAAGTAACTGTGAAAGAATTTGACATAACCCAGAATGGTGGAGAGAAGTAGACAGGAATAAACTGTGTGAAGAACGGAGATTGAGAGAATGAGTGTCACTACGGAATTGAAATTTTTCTTTTAGATAAAGGGATGAGGAAGGATCATTAACAACTGAAAACAGAGTGGACAAGATTCGGAAATTTCTGCGCTGGCGTATAGTCAACCACTTTAACTGAGAGCGAAATTCTGAAACGTGATCATATTTGCGCAGGCCAAAGATGAATCGGATACAGTTGTAAAGCAACCTGTTTAGCAGCTTCTGAGAAATATTAGTTAGACAAACATCGACATAGTCATATAATGGAAGAATTAGAGATTGGACGAGAAGACGAAGAAGTTGAAGGAGGCAGAAAGAACTTAAGTCCATTGAAGGAACGAAGTATGCCTGTGACTTTACGACAAACCTCGGATACCTGTGATATCCACCTAAGAGACGGGTCGATAATTAAACCCAGTTCGTTGTCATTGGAAAGCGAGTACTCATCAGCACTTGGTTTAGTTTAAACTGAAACCGACAATTATTTGCCGTGTGATGGCGGCGTAAGAAAATACATTGCCCCATTTCGTCCTAAAGATATCGTAACAGGCAGCTCTAGGAAATGTCATGAGAATCTTATGACTTGCAATATATGGTGGTCTACCTTCTTATTTACACCAGACGTAAAATATCCAGACCGACGACGGGCATAGCTTTCAAGATGCAAGGTGTCTTGGGATCGTCATTCTGCAAGTAGGGCATGGTGATTATGGTAAATCTTTTTTTATTTGAGGGCCCAGTCTCTGAGCCATATCCTGCAGTGGATTTTTTCCAGGCTGTTAATAAAGATTTAAAAATTAAAAATAGTTGTTATTTGTGGAATAAAACGTTATTTTACCCGCATTTTAAGTAGTGGCTATCTCTGCTCCTACCACGTTCTTTTAAGATGCAATTAATTTGAATACAATTGCAAATTTTTATCAAAAGAATCATATACAGTGAGAATAGAGGTTATTTCAGTTATAGATCTGCGATTATTAAATAAAATAACGTATTTTGTAAACATAATACATAGACATCCGGACGATAGCAAAACCAAACTGAAACTGTAGGTCACTTTTACACAATTAGCCAAGTGCGAAATTTGCGGGTAGAATAAATAGTAAAAGCGGTAAAATATACTCGCTGTCTCAATTATAGAGGTAATTATGACAAATAAAATCTAAACAACTAATCCCTAAAATATAGTCTCAGTAAAAGAGGTAAAATACACTCGCTGTCTCAATTATAGACGTAATTATGGCGATGAAATCGAAAGAACTAATTTCAGATATAGAGGTTTATTTTGTCCCCCTAACAGAGGTAATTCAGTGCTAAGGTGTCGGGACCTAAGCATGAGTTCCAGCAATGGAAGTATCTCACTTATCCAGGTCCCACTTAACCAAGTTTTACTATATATCAGATTAAATTACCAATAGTGTCGCATCTATCACTATTCACTGGTAATAAAATATGAAAAATCACTGTAAATGTAATACTAAAGCTACGGCTATAACAAAGCTCAATATCTTAAAGTAAATATAGCGATAGTTAATCGATTATTGTCTATTATATATTACTTTTTTATTTAATAATTTTAAGAAATATGGTCTGTCCATTTATAACTCCTTTAACAAATAATTTTATATTAAGTAATATGTATATATATATATGAGAGTATATTTACGAAAACTTAATATATGTTCACAAAAATAAAAGTAGTTTTAGTACAAAAAGTGATATACACTCTGTAAAATCTAGGAATAAGCAAACAGTTTTTCGACTCCATAGAGTCAGGCATTACATTCATGGGGCAGTGTATACGCTATTACAACAAAGTGCTCTATTAATCCCTGGTAATAAATGTTTGCTTAAATTTTGTAAATAGTTTTTACAACCTTTCTTGTTGTATTTTTTTTATATGATAGGGTGCCAAACGAACACACAGTCCACCTGATAGTAAGTGGTTACTGTCGCTCACAGACATTTATCCTCGTTTGCGAATCAAAATGCAGATGTGTTGTCACCCATGAGGACTAAGATGGAATGCCTCTTTTCCAGTAAAAAGGGTCTCCGGTTTTCACACTTACACTTTTACGCTCACAATACGAAACACAGCAGTGTTAAGCTGCTATTTTACGCTGGTATTCTGTGAGAGCGTGGTTCTTCCCCGGTCGAGCCAACTCATTCTTGCTACCACTATACTACTAATATAGCTGCAGCAGGGCTCTACCACGTATGATTGTGTTTATTGCTGGTTCTTCCCAGGACAGAAGTTTTTTTCGAAACCAGTTGTAAGAGTAAAACAATACTTTCTTCTTTGAATAAAAAGTTGTTCTATTCTATTCTATAGTGGAATTCCTATCTAAATCCGTTCACTGGTCTTTGTGTGATGCGCTTTCACAGAAACATACAAACCACGTTTCTAAAAATTTTGTCTTGCAATCTATATTGATAGCATTTACCAACAAGTAAGTAATACCTTTATTTAAATCTGGTAGTACATTAGACCCCGCCAATTTTAGACCTATTTCTGTACTACCAACACTTAGTAAGATTTTTGAAAAAATTGTTCTTGTTCAAATGTTAAATTTTTTTAATATAAATAATTTACTTCATAAAAATCAATTTGGTTTCACAAGGGGTCGCTCGACAACTGATGCCGGTGTTGAGCTGATTAAATATATCTTTAATGCATGGGAGAATTCACAGGATGCTTTGGGTATATTTTGTGACCTATCCAAGGCCTTCGATTGTGTTCACCATGAAACATTAATCAGGAAACTTCAACACTACGGTGTAAGAAGTGATGCCCTTAAATTAATTATTTCATATTTAAGTAAGAGAACGCAAAAAGTTGTCATTAACAATATGAGCTCTTCCGGATCGATGGTACAAATGGGCGTGCCTCAAGGCTCAATTCTCGGCCCCTTTCTGTTTCTTGTATACATTAATGACTTACCTTACATAGTAGGGGATAACCATGATATAGTATTATTTGCAGATGACACTTCTTTAATTTTCAAATTAAGTCGACAGTTACTAAAATATGACGAAGTAAATAATGCTATCTCTAAATTAGTAAATTGGTTCGATGTTAATAATTTGCATTTAAATGGCACTAAAACAAAATGTATGAAATTCGTGACTCCAAATGTCAAACAATTAAATACTAATGTAATTTTAAATGGGGAGAAACTGAGTCTTGTAGATACCACCATTTTTCTTGGAATCACACTAGACGCGAAGCTTCAATGGAGCCCCCATATATCAAAACTAGCAAGCAGACTTAGTTCTGCAGCATATGCTGTAAAAAAGATTAGAAGTTTAACCAGTGTTGAAACAGCTAGACTAGTTTACTTCAGCTACTTCCATAGCATAATGTCGTATGGTATTTTGCTATGGGGACACGCAGCTGACACTGAAATTATATTTGTTTTGCAGAAGAGGGCCATAAGAGCAATTTATGATTTAAAGCCTAAAGAGTCGCTGCGACAAAAATTTAAGGAAATTAATATATTAACTTTGGCCTCTCAATACATTTATGAAAATGTAATGTACGTACACAAAAATAAAAGTAGTTTTACAAAAATAAGTGATATTCATTCTGTAAATACTAGGAACAGACACAAGCTAGTAGTACCAGTTACTCGACTCCATCGAGTCAGTAATTCATTCTTGGGGCGATGTATACGCTTTTACAACAAAATTCCAGAAAATATACAAAGTTTGACCTGTTCAAAGTTCAAAAACTTTATTACACTAAGTTTGTATAAAAAGGGTTATTATAATATTAAGGAATTTATGGATGATAATAACCCCTGGAAATGAGGTGATCGCTACCAAGCTATTTCTAATTTGTTGTGTTGTTAATTTGTGTAACATCATGATTGTAAGCTGTTATTTAAAAAAAAAGTCCCGCTGGGTTTCTTGCTGGTTCTTCCCAGGACAGAGGTTTTTTCCGAACCAGTGGTAATCAAACAAAAGAGTGACTTTCAATAAGTATTATTTATAATCTATATTGAATAAAAAAGTTTCTGTTTCTGTTTCAACTTAAAATAAAAAATACTCAATGAGTATGAAGTAAACGCACTATATTAGTCTTTTTTTAATCTATTTTCGTGTATTAGGGTAAGCTGTAAGATATTTAAATATATTACGGAATAAGGAATACCTTTGTACAAATTCATTGTACCTATTTTTCTGTATCTTTTTGTATGTAAATGAATAAATAAAAAAGCGATTTAAAGTTGCATGCGCGCTTTCAATGTTATAGTAAAATGCAGATCATAATTGTCCGCAATGAACGGCACTGACGTCGGCTCATTAATCGGCAATTCGTGTCGGACAGTTTGTCAGTGTAATTGGTACATTCAGAAACCTACATTACCGCCATTACCGTCTATAAGGTCCGGTGTTCACTACCGTACGACACGGGATTTGTAGGTGACAAATAGTAATAGAACTTAATATTGTACAACCACGCTGCAGCTTCTGCTGTAGCATGGATGGGCCGGAGCAATACCATGATCTCACAGAATACCAACGTAAAGTAGAATCTTTGCTTCTGCGTTTCACTTGGTCAGTGCAGGTAGCCGGAGGCCCAACCTCACCCCCCCCCCCTATAACATGGTAGCGGAATTCAAAAAGAAAGGACCCATACGTACCCCAGGAGGGTACTAGCATCCCTGATAATGGAGACTCCCTGATTGAGAATCCAAGTTCAAGCTACCCTCTTCATCCTGAGCGTGGGTGCTCAGGCAAAATTCAACTCTATACTAACACTCATTAGGGGACTTCACTTGAACCTTAACACTGTCCACTACCATCTAAAAACGGCGAAGCCGGCCTTGCTCTTTCTGATCGAGACGCAGGTGTCCTCTCCGGCTGATACTTCGTACCTGTCCTACCCGGGGTACAAATTAGAACACTTCTTTGAGCCTCGGGCTGGAGTTTGCGTATACATCAGAGAGGACATCTCGACGCCTCGACAGTCTTGAAGGTACGGACCTGTCCATCCTTTGGCTACGTGTAGACAGCGACGACCATCTCCTCGTCTACGGGTGCCTGTATAGGTCCCATACCGATGCCGACACAGACCGACTAATCGACGACGTCCAAATGCCTACAGATTTCTTGCTACAACAGATCCTATCCGTAGAGATCGGGAAACTTGGCGATTTTAACGTCCACCACGCCGTTCACGTTTAACCGATCAGCGGGGAGATCTGTTTATGACTTTACCTTGGCATATGGTCTAACACAACTGGTTACTTCACCTACGCGGATTTCAGATGTGGAGGATCATACACCTTCCCTGTTGGACCTTCTGCTGACCTCTCATCCAGACGGATATCAGGTTTCCGTTGATGCCCCTGTCGGCTCTTTGGACCATTGTCTGATCCGAAGTGTGGTGCCACTCACGCTCCCCTCGTGGTAACGTTCTATAGGCTGCCGACGTGTTTGGCATTACAGGTCAGCGGATTGGGACGGAATGCGGTCTTTCTTTGCATCCTACCCATGGGGACGTGTTTGCTTTTTGCCGGATGACCCCAGCGCTGTTTCATGGACATGGAATGGAACTATTTATTCCATCCTATCTCGGCAGATCTCAGCCTTGGTTTAGTCGCTCCTGTATGACTGCTTTACGTAGTAAGCAGGAGTGTTTTCAGACCTGGGCAGAGGCTTCGGCGGCTCGGGATGTAAACACCAACAGAGGTATAACTTCGCCTCCAGGTTCTTCAAAAAAGTAATTGCCAAGGCAAAAAATGAACACATTGGCAGAATTGGCAAGAAATTAGTTCTCCTTCCTTCGGGAAACCGTACATTCTGGTCTCTCGCCAAGGCTGTTCAAGGGAATTTCTGTAATAAAAGCCTAGGGAGGATGACTCACAGGCTTCCTTCTTGCGTCCAACTCGACTTTCGATGATTGGGGAACACACCGCCGACAATTCCGCAGTAAGTGCTCTATCCCTGATGTGCGATTCACACATCGCTCAGTGCGCAAACACTCCTCTCCCTGGATATATACAAGTCGAGTGAGCCTGACTGAATCCCGCCAATTGTGCTAAGGACGTGCGCTCCAGAGTTGGCACCGGTTCTAACGCGTCTTTTTCATTACTCCTACTCCCTAGGCGTTGTCCCGAATTCATGGAAGACGGCTTTCGTGCACCTGACCCCTAAAAAAGGTAACCGCTCTGATCCATCCAACTACAGGCCTATCGCCATCACCTCCTTGTTCTCGAAAATAATGGTGTCAAGTCATGCGGTACCTTGAGGGGTCGGGGTTGCTCAGCTGGTGATCTTCTTGTTTACCTGGGCGCAGTGATCAAGTCCAGGGGGAGGCATTGGCCGTTAGTTTGGACATAGCGAAGGCCTTCGATCGGGTTTGGCACAAAGTGCTTCTTTCGAAGGTTCCTTCCTATAGGCTTACCGAGAAATTGTGCAATTAGATTACCAGTTTTCTGGCTGATCGGAACATCAAGGTCGTAGTAGACGGTACATGCTCCAATTACAAGCCTATGAACGCTGGTGTTCCACAAGGCTGCGTGTTATCACCAACGCTGTTTCTTCTGCAAATCAATGATATGTTGCAAGCTGGTAACATTCATTGCTATGCGGATGACAGCACTGGTTATGTTCTATATACCGGCCGTGCCAATATTTCTCGGAAAAACGTCACCAAGTACCGAAACAAACTTGTGTCTGAAGTCGAGTATTTGCTGAACAAAGTCTTGGATTGTGGGCGACTAAATGTAGTTCAGCTTAATCCTCAGAAGACACAAGTTTGCGAGCTTACCGATATAAAGAACCCCTTTGTCGTATCTCCTCAGTTTCAAAGCACTCCCTTTGTTGCCTCAGCCAGTATCGGAATCCTCGGCGTCGACATATCCAGTGACGTGCAGTTTCGCGGTCACTTGGAAGAGAAGGTCAAATTGGCTCCCCAGTGCCAGCTCCTTCCACTTGACCGCATCCAGCTCCGATGTTGCACCTCTTTGCGTATTTTATCCCATCTACCACGGGAAGTGCTCTGGGGAATTGTTCGGACTAATTCCAGGCGCTCAATTTCACTATCGAACATCGCGACAAAACTTACGATACCACCCATACCATCTGGATGATTGGCAGTCCACCACTGTGCGATTTAGAAGATGTTTTCTTCCTTCCTTTCTCCTTGTGGAATCGGTTACCACCAGTGATTTTTCCGGACCGATACGACTTAGGAACCTTCAAGAAAAGAGCCTACTCCTTATTAAAAGACCAGCAACGCATCTGAAATTCCCCTGGTGTTACAGTTGTTCATGGGCGGCGGTAGTCACTTGCCATCAGGAGAGCCACGTGCTCATTTGCCCCCTCTCCTATAAAAAAAATATGCCAAATTTAAGGCTATAAGAAGCTTGAATGACCATGACGTAATGGCGACCGCAAAAATTTTAGCCAACGTCACCTCCATCTAGCGGGTATGCTCTGTATTACTTAGAAAAGTGCAAAGATTAATAGACTGCAGAGATAACAAGTATATAAGTAATATCCTGCCTATTATGCTTACGCATCACTGAATTTAAACTTATTTTTTGTCAAACGGTCGGGACTTGATCAGGCCTTCAGTGGGGCCGCTTCTAGAAGAAAGAGTTCATCATAAAACTTCCCTCTTTCTCCAGCAAGTCAGCCCCTTGGGTTCCGTTGCCCTGTCCTGAATTTCCCTACCTTCAGCTCAGTGTTCTCTCTTGTTTTGCGTTAAAGTCTCCTACTAACACCGTGTAGTGGGTTTTGGAGGAATGCATGGGTCTAGAGATATCCTCATACATTTTCTCCACATCGGGATATGTCGAGGTTGGTGCGTAAACCTGTATGACTTTCAATGTATACCGTTTGGTGATTCTGAGTATAAGGTAGGTACACAACCCTCGTCGACACACTCCCAATCTTTACAACATTGTTAACGAGAGACTTGTGGAAGATAAATCTGACACCTCCTTGGGATAGATGGTCGCCCTCCCGATAATAGAACAATTTGCCGAATTCGAGGTTTACCGTGTCCTCCTCCTCTTATCGGACCTCAGATAATAGTATAATTAGTGACCGACCGAAGATTCGGTTACGGTTTCGGTTTCGGCAAGTTTCGGCAAAAAAATCTAGTTTCGGTAATAGTTTCGGTTTCGGCAAAAAATCTGCCGAACCTTCTCGATCTTCCTGAAACTCAGTATTCGTGAAAAACGAAAACAGATTTTTTTTTAATTCAATATAGATTATAAATAATACTTATTGAAAGTCACTCTGTCGTTTAATTACCACTGGTTCGAAAAAACCTCTGTCCTTGGAAGAACCAGTAAGAAACCCAGCGGGACTTTTTTTTAAATAACAGCTTACAATGGGGTTGTTATAAATTAATTTACTTAATTCCGCGTAACGAAAGAAAATAATGTGTCCTGTCCAGTTTTAAGGGGACCTCCCACCCTCCCTCAATTGCGCGCACTATACCCGTCGCACACTAGGCACGACACACCATTCTCGAAAATACGACACGTGTTTCGCCTCTACACGAAGCATCCTCAGGTGAAGTAGACTTGAAGGATTTGGGAGATTGAGGGATGGTGGGAGGTCCCCTTAAAGCTGGACAGGACACATCATTTTCTTTATTTACGCGGAATTAACAAGTTAATTTATAACAACCCCATTATCATGGATTTCCGCAAAATACCGCCTGATTCTATCAATTAACAGATTACAGTCAGGGGCGTAGCGTGGACTAGTATAAACGTGGGCGAAGTTGCATCAGCGAGGCCCCTTTTCTTCGTTCCAAGGATACCCGATATATCTATCCTACCAAACATGCCTTGACACGACATACTTACTCATATCTATTAATTCCTGACAAGTCTCGTATTCCGTCAATGTAACAATCGCGGTCTTTGAAGATAGTTACAACAGCCTCGCAGTCGCTATTGTATGTTACTACTGAAGTTGCCCATGTAACTTTAGCCAACTTCAAACAAAAAAGTACTAATAAATACGTTGTCACCTTTCAGGACTAAGATGGAATGGCCTCTCAGAGACGTTATTTTTTTTCACTAACCTTAGAACTTAGAATGAAAGAGTGACATAAAAAAGTAGTAATATAATATTGGAAACTTCATCGATGTTTTGTCATTACAACACAAGTCGCTCTAAACTTTGAAATATTTGTCTCAAAATCTTAAGTGTAGCAGGCAGGCGACAGGCAGATTGTGAGTCCATTTTATGAGCCCGTTTACATGATTGTACAACCAGTGCCTGTTGCCAGTGATGACTTATGAATCTGAGACGTAGTTCTTCACTACTGGTAGGAGGAAGCTCAAGGCCGCTCAACTAGCTATGGAGGGGGCTATGCTCGGTGTTTATCTGCGTGATAAGCTTAGAAATGAGGTTATCCTCAGTAGAACCAGAGTGACCGACATAACCCAACGGATTAGTAAGCTGAAGTGGCAATGTGTCGGCCATATGGCTCGAAGAACCGACAACCAATGGGGAAGAAAGATTCTCGAGTGGCAGCCTCGTACCGGCAGGCGAAGTGTAGGGCGTTCCCCTACTAGATGGAGTGACGACCTGGTAAGACATGCAAGAAATCGATGGATGCAAGTGGCTCAGGACTGTGCTTTGTGGCATTCCTTGGGGGAGGCCTATGTTCAGCAGTGGTTTTGTGCAAGGCTGTGATGATGATGACACATCTTTTTCTGTGGTTACCCAGAGGCTAAGCACTTGCTGTAATTTTCACAGTACGCGAGCAACCCGGGTTGGTTAGCTGGCAACACCAACGAAATTGTTAGTTGAAAGCTGACTTATCACGTGCTCATCGGTAAAGAAAAACATCGCGAGGAAACCTGTTGTTTTAAAAACCTCTCAGAAATGAGAGGAGGTCTGTATACATAGTTTGGAACTTTATTTTACTTTTTATCTATTTGGGCATAGGCCCCGTCTATTTTCTGAAACGGTTTTCAGGATAGGAAAGATTCATCCGCGCTGTCCCAAAGCGTGTTGATGAACTTCTGATGTCCTCAAAATATCTAATGCTTCTGACAAATAAGTTTCTTTACGATGTTTTCTTCATCGCCGAGCAATTTAAATATTTGATGCTGTACCGCACGTAATGCACCCAGCTATTGAACCAATGACTTCCAATGACGCTCCGGCGACCGACAAATGATGGTGCAATATTTATTCTACCATGCTGAACGCCGTATAAGACGCCGGTGTTAGAGAATCCACTAGCCCATATCATGATATTCTACAGGTGACAGAGGAAAATAAAACAGGAGGTTATAATAATATAAATACATAAATAAATGTCGTAAAATATCTACGTCCAAATAATAAAATTGTTTTAAAATAACTAAAAAGTTTTCAATAAACTAGTACATTGTTTATATTGTATTGTTTCTATTCATTTGCATCCGACCTCCAAATAATTATAACATTATACCCATAGAATTATTACGCAATAATTCTATGATTATACCATATACAATGTAATATTGTGGCAGCTTATGAGAATTATATTTAAAAACGACTTAAATATCGTCAAACATATTGAGGCGGATAGTTTTAGGTATAGTACTAAATACGGACCTCATCAATACCTTTGTCGACACCGAATATCGATAATTTGCAGTTTTTAAATTTTGTCCTTTGTATATATATATATATATATATATATATATATATACGCCTAATGATCTACCTAGATCGCTTAGTCACTACCGCGTGCCTCCTTTTCTGGTCGAGTCGAAATATTCTTACTGCAGTGTGACTCTAGTATGTATTATCTAGTACGTATTAATTATTATATTTATTTATTTATTTAAACTTTCATGCACAAAGTTGTACATATGGCGAACTTAATGCCATAGGGTATTCTCTCACAGTCAACCATTAGGGTAAACAGAGATAGACAAACAAGAGGCGGTGCAGCAGTAATCAAAATAGAAAGGGCTAAAAAATTGCATATACATATATACATATAAAAATATACATATACACACATATATACTTAGGTTCACACCATATATACATATGAAATATTATATGCAGATTTCAGAGACGTGGTAGCTCAGGTGGTTAGCGATCGCTGCAAATTTCATAGTACTCGAGCAACCCGGGTTCCGATGAAATTGTTAATTGCAATTTTAAGTACTGATTTACCACGTGCTCGGCGGTGAAGGAAAACTGCATGTTTGAAAAACAAGGAAAAGAAATTCGAAGTCATGTGAAGTTTGCCAACACGCATTGGGGCAGTGCGGCGGAATATTCCTTTTCCTAAAAGCCTCGCAGAAATGAGGTGAGGGCTGTGTCCAGCAGTGGGTCGTATATAGGCTATAACTTTTTTAACTTTTTTATGCGGATTTCATAAATTAAACTAAGTTCTGATTTTTCAAATGTCAGATAAAAAAAATACCTAGTAAATTAATAATAATAAACGTGACTGAATGTTAAAGTCAAAAAATTGACGTATTTTATTCATACAACTGTAACTTTTAATTCGTTTATGTTGTATTTTATTCTATGAAAATCTATAATCTGACTAATTTAGGCGTCAATCGTCAGATAAAAGTTATTCATCAAATAAATTATAATCTTACTGACTATAATAGTGAAACAATTGAACCCTTTATTCCTTCAACTTAAATTTTCAATTAATTTGTATTTTATTCTATATATAACTTTTTATCGGATGATTGATACCTAATTAGCCCTTAAACTATTTAGTATTATTAATAAGTAACAAATAAGAATCTAAAACAATCAAGTGCACAATTTCGATGATATTCGCAAATAAATATATAATAATGACATTCACAATTTTTTTTACATATATTTCTTTAATGCTGCTTTTAAGTTGTTCTTAAAGTATAAGAGCATTTATAAATACTCTTCAATGATGAGAATATTTACAGACATGTTTTATAGCTTCTTGCTTCAGCGCATAAATTTTATTTACTGCAAACATTTAATTACAAAACTTTAAGATTTATGCATGCAGAAACTACGTTAATTTGGGCGTGGTACAAAATCTGGCAGTTAAAAAAAATGAAAATATGAATTTTAATACAAGTGATTTAGACTGAGTACACTTGGAGATAAGTTTAAAGAATTTTTTTAAAACATGAAAATTTAAATAATGATTAAACGATTTTTAGCGGAAAGTTGCGTATCAATTGTTTTTTATCACAAGTTGAACTTCGTTCCCGTAGCAAAAATTAAATTAACGCTAACAGATTTTAGAGCGAGGGTTCCTTTGACATTTTAAAAGTTTAATCTCTCCGCAATATTGTACTGCTCGTCTTCAAAACGCAATTGGAAGGAAAGCACCTCATTTTGGCACCATAAGGCACTGGTAGGCAGAACCTGATCGTAACCGTGTTTCTCTAGATCTCTATCTCAACGGAGATCACTGAGGAAAATGTAGCTACTGCCAGGCGACTAAGTGAAGAAAACCGGTACATCACTTATGAGGAGATTCGAGGATACTCAGATATTGGTGTGAACCAAATTCAACATAATTACATTAACATTTAAAAGTTAGAAAATTTTTCTGGCGCTGGATTCTTCATGAATTTACTCCAAAAAACAAAAACGGGCTTGAGTTGATTGGTGTAAAAAATGTTGTTAAAGTGTTGTGACAGGACAATTCTAAATGCTGTAAATGACATTGTGGCAGGAGATGAAATATGGATATATTGTTACATTCCAGCAATAAAGTAATAGTCTCTTTATGAATGTTCGAAGACGATAACAAACCAACAAAATTGAAACAGCCAAGAAGCGTGGACAAAATATGATTGCGTTTTTTTCTCCCAGACAGATGTTGTCTGCACGATCCCAATAGGTGAGCAAAACACATTTTATGAAAAGTGGTATACCACCATTTGTTTGCCCAGTGTCTTTGAAAAAGTTAGTGAAGAAGTCACATCCTATTGCACCATGAATATGCTTCGACGCAAGAGAAAGTCGTTGTTGTCTTCTGAAAAGGTAGAACTTGTAACCCGTCCCGCATACAGTCCAGACCGCGATGGAATCGCATGGTGCATACGGTTTCTTTATTTCAGGTGTCTTTCGTCCATGTGTTTAAGTGTCAATAAAATATTTTCTTTTAGTGACAATTACCTGTTACACTTTAGTCATTTATGCCTGTCATTTCAATTGTTAGGCTATGTATCTATTAAGCAACAATTGACGCGCAACATGACGCTCGTCTGTTGTTTGTCTCGCAACATGTTGAACCTCACATTACCTAATAAATACATACTTAATGCTAATGTGTTTCGTATGATGAGTGAAGAGAACCGGAGGTGAAGTGTCTGTAATCTACAGCATCCATCACGTGGACTGTGTGCTCAATTGTCACCCTTTTTCTATTAAAAATGAAGTTTTCGTCAAAATAATTGCCCATAATAAAGGTTTTCTTGATTTTGTAAGTATCAAAAGCCTTAGAATTTAAAGCTTTAGGTAAGTGTGCTTTAAGGAAAACATTTATTCAAAAGCATCATTGTATATTTCATCATATAGATATTAGTATTATGGATGCAGGATACGTTATTGTATATGAAATTTTAGAACGCACGCATATGTGGTTATTTTACGGCCAATTACGTGGTAAAGTTTGGACAATTACTCTGAGATTGGATTGTTACCCGCGCTATAAAGTTTGATATTACATCCGTGTGTTATATTTTATGTTAGAATACATAAGAAAACCCTTTATAAGAATGTTGCACGTGAAGCTATTATGAATTCTTTTCTCAACACAAAATGGTTTTAGGGCAACTATAAAGGTAAAAATATTGCATTAAAACGACTTAATTCATGACTCATTCCCTACTTTTATTTATCATAGTGTACTGTTTAGGAATAAATATACAATAAAATACGAATTACGTAGCAGGCAGTTTAATCGCTCAAAGCAGACTGACAATTCTTTCCCTACCCGCTTATATTATTATATTATCACTCTTTAAATACATCACAGTTCCCTCCACCAATAGTACAGAATTATATAATAAAATGTAAACTAAACTTTATAAATAGGATTCTTATTTCTAGTAGAACGGACACCCCTTGAATGCTCTGTGACAGCCTGGTTGGACGTGGCCTGTACAGAAACAGATTCTGGAAGAGCTGAGTCTGTCAAGACATTACCAACCGCACTAACCGTATCACTCGGCCCAACGCTAACGATCCTCTCCTCCCCTAGTTCTAATTCCGGGGGCAATAGACCGCTACTTGAGGAATCGTTCATAGAATGAGTACATTGTAAGGTATTTTGAACATTTTGTTCTTTCGCTGTATCCCGAGCAGTTCCAGAAGGTGTATAATAATCTATGACGTCATTATCGGTATAAGAAATATCCGTATTTACGTCATCTTGTAATGTACAATTTCCTTTATAAGCTATTAGATGATCAATATGTTTTTTTAAACTTTTACATGATTTTTCAATTTTTACCACATACATTCTAGAGCCAACTTTCTTAACTATTCTTCCAAGTTTCCACACATGCTTGGAACCATTATTATAAAAACACTTAACTAATACTTTATCGTCAATAGCAAAAGAAGTTGTACGACGGCCCCCATACTGCTTACATTGAGAGATCTGTTGAGACAAAACATTTTTTTTTACGGCGGATGTCGATGACAGCAGTAACGATTCAGTAGTGACTGATAACAGGTCGAGCCGACACCGCAAGGAGCGCCCTAACATTAATTGAGCTGGAGAAAAACCGGTAGTGCAATGCCGACTGTTCCTATAATCAAATAAAAATTTATTAATTTTTTTTGAAATAATTTGATTATTTAATCCATTTTCCTCTATAATTAATTTGATTCCTCTTTTTACAGTTTTAACGCTATTTTCTGCTTGCCCATTTGATTGGGGGTGATAAGGCGCGATAGTCAAATGTTGTATTCCATTAGAAACAAAAAAATTATTTATTTCATCAGAACAAAAATTTGTGGCATTATCCGATACAATGGTTTTTACTAATCCAAACCGACTAAATATCTCACATAGCTTAGTAATAATAGCCTCACTATTGGTACTAGTAAGTTGGTAGCATTCTACCCACTTAGAATATGCGTCGACTGCAATTAAAAAGTTTCTACCATATAACGAAAAAATGTCTATATGCAAACGATCCCATACCTGTGCCGGGTAGGGCCAGGAAGCAAGAGGTGTGCGCGGAGGTGCGCATCGAAACTTATTACACACTGAACACGACCCTATTTTTTCCTCAACATGCCTATCTATATGTGGCCACCACATCCGGGCTCTGGCCTGCTCTTTGGTTTTTACCACGCCAAAGTGTGAAGAATGTAGTTCGTTTAATAGCTGCTCGCGGAATATTGACGGTATGATTACTTTGTGGCCCCGCAGGATACAACCATTTTCTAGGGCTAACTCTGACCGACAATTAAAATATGGCTTTAATAAGGGATCTGACACTTTCCGAGGCCATCCGTTACGCATAAACTCTAACACTTTTATTAAAAGATTATCACGGGATGTTTCTTTTTTTATATCTTCCACAGTTATTGGTTTTAAAACTGAGTTATCTATAAAATTAATATACAATGTTTTATCAAGATCCGAGCATTCATTATCAATTTCGTTCTGTAATTGATTTACAGATCGCGATAAGAAATCAGCCACATTGCTGTCACTTCTAACATACTCTAATGTGAAATTATAGGCAGATAAAAAGATCGCATACCGTTGAAGCCGATTAGCCGCCATGTCAGGTATACCCTTTTTGTTTCCGAAAATGGTTAGTAAGGGCTTATGATCCGTCCTTAGGATAAACGGTACCGTTCGGCCATACAAATAGTGGTGGAATTTTTTTATTGCAAATATAATAGCGGTGGCTTCCTTTTGGATTTGAGCGTAATTGCATTCCGCCCGAGTGAGTGAACGCGAGGCATAGGCTACGACGCGTTCCGTGCCGTCAGGCTGACGCTGCGCGAGCACCGCGCCGAGACCGCTCGGACCCGCGTCTGCCGTCACTATAGTCGGCACCAACGCGTTGTAGTGAGCCAGCACTCGATCAGACGCTAGTTCTTTTTTTATCAATTCGAACGCCTTGTCATGCTCCTTACTCCAGTTCCATTTTTCCCCCTTTTTAAGTAAGGAATGCAAAGGCCTAAGTAATGCAGATGTATTCGGCACAAAACATCTATAATAATTAATCATGCCTAGAACTGACTTTAACTCGCTTACATTTTTAGGTCTACAGCATTTTAATATAGCATCTACTTTCTGTTTTGATTTTCGGAGACCCGTTTTATCGATAATAAAACCTAAATATTCAACAGAGTCTTTAAATAGTTCACATTTCTCTGATTTTAACCGTAACCCTGCATCCTGTAACCTACTTAATACTTGCTCTAGACGTTCCATATGTACTGCTTTTGTGGGGCCCGTAACCAAAATATCATCAAGAAATATACCCGTACCCTCTATACCAGCAAGTAAATTCTCCATAGTTTGTTGAAAAATGCTCGGCGCAGAACACAAACCAAACACTAATCTGGTGTACCTAAATAATCCTTTGTGAGTATTTATACAGGTTAATTCTTTCGTGTCATCTAAAACCAACTGATTGTATGCTCTAGAAAGGTCCAATTTCGAAAATTGTTCTCCCCCGTGAAGTTTAGCAAACAAGTCCTCAATGCGCGGCAACGGATAATTATCCATAAATAAAACTTTATTCAATGTTACTGAAAAGTCGCCACATATTCTAATATCCCCGTCTGATCTTAAAACTGGGACAATGGGCGTGGCCACCCTTGAGTGATTCACTTTTTCTAAGATACCCAAGTCTAGTAAACGATTCAACTCTTTTTCCACTTTAGGTTTTAAAGCTAAAGGTACAGGACGTGGTTTAAAAAATTTTAGCTCGGCGTCGGATTTCAATTTTAAGTGAATTTTAAACTTATTAAATGTTCCTAATTCACTTGAAAATAGCTTGGCATATTTTTCTCTTAATATACTGTCATAATTTGTGTTGATGGTCAGGTTGTTGCAATTCGCTGTACATAACTGTAAATTAAAAGCGCTTATAAAGTCCCGCCCTAATAGTGCTGGTTGCTTATTATTTGTTTGAATAATAAATAACCTAATGTGTTCAATACGTGACTCGTACGTAACGGGTACCGTTATAAAACCTACAGGAGAAATTTTGCTACCATTATAGCAATTTAGTATTACTTTGCTTTTATTTAGGTTATAAATATTCTTAAAATAGTTTTCATAAACTCTAAATGGTAATATCGACACTGCACTACCACTATCAATTTCACAAACCAAGCCAGTCTCACCTATGAAAACCATGTGGCGCATCGGCTCGCCGTTATTACACTTAATAGTAAATAGATCATAAATACCTTGAACGATGTCATCGTCATTCGCCGCGATATAGTTATTAGGTTTAATTAAAGATTTACACATTCTACGAAGATGCCCTTTTTTATGGCACTTCTTACATGAATAACTCGAAAATCGACACTGATCTTTGCTATGATTTGAGTAACCACAAACACTGCACTTGTTTACACCACGGGAATGCATCGCGAACACATCCTGAGGAGATGCGGGAACGCCTAGTTGTGAGGTGACGCTAGTGCTCTGCATAGCGAATCTCGCACACCGCACACTCTGTGCCAGCTCCAGAGCCCTGCTAAAGGTCAAGTCCATGATACTCTCAGCAAATAACTTTTCTCTCTCCTTTACGTTTTCCAAACCCAGGACAAAACGGTCTCTCATTGCCGTCTCCAGCTCAAAAGTGAAGCCGCAGTACTGAGACAGGCTACGCACCCGCGCGGCCCACTCCGCCAAGTCCTCGCCAGGTCGCTGCTCTGCTCGATAAAACTTGTATCTCTCCGCAAATGAACATTTTTTTGTGACAAAATGTACACTTAACTTTTCTAGTAGTACTTTGTACTCTATGTTTTCTAATTCAGTTGGGAAGGCAAGATCTCTTGCCACCCGATACGTATCTTCCACCAGCGCAGTTAGTAACAGGGCCCGTCGTTTCACACCAGACTTATCCGATTCCTCGGTGATGTTATTCGCAGTACAGTACTGCTGAAAACGACTTTTGAATATATTCCACTCCTGTACGCGGTGGTCGAAAATAAGACTGCCGCCAATATTAACGTTTCCGCCATTTGCCATCTTTATCCAATCGACTTAATTTATATCACTGTAAGTCGAAACAACTTTAATACGCGTGAATTACTATATCGTCGCCAAATTGTACTGTTTAGGAATAAATATACAATAAAATACGAATTACGTAGCAGGCAGTTTAATCGCTCAAAGCAGACTGACAATTCTTTCCCTACCCGCTTATATTATTATATTATCACTCTTTAAATACATCACACATAGCTATCTAGTAACACGGTGGTTTATTCCCTTGTGTCTATAGGTGACGATGATGATGAAGAAACGATGAAGATATTATTAAGTGTCGTTTTTGACTCAAGGTCTGTTTGTAAACGTTATTTAAAGCGTACTTTATTAAAGTAACACAATTTTAATGTAATGCTTACATTGCAACTTTAAGTAAAAAATATAAAACCTCTTTTTTCCCGCTCCCATAGGAATTTCGAAAAATCATTCCTTATGTCTAGTATACAATGTAAAGGGAACCTCTGTATACAATTTCAGCTTTCTAGGTCCAAATTTGGGGTGAGAGTGATGGAACCTCTGAGGATAATTTCGGCTTTCTAGGTTCAAGGTTTTGGGCTGGGCATAGATGAGCCACTGAGTAAGTGAGTGAATCGGGACTTCTCTTATGTATTTGTATAAATGACGAGTTTATTAATTTAAGTTAGATGTCTTTAGACTCCCGCGGGATGGAATTGGTATTTAAATTTATGTTTTGCGTGGTGCTGGTGCTTTTTGGTCATATTGTAAGGGATAGATCAGATTCAGACCAAAACGCAGAATTTGGCGGCAAAAGTAAAGCAAATGAAGTAGTACCACCTAGTAAAATATGATCTAAGATGTAATCAAATTACACAAAGTATAAACTGTAGCTAAAAAAAGTTGTGAATCAAATTATGTCTATCAAAAGTTTACTCAAACAAACCTTTAAAGTAGCAAACATTGTTGCAAATTGTAAAGCGATCAACATTTGCCGGCCGTAATCGAAATCGAGTGTGGATTGTAAAATGGGAACAATTGCAAAGCAAATGTTTGAACGCGATCCAATCATTGGCTGTTCTTACACGTCCATTGCACGAAGTGTTTATTTCCAAGTTCCCAAGGTTATTCACTCACAGTATCTCTATTGAAACGGGGATTTGTTAAAAAACGTCGAATAAACTAAATTATGTAACGTGCCGCGCTAATTTACGAACGAATACTGACGAAGTTTTCACATTTTCACTCCAAATCTAATATTTCGATCACAGCGGTCAGTCTCAAAAGACTACGAGTAGCTATCTGCAAGACTAGATTATGGTACATACGTTCATACTCTCTATTCACCCACTCTCATAGTCTGATAAATCGGAGAGAGATAGAGATAGATTACGTGAAGAACTACGCGCTTTCTAAGGCACTTCAGTTCTGTTACTGAGAGTTTTTCTTCAGAAAAACCTAATAACCGAACCGAGATTCAAACCCGGGACCACTTAAACAGCAGTCGCGCTTATGACCACTTGACCCAGGAGCCAGTCAAAATAGACTAGGAAGACGCGTATATTCCGTGGCGGGCGGGGATTTATGTTTACTATAAAAACACATTTAAAATTTTAATTTTTTTACCTTTATCGTTACAGCCTATTCAAATGTACGTAGCCTTATTCAAGGCACGCATTTCTTGGACGATTTACCTATACGCACCTCGCTTACCGGCAGACTTCTGCTCCCCATCGCCAAATTATGTAATTTTGATTCTCTGCTATTAGTCGTCTCGACTCGTCCGTTAAACATCAGGATGCAACAAGTCGCGTTGTTCACTGTGGTTAACCCCAAAAAATTTATTATCCATGACCGTCACAGTTTTTTTAGGCTATAATGATAATGCAAAGAGGATTTTGCCATAGTTACCACGCTTGGCAGGAGAGTTGACAATCGCAGTTTTTTTTTTTATATTGAGTTGTTATCAATCTACGGGCTTACGTTGAGAAGTGGACTTTAATAGGCTATAACGTTATGGGTTATCAGGAAGATGCAAATGCCCGGTTCATGATTGTTTCCCTGTGTTGCGTCTTACGATTACAATTTTTTTTTATAATAAGACTTTTGTTATAAAAATCATTGTTATATTCAACAAAGAAAGAGTTTAATTTTGCAATTCTCTTAGGGATTTTGGGGCGGTTATAAACATCGGCACTTCAGTAAACGACTTATACCCTAATCCAACCCAAACATAAAACCGAGGGAAAAAATGTAATATCTATAAATTTTATGAACGCATACACAAACGTAGCGATACATAAACATATTATCTATTTACTCGTAGGTATATAGCTTTAACTATTTTTTTAGATGCCATAGGTAGTTAGTTGCTTTAAATATTGAAGTTCTTTTTTTTTTGTAATATTTTAACCGGTAGGTATGTATTTCTGCCCGTAGCACCTTATAATAATAATAACAATAATTCATTTATTTCAGACCAATAATCCACATTTGTTTAAAAAATTATATTCTAAATGCCTATAACATTAAAGAAAATTAAAGTTAATAAATATGAACATTAAATAAAATTAAATTTAAAATTAAAATACTACTCTAGGTCGTGGCATGTCTAATTTACAGTGTGCAGATTTATCCAACGCCCTAACATTGATGAATCCCATCTGTCCGCTAGTACACTGAGAATGATGTTGGTGCTCGTCCGCATGCGATTCAGCATGGAGGCACATCTTTTGCGCATTATGGCTTCAAACCCATCAGCATGAGCCTCTGTAAACATGCCAGAGGCGCTACAATACCGAGGCAACCCCATTATAATTCTCAACGCATTATTATATTGGACACGCAGATCATTGTAAACCCTCCGTGTATAGTTAACCCACAGGCTGCATGTATAGAAGGACTCACAATATGCTTTGAAAAGCGTAACCTTAACCTGTTACGTGCAGCGTGCAAACCTGCGAGCCATCTTATTACATCGGACAGCCAACGACCTGCGCTCCCGCTCTATATCAGTATTATCAGTTAGGTTTTCGGTGACCCAGTGGCCCAAGTAGGTACTTAAATTTCTCAACTCTATTCAGATTACTACCACAGAGTGTGACATTTGGTAGTGAGTAGCATTTGCTGCCTAATTTGAAAATCATTATTTCACTTTTCTGCGTGTTGTACTTGAGCCCGTGTGCCGCGGCGTAAGACTTAGATATCCTTATCAGTCTCTTCAATGCACCGATTGATGGGCTTAGCAAGACCATGTCGTCTGCATAGCTTATATTATTGATGCATACACCGTTAATATGACATCCGACTTTGGTGCTACTAAGCTCTTCGATCAATTGATTCATACATAGGTTGAAGAGACGGGGAGAAGTCAACCCACCCTGTCTCACCCCACACTCTAAAAAGTACTCTTTGGAAAGTGTTTTTGCCCATCTCACACAATTTTTCTGATTATTGTACCAATATTTCAATAGATATATAATCTCTTCGGGTAAACTAGTGTTATGTTGTAGCTTTTTCCACAGTTCATTATACGATATCATATCAAATGCTTTTGATAGGTCCAAATAACAGGCATATACCGGTGTTTTCCTTGCTGTATAATATTGTAAAGTCTGTTTGAGGCACAATATAGAACTTTCTGTTGAAAGTTTAGGCCTAAAGCCAAATTGTGCATCGTTCAGCTTCAAGTTTACTTAGGGGGCGTCCATTAATTACGTGAGGTGTTTAGATGGGGGGGCGGGGTGAGGGGAGGGGGACGTGCCCAATCTCACCCAATATCACGTGAGGGAGAAGGGGAGTCTCGGCAAGTATTAGGTAATTTTTTTCCACAGGAAAAATTAAGTTAAATTAAGAAAAATATGGCTAAATCCTACACAATAATATTTATCGCGGTCATGCGTACTCCACAAATTATATAATAATAATTAAGAAAATTATTTATTTTTTAATGAACCCAACATAATCGCACACACATTAACGTATTTACACTACAAAATATGCATTTTGAAAAATCTCACGTGAGATTTGAAGGGGGGGCTATATCTCACGACATCTCACCAGGGGGAGGGGGAGCGTAAAAAAATTGCCAAAATCGTAAGGCGGCGTTTATACTTTTTAACTTTTTTGTACCTTTATCAATCTTATTATCATCATCATCATTAACAACATTTCAGAAGTCCACTGCTGAAATACGCCTTCCCCATAGATCGCCTCATAGGATCCCCCTAGAGGTCTCTTCCCTAGAGGAATCCCTTTCCTACTACTTATCAAAACTGAATGTAGCAATAGTTGAATGTTGAAGAATTATACAAATCCAAATCATTTTAAAATTAAAAATATGCAAAAAATTCTTTTAAAATAGGTCAACTAGTTACAAATTTACAGAAAACGAGTTGAATGTAAATTCAAGAAAAATAACTTCCTTCTGCGTGAATCCCATATTTCTGGTGCCCTTTGACCTACAGGACCCAAATTCTAACTCGACCGAGCTACTACCTCAAGGTATCCACATACCAAATTTAAAGTCAATCGGTCCAGTGGAACGGAAGTTATCGTGTCGGCATACAGACTAACAGACTGCCAGCTAAAACCATTAACTTCCTTTCAATGCTACGCAGAAGGAAGTTAATAAAAGTATGACTGTTAGGTACTTAAATATTCTTTGCAAAAGTTCTAAATAACAAATAAAATTAAAAGATAAATCACTATGATATTATAATGTCTAATTATCTTAATATTTTTTATAGGAGAGGGGGCAAACGAGCATGCGGATCACCTGATGGTAAGTGACTACCGCCGCCCATGAACAATCGCAACACCAGGGGAATTGCAGATGCGTTACCGGCCTTTTAAAATGGAGTAGGCTCTTTTCTTGAAGGTCCCTAAGTCGTATCGGTCCGGAAAAATCGGTGGTGGTAAACTATTCCACAAGGAAGTTGTGCGAGGAAGAAAACATCTTCTAAATCGCACAGTGGTGGACAGCCAATCATCCAGATGGTGTGGATAGTATCAGGAGTTCAGCCACGATGTGCGTTCGTGAAATTTGGCGGCTGGGATTAATCCGAACAATTCCTCAGAGCACTCCCCGTGGTAAATGCGAAGGAAAATGCAAAGAGATGCAACAACTCTTCGCAGCGCCAATGAGTCGAGACGATCGGAAAGGA
Source organism: Parnassius mnemosyne (assembly GCA_963668995.1). Classification (NCBI taxonomy): domain Eukaryota; kingdom Metazoa; phylum Arthropoda; class Insecta; order Lepidoptera; family Papilionidae; genus Parnassius; species Parnassius mnemosyne. Next base: position 38,555,621 of record CAVLGL010000159.1, read on the forward strand.
CTCGGCCGTCGACGATTCGAGCCGCTCTGCGCTGGATGCGGTCAAGTGGAAGGAGCTGGAACTGGGGAGCCCAAGCCCAGAGATGGGATCAATATTCCATGTAAAGCCGAACCTGCGCCTTGTAAAGTTGCAGGCGTTGTGCCGGCATGAAATACTGTCCCGCTCTGCTGAGCACGCCAAGCTTTTTAGAGGCTAATTTTTCCTTCTCTTCCAAGTAACCACGAAACTGCACGTCACTCGATATGTCCACGCCGAGGATTCCGATACTGGCTGTAGCAACAAGGGGAGTACCTTGAAACTGAGGAGATACGACAAAGGGGTTCTTTTTAGCGGTAAACGCGCAAACTTATGTCTTCTGAGGATTAAGCTGGACTAGATTTAGTCGCCCCCAATCCGAGACTTTGTCCAGCAAAAACTCGACTTCAGACACAAATTTGTTCCGGTACTCGGCGAGGTTTTCCCGAGAAATATTGGCACGGCCGGTGTATAGAGCATCACCAGTACTGTCATCCGCATAGCAATGAATGCTACCGGTTTGCAACATATCATTGATATGCAGAAGAAACTGCGTTGGTGATAGCACTCAGCCTTGTGGAACACCAGCGTTAATAGGCTTGTAGTTGGAGCATGCACCGTCTACAACGACCTTGATGCTCCGATCTGCAAGGAAGCTTGTGATCCAATTGCACAATTTCTCGGGAAGCCCATAGGAAGGAAGCTTCGAAAGAAGCGCTTTGTGCCAAACCCGATCGAAGGCCTTCGCAATGTCCAAACTAACGGCCAACGCCTCCCCCTTGGACTCTACTGCCTCCGCCCATCTATGAGTTAAGTAGACCAGAAGATCACCAGCTGATCGACCCCGACGAAAACCGTTTATAACGGATTCCATTATTTTGGAGAACAAGGGGGTGATGGCGATAGGCCTGTAGTTGGACGGGTCTGAGCGGTCGCCTTTTTTAGGGATCGGGTGGACAAAAGCTGTCTTCCATGATTTTGGGACTACGCCTAGGGAGTAGGAGTACCGGAAAAGACGCGTTAGAACCGGGGCCAACTCCGAAGCATACTTCCTCAGCACAATTGGGGGATTCCGTCAGGCCCACTTGATTTATGGATGTCCAGGGAGAGGAGTGCTCTGCGAACCAAGCGCTGTGAGAACCGCACATCCGGCATGGAGCACTCACACCGCGGGATGGTCGGCGGTGTTCCCCCCGTCATTAACAGTCGAGTTGGAACCAAAAAGGGAGCCTAAAAGGTCGGCTTTCTCTTTTGCGGCGTGGGCCAGTGAGTCGTCCTCCCTGTGCAGAGATGGTAGTGATGGCTTACAGAAATTCCCTTGGACAGCCTTGGCGAGAGACCAGAATGCACGGGTTCCCGAAGGAAGGCGAACTAGTTTCTCGCCAATTCTGTCTATGTGCTCTGACTTTGCCTTGGCAATAACTCTTTTGAAGGACCTGGACGCGAAGTTATACTTCTTTTTAGTTAAAAATGTTGGAATATCAAAAAGTTAAATATACAATTACTCTCCGAGATCAAAAATAACGAGAAGGTTCTATTTCTTTTATTCGAAGCGTATGTTTTTATGTACGTTCACTGAATTATCGGAAACAACTGAACAGATTTAAATATTTTTTTACATGTTACGGTTACGGTGGTCCGTTATAAATTTAAAATTAGCATAACTAAGGTTTGTAAAATAGGAGATGATGATTTTTAATGTAACTATTTAGACATTCTAGTTGCTTCCTTTTAAAGTCAGTTTGTACTTTTTATTAAAATCTTAATTATTACTTAAGTAGAAAGATTAGATTCGTAAGTAGAAACTACGCTACAATTATTGATAATATTCTTAGACATTAGATTAGACATTACTAAGAATACGAGCATATTTAATACCCCTATCTTTGGTTTGTAAACTCGTCGCATTCGCAAGTAACATTCGCAGCATACCTTCAAAATCTATTTTGGCCCGATGCTATTGCAGGTTAAATTCCAGCGAAATACGTTCAGCAGAGAGCCGTGGTAGCTCAGATGGTTAGCACTCGCTGTAAGTTTCACAGTACGCGAGCAACCCGGGTTCGATCCCCGCCGGCCCCAATGAAATTGTTAATTGCAATTTTAACTGCTGATTTACCACGTGCTCGGCTCGGATGAAGGCAAACATTGTGAGGAAACCTGCATACTCAGAAATAAGAAAAAAAATATTTCGAAGACATGTGGAGTTCGCCAACACGCATTGGGGCAGCGCGACAGACATTTCCTTGCCCTAAAACCCTCTCAGAAATTAAAGGTGGCCTGTGACCAGCAGTGGAGCGCATATTAACTTTAACGCTCAGCAGAATAAAATATAAATTAATATATTTTCCAACAGACACCATATTGAATACACATCAAACTTTAAGTCTACGCCCTATGCTGTAGTATATGTATTAATTTCATATCAGCAGAAACTGGGCGTTTCCTTAAATTTCATAGTCGACTCTAGTTCGATCCCCACCATCAACTATAAAACTGTTAATTACATTTTTAAGTGATTTACTCCTTTTTCTTATTTTTCTTATATATAGAAGGGATGTAACAAACGAGCACTCAGTGTGTATATGATGGTAAATGGATACTGTAGCCCATGTAAGAGTACATCGTACATCTAAATCTATGATTGATTTAGAATCAAAATGCAGATGCATTGTAATTCCTGAGGACTAAATAAATTGAAGGATTAATTAAAATGAATGTGAATTTGAATTTAACTAAGATATAATGCCTCGTTATCAATAAAATAGGTATCCTGTTCTCTAGACTCACCATACGAAACAGAGTAGCATTAAGTTAGTATTGTGTGTGAGCGTGGTCCTAACTCGGTAGAGCCGAACTATTCGTGATGCAGCTATATATACTACTGCTACTACTTATTTTCTGCAAAATCCTGGCCATTTCTCGATCTAACCGACCCATTCGCGCTGAAGTTATAGTACAGTTGCAACGTGGCTTTGCCACGCGTACTGTGAAGGGAAACATCGTGAGGAGCAACAAAAAACACGCACTGAGTGTAGCGTCGCGGACACTTCCCTGCTGATTAATTTTTATGCTGGCGTTGATCTCAGGACGTGATTAAAAGCCGAAGGTCTGGCTACCTTCGGCTTTTAATCACGTCCTGAGATCTGGCTACCTTCGGCTTTTAATCACGTCCTGAGATCAACGCCAGCATAAAAATTAATCAGCAGGGAAGTGTCCGCGACGCTACACTCAGTGCGTGTTTTTTGTTGCTTACTACTATATCCAAAAATTGAATATCTCAGTGAATATAGATATAGCAAAGCACTCAAAACGGTAACGGGAATATATACCGAAACAGTCCACTACTAGACGTGGGATTCTACAATTGTACGAAAGGCTTGCATTCATCGCCACGGTTGGCAAACGGATCAGCGATTGCAGTACGAGATTTCTCCCCGCGGGATGATATTGGTTGATGGACTTCTCATGCCTCCACACCACCACACGGTGCATAAGACCACGGAATAAATAATAGTACAAGAAATAAGACTTACAAATTAGTTTCTATATTGAATTTTTACATTTTACCACGTTGATATTAACTCGCTTTCGTGTATTTATGCCTGTTCGGATCGAATTTAGTAGTTGATTTTAAACTAACTTACCGATGAGCTTAAGACTTGCAATTCTAAACATGACTCAGAATCGGATAACAATGTAAAAATATGAAAAAAACGTATTATTTTAAAAATACTTATCTTTATTTTAAATATTTATTTTGCTTAAAACTACACTGTGTAAAATATTACCTAATACGCAGAGTTAAGATATTAGCTTTCTATTGACGTCCGTCGAGTTGGGTATTTATACGTATTTTTACAGAAAAATTACACTATTATAAGCACACACACAAAGTTTTAACTTGCGGAAACGCGTACTTTTTGAGAAAAAATATTTGAAAATTAATTATTTTTGCAATGTTTATGTTAAATTCCTACCGTAAAACTGGCGCCATTTTGTAATGTCATTGTCGTCGTCAGTAGGGATGTCGATTCTTTCCGAAAAAGATAGATTTTTAAATCGATTCGAATCGTAAGCTGTACCTATCGATTCATAAAAAATCGATTTCTAAAATATAGATATATTTTCCTGTTTGCATTTATAAGATACCATAATAAATGATCTCTTATGGAAAAAAAAGAAAGATAACACAATAAATGATCTCTTATCAGTAAAATCAGTTTTAGTGGCGATTTTCAAGGGTGAAATATCGATTCATTGGATCGATTCTGTACTGCATACCGATTTTAAAAAAAACGATATTTTGGGCCTGAAGAATCGATCTCAGATCGAAGAAAAAAAAATAACACATAAAGATGTCTTCGAAGAATTAATTAAGGCTATACAATATGTTTATAAAATTGATTAATAAATTATTAATTATATTTGATTTGTTTTATTTTAACTGTACCTATTAGGGCAGATAATAAATAAAATAGTTTAGGTTCTACTTATCTCAAAGAACCAAATTGATTGACCCCGACTCCACCTGGTACGACTCTGTCCTACCCCTAGAGTGGTTATATAGAGCCGGAGGCGCGTAGGGGGAGCAGCCTCCTCGCTGGTCGCCGAAGGTGACCAACAAGCCGAAGCTGGGGCATCGGCTTGTTGGTCACCTTCGGCGACCAGCCTCAGCCGCTCCGACTCGTCCGATGCCTACGATTTGTTACGCAAAGGCGTAGAGGCTGCCCTTCCCGCAGCGCCGAAGACGTTGCCGTCTCAAAATAGATATAGACATCCCTCTGAATTAGTCTCCCTACACCCCCCCCCCACCCTTCTATTCGACGAATGAAATTCGTAATAAAATAGGCTCAGAAGGGCTAGAACCCAGAGCCTTAACGCCAGTTTAAAAAAAAACATCAAAATATTGTAAAAATAAGTGATTTTCAATAATTTATTTCTCAAAATGTACGCGTTTCCGCATATTAAAATTTTGCGTGTGTGCTTATAAAAATGTAAAAAAATTATCAACACCCACCTCGACGGACGTCAAAGTAAAGTCTCATTTATTTATTTATTTTTTTTTTATTTAAAAACTTCATTGCGTCCGTTTAGAAAAAAAAGGATACAAAGGGCGGACATAATGCCTCAAGGCATTCTCTACCAGTCAACCTATGGAGTGGTGAGAGTTTGTCTTAGGTGTAGCAATTAAAAGAAAAGAAAAAGAAAATGAAACTAAAATTAATACACATTATATGTAACAAAACAGATTATGATATAATATTATAAGTAAATGCATATATATATATATTCGCACATTTATATATCTTAACACATATTCATAATATAAATATATATATATATATATATGCCAATAAACAAATATAAACATACATAAATACATATATATGGATATAAGTATACATAAATATAAAGTTAATACGTACATATAAATACGATTAATTAACAATTTTGTAATTCTAATGATTATTCAGTAAATGCTCGCGTACCTTCTTTTTAAAGGAGAATTTGTTAGGTGCTTTTCTGATATCATCAGGCAAGGAATTCCAAAGACGTGCAGCCTGTACAGTGAAGGAGTTACCATAGAACCCAGTGATATGAGTAGGAATATAAATCGTGTTATTAAAGGAAGATCGAAGAACCCTATCGTAACAAGAGGAGAGATATTGAAATCGTTCTTTGAGGTAAGAAGGTGAATATTTAATAATATTTATTTATTTAAGAACTGAGAAAAGAACAAGTAATATTCTAGAGTTGCTCCTTTGCCTTATCTTACCTATTATGTTAATTATAGCTCGTTATACATAGAATATAACGGTGAATTAACTCACCCCCGAGCAATCGATCCATTAGCATTTGCCAAAGAAGGATTATTGCACTACAGCATGTTGGCGTTTTCCCAATGAGCACACAATACCATCAACACTGTTATGTGTACTCGTATGGTGACAACATGGTTTGTGACACTTAAAATTAAAACATTGTTGGGTTGCATGAGTAAAGAAAGTTAGGTATATTAAAAGTATTAGTAAAAGTCATCCAATTGTAACCTGTGGTTGTCACCGCCACATATACATTTATACGAGTATGTACACACTTTTCCTCCACGTCCCTGCCGTTTTTCCCACCCTATATTACAATGCAATTTATCTCTGATGAAATATTTGACTCCATTTGAGTTATCGTAATGTGGACAGTTTAGCGTAATCCCTTTTGTTATATGCTAGTTACGAGAATTTACCGATGATCATTCTACTTTAATCTGTCTTCATAAACTTTGTAATGCGTAATACTTTTCGAGGTTTGATCTAAGCGCATTAATCGACAATCATTTTCAGATTACCCTCAAAAGTACGGTAAAACTGTTTGTTAATATAAAAGAGTTGTCATAACATAAGAACGTTGTAATCGCATAGTATATATGCCGGAAAAAGATTTTCTCACACTTCTGATGTCGATAATAGATTAAAAATTACAATATTGTGAGAGCAGGTGTTCAACTTGCTCTATTGCTTGAGCAATAAATCATTATCGTTTATATGTTGAAATAAAAAAAAAATATTTGCTGCTGAGAGTACCTACTTACTTGTAAAAAAGATTCAAATTTTAATTTAATTGTAAATCACTCAATTAATCTATTCAAATAACTTAATTGTAAATCAATCACACAACCTTAAATAAAGAAAGAACACTAAGCAAAGAGTAGATCGCTTCCACGATATTTACTCTGTTTTTTTTTTTGCATTCACATAGAAACTATACGCCTGAAATTAATTTACATAATTCTCAGTTCTCGTGGCGGGGGCTTCATTAAATTTGTTGAGAAAATATTAATATTTTTGAGGTAGACACTTGTTTAGGCCAAAATCGTAATATTTTAAAAACTTGCATTAAATTGCGCGCGCGGCGCGTAATTCGATGGTATTGAGGTGAGGTAAACGCTGCCGGGGGGGGGGGGGGGGGGGGCAGTGCCGTTTCCCGTCTTTCGGCCGCGTGGGCTAGCAACAGTGTATTGAACGCCGCGGTATTGTTGACTAGTGCTGTTTGCGACCGATTTTTTTTTTATAGGAGAGGCGGCAAACGAGCATGCGGCTCACCTGATGGTAAGTGACTACCGCCGCCCATGAACAACCGCAACACCAGGGGAATTGCAGATGCGTTGCCGGCCTTTTAAAAAGGAGTAGGCTCTTTTCTTGAAGGTCCCTAAGTCGTATCGGTCCGGAAAAATCGCTGGTGGTAAACTATTCCACAAGGAAGTTGTGCGAGGAAGAAAACATCTTCTAAATCGCACAGTGGTGGACCGCCAATCATCCAGATGGTGTGGATGGTATCGGGAGTTCTGCCGCGATGTGCGTTCGTGAAATTTGGCGGCTGGGATTAATCCGAACAATTCCTCAGAGCACTCCCCATGGTAAATGCGAAAGAAAATGCTAAGAGATGCAACATCTCTTCGCAGTGCCAATGAGTCGAGCCGATTGGAAAGAACTCGGTCGTCGACGATTCGAGCCGCTCTGCGCTGGATGCGGTCAAGTGGAAGAAGCTGGCACTGGGGAGCCCCAGCCCAGAGATGGGAACAGTATTCCATGTGAGGCCGAACCTGCGCCTTGTAAAGTTGCAGGCGTTGAGCCGGCATGAAATACTGTCCCGCTCTACTGAGCACGCCAAGCTTTTTAGAGGCCAATTTGGCCTTCTCTTCCAAGTGACCACGAAACTGCACGCTACTCGATATGTCGACGCCGAGGATTCCGATACTGGCTGAGGCAACAAGGGGAGTACCTTGAAACTGAGGAGATACGACAAAGGGGTTCTTTTTAGCGGTAAACGCGCAAACTTGTGTCTTCTGAGGATTAAACTGGACTAGATTTAGTCACCCCCAATCCGAGACTTTGTCCAGCAAAGACTCGACTTCAGACACAAGTTTATTCCGGTACTCAGTGACGTTTTCCCGAGAAATATTGGCACGGCCGGTGTATAGAGCATCACCAGTGCTGTCATCCGCATAGCAATGAATGCTACCGGCTTGCAACATATCATTGATATGCAGAAGAAACAGCGTTGGTGATAGCACGCAGCCTTGTGGAACACCAGCGTTAATAGGCTTGTAGTCGGAGCATGCACCGTCTACAACGACCTTGATGCTCCGATCTGCAAGAAAGCTGGTGATCCAATTGCAATTGCGTTAATGGATTGGGCGCGGCTTGTGTGCATAATTGTACGCGTCGTTTGAATTTGCTATCGAATATTTAGGTCCGGTTGGGACCGCCTCGAATTGAGTGTCTGTTTTGAGTGTTACGGGACAAGAGGCCTAATTTGAGTTTTGAGTGATTAAATTAACTGATTGCCAATAATTGTTGCGCGACGGACGGCTTGTATTGAGTTTGAATTATTAACTTAACATTTATTTGACATTAATTTGATTTGACGAGTTGCTTCGTAGCATTTTGATATCGTGCGAGGGAATTTTGCCTTGTTGTGTGGAACGCTGAACTTTGAGACTCGAGAAGAGGCCGCGTTCGTTCCCGTGTTTGTAATTTTGTGCTAAGTGAACCCGGAACATTGAATATTGAACTTTGAACGAATGTTCGTTACTTGTGTCGTGTGTCACTTGTTTTAATTTCGATGAACGTTGATTAGTTGACTTTGAAGTTAATTAAATGTACAATAAAGTTGATAAACAAATATAGTGAAAATAATAGCAGAATTTTTCAATTGATGATCGACCACTGGAGGGATCGCACATTTGGAGAAAATCAGTGCCTGAGGATCTGCGGTCCAACTTCACCGGGGATGTCAGGTTACACATGTACACACTACTACACACTACTTACATGCACATCACTTACCACCTGACTGGTACCCTGTGGTCAACCCTGCCTCCGGAAATCGGTAAGTTGTGCTTGCTTATTTGCAATTAATTTAGAACCATCCATAGGCCATTGGGCCCGAAACCTCGGCTGCTCGTCGAGGAGGCTACTATGGGCCCTAGCCAAAGCGACCTTTGCCGGGGCAGCTGGGGGCCGTAACAACACTAAACACTAGGTATCATTATTAATTTCTAAACGGTATTAAATTGAATTTGTTGCTTTAATAATATATTCTTAAAATTTGGTACTTTATATATTTTAAGTTAAATTATATTTTTATTATTTTCATCCAACTATTACAGCCTACAAAATTCCACAGCTGAACAAAAGCCTCTCCCATACATTTCCTCATAGGAGGGATTTTGTTGCAGGCTTGGCAGGCGTGTTGGCAATTTCGAGTTGTTATCAGGAACTTGCGGCTGCATATTATCGGTTTCTGTTTTCCTCTGTCGCCTCTAAGACATCCAAGTAGTGGATATTCTTAGACCGCCACTACACTGCACTATACACTACACTGGTTTATTATTTTAATATATATAAATAAGATGTTAATTTTATCATAAGTTACTGTGAAATTTTGTACGGTTTTCTCATACAATTTCCATTAGCACTAGTCGTAATTATTATTTCAAGTGTCTGCTACTATGTGCATAAACATATGGACTACAGGTACGTAAATATTACGTTAGTCTTTGAACACTTCACGCTAAGACGATGATCGATGATCGGCGCTGAGGCATGTAACGTTTTCTTTGAACCCAGTGCGTAAACTGAGCAATCGAAGCGATAGTGCCGCAACAGCAGCCAACTAGCCTCAAAATCATCACCATCGTTTCATTAGCATTACAGCACATCACAAGTCCACATCTGAACATAGGCCTCCTTCATAAACTGCCATAAATTAAGGTCCTGAGCCAACAACGTCCATCGACTCTAGTCGCATGTTCAAAATCTTAGTAACTTTTGATAATGTACAGTAATCAACAAATAAATTCCTGAACAACTATAGACTATTATTTAAACGCAGGTCACGTTATAAACTTCTGTTATTAAGCCTAGAACTGCCAGGAAAGTTTTAGTAAAGTTTGTTATATTCGATAACTTTAGACATCGTACCGTTGAACGTATGATGTATACTTTGAGATTATAATAATAAAATAATCATAAATTAGAGTTTTCAATTAGATTATTTGATATAACTTACTAACTTTTCCATTATGTGCTTACTTTTAATGAAAAAAATGACATCCATATTGTAGTACATAGGCTGCACTAAAAGTATCGGGAATGAAATATTTCCACTGTTCCTGTCATATTATAATCTTTTTAATTGAATACCATTTATTTATTTTAAAAAAGATTCTCGGTCTTTACACAAGGTTTTGTCAAACTTGTTTAGTCGTTGAGAAAATGGACTTGACTCGAGAAAATTCAAGAGCGATGATTTATTATGACTTTCGAAGTGGTTTAACACAAAAACAGTGTGTTGCCCGGATGATTTCTGCATTTGGTGATGAAGCCCCATCCAAAACCACAATTTATCGCTGGTTTGCTGAATTTCAACGTGGACGTGTCAAGCTTAGTGATGATCCCCGTCAAGGTCGTCCAAAAACTGCAGTCACCCAAGAAAACGTTGATGCTGTGCGTAAGCTGATTGAGAAAGATCGACATGTGTCATACCGCGAAATTTAGGCAACTTTAGACATTGGCATGAGTCAAATACAAATAATCTTGCATGAACAATTAGGTGTAAAAAAGTTGTTTTCCCGATGGATACCGCATTCGCTCTGTGAAGAGCAAAAAGCGGCTCGCGTTACTTGGTGAGTCAGAACTCTCGAAAGACTCCACGCAGGATCCTCAAATGCTGTATACAACATCGTATCAGGTGACGAATCCTGGACATACGCGTACGAACCCGAAACAAAAAACCAGTCACGAGTTTGGGTGTTCGAAAATGAGTTAAAGCCAACAAAAAACACAGAACAAAAGAGTTTTTAGAGCAAGAAAACATAGAATTATTAAACCATCCGCCGTACAGCCCCGACCTAAGCCCTAATGATTTCTATACTTTCCCTAAAATAGAGAATAAATTGCGTTCGCCGGGTTGTCTTGTTTCTAAGGTAGAGCTTATTTTTCTGGTCAGGATTGTAGAAAATAGCTTATATGTACTCGGCAGCAGACTTATAGGTCTATAGTTCCTAATATCATTCGAGTCGTCTTTTTTATATAACAGAATTATGATAGATTCAGACTATTGAGTGTCTCTCCATATTTGAGGATAGAATCGAATTAATTTGTAAAGGGTGTAGCTAGTATTGGGGCAGCTATCTTTAGAGTCTCGTTTGCTAAGTTGTCCGAGCCCGGGCTTTTGTCTAGTTTCAATTTGTTCAATGCCTCAATGACATCATTTTCATCAATTTGGGGTATTTTTAGTTTGTTTCCGTCGCTGCTGTTATTTTGGTTGTCGTGGCTGGTGTCTTCTGGCTCTTTTGTGCTGTACTATGCTCGGGGTTTCTTTGCGTGATAAACTTAGAAATGAGGATATCCGCAGTAGAACCAGAGTGACCGACATAGCCCAACGGATTAGTATGCTGATCCGTTGTGTAAAGTGACAATGGGTTGGCCATATAGCTCGAAGAACCGACAACCGATGAGAAAAAAGGTTCTTGAGTGTCTGGGTAGACGAAGTGTAGGGCAACTCTCCACTAGATGGAGTGACAACCTGATAAGTCATGCAGGAAGACGATAGATGCAGGTAGCTCATGAACGTGCTTTGTGGCATTCCTCGGCGGAAGCCTATGTTCAGCAGTGGACTTGTAAAGGTTGTAATGATTATGATGATGATGTACTATCAGATTGTAACATTACCCGAGTAGTTCAAAATTCCACCGATATTAACTGCACTCCTATTGTCTTTTAAATTTTTTTACGCTATACTCTTCGCAAGCGGTAAAACGTCTAATGAAATTATCATAAATCTTTATTGGCAAGACACAGACATTTACAATTTATCCAGTGCAGTCGTGTTTTGTTAACAAAAGTAAATAACATACGCTTACGGTTACAACATATTAAAGTCCACTCCTGAACATAGGTCTCCCCATAGATTGCCTCATTGGGTTTGACGTAGTAGCCACGTTTGTTTAGCGGGTTGGTCGCAGTTATTTTTGTCGTTATTAGGAAGACACTGCTGCCCATCTCTTTATTTGTTACCCTCTGTCGCCTCTTACGAAACCTACGAGATGATATGGTGTAGTGGATATTCTTACACCGTTCTTTCCGTTACACGGTCAATTGTTATATGACAATATTAATTAATTGCTATCAAAACATATTTTAAGTCGTTAAAACATTTAGTTTTTAACCAATTTTTATAAACGTTTCTTATAAAATTACCTTCGCTTAATAATTTAAATACTTTAAGTATTTTATTGTAGTGAAATATCACACACATATTTAGACAATTTCGAGGTCGATGATACACAGCATCTGCTTTTAGGAAAATTATGAAATATTTTTGTATTTAATTCATTATTTTTAAAAACAAAGCCAAGGCCAGTAGTGTAGTGATAGTGTAACTATATTTTTTAACCTTATACTACTATTAACTTCAATTGCTTATTACTTGAAAGATTTGTCCATGCTTACGATGCACGGCATAAGTGTGTTATGATAATGTCCACGAATTTTTATTGTGCTCAACGATTTGGATTGTTTCTGTCGTATAACCGTCGTTGCACCGCCTGCAGGCCAAGTTGAAATTTACAAAAAATACCTTACACTGCGGATTTAAAAAGACTGCTGTTAAGCTAATAGTAATTGTTCAAGATTATTTAAGTTAATTTAAATTTAACTACAATTTAAGTTTAAATAAATTGTCTATAATTACGAATTTTAACTCAAAACATCTCTTCGTAAGTACATTGCTCTCGTCTTTTCTGTATATGGGCATCGACTTAACATATCCCCGAAATATTTTACTTCTAAGACATGCAGGTCTGGTCATTACGATATTTTCTTACACCACCGAGCACGTGGCAAATTAGTACTTAGGGTGCGTACAAATCAAGTAACATGTTGTATAACTTTTGTTTTATAACGCGTCCACATTATGACACATTGTTTTTCAACATTGCGGCATATAACAATACTGTACACATTAGAATAACAATGCGATATAACAATGTTATATGACATTGTTGTATGACATTGTCGTTTGTCGTCTGCCGCTCGAGTTATATAACATTTATATAACACGTTTTATAACATTCAGAGCCCACATTACTGAAACATGTTATATAACAACGTTTTATAACATGTTATGTTATATAATGTGTACGCACCGTTAAAATTGTATTAAAAAATATTTTTTGTCAGCGGGGATAAAATAGTCCGTCGTCTATAGTCTGACCTACCATGGCGTTCGTCATCTACCATGGTTATAATTTCTATCATAATCACATTATTTTTATTATCATAATTTAAAACATTAATGACGTCCGTACGCATCGGATCGGATTACGGTCACTAATCATTAAACTTTGATTCAGCTAACTCAAACATTGTTCAGTAACGAATCTTAAAATAATTTCACTAATAATCGGTGTTGCTAAAATAGCATGTATATACACACACATAATAAATAAGTATAACTCCAACATTTAAATGAGAAATTGTAATAGCGAATGCGAAATTACATAGTAAATTTAAAACTAAAACATTCTCGAAATTCGGGATTCCAGGATATCAGACAAAAATCGTCAAGATTTTCGATTCCCGGGATGGATGAACTATTAACATAAGTAATTAAATACATGCGGAACCTTTAAGGCGTGAGTATACTATTCGCTCTTGTCCGATCTTAATTTATGACATCATTTTAAAGGAAAATCAACAATCATTTTATAGGACTATGTTTTAAAATAATTCATAGTAATTAACAGTAGGAAATTATATACTAAAGATAGAACGTAGGTAATAAATTTTGAAAATTATCATGAATCTGCATCATAATCAGGAATTAGGTAACATTTGTTAGCAAATTTTCGATTAAGCTGGAACTTGTCAAACCTATTAAAGTTTATTACTAATACATACACATACCGTATATAATATACACCTTAGTACTACTAAACATAGTAGCTACGAGTAGCTGATATATTCTTCACGCCATGTAGATATTATTATAAATATATGTACGTATTAAGATATTATAAACATATAATGGGGTTGTTATTAATAAATTTGCTTAATTCCGCGTAAAGAAAGAAAATTTATGTATTTTCGGGAGTGGTGTGTTGTGCCTAGTGTGGTGGTGCTGAGGATGGTGGTGCTGGGATTGACAGCGACGGGTATAGTGCGCGTGATTGAGGGAGGGTGGGAGGTCCCCTTAAAACTGGGCAGGACACATCATTTTCTTTCTTTACGCGGAATTAAGCAAATCAATTTATAACAACCCCATTATAATGGATTCCGCAAAGTGACGCCTGATTCTATCAATTATCTTATAAACATATGTTAATAAAATGGCAGTTTATTGAAATTAAATTTAAATATTATAATTAATAGAATCAGGCGTTACTTTGCGGAAATCCATTATATAAAAGCTTTTGGAAAAATTTACTTCGCAAATATCCGCGTTATAAAATAAAATGATGTGTCTTACCTAGTATGAAGAGCACCACCCGCCCTCCCTCAATTGCATGCACTATCCCCGTCACCACTAATCCCAGCACCGCTACTCCCAACGCCACTACACTAGGCAAGACACACCACTGACGATAATATGACACGTGTTTCGCCTCTACACGAGGCATTCTCAGGTGATATAGACTCTACGGTGGCTAACCGCTATCTTAGCGGTTAGCCACCGTAATTTCAAATTAATATAAGATTCAAATTAATTAATTTGATAGTAATAAAACGTTTGATATTACTAAAACGGCACGTTTGGATAAAGGGCAAAACAAATGTTCGATCGAGTAAATGTATGAGATGAAAAAAGAAGGTGGAAACCTTTAGACGGCTATTACGAAAAGAAACATAGTAACATTCAAAAAAATTAAATTAAGTGAATAGGCGAATAACTCAAAAGGAGTTTTAGCGCACATTGCAGACTGAATCGGTAAGGGTTTACCAGATTTTACATGAACACCCAAGCGTGCGGAGGATATTTTCGCGTTGGATGCACACATGCTCAGATGCAGGCCGTGTGAGATGGTGCGGTAACGTAAAGTGAGCTGGGCATCCATCATTTCTAGTGGTTTTTGAACAGAGAGAAGTCCGCCACGCTGCCTAAAATAAATGATGCGGGACTTTACGTATCCTCGAATTTTATAGACATATGAGTAGGTACCGATCAGCACATCAGCAATTAAAATTGCGATGAATAATTTCATTAGAGCTGGCGGGATTGCTCGCGAATTTTAAAATATATAAAAGTATGTAGTCAAGTTATTAATAAATTTTATATTAGCACTGTAAAAAAATATAGCAAATACACCGTTTGTCGAGCCAACTAGTATTGATATAGATTTTATGTTTAAAATATAACTATCCGACGTGTTTTTTAGGTTTGACATATTTTCGGTTCTAAGTTTTCTAACATTTATCGTTGTTTATCAAAAAAAGAATAAAAATTTTCCTTATTAATGATTAAATTATTAATGATAATAAGATTGTAAGTTATCAAATAAACAATGTTTTCAGTCATAGTACCTGACTAATTATGATCCGCCCTGGTCCTGGGTATCAGTTAACATTCGTGCAAGAATACAAATTGTTGGTTTTCGGTCTGATTGTAATTGAATTGTTCTCTGAAACTAATTCCTACTCCACATGATGCATTTAAATCGCACAAGCATTACACATGCAATACTATAATTCGTGCGCAGATAATAGGTTCCAATAACTTCAAAGTTTTTTCCATATTCGAAATCGATCTGAAGTAGTACGTCATTTATAATTATGACAGCAGCAGAGAAGCATTTGCTGGGTTGTGTTGAGAGATCCCGTTAACACGCCTAAGTATTCAATTATATAACGTTTCGCAGTGCTGGATTATTACCCATAAGTAATTTGGCGTCTATCCAAATAACCAATGCGATATACGTTATAAAGCAAAAGCCACGTCAGCTTTAAGATACCAGTAACTTTAATGTATTGTATATTAATTCAATTATTATCAGGCTTCACCAATTTCTATGGACTTATTTTGCAGTAGCATTTACACTAATATTGCCTTCGGGCTCTTCATATTACATAAATACATAAATACATACATATTAATAATTAAATAATTAAATAAATTTATTATCATTATTAAATCAGTGAACGAAAAACCTTGTAATCAAATATCCAACGAAAAGTACTATATAGGGGAGAATTTTACAACCAATAACATACATCCATCTTCGAAGAGGTCTCGTTTTGGACACTAGGCAAAGGGCAGCTGCAGCTGGGCACTCACGTAGCACGGGTTTTGGGCACTGGGCGCCAAGAGGGATTTTATAAAATGTATTTACAACAAGGCCTAAAATAAAAATTTGATGCCATCAAAAACATAACTTGTAAAAAAAACCGAGTCTCGCATCTCAGTTCTTCTACCGTAAAAAGTTGTGAGATCAATGTAATACCAAGTCGGTTAATTTATTCAGCCCCTTCTTAAGGGTCCTTATATCTTAAGTTATTATGTAATTAGCTAACCTAACAACGTCTTATAGTAACCATATCAATATTAAAAATATTTTATGTTTTAAATAAATAGATTGACTTCATTGAATGTAAATTTTTTTAATCGCCGTAGAATATTAGTATAATAAAAAAAATCATTTCTTCTAATAAAACTTTTAATTATAATTAAAATTGAAAAAATCTTATAAAATCTGATTATTAATAATCAGTGTTGCCACCTCTTACATTAATTACAAATCGACATCGATTGTTCATACTTAAAATTAAATTGTTAATATGTTGCTGCGGTATGAGGTCCCATGTTCTTTGCAAGTGCTCATAAAGTTATTGTTCCGTCGTCAAATTTAACGGGAAATCTCTAAGAGGCTGTCATTGTAACATGTCTCAGGCATGCTCGATAGAATTTAAGTCGGGCGACTGTGCAGGCCAATGCAAAACTTGAATATCGTGGTCTCGGAGAGCGCCGACACCAGCCGCGCCGTATGGGAAGGAGCATTATCGTAAGTAGAAATTCCTAACCCATTTGGATTCTATTTGCGACAATAACACCTAACTGTAAAATCTACTACCCCCTCGTGGTATTTTGGTGCAGTCATGCTTCCTTGGAACCCAACGTGCTGGGTTCGTCCGCCAAGACGAATGACCTGGCCTTCTGAGGGTGCCGTAGACGGCTAACTCCCTGGAGTTATCCAAACGCGTGATCTTCGCGAATCCGGATGAAACTCAAACCGGGACTCGTGGCTGAACAGCACCAAAGACCATTGTTCGTCACTCCATGGTAATTGCTCCCGAGCCCAGGAAAGCCGCCGACCGCGATTACCACGTCGCAATGCTGGAACACGTAGCGGTCTTCGAGCATGAAGACCAACTTCATGCAACCTCCTTCGCATGCTTTGGTCGCTTACCAGCAACTGGTGGTCCTCCTGGAGAATTTTTAGTAATTGCATCGCTGTGATATTGGGTTGTCTTCTGCCGGTCATTTGGAGAAATCGATCCTGTCCCTGCGTGGTAACACGATATTTTCCCACGTGCCGTTCAGCCATATCCCCAGTACCGCGATGACGTGACCACAACCTTGATATCACGTTTTGGCTGCTGTGTAGGGCTTCAGCAACGGCAACAATTTTTTAACTCATGTTGTCATCCACGGCTCGTAACATTTAATTTCGTACTCAAATGACGACGTGATATGACATTTAAAGCTCACACAGTACTTTAAATTAAAAAAGAAAATCAATCTAATCCCTTTTTATTGATTAATATCAGTAGAACAATTATAACTTTCCTTGACGTAAGGAATTACTAATAATTTTGTATTTTCTTTTGTTTTCTTTATTTACGTTTTTAAACTTTGAAAATAGAATAAAAGAGATTTTAACTGTATATAAGCTATAATGATTTCTTATATTTACGCGAACACTACACATTTAAATAAAACTAATTTTACGGATTTTATCGCGTATATTAACTTATTTTACTTTCCCGACGTTTCAAGCACTTTACAGCACCCATGGTCACGGGGGGGACTGAGGTGTATGACGTCCCAATGTCATAGTTAACCCCGGCTACCTCCAGATTAATCCAATAATTTTTAATCTGGAGGTAGCCGTGGTTAATCTTTACAACGTTGTTAACGAGAGACTTGTGGACGATAAATCCGACACCTCTTTGGGACAGATGGTCGCCCTCTCGGTGATAGAGCAAGTTGCCGGATTCGAGGATTACCATCTCCTCCCCCTCTCTTCAGACCTCCGATAATCCTATAATATGCCAGCGTAACTTGCATATCTCTTCTTCCAGCTCCACGATCTTCTAGTCAGTCCTCAGGGTGCTTGCGTTGTATGTTGCCAGTTCGAGTCGTCTTAGGTGGCAACCGAACCTCCACCAGAGATTCTTAGCACCCCTACCCCGCCATTACCATGGTCGCCACCATAGCTAGGAATAGCGGGGCCGCTGGGGACTGGGGGCCGTCTCTTTGTTACTCTCATCGTGGGGGGTATTTGCCATAGTTGCCACGCTTGGCGAGCAGGTTGGCAACCACAGTTTTTTATTGTAATTTTGCTGTTATCAGGACGATGCTGCTGCCCATCTCCTGCCTGTTTCCCACTGTCGCCTCTTACGACACCCACTGGAAGATATGGGGTAGTGTAGTAGTTCTTAACCGCCACTACACGGAACACTAAGCTTTTTAGGGACACTAAAAAGATTTTAAACTATAGTCGTAAATAATTTAGGATTGGATGATCCCTAGATTCTGTTAATGCGTGTATGTTTCGCATTTCTCTCTTTGTTTGAACTTCGTACCAATTTTTTAGAAATGATATTAGGTTTTCCTAAATATTACACTTCAGTAGATTTACAGAGGTCCAAAAAAGTGCAAAAATAAAATAATTTTTTATTCAATGTCGATTACATGTAATTCGTATTAAAAGTATTTTTTTTTACTTTACCACCGGTTTGGAAAAAACATCTGTTCGGGGAAGAACCAGAAAAAACCCAACGGGACTACTTTTAAATGTAAATTATTCAATATAAAACATTGTACAAGCTATATACAATATTCGTTTTAGAAACAATTTGGCAGCGACCACCTCATTCCCTGGGGTTATTATCAAACATGTTTTTTTTTTTATAGGAGAGGGGGCAAACGAGCATGCGGCTCACCTGATGGTAAGTGACTACCGCCGCCCATGAACAACCGCAACACTCAATGTCGATTACATGTAAATCGTATTAAAAGTATTTTTTTCAATGTCGATTACATGTAATTCGTATTAAAAGTATTTTTTTTACTTTACCACCGGTTTGGAAAAAACATCTGTTCGGGGAAGAACCAGAAAAAACCCAACGGGACTACTTTTAAATGTAAATTATTCAATATAAAACATTGTACAAGCTATATACAATATTCGTTTTAGAAACAATTTGGCAGCGACCACCTCATTCCCTGGGGTTATTATCAAACATGTTTTTTTTTTTTTTATAGGAGAGGGGGCAAACGAGCATGCGGCTCACCTGATGGTAAGTGACTACCGCCGCCCATGAACAACCGCAACACCAGGGGAATTCAGATGCGTTGCCGGCCTTTTAAAAAGGAGTAGGCTCTTTTCTTGAAGGTCCCTAAGTCGTATCGGTCCGGAAAAATCGCTGATGGTAATCGATTCCACAAGGAAGTCGTGCGAGGAAGAAAACATCTTCTAAATCGCACAGTGGTGGACCGCCAATCATCCAGATGGTGTGGATGGTATCGGGAGTTCTGCCGCGATGTGCGTTCATGAAATTTGGCGGCTGGGATTAATCCGAACAATTCCTCAGAGCACTCCCCATGGTAGATGCGAAAGAAAATGCAAAGAGATGCAACATCTCTTCGCAGTGCCAATGAATCGAGCCGATCGGAAAGGGCTCGGTCGTCGACGATTCGAGCCGCTTTGCGCTGGATGCGGTCAAGTGGAAGGAGCTGGCACTGGGGAGCCCCTGCCCAGAGATGGGAACAGTATTCCATGTGAGGCCGAACCTGCGCCTTGTAAAGCTGCAGGCGGTGTGCCGGCATGAAATACTGTCCCGCTCTGCTGAGCACGCCAAGCTTTTTAGAGGCCAATTTGGCCTTCTCATCCAAGTGACCACGAAACTGCACGTCATTCGATATGTCGACTCCGAGGATACCGATACTGGCTGAGGCAATAAGGGGAGTGCCTTGAAACTGAGGAGATACGACAAAGGGGTTCTTTTTAGCGGTAAACGCGCAAACTTGTGTCTTCTGAGGATTAAACTGGACTAGATTTAGTCGCCCCCAATCCGAGACTTTGTCCAGCAAAGACTCGACTTCAGACACAAGTTTGTTCCGGTACTCGGCGACGTTTTCCCGAGAAATATTGGCCCGGCCGGTGTATAGAGCATCACCAGTGCTGTCATCCGCATAGCAATGAATGTTACCAGTTAGCAACATATCATTGATATGCAGAAGAAACAGCGTTGGTGATAGCACACAGCCTTGTGGAACACCAGCGTTAATAGGCTTGTAGTCAGAACATGCACCGTCTACAACGACCTTGATGCTCCGATCTGCAAGGAAGCTGGTGATCCAATTGCACAATTTCTCGGGAAGCCCATAGGAAGGGAGCTTCGAAAGAAGCGCTTTGTGCCAAACCCGATCGAAGGCCTTCGCAATGTCCAGACTAACGGCCAACGCCTCCCCCTTGGACTCTACTGCCTCCGCCCATCTATGGGTCAGGTAGACTAGAAGATCACCAGCTGATCGACCCCGACGAAAACCGTATTGGCGGTCACTGATCAGCTGGTGATCCTCAAGGTACCGGATGAGCTGGCAGTTAATAATGGATTCCATTATTTTGGAGAACAAGGAGGTGATCGCGATAGGCCTATAGTTGGACGGGTCTGAGCTGCGCCTTTTTTAGGGATCGGGTGGACAAAAGCTGTCTTCCATGAGTTCGGGACAACGCCTTGGGAGTAGGAGTACCGGAAAAGACGCGTTAGAACCGGTGCCAACTCCGGAGCACACGTCCTCAGCACAATTGGGGGGATTCTGTCAGGCCCACTCGACTTGTGGATGTCAAGGGAGAGGAGTGCTCTGCGAACCGAGCGCTGTGAGAATAGCACATCCGGCATAGAGCACTCGCACCGCGGGATGGTCGGCGGTGTGTTCCCCCCGTCATCAACAGTCGAGTTGGACGCAAAAAGGGAGCCTAAAAGGTCGGCCTTCTCTTTTGCGTCGTGGGCCAGTGAGTCGTCCTCCCTGAGCAGAGATGGTAGTGATGGCTTACAGAAATTCCCTTGGACAGCCTTGGCGAGAGACCAGAATGCACGGGTTCCCGAAGGAAGGCGAACTAGTTTCTCGCCAATTCTGCCTATGTGCTCTGACTTTGCCTTGGCAATAACTCTTTTGAAGGACCTGGAGGCGAAGTTATACTTCTTTTTAAGTGTGCTGGTGTTTACATCCCGAGTCACCGAAGCCGCAGCCCAGGCTTGATAACACTCCTGCTTTCTGCGCAATGCAGTCTTACAGGAGCGACCAAACCAAGGCTGAGATCTGCCTCCGATGGGTACCACAGATGATGGAATAAATAGTTCCATTCCCTGTAGCACCACATCAGTGACAGAGTCAGCAACAGCGCTGGGATCATCCGGCGAGAAGCAAACCCGCTCCCATGGGTAGGATGCAAAGAAAGACCGCATTCTGTCCCAATCCGCCGACCTGTAATGCCAAACACGGCGGCAACCTGCAGAACGCAACCGCGAAGGGAGCGTGAGTGGCACCATACTCCGGATCAGACAATGGTCCGAAGAGCCGAGAGGGGCATCGACGGAAACCTGATATCCGTCCGGATGAGAGGTCAGCAGAAGGTCCAACAGGGAAGGTGTATGATCCTCCACATCTGGAATCCGCGTAGGCGAAGTAACCAGTTGTGTCAGACCATATGCCAAAGCAAAGTCATAAACAGATCTCCCCGCATGATCGGTTAAACGTGAACCGAGCCATTCGGCATGGTGGGCGTTAAAATCGCCAAGGATCACGATCTCTGCGGATGGGACCTGTTGTAGCAAGGAATCTGTAGCCATTTGGACGTGGTCGATGAGTCGGTCTGTTTCGGCATTACCGCTATGGGACCTATAGAGGCACCCGTAGACGCGCGGATGGTCGTCGCTGTCTACTCGTAGCCAAAGGATGGACAGGTCCGAACCTTCAAGACTGCCGAGGCGTCGAGAACAGATGTCCTCTCTGACATACACGCAAACTCCAGCCCTAGGCACAAAGGAGTGCTCCAATTTGTACCCCGGGCAGGAGAGATACGAAATATCAGCCGGAGAGGAAACCTGCGTCTCGGTCAGAAAGAGCAAGGCCGGCTTCGCCGTCTCGAGATGGTAGTGGACGGCGTTTAGGTTAGAGTGAAGTCCCCTGATGTTGCAGAAATTCACGGATAGTGTGGCAGGGGTCGCCTTGGTATTGTTGCTCAGTTTGCCCCAAGCAGTTTTGTTTTTGAGCGGAATTTTGCCCCCCCCCCCCCCCCCCCAGAATACGCGGGGCAGCCTGAGCACCCACGCTCAGGATTGGAATAACATGGTCGTGGATGCTCAGCGAGGGATTCTCCAGGGGTACTGGTACCCTCCTGGGGTAGTCTACTTTTTAATTCCGCTACCATGTTGATGGGGGGGGGGGGAATTGGGCCTCCGGCCACCTGCACTCACCAGACGAAACGCAGAAGCAGAGCCTCTACTTCACGCCGGTATTCTGTGAGGTCGTGGTACCAACCCGGCTCGAGCCTGCCCATACGTGCAACAGCAAAAAACTGCTGCGGGGCTCTACCACCGTTAAAACTACTACTACTGCAACGTCGCTTATGGGGCAAAACTCTAAGCAAGGATGTATCCATATAATGTAAGTATAAGGATTGGCTATAAAGACTGGATTGCTGTCACGTTATATAAGCTCTATTCAGAATAAGCTCACAATAAAGGAGCCTTTCCAAAAATAAACAAAATTACGAGCGCAGCATACATATTGTACTCATTTCCATAACAGCGGGAGCACTGTCAATATACCGTGAACCTATTTCTTAAGATATCTTTATCGTCTCACAGCAAATCGAATCTTAGGCTTTTTTCTTTGTAGATAAAAGTAGAAAAGTGGTTTTTATATGAATGTATGTATTCATTGCACTTTATTATTTGCTTTGCAACATATACATTCATAATGTTGCGCGCCACGATTTAAACATGGTACATGGTGACACTAGTTACCACTAGCGCCCTCTAGTATCGAGTAGCAGAACTAGGAAAGTCAAGAACATTCTAGAAATTTCCATGGAAGAACTTTCTAGAACTATCGACACCTAGTCAATCGGGACCGATATGTACTCGAACATTCTAGAAGTTTCTATAGTAGAAGGTTCTGGAAACTACCAGAGGCTCTATATAAGGCCAGTATAGACCGCGACCGAGGCAGTATTGTATTGGCGATACAAGCGAATACTTCGAAGCGATACAACTCTGAACTAAAGTGATCAGTAGTACAATTGTGTTTTATTATTAGTGTGATTAATACATGGTACATATCGACACTAGTTACCACTAGCGCACTCTAGTATCGAGTAGCAAAACTAGGAGAGTCAAGAACATTCTAGAAATTTCCTTGCAAGAACTTTCTAGAACTATCGACACCTAATCAATCGGGACAGATATGTACTCGAACCTGCTAGAAGTTTCTATAGTAGAAGGCTCTGGAAACTACCTGAGGCCCTATATAAGGCCAGCATAGACCGCGACCGAGGCAGTATTGAATTGGTGACACAAGCGAATACTTCGAAGCGATACATGTGCGAACTAAAGTGATCAGTAGTACGACTGTGTTTTATATATTAGTGTGATTTAAAGTTGTAGTTAGTGTTCTGTAATTAAAGTCTCAATTTTGGTAATTCAATCGACAGTTTTTAATTGTCTCGAACCCCGAGCTCGTAACAATATTATACTAACTGTGCACGTGACTTCGTTCGCATAGAATAGTTTTAAGTAATTTATTATTGTAATAATACACTACTTGAACAAGCTACAGGGAACGGTTAATGAGTTTGACCAATGTAGCAAGGAATATGAGGAAGCTCTCAGGTTTATTGCTGCATTGAATTTACAGTTGAATGAGGCTAAGGAGCAAATAGCACAATTTAAAACATACATAGATAACCTAAAAGCCTCCCAGACTCAAAGCCTGTTCTCTGAGCTTGAGTAATGTAATAATTTTAAAATATTACAGCAATCTGCAACAATAGATTTGACAGGTGACGACTCTCCCACTTCAGGAAAAATAGTAAGAATTAATTGCAGTGAAATCAAATTGAACAAACATACTATAAAATTTAATAAATACATGAAGAAAATACAAAAATTAATAAAAAATAAGATCAATACCAAAAATTATGTTAATGTATGTAAAGAAAAGCAAGCATTTGTATATTGATATATTATGAACTTAAATGTATTCAATTGAGGTGGATAACATTAAAAAATGTTATGGGACTGACGTAGAGTGCCTTAAATCAGAAATTTTACTACTTTCTAACTCCTTTCAAACTGTGTACAATAAACATAAATTTGCCCAAAATTAAATAAAAGAACACATAATGGCTATGGATAATCTGGTAAAGACATGTAAATATAATGAGGAGGATTTCGACTCCTTAGTAAAACATCAATGTGAGTGTCAGCGGTCAATACCAGTTTCTCCAGAGTCGGTGTGTGCTGATATTCACTATATTATATCACCACCAAAACTCTATGACAGTACCATAGCAGAGGTGATTAAAATAAAAAATAATTCAAATATTATCAAAAATAATATAATTGTGTATAGCGATGACATGGCAAAAAATTTAGGCATAATTTTAAATAACGCAATTATAAATTGTTGCATGCCTGGAGCGTTTTAGTGACATCCTAAATATAATTAATGTTTCTAAATTTTGCCCAAATAGTACAATAATAATTTTTGTTGGTATAAGAGGCAATGTAAACAAACAACAAACAGTTATTAAGATATACTGAACAACATAATAACTTAAATGTACACCTAATTGTCTTGTTCACACTGCCCTATATACAGGGATTGCCACAGGAAAATTATCTAAGACATAACTTAAATTTACGAACGAAAAATTTAATATGTAATAATAATTTAAATTTGACATATAATTGTAATGATAATAATAACAAGTTTCATTTAATTGACATAAATAATGTAATTAAGAAGTTTTGGACAAAAGATAGGTATTACCTATCCAAATATAATTTAAGACAGGTAACAAATGTGCTATACTACTCGTATTATTTACATTTTAACTTAGTCAAGTTTTTGGCTACTAAGAGTGCTTCTATTGAGCAGTATAATCATTTGACATTTAATTTGGGATCAGTTCCAACTAATTTAAATTAGTGAATGCGAGAATAGAGGCAATCTCTAGCAATAATAAGAGTTTAATTAATTTAGAATGCAGCCCAGAAATAAGGAATAAGAATTTTTTACACCTGGTGTCAATTAAGTCGGAAAAAGTCGTGCCTCTTGTGAGCTTTCACAGCGTGCGCTGTATCAATAAGTAAAGTTGCATGAAAATAATGTAAAACTGAATTTTTCCCCTTAAAAAGTTCTAGAAAAAGTCCACGACAGCATGTCTATCTTCTAATGATAACCCACAATAACCGGTCGGCGCGGCAAAGACTGGAGGATCTGCGGTCTGCGGAGGGAGAAAAAACGTGTCAAAGTAAGCAACCCAAATGGGCAGAAAAATAAATCGGCCACTAAGTCCACGAGGAATCGGCACATGAGTACCGATAACTATTCCACCTCAATTTTTTTTGCGATTCTCTTCAAATTGTCCTACTGATAATATTAATGCATGTTGCAATGTAGTCCAGTAACTTTATACATCACAGTATGCATTTGAGAATATTTTTCAAAAAGATTACACGTGGGTATGCGAGAGGGCAATAGCTTCACCAAGAAATTCTTCTCTTGATCAAATATTAATAGTTTTTAAATATTAGAAAGAATAATAATCAATATAAGAAGGTAATCAAAAAATATATAAATCCGTTGATACCGTATTAGATACAGAAGACGCTGTGCATTACCCACAGGAATTCCGTAAATCCCTTAACCCTTCAGGACTTGCCCCTCATACTCTAAAAATTTAAGTCGTTATTCCAATAACTTTATTGTGAAATCCGAATCCACCTAATCTGTGCAAGGGAACTAGACTTTTAGTAAAATCGCTACGTAATAATGTGATTGAGAGTATCATTGTTACAGGACCAGCGGCAGGTCAGTTGGCTCATACTCATTTAACGGTGGTGGAGCCACGCAGCAGTTTTTGCAGTTACACGTATGGGCCGGCACGAGCCGGGTTGGTACCACGACCTCACGGAATACCGGCGTGAAGTGGAAGCTCTGCTTCTGCGTTTCGTCTGGTGAGTGCAGGTGGCCGGAGGCCCAATTCCCCCCCCCCCCCCCCCATCAACATGGCAGCGGAATTACACAATAGACTACCCCAGGAGGGTACCAGTACCCCTGGAGAATCCCTCGCTGAGCATCCACGACCATGTTATTCCAATCCTGAGCGTGGGTGCTCAGGCTGCCCCGCGTATTCTGGGGGGGCAAACTTCCGCTCAAAAACATAACTGCTCGGGGCAAACTGAGCAATAATACCAAGGCGACCCCTGCCACGCTATCCGTGAATTTCTGCAACATCAGGGGACTTCACTCTAACCTGAACGCCGTCCACTACCATCTCGAGACGGCGAGGCCGGCCTTGCTCTTTCTGACCGAGACGCAGGTTTCCTCTCCGGCTGATATTTCGTATCTCTCCTACCCGGGGTACAAATTGGAGCACTCCTTTGTGCCTCGGGCTGGAGTTTGCGTGTATGTCAGGGAGGACATCTGTTCTCGACGCCTCGGCAGTCTTGAAGGTTCGGACCTGTCCATCCTTTGGCTACGCGTAGACAGCGACGACCATCCGCGCGTCTAGTAGTGCCTTTATAGGTCCCATAGCGGTAATGCCGAAACAGACCGACTCATCGACCACGTCCAAATGGCTACAGATTCCTTGCTACAACAGGTCCCATCCGCAGAGATCGTAATCCTTGGCGATTTTAACGCCAACCATGCCGAATGGCTCGGTTCACGTTTAACCGATCATGTGGGGAGATCTGTTTATGACTTTGCCTTGGCATAAGGTCTGACACAACTGGTTACTTCGCCTAGGCAGATTCCAGATGTGGAGGATCATACACCTTCCCTGTTGGACCTTCTGCTAACCTCTCATCCGGACGGATATCGGGTTTCCGTCGATGCCCCTCTCGGCTCTTCGGACCATTGTCTGATCCGGAGTATGGTGCCACTCACACTCCCATCGCAGTTGCGTTCTGCAGGTTGCCGCCGTGTTTGGCATTACAGGTCGGCGGATTGGGACGGAATGCGGTCTTTCTTTGCATCCTACCCATGGTTTGCTTCTCGCCGGATGATCCCAGCGCTGTTGCTGACTCTGTCACTGATGTGGTGCTACAGGGAATGGAACTATTTATTCCATCATCTGTGGTACCCATCGGAGGCAGATCTCAGCCTTGGTTTGGTCGCTCCTGTAAGACTGCATTACGCAATTAGCAGGAGTGTTATCAAGCCTGGGCTGCGGCTTCGGTGACTCGGGATGTAAACACCAGCACACTTAAAAAGAAGTATAACTTCGCCTCCAGGTCCTTCAAAAGAGTTATGCCAAGGCAAAGTCAGAGCACATAGGCAGAATTGGCGAGAAACTAGTTCGCCTTCCTTCGGGAACCCGTGCATTCTGGTCTCTCGCCAAGGCTGTCCAAGGGAATTTCTGTAAGCCATCATTACCATCTCTGCACAGGGAGGACGACTCACTGGCCCAAGACGCAAAAGACAAAGCCGACCTTTTAGGCTCCCTCTTTGCATCCAACTCGACTCTTGATGACGGGGGGAAAACACCGCCGACCATACCGCGATGTGAGTGCTCCATGCTGGATGTGCTGTTCTCACAGCGCTTGATTCGCAAAGCACTTCTCTTCTTGGACATCCAGAAGTCGAGTGGGCCCCAATTGTGCTGAGGACGTGTGCTCCGGAGTTGGCACCGATCCTAATGCATCTTTATCGGTACTCCTACTCCCAAGGCGTAGTCCCGAACTCATGGAAGACAGCTTTTGTCCACCCGATCCCTAAAAAAGGCGACCGCTCAGACCCGTCCAACTATAGGCCTATCGCGATCACCTCCTTATTCTCCAAAATAATGGAATCCATTATTAACTGCCAGCTCATCCGGTACCTTGAGGATCACCAGCTGATTAGTGACCGCCAATACGGTTTTCGTCGGGGTCGATCAGCTGGTGATCTTCTGGTCTACCTGACCCATAGATGGGCGGAGGCAGTAGAGTCCAAGGGGGAGGCGTTGGCCGTTAGTCTGGACATTGCGAAGGCCTTCGATCGGGTTTGGCACAAAGCGCTTCTTTCGAAGCTCCCTTCCTTTGGGCTTCCCGAGAAATTGTGCAATTGGATCACCAGCTTTCTTGCAGATCGGAGCATCAAGGTCGTTGTAGACGGTGCATGTTCTGACTACAAGCCTATTAACGCTGGTGTTCCACAAGGCTGTGTGCTATCACCAACGCTGTTTCTTCTGCATATCAATGATATTTTGCTAACTGGTAACATTCATTGCTATGCGGATGACAGCACTGGTGATGCTCTGTACACCGGCCGTGCCAATATTTCTCGGGAAAACGTCGCCAAGTACCGGAAAAGACTTGTGTCTGAAGTCGAGTCTTTGCTGAACAAAGTCTCGGATTGGGGGCGACTAAATCTAGTCCAGTTTAATCCTCAGAACACACAAGTCTGCGCGTTTACCGCTAAAAAGAACCCCTTTGTCGTATCTCCTCAGTTTCAAGGCACTCTCCTTCTTGCCTCAGCCAGTATCGGTATCCTCGGAGTCGACATATCGAGTGACGTGCAGTTTCGTGGTCACTTGGAAGACAAGGCCAAATTGGCCTCTAAAAAGCTTGGTGTGCTCAGCAGAGCGGGGCAGTATTTCATGCCGGCACACCGCCTGCAACTTTACAAGGCGCAGGTTCGGCCTCACATGGAATACTTTTCCCATCTCTGGGCAGGGGGTCCCCAGTGCCAGCTCCTTCCACTTGACCGCATCCAGCGCAGAGCTGCTTGAATCGTCGACGACCGAGCCCTTTCCGATCGGCTCGATTCATTGGCACTGCGAAGAGATGTTGCATTCCTTTGCATTTTCTTTCGCATCTACCATGAGGAGTGCTCTGAGGAATTGTTCGGATTAATCCCAGCCGCCAAATTTCACGAACGCACATCGCGGCAGAACTCCCGATACCATCCATACCATTTGGATGATTGGCGGTCCACCACTGTGCGATTTAGAAGATGTTTTCTTCCTCGCACGACTTCCTTGTGGAATCAATTACCATCAGCGATTTTTTCGGACCGATACGACTTAGGGACCTTCAAGAAAAGAGCGTACTTTTTAAAAGGCCGGCAACGCATGTGCAATTCCCTCCCTGGTGTTGCAGTTGTTCATGAGCGGCGGTAGTCACTTACCATTACCATCAGGTGAGCCGCATGCTCGTTTGCCCCCTCTCCTATAAAAAAAATACTCCCCGCATTCCCATGATCCCTATAGATTTAGCTTTCCAATTTAAGCGATTACAGATTCCAATGAAATTTTTCTTCGCCTTTAACATCAACATATCGTAAGACCAAATATACAAATATATTGGACTTGACTTAACGGAAGATTGTTTTGCTCACGGACAGTTATACCAGGCGGTCCCATAATGAACTGGCCTGATATAGTTCAACGCGACATGTCGCTACATGTTGTGTTGCATTAAATAGTACGTTTATCGTGCACTTAATATAAGAAACATGCATCGACATGAAATGCTTAGTCTTAGTTTAACAGGCATTTGAATAACGAGAGTCGCGTATTTTTTCAAAATGTCGAAAACTGAGTATCGAAGTGTCATAAAGTTTCTGTTTAAAGAAGGTTTATCCCCTGCCCAAATAAAAGAACGATTGGATGGCGTGTATAAGGAGTCTGCCCCCTCCTATAGCACAGTGAAAAATTGGGTGAAAGAGTTTCGCCTCGGGAGAGAAACCGTCGAAGACTTTGGCCACGACGGTCGACCTGTGGAAGTGCTCACTCCTGAAACGATTGCCCTTATCGAAGAGGAGGTTCTGAGTGACCGCCGTTTGAAGATTAGAGAAATTGCAGCAAGGCTTGTGCTCTCTAAGAGTACCGTTCATCGCGCGATCCATGAACATCTTCACATGAAAAAAGTGAGTGCAAGATGGGTACCGAAACTTCTTTCAGCGGTACAGAACAGGAAAGAGTGCGCTGCGCTTCGGAGTTTTTGGATCTTTGTGGCGAAAATCCAAAGACTGTGATCGAGCGGCTAGTGACTGGTGATGAAACTATGATCTTGTATTATGATCCACAAAGCAAGCGCGAGTCAATGGAATGGCGTTATAAGGGTGAAAAGCCCCCTAGAAAGGCAAAGGTGCAACAATCGACTAAAAAACTGATGTGCACAATATTTTGGGATTTTCAAGGCATTTTGATGGTGGATTTTAAAGAACGTAATACAGTCGTGAACGGCGAATATTATGCTTCTTTAATATATAAATTACGAGACAAGATAAAGGAAAAACGAAGAGGCAAGCTGTCTAAAGGTGTCCTGTTGCTCCATGACAACGCCCCTGTTCATACCGCTGGTGTTTCGAAGGATGCAGTTCGTCAATGCGGGTTCACAGAAGTTCAACATCCACCTTACAGTCCAGACATGGCCCCGTCCGACTATTATTTATTTCCAAATTTAAAGCGGGACTTAAGAGGAAGAAAATTTTCAAGCGATGAAGAGTTGCAGGCGGCCGTCTTCAGTCATTTTGAGGATAAAAAATGTGATTATTTTTATAAAGGTTTAGAGATGTTGATTCACAGATGTCAGAAGTGTGTTAGTATTCATGGTGATTATATTGAAAAATAAAATTGGTTTCGTTTCATTTCCTTCATTGGTTCATAGTTAGGCCAATTCATTATGGGACCGCCTACGTATATTGGTCTCTCTAGATCAGAAAATGCGAAGAATCAATTTATATTAAAGCCACAGAAAAATGGAACAAAACTGTGTTATACGAGGAAGTTTTAATGTAAGTTATATATATTAAGCTAAATCTGAAATATATTATACCTATACAGATAATTGTTCAACCCGGGCAAAGCCGGGGCAGGCTGCTAGTTAACAATAATTTAACTCAATCTGATCACGAAGTTGCTATGGCTTTTGAGAAACATTTTACTGATGTTCCTTTTTTGACAACAAAATTATTAAATTATTTTCCTACTATCCCCAAACATTGCTTAAACAAAATGTAAAGCCTTGTTCAAATACTTTTAAATTTCATAGAGTATTGCCAAAAGATTAAAACTATTGATGTTAAGAAAACGGCAGACTTATGGGGGATTTCTGATTAAGTTATTGCATCTATAATAGATACAACTAGCTTTTTACCCGCGGCTTCGCTCGCGTGTGCTTGAATTTAGCAACATCATTAAATGCTGTTCCGTGCCAAATTTAGCAAAATTCGATCACTTTTAGTCACCTCGATGTCTATGTCTCTATGTCTGTCAAAGATTTTTTTCATTTTAAAATATTAGACGTATATGATTGGTAACATGCTACAGAAACACGTGAATATATACATATGTCTAGAAACACCTACCTTTTTTATATCGGGCGTGTCTTCCAATTCCGATGTATCTATAAGAAAGGTAAATAGTCTTGAAATCAAAATGTATTATTATTATTTACATTTTACTCTTTACAAATTATTCATAGTTTTTTAAACTAACTAACTAATTAACTTTAATTTAGTTTTAACAAAGTAATATATTATTTATTTGAGACATTCATATCATTGGTCCTATTTAATATTGATTGGCACTATAAAATACTCGTAGTTGTAGATTTTTTTTACTTGGAGTAGACTTGAAAACATCATAAATACAGTTCTATAATAATGAATACTGCACATGGATTAAAACTAATGTTACGGGTTCTTTTACGCATCTTGGATGAAAGTTGCGAGTACAAGAACATATCGTTGATGTGAAGCACCGAAGCTCCGGGAAGTCTAAAGTTTGTCAACATGTTTAGTATCGTCCCAACCATTATATCGGATCTGGTAGACAACAAATCCTTGCAATAGAACACCGAATCCTACCAATGATGGTTCGCGAGGCTATTGAAATTAAAAATATCCTAATTTTAATATATATAGACTACTTTATGATATATGATCAATTCTACGATCTGGCCACGACATACATAAAAATCTGTTTAATAAAACTATAATGATAATGAAAATTTTGCAACAATTGCAGACATACCGGTTTTAATCACTACATATATATTAGTAATTGAAATATTACCATTATCAATTTTCATATTTTTGATATACGTCACCATTATCTATTGAAATTACACTTTTAAAATAAAATAACAAAAATACTAAAAAACTAAACGTAGAGTTTTTTAATAATTTTAAAAATCTAATCTTTTAATCATATAAATGTAAGTTATTTATATTATTTCATTTATTAGTAACTGAAAGCAAAATATATTACTTTTTCCATTTGATGATAGATGACGCTGTTTTGAATACCAAATCGGTGTAGTTTTAAATTCTTTTACCAAGATTATAACTATATGTTAAACTTTATTTACAAATATGGTTTTTATTTGAAAAACACCCGTCATCCCGCCTATAACTAAGATATAATAGCTAAATTAACATCTAAAGGAAATAGAATACATAACCTTCCTTTTTTGAAGTTCCGTAATCGGATAAAAAGTACCCTATAAGTTGCCCCGGGTTACTCACTACCTATATACAAAATTTCATGGTAATCGGTTCAGTACTTTTTGCGTGAATCCGGAATACACAGACAGACAGACAGACAGACAGACAGAAAGACAGACAGACAGACAGACAAAAATTCTAAAAACCACTAATTTAGCTTCAGAACCCTTTATTTAGTCCCCTGGACTTATTTTTTCAAGAATATATTAGAATTACAGACACGACTTTTCTACAGATTTATTATATGTATAGATACCCCTTATCTAGCCACAATTTTAATACAAGCATTGAATCTGGTTTGTTTCCTGATCTAATGAAACATAGTAAAGTCATACCTTTATTTAAATCTGGTAGTACATTAGACCCCGCCAATTTTAGACCACTTTCTGTAC
Source organism: Parnassius mnemosyne (assembly GCA_963668995.1). Taxonomy (NCBI): domain Eukaryota; kingdom Metazoa; phylum Arthropoda; class Insecta; order Lepidoptera; family Papilionidae; genus Parnassius; species Parnassius mnemosyne. Next base: position 38,589,037 of record CAVLGL010000159.1, read on the forward strand.
TACCAACATTAGGTAAAATTTTTGAAAAATATATTTTATATTAGATGGTAAATTTTTTTAATATAATTAAATTTCTTCATAAAAATTTTTACGTGGTAGAGCCATGCTGCAGCTATATTAGTAGTATAGTTGTAGCACGAATGTGTCGGCTCGACCGGGGAAGGACCACGCTCTCACTGAATAACAGCGTAAAATAGCGGCTTAATGCTGCTGTGTTTCGTATGGTGAGTGTAGAGAACCGGAGACCCTTTTTACTGGAAACGAGGCATTCCATCTTAGTACACACGGGTGACAACGCATCTTCATTTTGATTCGAAATCGAAGATAAATGTCCATCCAGTAGACTATGTGCTCGTTTGTCACCCTTATCCTATAAAAAAGTACCGTATATACTTTTAAATGCATTTAGTAAAAGCTGTTATTTTGACATTACAAACAGACACTTCAATTTCATTTATTTGTATACATGTAAATATATATAAATAGACAATTTAATAATTCATTACAGCCTATCAAAGTTAACTGTTGAACGTAGATCTTCCTCCATAGATTATCATAGAATGGGTATTTATTGTACTAGCATTAGCATGCATTTTAATAACTTTCCGTTAGTCGCCTCTTATAACACCCAAGGGACGACTTGGAGCAGTGGATTCTCTACGCCGCCTCTGCACAGCAAAAAGAAAATAAAAAGGATATAATATAATATAATTATACAAAAATATTATATTTATTATATTTAAAGATATATATTTCTTTCATTTACGTGTTTCTTCTTAACATTCGTGACATAACTGTTGGAAACTTTTTTGCATTCATGAATGTGGCTTTACCTCATGAATTCTAACGCAAGTGTAACTGAGGTTCCATCATTAGTACTCGTAGCGTTTGTACGAGTAAAAGTATTGTTCTCATAACAATCAGTTAAATATATTTATTTACACAATAATGTACGATATTGGAAAATAATTTATAGAAACAGGCATTACTTTGCGGAATTTCATAATGTTAAAGATGCTAAAAATTAAGATCCACGTAAAATAATAAAAGAATAGTGATATCTAGTTTTTAGACCACTTTCCGTATTCCCTCATTTGCGTGCACTATCGGCGTCACCACTAATGCTAAACATAACCATGAATAGCTGTCAGTCGTGGCAGATTCTTTTTCACCCGAAGATGCCTCGTTAGGGGGCGAAACACGTGTCGTATTATCGACGGTGGTATGTCTTTTCTAGCGAAGTTGGTATTTCAACCAAGTTAAAATAAAATAAAATTTTCAATTCATAATTTCTCTATTCATGACTTGACAACCATTTTAATAACTTTTGTTATGAAGTTTTTGATACAAGTACCTACTTAAACTGGAAAGTTCAGAAAGTGTCAGTCTACAAAACAAAATGTTCACTCACTACACAATACTACACACTACACTACACACTCATTTTGGGTTCTAAGATACATTTGTTACAACAATACATAATTATGTAGCAAGCCATATATTTGTTAAAATATTTGTAACAGTTATAGAATTTATTTATTGTTAAAATTGCATAAAATTTTCGTTTTCGGAATAAAATTTTCTGTTTGATTTTATGAAAATGTATATTTATATTGTGGTCATTCCCCTGTCGAGCCGACTATCTGGGTAAAAATGCATTCGAGTCTCGATTAACAATGCAAATGTTTTCATCACTTGTGTATAAAGAGGGCGTTTGGCTTGGCTTGCGTGAGCTTGTGGACGCTTGTCCCCGATCCGGGCTAGTGTCGGTTTTTGGACACAGATCAAAGGGCGCTTGCGGCAAGTGCTTGCAACGCATTCACACGTTGGTTTTTTTTTTTTTATATAGGAGAGGGGGTAAACGAGCATGCGGCTCACCTGATGGTAAGTGACTACCGCCGCCCATGAACAACTGCAACACCAGGGAGGGAATTGCAGATGCGTTGCCGGCCTTTTAAAAAGGAGTACGCTCTTTTCTTGTAGGTCCCTAAGTCGTATCGGTCCGGAAAAATCGCTGACGATAATCGATTCCACAAGGAAGTCGTGCGAGGAAGAAAACATCTTCTAAATCGCACAGTGGTGGACCGCCAATCATCCAGATGGTGTGGATGGTATCGGGAGTTCTGCCGCGATGTGCGTTCGTGAAATTTGGTGGCTGGGATTAATCCGAACAATTCCTCAGAGCACTCCCCATGGTAGATGCGAAAGAAAATGCAAAGGGATGCAACATCTCTTCGCTTTGCCAATGAGTCGAGCCGATCGGAAAGGGCTCGGTTGTCGACGATTCGAGCCGCTCTGCGCTGGATGCGGTCAAGTGGAAGGAGCAGGCACTGGGGAGCCCCTGCCTAGGGATGGGAACAGTATTCAATGTGAGGCCGAACCTGCGCCTTGTAAAGTTGCAGGCGGTGCGCCGGCATAAAATACTGTCCCGCTCTGCTGAGCACGCCAAGCTTTTTAGAGGCCAATTTGGCCTTGTCTTCCAAGTGACCACAAAACTGCACGTCACTCGATATGTCGACTCCGAGGATACCGATACTGGCTGAGGCAAGAAGGGGAGTGCCTTGAAACTGAGGAGATACGATAAAGGGGTTCTTTTTAGCGGTTAACACGCAAACTTGTGTCTTCTGAGGACTAAACTGGACTAGATTTAGTCGCCCCCAATCCGAGACTTTGTTCAGCAAAGACTCGACTTCAGACACAGGTTTGTTCCGGTACTCGGCGACGTTTTTCCGAGAAATATTGGCACGGCCGGTGTATAGAGCATCACCAGTGCTATCATCCGCATAGCAATGAATGTTACCAGTTAGCAACATATCATTGATATGCAGAAGAAACGGCGTTGGTGATAGCACACAGCCTTTTGGAACACCAGCGTTAATAGGCTTGTAGTCGGAACATGCACCGTCTACAACGACCTTGATGCTCCAATCTGCAAGGAAGCTGGTGATCCAATTGCACAATTTCTCGGGAAGCCCATAGGAAGGGAGCTTCGAAAGAAGTGCTTTGTGCCAAACCCGATCGAAGGCCTTCGCAATGTCCAGACTAACGGCCAACGCCTCCCCCTTGGACTCTACTGCCTCCGCCCATCTATGGGTCAGGTAGACTAGAAGATCGACCCCGACGAAAACCGTATTGGCGGTCACTAATCAGCTGATGATCCTCAAGGTACCGGATGAGCTGGCAGTTAATAATGGATTTCATTATTTTGGAGAACAAGGAGGTGATCGCGATAGGCCTATAGTTGGACGGGTCTGAGCAGTCGCCTTTTTTAGGGATCGGGTGGACAAAAGCTGTCTTCCATGAGTTCGGGACTACGCCTTGGGAGTAGGAGTACCGGAAAAGACGCGTTAGGACTGGTGCCAACTCCGGAGGACGCGTCTTCAGCACAAGTGGGGGGATTCCGTCAGGCCCACTCGACTTCTGGATGTCCAGGGAGAGAAGTGCTTTGCGAACCGAGCGCTGTGAGAACAGCACATCCGGCATGGAGCACTCACACCGCGGGATGGTCGGCGGTGTTGTCCCCCCGTCATCAAGAGTCGAGTTGGATGCAAAGAGAGAGCCTAAAAGGTCAGCTTTGTCTTTTGCGTCTTGGGCCAGTGAGTCGTCCTCCCTGTTCAGAGATGGTAGTGATGGCTTACAGAAATTCCCTTGGACAGCCTTGACAAGAGACCAGAATGCACGGGTTCCCGAAGGAAGGCGAACTAGTTTCTCGCCTATTCTGCCTATGTGCTCTGACTTTGCCTTGGCAATAACTCATTTGAAGGACCTGGAGGCGAAGTTATACTTCTTTTTAAGTGTGCTGGTGTTTACATTCCGAGTCGCCGAAGCCGCAGCCCAGGCTATCAAGGCTAACACTCCTGCTTACTGGGTAATGCAGTCTTACAGGAGCGACCAAACCAAGGCTGAGATCTGCCTCCGACGGGTACCACAGATGATGGAATAAATAGTTCCATTCCCTCTAGCACCACATCAGTGACAGAGTCAGCAACAGCGCTGGGATCGTCCGGCGAGAAGCAAACCCGCACCCATGGGTAGGATGCAAAGAAAGACCGCATTCCGTCCCAATCCGCCGACCTGTAATGCCAAACACGGCGGCAACCTGCAGAACGCAACCGCGAAGGGAGCGTGAGTGGCACCACACTCCGGATCAGACAATGGTCCGAAGAGCCGAGAGGGGCATCGACGGAAACCTGATATCCGTCCGGATGAGAGGTCAGCAGAAGGTCCAACAGGGAAGGTGTATGATCCTCCACATCTGGAATCCGCGTAGGCGAAGTAACCAGTTGTGTCAGACCATATGCCAAGGCAAAGTCATAAACAGATCTCCCCGCATGATCGGTTAGACGTGAACCGAGCCATTCGGCATGGTGGGCGGTTAAATCGCCATGGATCACGATCTCTGCGGATGGGACCTGTTGTAGCAAGGAATCTGTAGCCATTTGGACGTGATCGATGAGTCGGTCTGTTTCGGCATTACCGCTATGGGACCTATAGAGGCACCTGTAGACGTGCGGATGGTCGTCGCTATCTACGCGTAGCCAAAGGATGGACAGGTCCGAACCTTCAAGACTGCCGAGGCGTCGAGAACAGATATCCTCTCTGACATACACGCAAACTCCAGCCCGAGGCACAAAGGAGTGCTCCAATTTGTACCCCGGGTAGGAGAGATACGAAATATCAGCCGGAGAGGAAACCTGCGTCTCGGTCAGAAAGAGCAAGGCCGGATTCGCCGTCTCGAGATGGTAGTGGACGGCGTTTAGGTTAGAGTGAAGTCCTGATGTTGCAAAAATTCACGGATAGCGTGGCAGGGGTCGCAAGTTCGGTGTCCGCCATGATTGGGTTTACGTAGCACACTGACGCATTCACAAACATGAAAACGACTTCCAAACGCCAAACGAGATTTGTGGACGCTTGGGGCTTGAACTGCAAAGAACTGCAAAGAAGAAAGCCAGTAAGTCTCTATCTCTATCTCTTTCTCACTCTAACTTTAACTGGTCGGTAGTATGTAACTAAGCACTTGTCCTAGGCGCTAGGATCACGGGTTCGAATCACATACGGGGTAAGTGTTTGTAGGGCCTACAAATAATTGTTACGGGTCTGGATGTGTGGGCATGTGCAATTAATATAACATAAAACTCCTCCACGATACAGGAGAAAATCCTGGTTCAATCTATATCAATATTGAAACGCTTTTTAAACTAAATAAAACTTTTATTAAGTAATACCTTTTTGTTACAATCTTCATGAAAAAAGTAATTTGTAAGATACTTCTGTACAAGAGCGCTCCGAACATACTACTCGCAGATGTTACGAACGCTTTGACTTTATTGTTTAAATTTAATAAAGGAACCCGAAACAGTTACGTAAATAATAAATTAAAAAATGTGAAAGGATTCACAGTAAATAAAATGTGAAATTTATTAGAATTTGAACCAATCGCAACAATGAATATATTTTAATTTTGTAAAATAAAACTTTAACAGTTTATTTTAGAAACTGGCAAAAGCTGACCGGGGTAGCTAAGCGCCCGATGTAAATAACTTAGTACGAGAGCAACGAGAGTTAGATCCCCGCAGGCACTACGGTAATTGTTGATTGCAATTTTAAGTGTTCATACACTACGTGCTCGGCAATAAAGAAAACATCCTCAGAAAATCTACACATCTGAGAAATAAAATGTTAGAAAATGTGGAATCTACCAATACGCACTGGAGCAGCGCAGAGGACAAGCTCCTTTCAAAACCTCAGATATCGCAGTCTTTTTTAGGGTTCCGTACCTGAAAAGGAAAAAATCCCTTTTAGGTTCACTTTGTTGTCCGTCTATCTGTCTGTCAAGACCCTTTTTCTCAGGAACGCGTGGAGGTATCAAGATGAAATTCATATCAAATACTCAAGTCTACCGTCCCTTGGAGCTGTGAAAAAATCAAACTTCTAAGCCAACGCAATCAAAAGATACAGCCGTTTATGCCGCAAATTTTCGACATTCGCAAGGGAATCAAAACCTACAGGGTACTTCCCGTGAACTCAGAATCTTAAAATTTGGTAGGAAGCAACGTATTATAGCACAGATAAAGGAAAAATTGCGAAAAGATTAAATTTTTAGTTACATCATATATTAAAAACAATTTTAATAATTTTAAACTTATATACCGTATTTCTTATAGTTCATATTGAAGTAATTCTAAGAAAAAATTCGAACTCGAGGAGAAAAGTTGTTATCAACGCAACGAGTACGTAAACGGGTCGGTAATATCAATGGGTGTTCCTTAGGGATGAATTCTTAGCGCATTCTCGTTCTTCTATATTACCACGACATGATGATAATACTTCATTAATTTTTAACTAACACAATATTTAAAATAATATGGCGAAGTAAATAATGCTATATCCTAATTAGTGATCATAAATAGTGAGACGATTAGGAATTTACTTTCAAATGGCACTAATATGAAATGTATAAATTGTACAACGCCGACTGTTAAACAGTTAGTTATTAATGAATACAATAGAATAGAATAGAGTCATTTTATTTAATATAAGAATACAAGAATACATATTGGAAGTCATTTTTTACTTTTACCACTAGTTCGGAAAAAAACCTCTGTCCTGGAAAGAACCAGCAAGAAACCCAGCGGGACTTTTTTTAAATGAAATCAATTTACAATAAATTGAAAACACTGGAAACAGCATAATTATCTTATAGCAAGTATTCACAAAGATAGTTTCAGTGTCAGTCGCATTACCCCATAGCAAGATCCTATATGGAAATAACTAGAATATACTAATCTAGCTATTTCAACACATGCAAAGCCTCTAACCTTTTTTATAGCATATGCTGCAGAACTAACTTTGCTAGCTAGTTTAGATATATGATGGCCCCATTGAAGTTTCGCGTCAACTGTAATTCCGAGAAAAATAGTGGATTCAACAAGCCTCAGCTCTTCCCCATTTAAAAGCAAAGTTTGTTTTATTGCCATTTAAAAGCAAGTTATTGACGTTAAACCAGTGTACAACTTTTGATATAGCTTTATCCACTTCGTTATATTTTAATAATTGCCTTTTAAGTCGGAAAATCAACGAAGTATCATCAGCAATCAAAACTATGTCATGGATATTCCCTACTATGTAAGGTAAGTCATTAATATAAACTAAGAACAAGAAAGGGATTTGAGCCCTGATAACCCATAGATACCACCGAACCAAAAAAACTGTTCCCATGAATAACATCTTAAATTATTTAGACATAATGTCTCATGGTGAATACAGTCGGAAGCCTTGGAAAGATCATAAAATATACCTAAAGTATCCTCTGAATTCTCCAATGCACTGAAAATTTGTTTAATCAGCAAAACTAATTTTTATGAAACAATTTATTTATTTTAAAAAAAAACTTAACTTGAATATTTTTTTCTAAAATTTTACTGAGCTTTGACAGTACAGAAATGGGTCTTAAATTAGTGGGGTCTAATGTACTACCAGATTTAAATAAAGGCATAACTTTACTGTTTTTAATAAATCAGAAAACATCAAATTCGATACTAGTATTAAAAATAATAGCAAGTTAGGGTGCAATTTCATCTATTGGAGGTATGGGGGCTTTCCGTAACGGAAATCCCCCATACCCATATACCCATAGATCTGCTGGTTTCTTAATATCAATCGTTTTGAAATATTTTACAATATCTTCTGATAATATTTTATGAAATACAAATTCTTTTTTTGCAGACATTTACATTTCGTTTGAGTAAATGACTTGGCGACGGTAGGGGAAGAATTCAGTCACTTTGTAGTCTAAATCGGAATTTCGATAAAATATTGTACAAAAGCCCTATGTATGTGCTTTTAAATAACAGTTGGGTGCTTTTAAATTACAAGATACCACTGTTTTTAAACTAGCAAACAGACTTAGGTCAGCAGCATAATATTATGCTGTATAAATAATAAAAGTCTTACTTGTGTTGAAACAGCGATTTTCGTTTATTTAAAAATTATTTCATAGCATAATGTCGTATGGGATCTTACTGTGGCGTTCGTCTGACATTCACTTTATCTTTGTTTACCAGAAGCGAGTCATAAGAGCAATTTATAACCTAAATCCGTAGGATGAATATATTATATTAACTTTGGTCTCTCAGTATATTTACGAAAATTTAATGTTTGTGCTGAAAGAAATAAATAGTTTTATTGAAAAAATAGTGATTTACATTCTGTCAATAGTAGGAAAAGTACAAGTTATGCATAAACTCTTCTGATTCTAATTATGTATCTCGAGACAGGAATCAGTGGCGTCACTTCCACTTGCTGATTTCTAGGGTTCCTTTCAGATCCTGTGCGTTCTTTCCACTCTGTTTACTTATTACTGTCACTAGAGCTCCTTCATTACTTCTTTTGTTTGTGTTAATAATACAATATTATTTTACCTACTATTTAGTTATTTAAGCACGTAATATTATATGTTGTATATCTTGTGATAATTATTTGTGATCTGTTTTGTAAAATACTCAGAGAATGGAAGAAATTTAAACCTATTTGTCAAGCTATATAACTTTTTGTGAGTCGCCTGGAATGTTTTACTGTTGACTGCACACGATATCATAGAATGCATTTTATTAGAATAGAAACTCCGTAAAATAGGTTTTCGTACCACTTACCTTTGGCTAAACTATAATTTAATAGATCTTAGGCTGATTTTAGAATAAAACCAAGCGTTTGCACCGATAATTCGTAAAAGCCATTCGCATACGTAAGCCTGCAGTGCACTGAAATAATTGTTGAAAAAGTATTTACAATACAGACAGCGAGCTACTCATCTGGCGAGGCACTAGATTCGACTCGAGGGGTGCGAATGGCAAGGACCACCGTGGAGCGTGTCCACGCGGACGCTTCGCTGAAATCTGAAACCAGCTTATTTACACCGGTAAAGTATTTTAAAATTAAATTCTGGTAGATACTAGATATGATATTTTTTTAGGAAATTGATTACAGATAAAATGAATCGAACCCGCGGCCCGGTAGCGCCCAGCCAAAACTCAACAATAGTCGAATAATGTTGTTTTTTCATTTGACTAAATATCGCACTAACCAGAAAAGGCTCGTAAACGTGCTATAAATATTGCATCTTACTAGAAATTTTGCTGAAAACTATAGTCAGCAATATTGCCGATAATACTTTTACTGCAATATTATTGTTCAACACCTCGTAGAGGATTTTTCGGTAATGTTGATTCAATTGTGAATTTAATAATAGACTTCATAAACGTGAAGCATCATTGACAATATAGGCTGCTTAACATTCCATTGTGTGGCGCGATATGAAAGGCTATATAATTGCAGCTAGAAATTACCACAAAACTAGCTCCTTAACGAGTGTTTTAATAGCACAAGAGAGAATAGATGCGTTATCGCGGATCTATTCTATGTATCACAATTGCAGAAAATCGTATGACTTAGCAGGTGGCTCAGGACCGTGTTTTGTGGCATTCCTTGAGGGAGGCCTATGTTCAGCAGTGGACTTGTGAAGGGCTGTAATGATGATGATGATGTATGACTTAGCAGTAACATCTGATAATACAGTAATTTTATTTTTTAATACCGCATAAACAACTTTTTTTCAATTTACAAGTGTAATTTTTAGTTGTTACACATAGAATCAATGATATTAGAATAAAAAAAGAGTTGCCCTATGTATTTAATTTATGATTTCGTTTGTTAGACATAAAATAAAACTACAGTAAGCACGTACTTAAATTCTTGTGAATTTGATTTTCGTAAATTATACAATTTCTTAAATATTTCAATTATTTAAACATTTATAGGTATGATAATAAAAAGAAAACTAAAACTAGAAACTTAATTATCATATAGTCCTAATCCCCGCGGTATCGTGCCAAGAACGCTGGCCGCGTTTCTCCGCTGAATCGCTATACTTAGCCTTAGAGCGAGAAAAGAACCAGCCCTTTTATCACCAGCAGCAACGACCAGCCGCGGATGGAGTTCCTTTAAGAACTTCACCGCACGTGGACCCCTCGGACCGATAGTCTCTACAGCAAATGGCACAAATATGTAGTCATCTCTCAGAGACTCATATTTGCGCCACTTACTCAGTTCAGCTGCCTCTGAAGCCGCCCCGGCTCTAAACGAGGTACCCCTGAGATGAGAGGCCGCCAGAGTGTCTACGCAAGTAGCATCCCACACTAGGGCTTTACCTCTTTTCGAAGGGACCAATGTCATACCGTCGGTTCTCCTGCCATCGTCTCTAAATATTCCACAAGGCTCTAAAACCGAGGGAACATTTATAGAGACAAGAGCCCTTCGGATGACATCGTTCAAAGAACTGTGTCGTGAAAACCTACCAGCGCTTTTCTTACATAAAAGTCCGTGGAGCCCAAACTTGTCGACGCTGCTACCACAGGGGCACTCAAGTGGTTGACAAAGCGCCGCTCCTAATTCCTACAGCAATACGCAAGCTTTCCCCATCAAGTAATGTGCCGAGATTACTTGATGGTAAAGCGTGTAACCAGTGACTAGATTCCTTAGTCGAAACAGCTAGAAGGCGTGCCTTATCTTGGTCATTATGGAAATTATGAAACAAATCTTTCTGCACGCCCCGTACCAACGGAATATCCCACTGTTTTTGTTAATTAACTTCCAGTGAAACATTTTCACCGGGACAGAGCGTTTGCCATGTCTGCTCTGCCTCCGTAGTAAAGCATAAGTCTACTTTATTATTTAAAATTATGTTACATAAGTCACTGACACTATGCACAGAAGCAAGGAAAGTAGGCAATGCAACGCTAGAAAGATCTATTATTTAAATAATCTATTATTTAAATATTTCAATTATACAAACCCAAATAAATGGGTTTGTTTATGTATATTGTAGTGTATTGTATATGTATGTGTATTTGTAAATATATTATATTTATCATATTTAGTCGTGATAGCGCTCACCATAAATTTCGCAGTACCAACGCGAGTAACCAGGTGAAATTGTTAATTGCAATTTGAATACTGATTTACGTGGCAAAGAAAAGCTCAACGATAAAGAAAAAACATTCAGCACTTCTGAGGAGAAAAAATTTAGAGGACATGACGTAAAGTTTGCGAACTGCAGCAACCTGGCAGGCAAATTGCTCACTGAAAAGAGCCTACCCAGGAGGAGTACCCAGCAATGAAAAGGGTATATTTACGTTAAGGCCATAACTTTACTAAGTATTTATATATAACTATTATAACATAAATATTCTTATAAATAATAAAAATATAATATTGAGGCATAATATTATGTCAGGAACTAGTTTAAGTTCTTAACCTACAGGCAAACATAGTATTTAATACGTCCCAAGAATATTATCCTACCTTTTGGCTCCCCCGCTGTCAGACAAAAAGTAAGCAAATATTGATATGATAACCAATTAGAAATAAACATAAGGTAACCGTAACCCCCCCGAACGGGTTCCCGCCTTGTCGTGGCGGGGGGCTTAGTAGCCGTGGCTTGGTCAACCACGGTGAACAAAGAGCACCTTGGCTGGCGCGAGGTGTAGGGCCGGCCCGAGGTGGCCACTCCGAGTGGGCTTGACGAGCCCACTTCGGATGTGTGTCGGTGGGCTGCGGTGAGAGGAGTGTCCGCTGCCTCTACCGCTGCAGCCGAGGTGGAGTCGCGGAGGAAGAGGAGTGGTGGTATGGCGATGCGCAACTCGCCCTATCCTCCGCGACTCTGACGGAGCCGCACCGTTAATTGATGCAGTGGTGGTGGGGCTGCGGGGGGGAAGGAGTGTTGGTATTGCGAGGCGCCGCTCTCCTTACCCTCCGCAGCCGAATTTTGGTTGGCGGCGGAGCCATAGACCAGATCCGCCGCTGGGGTCAGGAAGGCTGGTGTTTCTGAGTGCTAGTTTTTGCTGGCCCCATGGCCTTCGCGCATCGGACACGGGGGCGTCCGTTGCGCATGTGAAATTGCAGGCCGAGGACGAGGGCGCGCCATGTGTTCTGGTGCGCCTTACCTGGGAAGAAGATGTAGAAGTAGCCCTCTCCTGAGGAGAGGCCGCCATGGGGCGGCCAGCGCAGGTGGGGCCGTGGAAGTGTGCGAAAGCATTCCCGTGGCCCTGCCAATATGCGACGAAGGTGGAAAACCATGTGGTTTTAGTCGGTGCGAGTCCGACATAACCCATCCTTGCCCCCGCGAAGCAAGTATGCGTAGGTTGAGGTATGTCTAACGAGAAGATGTGTCGTAGTTTCCCGAACGCTGCCCAACCGAGTTGAATCCGTCGATTGACCTCTCGGTCGAAGTTGGACTTACCTAGTCGGACTATTTGTCCCAGGTAAACATACTCGTCAACAACTTAGAGCTTAGTGCTCCCAACAACATGGTCATTAAACATGATCTTTGTTTTGTCTATGTTCATCTTACGACCTATCCGTTGGGAAACACTATTGAGGTTATTGAGCATAGTGGTTAGATCCTCCGGCAATTCTGCCATAAGGACTATATCGTCGGCAAATCGAAGGTGAGTGATGTACTCCGATGTACTCTGATGTATCGTATCCTTTCCAGTCCAGAAGCTTGAAAACGTCTTCCAATGCAGTGGTGAAGAGTTTCGGGGATATAACGTCACCCTGTCTTACACCTCTCTGCAATTGGATAGATTTCGTACTCTGGTTCTGTACTCGGATATCCATCGTAGCCCTACTGTACAAACACTTCAGCACTTCGATATACCGACAGTCAACTTGGCATCACTGAAGAGACTGCAGCACCGCCCAAATTTCAACGGAATCAAAGGCTTTCTCATAGTTCACATACACCAGACATAGTGGCAAATTGTACTCCTCGGACTTCTGTACAATTTGCCGAAGGGTATGTATGTGGTCTATGGTGCTAAAGCCTTTTCAGAAACCGGCTTGTTCGGGAGGCTGGAAGTCGTCAAATCTGCGCGCAAGACGATTCGTAATGACTCTCGAAAACGGCACGTAGACGTGGCTCAGAAGGGAAATCGGTCTGTAGTTATTCAAGAGAGCGTGGTCACCTTTCTTGAAGAACAAGACCACCGCACTTCTGCTCCAGGCCTCCGGTGTAATGCCACCTTTGAGGACGGAATTAAAGAGCTTCTGAAGGACTTCAAGTACCGGTTTTCAACCCGCTTTCAAAAGCTCCGCTATAATTCCATCCTCACCTGGGGCCTTGCCGTCTTTAAGGCTGGAGAGTCATTCTAATCTCGCTCAGCTGACGTCCGGGATATCATCGGAACTCGCTCTTGGATCGTTACTCACACTTACGTGTGGCTCCAACAATGATGTATACAGCTGCCCATAGAACCTCTCAATCTCACTCAAAATCTCAGGTGTCCTGGAGACGACGCTGTCACACTCGCCCTTCAGCTTTGACAGTTGGCTCTTTCTGGCAGACAGATCTCTAGCAAAGACTTTGGAGCCCTGGTTCCGCTCGATCGCTTCTTCAATACGAGCAGTATTAAAGTTGCGTAAGTCCCGCCGCATGCATTTGGAGATCTGTCTGTTCAGTTGCCTGTATGCTGTCAAATCTACTGAAGACTGCAGCTTCATATCCCGTCTAATAGCCATAAGATTAAGACTGTGATCGGAGAGTTTTTGTGTTCTTCTGCGGCGGGTCTTGCAAAACTTAGCTCCGACCGCATAGACAGTTTCCACGAGCTAGTCATTCATATCGTCCGCTTCATTGCAATCTTCTAGGTACTGAAAACGGTTTCGTAGCTCGAGCTGAAAGGTTTCGGGACTTTGGATTAGAGCACGAGGAGGACGGAGCGTACACTTCATTAGACGTGACCTCGCCAAATTAACGTTTAGGTTCAGTGTGCCTCTTACCATTCGGTGATCGCTCCCGGTTTTCACCCTCGCGATCACTGAGACATCACTGAACAGTTGTCGTCTGGTCGTCATACTGAAGTCAATCTCATTTTTTGTCGAACCGTCGGGGCTCGACCAGGTCCACTTCCTGTGGGACCGCTTCTGGAAGAAAGAGTTCATCATAAAGAGTCCCTCTTTCTCCATGGAGTCGGCCAGCTGCTGGCCTCTTTAGTTCCGTTGCCCTATTCCGAATTTCCCTACTTTCAGCTCACCGTTATCTCTTGTGCCTAGTTTTGCGTTGAAGTCTCCCATTAACACCGTATAGTGGATATTGGAGGAATGTATGGCTCTAAAGATGTTCTCATACCTCCACCTCATCATCGGGGTGTGCCGAGGTTGGTGCGTAAACTATACAAGATATCCTCATACATTTCCTCCACGTCGTCATCGGGATGTGCCGAGGTTGGTGCGTAAACCTATAAGACTTTCAGCGAATACCGTTTGGTGATTCTAAGTATAAGCTACGCAACCCTCGTCGACACACTCCCAATCTTTACAACGTTGTTAACGAGAGACTTTTGGACGATAAATCCGACACCTTCTTGGAACAGATGGTCGCCCTCCTCGTGATAGAACAAGTTGCCGGATTCGAGGATTACCGTGTCCTCCCCCTCTCTTCGGACCTCGGATAATCCTATGATATTCCAGCGCAACTTGTCTATCTCTTCTTCCAGCTCCAGGATCTTCTCGTCAGTCCTCAGGGTGCATGCGTTATAAGTTGCCAGGTCGAGTCGTCATAGGTGGCAACCGAACCTCAACCGGAGATTCTTAGCACCCCCTGCCCCGCCGTTATCATGGTCGCCACCGTAGCCAGGAATAGCGGGGCTGCCGGGGACTGGGGGCCATCTTTTTGTAACTTTTATCATGGGGGGATATTGCCATAGTTGTCACGCTTGGCGAGCGGGTTGGCAACCGCATTTTTTTTATTGTTGTGTTGCAGTTCAAGATCAGAAAGATGCTGCTGCCCATCCTCTCTCTGCCTCAGTTTCGCTTTGTCGCCTCTTACGACACCCACGGTAAGATATGGGGTAGTGAGTATTCTTACCCGCCACTACACGGGGATTCATTTACAATCCGATTATTTCAGTTCACATTCGTGAAAATATTCGCATTTTACTTTGCACAGTCAGATGCGTAAATCGTCTTATAAAAGGGTAAGGCATTTCTTCTTACTTGTATATCCCATAAATTATAGAATTCGATTCCTTTTTCTTTGTATTTTGTAAAATTCTAACATTTAGACCATAAAAGGTAACTATAATATTTGTCTTGGAATCAGCTTATTTGCCCGAGTTTCAATCTGCAATAACTTCCCATCGTAACAGATTTCACGGAAAAACTACATACATTATTTTCGAAAAGCTGATAATGCTCACTGCTAGCTCGTACATTTGAATATCTTTAAAGACCTTTTCAAAGCGGCTCTCAGTTTTTTGATATTATTGTGAGAGAGTGTTAAACATCGTTATGTGTTATTTTTATAATATTGCATGCCTAGCACAAAGCGCATAGGTGTGTTCTACTAGCGCCTAAAAATGAAGATTCCAACGTTTGTCGCATAAAATCGTATCTAACAGTCATATTGAACATATAAATGATATAAAAAGCATATTATCAGAAATATAAACTATTAGAACTTATTACTATTTTTTTTTAATCGATTTTACATAAAAAAGTGGTTTTAGTGGCTTATGGTGTAGATTTATCAAGTCCGCATGGAGTAAACACGACACAAAGCCATGGAATGTAAATGGCAGTTTAATTTTCTTCTGTTTAGTTATAATTAATTTTTATCGGCTACGAAATTTTCGGTATTTTAGAAGCCTTTGTTTTTCAAAAACCAAATTTCATACATACTTG
This sequence comes from Parnassius mnemosyne, assembly GCA_963668995.1. NCBI lineage: Eukaryota > Metazoa > Arthropoda > Insecta > Lepidoptera > Papilionidae > Parnassius > Parnassius mnemosyne. The sequence continues at coordinate 38,604,775 of CAVLGL010000159.1, forward strand.
ATTATTATAATCATCAGAGATTTTTATTACAATATTTTAAAAGTACAGAATAAATAATAGTAGTAGGTACTGTTGCGCGTCACGAATAATACATGGTACATGGCGACAATAGTTACACAGTGACAAATAGTATTGATTAGCAGAACTAGGTCAGTCAAGAACATTCTAGAAATTTTCATGGAAGAACTTTCTAGAACTATCGACACTTAGACAATCGGAACCGATGTGTACTCAAACATTCTAGAAGTTTCTATAGTAGAAGAAAAACCTTATTTCGGTTCCGTAAGTAATCACTGGCAACACCAACCGGTTGTTCATTTTCATTTTAAGGTTTTGTTGTTTTAAGTATAACAGACAAAAATATTTTTCGCAATTTCTCGACGGCGGGTCTTTTCTTTTCGTTACTCCCGTCAATTGACCTTTTGGTCGAAATTGGAAACTCATCCGACATTTTGTTTCTAACAGATACCAGTATAGGTGTTACATAGACGTTAATCATCATCTTAAGACTCATTGGGAGATACTTTTGAGGAACATTCTTATAAATGGTTGGTATTTAAAATTTCTTAACTTATATTTGTAAATATCTATCATATTTTGCAATTAACGATAGCTTAGCGGTTCTGACCTTGCTATTTAAGTTCTGGCTATTGTGTATGCAGATATACCAACTCCATATATATTTAAAATTTCTTAACTTATATTTGTAAATATCTATCATATTTTGCAATTAACGATAGCTTAGCGGTTCTGACCTTGCTATTTAAGTTCTGGCTATTGTGTATGCAGATATACCAACTCCATATATATTTAAAATTTCTTAACTTATATTTGTAAATATCTATCATATTTTGCAATTAACGATAGCTTAGCGGTTCTGACCTTGCTATTTAAGTTCTGGCTATTGTGTATGCAGATATACCAACCCCATATATAAAAAACATATAATCTCCTTTTCTATAAAAGACATATCACAAAAAGAAAATGTTTTTATCTTTTTTGCCATTTGACATTTGAGTCCATTTTCTAGGAACATATTTGTAATCCATTAGGAAATAGAGAGTACAAGTTTTGGCCTTTGTACTCATACTAAATAACAGATATTATATCAAACCAATAAAGCGAAGTTTATGAAAAATTTTTTAGAAAAAATTCAAAATGATAATACAAACATAAAAGTAATAAATAAATTATTTTTAATATTAGTTAAATAAAAGTATTACAATTTAACAACAACAACACAAACACTCACGCCTGTCATCCAAAGGGGTAAGCAGAAACTACGGACTTCCATTTGGCCCGATCCTGACACACCTCTCTCGCCTCCTTTACATCCATATATCTACGCATACACGCTCGTCGGTTCAGGGTACTCCTAATCTGGTCCATTTTCAATATAACGCCGATTTGGTCGATAAACCTTTGTCTAGGACGTCCTTTCGCGACTCTGCCGCTCTCTTCTGCAACATAAATTTGCTTTGTCACTCTTTCCTCGTTCTTTATTTCTACATGACCAAACCACCGAAGCATTCCTTTCTTAATCCTGGTCACAACATCATCTTGCAAACCACACTTTTCTCTTATCACACTATTTCTCACTATGTCATTCATTTTAAGTCATAATTAAATTATATTGTTACCAAGATTTGTTCCGACGGAGAATTATTTTTTTATTCGTTGCCATTTATGATAAAGTTATACTCGTTAATTACGCGGTGACTGCCCCACATGCAGAATAATTCCAGATTTCTCTTCTCTAATTCTTTCTTTTAAAGTGCATTGTACACACACCTAGTTGCCCAGACTAAGGTCTACCATACAGGGGCCCATACAGCTGTTAGGTTCGACGGACAACTAAGTGTGGGGATCAAATGCCTATGGATATTTAATATATATATATGGACTAGGTACTTAATGCGACTTACCTGATTCTGAGGCGAAGACTGTCCCAAGGCTCGTTCAGGCGTTAAGTAGGTGCATGTAAGTAGTGTGTGAGAAGTGTATATATGTTTAACCTGAATTAGCCCTTTTTAATCAGCAGCAACCCTGACTCCAGCACCGCCACCCTGTGTGGTATCACTCCAGCGACGTCACTTGGTGTCATTCAAAGTCTAGCTTCCATTAGCACAAATCTATAATCTAATACGTACGCTGGTTCTCGCGGGTCACAAAGTTTAGCACTTGACTTTCACAACTCAACTAAATCCCGTTAATTATAATCAAAAACGTAACACGCGGCACGACTGATGAGCGGTGTGTCAAAGTTCACTTCTGTTCACTCAGCCACAAATTATTTCGCGAATCGAACGCGACCTTCTAAGGCAGTGATCACGCGGCCTGAGTAGACTCACTGCAACACTAAAACAACCGAATCCGAGACGGTCTTCACGAAACACAATTTAAGTAGCGAAGTAACACGCACAAATACTGAAAATCTAGACCTGGTAAAACCAAAACTGGTCGCACGAAATCGCTGCCATGGTCACCACAAAATTACGTTGCGACGGCGTCGCTGCACTAAAGCTACTGTCGTCAGCTCGCGCCTTGAGCGACTGCCAGCGGCACGCGACCGCCCCCCTCCCCTTCGGCGGCGTTTACCTCACCTCACACCATCGGGTGAGACACTAAGTCGTACGTGATTGGGTGCCTCGTCAAATGCCTATATTTGGGCCTAAACATGCATGTATGTATGAACAAAAATAAAAAAAGTCTGTAAGTATTTTTAAATGTGTGTATGAACTTACTTTGTATGTTTGTACATTTGTCTGTTCTCTTAAGAGCTCCTGTAGTGGTTATAAGACGTGTGCTCCGGAGTTGACACCGGTTCTACCGCGTCTTTTCCGGTACTCCTACTACCTAGGCGTAGTCCCAAAATCATGGAAGACGGCTTTTGTCCACCCGAAACCTAAAAAAGGCGACCGCTCAGACCCGTCTAACTACAGGCCTATCGCCATCACATTCTTGTTCTACAAAATAATGGAATCAATTATAAACTGCCACCTAATGCGGTACTTTGAGGATCATCAGCTGATTAATGACCGTCATTACGGTTTTGATTACTACGACGCTACGATCGTTACAATTTTAATCAGTGATCTTCTGGTCTAGCTGACTCATAGATGGGCGGACGCAGTAGACTCCAAGGGGAAGGCATTGGCCGTTAGTTTGGATATTGAGAAGGCCTTCGATCGAGTTTGGCACCAAACGCTTCTTTTGAAGGTCCCTTCCTATGGGCTTCCCGAGAAAATGTGCAATCGGATCACCAGCTTTCTGGCAGATCGCAGCATCAAGTTCGTTGTAGCCGGTGCATGCTCCGATTAAAAGCCTATTAACGCTGGTGTTCCACAAGGCTGCGTGCTATTACAACGCAGTTTCTTCTGCATATCAATGATATGTTGCAAACCGGTAACAATTATTGCCATGCGGATGACAGCACTGATGGTGCTCTATACACCGGCTGTGTTAATATTTCTCGAGAAAACTTCGCTAAGTACCGGAACAAACTAGTGTCTGAAATCGAGTCTTTACTGAACAAAGTCTCGGTTTAGGGGCGACTAAATTTAGGTCAGTTCAATGCCCAGAAGACACAAGTTTGCGCATTTACTGCTAAAAGCAATCCCTTTGTCGTATCTCCTCAGTTTCAGGGTACTCCCCTTGTTGCCTCAGCCAATATCGGAATCCTTGGCGTCGACATGTCGTATGACGTGCACAGAAGAAAAGCCCAATATGGCCTCTCTTCTTCTCTTCAAAAACCTTGGCGTGCTCAGCAGAGCGTTGTAATTTATTGTTCTAAAACTATAATTAATGTAACGGCATCATGGCTCCAACATGTCTAAAAACTGCACAAAACTGCGTTTTTTCTTTCTAATCGGAACTAATTGAACGATTTGTTTTCGTATCAAACTCTGAATTTTCTAAATCAATCATTTTAATCTATATATCTGTGTAGAGTAAAAAAATGTTATGATTTCACAACGCATGCACTTAAAACAACTGGAAAAATTAAAAAAAAATTGTTGATCCGACTTCAACATAAATAAAATGAGAACATCATCAATGTAGTCGAAGTCAATTAAATACGCCTTATTGAGGGTAAATCAAAAACTACTGTTTTTTTTTATATAGGATCGGGTGACAAACGAGCACACAGTCCGCCTGATTGTAAGTGGTTACTGTGACCCAAAGACATCTACATCTATCCTCAATAAAGACTCAAGATGCAGATGCATTGTCACCCATGGAATGCCTCTTTGCCAGTAAAAAGGGTCTCAGGTTCTCTACACTCACCATACGAAACACAGCAGCGTTAAGCTGCTATTTTACGCTGGTTTTCTGTGAGAGCGTGGTCCTTCCCCGGTCGAGCCGACCCATTCGTGCTACAACCATAATATAGCTGCAGCATGGCTCTACCACGTATGAAAGATACTGTTTAGATCTTTTTCTATCAAATTTATATGGGACTATATGAGAAGCACCAGCTTTCAAATAAAAAAAGAATTATCATAGGTTCATATAGAAATATAAGAAGCTATGAGGTAACACACATCACAAAAAATACAGTCGAATTGAGAACCTCCTCCTTTTTTATATCGGTTGAAAAACCAAAAAATTACCTACCTTAAGCGCATTAAAAAAATTACGTATAACATGATTATACGGAATTTTTAAAGTAGTTTAAATACATTTCGACAGCACTATCGGCTTCAGCACCCTCGAAAACCATGAAAATGACACCCATGATGAAAAAATTGGTACCTACTTCAGCCGCCATCTTGGATTAACATTTCGACAGCACTATCGGCTTCAGCACCCTCGAAAACCATGAAAATGACACCCATGATGAAAAAATTTATATCTATTGCAGCCGCCATCTTGGATTTACATTTCAACAGCACTATCGGCTTCAACACCCTCGAAACCAATGAAAATGACACCCATGATGAAAAAATTGATACCTATTGCAGCCTCCATCTTGGAATTACATTTCGACAGCACTATCGGCTTCAACACCCTCGAAAACCATGAAAATGACACCCATGATGAAAAAATTGATATCTATTTCAGCCGCCATCTTGAATTTACATTTCGATAACCCTATCAGCTTCAACTCTCTCGAAAACCATGAAAATGACACCCATGATGAAAACTTGATAACTATTGCAGCCGCCATCTTGGATTTACATTTCGACAGCACTATCGGCTTAAACACCCTCGAAACCCATGAAAATGACACCCATGATGAAAAAAATTGATACCCTAATGCAGCCGCCATCTTGGATTTACATTTCGACAGCACTATCGGCTTTAACACCCTCGAAAACCATGAAAATGACACCCATGATGAAAAAATTTATATCTATTGCAGCCGCCATCTTGGATTTACATTTCAACAGCACTATCGGCTTCAACACCCTCGAAACCAATGAAAATGACACCCATGATGAAAAAATTGATACCTATTGCAGCCTCCATCTTGGAATTACATTTCGACAGCACTATCGGCTTCAACACCCTCGAAAACCATGAAAATGACACCCATGATGAAAAAATTGATATCTATTTCAGCCGCCATCTTGAATTTACATTTCGATAACCCTATCAGCTTCAACTCTCTCGAAAACCATGAAAATGACACCCATGATGAAAACTTTATAACTATTGCAGCCGCCATCTTGGATTTACATTTCGACAGCACTATCAGCTTCAACACCCTCGAAAACCATGAAAATGACACCCATGATGAAAAAATTGGTACCTACTTCAGCCGCCATCTTGGATTTACATTTCGACAGCACTATCGGCTTCAGCACCCTCGAAAACCATGAAAATGACACCCATGATGAAAAAATTGATATCTATTGCAGCCGCCATCTTGGATTTACATTTCGACAGCACTATCGGCTTCAACACCCTCGAAAACCATGGAAATGACACCCAAGATGAAAAAATTGATATCTATTGCAGCCGCCATCTTGAATTTACATTTCGACAACCCTATCAGCTTCAACTCTCTCGAAAACCATGAAAATGACACCCATGATGAATAACTTGATACCTATTGCAGCCGCCATCTTGGATTTAGATTTCGACAGCACTATCGGCTTCAACGCCCTCGAAAACTATGAAAATGACACCCATGATGAAAAAATTAGTACCTAATTCAGCCGCCATCTTGGATGTACATTTCGACAAACCTATCGGTTTCAACACCCTCGAAAACTATGAAAATGTCACCCATGACAAAAAAATTTATACTACTTACTTTTAATACGTACTACTATTATTTATTCTGTGCTTTTAAAATATTGTAATAAAAAAAATCTCTTATTATTATTATAATCAAATATTTAAGAAAGGAGATGTTCGATTTTGGGCTACCACTATGTACACTACATAGATAAATAGGAAAAAAATTGAGGGATTTCATAAAAATACTAACAAATTAATTTGAAAAAGGGTATAGCCGTACAATAATGATCATTTAAAAATATTTTTGTTATGATAACCCTATTTTAAGGGCAGCCATGACAGTTGTATTATCTAATAGATGTGACGTTTGACGACTTTGACAGTTTTAAGAAGTGACTAGACTTCTTTGTCTTTCTTTATTGATTATTCTTTAGGGTTATAATATATGTACTGTTATTGGATGTGTTTCGGAGTTTTTAGTGATTGTTTTTGTTTTGCGACCCAGTTTACTACTACGGACATTGATTTATTGCTTCTCTGTTGACCCTCTGTTTGTTATATGGTTTATAATACAAGAAATGTCTAATGATAGTGCTCTTGCACGCGGAGATCACAAACTCCAGCATTGCCATGATAGTAATGTTTGTGTTAGCTGTAGGACATCTTTGTTTAGGTGTGCTCACTCTATTCCCGAGGGTGCCGAAAGGCAATATATTGCTGAAACAATTACTCCAAGAGAGGTAAGCACCCCTTTTTCTTTTTTATTCATACAAAGGTATGCAAATGTAGATGTTTCTTAATTATAGTCAAAGACAACATTGTTTCAAGAAGAAAAAGAACAGTTACAATTTAATTTTTGGAAATGTGTGTAGACATGTGATTTATATATAACATCACCTCGGATGAGTCTATAAAAGTGATATTGAAATAATTAAATCTTGATTAATTTAAATTATTTAGAAATATTGTGATATAAATAAATAAATCTTAATTTCATAGAATATAATAGAATGATTTTTTATTCAATATTAATTATTACATAATACTTATTGAAAGTAATTTTTTATTTACATTATTTGTTTTAGATACCTGAAGGTGCTTTAATATGTTTTGCTTGTTGGGTACATACTTGGCGTACAATACAACAACAAGGAATCATAGCAGCTTCTACTGTTGTTATGAATATGAATGTATGTGTATGGTGCCGATGGTCTCTTGCCCAGACACACAGCCACTCCATACCTGAAGGACCTGAACGGACCATAATAACAGAAACAATATATCCAAGAGAGGTAACATTAACAACTTACTTAATTACCTAGTGTTGGAATTAAATAATTGTGTGAATAGCCAATACATATTGTATTTTTTATTCAGATTCCACCAGGCGGACTGGTTTTCTATGCTTGTTGGGTAGCAATATGTAAAAATGTGGAGCATGCTACAAGGATTGAGGATAATCGGCAAACTCCAACCCCATCTAGCCTTCACCAAGACTAATGTATGCATGGTGTAGAATGTCTCTACACCGAAGGCTAACACACATGGCTAGTGGTCCTGTAAGAGATAAAGTTGCAGCAAGAATTTACCCAAATCAGGTTAGATTGTTTTAATTTACCAAACCACCATACATAAGTAATGTTACTGTACATTCAACTATAAGTAACCTTATCTGTAGCCCCTATAAGTAAATTGTTTCTTGTATTGTTTCAGTTACCAGAACATGTGCTTATTTGTTCCAACTGTTGGACACATGCACAGGAAAATATAGGAATAGAGCAAGAAGTTGTGCAACAAATTGATATGCAGCCACCAAGTGCATCAATAACACTTGATGGTTTTACACACACAACACAGAAGTGCTCATTGTTTTGTTCCGGCTTGTAACAATGTAGAACGAAATAGAGTGCCGGAATACTCAAGAAAAATTATATATATTTTATTATTATTATTATATATAATCAATCACAGAATAAATGATTTAATTAATAGGAATTTATAACAGAGAGGCAAGAGTACCAATAATAATATGTGATGGTTCCTATATATATTTTCAAAAATCATCCAACTACTTGTTTCAAAAATAAACTTATAGCTTGCACAAATATAGAAACCTTGTTAAACCTTTTCTCATTGTTGCCACTGATGGTTACATTATTGATATTTTGGGGCCCTATCCAACAACCAAATCAGATTATGACACCATGAAAGCTTTGTTCCAAAATGAAAATGAGGGTCTAAGGGCTTTTTTTTTCAGCCCAATGATGTTATAATTAATGCTTTCCATCCAATGATTGAAAATAGACCAAATGCTGTAGCTATACTTGCACAATACAGAGTGAAAATATGCCCAACCGTTTAGCAGAATTTATAATTGCTAACCGGATCAACCGCTTTAGAGCTCAATTCATAAAAATTGATGGTCAACTTCCAGAGTTAATTATTTTGTCTGAATTGATACTTTTTGGGCTGGGTACCTATCAAATAAAACTGGCTAGAAGCTATTTCGGGGAACATATTAGGCAACATGGATCATTTCAGGTAGAAGTATCGGACCAACTGGAAGTAGTAGCAGAAGCAACCCCATCCCAACTTGATCCTTTTTTTAATAAAAGCCTGTATAAAAACTCGACAGCTCAGGACGAACATATTATACCTACATATTGCTGGCAAGGGAAGGATCAAGTGGGGATGATAAAATAATTAGCTATTATTGTAATTGTATCTCCGGACATCGGACAATGGGTTGCTGTGCTCATGTCATGACCACTGTGTGGTGTTTGGGTTGGGCTCAGTACCAAGAGAGCATAGAAGCACCGGTGTCATTCCTGGATGGAATATTAATAAGGGATGATGTGGAAAACGAATGAAATCATAAGTTCCAACAAGTTGTTTTATTTATATACCTCTCATGACTGATTTCTCGCGTTTTTGATGTCGCTAATACTAGGAATTATATAACATAGAACTTGTTTAAAAAATTGATAGTGTTAAGTTGGGACACTGGGCTAGCGTGGTGGATTACACAGTCCAATCCCTCACAGAAAGGAAGTATATGTCTCAGCAGTGGGAACATTATAGGCTGATTATGCTGCTCCTGCCTAATTGAATTAAAATAGTTGGTATCTTCTCAGCTGTTACTGTGTAATAGGAATAGTTAACTACTTTAAAAATAACTTGCAGTTGTCAGATACTGCACAGCTCACTGCTCGCCTATGAATTATTGAAGTCCAGAATATATTGATAGGCACTAAAGAATGAAGCAACAGGAAAGTGTTAATAAACAAAATAACTTTCAAGCCTTCGTTTCATTTCGATATAACCAATCTCTAACTACTCTAATAGGTGATATAAGATGTGCTGCCGCAATCGAGTTGAATATCCTGTAGTCTAAGTTTATCGTATCCATCCAAGATTTTCGAAATTCGTGTTGTTTTATTTATTGTTGATATTACAATACACGTCAATCAAATGTTAAATGTCAAAATGACATTTCGTGTTTTCTACACTAAGTCTATGGTTTTCTCTGTGTGATCCACCATGTTTAATTTAATGTTGTGTTGCTCTCCTTGACTAAGTTAATTTGAATGTACATTGAAACGAAGTGAAATTAAAGAAAACTAACAGTAAAAAACGGTTACTATATTATATAGCGGTATTTACATATAGTGTACATAGTGCTAGCCCAGGCTCCATACATTTCTGGAACATCTCCTTTGGTTATTCGAATATTGTGTATTTGTACAGCGATCTTTTTGAGCCGCTGCAAACAACCGAAACAATGTCCACTCACGACGGCGACTGAACCTGAACCACAAACTATATAGAAACACAGCCGGACTAAACTACTCTGTGACTGTAGCTCCCCATTTACAGTAATAATTTACATACAAGGCTACCAAATCAACGAAAATTTTGCCATTTTGGAGCGGAAAAAATTAATTATAGCTAAACAAAACAAAATTACACTGCCATTTACATTCAGTGGGTTCCCACATGATAGATGAAGAGATTAAAAAATAGATTGAGTTTAACTCAATCTATTTTTGCTTAATTTGATATTTCGAAAAGATATCCTGTTTACAAGCCTTGGGGACATGATAAATTCACACCATAAGCCACTAAAACCCCTAAAAATAGCTATTAATCGATTTAAAGAAAATATTAATAAGATCAAAAATCATTTATCACGTGCTTTTTATATCATTTGTATGTATAATATGATTGCTAGATACGATTTTATTCGATAAAACGTTAGAATCTTAATTTTTAAGCTGACTACTGACCTGCCTGCCGCAGGGGCAATCTAGGAAGCACCGCGATCGGAGCAATATCGTAGCTGTCTCTACACACACGCCTGCCGTTCAGTATGAGAGTGTACGTCACAGAGTACCTTTATATATACCTACTGAAAGTGTACGTTTCGCTGGACGCACGCGTTGAAAATGGCGCCAGTTTATCGAAATATCAATGAATCAGTATATATAGCCTTGGCTCTTTTTTATATAGAATAAGGGTGGCAAATGAGCACAGTCCACCTGATGGTAAGTGGACAATGTGGCCTATAGACACCCACATTTATCAATAAAACAACCAATTAATTAATAATTACAACCATAATATAGTGCTTAGAAGTTAAAAGCTGCAGCATAGCTCTGCCACGCTATTTTTAGGCTATCAAAGACAATTAAATATGACTAACTTTACTCGTCATATTTTAATATAACCAATTTGTTCTGTGATATAACTTGACTATCTAGTGCTTAGTAACTATAATTTAACTAGTGTTACAAATAGCCAGGATAGTTTTCTAATGATGGTTTTAATAAAATTTATTTACTAAAATTTGTATTTTTGTTTAAATATTTATTTAATGACATTTTATTTATACTCCAGCAATTTTAATATTATTGGAATATTTACTTTCCCATACTAGCCCATATGATAAGTTAGGTAACAAATCCCAGTAATGTTACTTGTAAGTTACAACGTTCAAATAACGTTCTTTCTGCGGTTCTGACTTGTACTCATACGTGTGCTCCTCGCGAAAGTCGCAACGAACTGAACGAAATTGGCCCCATTGCGCTACACATGCAACAGCGGCAGGGCCGATCTAGGGAGCAATGAAGGTCTTGCGCTCCTGCAGTGTTGCAAAAGTGAAAAATAAAAAATCGGTAGATTTGCCAGCTAAAAATCTGGAGAAATCGGGAGATTTTTATTTACATCCATGGGTTTAGAAATGTATCAAAAAAACTTTCTTTTAGATGTCGTTCTTTTTCGTTTCATTTTTTTTTGCGATCAAAATAATGTCTTTATAATTTAAACTAAAATTTTATGATTATATATTTTTGCTACTCACGCTTCTCCAAAATTCTTCTGTTTCTTCACTGAGTGATTTAATTTCTTTCGTATTTAGAAGCAAACGCCATTCTAAACTAATTTTTTGATAACTAATGCTACCTAACAAATTTGGACATAAAGCACAACAGTTCTCAACAAAACACAACAGAATCAGGCGGCGAGAGAAAAAAACGAGTCAGCATGAATGATATCCATACCTCGCCAACATGCGAAGTTTAAACTATTATGTTGACTATTTAGTCCAAGTTTGATAAGAGTATAAAAATGTCAAAGCAAAAATACTTTAATGTAGTAACAGCCCACAGATTTATTAGGTTAGTGAAAAATCGGGACGATAGGCGTCCTGGTCAAGGGTGAATCGGGAAGTGTCAATCAAACCTCTGGAAATCGGAACGTCCCGCACTAATCGGGACACCTGGCAACACTACTTATAGGCCTCTCTCCGCACAGAGAAAAATGTATCCGAAGAAGAGCCACAGAACATACACAAACTATTGGCAAAAAAAGGGGGAAAACAAAAAATGTTGAGCTATGAGGTTGGGATGCTCGATAGGTTGAGATACAATGCTATTAATTCTAGACACCTGCCGTTATTGTGTCTCAATGTATATAAGGTAGCAGGTGGTGACTCGCTGCTTACAAAAGAAATGGGCACCTCACACTGCAATCTGCATATCGCAGATTGGTGTAAACAGTTAAGGGTGTAGAGAGGTGAGTCTGCGGATTGAAGATCCTTATAAAGTCAGCATCCTCCCGGCGTTATAATACTTTACACTTCCACCCTTCAACCTTAAAGCTCTAGCACTCATCTCTGGATGGTTGAACAATGCAAGCTAAAGGTGGGGTATAATAAATTCCGCGGTAAAACTCGGTTATGACCCATGATGTCGCCACTTATTATTATTATTAGGGATCACGCCTAATTTTCAATAAATACCTATATAGCCGTACATTGAGTTGTATTGTTGCCTGCTGTACGTGTGCCTACTGTACTATCGTATATCAGAGGTCTCACAGACAAGATTAGCTACATCTTGAAGCGAGCTTGTATTAGAACATTCTTCAAGCCGCCGAAGAAGATTAGTCAGTTCTTACCATCCGTCAAGTTCAATATTCCTCTACAAGATGCAGAAGTGTACAAGCTTGATTGTGAATGTGGTCTCTCATATATAGGACAAACAAAGCGATCTATCAAAACCCGCGTTTATGAACACATAGCTGACGTGAAACACCAACGTTCCGGGAAGTCTGCAGTTTGTGATCATATCCTAGACGGCCCCCGCCATTATATTAGATTTGATAAACCACAAATTCTCGCGAAAGAACATCACTTCCTGCCAAGGATGATACGTGAGGCTATTGAAATTAAAAAACATCCTAATTTCAATAGAGAGAGAGGCTGGGTACCTGCTTGGAATCCTATAATTAATAAAATTAAAACTAAACCCAAGCATACCATTCCAAGACTTTAAGTGCATTCTGCGTAAATCGGACCAAAACTAATGATTAAAAAAGCTGAAAGTACTCCGGGTTAACTCTGACATCGGGACGTCAATGACCTCAGTCCCCCGTGACCATGGGTGCTGCAAAGTACCCGAAACGTCGGGAATCAATAAAAAGCAAGTTAATTAAACGCGTTAGAATCCGTAAAAGTAGTTTCATTCAATAATATGCCTTTGTCACAACTGACTTTTTATGTATCACCGAATGGAACAAAATTGAGTAAATTACCACCACTTACATCTAAAACCAGGGCACATAACATTATGTCGAGACCATCAGGTCTGAAAGGTCACGACTACTATCCAATCTTTTTTACTATTTTTTGACTCTGATAATTTGAGAATTCTTGTGGAATGCACAAATATTTATATTGACACATTCAAACATAAGTATCAAAGGGAGAGAGATGCTGCACCTACAAATTTGGTTGAAATGAGAACTTTTGTCGTCTTGTTGTTATAGTTAGAAGTTAGTAGAGCTGAACGGATAAACCTCAAAGACTTCAAGGACATTTCAAAAGGTCTTGGTATCGAGGCAGTATCTTTATACTATAATCTACTTTTCAACAGAATCCTTTCACAATGTTGAAAAGTAGATTTTGATTCCTGTTACGATGTTTGCGCTTTGAAGACGTAAGGGGTAGAGCAACCCGTCAAACAACCGACCGTTTAGCACCGATTCGTCAAATTATTGAAATTATGCTTCGCAACAGCAAAGAATACTATACGCCAAGTGAGTCCGTTACACTTGATGAGCAGCTTGTAGCATTCAAAGGTCGTTGTGGTTTTATAATTTATATGCCGAACAAACCGGCAAAATTCGGTATAAAAATAATTATGGTCATAGACGTCAAGTAACCGTTTGTGTGCAATTTCGAAATGTACGCAGGTCAACAGTCAGAAATGGCCCTATCGCGTATCAAATCAAGTTCGGGGTATTATCTACAGAGTTTTGAATCCCTTATGTGGCTTGGGATGTAACGTGACAATTGGTTCACCAGTGTACCTGTAGGCAAAGATTTACTGCAAAAAATATTACAGTAGTTGGAACGCTAAAAAAGAATAAATCTGAAATACCCCAGAAACTCAAATCTACCCAGAATAGAGAAATACTAGACTCCACCTTTGGTTTCCAACCTGATTGTACACTCGTTAGTTAAATACCAAAAAAATATATTAAATAAAGCCGTTTTACTTCTGTCTACCCTGCACAATAATGATAGAATTGACCCCGACCACACAAAGTATGGCGTCGATGTTTTCGATAAAATGTGTCGTCAATATGATGTGACGCGCAATAGCCAACGTTGGCCTCTTATATTATTTTATAATTTTTTGAATATGGCTGCTAAGAAGGGCCTAGTCATATACCAATTGAATAATCCATACAGAGATTGGATTTGAACTTGTAAAACCTCTGATCATACGACCTTTTTTTTTCAGAAAATACACCTAGAGCTATAAAAATGAAAGCCAGGCGTCTTCTGGGGCTCCTAAGTGTGCTCGTAATAGGCGTATTTGCCCGGATCACCAGATCATGTTATGCCCTAAATGTGCCGAAAACGCTATGGAATAGAAACAAACCGTTCGTAAACTTTGTATTGTGATGATTAATAATCTGCCAAAATAATGTGTTCAAAAAAATATAAACTGATTGGTCTCAAGAAGCCTAAAATATGTAAATTTTTGTAGAAGTTTATCTTTAGCTTATAATTTAAATACCAATAGCAAATGTTTGCTTTTGTAAAAGTATTTAATTACAAATAAAATTGATTCATAATAATATAACTCGTTTCCTTTCTCCAAGTAAGAGTAATATGATAAAACCCTATATTAATGAGTGGCACATATACCCTGCACAAACACTAGGCATTTTTGATGCGCGAGCCCTCTAGTGTTAAAATAAAGCTTCAAGTCGTAATAATATTTCTTGTCTTAGTAGCTGATATTTAGAGAAAGATTCACTATTGTAGTGGAGAGGTTATTCTATCTACAACAGAAAAAATCCGCAGATTGCCCAGGGTATGCTGCATGTTTATAGGCTGATGTTCAGTGCGTCACTCGGGAAAGTTCCTTCTGTGCACCCCAAGACACTGATCTATCAAGCTTCCTCAACAAACTCGTGTAAAAACTGCAATATTAAATATCAAAATGTAAAAAGGCTTTATTGAGAAATATAAGACCAGAATGGGCGAGAAATTTCTAGCTGAGCTTCAACAAGATTCAAGTGAAATCAGACACATCAGTTCCAAAAATTTATGACAAATAAAAATGAAATATCACACTGCTTATACTTCATAAATTTATTTATTATCTTATATTATACGTTTACTTCTATCATCTTCAAATTCTAGAGCGATAATGCTATTTTCAAAGTTTATTATTTCAAGGTAATAACGATGTGTAGAAATTATTTAGATATAGCTGAATCAGCAATTATCAAACTTTCTTCTCTAAGCCAAATTGTCAGTAACTTTGTCAAATACTTAATACTGTGTTTTTGTTAGACTATCTCATAGATTGAAAAGGATGTTTTGGACACTCGACACAATATAGCCAACGACCACTCCTTTGAAGTCTTATATACGTGTAATAAAGGGCTGCGACTGTGTGTGCTGGAACAGTTAGAGATATTAAAAAGTAATAATAGTAACGTTGCACTGCTGAATGAACAAGCAAATGTTTCTAACTCACCTCTCTTAAATATCTTTAAGCCTGCTCTCTAATAGCAGATAGCCTCGCAATATGATCGTTTGTCACCCTCACGGTGATCGGCGATTGGTTGCGTAAGTCCGGCGGTGATTGGTCGCATGTTTTATCGCATGACGCGGTCGCTCGCTCCTTAAGCAGGGAGCGGTTGCGTCAGCGGTCTGTATAAAAGGCAGTTGTTTTGGCTCACCGCTCACTTAATGGTCAGTCACCGTAGGGTCTACATCACCTGAGTGGATGTTTGCAAAGTAACTTTTTAAAAGCTTTTATATAACGGATTTCCGCAAAGTAACGCCTGATTAAGTATATTTTAGCTTATCCATACGTAAAAATCGGAATATATCCAATCATAAAATAGATTTCATCCCCTAACTACAAATGTGATTGGACTAGCATGTACTCTGCTCAACTCATCAGAGATAAGTCCAAATTTTAGAAGAAATGGAATTTAAAAAAATTATTTAAATGTTGATCTCGAAACAGTTCATTATGGTTTACAAATCAAAAAAATATAATCTTTCATCAAAACATAATTTTACAATAGTCTTACACGCAAAATTAGAAACTTACCTAATTGAGCACTGGGTTTACTACATAATACGGTCTAAAGGCCTGATGATGACCAGGTAAGCGCTTGACGGTTTTGACTAAGGATGTCATGTGGGTTTCTATGTTTATCTTATCGAGCGCGGGTGGTGATACATGATACATTCTGAAGGTCTTATGATGACCAGATAAGTGCTTATCGGTTTTCAGTAACAAAAATAGGATGCCCTAGCTTTTTATACAGGGTGGTCCAAACAGTGAGGTTATAATTTTTTTTTTGATTTCTCACACCTAGATGTATCCGAAAATACCCTATGTATGTTCCACGATTTTTTGTAGTTTTCGAGTTATGATTTTTTTATCCTTTTTTTGAAAATGTTCACCCTAAACAGCGTAACATTAAAAAAATGTAATTGTGAGATTTTTTCCAAGTTTTTTTGTTTGTAACATGATCCTTATGAGTTGCCCTATTATGCATAAAATAATTAGCTTCCTAACATTCACCGAAGATACAATAATTTTAATCGAAACTTAAAAATTTTCTGTCAGGAGAGTGGGGCTTGAATTTTCAACATTAAATGAAAAATAGTAATAAATGATTTCATACTTTCTAATTACTTTTAAAAACTTGGCAGTACCTTAATCTTTCATAATAACATAAAAAATGACACTTAATAGGCCAGTTTTTCTGTTACAGACTTCTGAAGTTACTCAGGCAGGAAACTACCTGAATAGTTAATTTGATTTAAAAAATCTTTTTATCATTTCTAGGGCTAAACTAAGATAGTAAATGCTTCAGGTTAGCAAAGAAAACTACTTATTGTTAAAACGTGACATTTATTAAGGTATCATTTTACTACAAACTACATGTTTTTTTTTTATTTCACTCTAACTAAATTTCATTCATTCAGTCACAAACACACAAAGGAATTTTAAACAAAGGCTCTGGTCCACTCTGGGTAGTCCCTCGCGACGTTGATTACGCCCAGGAACGCGTCCAGCCATCAGGGTTTCGTGGGTGTTATTAAAAACCCTGTAGCCCGGGTAATGCTCTAACACTTCTCCTCGCCGCTCCAGTTGCTCTCCACACCGACCGCGTCCCTTTTTCACCTCGCTCAGTCCCGCCAGTCGTTCACTGCTTTCCCGCGTGCAACCACTACTCACGTTTACGTTTATTTGGATCTCTTATTTGAATACCTTCGCTTTTTTTCCCGGATTCTTGATTTACCTTACGATTGACCTGTGCTTGTTTTATGGACCTTGCGTTGCTTAGGGATTTGGATTACTTTCAGCAATGAGTTATTCTCTCAGTCAATACGCAGAGATGCACTATTTCTACGGCGTTGCCCAAGGAAACGGCGCATTAGCGGCAAGGCTTTATCGAGAGCAACTGGAGCGGCGAGGAGAAGTGTTAGAGCATTACCCGGTATACAGGGTTTTTAATAATACCCACGAAACCCTGATGGCTGGACGCGTTCCTGGGCGTAATCAACGTCGCGAGGGACTACCCAGAGTGGACCAGAGCCTTTGTTTAAAATTCCTTTGTGTGTTTGTGACTGAATGTGCTATCATTTAGTTTGAGTGAAATAAAAAAAAACATGTAGTTTGTAGTAAAATGATACCTTAATAAATGTCACGTTTTAACAATAAGTAGTTTTCTTTGCTAACCTGAAGCATTTACTATCTTAGTTTAGCCCTAGAAATAATAAAAAGATTTTTTAAATCAAATTAACTATTCAGGTAGTTTCCTGCCTGAGTAACTTCAGAAGTCTGTAACAGAAAAACTGGCCTATTAAGTGTCATTTTTTTATGTTATTATGAAAGATTAAGGTACTGCCAAGTTTTTAAAAGTAATTAGAAAGTATGAAATCATTTATTACTATTTTTCATTTAATGTTGAAAATTCAAGCCCCACTCTCCTGACAGAAAATTTTTAAGTTTCGATTAAAATTATTGTATCTTCGGTGAATGTTAGGAAGCTAATTATTTTATGCATAATAGGGCAACTCATAAGGATCATGTTACAAACAAAAAAACTTGGAAAAAATCTCACAATTACATTTTTTTAATGTTACGCTGTTTAGGGTGAACATTTTCAAAAAAAGGATAAAAAAATCATAACTCGAAAACTACAAAAAATCGCGGAACATACATAGGGTATTTTCGGATACACCTAGGTGTGAGAAATCAAAAAAATTTTTTATAACCTCACTATTTGGACCACCCTGTATTTATCTAATTGAGCATATTACTTGTTACATTCTAAAATAAAGTTAAAGCTTTCGATACGTCGGGAATTAAAATAAATAATAATAAGTTAAATGAAACACAATAAAATCCGAAAAAATCGTCCTCTTAAATGTCTAGCAAATCATTGAGATTGTTTTACTTACAAAATCTAAAAATCTTACATCCAGTCAAAAATCATTGAAATATCGTAAACAGGTCGGTTGATCATTTATAGGAATTAGTGTTGATGGTGCTTGTGGGCTTTCTTGAAATACGCAGATATTTTCGTCGTCTGGTTGTGGTTGGTTATGCAGTTTTTCCGGTCTGCCTTGTCTTTTATTGCCTGTAAAATATAAATATGGCGGATTTCTAATTTTGTAATTGGGAGTTTTGCTGATTTCTTGATTGCCTAAAAATAATAATTAAGTGAGTAATAATACTGTCTTTACTATTACACAGTCTGGTAATAAAAAGCCACACACCACAATAAATCTAAAAGGGTAATATAAATATAATAAATCTAAAATGTTCAACTAGCTACTTCTTTTTAAAATCATGGCATATTAACTGAATCATCTTAGTCTATCTGAGCCCTTTCAAATGAGCCCAAACACGATGGTTTTCGTAATAGTATCACTGAGATCTTTTACCCCAGCTTTTGAGTCCACCATCATGAAGGTAAGATGATCACAGTGACGTAGGTGTTTATGAGCCCTTTGAAATTAGTTCAAACACGATCTTTCTATCTAGTGCCATCACTGAGATCAAACCCAAACCCATATCATAGTACCATCAGAAAAGTGAGATCATAACAGTCTTCTTGGTTTTTATGAGCCCATTCAAATGAATTCAGACACGATCGTTTTATCTACTGCCGTCACTGAGACCCTATACCCACCTTCGGATTGTACCATCAGAAACGTGAGACTATCACAGTTACCTAGGCCTTTATTAGCCCTTTCAAATAAGTCCAAACACAATGGTTCTATGGAGTGGCGTCACTGAGATCCTAAACCGAACTTCGAAGTCCACCATCAGATAGGTGATATCATCATAGTCATCTAGGTCTCCATGAACCTGTTTGAAAATGAGTCCAAACACGATGGTTCTACGTAGTAGCATCACTGAGATCCTTTACCACAAGTCATCGGATTACGGCGCGCCCGGAAAAATCCGTGGGTTGTCGTCAGTTAAAAATTTCCATTAAGATAAGAGGAGAGTAAGTCGAAAAAAGTGCAACAACCTTGTACCTCAAATATCCAGAAGACAATCGCACAGTTACAATCAGATGTTGCGGAGCGAGATGAGGCTCTACTGTCCAATGACCTAGAAATAGCTAGCTGTACGGAAAGGACAAATGAGAACTGCGTTTATCTTGTGCTTACAGTTGCAAAAAAAATTGGCGTTCAGCTTGACGAAAAGGACATTGTAAGTGCAGAACGAGTGCGATTTGTATGGCGGACTGCAAAGAGTGAAGCTCATGTGCGAACACGCCCTCTCGTAGTTCGTTTAGCGCGTCGTACTACCAGGGATATTTTAATACAAGCCGCGCGAATTCGACATGATCTGAACCACAAATTATAAAGTTGAACACCGAAGGCTTGCAGTTTCCTGGACTGGTCGGACCCTTGTACATCAATGAACGCCTAACCAAGCAAAATCATCTTCTGTTCCAAAAAGCGCGTGATCTAGCACGCGAGCTTAAATTCAAGTACGTATGCACGCGAGACGAAAATATCTACGCACGTAAGGACCAAGGGAAACCGCGACATCGGTTACACACTGAAAAAGACCTTTCTAGGGTTTTTGGAAAGCATGATATTTGTTCTCCTATATTTTCTCATTTCATTTAATTTAAGTTATTATATAAACGTTTTTTGTTTTCCTAAATTAGATTATGTTTTAAAATATATACTTTTAAGATATGTTCTTGCAACACAAAAAAATACACTAACACTCTACATATTCACACAAATACATCACACTCACGTACAAAGCAACCATTATATTTATAGCTTTTATCACAATAAACTATTAACCTTGATGCGCAATAATGTCTAGCTCAAAGCAAACTTATTTGAGATTAGGGTTATTAAATGCTAGCTCTATAAATACCGGAAAAGAAGAATTATTCGTAATTTTTCTTAACCACTCACCTGATATCCTTGCTCTTAATAAAACTTGGCTAAAGGCAGAAGAGGCACTTGAGCAGAGCCAGACAGGTTAAAAAAGGCGGAGGAGTAGGCTTCTATGTAAGACAGGAAGTCAGTACATAAGCTGCACTAAGAGTATCGGGAATGGAATATTTCCACTGTTCCTGTCATATTAAAATCTTTTTAATTGAAAAATCCTTGGTTTTAAAAATCGAATACCATTTATTTATTTAAAAAAAGATTCTCGGTCTTGTCACAAGGTTTTGCCAAACTTCTTTAGTCGTTGAGAAAATGGAATTGACTCGAAAAAATTCAAGAGAGATGATTTATTATGACCGGATGATTTCTGCATTTGGTGATGAAGCCCCATCCAAAACCACAATTTATCGCTGGTTTGCTGAATTTCAATGTGGACGTGTCAAGCTCAGTGGTCGTCCAAAAACTGCAGTCACCCAAGAAAACGTTGATGCTGTGCGTAAGCTGATTGAGGAAGATCGACATGTGACATACCGCGAAATTCAGGCAACTTTAGACATTGGCATGAGTCAAATACAAATAATCTTGCATGAACAATTAGGTGTAAAAAAGTTGCTTTCCCGATGGATACCGCATTCGCTCTGTGAAGAGCAAAAAGCGGTTCGCGTTACTTGGTGCGCCAGAACTCTCGAAAGATTCTACGCAGGATCCTCAAATGCTGTATACAACATCGTATCAGGTGACGAATCCTGGATATATGCATACGCACCCGAAACAAAAAACCAGTCACGAGTTTGGGTGTTCGAAAATGAGTTAAAGCCAACAAAAATTGTTGGTTCACGGAGTGTTGCAAAAAAAATTGTGGCCACGTTTGTCTCCAAAACCGGCCATTTTACGACTATTCCTCTTGAGGGACAAAGAACGGTTAATGCAGTATGGTATGCTAGCATTTGTTTGCCACAGGTCGTTTCTGAACTCCGTAAAGAGAACTGCAACCGCCGCATCATCCTCCATCACGACAATGCGAGTTCTCACACCGCACACAGAACAAAAGAGTTTTTAGAGCAAGAAAACATAGAATTATTAGACCATCCGCCGTACAGCCCCGACCTAAGCCCTAATGATTTCTATACTTTCCCTAAAATAAGGAATAAATTGCGTGGACAGAGATTTTCATCACCCGAAGAAGCTGTGGATGCCTACATAACGGCCATTTTGGAGACCCCAACTTCCGAATGGAATGGTTTCTTCAATGATTGGTTCCATCGTATGGAAAAATGTGTCAAATTTCGCAGAGAATACTTCGAAAAGCAATAAATACATTTTTAAATAGTAATGTTGTGTCACTTCCTTGATTCCCGAAATTTTCACTCGTATAAGGATATGAGAACATCCAAGATCTCTACGGGAACAAATGTGGCTTGAAGTTCATCTACTATGAACCACAATGGCACTCGGTACAGCATACAGACCAGAGTATATTAGTGTTCAAGAAACTCTAGGCACACTTAGTGAGACAATGAACTCTATGGCACGATGTGATATCGCATGTATCCTGGGCGATTTCAATA
Source organism: Parnassius mnemosyne (assembly GCA_963668995.1). Classification (NCBI taxonomy): domain Eukaryota; kingdom Metazoa; phylum Arthropoda; class Insecta; order Lepidoptera; family Papilionidae; genus Parnassius; species Parnassius mnemosyne. The sequence continues at coordinate 38,627,011 of CAVLGL010000159.1, forward strand.
TTGATATGGCTTGTGTTGGATTTTCAAAAGTGACAGAAATTATGCATTTCTGTCATCACCACAGTCTTGAGCAACTTGTAAAAGAACCGAATAGAATCACAGACCATTCCCAAACCATAATAGACCTCGTTATGTCTGACAGCCCTTTAAAATGCAAAAATATTGATGTGATATATAATATAAAATATTGATACATGCATAAATAGTTGTAGATTTAGATATATAAAAAAAAACAAGTTAAATAAAGAAGTTAGGCTTCAACGATCATTATAAAATATAAATCAAGATAAGTTTATAGAACACTTAAAACTTATTCCATGGGAATCTATTTATACTCTACAAATGTGAATGAAATAGTTAAAACTTTTAACATGTATATTATAAAATTATTTGACATACATGCATCAATTCGTAAGGTAGTTCTCAAAGACCAAAAGGACAACTCGAAAGATTATTATCGCAGTTTCAGAAATGTTGTTACCGCAACCATCGAAAGAGAACGAAAAGCCTACTATAATAATTAGATCATGCAATACCGTTATATCGTTACCGCAATTTCGCGAAATTGGCGCTGTGTTTCAGTACCGCCAAGCGAGAATACAGGTGCGAATTTCGCAGTATTAAAAACGAACCCGGTATGACACCGGAGTAACAATGGGTAAATATCTGAGACTTTGTGTAACAAACTACTAAGCATTTCACCAGCGAGCGTAGAAGCTGAGAGAGAATTTTCGGCTGCTGGATACATATGTAATAACATTAGAAGTTCTTTAAATGATGAGACAGTGGATACGCTTTGCTTTTTACATAAACATTTCCAAGGTAAAATTAAGATTAGGGTTGTATGTGTGGTTAATTGTAGTTATCTCATGTTAGTGTTTTAATTTAACACCCGTCTAAGATTTTTTTACTCATGTTATTGTTTTAGTTAAATTGCCATTAAAGGATTTTTTAATTTCGCAATATTGCAAATTTTGCGATATTACAAGTTCCGATGCCGCAATATTACAGCATTGCATGCTCTAATAATAATTTTATAAATAACTAAATAAAAAAAACTGGCTTTGCTGTGGAGAAACTTAAAAAACACTACTCAATTTAATAACACACACAAACCCATAATTCTTGAACATCTTAATGACCCCAATAACATCAACGACCACTTTTTAAATTTACCAATCATTAACGAAACAGTTGTTGCTAAAATCTTCACTAATCTAATTGAAACACCGGAACTTGACATGCTGGTCCTAAAACCTACTATAGAACTACAGAACGGGAAGTTAAGGTTATTATTAATAATATAAAGACCAAGGCAGAGGGACACGATAGCATTAGTACAGAAATGATTAAGCTGACTCTAGATGTGACACTTTCTATCATTACGATGATACTTAATTAGTCAGTTGAAACAAATACTTTCCCATCCTGTTGGAAGAGAGCACTAGTAAGGCCCATACCTGAAAACAATTCTTCTACTGAACTAAAAGTCTTGCGTCCTATTTCAATTTTGCCAGTAATAACTTAAGTTTTAGAAAAAATAGTGTTAAATCAAGTGCTGATTTTCTTAGAAAATAAAGATATAATATCTAAATTAGAATCAAGCTTTCACAGGGGTCATGGTACAGAAACTGCACTTTTACATGTCACGGACGACCTGAAGGAGGCCTCGGATATGGGAATGAGTAGTGCAATGGTATTACTTGATTATTCTCGAGCATTTGACTGTTTGCAACCGGAATTACTTTTACATAAGCTAAGCTTCTATCGATTCTCAAAGAATACATGTCGTTGGTTTCACAAATTTCTCGCTAATAGAGAACAAATGGTGGTAATAGACGATAAGTACGGAGAAAAAAGACTGTCGGACCTTAAGTCAGTTACGCACGGCGTGCCCCAAGGCTCTCTACTTAGTCCAATCCTATTTACAATATTTTTACAGCAGATCTTCCTAGGTATATAAAATTTTGTAAATATTACTTATATGCTGATGATACACAACTGTACTACTCATTTGACAGTAAAGATACTCGAGAGGCTATCGAAAAAATTAATGTCGACCTCAGCATCCACACATGGTCTCAAAATAATTCTTTAGTTCTCAACGCAACTAAATCTCAAATGTTGGTCTTAGGCACTAAACGCCAAATAAAAAATGTATTAGACCCTGGAGAAATGGCAAAAATCAATAATGTTGTTCTGGAACAAGTTACCTCGGCACGTAATCTCGACTTAATTTTAGATGAAAAACAAAAATTTATTGATCACGTGAATAATAAAATCAGGACAGCATTTTCAAGCTGAAAAAGCTCTACAAAATCAGACCTTATCTTAAGGAGCATTTACGGATACTTTTATGTGATACTCTGTTGCTATCTCAATTCAATTACTGCAGTTCTACCTTTGGTCCAAGACTAAATTTCAATACAGAGAAAGCAATACAAAGAGTGCAAAATGCTTGTGTGCATTTTTGCTTTAATGTGCCCAAAAAAAAATCCATTACTCCGTACCTGAATAAAAAGGCTTACTTAACATGAGTTCTAGAAGGTAGCTTCAGTGCGTTTGTACAGTGCATATTGAGCAAAAAGCCTGAGTACCTATTTCAAAAACTTCTGTGGATCAAAGATACCTCACATCGAAGCCTTCGTACGATGTAATTAAGCCTATTGAGTATGCCAAAACATAAAACAATGCGTTACAGAGGATGTTTTAAATTTACTGCAGTATGAATATGGAACGATTTGCCCCTCGTCTAAGAAATGAAATGAGTACGGCAAGCTTCAAAGTCAATAAATCAGCTTTGCTGAAGCGACAAATTGCTGCAAAAAAATTTGAAACATGCCTACTGAAAATACATAAACTTTAGAGACTTTTTTTAACATTTTATTGTAATATTACCCTTTTGTGGCGGCGCTGTCGTCGCGCCACAAGCGAAAAACCACATCGAAGCCTAAATCACGCTAACAAAGTTCCGAAATTAAAACAGTATATATATAATAGCTCCGAACTACCACTCGGTGCGTTAGCCGCTTCCCGGGCAGAACACCTTGCCCGGCGGGAGATCTGCCCTTTTCCTTCACCCGGCACACTTTCAAAAAACATACACACACACACACGCACACACACACACACATGCACATGCGCATACGCACGCACGCACGCACGCAAGAATGCAAGAATTATTATTATAAAATTTCACAACCATTTGTAAAATTCTAATATTAGATGAGTGAAGTATAGAGGTAATTGGGGAATTCGCAATTCTCACGACACCCATGTAACATCTCAGGGAGGAAGGAGTGCCTGAAAACCAGCGATTCATTGGATCTTAGTCCCATGTAAGCATAAACTGAGTCACCTCCGATTGCCTAAATTTAGTTAAGTTACTTAGTTTATAATATGTATATTTTTTTAATATGGCAATAAAATGATATTTATTTATTTAAGATTTCACACTTACGGTCAGTTTTTGAATGTACGTCAGTTAAACTAAATCAGTTTAACTGACCGTGTGTGGCGACCATAAGAGTATATTCTAAGTCTATGGTTGTAACGGATGTTAGTGGTTATATACTATACTCTTTGGATGTTAGTCTTGCCATGATTCCCAGTTCCTTGGCACGCTTCGGATTTAGATTCAAATTGACAGTTCGCGGCGTCTCAACAGCTGTTCGACCATTATCTCAACCTCAAAGTAACGTTTATTTCTGTTTATTACACGTGTTTCGCGTAACTAGTATCAACTATTAAAATATCAAAAAGGTAATTATTAGGATCAAGTATAAGATGGACGAAGAAGTTGAGGTCAAAGGTACGTATTTATTATTTTACAATGTAACAAAAGGCGTGTGGTGCAAGCGTGCCGTCTAACATGATTATTTCTTCAGTGTTTTTCTTAAAGTTCAAATTACGTTTATCTAAATCTTTTCAAATAATGGTCATTACCTGGCCACAGGATAAATCATTAGTTATATCAGTTAGTTATTATCTTAATTTTATATATATAAACCGAAGTTATAACTAGTTTATTCTGATTACTGCGCAATTAAATGCATAATTTATATATTTTATGCTAAAGATCTATTGGTTATATTCATATATTTATTTCTACTAGTTTGAAACAATTATTCAAACAAAATTTTACAAATTTTTAAGAATAATTTAATATTTTTGACAAATATATGTATTTATTTTAAAATATTAGTGTGTAAGTTTGAAAATTTAGTTATTTTATCAAAAAATTTATTAAAAAACGTTTAAGGTTATTTGACAATAAAATAGGTAGCTTTTTTTTTTCAATATATCCATTAGAGGCTCCAGTGGTTTCCAGATTGTGCTTTACATTCAAAATTTATTTAACAATAGAGTAAAATATTTAAGTTATCAAGCGAAAAATGCTGTTTATTCCCATAATCATATCTAAAATTAGGGCTTAAATTACTATCCTGAAATTATCCTAACAAAGACATTAATACTAGCTCCAGTGACACGACTTCGAAGAAGAATGTCTGTGGAACAATTTGACGATGGAAAGTTATCCCCTGCACCTGCTACACCCACAAAGAAAAGAGGTGGTAGAAAGTTGGCAAAACCAGAACTAGATTTAATAGATGAAAATGGTAAAAATCTTTCTATTTTATTACAATTTAGTTTAGGTGTATGTTATATATTTGTAAATGTTAATGTAATTCCTGTAGTAAGAAGTATTTTATAATAATCAAATTGTTTTAGCAGTAGAAACCAATTTAAAAAACTCAACTAGAAAATCAATTGTTAAAGATATTGTAGATACAGTTGAAGAAAAGCCTATAACACCATCAAGAAGAAGTACAAGGATTAAATCCAATACCAGTATTGTATCAGATACAGTTCAACATTTTGAATCACCTAGAGCTAAAAGGGCAACAAGAAGAACTTCCCAAGTTGGTTAGTTCTTAAAATTCATTATCATTTATGGCATTCAGAGCATAGCTTTGTTAAGATAAATTATGGGTTATCAATGTATGATTTGCTCTTTTAGGCAGTGACAATGAAATTTCCCTGACCCCAGTCCGGCAAACACGCAGAACTAGGAAAGATTCAACATCCAGTGTTGAAAAACAAGGTACTTTAACTTTTATTATACCTCTATTTCCAATAAAAATTAATTCAACAACTCTTTAATATATTGTAGATATACAAAATTTTACTATTACTATATATATATACTATTACTGTAAACATTAATTTTAACTTTATTGCAGTGGAAGCAACTTCTGCTATCATAAAGAATACTACTCAGATACCTGAAATAATCTGTGAAGAACCTGAAAGTGTTAATAAAACATCAAATAGTGAATTAATAAACCTAGACAATGAAAACAAAAAACAAAGTCCAGTTCGCAAAAGTCCTAGGCTATTAAATAAAAAATCTAAATCAAGCAATTCCTTTGTACCAGATGATAAAAATAGTAGTAGTGTTGAAGGTAATAAGAGTGATAATCATAATACTTCTGAACACAATAATGATAATACAGAAGGGCCTATTGTGTCATCAACAGAAAATACAGACAATACTATTGCCAGTAATTCAGAAATAAAAATCTCTGACAAACACAGGCTTTCTCTTTCCAGTACAAACCTTATTCAAGACTTAGACACAAACCCTAAAAAGATATCCTCACATATTAACAAAAGTTTATCAGAAGCTCAGAAATTGAACAAGGTGCAATCTAAAAGACACAGAACTAAGTCATGGACTGCTATCACTACTGCTTCTGTTCCCAATGAAGGTTTTTATAGTGATAATGAAAATGTTAAGAAAAAGCATAAAGACAGCATATATGATGTTATAAAAAATAATATATTAAATGGTTCAGGTGATAATAGCAAACTTAATAAAGACAAATGCATTGAAAGCAATATTAATAAACTAAATTCTTCAGAAATTAATGTAAAGTCTTCTAAAAGTATGAAAAAGAAAGAAAGTGATAATGGAATGAGTAATAAATTAAACTCCAATGAAGGAGAAAATAATTTAACCAATAACCAAGACATAGAAAATATTGGTCAAATAACAAATTTATTTCAAAAAGATCCAAGCAGCAATATTCAGACTATGATAGTGATGGAAGATTCAGATTCTAATTCTATACACATGAACATTCACCAAGAAAACAATGAAGATCAATGTGTTCCAGTTGTTGATGATCAATTAGAAGATAGAAGTTATAAAAAAGCAGATTACACTTTATCTAAATCCTTTCAAAATAAAAAAGAAGATTCTAAAGATTCCAATGATGTTATTGCAAATGACACCTGTGAACCAATGGATGTAGATGAAACTTTACCAGACAGCCTACAACATAAGGAATCAGAAATGCAGTCAAAGTTAGTATTAAATAGTTCACAAGATTCAAATTTTAAAAACAATTTAAATTCTAGTAATACTAAAAGAAAATCCTTTAATCTTTCAACATCTCAAAATCTAGAAAAAAGTGATAAGGAAAATAAAAGTACGCTTATACTTTCGCAATTAAAAGATATATCTAGCACTGGCAACAATACTTTAAAGTCGCCCCAAATTTCAAATAATAAATGCTTGTCAAAATCAAGCAATATTTTAGACACCACACAAGAAGACACAAAGGTGAACAAAAATCAATCCCTTAACTATTTAACAAGCACTCCTCTTCAACAGAGGACTGGTACAAGTGATCAAGGTAACAATAAATCAAAAAATATATTTGATAGTAACATTTCAAAAGAAAATGTTAAAACAAGTAAGAAAAACGTATCTGGGCAACCTTCCACAGAAGATTCTAATTCAGAAAGAGAATCTACATCCAATGAAAACCATGTTTTATTGGATAACGAAGCTGAGGAGGCAAGTGATGACTATGAATCTGGAGATAGCCAAGATGATGAGGAGAGGCAATACCAAATAGATAATGAAATTTTAGAAAAAGGAGAAACATTAACATCTGAAGATGAACTGACTAATGATTCCGATTATGAGAAAGATTCGTTTATAGTTAGTTCTGATGAAGAAGACAATGAATTGCTCAGTGGGTCTGGTGACGATTTATCTATGAGCGACAAAGAACTCAAAATGACTAACAAATCAAAGAAAAAGTATAACGAGCGAAAATTAAAAGAGCAAAAACAAGCGTCAAGAGAAATGTTTGAAGCACGCCACAAGTTAAACCTTTCAAGCAGTAGTAAAAAAAGTTCTAAAGTAAAAAAGAATACCCGTCAGAGATTAGAATCTTCACAATCTGAAGACGATATTGTAGGACCGAAAAAAAATGAAAGATATAGATTAAATTCTTCAGCGAATGATTATGCAATTAAATCTGATACAGACGGTTCTATTTGTCGAAGGGAAAACAAAAAAAGAGGTTTATCAGAATCTTTGTGCAACGAAAATGTGTTAGAGGAAAAAGAGATAACGATTTGTGAAGAAATAACAAATAATATAAGTGATCCATTGGGAGCACAAATTAAGTCTAAACCAAATACTCCAGTAAAAGAGTCTAACAACTCTTTTGGATTTATTAACACTGACTTAATAAAAGACACGCCTTGTGAGAAAAATACCTCCCATTCCAGATCACTTAAATCCAAAGATCCTTTAGAAGATTCTGACGACAACAGCTCCAACTTAAGTAGTACTGAAGAAAATATCGCTCAGAATTACGAAAATATGCTCAATGAATTAAAGATACAAACAAGTAATCATTCATTAAATATGGATAAAAACCCTAAAATGAAATCAAATCCGAAAATTCCTATTGTTGAAAATCTTAATTTAACACAGTCTAAAAAGTCAAAAACCAAATCATCTCAAAGTGGTGATACCCCGAATACTAATAAACTGAGCACTAAAATGGTAAAAGGCAAAAGTACTGATAACCTTGATCTCTGCCAAAAACCAAAACCATCTGAGAAATTAAAACAAACTAAAAAAGCAAATGAACAGTCAATTGTGGATCAACTTAATATTACACAAATAAATGAGAAACTAACAAGAGGTGGCAGAAAGAAGGACATGTCTGATAGATCAAAGGCAATAGAAAATTCTAATTCTGATGATTCTTCTGATTCAATTGATTTGAAGTTGCTCTTCTCTGAAGATAGCACTAATAGTGGAGACTTAAATAAAGAAAATAGAAGAAAAACTGGAGAAAGCTTGGAAGATTTCATTCCGCTAAAAAAAACTCAAGGGAAAACTGATATCCGAGCTATAAACCAGGAGGACTATATAGGAGGATATGACATAGGAGGTAAATTTAAAACAATCTTTATAAATTATATTGATACTAAGTGCTGAAAATCATATAATAGTATTTTTTTCTAAATTATTGTAACATTTGAAACACACAAGTTATTACTTTTCAGATACAGATATTAAACCAAATAACAAATCATTGCTGGATGAAAATGTCCTAAAAAATAAAAAACCGAAAGCTCTCCCAGAAAATGAAGGTCAGTTAAATATGTTAATCTAAATTTATATTATAAATTATTATTTTAGAATTTGGAAAATTACATAATATTATCTTTTAACTGCACATATGTATATACATACATACATACAACACAATTCTTTTTTTGTTGTAAGCTGGTGCTTCACATGTGGTCCCATATAAATTTGATCAACGTCTGGCCAATAGTTTTTGAGTTATTCTTAATAATTTATATTGAAGTCAGTTGTACAAAATTTTTAATTTTAAATTATTGTCCTAAACCTCCATCTGGGCATAGCCTTTTCTACCAACTTCGAAAAGGAGGAGGTACTCAAATCAACTGTTTTTTTGTGTGTATACATAACTTTTTTCTGGGTTTCCATGATTTTTTTTATTTGAAAGCTGGTGCTTCTCACGTGGTGCCATATAAATTTGGTCAAGGTCTGACCAATACCTTTTGAGTTGTTCTTAATAATTTATATTGAAGTTGGTTGTACAAAATTTTCAATTTTAAATTATAACTATTTAACTTCTTACACTTACAACTTTCAAACATATAAATTACTCTTTCATATTACAGCACTACCCACAGTTGTATCTAAGAAGAAGAATTGTGTCAGTTGTATCACAGAATAAACAATAGTAGAAAAAGTTGTATCAACATATTGTAATAAAAATGTGATTCATTTGTAATACTTTTTGGGAAATATAAAAAATATTCGCATAGTAATTGTATGAAAATAAAGTGTAATAATATCAAAGTATTATAATCAAATAATCATGTTATTTCTATATATATAAAAAATACAAATCTAATCTAGCTTAAAATGAAAAATGTCCATATATTAATTAGAACATTCTTACAAATCAATGATGGTATCAGCTGTCTATGACAAAATACATCATAGGTTTTTGGTTGCAGTGGAAACCGACCAACTTTATCTAAAATAGAAAACTACTTATTGCTAAAGTATAAAGAAATATTAATTATAAACCATTAATATACCATTGTTCAGTACAACCTATCAACATACAAGTATAGATTGCCTATTAAGCTTAGATAATATAATAATGTGTCATATGATATAAAACGGAAGAGAAACTGTTCGTCCTGTACTTTGACTAAACAAATAATGTTACACATTTAGTGTTACCGTATTTGTAATACATACTTTCTGTAGTAGTGTCTATGTATTGTAGACCACCTTTTTTCTGAAGTGCTTCGTTTTTAACAAAAATAGCTAAATAGTTTCGTCAATGATTATCTGCTGTAAGGTTAAAAATTACTAGAGAAAATAAAAATTTAATCTAAGTGTAATCCTTGACACTGATATTTGAAAGCTTTTGTATAACTCGCCAAACAGTTGCTACAAAAAAGGAAGACATTTATGTATAAACAGAATGAACTATTATGAAGTTTTCTTTTATAGCTTCTCACATTGGGCCTTAATTTTTTTAATTATTTATTGCATTATGAGGCAGTTCTACCATAACAAAATGTCATCACTTAATATACACATACACACTTAATATATACAATAGACATTTAATATATTTAAAATGAATGTGCCTATATGTATAAGAAATATCACTTCTTATGATAATGTTTTACTGACTACAAATTTTCATCACAGCAAATATATTAAATTATAGTGTAGAAAATTATCAACTATTCAAAATATATTATATGATTTTAATCTGCCGTCAATTAGCAGTACTTGTACTTGTGTGTACGTACTAGTCTGAAGAGTATATAATTAGACTGTGAAGCGTTCCATCTTAGCCCCATCTTATTAGTGACAATGCATCTGTAGCTTTTTTGTTTGAAGTTGGCTACAGGTTTCCATAGTCTGCAGTAGCCATTTACCATCATTGATTGGACTTAGATCTTAGATAACCTAGATGGGGATGGGAATATTGATAACAGGAGATATGCTTGGATGTAGTAACTGACAATCACAACACTGTTAGATAAGAATACTAACAAGGTTTTTTGTAATTAATTACTGTCACTTGGTTGTTTTGTTACCATTTTAATCATATTTAGAAAGAAGTGGTAAAATTAAAAAAATTATACAACTGACTTCAATATAAATTATTAAGGATAACTCAAAGACAACTGGTCAGACGTTGATCATATTTATATAGGGCCACATGAGAAGTACCAGCTTTTAAATAAAAAAAGAATCATCAAAATCGATTCACCTAGAAAAAAGTTATAAAGTAACAACCAACCAGTGAGTTATATGTACTACGTACTAGAGAAGTCATTCCAAACAAAAATTGTGTACTACTCTATGTCTGCGACTACTACTCCCGCGCATGCGCGATTACTTTAATTTGATATAAAATAAGATAATAATATAAAATAAATATAAGAATTTAATATAAAATATCATAATTTAATCTAAACAAACATATTTCTAAATAAAATGTAATAATTATTATTTTATGGAATTCACAAATCTTCAATTTACGCAATATTTAGTTTGTACGGATTGCAGTACAGTTCAGTTGAACATAGTCAATGTTCGGAATGGCTTCTCTAGTACGTAGTACATATAACTCAATGGTAACAACACATATATAAAAAAAATTAATTGAATTGAGTACATCCTCCTTTTTGAAGTCGGTAGAAAAGTTTCTCGATAGTTGAGATATTGCTATGGTCAAACATACATATTAGGTTTTTTAAGTAATTAAAGAATTTCTTCATTTGAAACTTACCAAAAATGTATCTGTTAGGAAACATTTTTCACATATCTTTTTTTGTAAATTTCAGAAGAGTGTAACAATGAAAAGAGAGAAGAGACACCATTTTTTGTGGATACCTTTGGAACTCATTCCGATTCATCTGCTAATGAAGATAAAAAAGCAAATATAAAGATCAACAGTACTTCTCAAGCAAATAGTAAGTAAAACTTAATGTTAAGTTACAGCCTATATACATCCCACTGCTGGCACAGGCCTCCTCTCATTACTGAGAGAGCTTTTTTATTATACTAAATTTCTTATGTTGAATGTATACTTTGAATTATTATTTAATTATTTGGTATTCTAAATTTTAAAATTAAAAATTCCACTTGAAAGAACTAAAAAACATAGTTTTCTTTTTTATAAAATAAAAGTGACAAATGAGCACACAGATGATAAGTGGATGTTGTGACCCATAGACACCTTATCTATCCTCGATTAAAAATCTAAATGCAGATGTGTTGTCACCCCTAAAGACTAAGATGGAATGCCTCATTATGCAGTAAAAAAGTTCTCTGGTTCTCTACACTCACCATATGAAACACAGCAGCATTAAACTATTATGTCATGATGATAATATGTGAGAGTGCGTTCTTTCTCCAGTTAAGCCAACCGATTGGTGCTAAAACCATAATATAGCTGAAGCATGACTCTACCGCGTAAAATCCGCTTTTAAAGTTGTGGCTTTTCTTCTATACACTATAACCTTAGTACTGACTTCTGAAACTGTTATGTGAAAGTTTTTACCCTCTTCAATAGACCAAGATATACAAGCACACAAGCTCAAGCTCAAGGTAACAACTAAAATGTCTAAATAGTAACATTAAAAACTTCATCAAGTTTTTTCCAAATTTGTATGAGACCACCCCTGAAGTAAAAAAATCAATAAAAACAATTTAGAATTGACAAAGAGATCATATTACATACATACACGTACATATACATACATAATATGTAGAAACAGCCAAACAGAATATCACATCATATTCTTACAAAATCATCTTGTAACAAATAGTTGTTGTTTATTAACTACTAATGGATGATTATTAAAAACTAAAAATATATTTAATATATTAAGCAAGTTGTGACAGTTCAATGCTGCTTTTCTTTTTCAACAACCTTTTGTATCTATTGCTAGATATAACCCGGAGTCGATCATATGGGTTAACTGGGAAGCCTTTAAAATCCCAAGCCATAATTATTAGGAGTTGAAGAATAATTTTTAAATTCATATCATATTCACATTCTTCTTTTAAGCATATTGTACAGAGCGCACATAGAAGTTTGAGATTTAGCACAAGTGCATAGAGCTAAAGTTTTTACATATGTATGTACCTAGTCAGGCATCAGGCCTTACCGTGTAGTGGCGGTCAAGAATACCACTACCCCATATCCTCCCGTGGGTGTCGTAAAAGGCGACAAAGGGAAACAGGCAGGAGATGGGCAGCAGCATCTTCCTGATAATAGTCAAAATTATAATAAAAAAACTGCGGTTGCCAACCCGCTCGCCAAGCGTGGCAACTATGGCAAATACCCCCCTATGAATGTAACAAAGAGACGGCCCCCAGTCCCCGGCGGCCCCGCTATTCCTGGCTACGGTGGCGACCATGGTAACGGCGGGGCAGAGGGTGCTAAGAATCTCCGGTGGAGGTTCGGTTGCCACCTTAGACGACTCGACCTGGCAACGTACAACGCACGCACCCTGAGGACTGACGAGAAGATCGTGGAGCTGGAAGAAGAGATAGACAAGTTGCGCTGGCATATTATAGGATTATCCGAAGTCCGAAGAGAGGGGGAGGACACGGTAATCCTCGAATCCGGCAACTTGCTCTATCACCGGGAGGGCGACCATCTGTCCCAAGGAGGTGTCGGATTTATCGTCCACAAGTCTCTCGTTAACAACGTTGTAAAGATCGGGAGTGTGTCGACGAGGGTTGCGTACCTTATACTCAGAATCACCAAACGGTATTCGCTGAAGGTCATACAGGTTTACGCACCAACCTCGGCACACCCCGATGGGGAGGTGGAGGAAATGTATGAGGATATCTCTAGAGCCATGCATTCCTCCAAAACCCAATATACGGTGTTAATGGGAGACTTCAATGCAAAACTAGGCACAAGAGAGAACGGTGAGCTGAAAGTAGGGAAATTCGGAATAGGGCAACGGAACCCAAGGGGCCAACAGCTGGCCGACTTCATGGAGAAAGAGGGACTCTTTATGATGAACTCTTTCTTCCAGAAGCGGCCCCACAGGAAGTGGACCTGGTCGAGCCCCGACGGTTCGACAAAAAATGAGATTGACTTCATTATGACGACCAGACGACAACTGTTCAGTGATGTCTCCGTGATCGCGAGGGTGAAAACTGGTAGCGATCACCGAATGGTTAGAGGCACACTGAACCTAAACGTTAAGTTGGAGAGGTCTCGTCTAATGAAGTCAACGCTCCGTCCCCCTCGTGCTCTGTTCCAAAGTCCCGAAACCTTTCAGCTCGAGTTACAAAACCGTTTTCAGTGCCTAGAAGACTGCAATGAAGTGGACGATATGAATGACAAGCTCGTGGAAACTGTCCATGCGGTCGGAGCTAAGTTCTGCAAGACCCGCCGCAGAAGAACACAAAAACTCTCCGATCACACTCTTAATCTCATGGCTGTTAGACGGGAGATGAAGCTACATTCTTCAACAGACTTGACAGCATACAGGCATCTGAACAGACAGATCTCCAAATGCATGCGGCGGGACTTACGCAACTTCAATACAGCTCGTATTGAAGAAGCGATCGAGCGGAACCAAGGCTCCAAAGTCTTTGCCAGAGATCTGTCTGCCAGAAAGAGCCACCTGTCAAAGCTGAAGACAGAGTGTGGCAGCATCGTTTCCGGGGCACCTGAGATTTTGAGTGAGATTGAGAGGTTCTATGGGCAGTTGTACACGTCATCGTTGGAGCCACACGCAAGTGTGAGTAACGATCCAAGAGCGAGTCTCATCCGACACTATTCCGAAGATATCCCGGACGTCAGTCTGAGCGAGATTAGAATGGCTCTCCAGCACCTTAAAAACGGTAAGGCCCCAGGCGAGGATGGAATTACAGCGGAGCTTCTGAAAGCGGGTGGAAGACCGGTACTTGAAGTCCTTCAGAAGCTCTTTAATTCCGTCCTCCATGGTGGTATTACACCGGAGGCGTGGAGCAGAAGTGCGGTGGTCTTGTTCTTCAAGAAAGGTGACAACGCTCTCTTGAAGAACTACAGACCGATTTCCCTTCTGAGCCGCGTCTACGTGCTGTTTTCGAGAGTCATTACGAATCGTCTCGCGCGCAGACTTGACGACTTCCAGCCTCCCGAACAAGCCGGTTTCCGAAAGGGCTTTAGCACCATAGACCACATACATACCCTTCGGCAAATTGTACAGAAGTCCGAAGAGTACAATTTGCCACTATGTCTGGCGTATGTGGACTATGAGAAAGCCTTTGATTCCGTCGAAATTTGGGCGGTGCTGCAGTCCCTTCAGCGGTGCCAAGTTGGCTGTCGGTATATCGAAGTGTTGAAGTGCTTGTACAGTAGGGCTACGATGGCTATCCGAGTACAGAACCAGAGTACGAAACCTATCCAATTGCAGAGAGGTGTAAGACAGGGTGACGTCATATCCCCAAAACTCTTCACCGCTGCATTGGAAGACGTTTTCAAGCTTCTGGACTGGAAAGGATACGGTATCAACATCAATGGCGAGTACATCACTCACCTTCGATTTGCCGACGATATAGTCCTTATGGCAGAATCGCTGGAGGACCTAAGCACTATGCTCAATGACCTCGATAGTGTTTCCCAACGGATAGGTCTTAAGATGAACATGGACAAAACAAAGATCATGTTCAATGTCCATGTCACACCTATGCCGGTAGTTGTTGGGAGCACTAAGCTCGAAGTTGTTGACGATTATGTTTACCTGGGACAAATAGTCCGACTAGGTAAGTCCAACTTCGACCGAGAGGTCAATCGACGGATTCAACTCGGCTGGGCAGCGTTCGGGAAGCTACGACACATTTTCTCGTCAGACATACCTCAAAACCTGAAAACGAAATTATACAACCAGTGCGTGTTGCCAGTGATGACTTATGGAACTGAGACGTGGTCCTTCACTGCTGGCCGTATGAGGAAGCTTAAGGTCGCTCAGCGAGCTATGGAGAGGGCTATGCTCGGAGTTTCTCTGCGTGATAAACTTAGGAATGAGGATATCCGCAGTAGAACCAGAGTAACCGACATAGCCCAACGGATTAGTAAGCTGAAGTGGCAGTGGGCCGGCCATATAGCTCGAAGAACCGACAACCGATGGGGAAGAAAGGTTCTCGAGTGGCAGCCTCGTACCGGTAGGCGAAGTGTAGGGCGTCCCCCCACGAGATGGAGTGACGACCTGGTAAGACATGCAGGAAGTCGATGGATGCAGGTGGCTCAGGACCGTGCTTTGTGGTATTCTTTGGGGGAGGCCTATGTTCAGCAGTGGACTTGTGAAGGGCTGTAATGATGATGATGATGAGTCAGGTCATAAATTCTGTCACATGTTTAATATAAAATAATTGAAAGAAGTTTATTCATTATGTAACCATTTATATACCAAAATGAACTTAACAAAACATAGATTCTTATGACACTAAAGTTTATTCAAAATGACCTCTGTGATTTTGAATACAGGCCTTCAATCTGCGCGGTCAGTCGTCTATCGCAGCACGAACGAGGTCCATGTCAATATCGACGGCTGTCTTAATCAAGGATGTCTTGAGTGACTCCAAGTGTTGGGATGAGGCTTTGAGCACGCCTTTTCCTCCAAGTGTTGCCATATCTTGTAATCTAACGGATTCAAATCTGGACTGGAGGAGGGCCAGTCTTCGTGCCGGATGAAGTCGATTTCACGCGCCACCAGCCAGTCTTGTGTGCTCTTCGCTCTATGAGCTGGCGCCGAATCTTGTTGGAATACCCAATGCCTGTTATTGAACATGGTATGAGAAACAGGTTCCACAAGGTTCGTCAGGACTGTATTTTGTTACACAACTGCATTCGTTTTTACACCTTTCTCACAAAAATGTACCTCTATTAAGCCCCAATAAGAAACTCCCAACCATACCATGAGCGAGGATGGAAAATGACCTCATTGGACACGCGGAATACGGTTGCTCGCTTCTTCACTACTGTGTGCGTACACCTTATCATTTTGTTTGTTGTAGCTCTCTTCTACGGTAAAAATTTTTTCATCCGAAAAAAGAATTTCCCGATATTTTTTTCCCGCGTTCCGCTTCAACAAAGCGCGGCATCTCTTCAGTCTCAGGTCCATTAGACGAGCATTCAAACGATGTCCTGTTTTTCTTCGATATGCCCGAAGCCCTAAGTTTTCACTTAACACCCTTTTCACCGTGGTTCTGCTTAACCCCATCTGAAGGGCCAACAGTTTCTGCTTACGTTTAGGATTTCTTTGAATTCGCGCCTTTACAGCTTTTATCACTGCTGGAGTCCTAACAGACCGAGGGCGACCACTTCTTGACCTGTCATCTACACTAGAGTCTTCGTTGTATCGTTTGATGGTACGATAAACGAATCTTTTGGTTATATTATTTACTAGCTGTGCCCCGCGGTTTCACCCGCGTATATCACGCATCTGCGCCTTGAGACATGCGAACTTCGAGAGAGACATCACGACGGACGGTTGCTGAATTAACAAAGATTTAAAAAGTGAAATATGTTACTAAAATTACATGGTTAACGTAATTGGTGGTTATGCATGATACAGGTACTGATACGAATAATGTCTAGGCCACATTATTCATATCAGTACGTACTCGTATTAGTAGTATTTGTACCGGCGTTACTATTTCACATTTTAACATGAAAAAGTAGTTATTGTGACATAACTGTAATAGTTAAACATATGGTATCGCAGACTTTTTTGTAGAGATTAATATCCTCTATAAAAGTGAAGTACATTACTTTGCTCTATTATCAATAGTTTCCGAAGCATACGCGATATAAGGATTCTTTTTGGTATTTTTTTTCACACCTTGGGTTACATTAACGAAGTTTTCATACGGATCCCTAACTTTTTTGAAAATATTACATAGCCTATGTTCATCAGGGATAATGTAGGATTCTAATGGTTAAAGAATTTTTCAAATCGGTCCAGTAGTTTCGGAGCCTATTCAATTCAAACAAACAAACAAATCTTTCCTCTTTATAATAGTAGTGTAGATATAGAAGAGTGTAGATGCATGATACAGGTACTGATACGAATAATGTCTAGGTCACATTATTCGTATCAGTACGTACTCGTATTAGTAGTATTTGTACCGGCGTTACTATTTCACATTTTAACATGAAAAAGTAGTTATTGTGACATAACTGTAATAGTTAAACATATGGTATCGCAGACTTTTCTGTAGAGATTAATATCCTCTATAAAAGTGAAGTACATTACTTTGCTCTATTATCAATAGTTTCCGAAGCGTACGCGATATAAGGATTGTTTTTGGTATTTTTTCACACCTTGGGTTACATTAACGAAGTTTTCATACAGATCCCTAACTTTTTTGAAAATATTACATAGCCTATGTTCATCAGGGATAATGTAGGATTCTAATGGTGAAAGAATTTTTCAAATCGGTCTAGTAGTTTCGGAGCCTATTCAATTCAAACAAACAAACAAATCTTTCCTCTTTATAATAGTAGTGTAGATGTAGATAACAGTGGTAGAGCCACGCGGCAACTTTTGCTGTCGCACGGATGGGCCGGCTCGAACCGGGGTAGTACCACGACCTCACAGAAAACCAGCGTGAAGTAGAGGTTTACCTCTGCGTTTCGCTTGGTGAGTGCAGGTGGCCGGAGGCCCTTTTTACTGGAAATGAGGCATTCCATCTTAGTCCTCACGGGTGACAACGCATCTACATTTTGATTTGTAACAGAGGATAGATGTAGATGTCTATGGGCCGCAGCAACCACTTACCATCAGTTGGACTGTGTGCTCGTTTGTCACCCTTATCCTATAAAAAAAAATTTCAATTTTTCAGTATGTCAAAAATTTGAATTGGCGCGTAACCACAACGATGCAACGCAATAACTGCAACACGGTCTTCTTTAAGCGTCCACTCCATCTTTAAAAATGAGTAAAATTCTAAAAACTATACAGTTTTATTTTCATGAACAATTCGAAATTCGAATTCAATAAACTTTTTTGTGGCCAGCATTCTAAAAGAAAAGTTTTTACTGTGTGATAATACTTATGACCTGACTAGTAGTCATAAGTATTATACATATACATTAAATGAAATAAAACATACATTATTTACGATCATACTGCCAATGTCTTAGAATAACATACATACATACATACATATAATCACGCCTCTTTCCCGTAGGGGTAGGCAGAGACCAGTTCTTTCCACTTGCTACGATCTTAGAATAAGTATAGCATAATATGTGTGTTGTTACTCTTAAAAGGATAGTGTCAAATCCATAATCGTCTGTGGTCAAACAGTCGCACAGAGTACAGATTGTCGCCAAAGAATTTTAAAATGTCTACAGCTCGTTCAGTCAATACGTCAGTAATTATTTATCGGTAACAAATAATTACCGACGTATTGACTGAATGAGTTGTAAATTTTGTGTTTTAAACGTTTTTTTTTTTTACAATAGTCTGTAGAGGTAGTTAAAAAGAAAGAAAGAAAAGTTCACGGCAAAATCAACTTTTATTTTGTATAGTAGATATCTATTATTGTGCTGTTGTAAGTGAAATACAAGTTATATTTCACTTTCAATAACACAATAATTATTTTAGTATACAAACCCAAAAAATTTATGAATTATGGTTGACCACTCGTTATACAGTTCCTTTATAGGCATTCCATATAAGTATATGAAAAATATAAAAATCATTTACTTTTAATATTTTTTATATTTCAGATGCTTCAAGTGCCGACGATTCTGAAGACGATGCTGCACCTCTTGAAATGTCATATATGAAAGAAAAGAGTGTCATCAGGGAATACAATCTTAGTAAACAAGAAGACAATATTATTGGTGAACCAGGTAATAATATTATTTAAAATGATCTAAGGTCATCTCATTGTTGGTTTTTGCCTTTTTACTCAACTCCAAAGTGTCAATAATTCCTTTCTTTAAAGTACCAGAAAAGATGAAAATTATTTAATAAGAGTTATTACTTATTATACTGCTAAAAAGAACATAATATAATGATTTCTTATATTTACGCGAACACTACACATTTAAATAAAACTAGTTTTTACAGATTTTATCGCATTTACATAATTGACAATAACCCATAAGATGATCGCTACCACGCTGTTTCTAAATATTTTCATATTTCCAAATATTATATTGTAAATTAATGTTTAAAAAAAGAGAGAAAGCGACAAAAATGTTAAAGTCCTTTTATAGTTTATTATAATATATATTTCTATATTTATAGCTTATTATAATATATGTCCTTTTATAGCTTATTATAATATAATTTATATTTTATAGTTTATTATTAAAATGTGTTACCAACGTAATGTAATTGTAGTATAATGTTTAGTAGTAATATTAATAGTTTCTTTCGCCGTTTTTGCTCCAGTCGGGAGAACTATATTTCAAAACGGTAAAATAGTTGAAAAATAAAAACATTTATAAAACGAAATTTTAGTTTCTTGTGCAAGAAATAAATATATTCCATTTCATTTCATAGTCGAGCCGTTCCCTTCTGGCGCTACAGTTATTATACACTGATTGGCTCTACCATGTATAAAATGCAAAGATACGACACTATGTCACAAACCAATTAAAACTACATTGAATCTCCTCTTAATTCTAAAACTTATTAGACATTATACTTGTTATTTAAAAGGGTATTAGTAGTATTCTAAAGGGCTTTGTTATAAATACACTAACAAAGTCCTTTAGAATATTCATAATCCCAAATTTCATGAATATTATTAATAATTCTTGAACTTGAAGGTCTCTCAGTATCATTTTTATTACTCACTGACTGACTTACTCACACACTCATCAAAAACCTAGGCCTCTTCTGCTGTGAATTTCATATCAAGCTAGATCATTAGGCATATTAAAATTAAAGTATACAGATCTTTTCTCATTTCAAAGACGCTCTTAGGGCAAAGCAAATGTCCGTCGCGTTGCACCAATTTGTCTTCAAAATATTTTTGTAGGTTTTCAGACAAGCAGATTTACTTACAGTGTTTTCCTTCTCCGTCGAGCATGTGGGTAATCAGCACTTAAAATTATTATGAACAATTTTATTCTTCCCGATGTGGGTCGAACCTGGGTTGCTCACACACTGGGAAATAATTAAGTTACATTTAATTATATAATTGTTTTAAATTAGCTTAAAATTGATTTTTAGTCATTTTACACTACGATTTAATTGGTAATAAATCTTCCTAAGTTATTCAATTAAAGAATATAACAAATGTTATTTTAAATCAATTGACGAATGTATGTATATGCTATGCTATGATTTAAGGAACTGCTATGGAACTTAGCGCCCATTCAGATATCTAATCTTCTAGCGACGAAGTCGACAACCCTGACTGTCGTTTGTACCATAATCAGCCCCCATTTCACATTTATGTTTTTAGTTGGATTAAATATTATATATTAAATTTAATCGTCTAAAAGAATCTCATTTCCTCCAACAAATGATGAACGCACTGTTATTATATATAGTGTATAGTTGCTAAGATATTACACACTAAAAAAATTTAAATGTCAAGTTGAAAATCAAAAATTGTTACAGACAATGCAGCCAAAAAGTCTAAAGCAAACACACCTCAGAGTGAAAATAAAAAAGTAAGAAAGATGTCACTGTCTCACAACTTATCACAACTTGAAAAAACGATTGATAAATCTTTGACTAAAACTCCTGAGACGGTCGGTAAGAAAAATAAAATGTCGGGATCATTTAATGTTTCGAATTTGGAATCTATTTTCTCATTGGTTAAAGAAAACTCAAGTTCAAATGATAGGTCAATTAATAAAACACCTAGCAGTGAAATAAAGAAAATCAAAAAGCTATCAGAGTCTTATGTTTCTGATTGTGAAGATGTTTCCGCATCAGTTGAAGCAAACACTAAAGAGGTAATTAATAAATCAGTAACTAAAACTCCAAAAAGTGAAAAGAAGAAAAAGAGAAGTCTATCTGAATCACTTAAGAAATGTGATGAAAATTTCTCAGAAGCTAATAATACAAAGAAAGTTTTATTTAGGAAAGATAAAATAGATTCACAATCAGGTATCAGAACATTAATTTAATTGATAATTTTAAAATAACATTCATTGTCTTAATTTTAAAAGGGTCAATTGCTTAATTATCATAATTATTATTTACAGAGGGCGAATCTGAGAAAAATACTTTTGTGACAAATGAACCAACGGAAATAATGCTGACAAATGAAGGTATACTTACAAAACGCAACATATTTTTATTTGATAGTCTTAAATAATGTTAATAGATTCCCAGAAAATGTATAGAAATCGACTAAGGGAGATATTTTTCCGTTTTTGTCTTGTTTGCCATCTATAAATAAAACAACCGCTCTATATTTCTTTAAACCCTCTTGTTTTAACCTCTTTAAGTCCATTACTGGGCATAGACCTTTCTCATTCTGTCATTTTGAAGTATGGAAAGAACAAATAAGTTCTCTCTCTCTCTCTCTCTCTCTCTCTCTCTCATTCTCGTTGTTGATGAGCGCCCTCTTTTACTGTTCTGTTACTAAACTTTCAAAAACAGATGAACTCCCATGCCATTGAAGCAGTATAATATACTCTTTTTTTTAATCCATAATTTTTAGGAATATGAAAATACCTGTGCTCACCTGGTGTGCATTAAGCTGTTGACATTTTATTTTAAAAAATATATTTCATATTCATGATATTGAATGTCATTAAAATGGACAAATGATCTAATAATTCATTTGTTGATTAGTGGTTGGTGGAGACTAGTAATAAACATCACATAAATATATAGAAACACAGAAGTAATGTCAACTAAGGACTAAGATGGAATGCCTTACTGCTGCAATTATACTGGCTCTGCATACAATTCAAACCAGATTATAACATTGGATGTACTGCTGCTTAACTGTAGAAATAGTTTACCACCTTGCAAATTATATTTTATTGTTTCACATTACAGGGGATACTAAAAGTAACAATAATGCTAGTGATGCATGCTCAAAAAAACGCAAAAGGAAATCATCCCTCAAAACTACACTAGAACTAGCTTTAAAAGGTTTGTAAAATAAAAATATTTAGTTAATGATTTCTATATAAACAGAATTACGATAAAACAAAATAATAGATTGAATGATCTTTATAAAAAAGACTCGTCCATAGGATAAGCTGATATATGAGATACATAAGATAAGGATAAAACTACTTCGTAACTCTGTATGTGCCGTTTGCAACAAGTTGCTGTTTAAAATATCTTCACATAAATACGCTACGACTACTACGCCGTCACATACATTCATCTGCTACAATAACAATTATTTTTTTCTGCATTGTTCATTTCCAAGAAACAGGTTATTTAGTTATGTGAACTTAAAATTGTTACTATGAGGATTACGTAAAAACTTAACAATATTTAAACTTCATTACAGATGAAACATGCGATGACAATTCCAAAATTACCAACAAATCTGTCCTCAGCCAAAATAAAAAGCGAAAAATATCGCAAAGCACGGAAGATACGAATAAACAAAATCAAGGTATTTTTTTTATTCATAAAAATTAGACTTGAAAGAAAGTTGACCACAAACATTCCTAGTGTTGTATTCGAAAACAATAAGCGTATTAGCCCATTGCTGAGAAGGAAGCAACATTATATCAATCTAGAAAGTCGATAAGGAGTTCTATTTCTTTGCTGTAATAACCAACTCCGTACATACGAGGGTGGCACTGAAAATTTCGGGAATCAAGGAAGTGACACAACATTACTATTTAAAAATGTATTTATTGCTTTTCGAAGTATTCTCCGCGAAATTTGACACATTTTTCCATACGATGGAACCAATCATTGAAGCAACCATTCCATTCGGTAGTTGGGGTCTCCAAAATGGCCGTTTTGTAGGCGTCCACAGCTTTTTCAGGTGATGAAAATCTCTGTCCACGCAATTTATTCTTTATTTTAGGGAAAGTATAGAAATCATCAGGGCTTAGGTCGGGGCTGTACTGCGGATGGTCTAATAATTCTTTGTTTTCTTGCTCTAAAAACTTTTGTTCTGTGTGCGGTGTGAGAACTCGCATTGTCGTGATGGAGGATGATGCGGCGCTTGCAGTTCTCTTTACGGAGTTCAAAAACGACCTGTGGCAAACAAATGCTAGCATACCATACTGCATTAACCGTTCTTTGTCGCTCAAGAGGAATAGTCGTAACATGGCCGGTTTTGGAGACAAACGTGGCCACAATTTTTTTTGCAACACTCCGTGAACCAACAATTTTTGTTGGCTTTAACTCATTTTCGAACACCCAAACTCGTGACTGGTTTTTTGTTTCGGGTTCGTACGCATATATCCAGGATTCATCACCTGATACGATGTTGTATACAGCATTTGAGGATCCTGCGTGGAATCTTTCGAGAGTTCTGACGCACCAAGAAACGCGAGCCGCTTTTTGCTCTTTACAGAGCGAATGCGGTATCCATCGGGAAAACAACTTTTTTACATCTAATTGTTCATGCAAGATTATTTGTATTTTACTCATGCCAATGTCTAAAGTTGCCTGAATTTCGCGGTATGTCACATGTCGATCTTCCTCAATCAGCTTACGCACAGCATCAACGTTTTCTTGGGTGACTGCAGTTTTTGGACGACCTTTACAGGGATCATCACTGAGCTTGACACGTCCACGTTGAAATTCAGCAAACCGGCGATAAATTGTGGTTTTAGATGGGGCTTCATCACCAAATGCAGAAATCATCTGGTCTACACACTGTTTTTGTGTTAAACCACTTCGAAAGTCATAATAAATCATCGCTCTTGAATTTTCTCGAATCAATTCCATTTTCTCAACGACTAAACAAGTTTGACAAAACCTTGTGACAAGACCGAGAATCTTTTTTTAAATAAATAAATGGTATTCAATTTTAAAAAAACGAAGGACTTTTCAATTAAAAAGGTTTTAATATGACAGGAACAGTGGAAATATTCCATTCCCGATACTTTTAGTGCAACCTATGTAACGCACTCTTTGAAATGCAACATAATTGATTAGCAAGTAATTTTATACTGGTGGTCAAAGCTTTGGTGTTTTACTACAAAGGCGGAAGCCTAACACATTAGCATTTTAGGTTGTCTTTCCACAGTGTTCAAGGCGACCAGATTCTATTTTGACAGTGTAAGAAAGAAGCTATACTTGTATGAAGTAGTACACCCTGGAGTGAAAATAATATCCTTCCCCGTCAATTTACACTTAGTACTATAAGATTTCTAAAGTTGTTTTACAGAGATTTCAATATCTTTTAACTAAAAATGAGCCAGAAGTAGTGGCAAAAGTCCTAGACACCCTGTACTACGATCAAAACAAAAAATATGGCTATATAACAAAAAAGTATATGAAACAAAAAAAAATACATCCGCTCCATTAATAGGTAGTAAAAATATTTGCAGGTAAATAACTAATTATGGAAAATTTCAGATACTGAGAAACCCAATATAAGTGCAATGGCCCAAAATACATCCATTACAATTAATAAGAATGCCAAACAAGATGTAGATGAAAGTAATGTTCATGAGATAGTTGATTCATCAAAAATTCTGAATACGTCGCGGGTATCAAAGAAATCAAAGAAAAAACTCAAAAACTGCCATACTGAAACCCAATTGAAAGGTATAATTTATTACACTTTCATTTTAGCATGAGTTTAGTAGCGCTTACAATTTACCCGGTTCAGTGCGGGTGACACGCCAGGCGTGCCGTCGATTACTTTTGTGTGTGGCGTATGACACGCGAGTCGTGTCTTTTTTTTAAAATCGTTATAACTCGCTCAAATTGATTTTTTGGAAAATTTATCCAGAACAAAATATTCATTATTTTGCGAGTAGTTCATGCATGCAGCTACGTTTCTAGATATTTTGAAAATTTTAAATTTTTAGGGGTTGACAACCTTTTTTTGACGTGTACATGGTACTATTTTTACTTTGTGGGTTTTAAATCATGTTTGTAACGTGTACATGGTACTATTTTTACTTTGTGGGTTTTAAATCAAATTGTCTAATAATGCTTAAAATGGTTGAACTGCCGTCTTATTAATATCATATGGCCGAATAGACCTACGAAGTATCATGTGCTCTTGTGATATGGTATAAGGTTTATTTTTACTTGAAACAGTTCGAAACCGTTCATGCATAAAAAAAGTTCGCTAATAAATAGTCTTTTGTCAATCCGCCGCCGTATAGCGCCGGCGTTTTTTTCCTTTTGAAAACACTTGTTTTGCTATTCTTACTAATTAGACGTTTTCAGATCGACTTTACTTTTACATTTGTATAACATTAAGTAATATTTAACATTTGTAAATATCAATGAATGATATACCTTTTTTTTTCAAATTAAGGTTTTTCATTGTTTGATATTTACAAATGTTATTATTAGGTGAAAATTTAATTTAATAAAAACCAAGGTTTCCAGGGTGATTTAGCTGTACCTACTTATATAAATGATTTTTATAACAACAAAAAATAGTACAAAAAGTTTGTAATCTCTTCATAAAAAAAGTCACTTTCTCTCGATTTCAAAGAAAACGCGTAAAAAAAACACGTATTTACCCACTAAAAACAAGTATCCTTCCATTTGTAACTTATGTTTGATGTCCAATAAACTTAATTAGGACTAAACAAGTAAAAAAAAAGCATAAAAAGAACATTACTTTTACACATGGCGGATGGCACAATAGGCGTGTCATTTTTGTCTGTGGCGCTTAACACGCCCGGCGTGCCATGAAATATTTGTTCGCCGCCACAGCTAAAAGTTGTCGAAAATTGGTGCCGCAACGAATCGGTTAAGTAATTCCCTATCTTTATATATAAAAATTACGTGTCACATTGTTTGTCCGTGATGAACTCCTAAACTACTGAACTGATTTCAATGAAATTTTGCACACTTTGTGCAGTTTGGTCCAACTTGAGAGATAGGATAGTTTTTATCCTGATAAGTGACACTCAATATTTTTTTATTACGAATTTAAGGATGTTTTATATGAAGGGTTGTCGAAAAGGACAGAACAACGTTTGCCTGGCCAGCTAGTTTTAGTATAACTTAACTATAATCGCTTCCATTACGTATTGAATCAAACGAAATTTATTCATTTATAATTGCATAAAATTGTTAAAAAAAATATGGTGACATGATACATATAATATTTAAGGTTTTTGACCAGTGTGTGCAGAGTCATCTTATAATAAATTTGTATATAATATAAATAAGTTGTAATTTTTTGAAATTGTGCTCGAAATATTTCCTTAAGTAATATTTAATATATTGCCTTTTTTTTTAATAGATCCTGGAACTGAACAAAATGTAAACACTGAATCATGCAAACAAAATACTCTTCATCGTGGACAAAGTAAAAATCAAGATGTCTTAGAAACAGGTATGAATTTTCTTACTAATTCAAAGATAAAAGGAGCCCTACCACCTAGTAAACTGCTTTCTAGTAAACTTCCAGTACATCTGATGGTAAGTTACTAATGCAGTCCATGGACACCGGGAGACAACTTCAAACAAAGAAGGTTACAGCTCTGCGGACTAAGATGGAATTCCTCACAGCCTGTAAATGTACATGATCTATGTATTACAAAATTTATACTTTTTATTTTATTTTTCTTACATCTACTTCATTCTATCTTTGCATCCCTTCAAGATAGAGCATTGTTCAGGCATTAAATCCGCCTATATACCACATATTTATATGAAATTTTCAATAAATAAAAGAGAATACTGCCACCCAGTTAAAATGTTTCTTTATTATTTTCCTTTTGTTAACAAAATCATAACAATGTTCATTTGTTTATTTTTCAGTTATTTCTAAACTCAAAATAGATAAAAACAAAAAACGGAAACACAGAGACGATGACGACGATGCAAACAAGGCATTGAAGGTAATAATAATTATAGTAGCTACTATAGTGTTGCGTTTTAAAGAGAAGCATTTTATAATATGTTTGATGTGATGTTTGAATTTGCCATCACGCGTATCTTCGTGAAACTAACTTTTTTTTCTGCTATTATCAAAATAACTATCTAATATCGAAATTTGGGTTGGTGTCTATTAAAATCTCCATGTTTTAAATTGGTTAATATATAAATACTAATATATTAAAGATTTTTTTAAGGAATTAGTTTAATATATTGTACTTAATTATAATATTTTGTAAACAAGCTTTTGCCTATTACCTGTGTTACATAAATACTATATTATCTCTAATGAATATTTTAGTCTTTAAATTTATTTATTTTTATTTATCTTGTATTATCCCATGGAATAAGTAACGAACAGTATTTGCCAAAAATATTAAAAAGTATAATATAAAGTAAAGTATTAGAGAATGTATGACATTTGCTAAACAATCATTAATAATTTTGTACTTTATTTTTTATGATTGCAAATTAGTAAAAATAATTATTGCTATCTTATTAATTATGATGTTCTCCGGCTCCATATTATGCATACCACATTATAATTAAGTAGGTCTCACAAGGTTTCAAGTGCATAACTATTTGAAACAGTTATAAATAGACACAACATGTTATATAGACTTCAAAAAGAAATAAGTTTATTAATGTTTTATAATATAAAACTACAATATAAAATGTAACTTATATGTGGGTAATGTTTTATTTAGCAACAGCAGTCAACATTATTACTATTTATTCTTATATTTTTATTTTACACTCTGCTAATCTGACGAGGAATGAAAATATTTTTGGAACGAAGTTCTTTATCGGACGGTACTAATTTGGCGGATGGGAGCTAGGCGAAAAGTGTAAGAATTTTCCGTCACGACCCCTTCTGACGTAGTGTAGATGGCCTTGGCGGCTATAAGGAAACGAGATGGAATAATATCCATTTCCCTTGCACTTTTTCTTATCTTGCCATGAAAGAAATATTATTTTATTTTAAACGACGCTTCATTTTAATAGACGTTAGTAATTCATATATTTGTATTTGTCAATCAATAATATATCAATAATAATATACTACGAAATGAACTTCGTTCCAACCGAGTGTTCCACGACACTCTCGCATGTTTTTCTTTTTTTTTTTCATTAAAATCTGTCACTAAATTTATAGCCTATAATTTAAACCTTATTCTGTTTATAGGTGCTTAAGGAAAATTCATTTGATCAGATTCATATACCTCGATTACCACATTCTCTTCTTAATCAGTTGGAAGACAAACCTAATAAAGAAAATTTAGCCGCAAAGAAGCACAAAGCTATCTCCACAACGGAATTCGTAGTAGAAGAAACAAAGAAAAGAAAAAATAAACCATCAAATTACTTAGAAGAAAGTATATACATAAATGAGAATGATTCTCCAGAGGCGAAACAACAAAGGGGCATTCTAAAAAAACCCAAAGTGCTGCCATTTATTCCTACTGCTACGACTTCAAACAGTGGCTATACAACCAATTTTAAAGTCAATATTGTACCTCAAGAAATAAAATTTGTTGCCCAATCAAATAATATTACCAGTTTTAAGAATGATTACTTATACAGCAAAAAAATTAAAAGATTAGGAACTTATGAATTATACAAGAGAAACAGAAACATTAAGATATCTAAATTTTAACTTGTTAATAAAATGTAATTAATTCGTTGTTCAAAAGATAATGTTGTTGCCTGTTTATAAATAACTAAGACTGAATCCAATGTTATTATGACTATATTATAACGATATGTGTCTGTCTTTATGAATTTGAGTAATATCAGTATACCCTTTGAGCAAATAGGAGGTATCTTACATTCAAAACATGTACGGAATATAAGTTGACAAATATGTATAATATAATTTTCAAACAATTTTTATATTTTATGACATTCAAAAAACCCCTTTATTGTTATTTTTCTTTTTTTAAACTTAAATTATGTATTCTGTTTTATTTTCTTAACTTTCATTTGTTTTAATTTTGTAAGTCTCAAAAATTTAAGTCTAGTTTTATTTTTCCCGCCGTAGATTAAATCATGTTAATGGATACGAGATGGCGCTGGTGAGCATTAAAAAATTGGTATCGCCCATGTGTCTTGTTTTCTTCTATAATTTAATTAAGATTGGATAATTCTGTTACTTCATTGAATAAAACTATTTTTTGCGATTTGACAATTATTTTTAAGTTACTATTCGAAAGTAGGTGCTCATACTCTTCGGAAGTACTTCCCGCCTTATCATGCCGGTGTAAACAAACCGCCATATTGTCGAGAATAGTCGACTCACGGTAATTGGTAAGTTATGATGTAAGTATTATTAAAAAGTCTAGAACACTCATTTTATAAAATAAAATGCATATAATAAAAAGTGCAATAGTTATATCAAAACAGGATTTAAAATTTACTTATAAAAATATAATGAGAATGTCACTTGACTAGTGACGTCAATTCAGATATTGCTTTCAACCAATAACTGTGATATTAGCTTGGTCACGTGGTCGTAACTCACCAATAGAGAAAGACGCCATTCTTTGTATTTTGTATACCTTTTCACATAATACATAATAGTAAAACAGATCGTAGTCTATGGAGTGAGTGGTGTTAAATTTTGTTAATTTCATGACGGTAAAAACGTAAATGTGTGAAATTTTGGATTATTCTATTGAGCATAAGGATATTTATGTGAATAAATATTCGGTAAGTAACATTTTAGTTCTAAAATTGTATTTTTTGCTTGAAAACAAGTGTACGGGTAATGGGAAAGTCCAATGGAGTTATGTCCCGCTCTTTTTAATGTCATTCATCAATTAAATGATATGGGAAAGGAATTATAAACATTGTAGTCATATCGTATAAAACAAATTCATCATCTCAAATTTAAACGACACTTGTTATTTACGTTATATTTCAAGTGGCGGGAAATTATTTCCAGCTCCATATGTAGGTATCATAGGTATCCGTCTACACAATCAAGCTTCAAAATAAGATGCTAGTATAAATAAACAATTTAAGCAGATTTATCTTTTACTAGCTACAAAATAATTCATTTGAATTCCCAATATTGCAACTAATTAATAATACGAGAA
This sequence comes from Parnassius mnemosyne, assembly GCA_963668995.1. Taxonomy (NCBI): domain Eukaryota; kingdom Metazoa; phylum Arthropoda; class Insecta; order Lepidoptera; family Papilionidae; genus Parnassius; species Parnassius mnemosyne. Next base: position 38,657,490 of record CAVLGL010000159.1, read on the forward strand.
CACGAGGTAGAAATATAACGGATAAATTGTTTCATCTTCCGTCTCGTTTACTTCGGCGTACTGACGTTGATATAGAAAGGGACGATAAGAGAATTATTATTATTTTCGAATTGTGTTTATTTTGGCCACTCCTAAAGCTTAGTTGTAATATTCATAGTTTTGACTTGTTCTCTTTCTTCACATAACTTTTATAAAAATATAAATCTCTTATTAATTCACACATACATAATTGTTAAAAACGGCGCCAATTCCCCGTCAATGAACTTACAAACGGTTGTGAGCATGTAAGTAGTAGGTTGGAGTTCCATGATAGGTAGTTATATATAGGTATTTCTGTTTGTTATTGATACGGGCTTGTATGTAACTTCACAGAAAGAATTTTAAATAAAAGTTATTTAACTCTAATAATATTTTGAATATTCACAATTATTAAACAACCCTGCCTAAAACAAGTTCGGTAAAGTAGTATTAATATTATTTGATGATTTCTTTGCAATGTTCCCACGGCCGATTCTAAAGAAGAATTTCAAAACGTTTAACAATGAGTGCACCCTGTGGCTGTGTGTATTGCTATAGTCGTTGCACACGTGTGAGTGAAAATAGGAAGACAACATAGTGTAAAGTATATTGTACATACTTTTGATCACAATAATTTAATTTGAAGTGCTCACATATTAGTATATATAAGTTAAGGCAATAATATATGGGGAGACCTATGTTCAGCAGTGTAGGTACTCACTTTGATTCTGTTGATGATTAGGTTGTAAAAATTATGTATTTAAAATTCTATGGGTCATTCTATATTTTTATTATTCAAGTCAAAGTGCAGTGTCATCTAAATTAAAGTAAGAGAAGCTAAATTTCAATGAGATCAAAAACATTTCCAGTAATAATTTGCTTTTTTACATGTTATTCTATAGATAACAAAAAACTTACATGTCAAGATAAAATTAAAAAATAAATAAAATTTTAAACCTAATGTCCAAAAATTAAAAATAATGTCCACTTAATTTAATAACTTCTAAAGTGGATGCTAAATCATAGTGCATTAAAGGCTTATAGCCCCTACATCAGAAGCTATTTAATTTCCTACATATTATTATGAAGAAAACTTTTTTCTTTTTCATCGAAGTTTGTTTTAAATTTTTGACCCCTTTAAGTGGAGTAGGCATCGTGTAAACAGTTAAACTAATAATTTAATTCCTACAATTTTTTCCTCTTCCAGGGCTGGAATTTGATATTCTCAAATTTACATAGTACCATCCTTGAGTTATATAATTAAAAAGAATCACTAAAATCGGTTCTCAATTAGTGCAGTTATCGTGTAACCTAACTATACATACGAAAAAAAAATACAATCTATTAGAGAATTACCCCTTTTTTGTAGTTGGCTAAAAGTCGATCAAGTTGTTTTTGACCTGTATGAAAACAGATAAACTACAGTGTTATAAATAAAAACATTATATGTGCCTAAGTATCTAGGAACTTTTATTATTATATAACTTCCTAGTAAGGAATAATTGTTTGAGTATAAAGTCACTTATTAGCTTGTACTATCTATTTATTAACTAGTGATTATGGTAGTACTATCTTTCAAGTTACTTTAACACTACAATAAGTTTTATAGTAAATGACGACACTGTTCTTTTTAATCTGTGGAAAGTGCAACTAGGGAGGGCCGGGTGACTGCAACCTGTAAAGGTGTGTGAGTTTCTATGAATGTAGTAGTTTCTATAGCAACAAATGCGTAGTCACACACACCTGCCGCTTATTCCGTCGGCCAGCCGTTACTCTCCCCTGCGGGTGTGATGTGTTTATTCTTTTTTCTTTTAATAAATAATTTAAATTTCTTTATGAATAAAAATAGGCGATAGTCGATACAGTGTTATTATTTATATATAAACTATTATCTACATTTTTAAATAATCCTCGGTAATGTGAATTTATTTAAAAAATGTAAATACTTAATTTTCTAATAATGTAAATGCTTCGTTATTAAATATCGATAAGGATCCCAGCAATTATGAGATAATATGCTGTTCATTGATTTGAAATGATGTTAGTTGCACATACAAATTGAATTGCAACTAACATCATTTCAAATACAAATACATTCCTAAATACAATATATTTAAAATATATTGTATTTAGGAATGTATCATTACAAATATATCGATACGAATATCCAGAGACCTACTTATAATATCGAAATTAAAATAATTTAATTACGTCTATGTCCATCGTCTAAAAATACCAGTAGGTAGGTAGGTACCTACAATGTTTTTTTTACCTGTCTGCGAGGTCGTCACGTTATGTCTATTAAATAATATTTGTATAAATTATTATCTACTCATGCAAGGTTGAGTCAGTACTTTAACTACGATGAGGACATTGACCTCGCGTATAATCAGATTCCATCTCACTGTTGGCTATTTATTATCGTCACTTGAAATTATAGACAATTTATTCCTTAAAAAAATGTCATTATTTCATGCAGTATTACTTGCAATTGTAGTGAATATAAAATAAAATTTAAGTAATCAGGTCCTACTTCAATAGTATATTTGAAATTTTTCTACCCGTATAAATGCGGAAAATAAGATACAAGGATGAAAGTTTACGTAAAATATTTCTATTTCCCTCCCTCCGTAGTAAACAGGAAAGCAGACGGCTACGAGGGGAGTGACTGCGCCACACATTCAATCAATACGGAACCCCTCCTTCCTATTTCGCGTTGATGCGCGCGCATACAGAAAACTAAAGTACTTTTCGCGCCAAATACATTTAAATTAGTGCTATGAATGCCTTTTATTCCGGTTACAGATAATTTCTTTTAATATCTAATATTGTCGTATTCAAATATATTTATACATGCAAATTTTAGCCTTCAGCTCTAGGAGTATGTCAGTACTTAGTATACTAGACAGAAGCCAGTATACTTTACTGATTATTGAAATAGGTGCTACGTATGTACCTCATATATTTTAAAGAACAATTTCGCTTTTAAATAACATCAAGGCTTAATGTTGCTAAAACTGCCTATGGTTTAAAAAAAACATTTATCATCACTTAATTTTGAGAAACATCATCTTTCTGTTTCTCTTGTTTCATATTTAAAGTTTTCCGAGGCGGCGATTTTTCACGCTGTTGCGTCGACCACCGGCGTAAGATACATAAGGTAATTTGTTCAAGAGCCGAGCTCGTCGAGTTCAAGGCGATCGCACGCGGTCAGGTTCGAGGACACAGCATGATGGCGCGGGCGGCGCTAGTACCCCTTCACTCCACGCTCCCCTTCAGTCCCGCCTATATCTACTACCAACACCACGACTAGATGAGGGCTTCTTCACACTAAATATTCCGAAATAATTCTATTAATATCCTTTACACTGTCGACTCCATTACCTTATATTATTATCGAAATCTGCTTAGCTTATATTATAGCGATGGAGTAGGTAAAATCATCTTTCCCTTATAATTGTGAGTACTAATTGGGTATCGGATTTCTTCAGCTCCACAACGCAACGTGACAAATAATTTTTATTTAATATTAAATAACATTATTATTTAATATATTAATCGATTACTAAAACATGATAACGTTCTATATTTATTTTTATTTATCCTTAATTCAACTCACCTTCAACTAGGGGTTACAAACTGACACTGGGAAAGATGAAATAAATATACATGATCGCACCGTATTAATTGTTAAAATAGATTTTTTTATATAGTTAATACATAACTTTTGTTTAGCTAATTAGGGTGGATGCCCCTAATACCAGCCATGCCCCTAATTCCAGCCTTTTCGCCTTTTTACTTCGTAAATAACATTTCTATTAGTCTTAACTACAAATATTGTCACCTAAAAAATTCTTCGTAACTAGAGAAGAGTATATTTCAAATATTACCTCACAGTTTTAAACCTAACAGTGTTAAATTAAAAATCCAAACACATACGCGACGAAAAACGCTCATTTTCCTAATTTCTTGACAAGTAATGATCCCGGTAAAATTATGCTTACTTTACATTATCTCACATATAGGCTTTATAATTTCTATGAATATGACTATAGACATAGTAACGCAGTTATTTTTGTTAAAATTTACAAAATATTTATTTTATTTTAGTGGAAATTAATGGGGCTGTATTTAGGTATACGAAATGTATGGATATGGAGTGCATAATGTAAGCCGCCCGGCTGTTTGTTATTTGGTTTGACGTACCTACTTAATAAGAAGTACCTAATTTCAGCCACGTAATACAAATCAGGGCTGTCATAAACTGGAATAAATACCATTAATTAGATCATAACTTATTTTATAGTTAAGGAAGTTATGATCAATTCCTCTGTTTTACAATTGGTTTTAGATTTTAAATTTTAGCAAAATATATACTAGCTTTTCTAACTGATATTCGGTGTATATTAAGGACAGCTTATGTATTCAATTATTTTTTGAGAAAGAAGAAAAAAACAAGCAATAAATACAGTATATACTAGCTGTTCCCCGCGACTTCACCCGCGTGTATTTTAGGGTTTTATTTAATTCTTTTTCTTGCGCGCTTCTTTCGTTGCGCGGAACCTTAATTCTTTTTCTAAAATATAAGTAGCCTAAGTTACTCCTTATAACATCAGCTATCGTTCAGTGAAAGTCCCGTCGAAATCGGTCTGGCCGTTTTGGAGATTAGCCGGAACAAACAGACAGACAGACAAAAATTTTAAAAATTGTGTTTTTGTTATTGGTACCGTATATATTTTCAAAAAGCTGTTATTTTGACATTACAAACAGACACTTCAATTTTATTTATTTGTATAGATAAGCTAAAACTATAACTTAGTAATACTAATTACAACTTTGAACATAAATGAAAAATTCATGACAAGTAAAGTGGTTTAGGACCAGGCTTTGCGGCAGTCTATGGAGGAGGATGTTCCGTAGTGGACTTGTGTAAGGTTATAATGACGATGATGATTTGAAAACTTGGATGATTAAATTATTAGAAATCGATATACTACATAATATTTCATCATAATTTGCTTTAATTTATTGAACTGATTTAAACTAAAACACAGTAATTTAAGTAGTAAAACATTTAAATAAAATAATGTTATCGTCTGCCTTAATAATATCCCATGCTTGTCACATGCAGATTCAAAATTAAAAGTTACCTACAATAGGTACTTACCAAAAACTATAAAGGCACAACCCTTTGCTATGCTGGCATTAAGTACACAAAAGGACGAGATTCGGTACACGGAGGCTGGCATTTGAGCCATAACGCCTTTTTTTGGCTTATCGTCGTTTTTAAAATTGTTCTTGAAATGATATGATTGTAAATAAATGTTCATTATATTTTTTAGATAAATAACCTATCGATTAAAACAAATGTTTAAAAATATTGTGCCCTAATTAAAGTAGCAGGAATTTTTAAATTTGAAATTAGCACTAAAAGGCTGGTAATAGGGGCATCCACCCTAATGTCGAAAGTGTGAATGAGCCCTTAAACCACATGCTCGGATCTTTGCTTCGACTTTGAAAATGAACTACAGAGGTAATAAAAAGGATTGTCTTTCAGATATTTTACTATGATATATGACCACTACATATTTTATGCTTCAAATCACACCCTATAAATATAAATAACTATAAATTAATGTGTTTTCTAGACCTCTTTTCTTCTTTACGTTATCATGTCATGAATCATGTTATTAAAAAGTATAAAACATATTTATTTATTCATAAATATTAATTCATCACAAATGATCAAAGCGGAATGCTATTTTTTATAATATTTTACTTTTGTTCAAAGAAACACAAAAATACTACAACTATTCAGACGAGAATTTATATTTCTTTGCATTGCATTGCGCAAAATGAACTCTAAATAATAAAGAAAGAGTTCATGGCCCTCTGCGGCATGGCTCGCTCTTGAGACGGATCTACGCATGTTTTCGACCCGCGTAACACTAATACAATGTCGGTTTGAATAAATAATAAATGTATAAATAAAATAGTCGTTAAACTCTTCGCTGAAATAGAGACAAATTTGTTATTTGCCAATAAATAAAGTATCTGTCAATACTTGTCGTATTTTCATTAGCATCCCACTGCAGTAATTGCCTCTACGCAACTCTTTTCTCGTGATATCTACTGAGCATAAGTAATTTTATCTTTCAGTGCACAAAAATTGTAAATAGTAGAAAAAATTACACTTAAATTTTTTCATTGAAATTTTGGGGACTTGAACTTCTGATTCATTTAAACCAAAGTATCTTTTATTTGTATACAATCTAACTTTAAAATGTCTACGAAACACTGCTCAAATATACAGCTGGATTTAGAAAGATTTTTGCACACGCTTTAAAAGCAATTGAAAGGACTTAAGTTACAACATTCAAGGAAAAAAATGGCTTATGCAAATCCATGCCGCTATCGGCGCAACATTAAATAAATAAGCGTAGTTCAGCCAAAAATAATTAACGGGATTTAAGTAATATTTAAGTAGGATAGTGGCATAAAAGAATCCATCAACCCTGTCATTCCGTGGGTAAAAATTTTACTAAGGATTTATAGTCTCAAGCCTCTGGAATAACCATTTCGATAACGTCTAAAATATCAAAACTTTGTAGATCTATTTAAAGAATAGAGAGTGAAAGTTATAGTTGTTAGAAAAGAAAGTTATAAGTTGTAATCAAGAGATTGTCAAGGTTCGCATCTCGTATCAATTTTCTCTTACGTTGCAAAGGCCTGCCTACCCCGCTTTATGGACGCAAAGCCGGCTGCAATATCATTAGGGGTCGATTCACCCGTTTTCGATCTTCTGTTGCTGTCTCGTTCTACCACCCCTACAATTGAACGTCTCTTTCGTGAACCTTTTCCTTTCATTGTTGGTTTTAACGATGAATATTTTTTGTTATGTGCCCTACGTGAATGTTTTTATTTTATTTTATACCTTTTTAGGCTATAAAATATTTTAAATTCTTTATGGATATATTTTTTTTGTTTCCTCATCATTTATATGTATAAATATATATATCTTTATATATAAAAATTACGTGTCACATTGTTTGTCCGCGATGAACTCTCTAAACTACTGAACTGATTTCAATGAAATGTTTCACAATGTGTGCAGTTTGGTCCAACTTGAGAGATAGGATAGCTTTTATCCCGATAAGTGACCCTCTATTTTTTTTTATTGTGAATTTATCGATTTTTTTTAGGACATGGTCTTCGGAAAGGGCAGATCAACGTCTGCCTTGTCAGCTAGTATATATATAAATGATATGAGGAAATCTAAGAAAGCTTCCCCGCCCATCGCATCCTATCAAAGTATCAAATGTTCACTGCTGGACATGATCTTCCCCCATGGATTGGAGGATTTTTTTATAAGCCATACAGTTTTTGTGTAGTCCCTTGTTCAATCTCCTCGCCACTTGTCTAGAAGAGGGTTTGTTGTTGATAATAGTAGACTTTATTTTGAATTACAAACATTGCAGAATATTCCTTCTAAATATTGTCCAACATTTTGTTTACAAATCTTATTCGGCGATAATTTAATATGATGATAACGATTACGCGATATAGATAAAATAATCACCAGAAAAGTTACGATTGGTCAAAGATAGCATGTTCAGGTTTTCACGTTTTATCTGTCATTGCCTGAAGTCATTGCACTATTAACGCATACCTTCAAATTGTGTTGCTTTGCATATGTACATACTGATCTGGTACGTAGGTGTTACTTTTATTGAGTTAAAGCAATAATGTCTAATAAAGACAAATAAAAAAAATAGACGATGTATTTTTTTAATCTTACAAAATAAAATCTACTCAAAGTATGAATTAAAATTGAAATCCCCTATGCAGAAAAATATAATAGTATCTAATATGTTATTCACACACACCTTACATCACGACGTTATAAATTTGAAGCGTATCCTCCTACATTTATTCGGTGAGGGAGTCTATACAACTTTATTTTATATTTTATACGATCCAATATATATCTATCACTGAAATGTTCTTCTTTCTTTTTCATTAATTAATTATTTTAAAAATTGGTACCATAAACTTCCAAAATAACTAAAACTACCCAGTTATACTGCCGTTATTAGACCAACAAACGAATATAGCGAACATAAAAAAAACTAACAGACAGTCACAATTCTTATTATACGGTTCTTAAATTCTTTTTAAATGGTTCCAGTTTTGGAGGAGGAAACAGGGAAATACGGGTGATGATTTTCATAGGTCTAATAAATCCGAAAGTCTCTCGCCCTTTTCTGTATCGGTCGTTCGGACACAGCGCGACAGCCATAGATCGATAAAAAACTATTCTACAAATTTCTTGCAGCCCAGATATCCTCTTAAAATTCAATTTAATTTATACATTTCTTACTCATGTGATTACAGTAAGTTTCAAAACTTAAAATATAATATGTATATATAAGTATGACAACTAAAGATTTCTTTATTCTTCATCTTAGCAAAATATAATGAATCTGCTCCATTTACTATCGAAAAGATGAAAGTAAAACTCGTAAGCTTAATGGAGAGCATGCAACACTCGAGAACGCCTATTAATAGAAATACTGTAAAAGCACCGACAAAAAACGTCGTCCCGAATCTTGGAAGCCTCCGTACGTCCGCTGTTGGCGTTTTTTATATAAGATTCTAGGTAGGAGCGACCCCTCAACTGTAACAAATTATACGTTGGTATAGGTCTTCCGAATAAAAATGTATCAAGTATCAACATAAAAATTAAAAAGAAATGTATAACTTCTACATAATATCTGAACTAAATATGATCCCATAAAGAAGGCTAAGTTTTCAGATACAGCTTATAATAAGTATCTATCTATATCGTAAACGGAGCACGTTGTACTCTTTATATTATTATCAAAATACTATTTAGGTCATTCAGTATGTGTAAGTAAGACGGCAATAATATTTATAACTCTTTCTCAACTAGGGTAGCGCATACCAAACAAAAACAGGTTTCTATACTAAACAGCGGCTGCGCTGCGCCGTCGCCGCCCCGTTCTCTTTGTGTAGTAAATGAATTTGATGATTTTCGTTTGGCGCGAAAATGATATGCATTCTTGGAATGACCTTTGAAGGAATCATAAATCATCAAACAAAACAAGAGTAATTTAAAAGTACCAAACACTTCTTTGTTCAACGCCATCTTCAAAGTAAAAAAAATCGGACATTGTTGTGATGGCCCCTAAATATTATGTTCATATTCCTGAAATCCGGTCTCTGATTTACAATTTTATAAATACAAGAAAGGTGAACCGAAATGTTAATTTATTTATATTTCATTAAAATAGCCCAAAAAAATTAAAAGGTTTTAATACTTTTTATTTCAGGCGTGCTTAGACATGGATCTGTACATAACTGATTCACTCCAGGATATGTTGGATATGGATATTAAAAATGAAATAGCAACAGATCTAAGTAGTATCACAGATTTTCCAGTAAGTAGAACTAAGGATAAAAAATACTTGTAATTTTTATATTACGTCAGACTTAATAAAATATTTTTGCAGGATTCGCTAGGACTAAATTTCTCAGAACTCCCACCTTTATTAGATATAGACACTGATAACTCCGTGACTTGGCTCAATAACTCATCTAGTTTCGTTCACAATTTAGACTTATACGGTTCTGAGGCAAATGCCGTAATGGTTAATCCAAATTCTGTAATGCCATCTACTTTCGCGGAAACGCCTGTCAAAAATATAGTAAAAGAAGAAGCTTCAAATCTCTTACTGACTTCAGCGGCGGCGAGTAACGACACAAACACGACCGCATCACTAGCGAGCCCTAAAGAAGAAAAAAGTCATCTTACCTTTTCTCCGAACGCAATAAAAGTAACCAAAGTACAAGAATCAGAAGAGCTGAAAAGCAAAAAATCATTAGAAGAAGCGACTCAAATGTTGATATACGTGCGGAAACAAGACAAAAATGTAGTAAAGGATTTGATAAAAGATTTAGATGTCGATACGAATAAGTCTAAATCAACAGCGTCGCACGCAACGCCAGCAGTTCGTATTAAACCTGAAATAATCAAATTAAATAATAAAAACTGCTCGATATTGAATACTAGCCAAAAGATGGCACAGCAAATGGGGACCAAAACGATAATTTCCGGGAATATACACATATTAGATGCGCAACAATCTAGAACAATTTTAGCAAATGGTAATAAAAATCAGGCGACGATTCTGATAGACAATTCATCATTAGGCAACAATAGACAAATAATAAAAACGGCCGTAAACGGTTCTTTTAAGATCGACAATAGCCAAGCGAAGTTTCTAAATAATATTACTAAAACCACCGTGGGAGAATTTCCGAAACCCGCTTACTCTTATTCGTGTTTAATAGCGATGGCTCTAAAAAACTCACGAACAGGAAGTTTGCCCGTTTCTGAGATCTATAATTTTATGTGGTACGTTAATCGCTATTAGTATCTTGTTGAAGTCGATAACTGTAAATATGAGAAATATTTATTTACCAGTTCTATTAATATTTCAGTCAACATTTCCCATACTTCAAAACCGCTCCGAGTGGGTGGAAGAATTCGGTACGACACAATCTTAGTTTAAATAAATGTTTCGAAAAAATTGAAAAGCCTTCCACAAATGGAAGTCAAAGGAAAGGTACGTAATGTATCCATATTTCTGCTTGTTAAATTTGTCGTAATCTATAAATAGCGTAAAAATGACGTATTTGCAGGTTGTTTGTGGGCTATGAATCCCTCGAAGGTTGGAAAAATGGATGAAGAAGTTCTGAAATGGTCACGGAAGGATCCTCAGGCTATCAAAAACGCTATGGTTTATCCAGGTAAGGCGTGATGTTTTTTAATATACTTATGGTTATTTATAAAGTTAATAATATCCAAACGTGGCAACTGTGACTAGTATCACAATGTTTTTGTTTTGTTGTTTTGAATATTTTCAATTTGACGGCTCTGTAGCGCAGTGGCTTAGCAATGAGTTGCTGCGCTGGGTGCCGCGGGTTCGAATCCCGCACGGAACAATTATTTTGTATGGCCTGCAAATAATTGTTCCGGGTCTGGATGTTTGTCCTTGTGCAATTTATGTTTGTAAACTGCCTTCACGATACAGGAGAAAATCCTAGTGTGGGGGTAACGTTTATTTAAAAATCAAAGAAAAATAAAAATGTCCCCAAGATGGTTTCGGTTACGACGATCTGCCAGATGGACGGAAGACTTGCCAGATGGCTGCGCAGTAGACGATTATAGTGCACTGGTATGTGTGCAAGCACAGGTGCAGTCTATGTTACTAAATTTCATATTTCGATTGGACGGCATCCGGCCCGAACAGAGAGAGATCAGCCGTAGCACGCTTTTACGTACGAACTTTTTGACAGAAAAACTTAGAAACTCATTTTGGTCCGACCGAATTTTGAACCAGCGAACATGATCAGCAGTCGAGCCTGCAACCACTACACCAACGAAACAGTCAATAAAAGCTATTACTTATCCGATATCCGTAATTTTAATAGAGTCAGGTCACCTTTCCTTATTGAGAGGGTTTTTGTAATAGGAAAATAGTATGCCGCACTGCCCCAATGCGCATTAACGATTTTCACGTCATGTTCTCGAAATTTTTTTTGCTTAATTTAAAATTAGCTGACACCCGCGATTTCGTCCGCGTTGTTTACATACTTAAATGAAGATAAGGCAATTTTTTTTTGATAAGGGTCCAGTGTCTTAGAAATAAAACTTGGAAAACCTAATTGAAATCTATCCAGTAGTTTTTCCAGAAAGCGCGCACAACTGCAAACCTCATATTATTTAAATTGAAAAGCGCGAACTAAACTTAATGCTAGATTTTTAATAAAATATTAAACCAATGTTGTGAACGTCCTTTTTACTGCAACGTTATTTTTTTACTATTAGTAAAATATTATACACTCCTGTCAAATAGGCAAATAGGGTTTGGTAGGTAATTTGCCGTAAGGCTTCGTAAATGGCACCGGAGCCGCACCGGCGCCAGACCGCAATACAGTATAATGACATTAAAATCGGATCGCAATTGGACAGGTGACACATATCTTTTAATTCGTACATTATATTCTTGCGGTCCGGGAACAGTGCGGCCGCACAAAAAGGCAGAGTTTGCCATAGTCCTTACGCTTGGCAGGCGAATGAATTGCAGTAGGCAGTAGCATGAATTTCCGCATCTTTGGATGTTGCTCGTACGTCCGTGGTCTGGTATTTTACATCTGAAATAGAAATTTGTGGAAAGAAGTAGAATTTTCTGACAACCTTCTTACAATTGCAACAGGATTAAATAAATTTGTTTACGTGATTACACACTATCATTATATTAATTAGAAAACTATTGAACAAACGCAATAGCGCGTTATAAATAGGCACATGCTACATTTCTTGTTTGATTTCATCAATGCCATCCCAATTTACCGAAAGTTTCGTTTCTTCTTGAACTGTGCACATCACTAAAAATTTAATATGGTTTATCCAAACCGTATTGTTTTGTGTATACTTCCCAACCAAAACCAGTATGTGATTAATTTTAAAATGCGTACTAACATTTCAGACAGCCTAGAGGCATTAGAACGGGGCGAGATGAAGTACAGCGGGTTCGCAAGTGATACTGAAGCGGAAGACGACGTAGATCCCGACGCTGATGTGGAACTGGACCCAGACTTCGAAATAGACCCTGAGGTAAAAGAAGAGGTCGAGGAAGAAGAGACAGTAATAGAACAAGTAAGTGATAAAAAGACCTGTTAAGAATAAAGTAAGGAATCTTAATGTTTTAATGATAAACAAAGTAAATCGATACAGACTGAAGGTTATGAATTTATGATTAATCTCGCGTCACGCGTATTAAATCCACTTTCAATAATAAAAGAATCATTAGTAATAAAATATTTATTAAAATACATTTAAATTATATATGGAAAAAATTCATAATCATTGCTATTTAATTATAAATGCTATTTTTTATTTTAAACATCAATTTGCAACGGGGTTTTGTCGTAACTCTAGGTCTAAACCACCTATTTTGTGTCTGGGCAGGTTCGAATCTTGATGCAGTTCAAACAATCCCTTGATGTTACTGATAATCTAAGAGTGCGATCTCGTCCCTTTGAAATATTGAACCCTTTAAGCGCTCGTTGTAATTTTCACAGTACGCGAGCAATTCTGGTTCCAATTCCGCCGGTACCAATGAAAGTGCTAATTTACCACACGCCTCGCGGTGAAGAAAAACAAAAACATCGTGAGGAAATCTGCATGTCTGAAAAATAAAAATTCGAAGACACGTGAAGTCCGCCTACACATTTTGCAGCGCGGCGGATTTTTCATTGCCCTAAAATCCCCTCAGTAATCAGAGGAGGTCTGTGGCCAGCCGCGGGACGTATTTAAACTGCAACTTAACTTAAGGCTTGCATTGCCTATCTTCTAGCTTGCCCAAAGTTGAGAGCGTTGATTGATGAAGTGTTTACGTACTATGAATGAACATGCCCAAATGCAATCAGTAAGATGTTTTCCGGCTCTATGGCACCTTTTGCTGATCCTCCTCGGACTAGTTCTTCAGCCGCGTAGTTACCTCTAAACCTCATGTGGTCTTTGATCCATTTTAAGTTTACACTGTTGAATTTACATAGCTCGTTTAAACGCAGTTGGCATTCTGAACTTTAACTTTAGATTAATGTTTTGTTATATAAAACTAGTGAATTGCGGCTTTGGCCCGGATACAAAGGTAGAAAGAGCCGGTCGGCCGTTGAGGGCTACCTACAATAACGTTCGGCTAACTTTTTGAGATCTACAATTTAGTAATACATCGAATGAATGTGGCTCATGGAGAAGCGTTTATGGGTCTAAGCGTTTTTACTGAAATTTTAAAATATATTTGCCTTTTGGCTTGACTAAATCCACTATCCCAAGTCACATGGACGTCGTAATAGGTGACAGGATCTTTTCATATGCTGTAATTAATTAATGAATGATATAAAAATCAAGTTAGTTCAATAGTTTTATATAAACAATATAAAATTTCGGGACTGATGGTACAGATCAATGGTCAAAAAATTAACAAAATGAAATAACATAAACTATCACATCTTTCACTCAGAGGGGTAAGCGGAGACAACGGCCACTATGACCAATGTTAGTCTGTAGTCCTGACATACTTCTTTACTGTTTAATTTAATATAGAGAAAGGTTATAAATTAAAACTGTTTTATTAATAAAAGCATTATTAGGTCGAACAGAAATAAGATATACAGAAATAAGACCCTCGTAGACCTACTTCCTAAATTTAAGACTCCAAATATCAGACAATTAAATACTAATGTAATTTTAAATGGGGAGAAACTGAGTCTTGTAGATACCACCAATTTTTCTTGGAATCACACTAGACGCGAAGCTTCAATGGAGCCCCCATATATCAAAACTAACAAGCAGACTTAGTTCTGCAGCATATGCTGTAAAAAGATTAGAAGCAGCTAGACTAGTTTACTTTAGCTATTTCCATAGCATAATGTCGTATGGTATTTTGCTATGGGGACACGCAGCTGACACTGAAATTATATTTGTTTTACAGAAGAGGGCCATAAGAGCAATTTATGATTTATAATTTAAAATTAAAAATTTTGTACAGCCGACTTCAATATAAGTTATTTAAGAATAACTTAAAAACTATTGGTCTGACCTTGATCAAATTCATATGGGACCACACGAGAAGTACCAGCTTTCAAATAAAAAAAGAATCATCGAAATCGGTTCACCCAGAAAAAAGTTCTGAGGTAACACACATAAAAAAAAAATACGAAAAAAAAAAAACATACAGTCGAATTGAGTACCGGCTCCTTTTTGGAAGTCGGCAGAAAAGCCTAGAGTCGCTGCGACAAAAATTTAAGGAAATTAATATATTAACTTTGGTCTCTCAATACATTTATGAAAATGTAATGTACGTACACAAAAATAAAAATAGTTTTACAAAAATAAGTGATATTCATTCTGTAAATACTAGGAACAGACACAAGCTAGTAGTACCAGTTACTCGACTCCATCGAGTCAGTAATTCATTCTTGGGGCGATGTATACGCTTTTACAACAAAATTCCAGAAAATATACAAAATTTGACCTGCTCAAAGTTCAAAAACTTTATTAAACTAAGTTTGTATAAAAAGGGTTATTATAATATTAATGAATTTTTAGATGATAATAGCCCCTGGAAATGAGGTGATCGCTACCAAGCTATTTCTAATTTGTTGTGTTGTTAATTTGTGTAACATACATGATTGTAAGCTGTTATTTAAAAAAAAAGTCCCGCTGGGTTTCTTGCTGGTTCTTCCCAGGACAGAGGTTTTTTTTTTCGAACCAGTGGTAATCATACAAAAGAGTGACTTTCAATAAGTATTATTTATAATCTATCATAGAATACTAGTACGCGCACGGAAAGTGAAGCAAGTTAAACTAACGCGAAACCGCGTTAGTTCACTCAGCGACGCGTCAGTGCGCAACGTCATGTCTTACGGAGAAGAGCTCGCGAAAAATTGTAAAAATGACCGTTTTTGTTGTAAAAGATTGTCACAACAGTGATGATAAACATAAAAGAAGTGATGGTACTGCATTTCACATACAAGTTTATATATTTAATTCATTATAACTACGTAAAACTAAAAAAATACTTACCTAAGCTATCCTCATACAAATGTTGCTAGTTGTGGGGAAAAAATCACAATTTTCTTTTAAAAATATTTATTTTCTATTTGTGTTTAAAACGTTTAATCGCAAAGCTCTCTGTAAAACTCAAATGTTTATATATAGATACCTACTTCTCCAAGTATTAACATAATATTAACAATGGGTGCCTATTTAAAACTAATACGGAGTGATCAGCTAATCGCGATTCGCCGACGCCATTTTAACGCAACTATTTTAATTGCTTTGTTTATTGACTAAGTCTACGTTTTAGAGTATAGAATAAAAACTTTTCTATTTACAACATCAAGATATTATTAATAAGAACGCCTTAACTAACCAGATGTCACTTTACACCCAAACATTAACCAGATGTTATTTTAGACCCAAACATAGTCTATTTTAACCGACTCACAAAAAGGAGAGGTTATCAATATGTATGTACACTGATTTCTAAGACAATTCTATATTTACTAGTTTATGTCGTATCACTACGCTTGAGAGTTCATGTTCTGAACATTTATTAGTGGCATTTATTCTGAACATTTAAAATCTAAATCGGTTTAGAAATTGTAGAATGCTGAGGTAAAAAACATTTTAAAAAAATACACCGAATTGAAAACCTTTTTGAAGTCGGTTAAAATTAAATATTACACAATGTGCTTATTGTATTCGAGCAAATTAATTGTGTTTAATAATATTCTTAAATTTTATTACGTCTGTATTTTTGTACCATTAAAATATGTATAATTAAGTTATATTAGTACCATCATTATCGTGTTTATTTTATTCCATTTTATATTCTCATAAAATATATCTTCGTACGTAATACGTAATCTTTAATATATCGATTTTTTAAAATTAATCAAAAAATAGTGATTTGCACAATTTGATTGCAAACGCCAGATACTGGTATCACTGAATGGCGTGTATGTGTGCGTGTGACGAGCGTAGGCACATTCGACTCGCGCCCACTAACATTATGACTTTGCATCATTTTAACGCTCGTGTTTTGTACTGGACTGCGTTTCTATGCGTAATAATTCTATGTAATCTATATTGAATAAAAAAGTTTCTGTTTCAGAGAAATAAAAAGATTGGTTAGGCTATGTTGGGTTATGTTTTTTTTTTGTGTTACATATTTAACATTTAAACACAATGGGAATTAAGTTTTACATCATACAATTTTTTTATCACACAAAGGAAGATTTTCCCTTCCTTCACGTTACATTTGTTAATTTCAATTTTGGTACATTATTGTTTTAAAAAGTGTCTTTAAAGTAATTAAGGTTAGGTTATATAAATGTCCCCCCCCCCCTTCCGATGGGTTCCTGGCTTGTCGTCGTTTAGTCCCCACGGTGAACTAAGAGGTACCCACATGGCTGGCCCGAGGTAGCCACTCCGAGTGAGCTTGGCAAGCCCACTTTGGATGTGTGTTGGTGGGCTTCGGTGAGATGGTTGTCCTCCCCTACATACCGCTGTAGCCAAGGTGGAATCGCGAGGGAAGATAGGTGTAGGTATGGCGATGCGCCACTCGCGCTTTCCTCCGAGACTCTGACGGGGCCGTACCGTTGATCGAACCAGTGGTAATCATACAAAAGAGTGACTTAATAAGTATTATTTATAATCTGTATTGAATAAAAAAGTTTCTGTGTCTGTTTCAATGATTCAAACAGATACAAAATCCATATATAATTATAAAGCTGGATTAAGAGGGGTATACAAATGCCGCTGGGCGACTTTATCATTTTTTTCATTAAAGTCCATCAGAAGTCCACTATTCTGATCCACTGTCATAAAACAGTTGTTAACCATAAGCCACTCGCATCCATCAAGCTTCCTGCATATCTTACCAGGTTCACTGCATTTAGGGAGGGGAGTCGCATAGCTTATAGTTTAGAAAAGATTGTAATTACAAATTGGTTATATGTTATAATAATGTATATTCTAACAATTTTTAAATGTTTTAATTCATTAATATTTTTTAACATGTTCGGTTAAATGTACAGGATTATTTGATAGCACAATGTTAATTAAAATGTAAATAAAATTTATATCATCACGCCTATCGCGGTTTGTAATTAGAGATATCGAAATTTTAATTCATCTTTACAATAATTATAATAGGGTCACGTTTTGTATACATTTAAATGATGTTTATATTATAATGACATTTTGTAGCATAAGTGATTTTAATTAATTTTTTAATGTCCAGGAGACATCTGACCAAGAATTAGAAGTGGAGGAAGTAGTGGAAGGCACTGGAATGGTGGGAGGCACCTACCGTCTACTTGCAACCGGACCCTCCTCACTCACGTCCTACATCACCGACATTGAATCGAGCGAGGAAGTTAGCGACATTGAAGTAAGCTTTAAGATATTTTTTTTATTTATTTAAATTTTTATGCACAAAAGAAAATTCGTACATATGGCGGACTTAATGCTTTGAAAATCACATATTTACTTAAAACGTAACTAATTTTGATTTTTTTAATTGCTTGATAAAGCTACCTTGATATTGAAGAAATCCGTAAAATTAATTTGATTCAATGTGTAGTGTTCGCGTTAATATAAGAAATCATTCATCATCATCATTACAGCCCTTCACAAGTCCACTGCTGAACATAGGCCTCCCCCAAGGAATGCCACAAAGCACGGTCCTGAGCCACCTGCATCCATCGACTTCCTGCATGTCTTACCAGGTCGTCACTCCATCTCGTGGGGGGACGCCCTACACTTCGCCTACCGGTACGAGGCCGCCACTCGAGAACCTTTCTTCCCCATCGGTTGTCGGTTCTTCGAGCTATATGGCCGGCCCACTGCCACTTCAGCTTACTAATCCGTTGGGCTATGTCCGTTACTCTGGTTCTACTGCGGATATCCTCATTCCTAAGTTTATCACGCAGAGAAACTCCGAGCATAGCCCTCTCCATAGCTCGCTGAGCGACCTTGAGCTTTCTCATCCGGCCAGCAGTGAAGGACCACGTCTCAGTTCCGTATGTCATCACTGGCAACACGCACTGGGTGTACAGTCTCGTTTTCAAGGTTTGAGGTATACCTGACGAGAAGATGTGCCGTAATATCCCGAACGCTGCCCAACCGAGTTGAATCCGTCGATTGACCTCTCGGTCGAAGTTGGACTTACCTAGTCGGACTATTTGTCCCAGGTAAACATACTCGTCAACAACTTCGAGCTTAGTGTTCCCAACAACTACCGGCATAGGTGTGACATGGACATTAAACATGATCTTTGTTTTGTCCATGTTCATTTTAAGACCTATCCGTTGGGAAACACTATTGAGGTCATTGAGCATAGTGCTTAGGTCCTCCAGCGATTCTGCCATAAGAACTATATCGTCGGCAAATCGAAGGTGAGTGATGTACTCGCCATTGATGTTGATACCGTATCCTTTCCAGTCCAGGTGTGGGTTGGGTGTGTGTGTGTGTGTGTGTGTGTGTGTGTGAAAATAGTAAGTTGTAAGTTGAAGGAAAGGAGGATTTCATTGCCAAGCAAATTGATCACCAGAGACATCCTCCACCTTTGAAGCTTTTAGTGAGTTGATTTATTAATTTTATCCAATACATTGTTATTGTTACAGGTATTAGACCATTCCTACGAAGAAATCGATATAGATGTAACGAAACCTGTGAAACTTGATGTATCAATGACTGAAAATTACACAAGTTAGTATATTCTTTTACATTATGTGCTCTTTGTTGAAAAAAAAACGTAGTTTTTTCATTTCATTCATTTGCTTTTAAATTATTCAACAGTACATCCGGCGAAAAGGTCAAAAACAAGCTACATCTATCAACCAGTGTCAACACCCACCCACACAAGCAGACGGAAAACCCCTCTCGTGAACCGAGTGGCGTTAATCTAATCTATAATAATAAATTTTATAGTGAGGACTCGATAGTAATGTGATTAGCGCGGGGTCAGCGTAGCAATGTAGTGTCTCCAGTGAAGTTCCATTTTTTTAAACTGAGTGAAATTTTAGTTGTCTATTTGTGAACGGCTTAGAAGAACTGAATGTGTGTTTTATTGACTGTAAATTTCTTTAAAAAAACGTGATAGTCCGTACCAGATAAGTGTATTTACATGTTTAATTGAATGCCGAACACTTGTTACATATCGTTCACTGTATAATAATTGTAATATTTAAGTGAAACCAGGCCCATACTTTACTTAATTGAGTTTGGTACGATTGTATTTCGAAGCAGGTTCCGATTATAGTTTTTAACTGGTTGTTTTTTCAGCCATATACTGTCAGTACAAAGACAATGTCGGCTGCTGTCTTAACACATTTATAAGCAAAAAGACAAAGAAAAATTAAATGTCTTAATACAGTAGCACGCGGCATATCGGGTATGTTCATTAAGTCCCACCGCTTGTATATATCTGTAACTGTAACACATGTATGGTTTTTATATATTGACGCTGGCAGCTACCATAAGAATCTCTTGACATAGACTTACTAATTTGGTAATCCTCACACATTAAAATAATAGCAATTTTGCGTGCGCGCTTTAGTTAATATTTTATTTAAATCACGATATCTTGGATCATATTTAAAATACTTTTAAGGTCAAGGGAAGGCCTAAAATACTTTCTATATTTTAGGCCCTCCGACCTAAAAAGTACCGAAAACTGTTATCAAAACAATTATAATTTGTTATTAATTAAAGGCTATACGTAAAATTAGATTTTATTTTAATGCTTTCTCTTTAAAGTAAATAAACAACTAATTTCTGAGCCGTCACTTTTAATAGTCATCTTAATATTAAAACTGTTAGTATATTTTTTGAAAACAAAGAGTTTAATCCTACTGAGAAGAAAAATCATCAATTTGCGTAAAACTTTAATTTAGACTGAAATTCGATCACAATTCTTAAATTCTTATTAAATTAAGAGTTGGGCTGAAATTTCAGTACCCTAGTTTTCAACTCAAATGCGTAAACGGCTTATTATATGAGATTCTGAGTCAACAAATTAATATTTCAATGTATTCGAAGGTTTGCTTTCGTTAGTTGGACTAGTAACAAAGATACAAGTAAATCTTAGGATTAACATTATATTGTCTTTCGATATCTCACATAAAGCTATGTATTTTCAAAGCGGTTATAAAAATACAAGGGCTCAGACTTAATTTGTTTTATCATTAATATTTTTTTTCAACATTTCACAATGTTATGCTTGTTAAATTTGTACGAGTAAATGAAATGAACGAATAGAAGTTCTGAACTCTTCATAATTCATAACTTCCATTTGTAAAAAAATTCAGTTATTATAATTATTTAGATATTAGTGTTGCTATCATGTATTTGTTCCCTACGTATTTGAACTGTCTAGTAAGTGTAATAAATCAATAAATTATTTAAATGTAAAATATTTTGCATTTAAATACTTTATTGATGAGGCATGATACATAGAATACAATGCAAAAAACCTTTTTAAACTACTTTTTTTATAAATTTAAAGTGACAAGTACTCACAGTGCACCTAATGGCAATGGCTGCTGCAGCGTATGGACACCTGCAAACATCTCTAAACAAAGAAATACTACTAAGATGGAATGCCTCACACCCTGTTTATTATACTGGCTCCATATTACCCTTCAGACCGGTGGTAATTCGGGGCAAAATTAATTAATAATGCGCTCTTTTATTATGTTACATCATAATATAATTCAAAATTGGTTTCAAAGAATAGCTTCATTATGGGGAAATAAAGTCAAAAATGTTTTTTTCTTACATTTTTTTAAAAACGGTATTTTCTTTCCTTCGAAAATGAGAAGTTTAAATTGATTGCTCGACAAATAAAAACAAAGGCTTAGATGATTTTTATACTTCAAAATAATTCAATAACTAACATCATATTAATATCACACGTAACAGGATTTTTTTACGTAATATAAGCGATGACTTGTTTTCAATTCACGTGGCGACTGTACATTTAATAATGTGTAAAAATTAAATATTTTTGGCGTCCGAATACATATTATGCTAATAGAATATCAGAATAGTTTAGGAAACGACACTAAAAGTTTTTGTAATGAA
Organism: Parnassius mnemosyne; assembly: GCA_963668995.1. Classification (NCBI taxonomy): domain Eukaryota; kingdom Metazoa; phylum Arthropoda; class Insecta; order Lepidoptera; family Papilionidae; genus Parnassius; species Parnassius mnemosyne. The sequence goes on from CAVLGL010000159.1 coordinate 38,679,256, forward strand.
ACAAAACTTTTTATTGGGTATTTTTTTAAATATTAAAAACTAATATTGTTTTGGATAATTTCTTTTACCATCAAAGTTTTGAAATCAATATGCCAATATTTGATTAACATTTAAGTAATTTTACATGTTGGTAGCAAATCTAATTAAATACCGCTAACATTGTAAAATAATTTCATAATTTGGAAAAAAATATCGTGTCAGAAACCGATTGTCTATACCAGTTAAAACTAATGATCTTGGTCAAATTAACAGTGATTGCGTAGAGATCAAATGAATTTTAACATAAATTTGGTAGTGTAAAATAAATCACAATAAAATCTATTTGGAGCTTAAGAAATTCAATTAAGTATTGTCTATTATAAAAAAAATGTATACACATAATGAACTTGCAAACATTGTATTTGTGAATTTAATTTAATAGATCTTAGCAATCTCTTTATACTATGGTAATCACTTAGATTAAATGAAACTGTGATATGAGATTGCTTAATAAACTTGTCACACGACCTGTGAATGTTAAGAGTTCAGTCACTATTGTGTTGCAAAATTGTTGTGTAGGTAGTGTTTGTGGTCGTGAAATTGTGTTAGAAAGTGTTTTCATTAGTTTAATATGTCAAATTGCTGGAGATCTGTCTAAGGATAAAATATTGTTGAAGAATATACCACTGTAGATGACATCTTTGTAACAAATCAAGGATATTTTAAAGCCTAAGAACATTATATTTTACAGTTGTTATTTATCTTTTTTTGACTGCATAAGATTTTGTGCTGCCAGAAAAAGAACTGTAAAAATAAATTACATCTAAATATTAATCCCAATATTCAAGACTTCAAAGTTAAGCATATCTATCTATATACATATATTTTTGCTAAATAATGTCAACAATATGTTCAACGAGGTGTGATCAAAGAATTCTATTCATTCAATTTCTTAATAAAACTTATAATTCATATTGTTTTGCCACACAAGATGTTTCTCCATTAGTATATTTTGTAAATGTTATCCCTCCAGGCAGTAAATATATAAAAACCCACACCTATTAGATATATATACGGAATGTTGAAGTTAACTGTCAGTGATCATAAATATTGCACTTAAACATAAAGTGACAATTTTGTATCTGTTTTGTACAAGTAGGTTGATAAACAGCAATAAACTTTAAAAATGAACCATTTTAGGGTGATTTTTGTATATTTTTTATAACTACAATAGCGTGCAATTTTGTAAATATTCTTACATCCATTAAATTGTTGTTTTTTGTTTTGTAGTCAGAGGCACATAATATAAAGGACCACAAATCCATTCCTTAATTACTAGGTGTATGAGAATAGTAGAATTAAGGACTTCCAGATATACAGTTTTTACACTTCAGTGGTGGTGTTATACAAGCAATAGTTGTATCACTTACAGATATTTAGCAGTGTCATTAATAGTTACTGTTTTTTTCCACTGCCAGCATTTCAACATCCATTTAACATAGCGTTATGATATAAGAATAGGTTATAATTTAGTTTGTAGCATTAGAAGCTAAGATGAATGATTTTTAATAATTTTTTTGTAATAAAAATGAAATTAATATTGAAGTAGTTTTATTCATATTTCCGCTGTTACACTAACTTATCTTTGCCTGCAAGGTACCCGGTACGGATTATAGTAATTTCATTAAATAAATTTGTAAAAATAAATGCCGAATTTCTAATACAACGTGTGAACTCAGAAACTCAATTAAAGAAGGTTTAAAACTAAATTCCTAATTTCTTAATTAAGTTTGACGGAATATTTTAATTTATAAATCAAAACATTAAATTAATTGCATGATTGGCAGACCGATCGCCTCCAAGCGGTGATTTCCAGCATAAGTGTACATCGGCATTTATTAGTATCATCTATAGTACGTAACACTGAGGAAACGCAAGCTCACTGGCCGAGCTATGGAGAGCTCAGATTTAGTTTGCGTAATAGATTTCGTAAAGAGGATACCCGCAGTAGAACCAGAGAAACCGACAAAGATCAACAAATTAGTAAACTGAAGTGGCGATGGGCCGACCATATAGTTCGAAGCCGACGATCGATGGGTAAGAAAGGATCTCAAGTAAGTCCATCGTCAAACCGGTAAGCGAAGTGTAGGGCTTACCCCCACCAGATAGTGATGAGCTAGTAAGACATGCAAGTGGCTCAGGACTGCTTTCTAGCATTCCTTAGGGGCGGCCTATGTTCAGCTTCAGTGAAGATAATGTGTGCATTTGTCAGTAATACTGACAGCAAGAGATCGATTGAGAATTTGTTTTCACGTTGCACGTTATCCATGCACGAGACAGTGTGTCAGCTAGGTATCGAAAAAAAGAACTACGCCCCACACTTACACGAAATTGTTTTCAGCCACATCGAACCACAAAATACATGTACCCTGACGGACATCAAACCCCCCAATGCAATGATTTCAAAAGGAAGGATACGCCCATCTAAACATTTTACTGATACCTTATTCATACTAGCCATTGAAGTATAATGTACTTACGTACTAGAACAGCTATTTCTAACAAAAACTGTGCGCTACTCTATGTCGTAGCGCATGCGCCGTAAACAGTATTACCGCGCATGGGCGGGTTTTTATCATATTAGATTATGCGTAGGTAGAATGATCAATAGGTACGTTACAGGTTTGCAACATATTATTTATAAGCAAAAGAAACAGCGTAGATATAGCATAGATAGCACGTAGCCTTGTGGAACACCAGCATAAATAGACTTGTATAAATGGAGCATACACCTTCTACTACGACTTTGTTGCTCCAATCTGCAAGAAAACTGCTGATACAGTTGCACAAGTTCTCTGGAAGCCCATAGGAAGGGAGCTTCGAAAGAAGTGTTTTGTGCCAAACCCGATCGAAGACCTTCACTATGTCCAAACTAACGGCCAGGGTCTCCCTCTCTGCCTCCGCCAATTTATGAGTCAGATAAGCCAGAAGATCACCAGCTGAGCAACCCCGACGAAAATCGTACTGGTGGTCACTTTTCAGTAGGTGATCCTCGACCTCATGAGCTGGCAAGTTCACAATGGTTTTCATTATTTTGGAGAACAAGTTGGATAGGTCTGAACGGTCGATTTTCTGGTTATTTTTTAGAGATCTGGTGTACTAACTGGCTGTCTTCTTTGAGCTCAAGACTACGCTTAGGGAGAAAGAGTTTTAGAAAAGACGTGTCTTTTCTAACTAGGGAGCACACGTCTTCAGCACAATGGGAGGAACTCCATCAAGCCCACTCGACTTGACGTCTAGGGAGAGTAGTGCTATGCACATCGAGCGCTGTGTAAACCGTATCGTACCGACCTGAAGGCGAAATTATACTTATTTTTAACAGCGCTGGTTAAGCACTCCTATTATAGCGCGATGCAATTTTACAGAAGCGACCAAACCAGGCACCACAGATGATAGAATAAAGCGTACCATTCCCTGAAGTTACCACATTAGCGACATAATCACGTTCCGATAATCCGGCGAGAAGCATACCCGCCTCTATCGTTAACCCGTCATCGGTCGCGCTATTTTTTATGACATCGTCGGTCGCGTGTGGTCTTTAGAAACTCTAACTTTCAATGTCAAAAGAATTTTAATTTATTAAATTATTGGTATTTTTAATTTTATGCTATTTGGAGGGTTAATTTGAGTTTTATATGAAACCAAAGATTTTATTTTAATTGTCTATATTTAACGAAAAAATTATCATTATCATAAGAAAAAAGTACAATTTTTGTAGTCATTTGGACAATTCTTAGAAAATCTAAAAAAAATTAACAAAATTAATTTTTCAAAAAATTTAAACAAAATTAACAAAAAGGAGACCCTTTCTCCATTAATAAAAAAAATCAACTTTTAGAAATCAAAGAGAAACATAAATAATCAGTCCTCATTTCTTTCCTCTACACAACTGACACAAATAGTGGATGAGTGTCTTGGACATATGTTTTGCCGACAAGACACACATGGTGAGGAGTATTTTCTGTCAATGTTTCGTGGGGCAATAGGCACATATTTTTATTGACACTTGATTTTGGGGTTATATTGGTAGTGAATTATCATTATCAGTGTAGTTTTTCATTTGTATATTGAACAATATTGTCTGACATGCTAACGGGTATAAATAAGTTCCAAAGCTCAAAAGGATCTATGATGTTTCGAGCTGAACCTCGAGGTCCTGGTAAATGCGACACAATATTGTGCTGGGGCCTGTTCTTACTGCAGCATTTGGATCATTCTTTCTCCGACGATAAATAGTTACAAACTCACCATTGCGCTATCTACGACAAACAACGTAAAAGTTGGATGATCTCAGATGAGCAAACGGAACATCATCATTATCGTTGTTATCAGGTTCTTGTTCTTCATCTTCAATATCAACACATTCTTACTCTGAATCTGTTTTATGATCACTTTCTTCAAGCATATCAGGTCCATAGTTCGAGTCTTCATCGCTGTTAAGGGCAGTTAGGCCCTTCCAAACCAGCAATATTATCACTATCTTCTTCATTCAGCCATCCTAGTATCTGTCTGTCTCGCAATGAGTCCATTTTACATCAATAAGTATTTTCTATCTTGGAAAAAAATTACACACAATTAGTTACACAATCAGTCGCATGGGATCTTTCAAAGCCTTTTCTTAGATAACATATTGTAATATAGATAATAGATTGTGGTTAATCGTAGGAAATAGCTAAGTATGTTTTAGGAAGCTACCATAAGGTATCTTTACTTTTAAAAAAAATATCGCACTTTCCGTATACTTTGTGCTTTTATAGACCCCACGTGACCGACGGCGGGTTAAGGGAGGGATGCAAAAAAGACCGCATCTTGTTCCAATCAGCCGACCTATAGTGCCAAACACGGCGGTGATCTGCAGACCGCAACTGCGATGGGATTGTGAGGAGCACCATAGTCCGGATCAGACAATGGTCCAATGAGCCAAGAGGGGCGTCCACGTAGACCTGATATCCGTCCGGATTAGAGGTTAGCAGAAGGTCCAACAGGGAAGATGCAAGATCCTCCACATCTAGAATCTGCGTAGGCAAAGTAACTATTTGTGTCGGACCATATGCCAAGGCTAAGTCATAAACAGATCTTCCCGCATGATCAGTTAAACGAGAACTAAGCCTTTCAGCATGGTGGCCGTTAAAATCACCAAGGATCACGATCTCTGCAGATGGGACCTGTTGTAGCACGGAGTCTGCAGCGATTTGGACGTGGTCGAGGAGTTGGTCTGTGTCGGCATTACCTATAGAGGCATTCGTAGACGCGAGGATGTTCGTCGCTGACCTTCAAGACTGCCGAGGCGTCGGAAACAGATGTCCTCTCTGACGTATACGCAAAGTCCAGCCCGAGGCACAAAGGTATTCTAATTTGTACCCCAGATAGGAGAGAAGTATCGACCGAGGAGGACAACTGCGCCTCGGTTAGAAAGAGCAAGGTGGCTTCACCGTCTTCAGATGGTGCCTAGTGGACTTTGTTAACGTTCGAATGAAATCCCCTGATGTTGCAGAAGCCGGTCCACCCATTCTTTACATTCATTCATTACAGCTCTTCATTTCATGCCATACCAGGTCGTCACTCCCTCACTCCATCTAGTCTGGTCCACCCGTGCGACAGCAAAAGCTGCCATGTGGTTCTTTCACTGTTATGTTGTCTGCCTATATTACTAACTGTAATCTACTTCGTCACAGTTTATGCGTTACACATAATACTTAGTAGTAAGTAGCTTTGCTTTATTATGCCCTGCAGTGGGCGACAAAGAGCTCATGTTAAAGTAGTTTTGCACCTTTAAATTATTTTGTTTAGTTTAAATAGGGGCCCCAATTTCATTTTTGCCCTTGGTTACATAGCTACGCCACTACTTATGAATTACTGTGGGAAAACATAGTAAAACTTTAAAAACTTCTACTATTTATGTTTACACAGATTTGTTATTTTTTGCTGAAAATTAGTTGCAGTTAATGAAATGTATAAATGTTATTGTAAAAATATATATTAGGAATTTAATTAAGTGCCTTTAAACAATATAAGTTTTGTTAATTTTTGCCTTCTACGTAGGTATTATATTTATCCTCTTCCTTAAAATTCAAGGAACAAATGTATGTATGATTTGTTGGTAGCCACATCTCTTCTCTACGATTATTTTGGACGAATTTAATCCACTTTACTCGGTTTTCGTGGCTTGGACGTGGAAACCTAAAAATAAAATAAAAAAATAATCAGCAAATATAACGTAAGAAAGTTAGCTTAATTATAAATACTTCTATTTATTTCTACAAAAAACAAATTGTGCATAATATAATCGTCCTACACTTGCTCACAGAAATGTATCTAAACCATTCACATATAAATAAGGGTTTATTGCAAAGAAAGTTCTATTCACAGTGAACGTGTAGAAGGACTACACTCATGAACGAGAGTAGAAAAATGTTCGCCTTCGCGAAAGAAAATCCGCCACCTCATATCGTCCCGTGTGTGTCGTAAGAGGCGACAGAGGAAAACAAACAGGAGATGGGCAGGATCTTTTTCTGACAACAGTTCAAAATAAAGGCTGCGGTTGCCAACCCGCCTGGCAAGCGTGGCAATATAAATGGCATAGCAAATGTCCAGCCTATTTGACAATATATAGATAGGCTGTAATGATGACGATGATGAGTTCTACTCATATTTGCTACCCTTAATATTTACGGTAGAGTGAAAACAAAAAAAAAACATCCCCGAAAATATGAATGAAATAAAAATTGCATAATTGCCCCAACATAACTGAAAACGTGGTAGAGCCATGCTGCAGCTATGTTATGGTTGTAGCACGAATGGGTCGGCTCGACCGGGGAAGGACCACGCTCTCACAGAATACCAGCGTAAAATAGCAGCTTAACGCTGCTGTATTTCGTATAGTGAGTGTAGAGAACCGGAGATCCTTTTTACTGGAAACGAGGCATTCCATCTTAGTCCTCACGGGTGACAACGCATCTGCATTTTGATTCTTAATCGAAGATAGATGTAGATGTCTATGGGCCACAGCAACCACTTACCATCAGGGGGACTGTGTGCCCGTTTGTCACCCTTATCCTATAAAAAAAAACGTAGCATCCTACATACATGTTACTGTACTATTATTTATTCTGTGCTACTGTGCACAGGCCGCAGAGAGTTTTTGGCCAAAAAAGTGTTCGTTGCGGTGATCCCAACGTGAGATCACCTCAACTGGGGAACTTCTCTGATATTCAGGTTTTCCTTCACCGAGACCGTGATAAATCGACACTTCAATTTTTTTTTATAGGAGAGGAGGCAAATGAGCATGCGGCTCACCTGATGGTAAGTGACTACCGCTGCCCATGAACAACTGCAACACCAGGGGAATCGCAGATGCGTTGCCGGCCTTTTAAAAAGGAGTAGGCTCTTTTCTTGAAGGTCCCTAAGTCGTATCGGTCCGGAAAAATCGCTGGTGGTAATCTATTCCACAAGGAAGTTGTGCGAGGGAGAAAACTTCTTCTAAATCGCACAGTAGTGGACCGCCAATCATCCAGATGATATGGATGGTATCGCGATGTGCGATGGTGAAATTGAGTGGCTGGAATTTTTTTTTAATTAATTAATTAGTCCGAACAATTCATCAGAACACTCCCCGTGGTAGATGCGATAAAATATGCAAAAAGATGCAACATCTCTACGCAGCGCCAGTGAGTCAAGCCGATCGGAAAGAACTCGGTCGTCGACGATTCGAACCGCTCAGCGCTGGATGCGGTCAAGTGGAAGGAGCTGGCACTGGGGAGCCCCTGCCCAGAGATGGGAATTAATATATGTACAATATGCTAATAAAATATATAATAATGCTTATTTTCTATGAAATTTACATTTGGATCAGTTTCATTACCGCCTTTGACCAATAAAATAAAATAAACCTTTCTCTAAGTAAAATCTGATATCTTTGATAATTAAATTATTTTTCCGCAAGAGTCTGTTCATTTATTATCATTATTCTTGCTGTTGTCTTCAAGTGCCGCTTCCGAAATGAACTGATCACAGGCCAAAACGCCCTTCTTATATCTCGAAAGAGAGTGTCTCGGCATGTGAGTAGCGTCGTGAGGTATGCCGCGCGCTGATTCGTCGACGGAATCACGTGATATTCGGGCGGTGTGCGGGGTGCGTGGGGCGCAACGGGGTATGAAGGGGCGACGGGGCGGCGGCTCCCCTCACCGTCCGTAACATCCTCCCCCCGGCGTAGCATGCGAGCCTAAGCTTCCCTCGGGAGGACGGTGATCTTCCTTACTGGTCGCCGCAGCACTCCGCCCCTGGTCCTGTCCTCGACGTTGCGCACCACGCCGTCCGGTCCAGGAAACGTCTTCATGATGACCTCCCGTGGCCACACGTTCCGTGGTAGGTTGCTGTCCGCAACCACGACGAGGTCCTTTTCTTGTATTTGTCGCTGCTGGGCGTCTCGGGAGTCCCCGCACGCAACCAGCGTCGGCAGGTACTGTCTCACCCAGCGCCTCCAGTACTCGTCGGCGCGCCCCTGCTCCGCTCTCCACGCCCGACGATCGATGGGTGTGCACGGCGCGGTGACCGGTAGGTTCGATGGTCCCAACAGGATGAAGTGGTTGGGTGTTAATGCCTCTTCGTCGTTGATGTCAACCGGTACGTGCGTCAACGGTCGAGAGTTGACTGTGTTTTCTGCTTCCGTCAAGAGTGTCACTAGAGTCTCATCCCGCGGGCTCTTCTGATGTAGAGTGGCTTCGAGTGCGGTCTTCACTGAGCGCACGAGACGCTGCCATGTGCTTCCCTGGTTAGGCACGCCCGGTGCGATGAATTTCCATTCTGTTCGTCGAGTCAGCGCGTAGTCCTTTAGCTGCGGTGCCCACTCTTCCATCGCCCGTCATAGCTCTGCATCTGCTCTATGAAATTTGTACCGTTATCGGAGTATATGACCCGCGGCCACCCACGCCTAACCGCCACGCGCCACAATGCCGATATCGCCGAGTCCGTTGTTAGGGAGTAAACTAGCTCTAAATGAACCGCGCGCGTCGTTAAGCACGTGAAAAGTGCTACCCACCGCTTTTCGTGCCGTCGTCCTATCGTAACTATCAAAGGCCCGAAATAGTCGACTCCGGTGTAAGTAAACGGTCGCGCAAACGCCCCTAGCCGTTCGGGTGGTAGGTCTCCTGTAACCGCTGGCCGTGGTGTCGCCTTGCGTATCCTGCATCGCAGACATCTCCGCTCCACTTCACGTACGGTCGGCCGTAGTCGAAGGATATGAAATCTAGTACGTCCATTCAGTATGACGGGTCACTTCCTCTGGCCGTCCACGTCGGCTGCGTCGATTCTTTATTCCATCTTCCAGTATGGGGTCGAGCTTCCTAAGTGCGCTGCCGGTGGTCAGGTTCTTCCCCCGCTGAATACGGCTGATGTCTTCAGCGAAGCTGTCAAGTTGACTGCGTTCTGTCAATATGCCGCGGATACGTACGCATGTTCGCTTGCGTCGTTAAATACGTGAATTTGACTCTCTACCACTCCCCCCGTAGGAGCATAGCACCTTGGCAGCCGCAGTCGTGACACCTCCTCGACGACTCGCAGCCAACTCTGGAATTCATCCGCTGCCTCCTCGGGTAGTTCGTCATCCCATCCGACCTTCTTCATACGCCATAGGTCTTGTAGCAGGATCTTGGCGGTGATGGTGAGGTAGCTGAGCAGTCCGAGCGGGTCAAACACCGACATGACTGCGCTTAATGCTTCCCTCTTGGTCGATGGTCGCTGTACCGCCTTTACTTCCTGCGGCACCCTATTCATCGATGTGTTGAAGGTTAGAGCGTCTTCGTCGGCCATCCACAACAACCCTAGGGTTCTGCCTGGGCTGTCTCGCCTTAGGCCTACTTCCTTAGGCTTGCGCGCCAGTAGTTTCTCCGGCTTGTCCTCCAATAGGGCTGCGTGATTGGAATTCCAGGTGCCAAGGTGAAGCCAGCCTTCTGGTGCACTTCCGTAACCTGCCTTGCTGTGTTTACCGCTTCCTCTACCGTTGCATAGCTGTCTAAATAGTCGTCCATATAATGAATACGTACGATAGCGTTAAGCGCCAACGGGTGTGTCTCTGCGTGTGCGCGCGCGTTATAATCTCTGACACTGTGCGAGAAACGGCGAGCTTCTCGCGCCGAAAATCATTGACGTCATAACGTACTCCCGCTGTGGGCTATATCGCTCGTTTCCTCGCCAGAGAAATAATTGCGCGGATTGGTCGCGACGGTCGATTTTCACACGTAAAACATTTCCCTAATATCCGCGGAGACGGCTATCTCGTTTTCTCTAAACCTAAACAGTATGCCCGGTAAGTTCCGTAATAAGTCGGGGCCGTCGAGTAAATAGTCATTAAGACATCTACCACATGCGCGCGCTGCCGCATCGAATACTACTCTCGTCTTCTCCGGCTTGTTAGGGTTTCGCACTGCGAAGTGTGGCAGGTACCAGCTCTTGGGGTCCTCTCTCTCCGTCCCCTCGGCTTCCCTTGCGTATCCTTTCGCCAGGAGGTTGTCTATCTGGGTTGTGTAGGCGTTCCGAAACTCCGGCGACTGGTCCATTTTCCTTTCAATCGTCCGTAGTCTTCGAGCTGCCATTTCATAGCTGGGTGGCATCCGCACGTTGTCGTCCTTCCATGGCAGTCCAACTTGGTATTGCTCGCCGACCTTCTTGACGGTGCGCTGGAATATGTCGACAGCGCGCTCCTCTTCCCGACACGGCCTACTCTTCAGCGAGATACCTATAGAATCTATCTCATACTGCCGTTTGAGGAGTTCCGTTAGCTCCTCGTCCTGACTGGCAAACGTTCGGATGTCCCTATCTGGCCGTCCGCTAGTGCTTGCTACGTGTAATACGGTCTCGCCGTCTTCCCTACACGTTAACCGCGGCACGGTTCCCTGAATTACCCACCCTAATAACGTAAGTGCAGCTATGGGCTGCCTTCGGCGTCCTATCCTCAAATTGCGGGTGATTATTAAGTGCCAGTTGTCGGCGCCTAACAATATTCTCGGCTTCGCGTCGTCGTAACATACCGCACTCGGTAAGTCGCGTAAGTGCTTCAACCGTAAGCACTCCCTACTCACAGACTGCGAACCTATCTTTAAATCTGCTATTGTTCGCGCGCTTACATTATACATCTCACTGCGCGTCTTGCCACGTATTCCTATATTTACTAAACTACTATTGGCCTCGCGTTGGCTATTATTTACGCCCCTAATATTGATCGGCTTTATCGGTCCTTCCGCTCCTAACTCGCGAGCTAAGTCGTCGTCGATTAACGATATGCTAGACTAGAGCCTTCGTCTAGTAGCGCATATGTATCAACTTCCTTACCACGCGGTCCGCGCACGGTAATGGGGCACACTTTCAATAACACAGACGCACTACTATTAACATTCGACGCGACGAGCACGATTTCATCCGATTTTACCGACGCTTCAGGCGTGCGGGCCTTGCGGGCGTGAAGGAGGGCGTGGTGGGGGGCGTTGCAGCCGTCGACGCCGCACTTCCTAACCTTACAACGTAGGCGTCGGTGTTTGCTGCTTAAACACCTAAAGCACACCCCATCTTCCCTTACCCACTTCTACCGGTCGTCCAAACCCATTTGTGCCAACTTCCTACATTTGGCTATTGGTTATTCACCCCCACAACACATACACGAGGTACTTCCGGTGTCCTCCTGGGCGGTGAACGTATTTACGTCGCGGGCCCTATCCTCTACGCGGCGTGTCAACACTATCCTCTTCGACGGTGCTTCTCGTCTTACGGACGATTCCTTAGTCGGCGTTACGGACGTATAGGCGTGCCATAACGCACGGTCAGCCTCTCTCATCATAAACTGGGATAGTGTGACAATGTCCGGTTCGTCCGCACTTCCGTAGTGCTCCGCATAATCGCACCAACGCGACCGTAAGTGAGGGCTAAGCTTACTCGTACTTACCTCCCTAGTTAGCATCGGATTTTGTAAATATCCTTTGCCGTCGACGTTCTGCATAATACATACTATATTTTGCAACTTAATAGCGAAGGAATTTAACTCCTGGGTGGTTTGACCCGGGCGCGGAAGGAGTTTCAAATCATCTAACACACGATCAATAATCACTTCCGGGCGGCCGAAACACTGCTCCACTGGAGCATAATGTCTGCTGGATCCTTTGCGGTAAACAGCAGCGCCGATACTACCTCTCGAGCCTCACCACGTAAACAGTTTCTTAACCTTGCCATATTTTCCGTATTGGTGAATCCATACAGACGCGTGGACTCCCTCATCGTGGCTTTAAACGATAACCATTCCGCGGCCGAGCCGTTGAAAATAGGCAACTCCTGTGTCTGCTTCGCGGCGACTGGTCTAAGTCTTATCATGCCTTCTAAGGCTTCCGCTAATCGTTCTATACCCCTATCTTTCCCTCGCGGGGTGAGCGACCTACCTCTATCCCTATTACCCTCTAACATACGCTGTGGTGCTGGCGACCTATGTACACCTATATCCTTGTAACACGGCGACGGTAATCTACGGTCCGCGTGGCGATGTGGCGATCTATCTATACCTACATCATTACACGGCGACGGTAATCTACGATCCGCGTGGCGATGTGGCGATGGCGATCTGCGTATAGGCGATAGAGTGCGGCGTTGGATGCGCGACGGAGACGTAACCCGTACACGGCGATCCACCTGGTTCATTTCTACGACGACTCCATTGTCCCTCTGTATCGTATCTACGTGACGTGGTTGATCGTTATTCGCAACCGACCTCCCCTGGGCATCTTCAGCGTTAGGGTTGATGAGGATTCCTCTTCCTCATCCTCATAATGCGGAAGTTCCTCATTTTTTAGCGATTCCTCTTCCTCTTCCACATCCTCATTAATTAAGAGGAATTTATGAGGAAGTGTTGTTGACGTATTCAATGTAAATAAAAGTAATCTCCGTCTTTTGCTCGCTGCATTAGGTACTTTCACGATCAGGCTTGAACGTGTTTTAGAAATATAACACAGCACGCTATTGTGTGTTTCACTGTGTGTGTGTAGTACTGTAGTGTACGTACGCGTACCCATCCCACTGTAGCCACTTAGCCAGTCTTAAACCCCTTTAGGGTTATATGTGTTCTGTGGTCTTAAATTTGTTTTGTTTTTGAGTGGTCGTACACTCGTACGTAACTAGAACTACGTAAGTCGTAATTAGGTTTATTGTTAAGTTAAAAAGTTTATGAGATGAGGCCAAAATGTAGTGCTATATGGACGTATTTTAGTGAAGTGGACGCTGATACTGTTAGATGTAAAATATGTGACCAAACATATTCAAGGAAAGGACGCGGGACTTCGGGGTTAAGAAGTCATCTCAAGTCACGCCATGAAGTAGAATATGCCGAGTATGAACAAAAGGATACAGCATTAAAAAAAAGCCGCGGTTGATAAACGGAAATTGTCGGAAGAGACTCCTCTTCAACAGGCTAAGAGACAAGTAACTTTACAGGAGGCATTACAAAGACATCAGTATTGGGATACATCTCACGAAAAAAAGCTGCGAGCTGGATAATTTAATTTGTGAAATGTTAGCTCTTCAAGATTTACCATTTAATTTTGTTGAAGGAATTGGCTTTAGACGATTGATTCATGATGTTCAGCTTCATGAATCAATATAATTTCAGCAATATAATTTAAGAGGACGTCAAAGTTACACATCTCATTTGTGTAATTATATTTATCCTAAATTAAGGAACAAGGTAAAAAACTTAATTAGAGATTTGCAATACTTATCTTTCACCACTGATATATGGACTGAACCAGGAGCAGGAGTTTCGTTGCTGAGTTTTACAATTCATGGTATCAACAATGACTTTCAAAGAATATCTTTATTTCTTAAATGTGTCCCACTCGAGGAACGACATACGGGCGATGTGATAGCACAAAAGTTGGACGAAATACGAGAGGAATGGGAGATTCCCCGTCAAAAAATACATATCATGGTTCGCGATGGTGGTACTAACATGAAAAGAGCGGCCCGCGTGTCACAGATTAACGACATTGATTGCAATATACATCAATTGCAATTGTGCATACGTGCGGCCTTTGCGATTGATGAATATATTTCGTCCTTGTTGGCAAAATGTAAGCAAATCGCGACACATTTTAACCAATCAATAATTGCCCAAAGCGAATTAAAAGGTTTTCAAGAACGTCTGGGTCTGCCTCTGCTTTCAGTTATTCAAGAGTGTCCTACAAGATGGAATAGTATGTTTAATATGATTCAACGTCTAATTGAAATAAAGGATGCCATAGTACTTTATATCTCACAAAAATTTGCCACAGTTTACTCCAAACGATTGGCTACAACTTGAGAGCTGTGCAACAATCCTTAAGCCATTTGAAGAGGCCACCAAGACCATGAGTAGTTCCGAAGCCTGTATTTCATCCGTGATCCCTCTAATCCATGTCTTGATCTGCACATTGCAGAATCTATTGAGACAGAATATAAGTAATACTGACCAAACTTGCGGGAATATTATTCAAAAATTGATAGAAGAAATTACCAATCGCTTTGGTGAACTTCATAATAATAAGATCTACACAATCGCTACTTATTTAGATCCAAAATATAAAACTAAGTTTTTTAATGAAATCACTAAAGAAAGTATTGAGTCCGAACTGATTTCTTTATGTCAAGATCAAGAAGGCCATGGCGCACAAGCACAACCACAAATACAGTCATTCGAACATGATGTTATTCAACACAATCAACACTTTCATCATACCGATACCGAGAGCCTACCATCTCAGATAACATTGATTTTTACAATCAATGTTATCTGAGAAGCTGGCCTCAGCTCCTAATAGTGACGATGAAGAAAGTCCAATCGCACCCATCGACAGTTTTCTTATCCTGAAGTCACTAATAATTAATTATATTAAAGAGAAGAGAATAGCTCTACAAGAACACCGTCTTTTGTGGTGGAAAATGAACCCCAAATATTTTGAA
Organism: Parnassius mnemosyne; assembly: GCA_963668995.1. Classification (NCBI taxonomy): domain Eukaryota; kingdom Metazoa; phylum Arthropoda; class Insecta; order Lepidoptera; family Papilionidae; genus Parnassius; species Parnassius mnemosyne. The sequence goes on from CAVLGL010000159.1 coordinate 38,694,262, forward strand.
CTTTACAGAGCTGTGCGCCAGTATCTTTCAGTCCCTCCATCAAGTGTCCCCAGTGAGCGCCTTTTCAGTGGCGCTGGATTAGTTTACGACGAATTACGAAACCGTATATCTGGAGAAACGGATTCAAAGTTAATTTTCGTTAAATTCAACCTCCCTATTGTGAATTTTGACTATTAAATTGTCTTTTTTTTCTTTCTAAATATTAAAGGGCCCATTCGCAATCTTTCTTTTATTTAAAATTTCAATTCCAAATCACAGGTTCTATATTACTCTTCCGCATCCTTTTTTTTTTATAGGTGAGGGGCCAAACGAGTATGCGGCTCACCTGATGGTAAGTGACTACCGCCGCCCATGAACAACTGCAACACCAGGGAGGGAATTGCAGATGCGTTGCCGGCCTTTTAAAAAGGAGTACGCTCTTTTCTTGAAGGTCCCTAAGTCGTATCGGTCCGGAAAAATCGCTGATGGTAATCGATTCCACAAGGAAGTCGTGCGAGGAAGAAAACATCTTCTAAATCGCACAGTGGTGGACCGCCAATCATCCAGATGGTGTGGATGGTATCGGGAGTTCTGCCGCGATGTGCGTTCGTGAAATTTGGCGGCTGGGATTAATCCGAACAATTCCTCAGAGCACTCCCCATGGTAGATTCGAAAGAAAATACAAAGGGATGCAACATCTCTTCGCAGTGCCAATGAATCGAGCCGATCGGAAAGGGCTCGGTCGTCGACGATTCGAGCCGCTCTGCGCTGGATGCGGTCAAGTGGAAGGAGCTGGCACTGGGGAGCCCCTGCCCAGAGATGGGAACAGTATTCCATGTGAGGCCGAACCTGCGCCTTGTAAAGTTGCAGGCGGTGTGCCGGCATGGAATATTGTCCCGCTCTGCTGAGCACGCCAAGCTTTTTAGAGGCCAATTTGGCCTTCTCTTCCAAGTGACCACGAAACTGCACGTCACTCGATATGTCGAATCCGAGGATACCGATACTGGCTAAGGCAAGAAGGGGAGTGCCTTGAAACTGAGGAGATACGACAAAGGGGTTATTTTTAGCGGTAAACGCGCAAACTTGTGTCTTCTGAGGATTAAACTGGACTAGATTTAGTCGCCCCCAATCCGAGACTTTGTTCAGCAAAGACTCGACTTCAGACACAAGTTTGTTCCGGTACTCGGCGACGTTTTCCCGAGAAATATTGGCACGGCCGGTGTATAGAGCATCACCAGTTCTGTCATCCGCATAGCAATGAATGTTATCAGTTAGCAACATATCATTGATATGCAGAAGAAACAGCGTTGGTGATAGCACACAGCCTTGTGGAACACCAGCGTTAATAGGCTTGTAGTCAGAACATGCACCGTCTACAACGACCTTGATGCTCCGATCTGCAAGGAAGCTGGTGATCCAATTGCACAATTTCTCGGGAAGCCCATAGGAAGGGAGCTTCGAAAGAAGCGCTTTGTGCCAAACCCGATCGAAGGCCTTCGCAATGTCCAGACTAACGGCCAACGCCTCCCCCTTGGACTCTACTGCCTCCGCCCATCTATGGGTCAGGTAGACCAGAAGATCACCAGCTGATCGACCCCGACGAGAACCGTATTGGCGGTCACTAATCAGCTGGTGATCCTCAAGGTACCGGATGAGCTGGCAGTTAATATTGGATTCCATTATTTTGGAGAACAAGGAGGTGATCGCGATAGGCCTTTAGTTGGACGGGTCTGAGCGGTCGCCTTTTTTAGGGATTGATTGGGTGGACAAAAGCTGTCTTCCATGAATTCGGGACTACGCCTTGGAAGTAGGAGTACCGGAAAAGACGCGTTAGGACCGGTGCCAACTCCGGAGCACACGTCCTCAGCACAATTGGGGGGATTCCGTCAGGCCCACTCGACTTCTGGATGTCCGGGGAGAGAAGTGCTTTGCGAACCGAGAGCTGCGAGAACAGCACATCCGGCATGGAGCACTCACACCGCGGGATGGTCGGCGGTGTTTTCCCCCCGTCATAAAGAGTCGAGTTGGACGCAAAAATGGAGCCTAAAAGGTCAGCTTTGTCTTTTGCTTCTTGGGCTAGTGAGTCGTCCTCCCTGTGCAGAGATGGTAGTGATGGCTTACAGAAATTCCTTGGACAGCCTTGGCGAGAGATCAGAATGCACGGGTTCCCGAAGGAAGGTGAACTAGTTTCTCGCCAATTCTGCCTATGTGCTCTGACTTTGCCTTGGCAATAATTCTTTTGAAGGACCTGGAGGCGAAGTTATACTTCTTTTTAAGTGTGCTGGTGTTTACATCCCGAGTCACCGAAGCCGCAGCCCAGGCTTGATAACACTCCTGCTTACTGCGTAATGCAGTCTTACAGGAGCGACCAAACCAAGGCTGAGATCTGCCTCCGATGGGTACCACAGATGATGGAATAAATAGTTCCATTCCCTGTAGCACCACATCAGTGACAGAGTCAGCAACAGCGCTGGGATCATCCGGCGAGAAGCAAACCCGCCCCCATGGGTAGGATGCAAAGAAAGACCGCATTCCATCCCAATCCGCCGACCTGTAATGCCAAACACGGCGGCAACCTGCAGAACGCAACCGCGGAGGGAGCGTGAGTGGCACCACACACCGGATCAGACAATGGTCCGAAGAGCTGAGAGGGGCATCGACGGAAACCTGATATCCGTCCGGATGAGAAGTCAGCAGAAGGTCCAACAAGGAAGGTGTATGATGCTCCACATCTGGAATCCGCGTAGGCGAAGTAACCAGTGGTGTCAGACCATATGCCAAGGCAAAGTCCTAAACAGATCTCCCCGCATGATCGGTTAAACGTGAACCGAGCCATTCGGCATGGTGGGCGTTAAAATCGCCAAGGATCACGATCTCTGCGGATGGGACCTCTTGTAGCAAGGAATCTGTAGCCATTTGGACGTGGTCGATGAGTCGGTCTGTTTCGGCATTTCCGCTATGGGACCTATAGAGGCACCCGTAGAAGCGCGGATGGTCGTCGCTGTCTACGCGTAGCCAAAGGATGGACAGGTCCGAACCTTCAAGACTGCCGAGGCGTCGAGAACAGATGTCCTCTCTGACATACACGCAAACTCCAGCCCGAGGCACAAAGGAGTGCTCCAGTTTGTACCCCGGGTAGGAGAGATACGAAATATCAGCCGGAGAGGAAACCTGCGTCTCGGTCAGAAAGAGCAAGGCCGGCTTCGCCGTCTCGAGATGGTAGTGGACGGCGTTTAGGTTAGAGTGAAGTCCCCTGATGTTGGTATTGCCTTGGTATTGTTGCTCAGTTTGCCCCGAGCAGTTATCTTTTAGAGCGGAATTTTGCCGCCCCCCCCCCCCAGAATACGCGGGACAGCCTGAGCACCCACGCTCAGGATTGGAATAACATGGTCGTGGATGCTCAGCGAGGGATTCTCCAGGGGTGCTGGTACCCTCCTGGGGTAGTCTTGCATGTAATTCCGCTACCATGTTGATGGGGGGGGGGAGCCTCCAGCCACCTGTACTCACCAGACGAAACGCAGAAGCAGAGCCTCTACTTCACGCCGGTATTCTGTGAGGTCGTGGTACCAACCCGGCTCGAGCCGGCACATACGTGCAACAGCATAAACTGCTGCGTAGCTCTACCACCGTTAAATCCTCTTCCTCATCCTCATCCTCTTCCTCAAAACGTATTTTTAATAGTTCCTCATCCGCATCCTCTTCCTCATAACCACTTCCTCATCAACCCTATTCAGCGTACACGTAACCGGTTTCCCTATTCAACGGGGCCTGCTCTATCTCGATGCGGGGCGCGGGCAGAGACGGGCGGTAGGGCGGCTCCCCCCGCACAGTCTCCACGTTCTCTAACCACCTATCAACGCGTACCCTATTTTCCACTATATCGTCCTCGTTCAAACTATCCCTATCCGCTTCTTTTTGCAGTTGAGCGACGTCCCTAGCGTATTTCTTCTTGATAAGATCTTCCTCAATTTGCAATTGCTTCCTTCTAATTGCAGCTAGTTCCTCCGCGGTATTATACTCGATTTGTTTTAACTTTGCTATCGCGCTAGCTGTCGACCGGGCTGAACGGACTGAACGGACCGACGGGGCGCGGGACGCGGGCCTATGTACAACGTCTGCTACAGGCGCGATGGTACGCACTATCGAACTAGTTTCTATTACCGGAAGATCTTCTATAATCGCGGCGAGTGTATATGTACGCGGCGCGGATGTGCTAACCTCTCCTAAACGATCTCGAGAGGTCTCGTCCCATTGTAGCTTGCTCACCCATACTTGTTGAAATAGAAGTTTTGCTGCAACAGTGATTGGCGACAGCCAGCCCAGTGGGTCATAAAGTTTAGAGATATCGGACAATAGTAGGTTGAGTTTCTTTAAGTCCCAGCTGAAAGTGAAAGTATCACTTTGTGGATTCCATCCAAGGCCGAGCGTTTTCATAGGCTCTTCAGGTTTGAAGTCAAAATTATTCTTCGTAGAGATTTGATCCTCGGAAAAGTTTTCTAGTAACGCAGGGTGATTCGCAGACCGTTCCTACCGAAGAATGTCTGAACAGAAGTTCATACCGCCGCCGCGCCGTAGGTTGATAAGTGATTTTTGAAGTTGTTTAGCGGAATCGATCAGGTTATCACCACTTACAAAGTCATCAACGTAGAACTGATTTTGAAGTATATGGGCCGCTTCGGGATGCTTGTGGCCGTCCTCTGTTGCGAGTTGTTTGAGGGTACGCATCGCTAACCAGGGAGCTTACTTCATCCCATAGGTAATTGTGCATAGTTGGAAGCTTTTAACAGTGGTAGAGCCAGGCGGTAGCTTTTGCTGTCGCGCGGATGGGCCGGCTCGAACCGGGGTGGTAGCACGACCTCACAGAATACCAGCGTGAAGTAGAGGTTTACCTCTGTGTTTCGCTTGGTGAGTGCAGGTGGCCGGAGGCCCTTTTTACTGGAAATGAGGCATTCCATCCTAGTCCTCACGGGTGAAAACGCATCTGCATTTTGGTTTGTAATAGAGGATAGATGTAGATGTCTATGGGCCGCAGCAGCCACTTACCATCAGGTGGACTGTGTGCTCGTTTTTCACCCTTATCCTATAGAAAAAAAAACCTTTGTAGTTCCTCAGTTAGAGAGTGGCGCCATATTATTTTTTGTAATTTTGGTTATCTTCAGTAATCCATATACAGCGGCACATTTTTTCAATGTTCGCAGTGTAGGCATACTGTTAGGATCTCCATTTTAATATGAGGGCTTGTATGTCCTTTTGTAGATTGGGACCCTTTTCTTGCAATTTGTTGAGACTGTAGCCGCTTGTAGTTTTTTGTGAGGCGTTTAAAACAATCCTCAGTTTAGTCGTAGTTGAATATTCCCGCAGTACTCCCTGGTGAGGTAGGTAACATTCTTTTTCTAGTGACGATGACGTCAACGACGGTCTCATATGTCCCAGATCGATGTATACTCGAATGAAATCGGAATACATAGTAGCGAGTTTGTTGTTTCTTTGAAATCGTTTCTCGAGTTGTAGGTACTGAGAGATGGCGATAGGCTTAGTTTTTCCCAATTTTCCTTCGTAGTTAGGTATGTATGGCATCTCAACGATGTATTATCCGTCTGGTGCTCGTTTCACTGTTTCCTTGTAATGGTTTTCGCATAGTTGTCCTTGGGCATGTCCTTCTCGTCCTGAGTAATATCCTCATGCTCCCAGTATTCATCGTCGATATCAACGAGTCATCTCGTTGATATCGACGAAGGTGACGTAACAGTTGAAAGTTTTCATCTTGCCACAAAATATCCATCCTAAGTGCGTTTGTTGTGCAATAGGGGATTGTTTTTCTCCTTTCAGGTCTCCATCCAGTATGATGTCGGAGTACACGTCGGCCCCGAGCAGCAGATCCATGGGTCGCAACACGCTGAACTCCGGATCGGCCAGTTTTAAGTTTACTAAGTGAGGCCAGTTATCCGCTTTGAATGTTGAGTTGGGTAAGTTATTTATACGTTTTCTCATGATCAGTGTTTGCATCTCGAACGAGTAATTAAAGTGGATATACTTGCAGGTAAGTTGTAGGCTTCCTTTACAGTCTCCCGATGCAGTTCCAACCCCAGAAACCGTAGCGGTAAGTCGTTTTCTGGGTAGTTTAGGCAGTTGGGCGGCGCTCTCCGTTATCAGGTTCACTTGCGAGCCTTGATCGAGGAGGGCTCGAAGTGTGACGTAGTTGCCGTTGGCAATTAGTACGTGCAGCTGTACGGTAGTAAGTAGGATCTCGATGTTGTCGTTAGTTAAGTGGTTGCAGTTGAGTGGAAGTTGATGGCCGAGAAATGTAGTTGTTCCTCAGCCCGTATGTTTCAACAGTTGTAGGCGCATTTTTTTTGTATAGTAGTGCAACAGAGTGTGGTGTTTCTTATTGAACTCTTTGCAAGTTTTAGTTGATGTGCACTTAGCATTTCCGTGGCTATACAAGCAGTTTTCGCATACATGTAATTTCGCAACTGTATTATTGCGTTGTATAGCATTCATGTCAATGAACTCTGGGCATTGCATCAACACGTGACCTCTGTTGCAGTTAGGACATTGCCCAATAGTTGAAGTAGTAAAATAAGTTTTATTGTAAGGTTTTTTTAGTTTCGTGGAAATGTTTTTAGTGGAAAAGTTCTTGTAGTTACTTGTGTTTTGTTGGCCTTGTTTTTATACGTTAGGTATTTCTTTCTTTAAATTTTTCATGGTTTCATATGCCATAAACTTGCTCTCAAGAAAGAAGAGAAAGTCGTTTAAGTTAGGTAGCTCTCTGTGGTCTTGTTGTTCTCTCAGGTAGTTCACGTACGTTGATGTATCTAATTTTTGCGACATCAAATGGACGATGAGTGGGTCCCAAGTGTATGTTTCAATACCGATGTTGGCGAGCCCGTTCAGGCATTCAGTTATGACGTTATGCATCTTTTTTAAGTTGTAGTTGTCGGGGTGTTGTATTACAGGCAAGTTGAGCATGGTGTTTACGAAAGATGTAAACTGAAGACGCCGATTGTCGTAGCGCTGGGTGAGTATCTCCCAATATGAGTCATAGTGTTTAGCGCCGATGCTGAGATGTTGTACTAGTTGCTCAGCTTCTCCTCTCAACTTTGTCTTCAGATGTTGCATCTTTTGTGCCTTGTTGATCGTAGGATTATTATGAATTGCCTCCAAAAAAAGATCTTTGAAAGAAATCCATTGCATGTAGCTGCTTTAGAATTCAGGTACTTCTATTTTCGGCGCAGATTTTTCATAGTGATTATTTACCAATTTTTTGTATTAAGCTGACGTCGTAGCTCATCGTATTTCCCCTCCATAGTAATAAACAAGTTATAGTATGAAAGATTGGAGCCTCTGAGTTTTGCTTCCAACTCCCAGTGCTGTTTATCGATAACTTCCCACTTGTACTTCAAAATTGATAGATTGTCTTGTAATTCCCATCTCTCAGTTATAGCTTGAATGTCGATTTTAGACATGACGCGATCGAGAGCTTCAAAGTTGCATTCTTGCTGCTCTAAGAGCGTTTTGACGCTTGCGTCGGTGATGCCGTCCAGCATCCCGGTGAGATCGAAATGCACAGACTTGCTTTTGCGTACTTGTAGCAGTAAGTGCTGCATACTTTGTAAAGTAGTTTCATGAAGCTCCTTAGTTTTAGTAAAAACACTCCCTGTGAAGTAGCCGATGTGTTTTTATCTTCAATAGTTTCCACAATAGTTGTATGGCGCTGTTCAAAGTCGATCCATTGCTCTTCAAGTGATTGGATACGACTTAGTAAGTACTCCTTAATTATTCTACTCGCTCCATCCTTCTTTTAGTTTGAGCAGAGAGATTTGATGTTATTGAAGCATTGTAGTTGAAGATCCAACATTTTTGTGATGTAGTTTTTCTTCGTACACTAAGCTTGTAGTAAAGTTAGTTAGTGAAGTAGCTGACCCGTAGTTTACGGTGACGCTCGGTGACAGTCGTTTCGGGTTGACCCGATACGCAACACCAGATAAGTTGTAGTTATTAGTTAGTAATTATCCCGTTGTTCATGGCAATAAGTAAGTTGAAGTAGATTATCTCTTGGATTGTCCCGCAGTTTGCGGCGACAGGTGAGGTAGTTTAGTTAGCTCGTAGACCGGCTTGTACTTACACAGTCGTGGCGAGACGCGCTGGTTGGTGCACGACCCGAAGGCAACAAATTTTTTCGCAGCCTCCTTGTATCCAATCTTCGAAAACCGAAACTTCAATAAGTACTACCAGCATCGAATTTCTCCGTCTTGGAAATGGTCGTGGTGAGAGTACGAGTGATATAATATGCGCCCCTGAGCGATATAATAAGCGCCTTCTCAATTCACCGGTAATGAGACCCGCTTCTTGGAGGCCGATGAACCGATCGCTACCGCAAAGAGACAAATACCCTTTTCTCGAAGGACGAGAAAATGTATAGTTTGTAAGGCTTTCAGGAAGTAGATTTGTAGTTAGTTAATGAGTAGTCCAAAGTAAAAGATCAGAAAGAAAGATGAAAGAAGTTAAAAGTTTAATAAAAGTAAAATAGTTACAAAGTTAGAGTGGCAAATCTTTCCTTGAGTAGTTGGTGTTTAGAAGGACGGTTGTTGACGTACTGACGATGCTAAAAGTAGGTTGCAGCGTTTACTAAAATAAAATGTGTGGTGTAACCATATACCCCTGGACTTATTTTTTCAAGAATATATTAGAATCACAGACTTTTCTACAGATTTGTTATATACGTTTGTATAGATATTTTTTTATAGGATAGGGTGACAAACGAGCACACAGTCCAACTGATGGTAAGTGGTTGCTGTGGCCCATAGATATCTACATCTATCTTTGTTTGCGAGTTAAAATGCCGATGCGTTGTCAGCCGTGAGGATTAAGATAGAATGCATCTTTTCAAGTAAAAAGGGTCTCCGGTTCTCTACACTCACTAACACAACAGTATTAAGCTGCTATTTTACGCTGGTATTCTGTGAGAGCGTGGTCCCTCCCCAGTTGAGCCGACCAATTCGTGCTACAACTATACTACTAATATAGCTGCAGCATGGCTCTACCACGTACAAAACCCGTTTCTCCTACATGTAGCAATTAATGAGAAATCGATTATATAACTAAAATGGAAGCTTTTTTGTACCTTACCAAAAATATTTGTACATATTATCTGTCGAAGCTGAAGACCGAATGTGGCAGCATCGTTTCCGAGACACCTGAGATTTTAAGTGAAACAGAGAGGTTCTATGGGCAGAAGTACACATCATTGTTAAATACAATTATATGCTTGAAAAGATGCAAAAGAAATATCTTCGATACATACATTTTAAATGCCACCGCAAACGATTGTCGTATAATTTGTTACTAAAGACATACAATTTAATCGATCTTAAATCTAGACGCACACAACTTGAAGTAATGTTATTACATAATCTTACTTATAATAGATATGACTCTATAGAAATATCAAACAAACTTTGTTATAGCGAACCTCCTCGATCATTAATAAGGTCTACACGGCCGCATAGTAGATTGTTTGCAACCTTATCCTGCCGAACAAATGCGGGCGTTCGTTCTCCACTTCACCGTATGGCCAAAACATATAATAATATTTTCAATGATATCGATATTATTGCATTACGACATACATCTTTCAAGAAATCAGTCATTGATAGGCTTGACTTAGTACTTATCTTCACGCACAATCCCTGACGGGGTAGCCAGAGAGAACAGATCGCCAAGTGTCACGATCCTTACAAACCTCTTTCGCTTCTTTCAGATTCATTATCTTCTTCATGCATGCACGTCTAGGTATCCGAGTACTCTTGACCCTACCCTCTTCGAGCAATTTGCTCACATGGTCTTCGAAAGTTAGTCTCGGTCTACCTCGACACCTTTTAATATTAACTTTCGCGCTATATATTTTCTTCGCCATTCGGTCTTCACTAATTCGCTCAACGTGCCCAAACCACCGAAGCACGCCCTTATCAATTTTTGTGATAAAGTCATCTTTCAAACCTGCCATATTGCGAATCTCTTCGTTTCGCTTTCGGTCGGCCATGGTAACGCCGCACATTTTACGAAGAGATCGCATCTCCACTGCATTCAACTTACTTTTATGCTTCTTCTGGCATACCCAGGTTTCGCTGCCATATAACAAAGTCGGTACCAACACTGCGTTATGTATTGCAAGGCGTGCACTCTTCGCTACGCCTTGCCTTTTGACTAACGCAGTCAGGGCACCATTGACTTTGTTCCCGGCAGCGACACGCCTGTCCACATCTAAATCACATCTTCCATCCCGGCTAAAAGCACTCCCCAAGTATACAATTTCATTTACCTGTTCTAGACATTCCTGATTTACCCATATTTCACACTTCGTTCTCTCTTCGTCCCTTTCAAATACCAGAACCTTAGTTTTATTAGCATTCAAACGGAGACCTTTAATTTCACATTCCTCTTTCATACACGTGACTAATGCCTGCAGTTCTGCGTCTGATGGTGCAATAAGCACTGCATCATCAGCATACAGCAGACAATTTACTTTTATGTCACCCAATTTCACACCCAAACAGCTTCTGTAAACAGCTGTCGAGATACAGATATGTCAACATACATTTCTCTATAAAATTCGCTCCATCGCTGCATGACGTCCGATTTTTCTGAGAGGACGTCATTAGTTCTCGAAAGCACTTTGTTCATTCTTAAGGCCGTCGCACCACTTCGGGTCCTTCCAACCTCTTTCCAGAAGAGTTTGGAGTTCTCCTTAAAGTTGTGCGACAACCTTTCGTCTGCTTCCATTCTACACCTTTCACGCACTTCCTCAATCAGTGCTTTCGTGTGAACTTTCTGCAGCCTATATCTTTCTTTCATCTTCTCTCTCATATCCTTATCATTACTAGAGGCCAAGTAGTCTAACCATGCTTTCTTCTTCTTTACAGCTTCTTTCACTTCATCATTCCACCATGCATCTCTTCTTTTACTACTGCCTCTTTTTATTGTTCCACACACTTCTTGCGCTGCACTTACCATTCCATCCCTAAGGTTCTGCCATGTTCTTTCTACACATTCTTTTCTGCCATCGATGGTGTCAAGCTTTTCGGCTACCCTCGCATGATATTTGTCCCTAGTATCCGCTTCCTGAAGCTTCCAGCTTCGGATGCGACAGACCGACTGTGGTTCTGTTACTGCCGTCCGGTAGCGCCAACCCGCGAACAGACCCCTAAATCTAGTAATCACTAGATAGTGATCCGTTCCCAGGTCAGCACCCCTGAACACTCGCGTATCCATCACCTGTTTTCGCAGTCGGTCATCCACCAGGAACAAATCGATCATACTTCTCTCATTCTTTCGTTCTCTAGTATACATATGGATTTTCTTGTGATTAAACATAGTGTTTGTCACAAGAAGACCCTTTTCCTTGCACACCGCCAGTATAAGCTTGCCAGCATCATTAACCCTTTTATCGCCAAACTTTCCAAGTACCGACTCGTACCCTGGTCGAGCGGTACCAACCCATCCATTCAAATCACCACATACAACAATTCTTTCGTTTCCCCTAGCCAAATCTAGAACTTCTCTTACATTCTCCCAAAACTCCTCCAGCTCAGCCCTAGACGACGAAGCTACCGGCGCATAAACAGCCAAAAGGAATAACTTCGTCAGTCCCAATTTAAAGCGAACCCAGAGAAGTCTTGAGTTCACAACCTTATATTCAGTCATAACATCGACCAACCGAGAAGACAGCAGCACCCCCACTCCCTGGCAGGCGTTCTCGCTCTCCGGGACTCCGGACCATAGAGCTAACGCTCTGCCAGGGAGCTCTTCAGTACCACTGCCCTTCCGTTTGGTCTCCGACATACACACGACATCTAATTCTCTTTCTTTCATTATTTCGATCAACTCATTCGTCTTATCTCTCATGCCTCCTCTAACATTCCACGTGCCAACTCTGCACTCTGTCCTCCACCTTCCGCCGTGTCGGGCTGTGCGTGACGGGTGGCGGTCCCCATCGCCGCTTTGCGCGCTGCATTCCACACCAACGGGGACGAGTTGGTGTGCGTCGCCTTGGGGGGACGCCCTAACCCTCGTTGGCATGGGTGCGCAGCTAAGTAGAATTGCAGCCCTGAAAAGGGCTGGCAGGGGTCGCGACGAGCACACTTCTACAATGACCCCCTTGGCTTGGCTTAGTAATACATAAAAAATGATTTTATTTTCTTCTTGTATATCGCATACCTGATTGTAGATTCATGTACCTGCCAAACACGTCCCTGAACCCAAGGTTGCAGCTGCTGCAGGCGCGCGCGCACACGCACACACACACACACACACACACACACACACACACACACACACGTGTATTAATAATGTTTATTAGTTACTTTATGATTTCTTAACTAGTTAACTAACACTTGTTATAATCTAAGATGAGTTTCACTTTAACACTAGATTATATGTATAATGAGACCAGCGCTGTTGGATTCATAATGATGATTACGTTTCTTTGTTTTGAATATTTTATATATATTTAATTCTGAATCTGTTTGTGGTTCTTTAAATAAATGAAAAAAAAATTGTTGGATCCACACGCAAGTGTGAATAACGATTCAAGAGTAAGTCTTATCCTACGCTATTCCGATGATATTCTGGTCATCGGTCACCATACAAACGGCAAATTCCTGAGCGAGGATAAAATTACAGCGGAGCTTCTGAAAGCGGGTGGAAAACCGGTACTTGAAGTCTTTCAGAAGCTCTTTAAATTAGTCCTCCGTGGTTACACTACTCCGCAGGGACTTGTTCTTCAAGAAAGGCGACAACGCTCTCTTGAAGAACAACAGACCGATTTCCCTTCTGAGCCGCATCTATTTGATGTTTTCAAGAGTTATTACGAATCGTCTCGCACACAGACTCGACGACTTCCAGCCCGCCAAACAAGTCTAATTCCGGAAAGACTTTAGCACCATAGACCACATACACATCCTTCTGCAAATTATACAGAAGACCGAAGAGTACAATCTGCCACTTTGTCTTGGGTATGTGGACTACGAGAAAGCCTTTAATTTCGTCGAAATTTGTGCGGTAATATTTATATTTTACTAGCTTCCTACCCCGTTTTGTCCCGATGTGTGTTGGTGGAATTTGGCAGCTGGAATTAATCTGAAAAATTTGTCTGAGTACTCCCCGTGAAAAATGCGATAAAAAATTCATTGTGATGCAACATCTATTCGCAAAATCAATCATATCCCAAAAGGAGATACGACATAGGAGTGCGTTTTAGTGGTAAACGCGCAAACCTGTGTTTACTGAAGTTTGAACTGGTCTAGAGTTGTCCCCACATCCGATATTTTGTTTATTAAGACTTCAGACACAAGTTTGTTCCGATACTTGATGATGCCCGAGAAATATTAGCACGGCCGGTGTAAAAAGCATCACCAGTGTATAACCATTAACAGCAATATATTGTTGATATACAGAAGAAACAGCGTTTATGATAGCACGCAGCCTTGTGGGACAGCAGCATTAATAGGCTCGTAGTCGAATTATGCACCGTCTACTACAACCTTCATGCTCCAATCGGCAAGAAAACTGATGATCCAATTGCACAATATCTCAGGAAGCCGATAGGAAGGAAGCTTCTATAGAAGCGCTTTGTGCCAAAGCCCATCGAAGGCCTCGCTATGTCCAAAATAACGACCAAGACCTCCCTCTTGGACTCTACTGCTTCCGCTCATCTATAAGTTAGGTAAATTAAAAGAGTAGAACCAGAAATAGCTAGACCACCAGTGCGGTCCCTCGTGGTCATGAAGGTATTTTATGAACTGGCAGTTCATATTGGATTCCATTATTTTGGAGAACAAGGAGGCGATTGTGATAAGCATTGTTGGACAGGTCTGAGCGGTCGCCTTTTTAGAGATCGGGTTCACTAAAGCTATCTTCCATAAGTTCAGGATTACGCTTAGGGAGTAGGATTACCGGGAAAGATGCCTTAGAACTGGTGCTAACTCCGGAGCGCCCCTCTTCAGCACAATAGGAGGGACTCCATTAGGCCCACCTGACTTGTTGACATTCAGGGATCCTTTGCACACTGAGCACTATGTAAACCGCACATCCAGCATGGAGCTATCACACAGCGGGATGGTCGGCGGTGTGTACCCCTCGTCAATCTGGACTCAAAAAGAGAACCTAAAAAATCGACTTTCTCATTTGCGGCATGGGCCAGTGAGTGTGAATCGTTCCCCCTGTGCAGAGATGGAACAGATGGCTGATAGAAGTTCCCTTGGACAGCCTTGGCAAAGCCTTAATAAAATTAGATATTAGAGAAGAGAGCTTGAGAAGTTTAAAATCTTTGAATAACGTCCAGTCAGTCAACGAAAGACAAAAAGTCTTATTTTTACAATATTTTATTTTTCTTGTACCAAAAATACAGAAAGAGCAACAAGTAAAATACTTGCGGATTACGGGTAATGTCTATTATTTATTGAGAATATTATACCAAATTTTATTCTGTACATAACATTTTATTCTGGTTCTTGCAAAGACAAGCTCAGCGCCTTCTCGAACCTTGCGTCCCAGGCTCCAGTCTGGTTAGCTTGTGGGTAAATCAGGCCCTGGCTACAATGGCTATCCGAGTACAGAGACAGAGTACAAAACCTAACCAACTGCAGAGAGATGTAAGACAGGGTGACGTTATATCCCCGAAACTCTTCACCGCTGCATCGGGAAACGTTTTCAAATTACTGGAATGGAAAGGATACGGTATTAACATCAATGGCGAGTACATCACTTACCTTCGATTTGCCGACGATATAGTCCTTATGGCAGAATCGCTGGAAAACCTAAGTACTATGCGCAATGAATTAGTGAAAATTCAATAGTGCCTCCCAACGGATGGGTCTTAAGATGGACAAAACAAAGATCATGTGTAACGTCCATGTCAAACTTATGCCGTTAGTTGTTAGGAACACTAAGCTAAAAGTGGATGACGAGTATGTTTACCTGGGAAATAGTCCGATTAGTTAAGTCCAACTTCGGCCGAGAGATCAATCGACGGATTTAACTCGGCTGGGCAGCGTTTGGGCGATTACGACATACATCTTCTAATCAGGTATACCTCAAAACTTGAAAACGAGATTGTACAACCAGTGCGTTTTGCCAGTGAAGACTTATGGATCTGAGACGTGGTCATTCACTGCTGGCCGTATGAAGAAGCTCAAGGTCGCTCAGCGAGCTATGGAGAGGGCTATGCTCAGGGTTTCTCTGTGTGGTAAATTTATAAATGATATTGGCTGGATATACGCAGTACAACCATAGTAACCGACATAGCCCAAGGAATTAGTAAGCGCCGAGCATGTGGTAAATCAGCACTTAAAATTGCAATTAACAATTTCATTGGTTCCGGCGGGATCGAACCCGGGTTGCTCGCGTACTGTGAAATTTACAGCGAGCGCTAACCATCTGAGCTACCATGGCTCTTTTTTTAAGTATTGTATACAATTACTATGAAAACAGAAACAGCATGGTAGTGATCACCCCATTGCCAGGAGTTATTATCAATCATGTACTCTTTAGTAGCATAATAATTTATTTATTTATTTATTCCAATAAATACTTATTAAACAATTATTGCTTAATAAAAAGGCAAACGAGCCTGCGGCTTACCTGATGGTAAGTGACTACCGCCGCCCACGAACAACTGCAACACCAGGGGAACCAGGGGAATTGCAGATGCGTTGCCGGCATTTTAAATAGGAGTAAGCTCGTTTCTTGAAGGTCCCTAAGTGGTATCGGTCCGGAAAAATCGCTGATGGTAATCGATTCCACAAGGAAGTTGTGCGAGGAGGAAAACATGTTGTAAATCGCACAGTAGTGGACCAACAATCATTCAGATGGTGTGGATGATATCGGGAGTTCTGCCGCGATGTGCATTCGTGAATTTGCGCCTTGTGTGCCGTGTGGTGTGCCGGCATAAAATACTGTCCCGCTCTGCTGAGCACGCCAAGCTTTTTAGAGGCCAATTTGGCCTTCTCTTCCTAGTGACCACGAAACTGCACGTCACTCGATATGTCGACGCCAATGATTCCGATACTGGCTAAGGCAACAACGGGAGTGCCTTAAAACTGAGGAGATACGACAAAGGGGTTCTTTTTACTTATGTCTTCTGGGGATTAAACTGGACTAGATTTAGTCGCCCACAATCCGAGACTTTGTTCAACAAAG
The DNA here is from genome assembly GCA_963668995.1 of Parnassius mnemosyne. Classification (NCBI taxonomy): domain Eukaryota; kingdom Metazoa; phylum Arthropoda; class Insecta; order Lepidoptera; family Papilionidae; genus Parnassius; species Parnassius mnemosyne. The sequence continues at coordinate 38,710,438 of CAVLGL010000159.1, forward strand.
ACTCGACTTCAGACACAAGTTTGTTCCGGTACTCGGCGACGTTTTCTCGAGAAATATTGGCACGGCCGGTGTATAGAGCATCACCAGTGCTGTCATCCGCATAGCAATGAATGTTACTAGTTTGCAACATATAATTGATATGCAGAAGAAACAGCGTTGGTGATCGCACACAGCCTTGTGGAACGCCAGCGTTAATAGGCTTGTAGTCGGAGCATGCACCGTCTACAACGACCTTGATGCTCCGATCTGCTAGGAAGCTGGTGATCCAATTGCACAATTTCTCGGGAAGCCCATAGAAAGGGAGCTTCGAAAGAAGCTTGTTACGGCCCCCAGTTGCCCCGGCAAAAGTCGATTGGGTTAGAGCCTATAGTAGCCTCCTCGACGAGCAGCCCAGGGGTCGGGCCCAATGGCCTATGGATAATTATTCTAAAACGGCTGACAAGCAACAAAACTTACCGAGTTCCGGAGGTAGGGTTGACCACAGGGTACCAGTCAGGTGTAAAGTGAGGTGTATGTAAGTAGTGTGCGAAAGTGTGCATAAATGTAACCTTACATCCCCGATGTAGTCGGACCGCAGATCCACAGGCGCTGCTTTTCTCCAAATGTGCGGCCCCTCCAGTGGGCGTTCACCAATTGAAAACTTCTGCTATTATTTCACTATATTAGTTTATCAAGTTTATTATACATTTAATTAACTTCAAATTTAACTAAATCCACGTTAATCTAAATCAAACAAGTGACACACGACACAAGTAATGAACAGTCAGTCAAAGTTCAATATTCAATGTTCACTTAGCAACAAATTACAATCGAGCACACGCGATCTCCTCTCGAGTCACAAAGTACTAGCGTTCCAACCGACAAGGCAAATGTCTTATCACGCTATCAAAATGACGCACAAACAACTCGTCGATGCAAATTAATGTTATAGAAGTTAATTTAATCACTCAAAACTCAAATTAGGGCTCTTGTCACGTAACGCTCAAAACAGACACTTAACTCGAGGCGGTCTTAACGAGACCCAAATATTCCATAGTAAATTAAACGCGCACAAATTTACTCAAATATTAGACCGTCAAAATCTACACCGGTCGCGAGCAACCAACTCAGTGGTCACAGACAATTCTAGTCGACAAAGCCGCGGCGTTCAAGACACTGTTGCCAGCCCATGCAGCCGAAAGCCGGGAAGCGGCACACGGCCGCCCCCTCCCGACGGCGTTTACCTCACCTCAATACCATCGGATGACGCGCCGAGGCAAGCGATATTGGATGCAAATTTCAAATGCCCATATTTGGCCTAACAAAGCGCTTTGTGCCAAACCCGATCGAAGGCCTTCGCAATTTCCAAACTAACGGCCAACGCCTCCCCCTTGGACTCAGTAGAGGCAGTAGCCTCCTCCCATCTATGAGTCAGGTAGACCAGAAGATCACTTGCTGATCGACCCTGACGAAAACCGTATTGGCGGTCACTAATCAGCTGGTGATCCTCAAGGTACCGCATGAGCTGGCAGTTAATAATGGATTCCATTATTTTGGAGAACAAGGTGATAGTGATAGGCCTGTAGTTGGACGGGTCTGAACGGTCGCCTTTTTTAGGGATCGGGTGGACAAAAGCTGTCTTCAATGATTTCGGCACTACGCCTAGGGAGTACGGGAAAAGACGCGTTAGAACCGGTGCCAACTCCGGAGCACACGTCCTCAGCACAGTTAGGGGGATTCCGTCAGACCCACTCGACTTGTGGATGTCCAGGGAGAGGAGTGCTTAGCGAACCGAGCGCTGTGAGAGCCGCACATCCGGCATGGAGCACTCACACTGCGGGATGGTCGACGGTGTGTTCCCCCCGTCATCAAGAGTCGAGTTGGATGCAAAAAGGGAGCCTAAAAGGTCGGCTTTCTCTTTTGCGGCGTGGGCCAGTGAGTCGTCCTCCCTGTGCAGAGATGGTAGTGATGGCTTACAGAAATTCCCTTGGATAGCCTTGGCAAGAGACCAGAATGCGTGGGTTCCCGAAGGAAGGCGAACTAGTTTCTCGCCAATTCTGCATATGTGCTCTGACTTTGCCTTGGCAATAACTCTTTTGAAGGACCTTGAGGCGAAGTTATACTTCTTTGTAAGCATGCTGGTGTTTACATCCCGAAACGCCGAAGCCGCAGTCCAGGCTTGATAACACTCCTGCTTACTTCGTAATGCAGTCTTACAGGAGCGACCAAACCAAGGCTGAGATCTGCCTCCGATGGGTACCACAGATGATGGAATAAATAGTTCCATTCCCTGTAGCACCACATCAGTGACAGAGTCAGCAACAGCGCTGGGATCATCCGGCGAGAAGCAAACCCGCCCCCATGGGTAGGATGCAAAGAAAGACCGCATTGCGTCCCAATCCGCCGACCTGTAATGCCACACACGGCGGCAATCTGCAGAACGCAACCGCGAGGGGAGCGTGAGTGGCACCACACTCCGGATCAGACAATGTCCGAAGAGCCAAGAGGGGCATCGACGGAAACCTGATATCCGTCCGGATGAGAGGTCAGCAGAAGGTCCAACAGGGAAGGTGTATGATCCTCAACATCTGGAATCCGCGTAGGCGATGTAACCAGTTGTGTCAGACCATATGCCAAGGCAAAGTCCTAAACAGATCTCCCCGCATGATCGGTTAAACGTGAACCGAGCCATTCGGCGTGGTGGGCGTTAAAATCGCCAAGGATCACGATCTCTGCGGATGGGACCTGTTGTAGCAAGGAATCTGTAGCCATTTGGACGTGGTCGATGAGTCGGTCTGTTTCGGCATTACCGCTATGGGACCTATAGAGGCACACGTAGACGCGCGGATGGTCGTCGCTGTCTACGCGTAGCCAAAGGATGGACAGGTCCGAACCTTCAAGACTGCCGAGGCGTCGAGAACAGATGTCCTCTCTGACATACACGCAAACTCCAGCCCGAGGCACAAAGGAGTGCTCCAATTTGTACCCCGGGTAGGAGAGATACAAAGTATCAGCCGGAGGGGACACCTGCGTCTCGGTCAGAAAGAGCAAGGCCAGCTTCGCCGTCTCAAGATGGTAGTGGACGGCGTTTAGGTTCGAGTGAAGTCCCCTGATGTTGCAGAAATTCACGGATAGCGTGGCAGGGGTCGCCTTGGTCTTGTTGCTTAGTTTGCCCCGAGCAGTTATTGTGTTGAGCGGAATTTTGCCCCCCCCCCCCCCCCAGAATACGCGGGGCAGCCTGAGCACCCACGCTCAGGAGTGGAATAGCATGGTCGTGGATGCTCAGCGAGGGATTCTCCAGGGGTACTGGTACCCTCCTGGGGTAGTTTATGACGTAATTCCGCTACCATGTTGATGGGGGGGGGAATTGGGCATCCGGTCACCTGCACTCACCAGACGAAATGCGGAAGCAGAGCTTCCACTTCACGCCGGTATTCTGTGAGGTCGTGGTACAAACTGCTTAGGCCCATCTGAAAAACTAAGATTTTTTGTTTACGAACAGGATTTCGTTGGATTCGCGCCTTCACTGCTTTGATGATCGCGGGTGTCCTAACGGTACGAGGTACTCTCTTAAGGTTGTAGTCCTTGAGCGTGAGAACTTCTAATAGAACTCCTACATTGATATTTTCTAGCCACACAGACGCATCTCACAGTGTTAGTATACGCACCCTGGACATGAATAAATTACTTTTGGTGTTTTACACAAGTTACATATTCATCACGTGTTCGTCTTCGTAGGATGTTCATGAATGTCTCAAAAAACACGCATTGTATGTAGCCATTTTTCTTTTATGTCATTTGTTTCTCACATTGCGAAGTCCGCGAGCCCGTAATTAATAGCTGACGGCAAAGGGTGGGGCCAGAGTGTACGCTTTCTAGGTATTATTTTAACTATTATTTTTTATTTATGAACAAATTTAAAATATTATCAATGTTTTGTGTAATATGGATTTCATAAGAATGATCTTTGATTAAAAAATAAAGGTTAATACAGATTTGAACAATCACAGCGATTTAAACAATTTATACAGTATGTAACAAACAATCCGTTGGTCGTTTCAGGGACGTATAGGTGTACTATGAATGGGATTTTAGCGTTTCTAATCAAATAACTAACTAAATTTATTATTTCTAAAAATTTTATTTGCTTCTGAACTAAACGACAAGTGCCGACATACCTACGGCCACTGTGAGGTTTCTGACATGGCCGATAAACCCGCTACCCGCTCGTCATCGTAGAACTTTAGTATAGGAAAATCCCCAAAATTTACACGCACTTCAAATGATCGCAAAAGTGTCGTCTAGTATACGCCAACTGACTTATTTTGAGCCCGTAGTTTTTCATTAGTTACATATTTAAAAACATGAAAATTTAATAAACATAAAATTTTGTCACAATTCAATTGTCATTGAAAGATTTAAAAACAAAAGGTTGTTTATCAACGACCGATAAAAATACCTATGTTAATTAAGGTTTTTGGGTTTTAGATGTAATCAATCCACATACAATTTACAAGTATTCTTTTATTTAAATTTAATTTGATTATTTTTATGTTGATTTTTCTGCAATAAAATTATTTATATACGTTTGAATACTGATTTTGATAACTAACTTAAAGGGAACCACAGAGTTATTGTTACGTATTGTATTTTGTCAGCACTAATGAAAAGCCATAACATTGGAAGACATCCTAACTGACTAGATAACTTCTATGTTATAAATATTAGTTATCAATCTAAATTTAACTGCTGCAATAATAACCTCGGCATAAGATATTACTAAAATAACCTAAACGTCATCGTAATCGGATGGTAACCTCAACGAAGAAACGGACGAGGCAATCAGGACAGAACTATTCACACAGGGTAACCCACTGATCAACAATTCACTTAAGGTCCAGATCATGGATCCCTACTGCACCGGTGTTTGAGTCAAGTCCGAAAAAGACTGCTTGCTTAGCGAGTTTCCGAGTGGTTCACTTCATATGCTTACATTATTAATTAGATTTTTTTATTCTAATAACTTTCTTTCCGTTTTCCCATATTATCTACCTGAAATAGATATTAAAGTAAATTACTATTTTATTAAGTACATTAATTTCTGATAATTACAAAAAACAATACATAATAAAACTCACATACCTAGTTAGTCTATTTACTCGAAGAATACAAATAATAAAAATAATGTTGTCCGACACTCGCGACCCACCCTTATGCTGTGTCAAACAATAGATGTATTGACTCGACTTGTCAAATCGGGCTACAAATGGACGTGCACTCTGAATTTTTTTCACGCGTGTTCTCTAATATAAACAGACTTACGGAAACCTAACCGTTTCATATTAAAATGTATGGAAGATTTCTGTTAAAAATGAATGATATTTAGTCTTAGATTGTTGCTTTTTGGTTTTAATTAGTAAAAATAATGAACGTTGAATGTGTTGTCTATACTTTTAGCTCACGTTTTAACCAAAAAGATTTTCTAAAATAATAAGGAAATGGCCTAGAGAAGGCCGTTTTAAGTGGTTTTACCATTGTTGAAAAATTTTTCTCGAAAATCAAAATGTTTTTTATAAATATCATACGGTGAAAGTGTAGACTCATCTACATATTAACTATTTGAGATTTTTTGCGGTGTCATTCAATGAAGTCAGTTCTTTAATATTTTTAAAACCGTAACTGCCTATTTGCGCGTTTCTTAAGGACCAGCCTCTTAAGGCCCCTTTCTGCAAAACAAAGATAGTTTCAATCTCAGTCGTATTACTCCATACCTAGATTCCATATGACATTATGCTGTGGAAATGACGAAAATTAACTAATCTAGCTGTTTCAGCACATATAAGGCCTCTAATCTTTTTTGTATAAGGTTTTCTGGTTTACATATTTAATTACTTATATTTTAGTATCAAATAATTTGCTTAGTCTAAGCAAATATAGTATAGTATATGTATCATATACTAAAATATAATAATTTTACATTTATTTCTACATTTTAAATTTCAATTTCAAAAAGCTAATGTATAAATTAAACATTTTCAGATAAACAGACGAAATCGGATACTACAAGTACCCTAAAAATTATAAGTTGTTACAAAAGCACGCGTGAAGACTTAAATTTTTATAGTTAGTTTTGTGAAAACTGTTAAGAATAACTTATTATAGAAATATTGGTTTCATAATTTGTATTGTCTAAGCTGTTAAGAATCATTTATTGTTGTAATATTAGTTTCATATTTTGTATTGTTAAAGCTGTGTTATATGAATTGTTTATGGTAAAAATGTTAGTTTGTGTGTGGCGGTGACAGAACACTTCAGCAATTCCTAATAACTGCAGTTGCCAACCCGGTTGCCAAGCGTGGCTACAGCCATGTGTTGCCTCATAGCCGTTTAAGTTTACCGTTACGATATTAGTTTAATATTTTGTAAAGTTAAAGTTTGTTATGATTCATTTATTAAAATAATAAAATTTTCTATTTTTGTATCTGTTACTACCCGCAGCTACCCCTGCAAAGGTCGCCTTGGCTGGGGCCCTTAGCAGCCTGCTCGACGGGCAGACGCGGGTCGGGCCCAAATGGCCATATGGAAGAATGTCCTATCATACTAAACTGTAGGGAGAAGGCTAGAAAAATATAGTACGTACTTATGTCTGAAGCTCAAACACAATCACAAAAACATACGCACAAGCATTCAAAGGGCACATCATTCAATTTCAATTTTCCTTTCAACAAAACAAACACAATGTTCAAATACAATTACAGAAGCATATGTACAAGTATTCAAAGAGCACACTAAATTCGCCCTCTTAATCACAACCGCCACAAATATGAAAACATTTCGCGGAAAACCCAAAGCATTTTTTTATTTTTTATTTAAAGAATTTTTAACTAAGTGCTCGACCAAAACCAAATCTGATAATCCCTAACAGCGCGATTCAACGCTCCCGGCGAGCCCTAGTCTTCCCAACAACCAAGCGGAGGCCAACCGTGTTGTGAACCCGGAACCAATAAAGCGCGTACCGTTAAACAATCGACGCTCGGGTTGTACACCCTCACTGGGACCGTCAACAATAGAACAGTTTGACAAGTGAGCTGTTGACGGCTCACAGAATTAGTGGAGGCAGCCGTGGTGGAAGCTAGGGCGGAGGCTACCTCGCTGGAGCTGCCTGCATAAAAGGGGGAACGGTAGTACCCCAAGCCGCGGCCACTCAGCTGACGGGGGTGAGAAGGGTCTAGCTGGCCGCTGAGTGGCAGTGAAGTCCCTCTCAACATACTGAGGGAAGGGGAGACAACCCCCGCCCCTGGGGGAACAACCCCCCGACAGGGGGCGCGGCTGAGCGCCCCCGCCCGTGGGAGTCGAGGGCTCGGGAGAGCACTGAAAGGAAACGCCGTTCGCACCCAGACACAAAACGGCATGGTAATAGCCCTGGCCGCGCGATGGCATCACTTCTAAATACAAATTACTACGCGGCTCAAATACAAATTAATTTAAATGAAACTAATTTTACGGATTTTATCGCGTATATTAACTTATTTTACATTCCCGACGTTTCAAGCACTTTACAGCACCCATGGTCACGGGGCGGACTGAGGTGTATGACGTCCCAATGTCATAGTTAACCACGGCTACCTCCAGATTAAAAATTATTAATTTTTGTTCCGATCTACGCAGTATGAACTTACAGTATCATGAAGTCTTGCAGTTGTATGCTTGGGTTGGGATTTAATTTTATTAATTATGGGATCCCAAGCAGATGGTAGCACCCAGCCATCTTCTCTATTGAAATTAGGATGTTTTTTGATTTCAATAGCCTCGCGAATCATCCTTGGAAGGAATCGGTGTTCTTTAGCGAGGATTTGTGGTCTATCAAATCTAATGTAGTGACGGGGGCGATTCTGTACATGTTCACAGACTGCAGACTTCCCGGAGCGTCTATTCTTCACATCAGCTATGTGTTCTTTAACGCGGGTTTTTATGGATCTTTTAGTTTGTCCTAAAAGTCCTTTGGGTTTATGGGAGAAGTAAGCACCTGGTGACAGTGACACCTGGCCGCCGAGCTCCAACACGTCAAGCAAGTTTTGCACGACAATAAGCTTCGGGTCCCGCGCCTACGTCACAGTGAACGAGTGAAGCCGGCCACAGTCGAGCGAGTGCCTGCTGTACTGCCATATGTCAGAGATGTCACTGACAAGATTGGCTACATCTTGAAGCGTGCTTCCATTAAAACATATTTCAAGCCGCTGAAGAAGATTAGTCAGTTTTTACCATCAGTCAAGTGTAATATTCCTCTGCAAGATGCAGGAGTGTACAAGCTGGATTGTGAATGTGGTCTCTCTTATATAGGACAAACTAAAAGATCCATAAAAACCCGCGTTAAAGAACACATAGCTGATGTGAAGAATAGACGCTCCGGGAAGTCTGCAGTCTGTGAACATGTACAGAATCGCCCCCGTCACTACATTAGATTTGATAGACCACAAATCCTCGCTAAAGAACACCGATTCCTTCCAAGGATGATTCGCGAGGCTATTGAAATCAAAAAACATCCTAATTTCAATAGAGAAGATGGCTGGGTGCTACCATCTGCTTGGGATCCCATAATTAATAAAATTAAATCCCAACCCAAGCATACAACTGCAAGACTTCATGATACTGTAAGTTCATACTGCGTAGATCGGAACAAAAATTAATAATTTTTAATCTGGAGGTAGCCGTGGTTAACTATGACATTGGGACGTCATACACCTCAGTCCCCCCCGTGACCATGGGTGCTGTAAAGTGCTTGAAACGTCGGGAATGTAAAATAAGTTAATATTCGCGATAAAATCCGTAAAATTAGTTTCATTTAAATGTGTAGTGTTCGCGTAAATATAAGAAATCACTATGTGAACCAGTACGGACTGGTAATTGCAAATAAAATTCGCCGATTAGAAGATCTCGTGACTAAGCGCGCAAGATATATAACAGCATTAAACTTTTTAAAACGCTGTCGTGATAATAATATCATCCCTACGTGTGTCAAAATATCCACTAAAAAGGACATTCGAGGAAGCGCTAAGATCTTAAATGAGGCAAGTAAAAAGTTGTTACGAACGGTAATCCAACAAAAACGCTCCGATCTATATACCATAAACAAATCCATAGACACATCATTCAGTGATTTAAAGGCAGTTTTAACGACATTTGATTATAGTGTTTGCATCGAAACGTTAAATAAACGAGAAATTAATAAATATAATGAATGCAAAAACAAACATATAATAAAATATCAAAAATTAACGACCAAATTAAATGTCAAACATCTGCGTCGACGTGAGAACGAAACGCAACCGTCGACTACGAACGCGGATCATAGATTAAACGCGGTCTATAATCTGTCTAAACAAACTCTGGATGATGCAACAATTAGAGTATTATCGAAAGGTCTTAATTTTGCTATAACACCGAAAAAAATTACCGTACGAACAAATTATCTGTAGTGTCGAGGACTGTTTATTTAAAAACAATATGCAAAAGGAGGATTTGGAAGCGATACGTCAAGACATTTCGTCTATGTTACGTCGAAGTTCAGCGCCAAAACCGAATCTACCTAAAGACGAATTCAAAGCATTGACTAACCTACGCAATAAACCAGAACTCACGATTCTCCGCGCAGATAAGGGAAATGCCACGGTAGTTATGGATACGTCAGATTATAATTCTAAAATACAAGAACTTTTGTCGGATGCAAGTACGTATAAAAGGGTTAAAAATGACCCAACAAATAACACACTTAAAATAACTAGTGATCTCATAAAGAAACACTCCGAAAAATTAAATCTAGACGTAAAATCGATAATACCTACGTGTGCTAAACCACCGAAGTTGTATGGGTTACCAAAAATACACAAGCCCAATGCTCCACTACGTCCTATAGTGAGCCAAATCGATTCACCAACTTACAGATTGGCCCAATACTTAGCGAATATACTCTCACCGCTCAAGGGACATACAAGAGCACACACAAAGGATTCCTACCATTTTGTCAGCGAGATTAAAGACCTACATCTGGCAGACAATGAAACTATGGTGAGTTTTGATGTGCAGTCTCTGTTCACATGCCTACCTGTTGAAGACTGCATCTCGATTGTTACTAGAAGGCTAGAGGAAAACAACATGCCCGTAGAATATGCAGTATTACTCAGACACTGCCTTACATCTGGCTACCTATTGTGGAAGGAGCAGTTCTACAAGCAAGTAGATGGAGTGGCGATGGGCTCACCTGTATCTCCCATTGTCGCCGATATATTCATGGAGGACTTTGAGGAGAAAGCCCTGCTTACTTCTCCCATAAACCCAAGATTCTACAAGCGGTACGTAGACGATACTTTCACAATTCTACCTTTAGATAAATAACTGCATTTTTAGACCATCTTAACTCCTTAAATTCTAAAATTCAGTTCACAATGGAGTTAGAGGCAAACAATTCTTTAGCTTTTCTAGATGTATTAGTAATTCGGAATCCTGATAACACCTTGAGCCACACTGTGTATAGAAAAAAGACCCATACAGATAGATATTTAAACGGTGATTCTCACCACCATCCTTCACAGTTAGCTACCGTGGGTAAATCTTTGTTTCAGAGAGCACGAGGGATCTGTGACAGTAAACACCTGGCCGCCGAGCTCCAACACGTCAAGCAAGTTTTGCACGACAATAAGCTTCGGGTCCCGCGCCTACGTCACAGTGAACGAGTGAAGCCGGCCACAGTCGAGGGAGTGCCTGCTGTACTGCCATATGTCAGAGGTGTCACTGACAAAATTGGCTACATCTTGAAGCGTGCTTCCATTAAAACATATTTCAAGCCGCCGAAGAAGATTAGTCAGTTTTTACCATCAGTCAAGTGTAATATTCCTCTGCAAGATGCAGGAGTGTACAAGCTGGATTGTGAATGTGGTCTCTCTTATATAGGACAAACTAAAAGATCCATAAAAACCCGCGTTAAAGAACACATAGCTGATGTGAAGAATAGACGCTCCGGGAAGTCTGCAGTCTGTGAACATGTACAGGATCGCCCCCGTCACTACATTAGATTTGATAGACCACAAATCCTCGCTAAAGAACACCGATTCCTTCCAAGGATGATTCGCGAGGCTATTGAAATCAAAAAACATCCTAATTTCAATAGAGAACATGGCTGAGTGCTACCATCTGCTTGGGATCCCATAATTAATAAAATTAAATCCCAACCCAAGCATACAACTGCAAGACTTCATGATACTGTAAGTTCATACTGCGTAGATCGGAACAAAAATTAATAATTTTTAATCTGGAGGTAGCCGTGGTTAACTATGACATTGGGACGTCATACACCTCAGTCCCCCCCGTGACCATGGGTGCTGTAAAGTGCTTGAAACGTCGGGAATGTAAAATAAGTTAATATACGCGATAAAATCCGTAAAATTAGTTTCATTTAAATGTGTAGTGTTCGCGTAAATATAAGAAATCACTATACAAATTAATTAACAAATAACAAATACAATTCCTATCAAATCAAGTTAAATACAAATTACACAAATACAAATTACTATTTATTAAATTAAATACAAATAAAGATACACACCACAATCGATCAACAAAAAATGCCTCGCTCGAACAACCGACCCTTCGACAATTAATCTACTACAATTATACGAAAACGATAATTATCCCATTACGTGATAATAACCATCTACCTACCCGACGCATATCTAGCCCTAACAACCTCCCGTTTGCGCAACCTACGGGCGTGGCTTTCAAATCTACCGGCTAACAAACAAAAAAGCAAGCAACAAAGGAAAATAATTTGATTATTACGTATCACGGACGGGCGTGATTGTAGACACAAATTAAACCAATCCAAACACGCTCCCTGCTACCAAAAATGTTACGGCCCGCAGCTGCCCCTGCATAGGTCGCCTTGGCTGGGGCCCATAGACGCGGGTTGGGCCCAAATGGCCATATGGAAGAATGGCCTATCATACTAAACTGTAGGGAGAAGGTTAGAAAAATATAGTACGTACCTGTAGCCGAAGCTAAGACCGCCCCAAGGTCGGTCAGGACGTAGGTGGGTGTAAGGTGCATGGAAATTAGTGTTTAGTGATGTGTATGTGTCTGAGACCTAGACCAGCTGAGGTGACCGGCAGCGGCCGATTTCCCGGCTGCCCCACAATGCTGCATCACTCCAGCAGGCCTCCCCGCTGGACCATTTCTTTCTTCATGTCACTATTTCAGTCTATTAACTTCATTGTACATTTAACTAACTTCAAACCGCCTAATTCCATATTCCTCGTAGAATCTAACACGTGACACCCGACACAGTAACGGACAGTAGTTCAAAGTTTAACATTCAATGTCCCGGATTCATTTATCACCAAACGACGAATAGTGAACTAACGCGATTTCTTGGTAAGTCACACGGTTCAGCGTTACAAACACAACTAAATTCCTCGTTCGATATCGAATACTACGCCGCGATAAGAATTCAAAATACGCCTCGTCGACACGTAAACTAACAAAACAGTCAACACACAAAAAGGGCACTTAACGCGACGGCACAATTACTTTCAAAGAAGTTACTTTAATCAGTTAAACACAATACAAGCCTCTTGTCAAGAACTGAAACCCTAAACAACCTAAAACGTGGCGGTTTTCAGGAAACACAATTACGTAGCGAAATCACGCGCACAATTTCCAAAATTCTAGACCTTAATCCAAAAAAACCCGGTCTCGCGAAACCTCAGCGGCGGGCATCGAAAGACACCAATTAACTGCCCAGCCGCCGTCGAGCTACTATCAACTATTCTCTCGCCCGACAGCGCCAAAACCGTAGTCGTATCAGTCACCGTCCACCCGCGCGGTAGAACGCACGCTCTCGACTGTGCGCGGTGCGATCCGACCCCTTTTAAAAAAAAGAGGTCCGAAATAGCGAGTGTAGATATTGTGAAGTGCTTGAACTGCAATATTGTTATTAATGAGCTGCTGACTTTTGTCAGGCATGTAATTGACTACACGGATGAGGAGAGCATTCACCAGCTGTGTACCACAACATTCTCAGAGGAGGACATTGTAAAGGCTAAAACCCTTCTTTTTGATGACGATATTATTGGGTTAATGAAGAGTGCTGACCCAACTAAATTTCCGATTTTCTGTGCCCGGAATCTAGATTTGATACCCCCGGTGACTTACGATCATGTGGACGTCACCCGATTTATTAAGGAGTTGTTGTCGCGTAAAAACAGATTAAACGTGTTGGAAGAAAATGCTGTTAATGCCGAGGAGTTCAACCTTCTTAAGCGGGATGTATCTCATATGAGACATGCGTCGTTAGTAGATGAAACCCATTTTAAAGTAAATAAAAGAAGAGGCGTGTGCTTTCAAAGTAGCTTTGATAACGACAGTGGACCGATCGGACTGCCTTATGTGCCTGAATATACTTCGACAAAATCACAGAAATCAGCTGTTATGGAGGTAAATGATCGACCATATATGAGTCACAATACATGTTCAAAAGGAATAGTCATGGATTATTCTGTCTCACTCGCTAGCAGACAACATGAAGCGATGGAATCGGTGCAACACGTGGAGGCCAGTACTGCGGTTCTAAATATACAAAGTCTGGCTGAAGGAGCTGTTATAGGTGTAAGTAGGTTGGCGTGTGCGTCGAGTGCATCCGAGACGAAAGGGAGCGATCATCAGTCAAGTACGACATTTACGACATTTTACAAACGACATTACTAAAAGTGTAAACGAGATGGAATGAGAGTTGACATCTCTCGCTGAGGCTAGTACTGCGGTTTTGAACACACCGAGTCTGAGTAGCAGTAACACCAATAGAATAGGTGCAAAAAGGACGGCGAATGCGTCGGGTACTTCCGATATGGAAGGGAGCGGTTGTCGGACAATATCAGCAGGAGATGGTAGTGCAGGTGGAAACGAGACGGCGCGGAGGGTGTCAATAGCGCCACCCGCGGAATCCCCTCTGCGTGCAACGGTCGGTGGCCGGTTAGCTGTACGGACTGAGAATGTGTGCGTGTCATTGACAAGCGGAGGCCCTACTACTGGAAATCGACCGAGACCGACGCGTGACTTTGGAAGCGGCATTATTGGTGTCAGACTGGCACGTTGTAAGAACACTCAGAATGGCAAGTTGTAAGAAATAAATCTGCAAAACGATATAAGTTAATAGGGCAGAAAGGATGTGCTCCTACTGCCCCGAATGGTAAATTTAAGGCTGCAGATATAAAGATACCAATTTTAGTATCGAATGTTAGTAAAGATACAAGTGAGGAGGATATCATTAACTATATAAGGGAAAAAACTAATGAACCTGTATCATTAAAAAAGATAAATACGAGAAAAACAAAATTATATAACTCCTATAAACTGTATGTCTCGAAATTTTAAATAGACGCATTTTTAAATGATAATTTGTGGCCAAATGGTATAACTTTCAGACGTTTTGTTCGTTTTATGTATAAAACGAAATTAAATAATGTATATGGTTAAAGCTAAAAATATTATATCTACATGAATTTAATGCTAAATCCAACTTTGAATTTTGTTAGTTTTAATTGTTATTTTGTTCCTAGATCTTTAAATGACATGCAGAGTATATGTAAAAAATCAGATGTCGTTGCGCTGCAGGAGACTTGTCTGCTCCCCCACGATATACCGGTACTGGGAACTATTTTAAATATACAGGGAAGTCGGCGGTGGACACGTCTACCGGCCCTCGGATCGGAAGACCTTATGGGGGGTAGAGATACTTTGGAGAAAGGGAATTTTTGACAGCGTGTCTATAATAAAGTGCACGAATGATCGCATTGTAGCTATTAGAGGCAGTATTGAGCGGCGAGCGATTCTGGTTTTTTCCGTATACATGCCAACTGACTCACTAACCAATCTACCCATATTTACCGATGTGCTGGGCGAAATAAACGCTATCATTGATAATGAAAATGTTGAGAGTGTATTTATACTAGGAGATTTTAACGCGCATCCCCACGAACTGTTCTATAATGAACTCATAGCCTTCTGCTCGAGGCAGAGCTGGGTCTGCGCCGATGTTGAAAAACTAGGTGAGCAAAGTAACACTTATACATACATAAGCGCTGTGTACGGTTGCCGTAGGTGGTTGGACCATTGTTGTGTGACAGACCTTGCGTGGCAGACTGTAGTGGACGTGGAAGTAATAGTAGACGTATTTGTGTCTGATCACTTACCACTACCTAATTGTAAAGTGCGATTTAAGCTGTGTAAGACCCAAGTTGGCGTCACCTAGCCTGCAGCGAAGCACGGTAATATGGGGAGAGCGAGGCGAGGCATAGGTAACTAAGTACCATGACCTATGTAATAATAGTATGCGTGAAATTGATTTTCCTTCTGAGTTTACGGAGTGCAGCCGCGAAATGTGTAGCTTGAGTGAGCACAAAAAAGTACTAGATCGCTTGTATCAGAATATTGTACATGCCCTAAGCGACGCGGCAAGTAAGTCTAGTAAGATTCGTGAAGGAAGAAAGAGCAATAACAGGCATTTATGTGGGTGGAACAAGCATGTTTATGATGCTCACAAGCAGGCCAGGCTTAACTATCGAGTTTGGTTGCTAAATAATCGACCTAAGTCTGGTAGAATCTATGAGCAGATGTACGAATCGCGTAAAATATTCAAAAGTCGACTAAAATAGATCTGCTAAAAATTTTGACCGTTTCTGGAAGGCAACAAGAAAGTTTGATGTTAAGTCTGGTTTGCCAACAAGTGTGGAGGGGGAGAATGAGCCTGCTCATATTGCAGAATTATTTAGGGCTCATTTTAAAGTCAACTCACCACTGGGCCCCTCGGTTCCTACTTTTAGCAAGCCTTTGTGTCAGGGAGAAAATAATGTACTTAAAAATATGACTGGTGGCAAGTCTCCTGGACATGATGGCATTAGCGTTGAGCATCTTAGGCATGCTGATGTCCACCTTCCGAGGGTTTTGGCGCTGTTTTTCACAATGTATATCAGACATTCCTATTTACCGCAAGAAATGTGAAAAACAATTGTGGTGCCCATTGTGAAAAATAGAACTGGTGACGTCTCGGAAATGAAAAATTATCGTCCAATCTCATTGGCAACGACGATTGCTAAGGTGCTGGACGGTGTGCTTAATTCTTACTGTTATGGACGGCGAAGGGAGCCGCCGCCCCTTCATACCGCGTTGCGCCCCGCGCACCCCGCACACCGGTAGCAGATCACGCGATGTCGCCGACCAGACTGTCGACATATTCTAGCGCACCGTCAAGAAGGTCGGCGAGCAATACCAAGTTGGACTGCCATGGAAGGACGACAACGTGTGGCTGCCACCCAGCTATGAAATGGCAGCTCGAAGACTACGGACGATTGAAAGGAAAATGGACCAGTCGCCGGAGTTTCGGGACGCCTACACAGCCCAGATAGACAACCTCCTGGCGAAAGGATACGCAAGGGAAGCCGAGGGGACGGAGAGAGGGGACCCCAAGAGCTGGTACCTGCCACACTTCGCAGTACGGAACCCGAACAAGCCGGGGAAGACAAGAGTAGTGTTCGGCGCGGCAGCGCGCGCATCCGGTAGATGTCTTAATGACTATTTACTCGACGGCCCCGACTTATTACGGAACTTACCGGGCATACTGTTTAGGTTTAGAGAGAATGAGATAGCCGTGTCCGCGGATATTAGAGAAATGTTCTTACGTGTGAAAATCGACCGTCGCGACCAACCCGCGCAATTGTTTCTCTGGCGAGGAAACGAGCGACACAGCCCACCGCGGGAGTACGTTATGGCGTCAATGATTTTCGGCGCGAGGAGCTCGCCGTTTCTCGCACATAGTGTCAGAGATTATAAAGCGCGCGCACACGCAGAGACATACCCGTTGGCGCTTTACGCTATCGTACGTAGTCATTATATGGACGACTATTTAGACAGCTATGCAACGGTAGAGGAAGCGGTAAACACAGCAAGGCAGGTTACGGAAGTGCACCAGAAGGCCGGTTTCACCTTGGCAGGCTGGAATTCTAACCACGCAGCCCTATTGGAAGACAAGCCGGAGGAACTACTGGCGAGCCAGCCTAAGGAAGTAGGCTTAAGGCAAGACAGCCCGGGCAGAACCCTAGGGTTGTTATGGATGGCCGACGAAGACGCCCTAACCTTCAACACCTCGATGAATAGGGTGCCGCAGGAAGTAAAGGCGCTACAGCGACCACCGACCAAGAGGGAAGCATTAAGCGCAGTCATGTCTGTGTTTGACCCGCTCGGACTGCTAAGCTACCTCACCATCACCGCCAAGATCCTGCTACAAGACCTATGAGACCCGAGGAGGCAGCGGATGAATTCCAGAGGTGGCTGCGAGTCGTCGAGGAGGGGTCACGACTGCGACTGCCAATGTGCTATGCTCCTACGGGGGAAGTGGTAGAGCGTCAACTTCACATATTTAACGACGCAAGCGAACGTGCGTACGCATCCGCGACATATTGGCGAATACGATACAGCGACGGAACGGTTAGGGTACGATTAGTGGCGGCCAAGGCGAAAGTCGCTCCGATTAAGGCGCAAAGTATACCGCGATTAGAGTTGCAGGCGAATTTAATAGGTGCGCGACTCGCGGAATTCGTACAAGGCGAGCACAGAGTGGTAGCAGATAGGGTAGTATATTGGACAGACTCTACTACGGCACTCCACTGGATACAAAATGATACGGCGCGTTACATTCCATACGTGGCTCATCGGTTAGGGGAGATAGCTGAAAAGACATCACCCGAGCAATGGAGGTGGATACCGACTGCGGAGAACATAGCAGATCAGGCAACGCGCATGAACTTGGTGACCAAAGAAGAAAGCGACCAATGGTTCACAGGACCGTCATTTCTTTATGAGGACGAAGACATTTCCTGGACCGGACGGCGTGGTGCGTAACGTCGAGGTCAGGACCAAGGGCGAAGTGCTGCAGCGACCCGTCAGGAAGATAGCCGTCCTCCCGGGGGAAGCTTAGGCTCGCAGGCTACGCCGGGGGGACGATGTTACGGACGGCGAAGGGAGCCGCCGCCCCATCGCCCCTTCATACCCCGTTGCGCCCCGCGCACCCCGCACACCGGCAGCAGATCACGCGATGTTGCTGACCAATCAGCGCGCGGCATCGCCTCACGACGCTACTCACATACTGAGACGCTCTCTTACGAGATATAAGAAGGGCGTTTTGTTCTGTGAGCTGTTCATTTCGGAAGCGGGACTCGAAGACAACAGCAAGAAAAGAAGCATCAAGAGAAGTCAAGAGATACTCCATTGAAGAGTGAAGACTCCCTCTCTGTATATAGTTTATTAGTGCCGCATTTGTAAATATTTGAATACAGTATAGTCTACAGTACCATCTTTCCTTTAAGCAGTCCCCTAGCGTAGTAATTAGTCAGTCAACCAGTTTGCAACAATTAAATTCATACAGTCTACTGCAGTCCCTAATACTTACCTTGAAAAAATAGCTAAGCTACATGACGCACAGTTTGGTTTTTTGTCTGGGCTATCTACTGAGAGTGCAATTGTAAGTTTAAAGCACACTGTCCAATACTATAATAATCGCGGGACACAGGTGTATGGCTGTTTTCTAGACTTGTCAACTGCGTTTGACTTAGTGTCTTATAACATATTATGGGCAAAGCTGGAGGACAGGGGACTATAGATTGAATTAATAAATATATTTAAGTTCTGGGATGCCAACCAGACAAATTGTGTAAAATGGGCAGACTCTCTCTCGGAAGTATATGTGTTGGAGAGTGGGGTAAGACAGGGAGGCTTGACGTCCCCCACACTTTTCAACATATATATTAATGATTTAATTGTCAGGTTGAGCAGTATGCGTGTCGGATACCGTATTGACGGAGTAAGCACTAACAATATAAATTACGCTGATGACAGTGTATTGCTCTGTCCAACTGCAGGGGGTCTTAACGAGATGCTAAGGGTTTGTGAGAAATATGCTGCGGAGCATGGGCTCATATACAATGTAAAAAAGACAGAATGCATGGTGTTTAACCCCGCTGGTAAATGTCCCGATAAAGTCAATAACATTACCCTGAACGGCGTGAGCATACAATGTATATCAAAATTTAAATATCTGGGACATATAATTACTGACGACCTTAAAGACGACGCTGATATAGAAAGGGAACGTAGGGCTCTCTCAGTTAGAGGCAATATGTTGGCTCGCAGATTCTATCGTTGTAACGAAGACGTAAAGGTGACCCTTTTTAAAGCGTATTGCCAAAACATGTACACGGGAAATCTGTGGACCAGCTATACCAAGAAGTCGCTGGACACCCTACGAGTCCAATATAATAATGTGTTCAGGATGTTGTTGGGATTGCCTCGTTTCTGTAGTGCATCAGCGATGTTTGCAGAATACCAAGTTGACGACTTTGCAGCCATTATTCGCAAAAAAACCACATGGCTGATATTTAGAGCGCGTGGCAGTGCCAATAGCATTCTGCAAACCCTGGCAGATAGGTACACGTCTCCGCTTTGGGTCTGCTTTGTGAGGAGGGTTATTTCAAAACAGAGTTATTTAAATTGAATCCAAATTGACTTCATTTGATTTCATTTTGATATTTTATTTTATTTCAATTGTATTTAATCTAATTTAATTAAGACATTATTTGATTTCGATTGATTTTATTTGATTGTATTTAACTTAATTTAATTTAATTTTGACATTACTATTATTTGATTATTATTTTATTTTTCATTTTATTGTGATTTTATTTTGGGTATAGATTTGATTTTAGTTTCGATTTACTTTAATTTAATTTGGTTTAATTTGATGTTCTCAATTACTAACCTAGTATAAGTCATACTAACAACTTATGGATCTTTGATATCTGAAATAAAGAATTATTATTATTATTTTTATTTAAAGTGTTTACGTTTTCTCAGTTTGTTTTTAACAAAACTGGATTAATGGTTTTTGGTTATGGGTAGTTATTTGTTGAGATAAATTTTCTAACTGTTCTACAAGTATTAAGTAAAACTGCTTTTTGCAATCGAATATATGTAAGTTTTGGTAGATCAAGAGTTTTTAATGATTGATGAAGCGCTTTTGGTATGACACCAGTTGTAGAGAGGACTATAGGTACTATAATGGCATTATGTAAGCCCCACATTCTAATAATTACATGTTAAAACATGTATTTGGAAATTTTTTCATTAATTGTAGTCTGTAAGTTATGTGAATTAGGTATAGCAATGTCAATAATAAAAGCGGATTTATTCACTTTGTTTATTAATGTTATATCCGGTCTATTATAGTGTATTGTTTTGTCGGTAAGTATAGTCAAAATACATTTTGTGAGTGGTATTTTCAAGGACTATTTCAGGTTTATATTTATAGTATACTTGGGCAGGTTGGTCAGTTAGTTTCCACTTAAGGGCAAGTTTCTGGTGAATGATATTGGCTACTTGATCATGCCGATACTTATAATCTGTCTGAACGATCGCTTTACAAGCACCAGTGATGTGTTGGATTGTTTCAGAAGCATTAAAACAACGTCTACATGTGTCGGCGTGGAGATTTTTTATTTTAATGATGTGCTTTTGATAATCACGTGTTTCTATGACTTGGTCCTGAATTGCGCACATAAAACCCTCAGTCTCAGGGAAAAACTCACCACGTTGAAGCCATGCGTTCGACGTATTATTATTAAACCGCTAAGAAGCTCGATTCCGCTGCCCCCTCCCCGCAACACGCGTGAACCCTGACACCATCGGCCGATTCTCCAAGTCGAACGTGATTGGATGTCGTATAAATTACCTTTTTTGGGCCTAAACATAATCTATTAATGATATAAACATTACAATAAAAATATCAGTTTTATGTGTTGTATTGTCAAAACTAGGTTAAATCTTTATCTATCTCCCTTAAGTTCAAAAAAATATAGAATAATGTACTAATTATTTGTGTTTAATGTCATTCCTGTTAAATAGATATCGTAGTTAATTCCTATTTACAAATTATGAATTATGAATACAATTATGTATTAGAATTAATTATCAACAACCGACTGTTAAATTAAACATTTGAAGCATTTAGTTATCATGCAGTTGATGCAGTTATTTTTAAAAATGTTTCAAATGTTTAATTCACTGTTTTTGTTGATAATATAATTAATCCCAGTACATAAAGCGTAATGAATCATCATGAACAGTGGTGTCATATAGGGGTGCATGTGTTATACGCAGGCACACATCCTCACTATATTGTGTCGATACAGTACCAGACGGCGCTAGTACTACTCGGTTAACAGATTTCGCACGAGTGCGCTCTCTTTTATAGATGGGCGTTACCATTGCTTTCACGCAATGATACAACCAGTTATATTTCTTTTTTTTTATAGGAGAGGGCGCAAACGTGCATGCGGCTCACCTGATGGTAAGTGACTACCGCCGCCCATGAACAACTGCAACACTAGGGAGGGAATTGCAGATGCGTTGCCGGCCTTTTAAAAAGGAGTACGCTCTTTTCTTGAAGGTCCCTAAGTCGTATCGGTCCGGAAAAATCGCTGATGGTAATCGATTCCACAAGGAAGTCGTGCGAGGAAGAAAACATCTTCTAAATCGCACAGTGGTGGACCGCCAATCATCCAGACGGTGTGGATGGTATCGGGAGTTCTGCCGCGATGTGCGTTCATGAAATTTGGCGGCTGGGATTAATCCGAACAATTCCTCAGAGCACTCCCCATGGTAGATGCGAAAGAAAATGCAAAGGGATGCAACATCTCTTCGCAGTGCCAATGAATCGAGCCGATCGGAAAGGACTCGGTCGTCGAAGATTCGAGCCGCTCTGCGCTGGATGCGGTCAATTGAAAGGAGCTGGCACTGGGGAGCCCCTGCCCAGAGATGGGCACAGTATTCCATGTGAGGCCGAACCTGCGCCTTGTAAAGTTGCAGGCGGTGTGCCGGCATGAAATACTGTCCCGCTCTGCTGAGCACGCCCAGCTTTTTAGAGGCCAATTTGGCCTTCTCTTCCAAGTGACCACGTGGCTGCACGTCACTCGATATGTCGACTCCGAGGATTCCGATACTGGCTGAGGCAAGAAGGGGAGTCCCTTGAAACTGAAGAGATACGACAAAGGGGTTCTTTTTAGCGGTAAACGCGCAAACTTGTGTCTTCTGAGAATTAAACTGGACTAGATTTAGTCGCCCCCAATCCGAGACTTTGTTCAGCAAAGACTCGACTTCAGACACAAGTTTGTTCCGGTACTCGGCGACGTTTTTCCGAGAAATATTGGCACGGCCGGCATGGATTCCATTATTTTGGAGAACAAGGGGGTGATAGCGATAGGCCTATAGTTGGACGGGTCTGAGCGGTCGCCTTTTTTAGGGATCGGGTGGACAAAAGCTATCTTCCATGAATTCGGGACTATGCCTTGGGAGTAGGAGTACCGGAAAAGATGCGTTAGGACCGCTGCCAACTCCGGAGCACACGTCCTCAGCACAATTGGGGGGATTCCGTCAGGCCCACACGACTTCTGGATGTCCAGGGAGGGAGAGAAGTGCTTTGCGAACCGAGCGCTGTGAGAACAGCACATCCGGCATGGAGCACTCACACCGCGGGATGGTCGGCGATATTTTCCCCCCGTCATCAAGTGTCGAGTTGGACGCAAAAAGGGAGCCTAAAAGGTCGGCTTTGTCTTTTGCGGCTTGGGCTAGTGAGTCGTCCTCCCTGTGCAGAGATGGTAGTGATGGCTTACAGAAATTCCCTTGGACAGCCTTGGCGTGAGACCAGAATGCACGGGTTCCCGAAGGAAGGCGAACTAGTTTCTCGCCAATTCTGCCTATGTGCTCTGACTTTGCCTTGGCAATAACTCTTTTGAAGGACCTGGAGACAAAGTTATACTTCTTTTTAAGTGTGCTGGTGTTTACATCCCGAGTCGCGGAAGTCGCAGCCCAGGCTTGATAACACTCCTGCTTACTGCGTAATGCAGTCTTACAGGAGCGACCAAACCAAGGCTGAGATCTGCCTCCGATGGGTACCACAGATGATGGAATAAATAGTTCCATTCCCTGTAGCACCACATCAGTAACAAAGTCAGCCACAGCGCTGGGATCATCCGGCGAGAAGCAAACCCGCCCCCATGGGTAGGATGCAAAGAAAGAACGCATTCCGTCCCAATCCGCCGACCTGTAATGCCAAACACGGCGGCAACCTGCAGAACGCAACCGCGAAGGGAGCGTGAGTGGCACCATACTCCGGATCAGACAATGGTCCGAAGAGCCGAGAGGGGCATCGACAGAAACCTGATATCCGTCTGGATTATAGGTCAGCAGAAGGTCCAACAGGGAAGGTGTATGATCCTCCACATCTGGAATCCGCGTAGGCGAAGTAACCAGTTGTGTCAGACCATATGCCAAGGCAAAGTCATAAACAGATCTCCCCGCATGATCGGTTAAACGTGAACCGAGCCATTCGGCGTGGTGGGCGTTAAAATCGCTAAGGATCACGATCTCTGCGGATGGGACCTGTTGTAGCAAGGAATCTGTAACCATTTGGACGTGGTCGATGAGTCGGTCTGTTTCGGTATTACCGCTATGGGACCTGTAGAGGCACCCGTAGACGCGCGGATAGTGGTCGCTGTCTACGCATAGCCAAAGGATGGACAGGTCCGAACCTTCAAGACTGCCGAGGCGTCGAGAACAGATGTCCTCTCTGACATACACGCAAACTCCAGCCCGAGGCACAAAGGAGTGCTCCATTTTGTACCCCGGGTAGGAGAGATACGAAATATCAGCCGGAGAGGAAACCTGCGTCTCTGTCAGAAAGAGCAAGGCCGGCTTCGCCGTCTCGAGATGGTAGTAGACGGCGTTTAGGTTAGAGTGAAGTCCCCTGATGTTGCAGAAATTCACGGATAGCGTGGCAGGGGTCGCCTTGGTATTGTTGCTCAGTTTGCCCCGAGCAGTTATGTTTTTGAGCGGAATTTTGCCCCCCCCCCTCCAGAATACGCGGGGCAGAGCCTGAGCACCCATGCTCAGAATTGGAATAACATGGTCGTGGATGCTCAGCGAGGGATTCTCCAGGGGTATGGTACCCTCCTGGGGTAGCCTTTCGTGTAATTCTGCTACCATGTTGATGGGGGGGGGGGGGGGGGGAATTGGGCCTCCGGCCACCTGCACGCACCAGACGAAACGCAGAAGCAGAGTGTCTACTTCACGCCGGTATTCTGTGAGGTCGTTGTACCCACCCGGCTCGAGCCGGCCCATACGTGCAACAGCAAAAACTGCTGGGTGGCTCTACCACCGTTATATGTGTGTTTAAGAAACCTGTGTCGACAATAGGTTTTTTTCTGCAACAGGTTTCTAAATAACCACGTAATCTTAACACGTTGTTTAAGTACTATTAGTTATTGTTTTGTATAGTCGTTACAATGGTGGGCAATAAAACTTATATAAACAATTGTTTACAGTATAATGTACCAACATTTTAATTTTTATTAGCATTTGAAATAATTAGTGTCCGACCAAAACAGGATTTTAAACCGAAACAGAAACCGAAAATGAACCTTCGGTCTGGGTGTCAGTTTCGGCCGAAACCGAAACTTATTTAGACATGTTAATTTTTTTGTATACTGAAATCTTGTATATTTTTATACATAATATACAGATAGGTAATGCATGTTAATGATAAACAGCAACTATAATAATCATGTAGCAATATATTTATTTATTTTAAAGTAAAAATCAACAATTTAACGTAAAGAAATACTTTTCTGCCGACTTCAAAAGGGACGCGGTACTCAATTCGACTGTATGTTTTTTTATGTGTGTTACCTCATAACTTTTTACTGGGTGAACCGATTTCGATGATTCTTTTTTTTATTTGAAAGCTGGTGCTTCACATGTAGTCTCATATAAATTTGATCAAGGTCTGACCAATGGTTTTTGAGTTATTCTTAATAATTTATACTGAAGTCGGTTGTAAAAATTTTAAATTATTTAAACCAATTTTGTAAAATATCAACACTTACACCAATAAAAACTTATTCGCTAATTGAGAACATATTTTGATTGTGTTCACAATATTATTAATATTATTCAATGAGACCATTAACATAATATATCACAAACAATATACACACAACTTAACAAAATCCCAGAAATATATACAAAACCTGCCAAAAAATTTATTTAACTAAGTTTGTATAAAAAGGGTTATTTAGAAATTTAAGGTAATAAGGATTTTATATAATATAATATCCCCTGGATAATAACCCCTGGGAATGATGTGATCACTACCAAACTATTTCTAATTTGTTTCGTGTTGTTAATTACGTTACATACATGATCGAAGCAGTGGCGTAGCTAGGCGTGGGCGAAGTGAGCCTTCGCTCACGGCCTCGCACTTAAAGGGGCCTCGCGAGACTTCTTAAAATGCGATGCTCCCAGACTTTACCACAGATGACTAATTAATTTGATCACTTTTACGCTCGAAAAAGAAAGTCACAAATTTAAGTGTATTTGTTTGGGGCATCGCAAGAAGCCCCTCTTAAGTGTGACTACGAGGCCGTTGTAACTACCTCCGAAGACTGCGACGGTTACATTGACGGAATACGAGACTTGTCAAGAATTAATAGATATAAGTAGGTATGTCGTGTCGAAGCATGTTTGGTAGGATAGATCTATTGGGTAGATCCTTGTAACGAAAGAAAAGGGGCCCCGCTGATGCAACTTCGCCCACGTTTATATTAGTCCATGCTACTACACCTCTGATCGTAAATTGTTACCTATCTAAAAAAAATGTCCCGCTGGGTTTCTTGCTTCCAAGGACAGACGATTTTTTCGAACCAGTGGTAATTAAACAAAAGAGTGACTTTCAGTAAGTATTATTTATAATCTATATTGAATAAAAAAGTTTCTTTTTCTGTTTCTGTATAATTATGAATAATACACGAGTATGGAGTGTAGAGTAGAAGGAGAACCATCTTATAAGGTGCGAAAGTTGAAAAAGTGTTCCAATATATACTGAAAATAGAGGTTCCAAAACCTACCACAATAGCGCTGGCGTCTGAAAAACTACGATATGAATATAGCTGTTGTAGACGGAGTGAAGTCAGCTGAATTAAAATATTTAAAAAATTTCATGACTAGAGTTAGTAAAATGCCAGTATACAAAACCTCAACTATTTACGTAGTACAAAACCAAGCGGATTGGTCGGTCCTTGTTTATTTCTCCATCTTATTCTAATAAATTTTGGCGCCTTTTTTTTAATTTATCCTATGCTACTGCAGCGCCACCCTTATTGGACGCGTTTTTAGGGACACTTCATATACAGAGATGGTTCTCCTTCTACTCTACACTCCATATACACGAGTCAAGAACTCATCCCAACGACGCACGATAATCCACGAACGAAGGTTCGGCAGGTTTTTTTGCCAAAACCTAAATTATTACCGAAACTAGATTTTTTGCCGAAACCGAAACTTCGTTTGGTCACTAGAAATAATAAATTCACAAACCTTTTTGGTTTAAAATTAAAAATATAACTAAAAATGAAACAAAACAAAATTGACAACGTATTGGTAGCAGTGTTAACACATTTAACAATTGGCGCAACCTATTGTGCAATAACGTTTAGTTTTTGGACGTTACTGAAAAAAGCTAATGCGGGATTTGTCGTAACAGGTTACATTTTTATTTTCGACGCAACCCAGAGCCGTAAAGCCAGTTTAAATAAAAAAAAATGTTTAAATAATGGTTTGAAGTATATTTTGATATATAAAAGTGGAAGTGGTGCGATTTTGTGTATTAAGTGTCTGCGCATGTGAACTATTATTGGAAACGGTGAAACATGTGCTCTGATGGTGATGTGATTCTCAAGATAAAGTATCTGTCTGCTTAGGCGCCTTGAGATACCATCGCCAACTGTCGGCTATCTGCTGGCTCAATTTGCCGTCAAAATCTCCCAAGCGCTGCACAATGTGTCGCATCAACATATTGTGACGCAGTACCTATACTATGAAGGATAATTATAATATATTGTAACTTCAGGCTCAGAAGGGCTAGATCCCAGAGCCGTAAAGCCAGTTATAAAAAAAGGGTAATTGAAATTTGAAACCTAGCTTAGCTTAGGGATGGGCAAGGGGCAAAAATTTATCGATATATATCGAATCTATATTTTTAAACAGTATCGATATATATCGCGTGATTAATATCGATATATCGCCATCAATTGCATGATGTAAAAATAAGGCCCAAAATTTTATTTACTGACAGTTAGACGACGAAAAAAACGATACAACATTTTAAAATATATCGAAATTGATATGAAGTCGATACTCTAAAATAAATATCGATATGTCGATATATCGTGATTTAAAATATCGACGATATATATCGATATTTTTTGCCCAAGCCTAGCTTAGCTTGCTAGTTGACCGGGCCTGTACATAATACATATTACATATCTCTATGATTGAAACTTTTAGTAAACATTGTGTGGATATTTATTTTACGAGAAATACATTTTAAATATAATTTTAATATAGTATTTGTATGCACTCAAATAAAATCATACTATGACTACTCGTGAAATACTGACTCTTCAACTTGGTCATTATTCAAATTACGTAGGTGCACATTTTTGGAATATACAGGAACTTGGTTTTGATTATACGGGTACCAAGAAAAGTGAATGTAACAGTGATATTTTATATCGAGAGGGGCAAAATACCAAAGGGCAGATTACTTATACACCTAGATTGCTATTAGCTGACTTAAAAGCTGCCTTAAAGACTCTTCCTGCGAGTGGCGGTTTACCTGATGAAAATATACAAGAAGATTTTCACTGGAATGCAATTGAAAAAATTCAAGAACCTAAAGCAGAAAAAAACGAATTCCTAAGAGATATTGACACAAAGGCTGCAAGTGATGTAATTTCAAAAAAATATACTCTAGAAAATGATATCAGTACATGGACAGATTACTTATACACTAGACTACATTCCAGATCCATTAATATTATAAAGGATTATCAGCATGGAAATGAAAATGTAAGTATGTAATGTGGGTGGGTATCACAGGTATTTTGAGGAACGAGGAGGGTGACTTTTTATGTGCATTTTTGAAAATTTCAATTCAAAAATCAGTTTTGACTTAAAAAACAAAACAATAGAAGGTCCGCTGCTGGAGATGCAGTTTTTTTTTGGAGTGTATAAGGTATGAAACTCCAATATCGTTTTGTGTTAACCAACCCACAAAGCATCACAGAATGAATTTTTGTTGCAAGGGTATGTGGAATGGTTTTTTTTTTCAAAATATGTTTGTTGTTTAAATATAGCCATGTTTAAATATAGTCACCTTATGTCATGTTAGATAATGGGCATGCTTCAGAGTATTATTCATAGATTAAGACCAAATCACAAAAATAATTGTGCTGTAGAATGCTAAATAATAATTTTATTTCAGACATAATTAGTCCATATTAAGTATATTAGTAACAATTTTACTTATATCTATGTTAGTAATGTTAGTGTTTATGCCTACATACGACATAAAGTAGATGAAAAATGTTTTAGAAAATTCATTTTACACACCAGAACACTAATTCTTTAGATGCCCCTAAGTATAATATAACTTAAAATAAACAATTTTAAAAACAAAAACTTGTTAAATATGTCCAGAAAGTGGAACTATTTCATTGGATGATTGATTAATTGAGCAGGGTGCTGTCCTGTGTGGGCAGAAATTAAATATTATCTGAGCATCCTGAGCTACTCAAGGAATCTTAATAAATTATTTCCACTACCAATGACCTCGGGAAGCAACCTTTGCAATCTGAGGAACTTAGCTCTGTAGCTGGAAACTGTGGGATAATTATGTTACTCTAATGTCTAATGTTAATTAAAAGTAGAATGCTAGAATGTAGATTGTTTCCTCTTGCACCATGAAGGTTTTGTACAGAAGACCCTCTACATACTTGTCCAACTCCTTTTTTTCTGGTCCCTTCAAACATCACAATATAAAGAAATTCTTACCAGTTTGTAATTAAATATATGCACCACATTTATTGGTCTCAATTCACATCTCTGCAGTTTTTTTACACAAGGCTGATGCTGACAAAGGCATTGAACCTCATCAAAAAGGAGTTCACTGACATATTATGAAAGAAAAGATCATGTCTAATTTTAACATTTCGCTCAAAGTTGTTGACGAGTAGAACTATGAAAAATTGTTCAATTAGTTAACTTGCAACTTCGACCAATAAATCAATCAGCGAATCCAATTTTGCTGAACAGAGTATGTGAAATTACGACTTCTATATAATTATTTTGTAAAAAAATAATAATTTAAAAAATTATTAAGTTAACCTCTTACTATATGCACTGTGTGAATTCCTTCCACAATCTCGTTGAAAAAAGCTGAACCCAAATTTCATTGAGTGGTGATTGGAAAATCTATTACCAGATTGAAGGTATTCTGCGTTCAAGAACATGCTTGCCCAATGAGGTGAGAATGGGCAGTAATTGGTGCATTCTCAAAGTATTTGGCAGGTAATTTTGTTAGACAAGGGAACATACATTAATTACGTCAGGTGTTTAGGGGGGAGGGGATTCGAGCCGAATCTCACATGGGGGAGAGGGTATTAGCAAATATCACTTTTTTTTCCGCTTGAAACAGTGAAAAATTTCAAGGAAAATTGGGTTTAATTAAGTAAAATATTGCTAAATCTCACACAATAATATTTATCACAGTTATGCAAACTTCACAAATTAAATAAAAATAACTAAGCAAATTTTGTTTTCTTTTTAAATAAACCCAACACAATCTGCGAGTAACACAGATTAACATATTTACACTAAAAATATGCATTTTGAAAAATCTCACGTGATTTGGGGACGGGGAGAGAGGATCAGGTGAGGGGTTCGAGCCATATGTCACGACATCTCACCAGGGGGAGGGGGAGGGAAGAAAACTGCCAATATCGCCTCACGTAATTATTGGACGCCCCCCAAGGTTAAGTCCAGTTGTGAACTTAAAAAAAGCTAGTGTTATGTTGCCTCTTACAACTCACAGGATGATATGAGGTAATGGATATCTTATTGAATAGTGCAAAATAACTATGTTTTTATATAAGTTTTAATGATAAAACTAAGTTAAAATAGAATTAGTACAAACTAACACCATACTGTTTATGAAAGGTTTATTTAATTTTAAAATATACATAGTAATTTCAATTCATTTTTATATATTAATCAAGTTCTGTTGTAATATCTGGTGAACTACAAATGAACCTTTATCCTTTTACCTTGTGACATTATTAATTTATATAAGTTCAAAGGATATCTAAATTACTTCATTCCTCTGTGGAAAAGGTGTAGAATGTTTTAAAATATTGCCACATTATCTTTTAAGAACATTATCATATTTTGTTTGAAAGTGTGAAAAATGGCTTACTGCTACTGGTGTAATCTACTTTACTATGGTAGACAACTATTTACACCAAGCAAGCCTATTGTGTTGTATAACAATAAAATGAATTACAACATAAAAATTTGAGGTTAAAACTAAATCATAAATAATAATTGATATTTTTATATTTGAATTAAGTATTTATTTTAGGTAAGTTTTGATCTTTATCACACTGGAAAATCAATATGGGAACAGGAATTTGGTGAAACATTCTCAGATAAGATCCGTAAATATGTTGAAGAATGTGATAGCATGCAAGGCTTTCAAGTGAATTTTGATTGCACAGATGGTTTTTCAGGACTTGCTCTAAGCAGCATTGAACATCTGGTTGATGAATATTCTAAACCAATACTGGCTCATCCAATAATTGCTTCTTACTTTTCTGATAATAATCCCACAACACAAGAGGAAAGGGACATATCTAATATAAAGGATACAATAAGATTAGTAAACATTGCTTTTTCTATTGAAGAGCTATCCCAGCATGCCACATTTTTTGTTCCCCTTTGTACTGGAGATAAAGGATGGAGAAAACCTGGTAATGTAAGAGCATTTGAGTACCTCAACTATAATTCAGAATTGTATTATCACTCATCTGCTATTTTAGCATCTGCCATAGACACACTTAGTCAGAAATATAGACATAAAAGTAATTTTTATACATTATCAGATGTATGTACCGATATGACAGGTTTTGGCAGAAAGATGGCTGCAGCTTCACTTGGACTTCCGTTCGCCATGAATGAATCACAATATTTAATAGATTATTTAAATACTAACACAAAACCTATTTACACACCCATAACACCCAGTTGTAAAATTGCTACAGATAAAATTTTTCAGCTTATCACTGTTAGAGGAATACCAGAAAATTATTTGAAAGCACCAATGAAAGAAGCAAGAGAGCAAATGAATTTGCCAGCTTATAAGTGCAATAATGTTAAAGAAATGTTTGAATTATATTTTCAAGCAAATAATTTTCTATCCGCTACAAATGTAACAGTATGTGAACAGCCCTTAGAATTAAAAACACCATATCCACAAATATTTTCAAAGAGCTTAAATAAATATGGTTTTATTTCTGAGGAAAGTAATCTAATGAAAGTTGAGAGTTGTCCTGTTATAGCAGGGTACCATAATGGAACCTTTTTATCTGACATGATTGAAAAACTACACAGGGAAGTGAGCAGAATAAAATTTGCTAAATTACACAAGTTTCTGGAGGAAGGTTGTGAAGAAGCCGAATTTAAGGAGCGTTTAGATAAGCTTTCTGAATTCAAAGATAATTATGAAGATGACTTTGAATTATGAGTATGGTATGTTGTAAAGAATAAAATGTCATTGATAAAAATTTCATAGCTTTATTTAAGATGATTTAGATAAAATAAATCATATCCCAGTCACACAAACATTCGCCATTTTATACATTTAAAATACATAGTCTATATAATCAATCACGATGATCGTTCAAGTGCTCTTTCCTTCATTCGTGTAATAAATGCTGCACCTTTGTTTTTTCTAAAATTTTCATATGGGTCATTCAGGTTTACGCCAACACCTATGGAAAAAATAATTTTAATAGAATAAGACTTCTTATCTTTTGAACAGTGTTTATACTACAGAATTAAGTCTGCTTGCTAATTTAAATACATTAAGGCATCATTAGTACTTTGCGTCAGCAATAATAACAAGAAACAGTGGACTCAACAAGATTAAAATTCTCCTCATTTAAAAGCACACTGGTGTACAAATGTTTAACATTAGGTAAGAGTATTGTAATTTTTTTTTGTTGCCTAAAGTTTAAATTAATTCTTAAACTAATGTACTAATTTTGATAGAGAATTAATCACATCGCCATTACTTAATAATTGCAATCTCAGTTGAAAATTAATAAGGTATCATCAATAAATGATATTATATCATGAATATAATCCTACAAAGTAGAAAAGTCATTAGTATAGATTGAAAAACAGGAATAAGCCAATAATTGCGCCCTGAGGAACACAAATTGATACTACAGACCCGTGATGGAGTTCATATTGTTGATAAAGACTTAGTTATGTATGTTACTTATGGAAGAATATTGTCTTAATTGCAATATTTGTTAAAAGTAGCGTATAATGTTGTTTACTGATTAATGTATTCTGAAAGTCACAAAAATTGTTAATATTTACCTTTATATTGATCTTGTTTGTCTCGAACTGTGCCTCCACTGATGGGCTCTGCAATGCCTTGTCCAGAGGCACCTAGCCCGCCAGCGCTCCAGCCCATCTTCTGCAGCAACTGGTGGCCTTTGTTAGTGGGGTCCAAACCACTAGATGATGTTTGAAATGAGGCAGTGCTAAAAACAGTAAATATGATTTATTACATATTGATGACTTGTGAATGTTGATAGTTAATCTTCATGCAGTATTTTACTGCGAAACATATCTTTAGAAAACATAATCGTGAGGAAACCTACATGTCTGAGTTAGTGACACAGTTATGGCAATATTTCGTGATACTATTTAAAATAATATTAAAAATAAGAAGCTAACAGGAAACTAGGTGGAGTTGGTGATCTGGAACGTTCGACGCGTCGCGATCTAGGAGGTGAGTCTCGGGGGCGATCTCGGTCTCGGTCTCGCTCGCGGTCTCGCTCTCGCTCTCGGGATTTGCTTCGTGACCGCGATCGCGATCTGGACCGTGACCGTCGACGATCTAAAACAATCGATACAAAAAAAAACTTATTATTATAATAAAGCACTCATGAATGAACCAGTTTTGTGTTTTTCTAATTAAATTGTTTTTTACGTCGCGCGGTGCAATGCAATGTTGCTTAGTCTATTACTTCATGTTTATAAACTTTATTGCTCCGTGCCAAAGTTCAAGGAACATTGCCGGAATTTACTTCGCAAGGTTTTGCACAATAATATTGCATCAAATCTATTGCTGTCAATGTTGTCCAGCTATAGTTTTCAGCGAAATTTCTAGCAAAATGCAATTTTATAGCCCGTTTACCTGTTTCTTCTAAACACCTTTGTTTACATTTGTAACAGCTCTTACAGTGGTACTACGCATTCATTTCGAGTTTGCCGTCGTCGAACGTTATGACGTCAAAGCTGACGGTACCATAGAGAAAACTATTACTGTTTCAATTGTAAGAAGTACGATTTTTAGTTTATTGCCCTATACAGAGTAATTGGAAGGCAGGCAAGTAGATAAAATGCATATTATTGAATAATATATTTAGTTAGAGAAGTAAAATAATAACACTACTAAATAGATACGTGTCCGATAAAAAATAAAATATTTTTATTATAGTTTTTTATACATTTTAAATGAATAATTTACTGCGAACAAAAACTGGTAGGTAGATATTTACACATCTATAATTTGGATACCAGTTATTTTATCGAAATCGTTCGTTTCTGTATCACTGCCATCACTTCACTCTGTGTTTATCACAAATTTACGAATGTAAAAACTCAAAAGTAACAAAAACAATAACAGTAACAAGGTAGAGATCACAGGGGAGCACAAACAATGAATGTAGAGTTATTTCAGCGTTGCTATTGGTACAATAAGGGCTTGGTAGAATATTAAAAAAAATAACGTAGTAGCAATCAATTATGTATGTAGCCAATGAAATGGGTACATTATTAAATGCTGACATTCAAGAGACTGACTAAAGAGAGCCGAGTGATATAACAAGCCTTAGTAGATTTTGTTATATATCACTAGCTGTTACCCGGCGCGTTGCTGCCACAGAATAAATAATTGAGCAAATATCGTTTTAATTTTGGAAGGGTTATATTGTTTAATTAGGAATGATAATACACTCATTGAAATTGAATGATATATAACTTTCAAATAAATTTTTCGGTGCGATACGCGCGCTACCTACTGTAAGTTAATTGTACTATGCCTATAACATTCATGCAAGTTCAAGCAATAAGTTGACAAAGTTTTGCCGCTATCTGATGAACAGTATGGCAACGCATAAAATACGAATAAGCAAAAATTAATTTTTATATATTAGATAACACAATTTTTTTTTACTTACTGTCCCTGTCTCGTTCCCTTCTCCATGAAGTTTGTTTCCGTCGTGGCGACGGTGATCTTGACTTTGACTTTGCTGGCGATAATTTCTCAGGAGTCTTGCTCTTTGACCTTTAAATAGGAAAATTATGACAAATTACATTGAAACAGACAATTCAGATTTAATATCATCACTCAACTCAAAATAACAGCCATACATTTTTAATAAGCAACAAAGTGGTTTATCAATAAATAACTACTACTAAAATTTGTAAACATTAACTGACTCATGTATTATTTTTATATGGATAGAGATAGTGCTTTTTATAAAATTGAAAATGCAAAACTAAGAATTTATACACTATTTATTACAATCATAATACCCTCTATAGAAGGCAATGAATGCAATTTAAATATACAGGGTTATTTTGCAATAACCGGCAAAATATGCAAAGAAGGTTCAGAACACGTAATATAGGCAAATGGTCAAGAAAAATTAATTGAAAAAATCTCAAACATTCTGTCCTCTTTATCTTTTAAATTCAAAATGCATGGTAATGCATTATTTTAACTGGTTTTACTGCGCATGTACACATGATCGGTAGGTAAAAACCTTGTTGCGCATAAATCACATTCAATTTGGGATAATTTCAAATAAAAGTGGAAGCCTTAGTTACTCGTATTTTCAAAAACTGCAATAAAGGTATATCATTATTTATATATTTGAATTTAAGTTTAAAATTTGGTTACTCTTCGAAAAATAACCCTGTATAATACAGAAATTAATTAATCACTTGAGGTTATATTGTATATGAATCTTGTGCATGTACAATCTGTGCCATTACATCTTACCACCAGGTAAGATAGTGTGATTACACTGGTTCTTTTTAACCTCCAAAACAGAGGGGTGTTATAAGTTTGTCGTGTGTATCTGTGTTTGTCTGTGACATCATAGCTCCTAAATGGATGAACCAGTTTTGATTAAGTTTTTTTCGTTTGAAAGATGTTTTAATTCAGCATGTTCTAAGATATATTTTAAGTAAATCTAAATCAGCCATTTGAAGATCATCAGCTCTTTTTGTTTCCGGGGTTTTTTAAATTTTTTATTTAAGTTATGCAAAGTTTTTACATTTCACATTATAAGTAAAAAAGGAATTTATCTATTCGGAGTATTGCACTTTGTGTATATCGAAAAAATAAAAACTCAAAATTGCGAGTAAATTCCAGTAATAGTAATGGAGACGTATTCAAGATGCGAGGCGGCGTCTTGTGACGTTCGGTTCTAGCCACCATTAAACCACCTGACAGTGTAGTAATTTAAACAGCTTTTTTGCTGTAAAAAGACCTACAATATGCCTGAGATAATGAAAATCAATTACCCTTGTCGTACGTCATCCGCATATACAACTTAACTATATGATATGATGTTTCTATGTATAATATGCGTAAAGATAGAATCTATGCTGATTTTATGGCACTGATCTTGTAGTCGTATCTTTTATAAGGTTATAAAAAGTTAAAAAAAATTAATACTCATACAAACTGACCAGGCCGACTTTGTTCTTCCCTTTCC
This sequence comes from Parnassius mnemosyne, assembly GCA_963668995.1. Lineage (NCBI taxonomy): Eukaryota > Metazoa > Arthropoda > Insecta > Lepidoptera > Papilionidae > Parnassius > Parnassius mnemosyne. The sequence continues at coordinate 38,746,485 of CAVLGL010000159.1, forward strand.
GACAACCCTTTGTCTGTTAAAAAAATATTTAAATTCGCAATAAAATATTGAGGGTCACTTATCGGGACAACAACTATATAAGCAATACATATTTACAAAATTTCATTAAAATCTACTGAGTGGTCTCTTGAGTTCGTCACGAACAAACCATGTGACACAATTTTATAGAATAGAATAGATATATAAGTGACATACTGTCACAGTTATGAGTTAAATAAATAAAGTTGAATTTAAATCACATTATCTTTTTTTTTTTATAAAATTATTCATCCGAGTGTAAGTTACAGTACAAAATTAAATTTAACAATTGACAAATTAAAGAGTCACGAAAATATTTGGCAGTGTAACAACTCCACCAACAACACCGTTTTCTCATAGTAATAAACATTAATGCAATGTACTACATTTCTTGTAGCAATAAAAATGTTTAATAAATAACCTGTAAGTATGTACATAATCTTAATAAATTATTATGAGTATAATAATGTCCATAATTATTTTATTCCCAGTTTTGTGACAACCATAGCATTTTGCATAGGACAGCATAAATACCTACATGGACTGCAGTATCGCCTAACGTCAAAGACATTTGTAAACTGTAGTACTGCATTTAAACTGTGATATTATCATCAAATATTTTTGCTATAATCCTTACTTCCCTTACCTGTATCTCCTTCCAGGTGGAGTAGGTTGTTTCTGTAGGTCTTTAGGTATAGGACTTGGAGATTTAGAACGCTCCCTTAATCCTTGGGCAATATCTTCTTCTTTGCGCTTCCTTGCCGCGTTTTTGGCTTTGTAGTATTCATAAAGTCCCAGTTTTTCCCAACCCTCACTATAATGTTTAAAAAAGAAAACATGAAACTTTATGAAACAATCATGCAATTTCCTAGATCTAAAGAATTATTGAATATGTAGTGGTTAAAAAAAATATGTTGTCAGTCCTGAGGACTAAGGCTACACAGGCCTTGGCCATTATACTGGCTGGTTTTTCTTTTTACCCCATACTACAATTTTATCCTATATCGTGGAGGCCGTTTTCATAGATAGCTACTGCGGTACAGAGAGCTGTCAAAAATACGTGGTTACACATTAATAGAATACTTTATTATGAATTACTTTTTTCAACATAGATTAGCTAAGCTAAGCTCTCGGCGTAAATTTTACAGTACGCGAGCAAACTGGGTTCGATCCCCGCCAGCACCAATGACATAGTTAATTGTAATTTTAAGTTCTGATTTACTGTGCTCGGTGATTGAAAAATCATAGTTATCCGATTCGTTGCGGCACCAATTTTCGACAACTTTTAGCTGTAACAAATATTTCATGACACGCCGGGCGTGTCAAGCGTCTTTTTTATGCTTTTTTTACTTGTTTAGACCTAATTAAGTTTATTGGACATCAAACATAAGTTACAAATGGAAGGATACTTGTTTTTAGTGGGTAACTACGTGTTTTTTTACGCGTTTTCTTTGAAATCGAGAGAAAGTGACTTTTTTTATGAAGAGATTACAAACTTTTTGTACTATTTTTTGTTGTTATAAAAATCATTTATATAAGTAGGTACAGCTAAATCACCCTGGAAACCTTGGTTTTTATTAAATTAAATTTTCACCTAATAATAACATTTATAAATATCAAACTATGAAGAACCTTAATTTGAAAAAAAAAAGGTATATCATTCATTGATATTTATAAATGTTAAATATTACTTAATGTTATACAAATGTAAAAGTAAAGTCGATCTGAAAACGTCTAATTAGTAAGAATAGCAAAACAAGTGTTTTCAAAAGGAATAAAACGGCGGCGGATTGACAAAAGACTATTTATTAGCGAACTTTTTTTATGCATGAACGGTTTCGAACTGTTTCAAGCAAAAACAAACCTTATACCATATCACAAGAGCACATGGTACTTCGTAGGTCTATTCGGCCATATGATAGTAATAAGACGGCAGTTCAACCATTTTAAGCAAAATTAAACAATAAGACAAACGCATTGTTTTTTTTAATTTTCCAAAAAAGCAATTTGAGCGAGTTATAACGATTTTTAAAAAGACACGACTCGCGTGTCATACGCCACACACAAAAGTAATCGATGGCACGCCTGGCGTGTCACCCGCACTGAACCGGTTAATTTTATGAATGAGATGGGATTCAACTTGTAGTTGACTTTATGTTTGTTATAAATTATAATTTTAATGAGAGTATACAATGTAATTTGTCTGATTTAGTAATATTTCAAAAGTGGGAGGTTCATATTGCGTCTAATTGCTAAAAGTGCCTTATTGTATTTCACAACTATTATAAAAGTTCTTCCTAATGACAGTATATATAAAAATTTAAATAAATTGCTGCTTCTTAATTTTAAATATACAGAAAGGATAAATTTTTATCTTATAAAAAGGCGACCTATATCAAAAGAATACACTCCTTTACTTTTGCATACTTCCTTATGCAGTCAAAAACTTTTACAGTTAGAATACTGTAATACAATAGAGCATAAGGACTGAACTTAAGGATTTTTTGTATGACAGTGACTTAAATATATAAATTATAAACTTACTTATCTCTGGGGCGCTCATGATTTGGCGATGCATAAAAAGCGTCAACAGCTGCAAGTAACCTTTCATTTGGCGGAGCCGGTGGAGGTAGACGAATTTTTGCAGGATCCAAAGGTCTGTATCTATCTTCTTCGAGCTATGAAATAGACAAAGAAATAGACAATAAATATAGTAAAATTTAAAGCAGCTGTTAGTCGGAGAGCTGGCTACGAAAACGTGAACTGATAAGGTGTAGTAACGAATTATATATATATATATATATATATATATATAAAACCTCTCCTTGGTAGCTTATAAGTTCAGAGCGAGGCCCGTCAGAACTCTCTCCCGGGGCGGAAGGCATGGGTGGGCAGTCAGTCGTAAATTTTCAATAAGAAAAAAATGAACAGGCCTCGTACTTTTAAGCTACCAAAGAGAGGTTATATATATAATTCGTTACTACACCTTATCAGTTCACGTTTTCGTAGCCAGCTCATAGACCATATGATAAGTTCAAGAACTAATCACTCCCTATAAATTTCTCAGTAATCGAGCAAAATGGGTTTGATCCCTGCTGATTTCAATTGGTAATTTACCAATAGAAATCAGCAGGTTACAGTCTGAGGAATAAAATGTCCGTAAAAACATTCAGGATCATCTTAGTAAGTAAATCGCTCCTTAACGTTCTTAGAAATAAGATGCTTGTGCACATTAGTGGGACATATGTAGGCAAATTGTATTGTGAATTTGAAATTGAAGTTCAAAAATATATAAATTAATCACTTACCATTATTAAAGGCACCATCAACCCTGCAGGCAATTCAAAATATGGTACGGAAGGCATTAAGTCTTCATTGTTTATTTCTGGGAATGGAATAAATCCAGGTGGGGGCTTACTAAGATCTGGAAGACCATTTTGGAATGCTAATAATGCCGGATTCTCTTGAGGTGGAAAACCAGGGGGAGGTTGTGAGAAGTTAATATTTGGAAGGTTTGACAAATCTGGTTCCCCAATATCATTTTTCTTATGTCCAGTTATTTGATCAAACAATTGACTATCATAACTGTTTTCATTTCCACTCATACTGTTATTAGATGCATAGTTATCTCCATTCTCACTCCCATACTGCTGGTGGCTTGAATTATAGCTTTGATCATGAAAACCTCCCATTTGTGGAAAACCTTGATCATTAAAATTATTGTTTTGAAATGGTCCCATATTTTGCTGTTGTATACTCTCATTTTGTTCCTGATTTTGCATTTCAAGGGCATGCTTTTGCATCTCCAGTTGCTGTATCTGTTGCATTGTGTGAGCAACAAATGCTTGATGCTGGGACTGATAACTGAAAATAGACATACAAATTTAGATAGATCCATAATGTTATTTCCCTAAATGAAATATAACAAATACATACTTTTCAAAGGTGGATTTAGTTTGTTGTGTTAAATGTGAGATGGCATTAGAGTGTTGCGCTATCAAGTTGTTCTGATACTCCTGGTAGGAGCTTGTTGGGCTCTTCATTTTTTCAATGACGGCTGACTCGAAATAGTTCGACTTAGATTCCCACAAGCGAAGCAACTTGTTTAACTTCGCCTCCTGCTCCTCTGTGACCGCTGAAACAGTAAAATGTTTACACAATTGTCGTTTAAGCCAGCAGACTCAAGCAAGTTACCTGACTGGCACAAGCCACAGGTGATGGTGTTCTAAGTATGTTTTAAATTGATGATGAAAATGCTCAATCGAACAAGAGACCTACGTCTTGAGGACATTATTATAAATATGTTACCTATACTGGCATTGCAAAACATTGGAACCACCACATTTTCCAAATTTTTCTTGAGATCTTCTGCGTTTTTGCGTGCACTGTAATTAGGAATAAGAGCATCATAGACACCGATTTGATAATTGCAGCAAGCGACAGGATATTTAAGTAAAAATTATTTAAATTACAAAAACAATATTTAGTAATAAAATCATTACTAATTTGTTAAATTAAACCTTACAAATAAAACAATTGACTAAAACTTAAATGTTATTAAATAGTTATTTAAAAAAGAAAGTGAAATATGGAAATTTTCCTAATTAAATATCTTAACATTTACCTAAACATAATTGATAAGATCATTCAGATCTGATATAGAATAATAATTATTCAGTAATAACTCAAAACTATAAACAAAACTAGTCTTCAGACTTCGTAAACTGCGTAGAATATGTAATCATAAGCAAAAATGAATTTCTTATTTTTTACATTTAACATTAGTAAAATGATGACCTTAAAATGAATGCACAGTAATAATATGCAGGTACTAACCAGTGGTGAAGGACATCATTTACGAGATAAATGATGTGAAGTTTTTGTGTGAAAGCAGCTCCAGGTTGAGTGACCTTCCTAAGGAGATGCTGAGATATCACTTTGCCAGCATCATGTGAGGTTGCATGTTGCAAAATCCACCCTTTCCCTAAAATATTCACATAATGTTTTTAACTTTGTTAAAATGTCTAGTGCTTTGAAGCACTCTTACTTTAAAGTATATGATTTTTAATAAGATTTATTTTCAATAGTTTTTTAAAGAATCGAACAGCAAAAAATCACAAAACAGATTTCATAACAGAACATGAATGTATATTGTTATATTTTTTTTTTAGCTTTTGTGGTTGTCACAATTAAGAAGCCAAAGAATCTATAAAGGTAAAGAATATAAGAACATTATTACTAAAATTTTATAAAAACCCTATTCATGTAGTAGCCAACAGTTAAACAATTTTTAAATACCTGTTTGCCTACAAGTAAGCAAAAATTGTTTAACTATTATATTCTTTATTTTTAGTTATTATTTTATACTTTGATATTAAAAAATATCATTTTTCGTTTTGATAGTAAATAGATAAGCAGTAATTAATTTTATTCTGTCGTAAAGGCAATGGCATACCATCATCCTATGGCAATTACTGAGGAAATATCATAACATTCTCGTGGCATATAAAAGGTGTCTAGTATGAATATATCAAAATAACCATTTCAGAGGCAACAGGCATAAAAGATTTAAGTAATATAGAATGTCTTCACATATTTGAGAAAGATTTTCAACAACAGTATTTACCTGAAGAAATGCTATCTTTAGTACATGTGTCTATTATAGGCTGCAAAATGCTGTCTAGTTCATTGAGATTGATGTTATTTTCTTCAGCCATGATCTGGATGGTCTCCACTTGCGCTTTGCTGACCAGTTCATTGATTTTGGCTTGTTGTTGTTGTATCAACACCTAAAATGTTTTAATTTATAATTTTGAAAGACATATTGACAAAAGAATAACAAATGGTAAAGAATTATCTTAAATTATCAATATATTATTTATCAATGACCTTCTCCTATTCCTATATAATATCCTGCAAAATAATATCACGAAGTTAAATGGCATAGATAAATCTAGATTTTACTAATAACCATGCACACGTAGAAAAAATAGTAATATTTTAGTTGTTTTCGTCATTTAACCTCATTAACAAAAAATTATATAGGCTGGGCCATAATTTTTGCACTTTTGTAATGGATCTAGCGTGGGAGAGTTTGCGGCCACTCACGCGCGGTTGTTAGCTTCTTAGAAATTTAGTCACAATGGGCATGTCAATAAACAAAATTGCAGATTCTGGAGTAGAGAAAACCCTAAACTAAAACATCAAACTGTTTCGGCGGCAATGTCTTCAAAGGGCATAATTGGTTATTCTGTAACTGTTAACTCTGCAGAACATATGAAAATGCTACAAGTTGTTTTTCAACCACAGTTACAACATTTTGAAGAGTTACAACAGAGTGACATGGATGCAGCAATATGGCGCTTACTGACATACATCGAATGAGAGTTTACCTGTGGTCAAAGGACTGTTTCTTAACAAACTGATCTCACACAGTGGTGATATTCCAGGGCCCCCCCACAGTTCAGTCCTCACTCCAGCTGATTTCTTTCAATGGGGTTAACTTAAAAGTTAAGTCTACATGAACAAACCAAGAACAATACCCCAATTAAAGGATTTTGTCATGAAATGGGTAACATATCCAGCATCTGTGTCAATTTTCGAAAATTTAACGTCTAGGTTTCAGGAACGCCAGCGGTGAGATGGCGGCCACCTGGACGATATTATCTTTAAGAAATAATCTTCCCTCTTAAATTCTATATTTTAAATTAATTATTTCAATACACCGTATAATTTCTTTTTCATGGAAATTTTGAAATTTTGTGCAAAAATGACCCAACCTGTATTTAACATTTGTATGGTTTAGTAATCAGTATAGCCTGCCTTTGTTACATAAATGCAGATCCCAAATTTGAATCCCAATTAAGCCCAAAGTTAATGCAATAACAAATTATTGATTTTTATATTGGATTGTACTGTGCTTACACACATTTACAGTATATGTCAGATTTTATAACATTTAAGCATTATATTCAACATAGATAGTTTTTTTCACATGGTAGAGTCACACTGTAGCTATACTATGGTTGTAGAATGAATGGGTTGGCTTGACGAGGGAAGGATCACACTCTCACAGAATACCAGCGTAAAATAGCAGCTCAATGCTACTGTTTCGTATGGTGAGTGTAGAGAACTGGAGACCTTTTTTACTGGAAATGAGGCATTCCATCTTAGTAGTCAGGGGGGACAACGCATCTGCAGTTTGATTCTTAATCAAGTATAGATGGAGATGTCTATGGGCCACAGCATTCACTTATCATCAGGTAGACTGTCTGCTTGTTTGTCACCCTTATTCTATACAATTATGTAACTACAATATGTGCCATTCACATTAACTAGGAGGACATCTTATCAAACAAACATAATATACACACCCAAACCCATTCTTTGGAAGTAATTGGAAGTATAGACTTTAGAAATGAGTTGGGGGTGACTCGAACTGCAGGCCTAGTCAGTTTGAACAGCCTATCACGTAGAGGATGTCATGGGGTCATGGTTGAATAGGGGCATAAAGTTCTCATTACACTCCTAGGGGGTCAAAATGACCAAAAACCAAAAATTAGGGGGGTGGCTCGAACTTTAGGCATAGTCAGTTTGAATAGCCTATCATGTAGAGGATGTCATGGGGGTCATGGTTGAATAGGGGCAAACATTTTCATTACACTCCAAAGGGGTCAAAATGGCCAAAAACCAAAAAATTCTTATTTCAGCTATAATTCCACCTCCTTCGGAGGTTCTTACACAGTATTTACTTCCCACATCCCACTTGTTGTATAGTAGAAACATGGCGGACATGGTCATGTTCCATCTCGTTTTTATTATTTAATTTTAAAGAAAAAACTATTGGCTAGATTAAGCAGTCAATACAATAAACTGACTAAACACAAGTAAGAACTAATAAGAAATAACAAACTAAGTAGTTTTTTAAAACACTAAGTAAGTTGTTTATAACACAAAGATATAAGTTAGATATTATTTATTTATAATTGAAATTAAAAATTAAACTTTAAAAGTAATAACTGATTTTAAAGAACTAAAAAGTATAATAATTTTACAGATTATAATAATTGTTTCTTGAGCCACCTGCAAATTCCGAAGCTATCAATTTATGTCAAATTAGTTAATTAGTTTTATTAATTTATTCAAATTTTTCATTCTTTTTAGTTCTTTGAAATTTGAAACTTTTTTTAAATCTGATTTTATTATTTTGAGAAGACTAAGCTGGTTGTGATATAACCTCTAGGAAACAACTACTGCAGCCCAAGAACACTTGCAAACAAAAAAGGCTACACATGTGTAACCTCTGAGGACTAAGATGCATTGCCTCACAGCCTGTAACTAAGCTGGCTCTCTATTCTCCTTCATACACACACACACACACCAGAGCTGGCACTGTTATTTGCAACTTTATTTTGCATGACATTTAGTTACACTTTTGATAGTTTTAACACTTTCACTGTCCGGTTTTCAAACACAATAGTAAGACAATAGCAATGACCTATATGTAGTGCATGGGACAGCGAAAGGGTTAATACAATTTTTTTTTGTATTATTTTATATATCATCTGTTGAAAGAATTATTTCTGCCATAATATGAACCAAATACACTCAGGGATGCTGTTTCTGAGGCTGAGCCCAAACAGCTCCTAGGTAGAAAGGGTCCTACAACCTTATACTAAGAAACATATTTGTATTACTAAGTATTTAAAATAATTGTAGACACTAACCGTATGCTGGGCACTGAGATTATTTTCCGACTGAGTAATTTGCTCTTTGAGCATGTTGATCTGTGCATTGATGTTGTCGATGTCGTGTGAGTGATGGCTGGGTGCAGCTGGCGGGCCCGAATTCGCCGCCAGCCATTGCTGAAGCGCCGGCGCCACCGCCATCGATGCCGCAAGACCCAGCTGCGCGGCCGTAGCACCGCCCTGTTGGGGCATTACATATTGCCTGTTCTGTGCCATATAAGCCCCGACGGGCGCGGGAGCAGACTGCCCACCGGCCGATTGCTTTAGAACTATAAACAGCGGAGGTTCACTTGAAACGGTTATCACAACACGCAAACTAGCGATCGGGGGCGACCGCGACATTCTATCTGTGCCATCGTTGATTTATGCTTACTTGCTTGCTCTGTCGTCACTTTGTATTGATAGTAGTTGAAGTACTCCCCGCCGTACAGGAAACTAAACTTAGGATTGTTCTTTTGCTTGTTTTTGGTCATTTTCTCGAACTCCGGTCCATTTCTTGCGACGAACTGAGCCAGTTTGTCTATTATGTTTCGAAGATCTTGATCTAAAACGTTTAAAATTCAAATTATGTATAATAAATAAAAAGTAAAACATCAACATACAAACTACACAATACCTACCTTGTGGTGGTTGAGGAAGCTCCATTTTTAAGTAATATTTTTGAGGTTAGTATTAATATTAATTATTCTTTAATGTACACAATAGTTGAGTATTTTTTGTGTCATTATAAGTAATAATAATCAGTAATTCACATATTACAACGTAATAGTCATATCAAAAAGATAGTTCTATGAGTTGTCACAAAACACTTCAAACCGCAGAAACTCGACCATCCGCCATTTTTACAGCAATTATTGTCTATTATTATGTAGTTTTTTCCTTTGTTATATATAGCATTGGCTACATGGTCTTCCGCCGCAAGGAATACAGTGAAAGGCGTAATACACTACACTGAATCAGAGACTCTATAATACCCGTATTACATACACTACACTGAATCAAAGCCCTGAATTAAGGGCGCCCCTAACTAGTGACGTCAATTATTACATTGCACTGATTTTACGCCCTTACTCAGTTAAAGAGTGAATTTCGGAGCAGCTGGACGTCATGATACGTAGTATACACTTAGTAGTCTGTGACGTCATGCCACCTATTTTGTTTTATAGAATACGGGTGACAAACAAGCACACAGTCCACCTGATGATAAGTGGATGCAGTGGATGTGCAGATGCGTTGCCACACCTGAGAATTAAGATAAATTGCCTCGCTTCCAGTAAAAAGGCCTCCAGTTCTCAACACTCACCGTACGAAACACATGAACATTAAGCTGTAATTTTACGCTAGTATTATGTGAGAGCGTAGACCTACCCCGGTCGAGCCGACCTATTCGCGTTACAATCATAATATAGCTGCAGTGTGGCTCTACCGCGTAAAAATATATTATCAAAACAAAAAAGTCGCCATTGCTATGGCTGTCACACTTGTACACTTTAAAACCTTCACTTTTATGTCCTTATGCATATAGAGTTTGTGGTCCTTCTTATACAAATAAGGTGTACAAATCTATTACAGACAATAACACAATTTTTTTTTGTTGGACATGGCTTCGCGCCAAAACAGAAATACAAAAAAAAAACACATGACCAACCTCCTCCTATACTTAATTGTGTCATTCCCTAGCGTACAGTACATGTAAAATATTTTGATGAAAAATGTATTCACGCAAAAAATGCAATGTTAACAATGTTACTTTTTTCCGTACTAGGTAAATTTTGTACTAGGTACACTTAGTCCAATTCCATACAAATATTCGATTCAAATATCTGTTTGTTTTACCTAGTCCATGAAGTACGCATAAAGTTTGTTATTGTGGGAATAGATTACACTTTAAAGTACGCTTAGTCTTTACGTACAGACGATACATGAAGATAATGAATAGTAACCATCCCTTCATACTTTACACAGGCTTAGGGCTGTAAACGTTAAGATTTATCTACATTCTAGATTGTTGGCGTATCTAAAAGGTTTAAATTTTTTTTCAGAGTAATCAGATTTTAGTCCTTTTTTAGTTTATTTTTTTAATATTTCTTTTTCGTTTTTTTTTTAATTACCTATCTACAATCATTGCTTTTTATATTCGAAAAAAAATCAGTCTTAAGAATTTTTAAAACTAAATTGTATTTTACAAATGTTTCACTCGGCCATTTGTGGGCCTATGTCCGTAAAATGATCCCAAGCGACACTGCTTCCTTTGGGAGCCAATTTTTTTAAAACAATAAACACTTTCTAACTTCCAAATAAAAATAAATCGAAAGTTTTTTAACCACACAACAAAACTTCGTTACGAAAACCTATTGCTAAATCAGTAGAGTAAGTATCATTACAATGCCGAGATCACATTCGCATGAATTCGTACTAGACACTCGACTTTTTTTTATAGAATAAGGGTGAAAAACGAGTACACAGTCCACCTGATGGTAAGTGGTTGCTGCGGCCCATAGACATCTACATCTATCCTCTGTTACAAATCAAAATTTAGATGCGTTGTTACCCGTGAGGACTAAGATGGAATGCCTCATTTCCAGTAAAAAGGGCCTCCGGCCACCTGCACTCACCAAGCGAAACGTAGAGGTAAACCTCTACTTCACGCTGGTTTTCTGTGAGGTCGTGGTACCACCCCGGTTCGAGCCGGCCCATCAGAAAACTATCCGACTACATCATGTAGTCTCCATTCGCATCGGGTATTTACAAGTGCCTAATAGACGTATTTGGTCGAAGTCCCGACTAGTTTAGAGAATTGACAGACAAAGATAGAAAGACTGCGGCATAGTGTAGATAAATAAAGATAGAATATTATATTAAAGACACACCCGTTGGCACTTAACGCTATCGTACGTACTCATTATATGGACGACTATTTAGACAGCTATGCAACGGTAGAGGAAGCGGTAAACACGGCGAGGCAGGTTACGGAAGTACACCGGAAGGCCGGTTTCACCTTGGCAGGCTGGAATTCTAACCACGCAGCCCTATTGGAAGACAAGCCGGAGGAACTACTGGCGAGCAAGCCTAAGGAAGTAGGCTCGAGGCATGACAGCCCGGGCGGAACCCTATGGTTGTTATGGATGGCCGACGAAGACGCCCTAACCTTCAACACATCGATGAATAGGGTGCCGCAGGAAATAAAGGTGCTACAGCGACCACCTACCAAGAGGGAAGCATTAAGTGCAGTCATGTCTGTGATTGACCCGCTCGGACTGCTTAGCTACCTCACCATCACCGCCAAGATCCTGCTACAAGACCTATGGCGAATGAAGAAGGTCGGATGGGATGACGAACTACCCGAGGAGGCAGCGGATGAATTCCAGAGGTGGCTGCGAGTCGTCGAGGAGGTGTCACAACTGCGACTGCCAAGGTGCTATGCTCCTACGGGAGGAGTGGTAGAGAGTCAACTTCACGTATTTAACGACGCAAGCGAACGTGCGTACGTATCCGTGGCATATTGGCGAATACAATACAGCGACAGAACGGTTAGGGTACGATTAGTGGCGGCCAAGGCGAAAGTCGCTCCGATCAAGGCGCAAAGTATACTGCGATTAGAGTTGCAGGCGAATTTAATAGGCGCGCGACTCGCGGCATTCGAGCAAGGCGAGCATAGAGTGGTAGCGGATAGGGTCGTATATTGGACGGACTCTACTACGGCGCTCCACTGGATACAAAATGATACGACGCGTTACACTCCATACGTGGCTCATCGGTTAGGGGAGATAGCTGAAAAGACATCACCCGAGCAATGGAGGTGAATACCGACTGCTGAGAACATAGCAGATCAGGCAACGCGCAGGAATTTCGTAACCAAAGAAGAAAGCAATAAATGGTTCACAGTACCGTCATTCCTTTACGAGGACGAAGACAGATGGCCTCACCGACAGGAAGAGAGGGCAGGGGATGATGAAGAGTTGGAGGAAATCGTGGCGCACCAGAGTGACACCAAGGACGCTCCACACCTGCTAGACATAGAACGATTCTCTTCCTACCAGAGATTGATCAGGGCCACGAGTACTGCAGTTCGTCGATGGCATACGGGGAAGGGCACAAGGACTGACATTGCAGCACATCCAGAGAGCAGAGCGGATGTGGATAGAACACAGCTAACCTGAAAGCTTCGCTGAAGACATCAGCCGCCTTCAGCGGGGAAAGAACCTGGCCACCGGCAGCGCACTGAGGAAGCTCGACCCCATATTGGAAGATGGAATGCTACGAGCCAGGGGAATTGACGCAGCCGACGTGGACGGCCAGATGTAGAGACCCATCATATTGAATGGACGCCACCAATTCGTGAAGCTGCTAGTAGAGAAGGCGCATCAGGAAGCAAGCCACGCCAACAGAGAGACGGTGGTCAACGACCTACGCACCAGGTTTCATATCCTCCGATTACGACTTACCGTACGAGAAGCGGAGCGGAGATACCTGCGCCGCAGGGTACGCAAGGCGACACCACGGCCTGCGGTTACAGTAGACCTACCACCCGAACGGTTAGGGGCGTTTGCGCGACCATTTACGTACACCGGAGTCGACTATTTCGGGCCTCTGATAGTTACGATAGGACGACGGCACGAAAAACGGTGGGTAGCACTATTCACGTGCTTAAGGACGCGCGCGGTTCATTTAGAACTAGTTTACTCCCTGACAACGGACTCGGCGATATCGGCATTGCGGCGCATGGCGGCTAGGCGTGGGTGGCCACGGGTTATATACGCCGACAATGGCACAAACTTTCATGGGGCAAACACAGAACTGCAACGGGCGATGGAAGAGTGGGCACCGCAGCTGAAGGACTACGCGCTGACTCGGCGAACAGAATGGAAATTCCTCGTACCGGGCGCGCCTAACCAAGGAGGCGCATGGGAGCGTCTCTTGCGCTCAGTGAAGACCGCACTCGAAGCCACTCTACATCAAAAGAGCCCACGGGAGGAGACGTTAGCGACCCTCCTGACAGAAGCAGAGAACACAGTAAACTCTCGACCGCTGACGCACGTACCGGTCGATATCAACGACGAAGAGGCGCTGACACCCAACCACTTCATACTGTTGGTACCATCGGGCCTAACAGTCACCACGCACACCCATTGATCGTCGGGCGTGGAGAGCGGCGCAGGGGCTCGCCGACGAGTACTGGAGGCGCTGGGTGAAAGAGTACCTGCCAACGCTGGTTGCGCGCGGGGACTCCCGAGATGCTCAGCAGCGCCAAATTCAAGAAGAGGACCTCGTCGTGGTTGCGGACGGCAACTTACCAAGAAACGTGTGGCCGCGGGGTGTCGTGACGAAGACATTTCGTGGACCGGACGGCGTGGTGCGCAACGTCGAGATTAGGACCAGGGGCGGAGTGCTGCGGCGACCCGTCAGGAAGATAGCCGTCCTCCCGAGTGAACCTTAGGCTCGCAGGCTACGCCAGGGGAGGATGTTACGGACGGCGAGGGGAACCGCCGCCCCGTCGCCCCTTCATACCCCGTTGCGCCCCGCGCACCCCACACACCAGCAGCAGATCACGGGATGTCGCCGACCAATCAGCGCGCGGCATCGCCTCACGACGCTACTCACAAACTGAGATGCTCTCTTGCGGGATATAAGAAGGGCGTTTTGGTCTGTGAGGCGTTCATTTCAGAAGCGGCACTCGAAGACAACAAGAGAAGAAACCTCAAGAGAAACCATCAAGAGAGAAGAATTTATACTCCATTGAATACTCCCATCTGTGTATATAGTTAATTAGTGAAAGCTGCATTTATAAATAGTTTAATATAGTATAGTTCTACAGTACCATCTTTTCTTTAAGCAGTCCCTAGTGTAGTATACGTCAGTCAATCATCAGTCAGTTATACTGTCCACTTGCAATAGTAAATTCATACAGTCCAATTCTGTCTCTTATAGTTTGTTTTATTAGATTTTTCCATAAATATTACTTTCAGCATTTTATGCACAAGTACACTGTGTTTCTCGATAGTGATTCTGTTCAGATGCCAATTATTACTGAGCAACAATTGACCATCTCGAAAAAAATTATCGAGAAACGCATTGTACATGTACATAAAATGCAATACAAAGTATCTGTAAATTGCACCGTGTTTTAAAATTCTCGCACTAGCTTCGACTGTCTAGTTTTCGTGAGCGTTGCATAGATGGCGCCGGTCGGTAAGGAAAAATTTCCTCATAAAATTTGTATGAAGTCGTTATTCTTCCCCTTTAGGGAAATATATGTTCTGTGCCTACCATATGGAATTTTCTTCTCCCTTGCCATCGATCACTAATAAAAAACTAGATACACAATCAGTGACAAAAAATGGCATAACCGAATATGCACCCACTCGAACATATGGGTGCACATTTAATCTAGTAGCATTCGAATGTTCCGACGGTAAACATGCCTCAGTGCTCTTTTAAAAAGTGTAAAAAGCACACATCCAGGACGCTAAAAAACGGTGGAATTTCATATTTTCTTTAAATATTAATATTAACATTATTTAATTGTTATAACTGTATGGTAAATACTGATATTTTGTCAAGAAATCATCGAAAAAGTATTTTTTAAATTAAGTCGTAATATAATAAGTCGTGATTTTTCGAGGTATATGCGTTGATTCTGTTCCATTTGTGGAAACGCTATTGTTTTTTTATTTATTTTTTTGTTATTAATGTATGATTGTAGTTTTTTTTTTGTTTAATGAGAGTTCTTTACTGAATATAAAATAAGTTAATATACGCGTTAAAATCCGTAAAACTGGTTTCATTTAAATGTGAAGTGAACGCGTAAATATATGAAATCATTATAATTATTCAATCTTATCCGTTTTTTTAAACATCTGTAAATATGAATATTACGTCAAAATTTGAACAATAATGTTCTTAGATTTTGCAAGAACTTTCTGTACTTATTTTTTATATTTAGTAACTATTATATTTAGATTTAATTTATTTGTCAAGCAATATCTTTAAATATTTCACACAAGATAAAGAATAAATAAATAATTATGACTGCTTCAATTATTTTCATTACTAAATGAATGTGGTGCCCTATACAAAAGCATATTTACATTAGGGTAATAATATAACCATTACACATATACACCATAGAATAGAATAGAATATGCTTTATTTAGTAGACCAATTATTTAAAACAAGTTTAAAAAAATTGTAAAATTAAAATGACAATAACAAAAAATATTGTGCAGATCGACTCCTCTCTCCTAGTCCAAGCGACGAGCCTCGGTCGTAAAATTTTATTGCTTTTTGTACGTTGTTTTGTGAATACAACTTTAAGCATTTCACTTAAGATTGAATTTACATTAATGTATATTTATATCAACTAGAATTACGTCAAAACATTTGGCGACAGTTTTTAGAGAACTTTTGAATGGAATTGTGCATCTAGTTTTTTATTAGTGATCGATGTCCCTTGCACACTATGGCGATGTATATATTCTAAGTCTATGGTTTGTAGCAACCTTTTTAATTTCATGCTTCATGTTTATCTTACTAGTATTTAGTTATCTGTGCATTTTAGTGGCAACTGGCTGGCAATACCAGTTGTTTTGAATATTGATCTTTTAGCCAACCAATTGCGATTATTAAAATTATTTAATGTTCAATGCAGTCATTCGCTACATCAATGTGTGGCATGTAGTGTTGGTTGGTCAGAATACTTTTGGTTCACGTCAATCGATCAACGTGAATCATTATTGTCAAAACATTGTTTAGAAAGATTTTTAATAATTTGTAGTTAATCACATAGGCATACAAAATGTCTTCACTGGTAAGTGCCACCCTTTTCTTAAATTTGCCATCATCTTTTAAATTTAACTGTGTATAAATGTTTTGCGGATAATCACGTTAAATTGCATAAAGGTAATGATGGCATTGAATAACTGAGTTATAAAATTTGAAAGCAAACTAGCACTACAAAATTAAATACATAATCAATAATTTTCATTGAATTTAACTATGAGAAGAAATAAATCTTCTCAGAGAAATATAATGTCTAATGATTTTTATTTTATTTCAGCGCATGAAGGCAGCAAAATGCCCTTCTGATGAGCTTGCCATCACAAACTGCGCCCTCATTAATCCAGATGATTTCCCTAGCGATGTCAAGTATGTTTTAACAACTTCAAATTAATTCTAATATTTTTTATCGTATACCTAAAAGTTTTATATGTATTGAAATTGAAAGTACTGCTTAAATTAATTATATTACTGCATAAATATTTCATAAACATATTTTTTGTTACATAAATACTTCAAAGTTCTATTGATTAAATAAAAATTGTATGTTGTAATCTTTCATATTCAGTAATTAAAATGCTGAAATACTAAGCCTGTAAACCTATAGTCGTAACACATCATATATATACTTAAAAGGTACAATTTCTCTATCATTATGGTACTCCAGGCTAAATAGAAATAAAAGTCTATAGAACTTTATTCTAAGACAAGATAATAAATCATCTGAATCAGATTCATTGATGTTATAATGGGAATTTTCATATCCTAACATCTCTTCATGTCATCTTTTGTCTTCCTGAAAAATACTATTGGTTTTTATAAGAATGTGTGTACATAATGTTAGGTATGTTCTTAATTTTCCATCTTGCATATCCAAAAAACAAATGATTTAAATGAAAAATTAATGGAATAATTCATAACATTTTGACTTAATAATTTTTTGAATTTTACACAAATACTACACAGAATAAAACTAATTTTATCCATATTATCTTGTTTAATTTTAACATTTTAAATCCCATTCGACATTTCGGGCGCTTTACAGTACCCATGGTATTGCACAACCAAGGCATTCTAATGCCTTGGTTGTGCAATACCATGGGTACTGTAACCATAGTAGAGTTCTACCATAGTAGAGTTCTGATGCATAGTTGAACTATGGCATCAGGACATTTTAAGCAATCATTGTAGAATAATTCCAATGCAAATCCATAAATATACATTTGCATTTGTGTATATGTAATTTGTTTGAGTATTTAATGGGTGTTTATAGATGCAAATAAAGCTAAAAGGTTTATATCTAATAAAGTCATCTTACTGACTTTCTTGTACTTAAAATAATTAGTAATATTGAGGTTCTTCCATTTATATAACCAGAGTATGAAAAAGAGTGATTGAAGGAATGACATTATACTTCTTCTTTTCCTTACTAAGTCTTTATTGGACTGTAATAAAAGGTATGGTATTTTTATTATAACCGAATCTAAGAAATTTAAGGTGTTACAAGTAGCTGCATGGCTATAGGTTTTTAGCAATAATGGGGAAAAAGAAGATATATTGTAATACTATAGCTGGTTGATTCATTCCATTATTTTGTTTTAAGGACAACCACTGCAATAGGCCTGTTCTATTAATACTGAAGCATATTATGAAATTTATTAACATAATAACATTCCATTGCAAATTTTTACTAAATATCATTTTTGGCATAACTGATTCTAAAATATTTTATGATTGTTTACTTGTATTTTTGAGCCTATATGGGTAATATATGGATATCTTTGATTCACACAAATAAAATAATTTGATTATCCCTACATATCTGTATAAAAACCATATTTTTATAAGAAGAATATCTCATGTTAAATTAGTCTTTTTTTTTTAGTTTAATAAAAGTACATGTTGTATACATAATAAAGGTGTTTTTTTAAATTGAAAATTCATCTGGTTATTTTTGAAGTAACCCTTAGAGAAAATGATTAATTTTCTTTTTAGAAATGCATGTATTAATTTCAGGCATATAGAGGTTACGACTGGACCTTCTCAGCATTTCGTATTTAGTATTCGATTCTATAGTGGAGTTGATCGTGGCACTGTGGGATTTTCAGCACCACAGCGAAAATGGGCTACTCTGTCTATTGGGCAGGTTAGTAGAAAATATTTATTATATAATATATATTATATTTATTTTTTTTAAATTAAAATGACAAACAAACATTTTACTTTTTATTATAAAACTGAAGCAACCAACTTACAATCCACCTAAGTATATAGATAAGTGGCTATTGTCTCGAAAGTGGGACAACAAATTTGTGCATTGATACCTCTGAGGACCAAGATGGAATGCCTTACAGCCCATAATATTATACATACCCCTTCAGAAAGGAACACAACAATGCACAAATTCCTATTTGGCATCAGAAACAGAACATATAGGTGTGTGGTACCTAACTAGATGCTATCTACAACTGCATTGAATTAGCTGACCTTACACCATAACACTTTAAAGGCAACGAAAAAAACAAAATTATATATACATAAAATATAAAAGTTATATGAATAAATTATAAAAGTTATTACTCCCCATGGAACATGTTACAATAGCTATACACAAATTAATAAACCTACAACAACATTTTGCAATACATACTGTTAAAATATATATGAACATGAAGCAGGAGGTGCTGCATATGCAGTTGTACAGTTTTCTGAAAGCTGCAGTGGCAATAGGTCGGCTATATATGTAGACTCTTGAATATCAGTCTCATGCTGTCAGTGTTTGGTCCACAAGTATTCAATGGATCAGCATCAAATGATCAGTACCATACTAGGGATGTTGTAGATGCAGAATTTTTTTGCATCCGCGGAAGCGAATTAGTTTATTGAGGATAAAAATTATCGTATTGATTATTGCTGATGCGGATGTCTAAATCAATGCAAAAGTTCCGCAATTCTGGATGCGAGTGCAAGTTTCCGCAACATCCTAACGGGCAATCTATATGTTCAGCTGTGGACATTTGATGGGCTGTAATGATGGTGATATATTAACCTGTAAAATTAGATTTATTAGTAGGCCCTTTCAAGTTGCGGCAACTGGCTTGTATTCTTATATCATACTAATATAATACTGAGCCTAAGCTTCGGTAAAAAGAACGCAACAACGCAATAGTTATTTAGCAAACCGATTATTCATCTTTTGAATCTTTGTACAAGCACGTACAATATTAGGCTCAAAAATGCTAATTTATTTATCAAGTTGTTGATGTTGTTTCGTATGCCTGTGGACAGAATTTTGCAGTATCAAATACAGATCGATAAGTTGCGTCATCCGCGCGTCATTGCTCGAGTCCCAGAGCGCATTTACTAAGGGATTATAGTAGCTTATTTGTTGGTGTAGGTAGTTCTTGAAAACGAAAATGTGTGCTTGTTAATTTGAAATAGGAAAAAATTGAATCAGAATTATAAAAAAGGATACATACATACATAAACACTCACGCCTGTCACCCAGAGGGGTAGGCAGAGATTATGGACTTCCATTTGGCACGATCCTGACACACCTCTCTCGCTTCCTCCACATCCATATACCTACGCATACACGCTCGTCGGTTAAAGGTACTCTTTATTTGGCCCATTTTTAATATATCGCCAATTTGGTCGATAAACTTTCGCCTAGGGCGACCCTTCCCGACTATGCCGTTCACCTCTGCAACATAAATTTGCTTTGTCACTCTTTCCTCATTCATTCTTTCTACATGGCCAAACCACCGAAGCATTCCTTTCTTAATCCTGGTCACAACATCATCTTGCAAACCACACTCTTCTCTTATTAAACAATTTCTCACTCTGTCATTCAGCTTCATCCCTAACATACTCCTTAATGACCGCATTTCTACAGCATTTATTCTACTCTCATGCTTCTTCTGCCACACCCAACTTTCACTACCATACATTAAAGTAGGTACTAACACAGCATTGTGAATTGCCATACGTGCCTTTTTGGACACATTCTGACTTTTCACAATAGAGTGTAGAGCCCCATTCACTCTATTTCCTGCATTCACTCGTCGTTCTATATCCTTATCATATCTACCATCCCTGCTAAACACACATCCCAAATATACAAACTCATCTACTTGCTCTACCAACTCCCCTTCTATTCTTATTTCACATATCGTTTTACTTTCTTCTCTTTCAAAAACCATAACTTTCGTCTTACTTGCGTTCACTTTCATTCCCTTTTCTTTTAATGTCCTGTTCATTAATGTAACCATCATTTGCAACTCGGCTGCCGACGACGCAAGTATGACTTGATCATCGGCGTACAAAAGGCATTTGACGGTTAACTCACCCATTCTTAACCCGCATTCTTCTACTTTCAAATTTTCCAAACAACTGTCCATAAATAGGTTGAACAACCACGGGGAAGCCACACAGCCCTGTCTGACACCTTTATGGATGTCAAACCAGTCCGAGTAGGCCCCGTTGATCCTGACACAAGCACTAGAGTCCCTATATAGAGACTTCAATGCCTGTATCAGACCAGCGCTCAACCCAAATGAGTTCAGTGTTTGCCATAACACATCCCTGTCCACTCTGTCATAAGCCTTCTCCAAGTCCATGAACGCACAAAAAACTTTTTGGTTTTTGGCCAAAAACTTCTCGGCGATCATGCGCATGGAAAAGACCTGATCCGTACATCCCATTCCCTTTCTAAATCCCGCTTGCACATCCCAAATTTTTCCGTCAGTTTCTTTCATAACTCTTTCAATTAGTACCTTAGCATACAGTTTTCCCACAATGCTAAGAAGGCTGATACCACGGTAGTTTTTACAGTCCTGCTGTGATCCTTTTCCCTTATATATTGGGACTATCACGGCTTTGCACCAGTCTCCCGGTACCCGCTTAAGTTCCCAACATAAATTAAACAAGGTGTACAGCAGGTCTGCCACCACTTCTTCTCCAGCCCTTAGCATTTCGAGAGATACTCTATCATAACCAGCTGCCTTACCTACTTTCATACTTTTCATTGCTTTCATTATTTCATCTATACTTATATCTCTATCTATTTCCTCTTCTTTCGGAATTTCTATTTCATTTAATTCAAACGTCTCATCACTCATAAACACGCTTTCAAAGTATTCCTTCCATCTCCTTAAACTCAAAACTTCGTCATTCAGAATACAGCCATTCTGGTCTCGTATAGCATTCATTCTAGGCTGTTGTGAATGTCCCCTGGTAGTTCTTACGAGTTTCCAGAACATTTTAATGTTTTCCTGGAAGTTATCCGATATTCTTCTATCATTCTTATCCGTTCTTTCTTGCTTTTTCCTTTCAACTACTTCTTTTACTCTCTTATTTAGGTGTCTAAAAACCGCCTTTTTCCTTTCAATATCATCATTCATACTGCTAGAATTACTAGCCTTGGTTGCTAGTAAATCTAGCCATGCTTTCTTCTTTGCTTCAACTTCCATCCGTACCTCATCATCCCACCATAACGTGTTATTTTTCCTTTCATTTGTTCTCTTGCTTACACCACATACTTCGGTAGCTGCATCCACTAAACCTTTCTTGACATTATACCACACAGTCTCCAAGTCTAAATCATTCATACACAATTCAGCCATACCACTTATATTTTCTCTCAATCTACATTTGAACTTCTCTTTCACACCTTCATCTTGTAGCCTCTCTGTTTTTATACGCTGTAACGCTGTGGTAGACACAGATGTCCGATGCCTCCAACGTCTGAAAAGACCATTAATTCGGCATAAGACCAAGTAATGATCCGTCCCTACGTTAGAGCCCCGGTAAACCCTTGTATCTACCACCGCGCTCCTCATTCTTTCATCAACAATTATGAAATCTATCATACTTCTATCATCACCTCTTTCCCATGTATACGTGTGAATCTTCTTATGACGAAACAAAGTGTTCGTCACAACAAGATTCTTTTCCACGCATACGGCGAGAAGGCTTTCACCATTCTCATTTATACTTTCATCACCAAACGTTCCCAATATCCTTTCATAACCAAGCCTCCTCACCCCAACCCTTCCATTAAAATCGCCTAATATCACAATATTTTCATTAACCTTGCATTTCATTAGCACCATCCTTACCAACTCCCAAAACTGCTCTCGGATATAAGTGGGCTTAGACATGTCTGGGGCGTAGACCCCTAAAACAAACAACTTCTTTAAGCCCACTTTCATTCGTATCCATAGCAGTCTCGGGCTTACACATTCATACTCTTTTACACAATGACCCATTCTTTCTGAAAGGATGATACCGACTCCCTGGCATGCCCGCTCGGTCTCGTCTACACCAGACCAGTACGCGGTATACATGCCATGTGTAGTGGCATCCTTTCCCTTCCGTTTCGTCTCATTCACACATAACACGTCTATTCCTCTATCATACATCATATCGCATACTTCATCCATCTTATCATTCATTCCTCCACATACGTTCAATGTAGCCAAACGGGCTTCCGCAATCCACTTTTCGCCCCTCCGGGAGACAGAACGTGACGGGTGGCGAACCTCGTCGCCGGTTTTCCTCCCGGAGATTCTTCGCACCCCTGCCCCATTAAAGGGGCGCCGGGAACTCGGGGCCATTTCTTTAATATTTTGCCTCATGGTGCGAAAGTAAGTTGTGGTATTTTTTTTTTTACGCCGCTACCACACGGCGAGGAGCCGAGTCAGTTCTTTCGGCTTTGTCGCTCGTTTAGCACCACCCGGGGGACACGTGTAGGGTGGGCCTAGGATTAGGTGGTCGAAGCCTACGGACGCGAGCGACTCAAAAGGATCTTTTAGTAAATCGTCAATCCCAACACATTTAAAAGAAAATACTCGTAACTGCTTGAGAGTAAATATAAAAACCAACAGCATTACAAGTTTGCTAGCTAAGATTGCAATTATGCCTTCCCGAGTGTATTTCGTAAAGAATTAGACCGTCAATGTTACTATATTATTTTATAAATAATATTCATATAGGTTATACAAAATGATCACTAATTTAAATTGAATTATATTTCAATAAACCATAATGACATTTTTATAAGTAGCTAAATACACCTCCTCTCTCTTTTTTTTTGCGCCCAGAAGCAATTGAGAAGGGCTACCCCCGGAAAACGAGGAGGGAGGTGGTGCATGCTCTAAGCATACCACGACAGCCGGCTGTCGTGGTTATGTGGGACACACTGCGACTAACCCAACCTAACCTAAGTGCCTACCCACTAAATACCACCTGTGAGACTGGCATTGGCTTATGAGCTGCTGAGCTTCCTCTCTCCTAGCCTTTAAATTGCGTGCCCAACAGGGTCCATAACATTGGTCTCACATTATTTTATAACATCTTGTGTACATTATGGTTTAGCAATAAATGTTTGAGTTTGAAACTCTTTTCACTCAGGAACAGAACGCTGCTGAATATAGGTTTTTCCTCAAAGCTGGCAGAATTTTCCGTAATCGCCATTGCTGGCAGGCTTGGAGTTCGATTTTGTATAATCAAAGCCAACTAGTACAGATCGAATAGGCTTCAATGGTCTTCAGTCTTCAATTCTAAAAAAAAAATATGTATTTTACAAACGTTACATAATTAAAATAATGTACAGCATAATATTCCAATATTTAAGTCATTGTGCAAATATGACAAGAAACATTGAATGATATTTTTTTCACGTCCGTAGTGACCTTATTGAGTGAGTCATTTACACTAAGTTTTTATTATCTCGTTTTTTTTCTGTTTGTATGTTCGGTACAAATTTTTCAATCGATTTTAAACAACCGATGACAAAAAAAAACCCTCTGTCCTGGGAAGAACCAAAAAAGTAGTATTTAGTAGTTTTTAATAACCTATGTTGTACAAATAATTAGTAGCGATCACCTGTTCTTGTAAAAAAAAAAAATTATTTTCGGCGACTTCCTTGTAACACATGAATTGAGACTTAAAAAAAGTTTGTACCTATATTTTGTTTTACATAAATTTAAATGTATATTAATGTTTTATTTTCTCTAAAATATATTTTTGTGTTAAGTTATAAATTGCTCTTATGGCCTGTTACTGCAAACTTCTGTATTGTTACGAAATAAACATTTTTATAACCTAAATAGTATCTTATTTTAATAACCAAAAATAAATGAGAGAACACTGAATCATCAACTTTGTGAGACACATTTTATTTATGTAATTGCGCTATATGTACACGATCGATTTCTTAATGGAGTTATCTACACTATCTACACTACTATTATAAAGAGGAAAGATTTGTTTGTTTGTTTGTTTGTTTGTTTGAATTGAATAGGCTCCGAAACTACTGGACCGATTTGAAGAATCCTACATTATCCCTGATGAACATAGGCTATATAATATTTTCAAGAATGTTAGGGATCCGTATGAAAACTTCGTTAATGTAACCCAAGGTGTGAAAAAAATACCAAAAAGAATCCTTATATCGCATACGTTGCGGAAACTATTGATAATAGAGCAAAGTAATGTACTTCAGTTTTATAGAGGATATCAATATTTACAAAAAAGTCTGCAATACCATATGTTTAACTATTACAGTTATGTCACAATAACTACTTTTTCATGTTAAAATGTGAAATAGTAACGCCGGTACAAACTAGGCCGCATTATTCGTATCAGTACCTGTATCATGCATAACCACCAATTACGTTAACCATGTAATTTTAGTAACATATTTCCCTTTTTAAATCTTTGTTAATTCGGCAACCGTCCGTCGTGATGTCTCTCTCGAAGTTCGCATGTATTTTGCATCCGTGTAGTTGCTGTGTAAGGTGTGGGTTTCGGAAGAGACGACTGAGGGAAACAAACCAAGACATGGGCAGCAGCATCTTCCTAATAACAAAATTGAACTGAGTTTGCCAATCCGACTCCCAAACGTGATAACTAAGGCAAACATCCCCCTAAGAGGCAATCTGTAGGGGATGGGGGAGGCTTATATTCAAAAGTGGACTTTAGATAGGCTGTAACGGTAACTTTGAGGAAAAATATTTATTTTAGTAAGGTGTAAATAATACACCGAAAGTAAGCGTATATTTTCGTTGCAGCCAATTGACGTGAAACCATTTAAACCACAAAATGCAGAATGCTTGTGCAGCGTATCATTGGAAGCGGACTTTATGCTGAAGAAAACGTAAGTATGGTAGTATTAATAAAACTGTGATGTAATCGTATTTCAGTACACCTTACTTTTACTGCAATAAGCGATAGAAAATCTTTAAACTTCGTTAGCAAAACATGTCGCGTAATCAATGGAAAAAGGAATGTTTTGATATCTCACTTCTACGCAGTTCTCAAGTATCCATATATAGTAAGGATAGTGTAAAGTGCTTGGGAGAGGAACGTTAAATATTCCTAACACTCCTCAAATTAATTTAACTCTATCACCGGCAACCGGGCATCTTGCGGTAATATAATTATCAAAAAGTTAATTTAATTGAGTATAATCTGTAAAACTAGTAATATATAATTTATAAAAGCAAATCACATATTTAATTAGAACCATATTAACTTGGAAACTATGTACGTCTACGTTTTATAACACGCGAGTATCACAATTTACAATATATTGTAACTAAACGATGAGCGCTCTGCTTAAACTTCACTTAATTTAAACCCCACCCCACTGGCACAAATGGAAGGACGAAAGAAACACTTTATTTTTGTATAAACCATTGATGTATACTATATAATGTGTATACAATACAATCTCTATATATAAAAATCTATTACTGGTAGTTAGTCTCGCTAAAACTCCAAAATAGCTCGACTGATTTGATGACTTTTTTGTATGTTTGAATGAGTCCCTGTATAGTATAGATTCACAATTGAACTCGGTGGTCGGTATCAGGATCATAGGCATAAATCCAATATTCATCACTGCTGAAAAGACGTCGTAGACGTGATTTGACTTTCCTCGGTGGAATCGTTGAAGAGTTTTTCCTACGCCGCCTTATGATCATTAAAATGAAAATGCGGCATTAGTATGTATGTACGCTCTTTTGAATTGTTGTCATTGAAATGCCTATTGATTTTTTCGATCTCACGATATGTCACATGACTTTTCTTTGAGAAATTAATTTTCGTAAACTACTTGATTTCATTGAAATAACGCTGTGACTCATCATTATCACTAATATCATTTGTATTATTAGACGCTGTGACTAAACAATTTCAATCCTACATTTTTCAATTGATTATGGCTTCTAAATTCAAAAATATTCGAACGCGATACTCGAGGATATTGGCGGTAAATATGTATGTAAACGACAAAATATGATATTTCTTCTATCGACATTTTTGGGCTTTAATCAAGAAGTAATGCGACAAAAAATAGAGAATGTAGTTTGAATATTTAAGCTATTTTTAATGAATCCTAATTTAATAATAATAAAAAGTCTTTTGAAATCCTAATTCATTCGTCAGTAATCAAAGTACAATATAGTAGTGCAAATAAATTTTACTATTAATCCAAATTTTGAGTAAGTAGGCGTCCGGATAAAAGAAAGTGGTTATATCGACTGAAATCATGTATAACATTGTGTTGAAAGCTCCACCTAAATTTTTCCAGAGGTTTCTTATATATATAATTAAATCATAAGGGAATCAGAGGTTTGCAAAGTAAGCTGTGATTATGTGTGCTGTTGGTGGCACAATTATTTTTATACGAATTACATCTCATATTTACAGTTACAGATTGTGTTCACTATTGGTTAATTAAAATAAATTGAAAAATTACCCAATAATGTCCGATAACGCTATCTGAACATTATTTTTCTACCGACTTCAAAAGGGAGACGGTACTCAATTCCACTGTATGTTTTTTTATGTGTGTTACCTGTTACCTCATAACTTTTTACTGGTTGAACCGTTTTCGATGATTCTTTTTTTATTTGAAAACTGGTGCTTCACATGTGGTCCCATATTAATTGAACAAGGTCAGACCCATAGTTTTTGAGTTATTCTTAATAATTTATATTGAAGTCGGTTGTACAAAATTTTTTATTTTTTTCTATCCTACTTTGGTATCTGGTTTTATGCATAGTCCCTGGGACCGTTATCTCAGTTATGAAATGGAATGCCTCGTTTAAGTACTTGTAAAAGTGCCCTAGGTGGTAAGACTTTTTCTGCCTGCAAGTCTGTCTAAGTAGGTACCACCTGCTTACCTATTTTTTTTATAGGATAGGATGATAAACGAGCACACAGTCCACCTGATGGTAAATGGTTGCTGTGACCCATAGATATCTACATTTATCCGCAATAAAGAATCAAAATGGAGATGCGTCATCACCCGTGAGGACTAAGATGGAATGCCCTACCAGTAAAATGAGTCTCCGGTTCTCTACACTCATCATACGAAACACAGCAGTGTCAAGCTGCCATTTTACGCTGGTATTCTGTGTGAGCGTGGTCCTTCCCCGGTCGAGCCGACCCATTCGTGCTACAACTATACTATTAATATAGCTGTAGCATGGCTCTACCACGTATTGTATTTCTATATTCTATGTTTTTATAGTATATATATTTCTGCCGCCAAATAACAATGTTTGCACTGACGCGTTCCGCTCTGAAGGGTAAACGGAGTCATTCTAATTATAGGCTGTGAAGCATTCCATATTAGTCCTCAAAGGTGACAAAGCATCTTTAGCCTTCTCTATTTGTAGTTTACTACAGGTATCCATGGACTGCAGCAGTCATTTACGATCAGGTGAAGTGTGAGTTCGTTTGCCACTTCAGTGTTTTAAAAACAGGTTATCTCGTATATGGGTTTCATAAATAGGTTTTGCATCCCTTCTATCCTGTATTGAATGATTTGATGAAACTTAAAGAGATTATAATATTATACGTTTCGTATGGTGAGTGTAGAGAACCGGATATCCTTTTTACTGGAAACGAGCCATTTCAACTCAAGTCTTCAGAGGTTACAACGCATTTGCATTTTGATTCTTAATGGAGCATAAATATAGATCTCTATGGGCCACAGCATCTACTTACCACCAGGTGGACTGTGTGCTCGTTTGTACCCTTATTCTGTTAAAAAAATTCTTAATCGTTTTCCATACACGATTTTTGTTTATTCGACTACTGGATTTTAATTCCATTGCCGCCTTTTAAAGAACGCGCTTACTAAGTATGAAGACTTAGAAAGATGTGCCCTTGACACTTGGTAGAGCCGTTCGTAAGCACAGCACTCAAGGTGATGTGGCTCCAGATTTCCAGTTTGTCAGATTCGAGCTCGCTATATTCGAAACATCTAAATAAATAAAATAAATAAAACATCATAGAAAATAATATTAAATTATCAATAAAACATCTTAAAATGAAATCAACTTTACTATTTTTCCCTCAAAATAGGGTTAAATAGCCTCTTTGATTTTATTTATTCATTACATCATTCATTACAGCCAATTATTATTCCACTGATGAACATAGGCCTTCCCTTAAGATTGCCTCATAGAAGGGAATATTATTTGTCATAGTTGCCACTCTTGGCAGGCGGCTTAGGAACTGCAGTTTATTTATTGAGTTTTTATCAGCAAGATGGTGGTGCCCATCTCTTGTTTTATTTCTCCTCTGTCGACTCTTTTGACACCCACGGGATGGTACGAGGTAATTAGGACCTTATTACCATCTGTTTAGGCCTTATCGCGACTTTAGAAATAAATCGAGTGGACTGTATTAATAATAGGTTTAAGGCCGTTAAACATCGTAAAAAACGTATTATATTAAATGACTACCGTCTAGGTCGGGGATCAACTTCAAACGATTTCATCAATTATTGTTTAAATATAGGTACCATGTCACTTATTGTTTTAATAAAGCGGAGACTTTGGATTTCCGCTCGTATACCTTTTATTATCACCCGAAAATTTAGTTTAAATACAGTAGTCAAATGTTGTGTATATATTTTATCCGTCTACAGCAAAGCCAAAGGAGGATTATGTTTTAATTTTGAATGTGATTTTAGTAGTATATCATCCCTTATATTATTTAGAGCAGGGGTTCCCAATTTTTTTTTG
This sequence comes from Parnassius mnemosyne, assembly GCA_963668995.1. Taxonomy (NCBI): domain Eukaryota; kingdom Metazoa; phylum Arthropoda; class Insecta; order Lepidoptera; family Papilionidae; genus Parnassius; species Parnassius mnemosyne. The sequence continues at coordinate 38,776,072 of CAVLGL010000159.1, forward strand.
CCAAGGAACCCTAATTGATTATACTTTTCCTAGCGGAACGCTACCTTGATAAATGGAAATTTGCCTACCTTGAAAAAGGTATAAATGAAAAACAATTAAGTTTTTATGAAATTATTTTTGTACATTTACTGTGAATATGTAGGTAGGTACATAAAGTAATAAAACGTACAAAAAATTTCATTCGTCACATTAAATTCATAAAAACACGTTTGTGAATTTAATGTGACGAATGAAATTTTTTTACATATTTTCTTAAAATAGCATTAAAATTAGGCTTAATGTCCGACAGTTGAACGCGAAGATCTGGAGCTGCATCCAGTCTATTTCTGTACTTGCTTTTGGTGTAAGCATATGCGGAAAAACCAGTCTCGCATCGGTAAGTCGTCACAAACGGTAACAGTAATGTGATGGCTCTATTAACAATTTCTGGGTATTCATCTTTGAGTCCAATCCAAAAGGCGTTTAAATCAAAAGTTCCTTCTTCATACTTTTGTTTTAGCGTTGATGAAAATTTGATGTCAATCAAATTCTCATACTCTGACACCGACAGCATCGAATGTTTGGTGTGATTTACAAACGGATTCTGCACCCAGTCCATGTCCTGCAACTGCTCCGGAAAATACTCATGCAAAGATTTTGTAAGGCTTGTCAAATGCTCATGTATATTCTTTTCCACGTCTGAAGATACCCGCAGCTCATTTTCTTTTAGAAAGTCATTTAATATTGTGAAACATTCGTAATTATGATTTTCAACACATTCAATCCAGAACGCAAGCTTGTTTTTCAGTGAAGACATTTTATCATTTACTGTAAATTTTGTTGTAGCTCGTCCCTGTAATGCCTTGCAGATTACGTTGAGCTTATCGAATATATCAGCTAAATAAGCCAATTGCATCAACCATTGCTCATCATGCAGCAGTTCAACAAGCTTATTAACGTGTGCAGAAACTGGTTGTTTGGTAAAGAATATCTTAAGCTCGTCGTGCAATTCAAACAGCCTTAATAGAACTCTTCCTCTTGAAAGCCATCTTACTTCCGTGTGAAGAAGAAGTGATTGATGCTGACTTCCTATATCCTCACACACTTTTTTAAAAAGCCTCGACTGGAGTGGACGTGATTTAACGTAGTTTACAATTAGTACTGCTTGGTCGAGAACTGTCTTGAGCTCGTATTGCATTTTTTTTGCGACAAGGGCATGGCGATGTAAAACGCAGTGACTGCTACTACATTTAGGTGCAACCTCCTTGATTCTTGTTACAGTGCCTTTTATTTTGCCAACCATAGCTGCCGCTCCATCACTACACACGTCAATACATTTGTTCCAATCAATATGGTGCTTAGTCATGTAACTATCGATAACTTTAAAAATTTCTTCTCCGGTTGTGTTGGTTTCTAAAGGATTACAAAGAAACAAATCCTCTTCAATAGATCCTCCAAAGGGATATCTCACAAAAACAAGCAGTATTGATAACCCGACGACATCTGTACTTTCGTCCAGTTGCATTGCAAACATCTCGCTGGTCTTCAATCTACTAATTAATTCATCTTGAATATGGTCAGAAATCTTATGAATTCGATCAGAAATGACGTTATTTGAACACTGCACTGCTGACACTTTCTTTGCTGCTTCTTCTCCAAGTACACAAGTGACAATTTCTGTCATACATGGTTTTATTAAATCCTCTGCAATCGTGTGTGGTTTACCAGCACGAGCGATTTTGTAACTTAGCAGAAATGATGCCTCTGTTGCATTTTCATTATCGGTCTTTACAAATTTTTGTATAGCAGCTGCACCAGTTCTACGCACTTCTTTGTCTTTCAAAAAAGCTGACGCTTTTATCTTTCAGTTCTGGGTGGTTCGTGTCAAGATGTCGTTTAAGCTTTGCAGGTATCAGTGAGCTATTACTTATTATTTTGTTGCAAATCACACATTGTCCATCCGAGTTCTCAGTCATTCCCACAGGAACAAATCCAAAGGACAAGTAGGATTCGTCGTATCTTCTCTTTTTTGAAGAAGTTTTCTCCTGGGTTGCAACTCTTTTGGTGATTGTATGTTGTATATTCAGTCCGGCACTAGGGTCTTGTGTATTTAGCAAACCCTGAAAAGAATTGACAAACAATGATAACCACCATAGCCATACGTATAATCGACAATAAATAAAATTAGTAAATTTAGTAAATAACTTGTATCACAGTAAATTACCCAAATAATTGTAAAAAAAACTTATGCATAACTTTCTTACCGACGATCCAGGAACATTTTCTGAAATATTTTCAATACACACTGCTGGTGGCTCTGAATTTAATGAAGAATCCGAAATCCTTTTGCCACTTGTGAGGCGCCCCGTTTTGAGCCAACTTTCCATTTTGAACTACCTACAATAAAAATAACACGTGAATATATCTCTCGTATTTTATTTCGAAAATGTGTCTACAAATAAACAAAAACATTGTGACTTACCAGTAAAAAAATTCCAGATCAATAGGTACCCAACAACAGGTATTTTTTCACTGCAGCTATTCACTAATTCAATAATTGATATACGTGTGCTCTTATCGCGATCTAGACCGGTATAATCAGCCCCGCCGCGCCGTCGCGTCGCTGCAACATGGGCGCGCGGGGCGTGGGGGGCTGTGCGCGCCAGTGTCTCCATATACACGGTAATTACCGGTTTTTTAAAATTTTATTAGTAATTAATTAAAAGCAAACATATTTGGACTTGGTTTGGTTCATAATGTTGTATTTTTCTTAGAAAAGTTACACGGTAATTTACACGGTAAAGTTTTAGTAAATCCACCGTAATTTTATCAAGAAACACGGTATTTTTACCCTTGCAACACGGTAACTCTCGATTTACATATGGAGACATTGTGCGCGCTGTCACTATTTAGTAATCTGTGGCGCTGTACTACTTCGCCCGCACGCCCTGCCCCTATCTCGTGCGTAAACAAGTCGGTGCACGCGAGCGAACAACGTTGGTCACGAAACGTGTGATAATATTTTTTACGGAACCCTTGCGGCCTTTCCACGGAACCCCAGGGTTCCGCGGACCACCTTTCGGGAACCGCTGATTTAGAGCACTAAATTGTAATTGGTACTAGGATTTGATTTGTTTATTCATTATGTATGTTGTATTACTTTAGTTTAATTTTTAACTTTTAATATAGAGTAGCAGTTTTCATGTGGCCGTAACTTACTTGTTATTCTGTTTTCTTTTAGCACTTCCTTAGAACCATATGACTCGGAACAAATGGCGCGCGACTTCCTCATTCAGTTTTCCAATCAGATCTTCACCGTTGGACAACAACTGGCATTTTCATTTCAGGACAAAAAAGTTTTATCATTGATTGTGAAGAATTTAGAAGGTAAGTTTCTTGCATATAAAGATATTATGTAAAATTTCATGGGGTTGCAATTCGAAAGAAGTTTTCCTTTGCGATCCGGTTTATTATTTACTAAAACTAAGTGAATATAAAAAATATGTAGTAAGTTGCCTACAAAAATAAATGTTCAATTTATATCGTCTTAAAAATCAATAACTACTTCTCCCGTCAGTTAAACGTAGTGTTGTAAAAAAAAATCTTCGATATTACATACTGACACTTCAGTTTTATTCATATGGGTAATAGAAGTCAGGTATAAAATTAACTATAAATAATTCGGACATTGCAATCGCTTGTTCATTATAACTATTGCGGGAAACGTGAAAATCTTACATAACTGTGAACTTTACGTAATTTATTACACTTCTTAGCCGTGGATGTACAAGCGTTGGCATCAGGAGCAAATGTAGTACCGCGTCGATGCAGAATGGGAAGATTGTTGCCCGATGCCTGTATCCAGTTCGACAAAGCAGAAAACTCTTCCCTCAACTTAGTTGGGAAGGCTAAAGGGTAAGCAGCAGAAATTTTCAAGAGATAGCACAACACAGGCATTGCTCCAAAGTCACACATAAATAAGTTTTATTTTGTTATAATTTCTGTGTTTGATGCACCATACTTAAAATCTTACAAATTATGTAACAACACGCAATTCTCAGGAGTCACAATGTTTAAGTAGCTTTCTTTTGGTGATATTGTCACTACAGCTCATGGAGGCTGCAGTCGCCACTTAATAACATAGATAAGGGAATGCGATCCCGTTTGACACTTTTTCGTATTAATAATTTAAAATTTTGTACAGCCGACTTCAATATAAGTTATTTAAGAATTACTTAAAAACTATTGGTCTGACCTTGATCAAATTCATATGGGACCACACGAGAACTATCAGCTTTCATATAAAAAAAGAATCATCGAAATCAGTTCACCCAGTACAAAGTTATGAGGTAACAGTAACACACAAAAAAATACAGTCGAATTGAGTACCGTCTCCTTTTTGGAAATCGGCAGAAAATATGATGTAATGATAAATATAAATAATGGATTAAAAATAGAATAGATTAAAAAAATTACGTTAAATCAGTAGAGTTCCGATTTAGCAAAATATATTAAAAAAATATATTTAGTACTTTACATGTGAATATTGAAATATTTTATAAATTAAATTATGTTATTTATTCCATAAAAAGGAGGAATTAGGTCTTGAAAACTATAAAAAAAAAGTACTTTTTCTAAAAGCTTAAAAATCTCAATACAGAAAACAACCACGACAATCCATTATCAACCCCGATTGGGACTTCGGCAAAATGGGGATCGGTGGTCTGGACAAGGAGTTCAACGCTATTTTCAGACGTGCGTTTGCATCACGTGTCTTCCCTCCAGAAGTTGTGGAGCAATTGGGTAATGTGATCAATGTATTATTGCATAAAATAATAAAAGATCTTACATCATAGGATCATTATTTTATCTTAGAGATCTGCATACGCGAGAAAGAACACTAACAGTTTTTTTTAATTGTATATATAATAGGTATATAGTTTTTATTTATTAGACATTTACATACTGTTTAGTTTTTCCTTATTTTTTACTTTTATTTTGGAAATTAAACTAAGGAAACTATTAAAAAGTCTAAACTATCGGATAAACCTTTTGCTGCTATCTAGTAATATATGTTTTAAATATTTGCTACTGCTTGAGTATTATTATTATTATATTATATTGATTATTATTTGCAGGATGCAAGCACGTAAAAGGTATCTTGTTATATGGACCTCCCGGCACGGGTAAAACCTTGATGGCTCGTCAAATCGGAAAGATGTTGAACGCTCGCGAACCAAAGATTGTAAACGGTCCTCAAATATTGGACAAATATGTTGGTGAGAGTGAAGCCAACGTCAGGCGATTGTTTGCCGATGCGGAGGAGGAGGAGAAGAGGGTATGTCGCTTAAGAGTTAATATATATTCGTCTACTTATTTAACCGAGTAGTGCCGGTGTAAGAATATCCGCTACCTCATATCCAGTAGGTGTCGCAAGAGGCGACAGTAGAAAACTGAAAAAGCGTCTTTTTGATAACTACTTGAAATATTTAAAAAAAACTGCTAACAATGACAAAACTCGCTTATAAGGCAATCTATGCGGGAGGCCTATATTCGGTAATGAACCAAATGCACCAAATACAGAATGCAACCAGAAGAACAATATCACATACTAGCTTTTGCCCGCAACTTCGTCCGCGTGGATATTATACTTTAAATCATAGGCGATCCATCAACAATCGCACTTTCATAGTAAATTCCATCACACTCTTTAGAGATGATTTCCATGATCAAAGCTATCCTATTTCCTTCCCCGGGACTTAAACTATCTCGATACCAAATTAGCAAATTTCATCTAAATCGGTTTAGCGGTTTAATCTTCAAGAGGTACATTTGCTCACGCGGCGATGAGCGATGCTTTCCCCCACCTCGCCCGCAGTACGCCAGACTGGTCTGACCACACAATTTTATATCGTCGTTACTGCAAAACATTTGACCAAATTACGTAGTTTAAAAGACAAAGTTTATCTACTTTAAACATCAGAAGCGATTAAAGTATTTATTTTGAATGTGTATTGGAAATAAAGTATCAAATTTTATTGTGTTTATGGTTCACTATTTTGGTAATAATAGCTTACACATAAAAGATATATACTGTCGCGGACTTTTTTGTAGAACTATTTAGGAGAAACAATTCCACCATACATTATATTTGTGTAACTCTTACAGTTTTTGCACCGCACGCCAAAATAGCTCGCATATGACAGATTTTTTTCCAACTTACTTAACACTTATCGTTATATTTGACCAATTTACACATTATCTTTATTAATTATAGTAACCATATTATTGTAAAGTTTCATTAAAATAAATTCAGTTGTTTTTGCGGTAGTTTTTTGTTACTCACAAACATCCATACATCCTCACCAATTTTCACATTTATAATATTAATAGTATATATGTATTGCCTCTTGATTAATTTGTAAGTATTTAACAGTGTAACAGATAAAAGCACATTCGTTTTCGTTTTGAAGTGTGGACCCAACAGCGGCTTACATATCATCATATTCGACGAAATCGATGCTATCTGCAAGGCCCGAGGCTCTGTGGGTGGAAACACTGGGGTACACGACACTGTGGTCAACCAGCTGCTCTCAAAGATCGATGGTAATTATCCTTAAAGTAAATAAAACCTTCAGCTCCGCTTTTATTTCTGAAATGCGATAATTTTAAAATATTTTTTATAGATTAATATTCTCAAGGTGTTACATGCAAAATTTGACATGGCCTATATAGGCCAAGTAATAAATATAATGGCCTAAGCTTGTCGCTGCCCTAGAGCTCGCACCTAGAAAGGTGAAATTGTTGTATTGCAACATGTAGAGAAATATTAGTGTACAGGTACTGCTTATTTTATTTTTCGTTAATAAAGACATGTGTCATATGTTGTATGCGAGAAGACGAATTGTCGTGAAAATCTAATATTATACTACGTACTACTGCAATCCTCCACATCCGCCACATGCTTTGTTAAGTCATAAAGATATTGGTATCCGCAATTAAATGCATATTTCAAATATAAAAGATCCTCATTAAACTATAAATATAAGGGGAAAACTATATTCAATAATTTAAAATAGGAAAAGTGTAATTTCACTAGAATTTCGAATTTTAAAATTGAATTTTTTTTATGTAATAAGGGTGACCAACGAGCACACAGTTCATCTGATCTTAATTGGCTACTTTGCCCATAGACATCTACATCTATCCTCGATTAAGAATCAAAATGTAGATGCGTTGTCACCCGTGAGGACTAAGATGGAATGCCTCGTTTCCAGTAAAAAGGTTATCCGGTTCTATACACTCATCATACAAAACAACAGTATTAAGCTGTTATTTTACGCTGGTGTTCTGTGAGAGCGTGGTCCTTGCCTGATCGAGCAGATCCATATTTACTGGAACCATAATATATCTGAAGCTATATTATAGTTGGCTCTACCACAGCAGATAATTTAGTACATTATCTAAATAGCTTGTTGGAAAGTGAAGTACAAATTCAGCAATTTGTGATCTTAGATTAACGATTCGATTATTGAAAACAAATGTTTATTGTATATAATACACCACATGTACCGGACGTAAAGCTAGACTATCATTGGATCATTATACTGGCAAGCGCAGTGCGGCTGATATTTGCAGACCGTGGATGATGCACAGTATTGATGGGAGACCTCTATTCAGCAGTACTTAGTACTTGTGATATGTTGCAATGATATTGACTAGCGTCTTTCATTCTATTTCTATTCATTACCAATCTCTTATGACTATGAGAATACCTATTGTGCCGTCAAGCAGCAGTGAACCTACTTATGTGTTCCGGTATAAGGGCTTGAAGGCCATAGAATTACAAAGTGAAGCCTTGAACGGCAGATTTTAGGTAGCGGTATTTTAGGAAAGCAAGCTCCTAAAGCATTGAAAGTTTTGAAATTCTCAAATATACACACCTGTCAAGTGGTTAGGATAAGTATTTAAAAAAAAAAAGATTGTTTATTTATTATACTATACAAAGGCTATCGATTTTAAGATACTTGTGAAAATTGGGGGTGATGAATGGCAACACATGATGTACCACTGATTGGAAACCTTTTTATATTATTGTGTGTCTATAGTGTGCAATAGCTTAAAGAATAACAGTTGTGAAACGCCTTTGATGTTATGCGGTGCCGCCGCCCATGTAAGTATTTACTATTTACGTCGTCGCCGCAAATATGCTAAGGGTTGTCAGGAAATTGGGAGTAAAATAATTTTAGATAATACTGATTAACATTATGTACGTACTTATAAGTTAAAAATATTTATTGAACAAGATAATTTTAGTACTATAAGAAAAAATACATTTACACTGTGTAGCACTGCCAAATATTTTCGTGACACTTTCTTTTTATAGATGTTTTCAGTTTTCAATTGTTAAATTTAATTATGATGTCTTGTATTCGCATTCGGATAAAGAATTTTATCATAAGAAAAATGAGGGAAACATAAGCATGGCGGTCATTTGAATTCAACTTTACATACTAACTCGTATAACTATAACAGTAATTTACCATTACAGATTTATATTTTGCGAAAACGGCATTTAAAATGAGTTAAATAAATTTTACAAAACACGCTCGCGTCAACCACAAGTATTGTACAGCAGACTTAGTGGAGTGTGCTGGTACAAGGTCGCGCCGCCCCCTGCCTCACAAAGCCTTCGCCGTTGTTCTGCACAAGTACATTCGTTTCCCAAGTGATAGTCTCTTTAAACCGTGGCAATAGTCACTTACTATCAGATGAACTGTTAGTTTGCTTGTTACTTTCATTTCATAAAGAAGTTAAACAAAAATATTTTTTCAGGCGTTGATCAACTAAACAACATTTTGGTGATCGGTATGACCAACCGACGTGACATGATCGACGAAGCTTTGCTCCGTCCCGGCAGACTTGAGGTCCAAATGGAGATCGGCTTGCCCGACGAAAACGGACGCGTTCAGATCTTGAACATTCACACCAAACGCATGCGAGAGTACAAGAAGATTGCCGAGGATGTCGATAATAATGTTCGTTGAGGAAAAGTTCCCTACTTTATAGTTTATACGGATAGGGGCATGAGTCGTAAGCACGAAGTGGCAGTATTTTTTTTTCGTTTCTTATTTAAAAAAGAAACGTTACCCCCACACTAGGATTTTCTCCTGTATCGTGGAGGCAGTTTACAAACACAAATTGCACAAGCACAAACACCCAGACCCGGAACAATTATTTGTAGGCCATACAAATACTTGTTCCGTGCGGGATTCGAGCCTGCTGCCCCAGCGCAGCAACCCGTTGCTAAGCCACTGCGCCACGGAGCCGTCAATTGGTTGGGAAAAGGGAGCTATGATGCAAACGCTCGGAGGAATGTTCAATGTTATCACCTCGAAACTTTTTGCATCACCAAAAAACAATGATAAAGTATTTGCTCACGACTCGTGCTACTTTTATAAATAACTGATTTTAACTTCACTTTTCCAGGAGGGTGATGATCTTCCAGTATACATTTTCTGTCTGTTTCTTTCTAACCTCCTTCCTGTAGCCTATATAAATTGCTAAGGATTTAAAATTCTCTATCTCTGGAGCGTCTTACATCTTATGCCAATAATAACAATATGATCATTTTTGACATGATTATCAATGAGAACTAATAATCTTTCGCTCAATAGATATCGCTAGTTGAGACCAGTTGAGACTGAGGTGAAGTTATTTGTCACACAGTGTCATTATAATTGAAATTTTGCGTTTTATATATTTAATGTTTTCCGGCTTCTAGAGTGTGCACGAAACAATACCTCAGTGGTGTGCACTTTAATTTATACACATTTTAACTTTTTTAATGTACTTACGTTTAGGAATATTAAAAGTTTGTTTTACCCATTTCTATTATATTTTATTACACTTTACTACCAATTTAAATTTCCCGCCGTGAGATCTTTCAAATATTTTATCTCATTCAAAAGTGGCACCGCCCTAGTGGTAAAAAAAGGTACCACTAGGACTGTAATATAGTTTTGTTCAATTTGGATTGCCTGTGTTTTAATTAATTTAATACAATATCTCTGTGGTTAGTGGTCTGAATTTGCTAATTTATTTATCGAAAAAGTATAATTTCACAGTAGTTCCATATAAATTTTAACGAGGTCTGATTATAATTAAAGTCGCCTATTTTTTTTTTATTCAACTATACATATTATAGCCACCAAAAATGCGTGAGTGTAGTCGAACACTCGGTTGGAACGAAGTTCCTTGCGTAGTATATTATTATTGATAAACGTAGGTATTATATTATTGATTAAGAAATACAAATGAATGAATTACTAGCGTCGAAATAAAATAATATTTCTTTCATGGCAAGAAAAGAAAAAGTGCGAGGGAGATGGATATTATTCCATCTCACTTCCTTATTTTGCCGCCAAACCCGTACTGTCTGATAAGAAACTTCGTTCCAATAATAAATTATCATGGTCAGGTTCATAGGTTTTTAGTAATTATTTATTTGTAATCTAAATTTTGTAATCTTTCTAATATCTCTAAAATTTATGCAAATATAAAATGTTTTATTTTTACATCAAATACTATAAAATATTTTATTTTACAATTTAGTAGTTACTGAATGAGAAAATCTTATTATTTTTGCTATTGTATCAGGTTCGAGGGATCATGCAAAAACTTAAAATTACTTCAACAACTCCTTAAGTGTTTTGAGACATGTGGTGGCGACGTAGGGGTGAATTTATATGTACACTAATTGAACTATAGTTGATGAATACAAACAGCTTAGAGTTGCAATTTATTAGGAAGCTAACAAGTCCAAACTATATGTTATTGTGGACCCAAAGATGATAATGAACCCTTTTCTTCATTCCAGGAGCTAGCAGCACTCACAAAGAATTTCTCGGGAGCAGAGATAGAAGGTTTAGTGCGGGCTGCACAGTCAACTGCTATGAATCGACTCATCAAGGCCTCAAGCAAGGTGGAAGTAGACCCAGAGGCCATGGAAAAACTCATGGTAGAGCGCACGGACTTTCTGCATGCATTGGAAAACGATATTAAACCGGTAAGGAATATTTTTATGACAAAGAACTAAAATTTAATAAACATAACACTTTGTTAAAATCTATAAAAATAAATAAAATTGAAGTGTCTGTTTGTAATGCCGAAATAACAACTTTTTACCATATGCATATGAAAGTATATACGGTACTTATAACAAAAATACGATTTTTAAAAATTTTGTCTGTCTGTTTGTTCCGGCTAATCTCCGAAACGGCTGGACCGATTTTGACCGGACTTACACTGACAGATAGCTGATGTTACAAGAAGAAACTTAGGCTAATTTTATTTTAGAAAAAGAATTAGGGTTCCGCGTAAAAAGTTAAAACCCATAAAATCTCATCGTAATAAATTACGATTGGCGAAGTCGCGGGGTTCAGCTAGTTATTATATATGGCTGGTAGAGCCACGCTGTTTCATATGATGTGTGATGAGAACCGGATACTCTGCATTATAATTTTTTATTGAGGATAAATCTAAGTGACTATAGGTCTGTGACTCATTTGTCACGCTTACTTCTGTAAAAATGTCCTCTGGGTTCGAATTCCAACTTTTTGTGAAATTAATTTGTCTACATTTTTACACATTCCAATACCTACAACTGAATAGCTTTATTTACGTGTAGTAAAATTATTACTATTAATTGTGTATACCTATTTTTTTAGGCATTTGGTACAGCTGCTGAAGCTTTGGAGCACTTCCTATCCCGCGGGATTATAAACTGGGGCCCTCCTGTGACATCAATTTTGGAAGACGGAATGCTTTACATTCAACAAGCGCGCGCAACTGAAGCCAGCGGTATGTTGATATCACTAATATGTATAATATTATAATTCAGTAATAGAAATTTAAAAAATGCTCTTATAAAATTGAGTTCTTTGTTTTTTGCGCCCAGAAGCAATTGAAAAAGGCTAGCCCCGTAAACGAGAGGGAGGTGGTGAATGCTTTATGCATACCACAGCCGGCTGTCGTGGTTATGTGGGACTCACTGTGACTAACCTAACCTAACCACACTAAGTGTACCCACTAAACACCACCTGTGCGACTGGCATTGGCTTATTAAACCTTTCTGCCGAATCGGAAGCGACCCTCTTTTGGGGAAAGGGGGCACAGGCGGCTGCGAGCCGCTGAGGGGGAGCCTACTTAGGCAAATTTAAGAAGAGACGGCCTGAGCCGCCAGGAGGCAGTTCGGGTCGGTTGAAAGTTTGTTTGGTGGGTCCGAGAGAGAGTTTCTCGGCCTGCGGACTTGATAGCGAGAGGGGAGTGGGGCTGCATAAGTAGCTGCCTCACGAATGAAATGATTGGAGTAAGACTCTGAGGCTTTGAAGAAGTTCTCAGAGAGTGTTTTTAGAAATTGTTGAATTGTAGGGAGCTTTAGGTCCCGATGGAGGTCGGCGTTACGGACGTACCAGGGTGCGTTCGTAGCTCGACGACAGAAGAGGTTTTGAACTATTTGGAGTTCATTAATGATTTTGGGAATCATAAAATTGAGTTGAAGGTTAAATGATAAAGCTTTTATTGAATTGTAACTTAATTAGGTAACAATATAGCCTTTAAAACAAATGTATGTGGAGCCGAAGACGCCTCCGTGGTGTAGTGGTTAAGCATTGACTTGCAGCGCCGAGGGCCTCTGGTTAGAATCCCGTACGGAACAATTATGTCATATAAATAGTTGCTCCGAGTCTGAATTATTGTCCTTGTGCAATTTAATTATATCAACTGCCTCCCCATTACAGGTAAAATTCTATTGTAAAACTTTTCTTAGTAAAAAATTAAAAGTAAAATTTGTCACCCTTATTCTATAAAAATAAAGATAAGCGTTCACTTTCAATTTCATAGAATGCAACCAAACCAAAGACATTAAAGTAGTAGTAGTAATAGACCGGACATCAGCAGCAAAATTGTCGTCTGTAACTTATGTCCTATAGGATATATCTCCGATTTTTGTCATTTAGTCTTAGTGACATCGTCAAAAACTCAAGACGCATTCGTTTCATATATTTAAAAAATATTTTTAAAGAAAATATGCCCGGTTGTGCATTAAGATATTGTAAGTCACGATATGGAGCAAAAAATGAACCTGATTTCGGTTTATTATCGTAAATAAAACATATATTTACCGAATAATCTTTAAATTTAATTATTTCTAGTAGATTCTTCTAGAACATTTATTTTTATTGTAATAAGCGCCCTCTGTTATCCAGTAAACGTCACAATTTAGTTACCAATGTTAAAGTTAGTGATTGACGACGTTTATCGATTGGGATTATCGATAAAAAAATATACAGGTTGCCGATTTAATTCTTTACAATATTTAAGGAGGTCAACGATACTGTACCCATACCAACAAAAATGAAGTAGCATATACCAACTATGCTAAGTAGCCTACTTTATGTGGAGAAAGGGTGGGAAATTTTTTTTTAGGCATGCTCAAGAGATTTTCTGTGTTGCTTATGAGCATGCTGAGGACTCTTGCTGTGTTGATGTTTAGCAATACAGCAAGTCTTCTCTTTTACATACCAGGCTTCATTGTCTGGTGGTTTTAGACCGGGCTTCATTGTCTGGTGTTTTTCAAGGACAAAGCTATTATAGATCTTCGCTTACAGTGATAGGAGAGGGCTATAGGTTTCTTACATTAAAAACAATGTATACTGTTAAAGATATTAGATGCAATTTTTATTGATGTGGGTAGTGTCTTTAAGTACTGCAGCTGATGAAACGTGAAATCGTGAAACGACTTTTAATTTCAGCGTTTTCCTAAAATATTTTTTCATTTGAAGTGTATTTTTGTAATAGAAACGAATTTAAAAACATAGAGGCGCTCTCTTTTTGGATTTGGCGTTTCTCGATGTGTCTTTAACGCCGACCGATCAATCATATGCTATTATTATAGCAGCAGCCGAGTGACGTCATCCAAGATGCCACCAAGGTGGCAACCAAAGTGACTGTTGTTTGAATTGATTCTTAGTTATTGGAAATTAAATATTTTATTTCATGACACTAAAGGGGTGTAAAAAGTTAATATGATTTTTTTCGTGTGATGGAAGCCATGATACAATAAAACAATCATGTATATTCCCTATTATTATATCGAAAAGAATTTCAAACTTAGTAATTTTCAACAACATTATCGATACTTTGATATCGATACGGTAACATTCCTAAAACGACGTTATATTTATTAGCGTCACCTATTGGGGAATAGCTAAAATGTTGTCTTAATAAATGCTTAGCGTTGTTTTGCTATTTTTAGCTAGACGCGCACTAGCTACACGCGCACTAGCTCAAAATTTTTGTATATAAATGTTCCCAATGCCCGCTCTATAGTATACCTATATATTTAAATCTCTTTGAAGCAAACCAAGTTTGATCCCTCCCAACTCCAGCGAAATTCTTAATTGCAATTTCAAACAATAATATTCATAGTGATCGGCGGTGACAAAAAACACTATGATGAAAGTAAAAAAAAAACTTCACATGTGTGTGGTGAACTTTTCCGTACTCCAAAATCTTAGTATTTATGTTACTTTTACTTTTTATGTGGAAATAAATAATGTTATTACACAAGAGTATCCTCTTAAATAAAACTAGGGATGTTATCGTGTGTATTAATTTTTATTATATTCCCGACGTTTCGAGCACTTTACAGCACCCATGGTCACTGTGGAACTGAGGCGTTCGACGTCCCAATGTCATAGTTAACCACGCCTACCTCCAGATTAAAATTATAAATCTGTGGTGCGACGACAGCGCCGCCACATCACATGGTCCGATCTACGCAATATTGACTTATAGTACTCGTATCTTGATATAATTGCAGTAATGTTTTTTGTTTTTTGATGTAAATAGCCTCGCGAATCATCCTTGGAAGGAATCGGTGTTCTTTAGAGAGGTTTCTTGATCTATCAAATCTGATATAGTGACGTGGGCGATCCTGTACGTGTTACAGACTGCAGACTTCCCGGAGCGTCGATGCTTCACATCAGCTATGTGTTCTTTTACGCGGGTTTTTATTGATCTTTTAGTTTGTCCATTGTAAGAGAGATCACATTCACAATGAAGCTTGTACACTCCTGCATCTTGCAGAGGGATATTACACTTGACTGATGATAAAAACTGACTAATTTTCTTCAGCGGCTTGAAGTATGTTTTAATGGAAACTTGTTGTCATACAAACCTTGCTTGACGTGTTGGAGCTCGACGGCTAAGTGTTTACTGTCACAGATACTTCGTACTCACTGAAACAAACATTTACCCATATGGTGGCGAGAATCACCGTTTAAATATCTATCTGTATGGATCTTTTTTCTATGGTTCTATGATCTTATTTCAATGGTGGGTACATCACTGACCTTCGATTTGCCGATGATATAGTCCTTACGCCAGAATCGCTGGAGGACCTAAGCGCTATGCTCAATGACCTCAATAGTGTCTCCCAACGGATAGGTCTTAAGATGAACATGGACAAAATAAAAATCATGTTTAACGCCCATGTCACACTTATGCCGGTAGTTGTTGGGAGCACTAAGCTCGAAGTTGTTGACGAATATGTTTACCTGGGACAAATAACTCGGCTGGGCAGAGTTCGGGAGATTACGACACATCTTCTCGTCGAAACTAAATTGTAGAATCAGTGCGTGTTGCCAGTGATGACCTATGGATCTGAGACGTGGTCTTTCACTGCTGGCTGTATGGCCGTAGGGCGTCCCCCCTTCCCCCTAGATGGAGTGACGACCTGGTAAGACATGCAGGAAGTCAATGAATACAGACGGCTCGGGACCGTGCTTTTTGACATTCCTTGGGGGAGGCACAGCAGTGGACTTGTGAAGGGGTGTAATGATGATGATGATTGATGATTGGTCTTTTTTCTATACACAGTGTGGCTCAAGGTGTTATCAGGATTTCGAATAACTAACACATCTAGAAATTCTAAAGAATTATTTGCTTCTAGCTCCATTGTGAACTGAATTTTAGAATTTGTGGAGTTAAGATGGTCTAAAAATGCAGTTTTATCTAAAGGTATAATTGTGAAAGTGTCGTCTACGTACCGCTTGTAGAATCTTGGATTTATGGGGGAAGTAAGAAGGGCTTTCTCCACAACGTCCTTCATGAATATATCGGTAGCAATGGGAGATACAGGTGAACCCATCGCCACACCATCTATTTGCTTGTAGAAATCTTCTTCCAACAATAGGTAGGCCAGATGTAATACACTGTTGGAGTAATACTGCCTATTCTACGGGCATGTTGTTTTCTTCCAAAAACACCAAGTTGTATACGTTACCAAAAATACACAAGCCCAATGCTCCACTTATTCCAATAGTGAGCCAAATCGATTCACCAACTTACAGATTGGCTCAATACTTAGCGAAAATAGTCTCACCGCTGAGCCGTGTAGTGGTGGTTAAGAATATCCACTACCCCATATTTTCCCGTGGGTGTCGTAAGAGGCGACAAAGGGAAACAGGCAGGAGAAGGGCAGCAGCATCTTCCTGATAACAGTAATATTACAATAAGAAACTGCGGTTGCCAACCCGCTCGCCAAGCGTGGCAACTATGCAAATATCCCCCCATGATGAAAGTTACGAAGAGACGGCGCCCAGTCCTCGGCGGCCCCGCTATTCCTTGCAACGGTGGCGACCATGGTAACGGCGGGGCAGGGGTGCTAAGAATCTCCGGTGGAGGTTCGGTTGCCACCTAAGACAACTCGACCTGGCAACATACAACGCACGCACCCTGAGGACTAACGACAAGATCCTTGAGCTGGGAGAAGAATCTCTCGCAAGCAAATACACAAGCATACAACTGTTTTTCTATTAGTGCGTATCTTTGTTCCGCTTTAGTTAACGCTTTTGACGTGTAGCATACCGGTAAACCTTTAACACTTGGTAACACTTTTACTGGCATCCACCGATACAGTCACAGGAATATTTAAGTTATAATACTGTAACACAGGAGTTCTGGACAAACAAGTTTTCAGTTCTTTTAAACATTTTTCATGATTTTCATTCCAATGCCACTCGGTGCCTTTTTGTAAAAGTTCTCAAAATAAGAGTGTTTTGTTTGATAAGTTTGGAACAAACATACCTATATAAGTTACAAAACCTAATAATCTTTCAATGTCCTTGTTATTTTGAGGTTTTGGCATATTAAGTACTGCTGATATATGAGAATCGTCGGGATATAAATTCTTGTTCAGTTATTTTATGACCTAATTATTTTATTTCCTTTAAACCAAACCGGAATTTGGTTTTGTTCAATTTTAGATTATTTTTTCTACATCGTTCAAGAACTTTAAGTCTCCAATCGTGCTCCTCTTTGTTGGAACGGAAAACCAATAAATGATCAACATACATACATACTCCTTCAATATCATCAAAATGTTCATGTATTTTTTTGTGAAACACTTCTGAAGCCGAAGTGATCCCATATGGCATTCGCACAATAATCACTTGTGTCATCTAACTGTATCTGCCAGAACCCTGATGAAGCATCTAAACTATAGTTATGCTATTGACCCAGTCAGATGGGCCCTCAACCCTAGAAATGATTTGCTGTGACTCCATTTCATCCAATTTCCATTTAAACTCATCGCTAATTGCGAATGGTAGCTTTCGTGGAGCATGCACTACGGGTACACTATTCTGCTTTAAGTGTCTCGTATATTTACTCGGTAAACATCCTAAGGTCTTAAATACGTCCTCATAATCTTTAATAGATAACGGTTCATTATTTTTAGTTTCTTGCACAGACATGACACGCCTCACTACGTCCAATTTAATACATGCGTACTTGCCTAGTATAGGAATAAAGTCTACTCCAAGTACAATAAATTCCAAAATGTACAAGCTATTTTTATAACTGACTCGTAAATTTATTTTACCAACAACGTGTATGTAGCCACTAGCCACCCGAGTACCCATTAAGTTTTGTACTACTTTTCAATAAATCTTATGTGACCCCTATACTCGATAAAAATTTTATAGACTCGATAATAATATTACTAGCTGGCCAGGCAGACGTTGTTCTGCCCTTTCCGACGACCCTTCCTTTAAAAAATCCTTAAACTCGCAATAAAAAATATTGAAGGTCACTTATCGGGATAAAAAGTACCCTATCTCTCAAGTTGGAGCAAACTGTACATAGTGTGCGAAATTTCATTGAAATCAGTTCTGTAGTTTAGGAGTTCATCGCGGACAAACAATGTGACACATAATTTTATATATAACGATTTTATTGACATCCGCTCCGGTATCAATTTTAAAACATATTTGTACATGATTAATTATTAATTTTACATTCCAATCAATACGGCTTTAATAAGTTTATTACCTGTTCATCTAATTCTTCTATATAATATACACCACACACTCGTGCAAACTGATTCATCTTTGAACAGCGCATGCATCGTTTACCAAATGCAGGACACTTGTATTTCTTATGTACATTCCCGCAATGAGGGCTAATAATTTTCTGCTCACCAGATGTCGCTAGTTGACACTGAGGAAAAGTTTTTTGTTACACAATGTAATTTAATTGAGAAGTTGTTTTTTAATAAAATTTATCAGTTTTAGAGTATTATATTAAAACACAAAACAAAGCGTCAGTGGTTTGCTCTTTCATTTTTTGCACATTTTTAACTTTTCATTTTTCTACTTTTATGAATATCTGTGGTTTGGTTTATTTATTTGGTTTGGTTTATTATTCTTCCAGAAAATATACAAAGTTTGACCTGTTCAAAGTTCAAAAACTTTATTAAACTAAGTTTGTATAAAAAGGGTTATTATAATATTAAGGAATTTATGGATGATAGTAACCTCTGGAAATGAGGTGATCGCTACCAAGCTATTTCTAATTTGTTGTGTTGTTAATTTGTGTAACATCATGATTGTAAGCTGTTATTTAAAAAAAAGTCCCGCTGGGTTTCTTGCTGGTTCTTCCCAGGACAGAGGTTTTTTCCGAACCAGTGGTAATCAAACAAAAGAGTGACTTTCAATAAGTATTATTTATAATCTATATTGAATAAAAAAAGTTTCTGTTTCTGTATTTTTAATGTTATTAATATAAAATATAGGTAATAGTACAGAAAGAAACAATAACTTTAACATTTTCCGAACAAATTAACTTCCCCGCTATGTGTTATAAAGTGAGGTACATATATTATATATACCTCACTTTCTAGTGGCACCGCCATGGTGGCAGAAAAAGTTTTGGATGCCCTCATTGATGCACTTGTTGTCGTGTAGCGGGGTATAATTATGTGAAAAACCTTGACGCTGAGGTGGCGCTGGTCCGCTCTGGCAACCGCTCGCGCCAGCGGCCCGCGCTGGCTCCCGTGCTACACCTCTGTTGCCCCGACCCCGATCATCACATGTTTCATTCCTTTGTTTATCCCGTGACGAGTTTGAAACTTTATGTATGGCCCGTATGTCCTCTCTATCTCTAATCAAATTTCTGACCCCGTAAGTTGACTCTTCACGTCTTATATTTTCCGATACCTCCGATATATTTTACGAGTCAATTTACGCAATGCAAATACATATTGATCGAGTGTTTCATTATGGTTTTTATCTCGTGTCAACGGTAACATTTCTTGTACTAACGGTAACATTTCTTGTACTTTTAAAATGTTGTTATGGTATTGTTAAGACACTCTCAGCTG
Source organism: Parnassius mnemosyne (assembly GCA_963668995.1). Taxonomy (NCBI): domain Eukaryota; kingdom Metazoa; phylum Arthropoda; class Insecta; order Lepidoptera; family Papilionidae; genus Parnassius; species Parnassius mnemosyne. Next base: position 38,795,777 of record CAVLGL010000159.1, read on the forward strand.
TTGCGTATCTTTCCGAAGACTGGACTAAAATGTCTTAACACTGGATATTTAGTTGGATAGATACATTTTTCTTATCAATCTCGCAGGTTTTGCAATATATAATATAACTATTGCGCCACTTTGTCCAACTTTCACTTAAACTTCCAGAGGTCGAATCTATTGCGTTTCTATCAAAACAAAATGGAGATGGAGGCGTTAAGACACTTTCCATTTTTAATATATGCACTCATACTTGTTACTATTACACCCATAATAAACTAATTAATATTATTACACATAGCTGATGTGAAGAATCGACACTCCTGGAAGTGTGCAGTCTGCGAACACATACAGGATCGCCCTGTTATTAGATTAGATTTGACAGACCACAAATCTTCGCTAAAGAACACCGATTCCTTCCAAGGATGATTCACGAGGCTATTGAAATCGAAACAACAAACGACAAAACAAAAATCTGTTTGGGATCCTATAATTAATAAAATTAAATCCTAATCCAGCATACGATTGCGAGAATTCAAAGTACTAAAAGTTCATACTGCGTACATCGGACCAGAAATTAATAATTGAAATCTGGAGGTAGCCGTGGTTAACTATGACGTTGGGACGTCAAACACCTCTCCCCCCGACCATGAGTGTTGTAAAGTGCTCGAAACATCGGCAATATAAAAGAAGTTAATATGCGCGATATAATTTTTTGACGGCTCCGTGGCGCAGTGGCTTAGCAATCAGTTGTTGCGCTGGGGGCCGCGGGTTCGAATCCCGCACGGAACAAGTATTTGTATGGCCTACAAATAATTGTTCCGGGTCTGGATGTTTGTCCTTGTGCAATTTATGTTTGTAAACTGCCTCCACGACACAGGAGAAAATTCTAGTGTGGGGGTAACGTTTTTATAAGAAAAAAAAAATTCATAAAAACTAGTTTTATTTAAATGAAGTGTTCGCGTAAACATAAGAAATCTATAGTATCCTTTTGCCCAACAGGTCTAGTAGCAGTCCTTTTAGAAGGACCACCCAACAGCGGGAAGACAGCGTTGGCAGCGGAATTAGCAAAGAGGTCCGATTTCCCGTTCGTGAAAGTTTGTTCGCCAGAAGACATGGTTGGCTTCACAGAAAATGCCAAATGCGCGCAGATACGGAAGGTAAGGTCTTTAACTGGCGAAATTTTTTTCGCAATATTATAAAAATATTTTCTTTTTTTATAGGATAGGGTGACAAACGAGCACATAGTCTACCTGATGGTTAGTGGTCCTTCCTCGGTCGAGCCGACCCATTCGTGCTACAACTATAATACTAATATAGCTGCAGCATGGCTCTACCACGTAAAAATCTCATTTACTCTAGTGTTATCTAGTTTCTTGTTTCCTGTTCATTTATTTATTATATGTTTTTTTATAGGATAGGGTGACTAACGAGCACACAGTCCACCTGATGGTAAGTTTTTGCCGTGACCCATAAACATCTACATCTATCCTCAATAAAGAATCAAAATGCAGAGGACTAAGATCAAAATGTAGATGCGTTGTCACCCGTGAGGACTAAGATGGAATGCGTCGTTTGCAGTAAAAGGGTCTCCGGTTCTCTACACTCACCATACGAAACACAGCAGTGTTAAGCTACTATTTTACGCTGGTATTCTGTAAGAGCGTTGTCCTTCCCCGGTCGAGCCGACCCATTCGTGCTACAACTATACTACTAATATAGCTGCAGCATGGCTCTATCACGTAGAAATCCGATATACTACTGTAATTTTATATATATGTGGTCTACCACGTATACCAGGTATATATAAAATTACAGTAGCACCAATAGTTTGGCTCGACCGGGGATAGGATCGCGCTCTCACATAACACCAGCGTAAAATAGCAGCTTAATGCTGCTGTGTTTCGTATGGTCCATTTTAGTCCTTAGGGGTGACAACGCATCTGCATATTAATTCTTTATTTAGGATAAATGTAGATATCTATGGGCCACAGCATCCACTTGAAACATCCCAACTGTGGAGCACGTTTGCTTTAGGTATTTTTATTTGTATAAAAATAATTCTTATCTTGTACTTTATATACTCAAAAATTTAGATATATACTCTTCACTATAAATATATACTTAAAAACCCGCTTGAGCTCGTCATTGAGAAACGTTTATTAATTCGGATCTTTGTAGTGTCAAGCATTGCTTTTGTGTATAAAATATAATTAATATTATATACAACCATTTCATGAAACGGTCGACAACATCATGAAGTGATCAATTCTATGATCTGGCAACAACATATATATTCCCCTTTAGTTTTATCTCTAGGCATGTTAGCATATCCAAACAGATGATGGAAACTAATGTCTGAGTGGAAAAATCACTACAATTCAAAATTATTTGCCTCTAAATGTAAACAGTGCAAGTTAGTGATAACTTTAACATATTTTCTTCTACAGTACTTCGACGATGCGTACCGTTCAAGTCTCTCATGCATTCTCGTGGACAATATCGAGCGCTTACTGGACTATGGGCCGATCGGACCGCGATATTCTAACTTGACACTGCAAGCGTTGTTGGTGCTGCTCAAGAAGCAGCCGCCTAAAGGCAGGAAACTACTCATATTGTGCACTAGCAGCCGAAGGTAGGACTTCTGTTTTTGCTATGTTAAAAATGTCGCTCCAATAATTTGGTACTTTTAATTCTTTAAATAGTCTAATCGAATAAGTAATGAATTTTCATGTAAGTCGCGCCATTAAAGAAGCGTTTTATAAATGGCTGTCGAAGCATGCTAAGTCTCTTACACAATATTGGTTATTAAACTCGCACACAGTTACATAATGAAATCTAATTACAACACCTCCTCTTTGTATTTGCTCCGTGGCAGTCACACACTTTAAATTGTATACAATGTTGTAAAATATTTTGAAGAATAATATGGAGTGTTATCATCCATCTAGTCAGTAATTTTAGAACGAATATGTGAGATTATGAAAATCCTCTAAATCTGGTTATGTTAATTTGTTGTTTTTGAAAACAACAATGATGTCAACATTGACAATATCCAGTCCCTTTTGCACACCAAAGTACATAAAATGTATACGGTTACTCATAATATATTGTAATATAATAATAATAGACTGTATTTTGTATGTATGTTACATATATATAAATATACAGTATAATTGAGAACTTCTTCTTTTTTTAAAAGTCAGATTAAAATAAAAACAAAGTTGCAATAAAAAATAGCTATTTGATAGTTGTTTTTCTGACTGTACGTCATAAAACGGCTGCCATCTTAAAAACTCCTCTATATTGTTTTTTTTTTACCATCTAATATTATTTAAATGAAAATTTAAAAAAATTAAAACAAATAATTGTATAATTATCAATAGTACACAAACAGTATTCTTTTTGTATTACTGCTGATCATTATTAATAAAAGAGTATACTATACATATATTTTTTACTTTTTAAAAATTTTAATAATATTCTTCCCACAGACAAGTATTAGAAGACATGGAAGTATTATCGGCCTTCACTGGTGTCCTCCATGTGCCAAACCTATCACAACCAGAACATGTAATGGCCGTTTTAGAAGAATGTGATGCATTCTGCAAGAAGGATTTAAGCAAGATACAAAAGAACTTGAGGGGTGCTAAGTGAGTAGATAATTTAAAACAAGATCAGATTACATTACAGCCTATATCCTCCGTACATACTCCTGGGCATAGGGCCTCTTATTTCTGAAAGGGTTTAAGTGAGACTTCACCATTTTTAAATAATTTTTTTTTCTGAGATATGTAGGTTTTGTCACGATTTTTCCTTTACTACTTAAGCTTCCTTACTACAGTTATATATTTATCGTTTAACTATGTACTTACTTATTGTGTGGTGGTTAGAAAAGTTTTGTGGTTCTCTTTAATTTTCTCTTTACTTTAATTTATGATTGGAAATAAGTACCCATGTTAGTTAACATGGGTATGTTAGTGCATAGCTGTTGTAGCCCCACTGTAGAAGGAAGCAGGGTCAAAGCAAACTGTAATACTATTGTGGAAGTGGAACAACAGCTTAGCATTGTCAGGATACTGTATGCTAAAGTGTTGATTTTTCATTTATTTTTAAGAAATGTTACCTCCACACTAGGATTTCCTTCTGTATCGTAGAGGCCAGTTTACAACCATAAATTGTACAAGGACAAAAATCCCAGAACAGTTGTTTGTAAACTATACAAATACTTATTCTGTGAGGGAACTGGAACCCGCGGCCCCCAGTGCTACAACTCATTGCTAAGCCATTTGCATTTGGTTGGGCTACAAAGCTTTTGCTTTTGCCATTTGAATGATGTAAAACTTCCAGATAGACAATAAAGAAAAGCATCAAAAGTGCAAAACAGATGGTACGACAATTGCAAAACCTCTTGCCAAAGGGTAGTGATTGTGGCATCATCATCATCATTACAGCCCTTCACAAGTCCACTGCTGTACATAGGCCTCCCCCAAAGCACGGTCCTGAGCCACCTGCATCCATCGACTTCCTGCAGGTCTTACCAGGTCGTCACTCCATCTAGAGGGGGGACGCCCTACACTTTGTCCACCGGTACGAGGCCGCCACTCGAGAACCTTTTTTCCCGCATCGGTTGTCGGTTCTTCAGGCTATATGGCCGGCCCATCGCCACTTCAGCATATTAATCCGTTGGGCTATGTCGGTCACTCTGGCTCAACTGCAGATATGCTCATTTCGAAGTTTATCACGCAGAGAAATCCCGAGCATAGCCTTCTCCATAGCTTGGTGAGGACTTTGAGCTTCCTCATACGACCAGCAGTGAAGGACCACGTCTCAGTTCCATAGGTCATTACTGACAACACGCACCGGTTGTACAGTCTCGTTTTCAAGTTTTGAGGTATACCTGGTGATGGCATAGCCTTCTTAATTTGGAAGAGACTTAGCAGTGGCCTATTTAAGGACTAATGAGAAAAAGGGTATGGTATTGGATATGGGTGATCAACTATTTCTGTAGGTTTATTTCTACAACTTTAATAACTTTTAAAATGGAATAATGTGCAATAAAAATAGATAACGTGGACCTTTGTTATAATTATTATTTTATCTTCTGTTGTGCAGGATATTTATCGGCATCAAGAAGCTTCTAGCTCTAGTCGACATGGTGAAACAGACCGACGAAGAATCCCGGGTGGTCAAATTCCTCACAAAAATGCAAGAGGAGGGTGGTCTCGATCTCGGCACCACCATACATTAAGAATTGTTACAACCTTAGGGATTACATACGCATACCACACGCACGCCCTCACCGAACCATTCCACTAATGCACACTATCCATTAAAAGCCCACAATACTAAAGTCACTGAGTGCACTCCTTGCACCTCGGATCTAAGAAGCTACGAGATTGACTACGACGAAGTTAGCGAGAGTATTGAGTCCTTAGGAGATTCTAGTCACAACAAAAGAGGAAGAACAGCTAAAGGCAATGAAATATCACCAGTAAAAATGCCACTGATGAGAATCCGAAGCGTGGAAATCGTTTTTGAAGATGATATGTCCATGTGCACAGATACGGGGATATTAGATCGCAGCATGGAATTGCTTCCGTCTGATAGCAGCAGCGACGATTCTACTAAATGTGTTGACGATTTACATGCTGAAAGAGACGAGAATGATTGCTCAGTAACATTAAACGCGGAGGGTGATTTATCAGATGACACGTATAATTCTTCAAGGGACAATATTATCTGCAAAGAAAATCATAAAACAGAAACACCACAAATCCATCAAGCCGAAGCAGACAGCACTCATATTGAAAACTATAGTAAAAAGAGCATAATGGTCAACGATGAGACCACATTATCACTCATTGTATCTGAAATAGGCGATTCTGGGCACTATACTGAAGATCCATGCTCATCCCACATAGAAACAGCTCCCATTATAACTTACGACGATGCTTTGCTTTCCCATTCTTTCGACGTCGTCAATATTGATGAAACATCAGTGGTGCTCAATACATGCGATCTATCCGAAGTTTGTAGCATTACTGATAAAAGAAAATCTATGTTATTATATGAATATATTGAAAGCAATAGTGATAATTCCGATAATACTGCTATATGTGACGATGAAAATGCTGAAGTGAAAATTTTAACATCTCTTCACAATGATGTGGTTTCTGATGAGGAGGACACCGTGAGCTACAGTTATGATCTACAATATGATTCTTTTGTTGACATGGGAAAGTTTTGAACATATAATCTGTATTAAAATGGTCCTAACATTTTAAGGCATTGTGTGGCTTTTTAAAATTATGTTTTTGAAATATTTAAATGTTTGATATTACTTTAACACATTGAATTCAAATGTATGACTTGTGTTGTACTTTGTTGAAATTTTACTGGTTTAATTGCGTATTTATTTTGGTGTGAAAATGTTACCTTTTGATTGAGCTATTTTACACCCTCTAGACCAGTACACGCTTATGCACAGTGGGCTCAGTGGTATGCAACTTTCATAACCATGTCATGTCCTAACTACTTAATTTCTTAGCAAATCTTCCAAATAACTTTGTGTAATATTGAATATCCATAGGATAAATGAAAGTAACTAGAGTTTGTGTTCCTAATGCCAAATATGACATGGTTAGAGAAATCCCGGGGTTGTAAGTTAAGACAATAGCTCAATATTGTAATAATATTGTATTATAATTTAGCAAAAGTAATATTTATTTACTTAAATTTTTATTAAATTGTGATGCAGCTTCATGCTGTCTTTTTGTTTATGTAATAGACATAATTGACGATCGTGTACTAATAGTAGTAGAAGTTAAGGAAATTTTATCAATATGGACTATTTATTAATAGAGAATTACAAATAATTCATGCATAGTGTTACTGTAGTTGTAGAATTTCACAAATACTTATATAGCTTAAATCAATTACAGTTATATTATTCATGAGTACAATTACAGATAAAAATAAAAAGCTTTAGATGTTGTATGTTATTACTTCTAATCACTGATTCATACATATTATGGCATAAAAATTAAAATAATCTTAAAAATCTAACTGTTAGTAGAAATTAAAAAAATATATTGCGTCAATTCTAAAAAAAATATTCTATTAGTGCGTTTTTAGAAAAAAGCACTTCATTACATACTCGTCTATTTAAATATTTTCTGAACTGTTAAAATACTGTTTATTTTTAAGGAATGTTAATTTACACTATTATCAACTATTTTTCAAAGCGTAAAAAATTATTAAAGTACATCAAAAAATTAAAACTTGTCAAAACAATGTTAGATTTTCTTAATTTTAAAATGTTATCACTGTTAAGCGTTGTTAATTGTTGCCACGGGATTTGATTTTGTTGTTTGTGGAAATTTTGTGTGCTTACATTCCATTCATACAATCATGTTCCAATTCGTATTTGAATATTATTGTGAAATTGGAGAAATAAAATATTTTGAAATATCCACGCTTGTATGGCTAACTAGTTCAGTAGCACTTAAATATTTTAATATTGATATATTTATTGTGTGTGAATGTATGACCATTTAAAATATATAATTGTGATTGGCAGACAGTCATTATGGCATGCTTGATTTAATAAATATTGTATGTGTAAGATATTGTTAAATGTCTATTATACCCTTACTTAAATTGTATAGATAAAAATTTCACTTCAGTATTTTAATATAAAAACAACCCTATTTTTTTAATTATACCAAATAATTGATAAAATTATATTTGTGTGTTTAATCAAATCCTTATCACATCTAGGATTAGAATACAGCAAATTAACATACTGGTGAAAGGTGTTTTTTAATGTTAGCTTTTCTTACAATACTCTGATATATAAACCCTGCCATAAATGAATTGTCTTGCCTTTTACAATCAAAGTATATTGTTGGAAATAAAATGATTAACATGTTCTGACGTTTTTACTTATTTATTCCTTAATAAATACAATTTTTCCTATAAAATTAACTGATAGATGATAAACAAATAGATTAGTAGAAACTTTTTAAATAAAACATTTTCAAAGACTGGCAATTACAATAATATTGAAATTGAATGTTTTCATGTGTTCAAAAATTAAACATTAATAAAAAGTCAACCTGTGTATATATAGGAGACTTAAAACTTCAGAATGATAAATTATTTTATTTGTTTTAGTTCTCTGAAGTCTGCTGTTACTTTTTATTAAAAGTTATTTTTTTATCCTTTTGAGTGGACTAAGGAACATCATAATCTTAATGTCTTCTAAATAGTTACATTTAAAAAATCTTAATTGCCTTTTCTTTCTCCCTTATGGCCAAATTTTAAGATTCCATTAAATCTTGTGGTGTAGTCGCTTTGATTTAGTGATAGAGACAGCATGACCTAACGGTATCTTAAAGTTGAGTAGCGTTTGAATATTTGGGCTTTAGCGGTTGAAATTATGTGTCTAAAATTATATTGAACCATCCATGAAGTATTTAATGAAAACAAATAATCAAAAAGATGCACAATTGATGAAGATATTGCATAACATTCATACAAATTACAGTCTTATTTTAAACCTCCTCTTTTTTTTAAAGGTTGCTAAAATACAAAGGAACGTTACTACAAAATAAAAAAAAATTAATTGTTACATAATATTGACAATATTCTAAGATCAAGGATTGACACCTTAAATTGAATGTGCCAGTCTTCCCGATAAATCATCTAAGATTCTTCATTTATAATATCAGTACACTTCTTAATATTTATTTGTTAACCAATATGAGTTCACGATGAACCTAATCATAATTAAAACTAATCAAGCACATAGATAATACCACAACAATGTAAAGGAAGTTTTAAAAGGGTATACTTTATTAATATACATTAAAATAACCTTAAAATTAATTAGCACTTTCACATGCATCTACCCAATCATTATAGACATCAATTGGTTCAGATAATACATTTGTTGTTGTCTGAAAGTCTTCTAAACACACCCGACATTGTATTCTAGCTGTATTTCGAGCCCGGTCCCTGAAAAATACGATGAAAAAGTATACAGTTTACACTAGTTATTTAACAGGTTCCTTATCCGCGAAATAGACACTATAGTTGAAACAATTGAAATCTTCATAATATTGATTCATGAGGCAGGGAAAGGGTTTAAAGGAAATATTGTTTTTTATAAAAGTAAATTTACTTCTTACATTTTTACTTCACAGGATTTTTCATGATTACAGAATGGACAATTAAATTGCTGATCTAAAGGCTCAATTGCTTTACGTTTCGGTGGGGGCTTTCTTTTAGATTTACGCCGACCCATACCTGTAAAATTAAATTGTAATACATAACACAGAAAAGAATTAAAGATAAAATTAATACTTTCATTTAACTTTTACTTTAGAATTTTAATCCTTGTTTATTTTGGTACTAAATAAACTTTGCTAAGCTTTGCTAAATCGTTTCACTATATAAAAAGTACTCTGTGGCTAAATCGATTTTGTGACAGTCTGACAGTAGGTAGTAAACGTAGTGATTATATTCTCTTTGGTAGGTAGCAGCAGGTAGCAGTGCTACCCAAGTATTATATATTAGTCTATGGTGCTACCGTAGCACTACAACTTTATAATTTGTGGTAGGCATGGGTAAAAAATATCGATATATCGAAATATCGATATTTCTTAAACAATATATCGTCGATATTTTAATTCGCGATATATCGACATATCGTTATTTATATTAGTGTATCGAATTCGCATCATTCAAATGATGACGATATATCGATATATATTATATATTTATCACGCGATATATATCGATACTGTTTAAAAATATAGATTCGATATATATCGATATATTTTTCCCTTTGCCCATCCCTAATTTGTGGTAGGTATATTCTGTAGGTAGCTTGCTGATGCAAAAATTTCGATATCGTCGATATTTTAAATCGCGATATATCGATATTTATTTTAGAGTATCGAATTCGTATCAATTTCGATATATTTTAAAATGTTGTATTAATGACAAAACATGTAACAACAAAAGGAGGTACAAAAGTATTCATGTGTGGTTGGTTATCGTTTTTTTTTCGTCGTCCAACCGGCAGTAATATAAAACTTTGGACATTTTCTTTAGATCATGCAAATGATGACGGTATATCGATATTTATCAAGCGATATATATCTATACTGTTTAAAAATATCGATTCGATATATATCAATATATTATTTTCCCTAGCTGATGCTGTTGCTGGTTATTAATTTTAATCTGTATGTTTTTTTAATTATGATATTTGGTTTGTATGCTTGTCTTTTAAGCCATGTTTTCATTTATCTCGGTATCAAGAATAGACAGAGAAAATGGACTGTGCGTTCCGTTGTCAATTGTGCAGTGAATACAGACCGAAAAGTGCGAGAGAGGCAAAGCAAATGTGCGGCCAGTAGTTGTTTCTTTCTAGAATTATGATTGGTCTACGCCCCGGCGGTCAGGTGTATTGTTCTGCGTATGCGCTGCATGTACAACTGTAACTCCTTTGCTGCAGAAGCAGTGCTATGCATCGTATTGTAAAGAGGGTCTACTGTTTTTAATGTTATATTGCTGATTGATAACTTATTGAAGTACAGTTAATCAAAAGTATTACGTTATTTTATCACAAATTATGTGTCAAAAATGGTTTATACGTTTTTTTCATAGCTCATAAAGTCAATTATAAAAAAATTGTTTTCATTATTTTTAATTTAAATCGTCTCAATTTCTCTTATTATTGATCAAAATTATTGATAAAAAGAAATCTTTCAGTTTCAAACAGAAGCCAGTACAGTATATAAATAATAATTAGTAACATAGAAACAACTACTTTTTATATTATTAGTCACTGTAATTTCAATGATTTTCCTATTGATTAAAATTGGAATGAAAATGGTACATTGGTTCTAGTGAGCAGAGAGAGGAATATACATGGTCCTACCAACAGAGTTCCCCACTGACATGGCCATGGCCATTCAGTTACTGGAAAAAATATTTATTTCGGGGCACTGCGCCTTCGACCTTCAACTTTGTGAGGCTAACGCTCAGTCTATTCTCTCTATGTTTATGTATCAAGTTTGAATCACAATATGTTGCTGCGTCATATTGTATAGTTTTTGAGAGATTTTGACGGCAACTTGAGCCACCATTCAGTTGGCTATAGTGTTTCAATGTGCCTAAGCAGACATACACATTATTTTGAGATTCACATCACCATCTGAGCACTTGTTTCACCGTTTCTACTAGTAGTTCACATGCCCAGTCATTCAATATACAAAATCTCACCACTTTTACATAACTAAATCCACTTAAAACCAATATTTAAACAATAATACAGGAGCAGCAATCCGCCGCCAGTCAAGTTCCCGACATAAAGTAATGTCAACCACAGAATTAATAAATATTAAGATAATAATTCTATGGTAACCGTAGATAGAGATCTTAACACCTACCTCAGCCTACGAATTCGGAGTATATATAAAATAAAAAATACTTACAGACGTATTTTAAAAAGCACATCTCAAAAATTGTTATTATTTACCTATGTAGTTTATAAATAAAAAAATAGGTAAATATTGCACAACTTATAACATCGAAATAACTTCAAATAATTAGAAAAGGGTACTTTTAGCAATATGAAAAAACTGCACCCTGCTTGACGTTAAAAATGCATAAGAAAATGATAATAATCACCTATAAGTAATAATCACTAGGTTTAATAGGCGGGACTTCCTTAGTAAAAGTATGAAAAGGCGCTAAGCTACTTTGCCAATATAAAGACATGACATCATTTAATTTCCCCCCCCCCCCCCCCCAATCCAGCCCACGAATTTGAAGTTTTTTTTATAGGATAGGGTGACAAACGAACACACAGGCCATCCGATGGTAAGTGGTTACTGTGACCCATAGACATCTACATCTATCTTCTATAAAGAATCAAAATGCAGATGCGTTGTCACTAATGAGGACTAAGATGGAATGCCTCTTTTCCAGTAGAAAGGGTCTCCGGTTCTCTACACTCACCATACGAAACACAGCAGTGTTAAGCTGTTATTTTACGCTGGTATTCTGTGAGAGCGTGGACCTTCCCGGTCGAGCCGACCCATTCGTGCTACAACTATACTACTAATATAGCTGCAGCATGGCTCTATCACGTAGAAATCCGATATACTACTGTAATTTTATATATACGTGCTATACGTGGTCTACCACATATACCAAGTATATATAAAATTACAGTAGCACCAATAGTTAGACCGCGCTCTCACATAATACCATGATTACTGACCTGACCCAGCTGACCCATTATTGCTACAACTATACTAGTAATATAGCTGCAGCACCACGTATAGATAAGAGTAAGACTGAGAGTATATATAAAAAAATTCTGACTAACGTATTTTAAAAATAAACGTCTCAAAAATATTAATTATATAAAATGCACCTATATAGTTTAGAAAAAAAAAATAAACATGTGTGCAACAAGAAAAATTATTATTAGAATGTTGTTACTTTAAAAAATTAATGTCCGAGTTTATTTGAATAACAATATTAATCAACTAGATGTGAAAACCTGCTTCGTTGGGTTATTTTTTGTCGAATATTTATTCATGTATGTATATTTTATGAAATTAAATTTTTAATCTTTTTTCTTACTTACATATTTTTTATTCACTATACAAAAATACTTATACGGATAGTCATGTACTGAAAACTTCTATTACAATACATTCTTATACACTACAATTAATATCTTACATCGTACACGAATATTTTTTTTCTGTCCAACGCGCGAAAAGCTACATAGAGTTGACCATGTGAAAAACAGGATTTCGCGAAATTCACTGCACAATATTGGAAAGTTTGACCTTGTGTCTTATTGATAGTTATAGTATAAGCCAATCACAGAGGAAACTGTAACCGTTTGAAATAGACTGGTAAATCATTTGAAATTATTGAGATGCTTGGTAATAACCGATTTTCCTTTTTCTTTGCCAGTTTGAATGACTGCCTCAATAATGTTGTTGAGAAGTAGTTTTATACATAATCTTGTACCGTTATATAATTTTGGCGAATTGGTGTTTCGGGTCCAATTTTTAGCTTCAATACATGCGGAGGCATACCAGGCGGATTCAGTGATTTAAAAATTCTGTTGGCATGTTCACACTTTCGTCTTGATACATCATTGTGTCTATATATTTATATAGTTTTTCATTCCCTGGTATCAGGATACAGAACAATCCTTTCATTAATGTGGTGTACTACATCATTTTTTATAGCTAAAATTGCTCACTCACACAACCATATTAAGATAATTCTGTTTAATAGACGGAAAAACCTTTTCAATAAGTTCTTCTTCTGTGTCTAGTAAGTTACACAATTCTTCTGGTAGAATAAGTTTGCCTGACTGTGAATCTATAGGATAGGTTTCATTTCCAATTTTAACAGATTTTCAAAAATTACTGGAGATCCGGAACTCTTGGGCTTCCGGATCTCCAGTAATTTTTGCTCGCATATTTTTGTTAATGATCATTTGGCAATAAGATCCCAGGACATTAATTGCTTCAAACATTCGTTTATTTCATCAGTTGGAGTTGATTTTGGAATAACCGACAGCGTTTGTCGAAAATCTCCGGATAAAAATAATAAAACACCTCCCATAAGTTTTTTATTTTTCCGGATATCCTGTAATAAAAATAAATAATTTTTATTTCATTTTCAATTACACATGTTAACATACAGGAAGAAATATGATTACATTAAACTATAAATAAGTCTAACAAAAATAACATGCTATAATAAAATTAAAACTATGTGTAGCTTAATAATGTAGAGTCTACAAAGAAAAATTGAACAGTCAAGTTTATAATATTAGCTACTTGCCTGAAATATGTTGAGTACGTGTGTTTCAGACCATCACTATAGGTTTAATAATGTAGGACACTAGATAATTTAAATAATTATAGTATATTATGTCTATAAAAATAAATAAAGTTGAAGTGCCCGTTGGTAATATCAAAATAACTGCTTTTTACTAAATACATATGAAAATATATACGGTACTAATAAGAAAAAAACAATTTTTAACATCTTTTTCGGTCTGTCTATATGTCTGTTTATTTCGACTAATCTCAAAATTGGCTGGACCGATTTTGACAGGACTTTCACTGGCAGATAGCTGATGTTATAAGGAGTAACTTAGGCTACTTTTATTTTAGGAAAATAATTAGGGTTCCGCGCGTTAAAATTAAAACCCATGAAATCTAATCGTAATAAATTCCACGCCGGCGAAGTCGCGAGGAACAGCTAGTAATAAATAAAATAATTACTAAATAATAATTATTTGTTACCTACAATTAATACAAATTATTTTCGAATTTATAACAACTTCTTTGTGTCTTCGTAATTTAATTTATTCAGTAATTCCCTTACAATTATAGTGGATAATCGAAGGTAAGGGGCTGGGGTTCCATACTCCCATAGCATTTTTTTAGTAATTATTAGTTAAGTATTTTCCGAGTTACGTTTTATACATCTATAAAAAGCATCATATGAAACTTTACATCCCTTAACAGCATTATGAACAGGTTTCTATATACATTATTACACTGCAAAAAAAATTATTGATGAGGAATATCAATCGAAAATTCATATAAGACTCATGTGACACAGAAAGATTCAAGTGTAATTCAGAAGAATAAAATGATGTGTTTAGTTCTAGCAGTAGCGCCAACAATGCAGCTATCAATGTAAAGCAGTTTTGAGCAAATTAAGTAACAGGTTTTTATCTAATTACTTATACTTCCTCCCTGTTACACTTATTAAAGGTTGTATCATTTGACCCGTCACAAGAAATGCTTATACATAACATGAAATTAGAATAATTTATAGTATATATATAATTTATAATATAAAAAATTTATAGTATAAAAATATAAAATCTTGACTCTGCCGTGTATATATATACATGAGGTTGCTAACTTTGTTCGAAATAACCCAATTTATTTTGAAATGAATACTGCCGGAAGTCGTCGTGAAGGCACATTGATAGTTAACCACAAATGCAAACCCCTTCTTCGAAGAATGTGTGTAAATTGCATGGCACCGAAATTCTATAATAAAATCCCAATAAATATCTGATTAATTAATGATGTCAAAAGATTTAAAACTACGCTCAATGGCTTCCTTGTTTACAAAGTGTACTATGGCATAATATTTTTTGATGACAAAATGTAAAAACACTTCAATTATGTTCATATACCTCTAAGGTGAAACATGGCTGTATCTAATAATAATTTTGTATGTGACATCCTATCTTACCCATGCTCATGAATTAATAAATGATTGATTGATTGATACAATGTTACAGATATTTTAGTATTTTTTAGTACTGGCAACATATTCTTCTAGTAGATTATGTTTATAAAATGGTCACATTGATCGTGATTCGTGAATCGTGATTCGCGTAGAGAGAGAATTAAGGCATGGAGTGTAGAGTACAAGGAGAACCATCTTATAAAGGGCGTAAGTTGAAAAAGTGTCCTACTATTTACTGAAAATAGAGGTTCCAAAACCTACCACAATAGCGCTGGCGTCTGAAAAACTACGATATGAAGATAGCTGTTGTGAACGGAGTGAAGTCAGCTGAACTTAAATATTTAAAAAATTTCATGATTAGAGTAGTTAGTAAAATGCCAGTATACAAAATCTCAACGATTTACGTAGTACAAAACCAAGCGAATTGGTCGGTCCTTGCTTTTTTCTCCATCTTATTCTAATTACTTTTGGCGCTTTTTTTTAATTTGGCCTATGCTACTGCAGCGCCACCCTTATTGGACACGTTTTTAGGGACACTCTTCATACATAGAGATGGTCCTCCTTCTACTTTAAGGGTATTAGCTTGCTACATATTTATTTATCTATGGGTATTAGTGTTCTGTGGAGAGAATGAACTACATACTCCCTCTACGGTGATTCGTGATCGTGACAACTGACGGTTTTTGGCGGGAACTTGACCGGCGGCGGTTTGCTGCTCCTGTAATGAACTACATACTCCCTCTACGGTGATTGGTGATCGTGACAACTGACGGTTTTTGGCGGGAACTTGACCGGCGGCGGTTTGCTGCTCCCGTATTATTGTTTAAATAATGGTTTGAAGTGGACTTTGATATGTAAAAGTGGTGTGATTTTGTGTATTAAGTGTCTGCGTATGTGAACTATTAGTAGAAACTGTGAAACAAGTGCTCTGATGGTGATGTGATTCTCAAAATAAGGTGTATGTCTGCTTTGCTCCCTTTCGCACCTGGCTTAAACGATAGTGAGTTCGTATTTCTTAAAAATATGTAAGCGCGGGAAATCTGTTTGGTCGCACGCGCCCGGAACCACATAATCGTGCGTTGGTCAAATAACCAATCAAAAATAGTTTCGCGGCATTCAGGGGTCAGTGTCGTCGCACGTGCGGCCAAAATGGCGGTGTTTCTCGATCCCGATACTAAGCGTCGTAAGTATTTGTATTATTTACATGTTTTTTTTGATTGATTTGTTCATGTACATGTGTTATTTTCATTTTTATTGATCTATAAATCAATTAGTATCAACGACTTAACCTAACTTAAAGTATCGGCCCATTTGATTAGTGGCAAAATAAGGAACTCACTTACGTGAGCTCTCGGGTTTATTTATACCTCCTCACAAAAATGAGATGCCTACATTTACTGTTTTTTATTAAGGTTAAATGGCTGTTTTTATATTTTTTAGGTATGCCATTGAATTGTGAGCTTGTAATTGACCTATTTAATAACGGGGAATGCTCGGATATTGATATCGATGAGGCCGACGAGGATTTTTGTCCACAACCAGGTGCTACTGAAGATGATGCCCATGAAAAGGAATCTCCTCCCTCACCAGACTCAAAAAAGAGTTATTCTAGTTTAGTTCGTAAAGAGCATGAAGGTGATGGTCCATCAAAAACAAATAAACAGAAGAAAAGTAGGAAATTCAAAAAGAAACCTAAACAAAACACACAATTAAAAGTGAAGTTTGGACAACGTCGACGCATTTGGAAAAAAAGTGATTATATTGATAAACCTCATAACTATCCCGGTCATCCTAAACCGGACAAAGTTCAATCACCAGTCGAATATTTTGGTGCATATTATGATGAGGATTTTTTCGAAAACATGGCTCTCTGTACTAATCTCTATTACATGAGACATACCGGCAAAGTTTTAAATACTAATAAACAGGAAATTAAACGGTTGTATGGAATTCATCTGTTGATGGGTATTCTTTCTTATCCTAGATATGCCATGTACTGGCGCAGGAATATAAGCATCAATATAATAACTTCTGCAATGACAAGAGACAGATTTTCTCTTTTGCGAAATAATTTACACGTTGTTGATACGGATACTGTGCGAGCAAGAGATGCAGGAAATCCTCTCTGGAAAATACAACCAGTTCTCACAGCCGTTAAAAATGGCTGTGAAAAGATATTGCGAGCTCCAGGTAGGTACTCAGTGGATGAGCAAATGATTCCATTCACAGGAAAATGTCATCTTCGGCAGCTGGTTAAGAACAAGCCCCGGCCCGTTGGCTTAAAAAATTTTGTCGTCACAACCAGTGAAGGGCTGATGGTTGATTTTGAGATATATTACGGCAATAACCCTGTACTTGCTCATCCACTGGGCCTTGGACCTGCAGTTGTTTTTCGGCTCATACGAAGTGTTCCACGCGGAAGCTGCATTTTTTTCGACAGGTATTTTACGACCGTACCTCTACTTGATACCTTGTCGCAGCTTGGTTTTCACGGAACCGGAACCATAATGGCCAATCGCGTGCCTGATCGAAAGGAACTGAGCTTAAAAGAAGACAGCAAAATGAAAAGAGGCGAGATAGATCAAAGAGTTTCGAATGATGTCGCCTTGGTCAAATGGAAGGACAGCAAAGACTGTTTTGGAAACAGTCAACACTGTTTTGCTGTCCTTCACCGTTGGTACAGCTATTGAAATAGTTCAGCGCTATGACAAGAAAGAGAAATGTTACATAGATGTAGACGCTCCAAAACTGGTGAAAAATTATAATTTGTTTATGGGTGGAGTCGACATCTTGGATCAGTCCATGGAGTACTACCGTACTTCTATAAAAACACGCAAATAGACACTCAAAGTAATACTTCATTTCATGGATTTGGCTGTAGTGAACGCATGGCGCTTATATAGGTGTGATTTGTTAGCCACGGGAGCAGCAGGAAAAGACATAAAAGACTTACTATCATTCAGATTTGAAGTGGCTGAAACATTGATAAATACTCCCAATAGAGAGCAACGCGCATCATCTCCAGGTGATCCCGTAATACCTCGATCTACTGCAGGAAGATACAGACCAGCAAACAATCCATCACAGGGAAAAAGGTATGACGGGTACATGCACTTACCAATTTTCGACGAATTGAAGGACCCTCGCGTTTGTCGTTTGTAGAGCTGCAAATCGCGAACTAAAATCAGATGCCGAAAATGCGACGTATGATATATACGACCTGTGTATGAGTCGCGGTAAAGACTGCTTTTACCTCTACCATGTTGATTCCTAAAAGCTAGTTGAGTACAAGACTGATTATAAAATAAGTACTTAGATAATTACTAAGATGTTAATTTGGATCTCATTTTATTTTTTAATAAAAGAACGTTATAAGTACTGTCCGAAAGGCATTTTGTTTTTTAAATGTTTACTAAATAAGGCGTTTTAAGATTATGTTGTATTCAAAATACAGTATTATGATAATTACAAAAAAGCTGTGGTAATTTGACCAAATGGTAGAAATATGTACTAAAGATTGAAATAAACAGTTATTTTTACATATTTTTTTATTTTATTATAATAAAATAAATTAGACTCACATTTAATGAGTCAACTATGATTTTGAATTGCTTAAAATTGCTTAAAAACCTACTTACTCACTATCATGAGTAGGGTGAAGTAAACACGAGAACTCACGATCGTGCGTAATGATTTTCTAAACTTTGGTGTGGGATGGATTTTTTTTAATGTTTTTCCCTTTAATTTAATCGTCTAAGTAGTTATATTTTACAGAAATGTTTCTATTAGGAGGCCATAAATTTTCCAGGTGCGAAAGGGTTAGGCATCTTGAGATACCATCGCCAACCGTCAGCTGTCTGCTGGCTAAGTTGCCGTCAAAATCTCCCAATGGCTGCACAATGTGACGCATCAACATATTGTGAAGCAGTATACTATGAAGGATAATTATTATAATATATTGTAACTTCAGGCTCAGAAGGGCTAGATCCCAGAGCCGTAAAGCCAGTTATTAAGAAGAAGAAGTGACAATTGACAACAAACAAATACAATCTGAGAATCTGTAATAAAAGACCTTCTTTATTAATGTAGTCTTTGCTTCTAAGGCTAAGGCAAAAATACAAAGATAATAAGAAAGTTTACGTTTGTATTAAAACTATAGAACTTTAAATCATATTGTTTCTAAAACAAAATATTTCCTGCCTTCAAACTTCCAACTTAAAAATGGTGGAAGAAGATGAATACGCTTGCGTAAACAAGTCACAGCTTAAAATTAAGGATAATTCTGGAATTAAAAAGAAAAAGAAGAAGAAATCAAATAAAGGAACAGAGAAAGCTATAGAAAACGAAGTAAAACAACAAATAAAGCAACAAAAAAATACTGATGCGAAAACAAAAGCTGAGCTTGCTTTTCTTAAGATGCAGGAAAAAATGGTTAGTATAATTTGAACCAATACACAATATCACTGTTATAGTGTCTCAGTACTGTCGTACAAATATATAAAAATATCAATTTATATTCAAATCACTTAGTTAAATATTACACTCCAACTGCAGGTAAGGTTATTATTTTTTTATCTAGGTCCGTTGTCTCAGCCTACCCCTCTGGATCCATGTTTACCTCTGTTGTGTAAGTTTGTTACGTTATGTTTTAACAAAGCGAGGCTAAGCTAAAATTAAAATAGTAAAAAAAATAAAGTGGTCTATAAAATTTAAGATATATCCCCGAATTTTATGCATTTAGTAAAATTAGTTTTCTAATAGCACTTGAAATTGTTTATCCCATTTTTAAATGTTCATTCTCCACATCTATTAGACATGACAGGAAATTGACAGTGACTTGAGTGAAACTGGAGTGAAGCTTCAAAATCCTCTCAAAAGTGAGTGGACCATTGTGCCCAGCTGTTGGACACAAAATATGCCGCTGCTCTTATTTTATAAAAATCAATACTTTTTACTCAGTTTAGACTTGTTTAACCCATTTGTTGCGGTGCACGCACAACGGCGTAATTTAAATTGTCATTCTTAGGCGGATGACACGGATCGGCATAAATTATATTTTAGCCATAACTTGGCCAATTTCTATTCTAAAGGGATATACTTTTTATATGTGCATGTTTTACATACATACAACATCATTATAGTTTCCGTTTCTGTAAATAATGATCTTAGAAAAATAACGAAGCTATCCTCAGGCGTGTATAACGCCGAATGGCGTCTTTCAGAGGTTATCAACATTGAAAACATTTGGATTAAATATTTATATATTATTTATTTTAGCTAGGTATTTTATTTTATAGAATTAAAGAACAGTAATAGGTTTATACTATGAGTAATCTTCATTTCATAGTTGATAGTTAAACATTTTGCTGCGTTGATATGATTCGCTAGTTTTTTTTTATATATTCTTCATCATCTCTAGTGTAAAAAGGAAAAAAAAAGACCAGACAGAAAATTAAAACGAAAACGGCTTATTAATAAAATCCAACATCTTGGATTGTTAAAACCGTTCATATAGGTAATCATTGTTTCGCATACTTGTGAGAGTAGTAACTTAAAACTACAACTACGACAGTGTTCATAATACTTACTTAACAATATATATATTGTTTTATATTTATCATATACATATTATTATTATGTCAGCTACGTCGGATGATGAATCTTTTTATTCTGCACATGATTCAGATGTCTCGTTCGAGTCTTGTGATTATACTAATAGCTTGCCCTCCCTCCGCGATGAGCTTATTAATTTACTTACTCCTTGTAAAAAATTTCTAAATGTATGTCATGTTAATGCTCAGAGCATACCGGGTCATTACTCTTATTTTGAAGAAGTTTTTTCTATAGATTGTGTTCATGCAATCTTAGTATCAGAAAGTTGGCTAAAGCCTTCATTAATGTCCAGCATGTATCCCTTAAATAACTTTGTTCTTGTGCGCAACAACCGGACTGAAAAAGAGGGTGGAGGTGTCGCCATATACCTGAGAGCAAATATTCCTTATAAAACAATTTTAGCTTCACCATCTCATTCTGCCTCATTGGAGTTTCTGTTTCTGGAAATCGATATCAAAGGTGTAAAGGCAATTCTTGGGGTAGTATACTGTCCACCTGCTATTAACTTTTTCAACGCTTTTGAAAGCTCTCTCTCTATCATTTCATCTGAGTACACGCACTGCATAATAATGGGTGATTTCAATACTGATTTGTTGAGAAATTCTTCTCGTTCTCAAAAATTTCGGTCAGTCCTAGAGTCAGTCGATCTCCAAATTCTCCCCTTAGAGGCAACTCACCACAACATTGACACTGATGACTCATGGATTGATCATATTATCATAGCTTCTCCCGATTATGTTATTAAGCACGGACAACTATCGGCTCCTGCTTTTTCACGACATGACCTTACTTATATATCATGTAAGCTTGTTTCTCCTAAGCACAATCCCGCAGTACTATATATTCGTAATTTCGCTAAATTGATTCTGATAAACTTAAAAGTGACGCATATCGTATGGACTTAACCCCTGTTTTTAAATCAACTTCTATTGACGACAAAGTCTCCGTGCTTAATAATATAGTTCTTAGTCTGTACAACAATCATGCTCCTAAACATCAAGCAAGAGTAAAGCGTCCACCAGCCCCGTGGATGACTAGGGCCGTAAAGGTGGCAATGACCAGGCGAGATCGAGCATTTGTCAAATTTAAGAAGCATCGTACTCAGGAGAGCTGGGATTGTTACTAAATGCTGAGAAACAGATGCAATCAGATGGTACGAAATGCTAAACGCCGTTATATCCATAGCAATATTACAAATTCTTCGACCGCCGATGTGTGGAAATTTCTTAAAACACTTGGTATTAGTAAGGCTGTTACATTTGATCATGGTCCATCAATCACTCTGGATGAAATAAATCATAATTTTATCTCTACTTCTCCTTTGGATCCCACAGTTCGTTCTACAACAATAGCTTCCATTCAATCCATGCCTTCTCCTCCTATCCCTTTTTTTCACTTTTTACCTGTGACTGAAGGTGAATTGATATTGATTGATATGAGAGAAGATAGATTTTCTTTCACAGAATATCTTTATCCATATTCTATCTAATATAATATTTAAGAAATTGTCTTTTTTCGTGTTCAAACTATAAAAGAATTAATGGAGTAATAATATTTAACTACTCTTTATTAAATTAGTATATAACTTTTTTTTTTTATAGATTTAAAACATAATACACACTAGTTACAATTATCAACTATGTTCAAAACAAAACAACTATTATCATCATTATAGCCTATAAAAGTCCACTGCTGTACATACTCCTCCCTCCTCATAGTAGCCTGGTTGGCAACTGCAGTTTTTTATAATTTTGATGTTATTGGAAAGATGCTGCCACCTATTGTCTGTTGTTTCTCTCTATAGCCTCTTATGGCAGCCTCTGGATCTGGATGATATGAGATACTGGACATGTTTTACACTGCCATTATGCAGTGGCAGTGGGTGTAAGAATAACCACTAAACAATTATGCCTAAGCTACATTATGTTGTATGTTATTGCTCTTTGTTTTCTAAAATGTCGTGTTTACATGTCTAAATATTTGTATTTTTTATTTTTAGCAAAAACAAAGAATTCAACAAAAAGCGGAAATGACACACAAACAAAGAGTTGAGAAGTTTAATCAACACTTGGACAGTTTAACGGAACACTTTGACATTCCTAAAGTTTCATGGACAAAGTAATTGCTTAATTTGGAATTAAAGTTAGAAAAGTATGATTATGTTGATATAAGATATTTATATATTATAATATTATAATAATGGACACCTGTAACTAAAATATTATGCTAATAAAATTGTTTCTGTATAAATTATTCATTTTCTTGCCCTTGAAAATCGTTCAAATCACTCATATCTATACTTGCCTAAAAATATTTGTATATTAGACAAATTTTTAACATACAAGATATTCCATAACATCAACACTTCAGTAAAAAACTTTTTAAAGTAATTTATAAACTAATATTATAATAAACTTAAAAGTATTGATAAAAATAAAGACTAACTGTATATGCCACATAGATAAAAATACTCAGCCTAGCGATTTATGGTTGTTATGACGTACAGAAGACAAGTTGAACCTAACTCAAGATAAAACATTTTAAATATCTGCCTCTCTTTCATATAGCTATGCCTAAAAAGATACATGTAAGTATATATATGTGCTGTGTAATGTTTATATTGATGGTCTAGAAGACAAAAATGCTAAATGCAAAATTTTGTGATTTACACTTTTTAATGCCAAATATTCTAAATGAGAATCGCTGCTATGCTCAATGACCTCAATAGTGTTTCCCAACGGATAGGTCTTAATATGAACATGGACAAAACAAAGATCATGTTTAATGTCCATGTCACACCTATGCCGGTAGTTGTTGGGAACACTAAGCTCGAAGTTGTTGACGAGTATGTTTACCTGGGACAAATAGTCCGACTAGGTAAGTCCAACTTCGACCGAGAGGTCAATCGACGGATTCAACTCGGTTGGGCAGCGTTCGGGAAATTACGGCACATCTTCTCGTCAGGTGTACCTCAAAACTTGAAAACGAGACTGTACACCCAGTGCGTGTTGCCAGTGATGACATACGGAACTGAGACGTGGTCCTTCACTGCTGGCCGGATGAGGAAGCTCAAGGTCGCTCAGCGAGCTATGGAGAGGGCTATGCTCGGAGTTTCTCTGCGTGATAAACTCAGAAATGAGGATATCCGCAGCAGAACTAGAGTGACCGACATAGCCCAACGGATTAGTAAGCTGAAGTGGCAATGGGCCGGCCATATAGCTCGAAGAACCGACAACCGATGGGGAAGAAAGGTTCTCGAGTGGCAGCCTCGTACCGGCAGGCGAATTGTAGGGCGTCCCCCCACTAGATGGAGTGACGACCTGGTAAGATATGCAGGAAGTCGATGGATGCAGGTGGCTCAGGACCGTGCTTTGTGGCATTCTTTGGGGGAGGCCTATGTTCAGCAGTGGACTTGTGAAGGGCTGTAATGATGATGATGATGATTCTAAATGAATAGGCCGCATCTTCTGCACTTAGCCATAATTACATCTCTTTTGATCTAAACCGAATCTGTACATTAGTAATAAGAGACGTGAGGCATGAGATAAAAGAATCAAAATTGCTTATCTACCCATGATAGAAATGACAAAATGTATTAAGTAGCTTTAAACCACTTTATCTATGAGTATTGAAATTCACACTAACTTTAAGTGTTTTATAATGATAGGCAATTGACACCTAAAATTGGTACCCAAATTATAAATATATTTATTTAATACATTTTATTCTAATTTCTAATAATTATATAATAATTGAAAATCATATGCTATACACAAATGTACTAAGTGAACTACTGAATAACAAAATAATGATCAAAAGTATTAAGTGAATGTAATTTTTCATAATACTGAGTATTTCTCATATTCTTTATATATTTCTTTCAATAACAGAAGTATAAGATACGTTACACTGCTCAGCTTTACATACTAATGGGTCAAACTCCAAAATTTATTTAAACTGCTCTCCTGACAAATTATAATCTATGTAATTAATACGTTTGCCTTCTAGACCATCGATAATATCACATCTAATGCAATTTTAATCATTAATCTCTTCACTGACGCAGTCTTTTTAGGGTTCCGTAGCTAAATAACAAGGAACCTTTATAGTTTCGCCATGTCCATCCGTCCGCGGTTTTATTCAGAGACCCTAGGTGTTACAAAACTGTAATTTGGTATAGTTATAGATTACAATCACGCCTAAAAGATGTGAAATAAAATCTTGAAAAACATTTTTATTTTCGATATTTAGCTATAAAGTGGTACATTTTATTAGTCATATGTGTCCCTCTACTAATTAAACCGCTGTTTTTGGAAACAATAGTGCATACTTTTTACATTTAACATAATGAAGATAAAAGGAAAACAATTACAGCTAAGTAGGCTTAACAAGTTACCGAGTAATAGACGACCAACTTGTAAAATGCACTTGGATTAGTAAAAGATTGGTTACAATTCCATAGAGTATGACATTATAACTTTTTAATGTTATTGTAAACTGTAAAAAATCAACATTTTATGAAGAAAACGACTTATGTATTACTACTGTAGCTTTACGTTTTTCTTTGCGGGGTAAGCAGAGAGGGTTGACCGCCAAGAGACTGATCCTGGCATACCACTTTCGCTTATTTTTTAGTTTAGTTATTGTAGGCCTACAGTTTCATTCGTGGTACTCTTGGTTTACTCAGGATAGTTTAGGGCAATGGTGGTTTACAGGAAGGTTCGTTACAGTTGTATATATCTTAGGGTTGCACTGCTGGAAACTAATAGATGAATTAGGAACTATGGTCATTTTTGAATGAACTTGGCAGGTGAATGATTTGATGTAGATTATAATATGTTCAAAATCGAAAAGTTTTTTTTAATCTTTATTGAATACCACTTTATTGAATACCATCCTTAAGTCTGCCAAAGAAGTCTGCTTGAAAAATAGTTACCATAGTCCTATTTGGGCCCATTTTTAGTCGTTATCGGACTCATTTAATATCAAAAAGGCCTCTAACTTCACGTATTGTGACGGGAAATTACGGAATAGTGGAATCTAATTACAACACCTCTTTGTATTTGCTTCATGGGAAGGGACACTCACAGAATACCGGTGTTAAATAGTAGCTTAATGCTACTGTGTTTCATATGGCGACTGTAGAGAACCAGGGAACCTATTTACTGGTAAAAAGGCAACTACAACATTTTAGTTTTTATCGAGGATAGATGTAGACGTCTAAGAGCCACAGTATCCACCACTTCCATCCAGGTGGTTTGGGTTCCTTTGTCACCCTTATTCTGTAAAAAATCTAAACTTCCTGTTCCAAAGAAGTGACTCCATAAAACTATTTTTTTTTTATATTTTATTAAGCCAGCGCTTATCTACGATCCCACTTGATGGTAAGTGGTGATGTAGCCTAAGATGATGAAGCGCACTGACTTAACAAAAGCCTATTCACTCTTGCCTTGAAGACACCCACACTGTAATCGGATGGAAACACAGAAGCTGGCAACTTATTCCAATCCTTTGCTGTATGCATGATGAACGACGTGGCCAACCGTTTGGTTCGAATGCGTGGTAAGTCAACAACGAAAGGGTGGAGAGTGGCCGAACGTCTGGTTGTCCGATGGTGGAAGGGAGAGGGTGGAATTAAATTATGTAATTCCTGCGCACACTCTCCGAAATGCATCCTGTAGAAAACTGAAATGCTGGCTACTTTACGTCTGTATTCGAGGCTGGTAATATTGGTTTTAACCAAATTCGGGTCACCATTAAGCCTCTTAGCACGCCTTTCCATTGAGTCTAGAGCTGCTAGGTGGCATTTTTTTTGTTATATTACTGATTTGCCTTTGCATAAATTCAAAGTACATGTAAAAATCATTCTTTTAACAAAGAAAGGTATAAGGCTTGCATGGACGAGCTCTCATATTTCAATTTTGTGTAAAACATATTCTAGCGTGACACTAATTATAAAATACTTTTTGTAAGAGACTACGAATTGTTAATTAAACTCAAAGATTTTTGTTTAAAATGTTTTAATAAAAAGTATAAACACAATACTGTAAAATAAAATAAGTTTTAAAGCAAGTTGGACGGATTATTCGGAATGTAGTTACATGAAGTAAATAAGTACAAAAATACCATAATAAACATTTGTTAACATGCACATTGTAATTATATGTAATAAAATTGGTATATAAAAGATATTACAATTAAGAAGTAAATTAATACAATAATTACTGTAGTCTTACTTTTCATTAGCATACTTCAATATAAAGTGTATATAAAATAAATAAATTTAAAATTATCAACTTTGTCCAGTATAATGTATATTTGTAATTTTAAGTATGAAATACAAAAAACAAACTAAATCGGTATATTATAAAAGCTATGGTATACTAAACTAAAATCTAACTATATAAATATTGTATGATGTTCTGTCTAGGTCGCAGCCAGCTTAATTTGCGACATTACATGGCATGATCACCCTATTAATTTCATTCAACGAGACTGTCGCTGATGTGTGCCTAATTATGCGCTATGTGCTATATTATATAAATGTACACAGCTTTAGTGTGGCCAAGAGTCATCCCAGGCGCACCTTAACTGCCCTAACCTTCTGTCGCTGATATTACAAGTTTTGTATTGGACGCATCGGCTGAATAATCCCAATATCATTCAGGGCGCTAGTTAATCGGCGCCGTTTAGTAAAAAAATAAGCAGTTAACTGACAGGCTAATTAAGCCAGTTTGCTGCAATATCTATGTAATGTTTCATCTAAACTAAGAAGGCACTAATTGTGTACTACTTATTTTGACTAACAATAAGTGCTTAATCATTATATTTGAGATTAATTTTTTAATAAGACATTTAAATACTGCACATTTGTTTAACTTATTTTGTTTAGTTAAAAACACTTATCAACAAATGTATTGGATTCTTATAACAGAACTGGTAATATGTTTTCAATTCAGTATCATTGTTTTTTTATGCTAATTATTTAGTTGTATTATTTACGGTATACATTGATATTATACTTACAAATTACCTCACATACTGCCCCACATATATACAACCTTTCTATGATTGATCTATTTAAAACTTAATTTTGTCTTTACTCAACAATTGATATGACTTGTTCACTGGGTGAAAAAATGATTGTATCCTTTACATTAGCAGTGCTAATGTTAAACTCAACAACACGGTGCTTAATCCTACATATGACGCGTCATTACTTCTCCAAAAGGAATAACTAAAAGTGAATATCTTCACATAATTTTCTTTAGTCGACCACGGATCACTGCCATCGTCAAAATGCATTGGACACTGATCACGTTCCCGCTCGTACTCTTCCATTTCAACGGCGACCGCAGCGCCCTCAGTATAATTCCACGACGTAACATCTTGTTTTAGATCACAATATGGTCCTAGTGCCTGAGACATGAGCACCCTGAAATAAACAAATGTAATGATTTGATTATTTAATCCTGTAAATATAACACTAATTATTTACCAAAGCACATGTTTAACATTCAACTTCAAAATTAAACCTTTTTTTAAAAAATCAGATGAGGAACTAAGAAAATTTCTTTTTTGGTAAATATCTCAGAATGATTATTGTAAAGCTTTTTAAGTAAAGTATACTTTTAAGAAGGAAAATTGCATGACCAAGACATGAAAAAACGATTGAGAACGTAACGTAAAGACTCCCAACAAGCATTTGAATGGAGTAGCAGATGTGTGCTCCTCTACTCAAATGCTTCTTGATCTCTTAGAAATGAGAGGACACCTGTGCCCAAAAGTGGGACATATTATGTAAGCTGTTACATAACATTACTAATAATGTCTTCTATTTTAGAATATACGAGCTGGCCCAGTAGATGTTATTCTAGATTTTCCAGTAGGTGGTGCGGTGATTTTCACTACGGACTTTATAGTGTAAAAATAAAATTTATTAATAACTCAATCACACCTATGGGGTAGAGACTTTGTGCTTTTCTATTTATATATAAGCCCTTTTTTGCACTAAACCAAAATAATGAATTGTGTGGTGACATTGAAGTAATTGGCATGAACCTGTTATTCTACTAATATTGAGCAATATTTTAAAGTAAATGAAATAAGTACCATTGCAGAAAAAATATATATAAAAGAAACACAAAATCCTAATATGTTAACAATCTGTGGCAGGTGTTAATCATAGGTATTTTATATCTTTGTATATATTTTTTTTTTTATATGTGTTAGAGACATGGTGCAGCTATATGAGTAGTATAGTTGTAGCACGAATGGGTCGGCTCGACCGGGCAAGGGCCACGCTCTCACTGAATACCAGCGCTAGAGAGCAGTTTAACACTGCTGTGTTTCGTATTGTGAGTGTAGAGACCCGGAGACCCTTTTTACTGGAAAAGAGGCATTCCAACTTCGTCCTCACGGGTGACAACGCATTTGCATTTTGATTCGCAAATGAGGATAAATGTAGATGTCTATTGGTCACAGTAACCACTTACCATCAGGTGGACTGTGTGCTCGTTTGTCACCCTATTCCTATAAAAAAAAATATTCATAGTACATGTAATCTTGAATATTTTCCCTTTATCTATTCCTTACTGATAAACTACATTTACAACATTTTAAGAGTTTACAATTTATTAGTGTTTATTATCAATTTAATAAAGGTTATTCAGTTTTTAAGATTCTTTACTATGCAATATTAAAACTTTTTAAATCCTTTAAACAAAATTTTAACCCAAAATTTTTAAACTTTATTAAACAAAGTTTGTATAAAAAGGGTTATTATAATATTAAGGAATTTATGGGAATGAGGTGATCGCTACCAAACGATTTCTAATTTGTTTTGTTGTTATTTTGCAATAACTGGCCAAATTTGCAGAGAAGGTTAAGAATAAGTAATACAGGCAAATGGTGAAGAAAACTGAATTTAAAAAATCTCAGACATTCTGTCTTTTTTATCTTTTAAATTCAAAAAATTGCCAAAAATATAGAATTAATTAATAACTTATCTACAGCGTCAACTATCTAGCATAGTTATGAACCATTGTAAACAAAAATATTGTATGAATATCTTAACCGGTCAAGTAATTCAGAATTTATATGATCACTAACACATGCACCAGCAATTATGTATATAAAGATTTTATAACAATTTTATAACAATTAGGTAACTACCTATGTATCGGTATACTTAAGATTTGTGTAAGTAAAAGGAAATTAATTATTAATATTACCTGTTTAGATCAGCCCTTTGATACACCCAGCAACGGTACTTGGAGAAAGGATCTAATTCATCATAAGTGATCAAATAAGATTTCAAATTTTCTTTCCAATACCCAATGCACTTCATCTTGTAATCAGGGTCGCTGTATATATCCACAGGTCTTCCTAAATGATCAACGGACAAGCAGTAGTTCTCCTTTATTTGTATCGTCTTTTGGTCTGTGTCACATACAGAGAAATCACTAATGTTTATTTTACAGTACAAGTTGGGACGGGGGCTTAGCGTCACACCACCAAGTATTCTTGTCTCAAACCTCACATCTCCTCTTTGTGTGAAGTTAAATTTACCAGCAACAGGACAGCGAATAGGCGATGGGTCTTTTTTAAGGAAAATATCGTATCGCCATTGTTGTTTATTCGGAAACTGTACCCATGAGCATACAGTATGGAAATTGCTCTGAATCATGGCTA
This sequence comes from Parnassius mnemosyne, assembly GCA_963668995.1. Classification (NCBI taxonomy): domain Eukaryota; kingdom Metazoa; phylum Arthropoda; class Insecta; order Lepidoptera; family Papilionidae; genus Parnassius; species Parnassius mnemosyne. The sequence continues at coordinate 38,826,392 of CAVLGL010000159.1, forward strand.
AGCCTTTACGGTACCTGAAAAAGTGAAAAATTGTTACAAATACAATTAACCCTGCAATAATGGGATTATTTCCTACGGCGTTATTTGGAAATCATATTATATAAAAATATTCGATTTAAATGCAAATCAGATCAATTGGTACATTTTGGAGGTAAATAAATTAAACATAAATCAGACTGATTAGTTTTGAATTACTAAAATGTAATGGACACTCAGTAAAATTGTGTTTTATATTTATACACTACATACATAAAATAATATTTTTTTTACATAATGTTAGTAGTGACATATTTAAGGTTAACAACATTAAGTTTTATTATTCTTAATTGTATAACTACTTGATAAGAAATGCGCCTCAATTTATTTTCATGTCTAAGCAACTTCAGAAGGAGGAGGTTAAAATTCTACCGTATTTCTCTTTTTATCATAAATTTTTAATTTTATAAGGCAATAAGGCATCTCTATTTTTAGTTAACTGATTTATCCAATTTTATTTACGAATGAAATATACTTATAAGGTGATTCCATATAAATTTCAACCAGATCCCAGGAAAGAGTTGTCGTTTATAGTTGTTTATTATGATATATGTAAAAATTATGACATATGTATGCATAGCATAATGTAAATTATGTTAGACATATATTATGTAGAGATTATTGATTTTAATATTGATTATTATATTATTAGTAGTACTTCTATTGATTCAAAGTTTCCATCTCAACCCTTTCAGTAACAGGAAGAAGGCTATGCCCAGCAGTGGAGCGAATAAAGGCTGTTGCTAAACTAGTTATTGCATTGAATAGCAGCACAATCATCTTAAGCGACATTAATACACAAGTGTAAGTAGAGGTATTTAGCCAAAATTAAGGAAAATATATGTAATATTTTCTTTTGTCTTGTCATAGGAATGAAACTATTGGCAGACATTGTCCTATTCTAAGTAAACGAGCATGCGGCTCATCTGATGGTAAGTGACTACCGCCGCCCATGAACAACTGCAACACCAGGGGAATTTTTAGATCCGTTGCCAACCTTTTAAAAAAGAGTAGCTCTTTTCTTGAAGGTCCCTAAGACGCGTATTGGTCCGGAAAATTCGTTGGTGGTAGTGGATTTCACAAGGAAGTTGTGCGAGGAAGAAAACTTCTTGTAAATCGCACAGTGGTGGACCGCTAACCATCCAGATGGTATGAATGGTATCACGAGTTTTATCAAAATGTGCGATGGTAAAATTGAGTGGCTGGAATTAGTCTGAACAATTCCTCTACGCACTCCCCGTGGTAGATTCGATAAAATAAGCACACAGATGCAACATATTTTCGCAGCACCAGTGAGTCAAAAAAAGATCTCAGTCATCAACGATTCGAACCACACTGCACTGGATACGATCAATGGAAGCTGGCACTGGGGTGCCCCGGCCCAGAGATAAGAATAGTACTCCATGTTTTTTTTTATAGAATTAGGGTGACAAACGAGCACACAGTCCACCTGATGGTAAGTGGTTGCTGTGGCCCATAGACATCTATATCTATCTTCGTTTGGGAATTAAAATGTAGATGCATTGTCAGCCGTGAGGACAATACACCATTGCTTACAGACACACAAATTATTAAATATATAAAGATTAAAATTAAAAGATTGGTAATAGATATAATATGAAATTATATTATTAAACAAACTTAGAGGTAGTGAATAATATGTATACTACATTTTTAAGATGGGAGGACGACCTGGTCAAATTCGCGGGTGTGACCTGGAGCCGGGTTGCCGAGGATAGAAACGGGTGGAAAAGGTTGGACGAGGCCTTTGCCGATTGGCAATCAGCAGAAGACAACCTAGATTTTATATAACTTAGATATTAAGAAATTGTATTATATACTGTTGAATAAATGGCTTTATTATTATTATTACATCTTTAAGCAAGAAACTAAGGGTTTTAACAATTTATAATTTACCTTATAACATTGTGGTGCTGTGGCACAAAATCAAAACAAACATAATCTTTTTGACATCCGTCAACAGTGAGACGGGCCATCATCACTCTGCTATCCCGTTGCTCTCTGGAAATATGAAAATGATTACAATAGAGTACATAAATCCCGTATGTTGATAACGTAAGAGAATTCTTTATTCCATTTCGTACTTTTAGTGTAGTAAGAGGTACTATGGAAAAGGCACTAGACCATATGATCTACAATTGATGGCGGTATACCATCTCGTATATGTTAAACACAATACAATACAATCTGGGCATCTTCAAGGCAAGAGTGAATAGGCTTTTGTTACGATAAGACAGTGCGATTTACCATCTAAGGCTGCATCATCACTTACCACCAGGTGGGATTGTGGTCAGGCACTGGCTTATAATAAGTAAAAAAACAAAAAAAAAATTGTCCAACAAAGGAGAGCAGCGTCAAAAGTATGAGATCACTGGTACTGCAGTCGTTGATCTGCTGCTAAGTGTGGCTATTATTGCAAATTTAATTTCCAAAATTGATCTAGCTGTGGACAACAATCTATTTGTGATTTTCAATATTTGTATTCCAAATTTAATCTAGCTGTGGACTGTAAAAAATGTGATAAAGAAGTGAACATAAAAAATTAATGACAATAAAATACATCATATTATGTTATAACACATAATATGATGTACCACATTTAATGTCAAAGGTTCCGAATATTCAATAAAAAGTTGTGCAGACAACATTGATTTGTAGAATAATTTATTATAATGCAACTAACTTACCTGCAAACGTAAATTGTGCGTCTGTATCGTCCCTCATCTGGATAGTAAGTCTCGATAATGTGCGTTTCATTGATAAAAACATCAGCATCAATATTGGCTGTATTAATCCAGTTGCCTGAGAAGTTTTGTGGTAAACGACAACCTGGCTCGACTACTTCAGCCTAAAAACAAAATTACGAAATTGAAATTTAACCCTCAATACTTAGTTTTGAGTCTGTGGCAAGCGCCCTCTTTCGAAATTGTGTCATGAGATTGTTACACAATTTAAATAAATGTATGCTTAATTGTTAACACTGTATTATTGTTTTCTATGATACTACTTTTTATGTTCAAAAACAAACGTGTAGTACATTGACGGCTCCGTGGCGCAGAGGCTTAGCAATGAGTTGCTGCGCTGGCGGCCGCGGATCCGAATCCCACACGGAACAAGTATTTGTATGGCCTACAAATAATTGTTCCAGGTCTGGATGTTGGTCCTTGTGCAATTTGTGTTTGTAAACTGCCTCCACGATACGGGAGAAAATTCTAGTGGGGCAGTTTTATTCCACACTAGCGAGCCGCCCCGGTATCGCACGGACGATTTGTGGATCTCGACTACAGCGACTCCTACCGGGTCCAAAAGTAAACCTAAGCCACCTAGGTATCCATTCAAATATACACAAAATTTCATCACATCGGTCAAGCTATTTTTGAGTTTTAGCGAGGCTACAATTGATTTTATATATAGAGACAAATTTATAAAAAAATTACAGATTTACTAATAGAAATAATAAGTAAGCCCCAGCTAGCCAGCTACCCCAGATTCTGTGTCGTAATTGTTACACAAATGGTCTTTAGTATCCAATACTATGCACTATAAAACTTACCATTTTGTACTTTGATAAATACCATGAGGATAATGGAAAAATTATATCTAAATTAAAATACAGTAGGCCCCCGGTAATCCGACAAACATTTTGCAGGGCAGTGTGGGACTATCGAATTTGTCGGATTATAGAGTACTGCCAAAGACTGTCACAGTGTACAGTCCGGAATTTTTTATAAAACAGTTCCTTGTAATCCGACAAATTCCAGATCCAATGATAAGATTCTATATGTTATACATGTACTCTGAAGTACAAATTATATTTCATTATGTATGTCAAATTTAGTAAATTGAACAACACAATAGGAAGCTTACATTTTATTATAAAATTAACGTCATTAATGCTATAGAACTTACAAAAAATATGCAATTACTTTACATTAGGAAATAATTGTGTACAAACAAATGTACATACTAAAATAATCAAAAATTATGAATCAAGTTATAACTTGTTCAATCATGCATTTGCAAAGATTATCAAAAAAAAATGTAATATTAAATAATAGACCATGTCGGATTACAGGGGGTGCCGGATTACCGGGGGTCCACTGTATTATTGTTCTGATTATCGCAATATAAGCTGCAAAAACTTTAATGACATTCAGAACTAAGCCTTGGTTTAGTAAAAAATGTCAGTTGTCTGAAACTTTCATAAAATTGGCTAATTTGCCAATAAATCGACGGGTGCAAAGTAAAAAGGGTCATCTACAAAACAGCTACTTTTCAGGAGAGCGCATAATAGGAAAAAATGCTCCCATTTTGTCAATTTTAAACCAAATTTATTGAAATTTTTATCATTGCTTCATTATTTAATAATGTATCCACATGTATATTTCATTTCTTCTAATTATGTTTAATTTACGAGATATTGTAGTTGTCTGCATCTACATTGCGCTTAAAAATATGACAACTGTGTTAACTACCACTTGGCCGTTTCTACGTGGGAATTCAAAGATTTAGTAAAATACTTTACTAAGTCTTTGAATTCCCACGTAGATTAGTATATTTCAGTAAATACGAAAACTGTAACACTTCCTATTATTAAAATTAGTTAATGACCGTTTTACATCTTATCTTATCGGATCTTTGGTTGAGAATTCAACAGTAAAGGTATAGTTATAGCCTTCGTTAGAAAAATAAAACAATTAAAATTAAATCTAGAAAATTCTAAAGTTTTCATAATTTATAAAAAAATAAGATCAGTCATAATAATCAAGTTAGGTTCGTTTCCATGACCTAGTTAACACAATAATAAAAATAAATCCTTTAAAGTACGTTCTATTCGTACATTTTTTTTTATAAAAATAGTTAGGTATATCACTTATGATAAAAGTAAGTAGAAAATTAAATTCTAAACAATAATTAAACTCTGTATCAATACTTAAAAAATTACGAAAGATTTTTTTTTAATTATTTTAAAACCAATTTAAAAATTATTCAGTCTCATTACCGTCAGTACAGGAACTATGTTTCAAATTTTTATAAAAGTTATGATATCTAGGAGGTATCAGATTTTGCTGGCAGAGGCTTATTAAGTCTTTGTACTTGGCACTTGTAATCATGATGGGTTCATTATAACATTTTTTGGGATCATTAAAGCCACGGTGGGAACGAGTAGTTACTTTTCGCACCAATTCAATTCGCTTGAGTTCTTCGTCATTTAGATCATATTTATAAAATATTGTGTAAGGATTCTCTGCTTTAACGACTATTTCTCGAACTTGATTCCACTTAACATTCTCATTGTCGGTATTTTTTGTCAATTTAAAATCATATAAACATATTTTGAAATCCAAAATTTGGTCTTGTGTTATTTCTATAACCTCATAAGCATCGCCGGACGTTTTACACCACCGAACGAGTGTATACCATTCTTCAGGACAAAAAATGAATTTTCTCTTCGACGATTTCTCAATTAATGCGTGGACACTATCGCCTTCTTGCTGGGTGTGACCCTTCTCCAAAAATCTGTGATGAATATCAATGCTATACTTTTGAGAGCAGTATACATACATCAGAAACACAATACGGTTCCTGTTCTGACCGCCACAGTTATCGGACCACAGGCGGATATCTTTGATGCCTCTATTAGTTGACTGTTGTATAAAATTATAAAGGCAACTAGCTACTTCGTTTGAACCCCGCTTAGCTATAGTTTCAGGCCACATATAACATATTCCCTTTTTAAGTCCCATATCAAAAACAGTAAAATTAAAGACAGAAAGTTTACGCTTATAATAAAATGAACTGGTTTCTCCGTGTGGTGTCGACAAAATTTTTTGAAAATCAAAGGTAGCCAAAGTTACAGTTTCAGGATTAGAAGTAGCTTCATTTTTGTCTTGTTTCTTCAAAGATCTCGCTATATTTTTATCTTGTATATGTTTATTGTACTAATCTTGTGCTCTGGTTTGTGAAGGAAGGCAATTTTTAAATGCTATACACACGTCGCAATGGTCTTTTTTAGGAATATAAAAGGCTATGTTCATTTCCTTATTAACTATGTCTCGGTACTGGCGCGCTGTGTGTACCCTCTCCACAATACTATTTTCCTCTGCCCAAGTCTGGTACAACTTAAACATCGTGGAGAAATTTAAATCAGCCAAGTAAACTTTGTTTGTGTCTTTTCTTGTGTAATGTTACTCCACTGGTTGAAACGAGTTTACATGATCACACACACCTTTTATTATGGCGGCTGTACAAACCTTGTTTTTATTGTTATGACGACCTCTGAAGTCTTTTTCACAGTTACCAGTACTTTTATCATATTTATCAAGAGCACTCTGTATAAACTGATTACTTACCGACAGCGTATTCTTAAACATTGTTTTGCATACTTTTACAGTTCTAGGGCTGGTTTCTTTTAAATTTATTGGAAGTGTATAGTTTACACTGTGTTGGCGTTTAGAATCATTCTCTGTAGTAATTCTTCGTTTCATACAACGTTTTGTATATTTACCTATAAAAACCCATTGCTTTTCGTGATCACAGAGATCCCAAAAACGATCAAAGATAAGTTTTCTATCTTCGTGAGATATTTTTGCGCTACAGTTAAACTTGCAAATAACACATGCCGGCTTAAGATGTTTCGCAGGTTGCAATTTTCCATTTCTGGACTGATGTTGTTTACCTGAATTTAATAGTAATTTACGTCTTGTATCAATCCACTTGTCTTTATTTCTCAATCGCCTTTTCTTTGATCTATCAATACTGAACTGACGTCTTTTTCTACCGTTTAACGACGAAGGTGTAGAACATTCACTTGATGCCTCCACCGCCGAAGAAGCATCACTAGTGTTGCTTATAGAAGATTGACAGTTTGAAATTAGTGACATACTCGATGGCCTGCCTGAGTTTATTAAACAGATATTTTGATCTAATTCTGATAATGGACGCGGCGGACTTGAAGTAAATGAGTTGTATTCTGAGGGCGTTGGTGTATCCGATAATTTGCTCGGAGAATCTCTATTATCAACATAAACATTTTCTGAATTAATTTGTATTTCAGATTGAGAGTGAACTGGTGTGACCGACCTAGAGTACATAGAACATGGGGACTTATCTTGCGAAGTTAACTGATACTCATTTGTCTTCATCGCTGACACATCAAGGTCTTCTATAAGATGTTCAATAACTTCATCGGCCAACACAGCATTTTTGTCGAAAAATCCATCGCTTATGTTCTGTAAGCTTTCATCTTCTTTAAAAGGTCGTTTCGGACTTTCTGAACATGAAACAACAGTAAAAAATAACAGTAAGAAAATATAATTTAATTATAAGTCAATTAATATATATAGCTAACAATAAGAATTAACATAGGTAGGTACTCATAAACATAACAAACAATACTAATTTACAAAAGTAAATTGAGACATCTACATCACAATCGCAACGTAGAAAAAGCTATATGGCAGATAGCCGTTTATGCGTCGTTTCGTAAAAAAAATATCAATGATAACCTATTTTCATAATTACAAAAACTAATTATGATTTAACTTCAAAATAACAATAACATTAAACTTGTATTATAAAAAATACGTACCAGAACTAGTTTCACGGTTGTTATCGATAAGTTGTAATAAATCTTCTCGGTTCATAATATCGCATTGTCGTCCCGTTTTGCCCAAATTCACCAATAATTTACGTCTTTCCATGTCTTTTGTGTTGAACTCAAACTGTTTACTAATATGATAACACTTTTACATACACTATAACACTTAACAAACCAAAACAAACAAATATTAGTGCCGGCCGGCGAAGCACATGTCATCTGACTGATGACGCAATATGACTGACCGCTGGCCCCCCGCGCGTCCCGCGTATAAACGGTCAGCGGTAGTTGTCCGCATCTACATCGTGCAATGTCACAAAACAGGCGTAGTTGTCTTCTTTTACGTGACAAAAGTACCAAAAATAAGGTGATATTTATATTTTTGATTTTGCTATGTTGTAGAACATGATATTTTAAGTTAGTTTTTACAAAAAACCAAAAATCTCAAAATTGCAGTTAACTTTTTTTACTTTGCACCCGTCGAAATGTTGTGAGTCATGAAACATTTTAAAAATACATACTTAATTTTTACAGATTTAAAATTTAACCATATTTATAGACATTATTGTCATAATTTACCTTCACTGGAGTTATTCGATATCTTTCAGGAGATTTCTCAACAGTCTTCAATGTGCTGCACTGAGGGGTAATTGAAGCACCAATATACAAATCGTCATCTCTGTTCTTCAGAAAACAGCGGTACCTCTCATCTTTACGAGACTCTTTGGTGTTGGCCACAGCAAAGAAATGATTCTTATCCACAAACCAATGTCCTAAAAATCACGAACAACTCGTTTGTATGATTACATAATTATAACTGCATAATGTTATCGTTCCACTGCTGAACATTGGCCTCCTACATAGATTAAAGTTGGTAAAAATTACCTCGCGTATATCCGCTCGATAAAATAAAATGATGTGTCTTAACTAGTTTGAAGAGCACCTCCTGCCCTCCCTAAATTGCGTGTACTATCCCCATTACCACTAATCCCAGCACCAGTACTCCCAACACCACTACACTAGGAAAGACACACCACCGACGACAATACGACACGTGTTTCGCCTCTACACAAGGCATCTTCAGGTGATGTAGACTCTGCGGTGGCTGACCACTAAACGGCGACCAACTTTAATATAATAGATTTCCGCAAAGTAAGGCCTGATTCTATTAATTATACTCCTACATAGATTCGAAAATCCATTGCTACATATAGTTTTGATACTCACGCTTGACAGTTGGGTTTGCAACTGCAGTTCATAATTTTTAATTGTTATTAGGATACTGCTGTTCATCTGATTTTTTTCCCTCTGATGCCTCTTACAATACCCATGAGATTACATGGACATGCCCCTCAATTGAGTACCTCAGAATGGTACACTGGAACACAAAGCTTGACTCTCTTTACCTGTCCAATGGATCCATAGATAATGAGGTCATAGGAAAACTTGCACTCGGCAATTCCAGCCTCGCGTTTTGGGCGCGGGGGCGAGAGAGCGGCAAAACCTATTAACGAGACATATATTACACCGCGCATCCACCTCCTCCCTGATAGGCCTGGGTCTGATATGAGTTAATGACAATTATTATAAAATTCGTTTTTCTAAATTAACTAACTATATAAATTAAAGAAATTAACTAGCCTCCCATCCCATGGCATAAATATGGTATTATTTACATTTAAGATAATCATCAAATACCATTTATCTTATCTATTTTTTGATAACTCATAATGTCATAACGACATGCACCTAACCCTCTTATTAGTAGTGTCCGACCGAAACAAGATTTTAAACCCAAACCGAAACCGAACCTTCGGTCTGGGTGTCAGTTTCGGCCGAAACCGAAACTTATTTTTTTTTATAGGAGAGGGGGCAAACGGCGGCGGCTCACCTGATAGTAAGTGACTACCGCCGCCCATGAACAGCTGCAACACCAGGGAGGAAATCGCAGATGCGTTGCCGGCCTTTTAAAAAGGAGTAGGCTCTTTTCTTGAAGGTCCCTAAGTGGTATCGGTCCGGAAAAATCGCTGATGATAATCGATTCCACAAGGAAGTCGTGCGAGGAAGAAAACATCTTCTAAATCGCACAGTGGTGGACCGCCAATCATCCAGATGGTGTGAATGGTATCGGGAGTTCTGCCGCGATGTGCGTTCGTGAAATTTGGCGGCTTAGATTAATCCGAACAATTCCTCAGAGCACTCCCCGTGGTAGATGCGAAAGAAAATGCAAAGGGATGCAACATCTCTTCGCAGTGCCAATGAATCGAGCCGATCGGAAAGGACTCGGTCGTTGACGATTCGAGCCGCTCTGCGCTGGATGCGGTCAAGTGGAAGGAACTGGCACTCGGGAGCCCCTGCCCAGAGATGGGAACAGTATTCCATGTGAGGCCGAATCTGCGCCTTGTAAAGTTGCAGGCGGTGTGCCGTCATGAAATACTGTCCCGCTCTGCTGAGCACGACAAGCTTTTTAGAGACCAATTTGGCCTTCTCTTCCAAGTGACCACGAAACTGCACGTCACTCGATATGTCGACTCCGAGGATTCCGCTACTGGCTGAGGCAAGAAGGGGAGTGCCTTGAAACTGAGGAGATACGATAAAGGGGTTCTTTTTAGCGGTAAACGCGCAAACTTGTGTCTTCTGAGGATTAAACTGGACTAGATTTAGTCGCCCCCAATCCGAGACTTTGTTCAGCAAACACTCTACTTCAGACACAAGTTTGTTCCGGTACTCGGCGACGTTTTCCCGAGAAATATTGGCACGGCCGGTGTATAGAGCATCACCAGTGCTGTCATGTTAATTTTTTTTTTGTTGTATACTGAAATCTGGTATGATTTTTATACATATACAGATAGGTAATGCTTGTTAATGAAAAACAGTAATTGTAATAGTCATGTAGCAATATATTTATTTATTTTAAATTAAAAATCAACAATTTAACGTTAAGAAATACTTTTTTTAAGTCAATTTCCACCAACAAAACCCATAAAAAGTTACTCGTTACTTGAGAACATATTTTATTGTGTACAATATTGTTAATATTATTCAATGAGAGCAATAACTTAACCGGTTCAGTGCTAATGGCACGCCAGGCGTGCCATCGATTATTTTTGTGTGGCGTATGACATTTATGAAAGTTATTTTGTGGGTCGTGTCTTTTTAAAATCGTTATAACTCGCTCAAATTGCGTTTCCGGAAGATTTATCCAGAACAAAATATTCATTATTTTGCAAGTAGTTTATGCCTACAGCTTCGTTTCTGGATATTTCAAAATTTTTAAATTTTTAGGGGTTGACAACCTTTTTTTAACTTGTACATGGTACTCTTTTTACTTTACGGGTTTTAAATCATATTGTGGAAAATAGTCTAATAAGTAACAAATAGTAGCACTCATTGCGATCGCTCACAAACTCAAGTTGTAAATAAATTTCTGGAAAACGAGTCTCCTGTTAAAAAAATAACAATGCGTTTGTCTTATTGTTTGATTTTGCTTAAAATGGTTGAATTGCCGTCTTATTACTATCGTATGGCCGAATAGACCTACGAAGTACTATGTGCTCTTGTGATATGATATAAGGTTTATTTTTGTTTGAAACTGTTCGAAACCGTTCATGAGTAAAAAATTTCGCTAATAAATAGTCTTTTGTCAATCCGTCGCCGTATAGCGCCAGCGTTTTTTCCTTTTGAAAACACTTGTTTTGCTATTCTTACTAATTAGACGTTTTCAGATCGACTTTACTTTTACATTTGTATAATATTAAATAATATTTAACATTTGTAAATATCAATAAATCATAAACCTTATTTTTTTCCAAATTAAGGTTCTTGATTGTTTGATATTTACAAATGTTATTATTAGGTGAAAATTTAATTTGCTTGGTAGGTACTCAGTAACTAGGTAGGATATATCTATTGGGTAGATCCTTGGAACGAGAGAAATGGGGCCTCGCTGATGCAACTTCGCCCACGTTTATATTAGTCCACGCTACGCCTCTGTAAGCTGTTATTTAAAAAAAAGTCCCGCTGGGTTTCTTGCTGTTCTTCCAAGGACAGAGGGTTTTTTTTCGAACCAGTGGTAATTAAACAAAAGAGTGACTTTTAGTAAGTATTATTTATAATCTATATTGAATACAAAAGTTTCTGTTTCTGTATAATTATGAATAATACACAAGTCACGAACTCATCCGAACGACGCACGATCATCCACGAACACTGAGTTTCGGCGCCGCCGAAGGTTCGGCAGATTTTTTGCCGAAACCGAATCTTTGGTCGCTCACTACTTATTAGTTGCAAGGCAGTTGTTTCAATATTACAGACAGACACTTCAATTTTGTTTATATATAAACATATATGTAATATTTACACAGAGTAATCTATATATCATGAGTTTCCAAATTTTCATGAACATTCACCAATTCCCTTTTATATGGAACCCCACATCAAATGATTACATATTATAGACAGTGCCATTGAAATATTATAATATAATTCTCGCTAACTACCTACATATCTATATAACAGTGATGGGTTCTTCTCATCACATTTTTTGGCCATTTCAAAATAATATTTGTACCAAAGAGTGAAACTATTTTACAAGCAAAAATAAATAATTTTGTAGAATATTGGTGACTTTCACATGAAACCTTTAGGTTCCTCAGAACACACTTTAGGAATCTCTACTATAAGACTACATATTTGTATAGCTATATACACTATTTATGCACTGTATTTCAATAGCGGATGACAAGCCTTAACAAAATGTTTATACCACTTACCTAGGCAACTAAATTCAACTACTCCTTCAAAGGTACCAGACATTCCAGGGCATTTTTTATATGTAATATTGAACTTCTGATTGGTGATCAAAAACTGTGTGCCGGCAGTCTGACAAGATTTAATTTGTGCATCTGGATGATTACACTCTCCTGTGAAACGAAAGCGATTCTGGTATGCAAACTGCCATACACCTTCCAACGATGAACGACAATTAACCTGTAGAATAAAAAAGTAATATATAATAGTTTTAAATCAAAACTCCGCCGCTCCCAAATATTAATAGACTACCAAATTGCCAAAATTAAAACAATGTTTCTTTTACATTATCTTACTCTCAACTTTATAACAGTTTAAAAATTAGAACTATGAATACGAAACTAAAAAAACATGAACATATCCAAAAGTCAAAGTAAAATAAATAAAAGATCAAGTAGGACAAATAATACAAGCCCTATTTGGACTGATTGAAATATTATATGTTGTTAGCCTTTATTTTAAACATCAGCCTCCTTTTAGCGCTTTGGACATTGGTTTCCACCAAAATGGGAAAATTTATTGTAGCAACTCTTTATCGTGGGTATTGGAAATCAGGAAATTTTTAGCTAATACAACATTTTGTATGTAAATCAATTTATGACTGATCACCAGACAAAATTGCTTATTGGTATCTAGGGCATGATCTTATAATTTGGTAAAGCATTCAATTAAAATATTAATCAGTTCAAATGTTTAAGACAAGATGAATAAGTAAACTATTGTAATAATTCTGTGTAAAAGGCTGTTTTAAATAATAACTTTTTGATAACAATGATTAATTCAACTTACTGGCACTGAATTTTCTGAAAATAAAGTAATAAACTGTTGATCAGGATTCAAACCACGGCACACTCTTTCAATCGTTGGTTCTTCATCAGGACCCACATCAACACAAGGTGTCTCAATCTTTTCCAAAACATTTACTGTTCGAGCTATTAATTTTACACAGTAGTAACAGTTTGTATAACGAAAAACCATTGTATAATTTACATGATAGTCAGCTTTTATGTTTACACATACCCCCCTGAAAATAAATTTCATAATTTATATCAGACTAGAAGGCCAAGCAATTACAACACACTTCAATTATGAGATTGGAAGTAGATCCACTAAACCTATATTCACAAAAGGATTACTTCACACAATGATCTATATTGTTATATACAAGGTATATGTAAGAACAGTTTTTATTATTCAAATGCAAAAATGTGTTTTTCATGCACTTCATATTGTAAAACAGAAGAAACAAAGCATTTTCAAATATAAAAACTGGACTATAGTGTCAGAGACAAGAAGTTGCTGACAGTGTTAATATGTCCCAATTATATATATGAATATGATAACGTATGGATAATCCATGACTCCTACTAACAACAGTCTACACATGCAAGCAATCCCAATTTGTAAACAAAACAATGGATTTCTTAGAGTTTGGTATATATGATGCCGACAGTAGAGTTTATTATGGGCTAGAATAATAAAGCAACAAAAGAAAGTATTAGTTGTGCAGTATTTACTAATTTTTGCAACTTAAAAAGTACTTTTTATTATTTAATTGTTGTCATTATTGAGAGTGGGTGTAATGCTACATAGAGTGTATTATTGCATGGAAGACAAGGTAAACCAATCAAAGCAGTGATTTTGACACTTTAGGGTATTTTTTGTTAAATAGAGTTTACACTGTATATATCGTAATATTATTAGAAGTTAAAGAATGTAATTGCCGTTTTAAATTGAAAAATTAAAACACATTTTTTTTAAAGAAAAAATATATCTATATAATTGAAGTATGTATTTACTCTCTTTAGCGCTAACATTCCAGAATTCATCTTCGATTTTTTTTGATTTGTCAACAAAACATTATCTATACATTTCTGACATCACAAAGGAAGATCATTTTATTCCTTTACGATAGAACTCTGGGGATTTGGACTTTACAAAATCTATGAAGGCAGTTTAGTAGCACATTCTGAGATCAAATTTTTTTCCTTGCAGAAAATTGTCTGAATTGCAGTAAAATGGCAACATGAGTTAGAGCTTGGTAGATTTGATTCATCTTGGGAACTCTATTAAATATTTTAACCAATCTTATTAACTAACAATAATAGTGATATGATTGGTGAAATGCATTACAATTAAGGAGGACTTACATCACATATACCATCAAATTAGAGAAGTAAACTACTTCCCTAATTTAATAGTATACTTAATAATACATGGAATGGAACATTTAGGATTCATTTGCATATAATTGGCTTTGTGGTATATATTATATGTTCTTCTGTTCCTTTTCTGTCTCATTAATTGAGCTATGTAGGCATTCTATTGCAAGTTCCAATATATGGAACACAATTCAATTGATTTTTAATGCTTATGATTCACCTGTTGTCTAAATTTTGTGTTTAATTCACATGTATGTGGCTCACGTGATGATAAGTGACTACCGCCACCCATGAACAACTGCAACACCAGGGGAATTGCAGTTACCGGCATTTTAAAATGGAGTAGGGTCTTTTCCTGAAGGTCCCCAAGTCATATCGGTCTGGAAAAATCGCTGGTGATAATCAATTCCACAAGGAAGTTGAGCGAGGAAGAAAACTTCTTCTAAATCGCACAGTGGTGGACCCCCAATCATCCAGATGGTATGGATGGTATCATGAGTTTTGTCAAAATGTGTGATGGTGAAATTGAGCAGCTGGAATTAGTCCAAACAATCCCTCCACATATACCTCTCACGAATTATAAGCTTACCACAAAGCAAATTTGGGTGAAAGATCTGCTACTACCATGCCTGTAGTAGTTATATGCATGCCTGTAGCAGCTATGCGGATGACAGCACTGGTGATGCTCTATACACGCGCCGTGCCAATATTTCTCGGGAAAACGTCGCTGAGTACCGGAACAAACTTGTGTCTGAAGTCGAGTCTTTGCTGAACAAAGTCTCGGATTGGGGGCGACTAAATCTAGTCCAATTTAATCCTCAGAAGACACAAGTTTGCGCGTTTACGCTAAAAAGAACCCCTTTGTCGTGTCTCCTCAGTTTCAAGGCACTCCCCTTCTTGCCTCAGCCAGTATCGGTATCCTCGGAGTCGACATATCGAGTGACGTGCAGTTTCGTGGTCACTTGGAAGGGAAGGCCAAATTGGCCTCTAAAAAGCTTGGCGTGCTCAGCAGAGAGGGACAGTATTTCATGCCGGCACACCGCCTGCTACTTTACAAGGCGCAAGTTCGGCCTCACATGGAATACTGTTCCCATCTCTGGGCAGGGGCTCTCCAGTGCCAGCTCCTTCCACTTGACCGCATCCAACGCAGAGCGGCTCGAATTGTCGACGACCGAGCCCTTTCCGATCGGCTCGATTCATTGGCACTGCGAAGAGATGTTGCATCCCTTTGCATTTTCTTTCACATCTACCATGGGGAGTGCTCTGAGGAATTGTTCGGATTAATCCCAGCCGCCAAATTTCACGAACGCACATCGCGGCAGAACTCCCGATACCATCCGCACCATCTGGATGATTGGCGGTCCACCACTGTGCGATTTAGAAGATGTTTTCTTCCTCGCACGACCTCCTTGTGGAATCGATTACCATCAGGGATTTTTCCGGACCGATACGACTTAGGGACCTTCAAGAAAAGAGCGTACTCCTTTTTAAAAGGCCGGCAACGCATCTGCGATTCCCCTGGTGTTGCAGTTGTTCATGGGCGGCGGTAGTCACTTACCATCAGGTGAGCCGCATGCTCGTTTGCCCCCTCTCCTATAAAAAAAAAATATACATTCACATGTGCCTTTTAGGTAGTGGTTTTTAGCCCTCCACTTCCTCTGCCACACATTGCAAGTCAAAAAATGTAATGTTGTGCATTATTTAACATATATGTACATATGATAATAGCTGGCATGTGCATGGAGTTGGTATGCCGTTGTGCAAGCTACAAGCATGTATCCTTGCCTTTATATGCGTATGAATTATTTTGTATTATCATTACCAGTAGTCATAATAATAGCACCCAAATTGTATGAGTAATTATAACAAAATTTAAATAATTTTTTGTAGGTATACTATAATCATTGTAATTATCACAGTTAATATTATACATTAAAGCAGAGGTTATAAAACTGTAATAAAGTAATTAATATTAAATAAAATTATACCTTGCAGTCATTTCACTAGCATTTATATCGGTAATGGTTTGCTGGCCATTTTCATAAGAAAACCATGTATTTCGGAGTACTATAGGAATTGTACATTCTGAAGATACTGAACTTACTGAAATTAAAATAAAAAGCGTTAAGGGCGTCACCACTCACACTACATAAACTATAAAATGTTGAATTATTTACGTGTAAATAAGTATATCGGTAAAATTAAAAATATATGATATTTTGAAACCATTCTTCTTGGTGTATAGAACGTAATGTCATTGGTATTATTAAAATATAATTTGAATTTTCTAGGTCTGGGTTGTTGATTGTTGACAAGGAATTGGGATCACAAATTATAAAGTTGTAATTGGGATGGGATCTTTCTGTTTTCCGTATATACACTCTTATCTATGCTTTCTGTCTTCTTTTCTTTATAACTGGCTTTACCGCTCTGGGTTCTAGCCTTTCTGAGCCTGGAATTGGAATCTTGGTGGACACCACCACAGACTAATAAGAGGATCACAGACTATTAAAATGCTTTCGCATATTTTGAAAATGTAAAAAATAACGACTCTTTGACACTGACAGAAATTCAAAAGAGGGGTGAAGATCGGGAAGGGGGGTGGAAGGAGCTGTCAGTTACGATATGTAAACCTAATTGACGCCACACACGGTCAGTTAAACTGACATAAGTTCAACTGATCAGTTCAAACAGCTTTAATCCAAAAAAAGCTCGACACACACAGTCAGTTCAACTGATCATTCCAACTGATTAGTGATACTTTTAAAATATCGGATTTTCAATATATCGATAAAATATAAATATATCAATATCGGAGATTTATATATCGAAAACATAACGCCTATATAATATATCGATATATCGGCTTTATTTAAAAGAAAACAATCGTGTGACTGCTTTTTTTAATAGGATTGGGTGACAAACGAGCACACAGTCCACCCGATGGTAAGTGGTTGCTGCGGCCCATAGACCTCAACAAAGAATTAAAATGCAGTTGCGTCGTCACCCGTGAGGACTAAGATGGAATGCCTCTTTTCCAGTAAAATGGGTCTCCGGTTCTCTACACTCACCATACGAAACAGCAGTGTCAAGCTGCTATTTTATGCTGGTATTTTGTGCTTAAAAATTATTTACATAGTTTATAATTTAGAATATTTATTATGCCCTGTGTAGTGGCGGGTAAGAATACTCACTACCCCATATCTTGCCGTAGGTGTTGTAAAAGGCGACAGAGGGAAACTGAGCCAGAAGATGGGCAGCAGCATCTTTCTGATAACAGCAAAAAGCAATAAAAAACTGCGGTTGCCAACCCGCTCACCAAGCGTGGCAACTATGGCCATATAACCTCCATGAGCAATGACACTAATAAAAGACCCTCAGTCCCCGGCGGCCCTGCTATTCCTGACTACGGTGGCGACCATGGTAACGGCGGGGCAGGGGGTACTAAGAATCTCCGGTGGAGTTTCGGTTGCCACCTACGACGACTCGACCTGGCAACTTATAACGCACGCACCCTGAGGACAGACGAAAAGATCCTGGAGCTGGAAGAAGAGATAGACAAGTTGCGCTGGAATATTATAAGATTATCCGAGGTCCGAAGAGAGGGGGAGGACACGGTAATCCTCGAAAGCGGCAACTTGTTCTATCACCGGGAGAGCGACCATCTATCCCAAGGAGGTGTCGGATTTATCGTCCACAAGTCTCTCGTTAACAACGTTGTAAAGATTGGTACTGTGTCGACGAGGGTTGCGTACCTTATACTCAGAATCACCGAACGGTATTCGCCGAAGGTCATACAGGTTTACGCACCAACCTCGGCACATCCCGATGAGGAGGTGGAGGAAATGTATGAGGATATATCTAGAGCCTTGCATTCCTCCAAAATCCACTATACGGTATTGATGGGAGACTTCAACGAAAAACTAGGCACAAGAGAGAACGGTGAGCTAAAAGTAGGGAAACTCGGAATAGGGCAAAGGAACCCAAGGGGCCAGCAGCTGGCCGACTTCATGTAGAAAGAGGGACTCTTTATGATGAACTGCGACTGGAAGGGATACAGAAGAGATTTCTTTGGCACCTGGCGTACTCTTCTGGAATGGGACGAAGGGGCTTTTCTTACTCTTACTCCCACAGACTAAAACATTTTAACATGGACTCTCTTGAAAAACGCAGAGCTATTATCGACCTAACTTTTATTTTCAAAATTATAAGAAGTCAAATAGACTGTCCCCAACTTCTAAGTTACTTTAAATTTAGGGTACCCAGGACACTCCCGCGTGCTCCCATTCTTGCCCCTCCATTTCGTAGGACTGTGCTTGGTAACAACTCTCCTGTAGCTAGGTTAAGTAAACTTTATAATGGGGTCAGTAGCCGGACAGATATAAATTTTGTTTCCTCGTACAAGTTTCGCAAGTACTTGTTAGATACAATTTAAAATTAAGTTTTGTTTTGTATCTTTATTATACATAATATCTATATCACTGGTTGTTTTGTTTTAAAATGCTTTAATTATATATTTTTTTATTTTTTTTTTCTTAACGTAATATGTAAATTAAGATTTTAATTATGGTTTAGCGGTGTTTACCTGTAAGTAATTGTGCAATTAGTATAATACTTTATTATACATTTAGATTTAGTATGTTAAATTGTAACAATTGTAGGTAGACCTTTTTTAAATAAATAAATAAATAAACTCTATCTTCCAGAAGCGGCCCCACAGGAAGTGGATCTGGTCAAAAATGTGATTGACTTCATTATGACGACCAGACGACAACTGTTCAGTGATGTCTCAGTGATCGCGAATGGTTAGAGGCACACTGAACCTAAAAGTTAAGTTGGAGAGGTCACGTCTAATGAAGTCAACGCTTCGTCCCTCTCGTGCTCTAATCCAAAGTCCCGAAACCTTTCAGCTTGAGTTACAAAATCGTTTTCAGTGCCTAGAAGATTGCAATGAAGTGGACGATATAAACCAAAGATGGCAAAGTAAACCATTTCAAAAAATCTGTATTAGATATACTTTGTAAATAAGGCAATATTTTAATAAAGAATTAATTTTTCTAAATTTTCCACAACTTAAGTTTATAAGTAAGATTATAAGTATTTGCGCTGTAAACTCGTTACTGTAACCTAATATCATGTTGTGTGCACATGTTTTGGAATACCATCCAGATTGTTATTTTGTATTTATTATGTTCAATTGTTTATGTTTTGATGTTATTCTGTTTTGTGTACCTAAATAAATAAATAAATGACAAGCTCGTGGAAACTGTCCATGTGGTCGGAGCTAAGTTTTGCAAGACCCGCCGCAGAAGAATACAAAAACTCTCCGATCACACTCTTAATCTCATGGCTGTTAGACGGGAAATGACGTTGCAGTCTTCAGTAGATTTGATAGCATACAGGCAACTGAACAGACAGATCTCCAAATGCATGCGGCGGGACTTTTTAATACTGCTTGTATTGAAGAAGCGATCGAGCGGAACCAGGGCCCCAAAGTCTGTGCCAGAGATCTGTCTGCTAGAAAGTGCCAACTGTTGTAGGTGAAGACCGAATGTGGCGGTATCGTTTCCGATACACCTGAGAATTTGAGTGAGATTGAGAGGTTCTATGGGCAGCTGTACGCGTCATCGTTGGAGCCACACGCAAGTGTGAGTAACGATCCAAGAGCAAGTCTTATCCGATATTATTTCGATGATATCCCGGACGTCAGTCTGAGCGAGATTAGAATGGCTCTCTAGCACCTTAAAAACGGCAAGACCCCAGGCGAGGATGGAATTACAGCGAAGCTTCTGAAAGCAGGTGGAAAGTTGATACGATAGAAGCTCTTTAATTCCGTCCTCCATGGTGGTACTACACCGGAGGGTGTAGTACCAAGTAAGGCTACGATGGCTATCCGAGTACAGAACCAGAGTACGAAACCTATCCAACTGCAGAGAGGTGTAAGACAGGGTGACGTTATTATATCCCCGAAACTCTTCACCGCAGCATTGGAAGACGTTTTCAAGCTACTGGACTGGAAAGGATACGGTATTAATGTCGGTACCGTATCGATTTGCCGACGATGTAGTTCTTATAACAGAATCGCTGAAGGACCTAAGCACTATGCTCAATGACCTCAATAGTGTCTCCCAACGGATAGGTCTTAAGATGAACATGGACAAAACAAAAATCATGTTTAACGTCCATGTCACACCTATGCTGGTAATTTTTGGGAGCACTAAGCTCGAAGTTGTTGACGAATATGTCTATCTGGGACGAATAGTCCGAATAGGTAAGTCCAACTTCGACCGAGAAGTCCATCGACGGATTCAATTCGGCTGGGCAGCGTTCGGGAGATTACGACACATCTTCTCGTTTGACATACCTCAGAACCTCAAAACTAGATTGTTCAACCAGTGCGTGTTGCCAGTGATTACCTACGGATCTGAGACGTGGTGCTTCACTACTGGCCGTATGAAGAAGCTCATAGTCGCTCAGCGAGCTATGGAAAGGGCTATGATCAGCGTTTCTCTGCGTGATAGACTTAAAAACGAGGTTATCCGCATTAGAACCAGAGTAACCAACATAGCCCAAAGAATTAGTATGCTGTAAGTGGCAATGGTCCGGCCACACAGCTCGAAGAACCGACAACCGATGGGGAAGAAAGGTTCTCGAGTGACAAAGACGAAGTCTAGGGCGTCCCCCCACTAAATGGAGTGACGACCTGGTAAGACATGCAGGAAGTCGATGGCTCAGGACCGTGCTTTGTGGCATTCCTTGGGGGAGGCCTATGTTCAGCAGTGGATTTGTGAAGGGCTGTAATGATGATGATATTTATTTAATAAATTAATTTATAAATGTATGAAAATGTTAGGTTATAGTTCTTAGTAATTAGTAATGAGCCGTGATAGCTCAGATGGTTAGCGCTCGCTGTAAATTTCACAGTACGCGAGCAACCCGGGTTCGATCCCCGCCGGCACGAAAGAAATAGTTAATTGCAATTTTAAGTGCTGATTTAGCACGTGCTCGGCGGTGAAGGAAAACATCGTGAGGAAACCTGCACGTCTGAGAAATAAAAAAATAATCGAAAAGATGAATTTCGCCAACACGCATTGGGGCGGCGCGGCGGACGTTTCCTTGCCCTAAAACCCTCTCAGAAATTAGGGGAGGCCTGTGCACAGCAGTAGGCGAGGTGGCCACTCCTAGTGGGCTTGGCGAGCCCACTTTTGATGTGAGTTGGTGGGCTGCGGTGAGAGTCCCCTTACCGCTGCAGCCGAGGTGGAGTCGCGGAGGAAGAGGAGTGTTGGTATGACGATGCGCCACTCGCCCTATCCCCCGCGACTCTGACGGGGCCGCACCGTTGATGCGGTGGTGATGGGGCCGCGTGGGGAGAGGAGTGTCAGTATTGCGAGGCGCCGCTCTCCCTACCCTCCGCGGCCGAAACGTGGTTGGCATCGTAGCCAGAGATCAGATCCGCCGCTAGGCTAGGGCGTGCCTTGTGTTCCTGGTGCGCCTTTCCTGAGAAGGAGAATGGGGAGGAGAGGTCCTCCCCCGAGAAGGGGCTGCCATGGGGCGGCCGGCTTTGGTGGGGCCGCGGATGTGTGCGAAAGCGTTCCCGTGGCCTTCCAATATAGGGCGAAGGTGGAACACCATGGGGTGTTAGTCCGTGGGAGTCCGACATAACCCGTTCTTACCCCGCAAGGCGGCTATACGTATTTCCCCATGTAAAAAAAAGGACGTAGACTTTAACTTTAATTATAGTTGCTTAATTTAATTAAGAAAATTACGTGTACCAATATTTTTCAGTAAGAGTTTTCAAAAATACTCGTTGTTTTATATGTTCAGCTGTTTCAATACTACGATTATTGGGCACTAAAAGATTGATTATAGAAGTAATTTCGTTCAGATGCTACAAATGTAGCTGAAGAAATCAAATATTTAACATCTATTTCTGGTAGCACGGAAGTAAATCATAAGACGCCAAGGCGATCAAAATAACTTGAGGTTTATACCAACATCGAAGCACTTGTTTCGTCGTTTAGTTATATATATATATATATATATATATATATATATATATATATATATATATATATATATATATATATATATATAAATTACGTGTCACATTGTTTGTCCGCGATGAACTCCTAAACTATTAAACTAATTTCAATGAAATTTTGCACACTGTATTCAGTTTTCCAACTTGAGAGTAAGTATACTTTTTAGCCCGATAAGTGACCTTCAATATTTTTTATTGCGAATTTGAGGATTTTTTCATAGGAGAGGTCGTCGGAAAGGGTAGAACAACGTCTGCCTGAGCAGCTAGTATATATACTTAGTCAGGTCATAAGTTCTGTCAAAAACATTTTATAAAATTAATGATACACTTTTTAATAATTATATAGAAATTATATATGAAATAAAAGGTGATATAATTTAGAATACAATTTTATTTACATTATTCAAAATGCCCTCCCCTATTTTGAATACATGCCCTTAATCGACGCGGCCAATCATCAATCGCAGCACGCACCACATTCATATCTATTTCTGCCGCTGCCAAAGATGCTCGGAGAGATTCAAAATTCTGATGAGGTTTAGTGCAGACTTTCTCCTCCAAATGTTGCCATATCTTGAAATCCAGTGGGTTTAAATCTGGACTAGAAGATGCCAGTCTAAACAAACAAAATAGCTATCTAAATGTTCATAAATTTAATTCTGAAATCAAACTCTTTGTAAAAAACTATAAAAATTGTACTTTTATTGACATAAACAAATTATTGAATAACTACAATACCGTAAACATGACATCGTCTAAAAATAAAATATGTACTAAATTGAATATAGAAATAGATTACCTAAAATATGAGCACGATTATATCAAAAATGGGCTAAAATTCAAAAAAGATTCAAATAAGACCTGATAATTACATTTCAAAAAATAGTGCGAACATACAAGTATCTAAAAAAGGCACAATACCATATTACTTCCCTGTTAAAGCAAAAGAAATACCAAATAAAACAACACATACACCTGAAAACAAAATTCCTGAATTTTTTCGTTCCTAAAAATAATAAAATTAAATTCGTAATCTTACATCAAAATATACAGGGTTTATCTTCAAAAAAAGAACTTATTGAAGTCACTCTCTCGGAACTAAATAATGACTTGTCCCCGGATGTGCTTTGTTTTTCAGAGACTTTCATAAAGTGTGGTGAGGAAAAAAATATCAATATACACAATTACGAACTTGCGGCCCACTACTCACGAAACAAAAAAAGGGGTGGAACCTGTATTATGGTTAAAAAAGGTATAGCATTCAAACAAATAACCATTTTTGACGAGGCGTCAGCCAACTTTCATTTTCAATGCTGTTCAATAAAAATACCTTATCACAACATAATTATTGTCTGTGTATACCGTTCTTCATCTGCTACAAAACAAAGGCATTTTGAATGCTTTTTCGATAAACTGGAGCTTGTGCTTAGTAAATATTTGCTTAAGCACTCGAAGCAAAAAATTGTGATTGTGGGAGATATCAACATAAATACTTTAATAAAAAATAATGTAACCAACAACTTACTAGATATTCTCCAAAATTATCATCTCACTCAGCATATTACGGAACCCACTAGAGACCTATCATGTATTGATCATATATTCAGTAATGTTAAAGATGCAACTGGACTTACCCTCCCTCTCTGTTTATCGGACCATGATACTGCGCAAATTCTTGGATTTAATATTAAATCAAAGGTTACTCCCCCAAAAATCTTATACACCTATAGGAGGGACTATTCATCTGAAAATATAGAGAATTTTAAAAGATATATGGTGAGCCTTTCCTTTTCCGATGTTTACAGCGAAACAGAACCTAACGCTGCGTTTAATAAATTTCATGATTGGCTATGCCTTCTTTATAAACTCTGCTTCCCTTATAAAAAAGTTAAACTGTCTACAAAATCCCATTTAAATTGGATATCTAAGGGAATTAGGAATAGCTGCGCGAAAAATAGAGTCCTAAGAAAAATTTACTATCGAAGAAAAACTCCTCAAAACAAACACAAATATAAAACCTACTCAAAACTACTTAAAAAATGCATACTATGTTCTAAAAAAACAACTAATAAAAAATATGTGTTAAACAGCAAAAATACCTGCAAAGCTACTTGGAAGGTCATACAGGATGAAATAGATACCAAGCCGCAATATAATAATCACATTGATTTTATTGAATACGACAACGAAGTTATTACTTTTCCTACACAAATCGCAAATACTTTTAATAATTTCTTCATTGAATTGACAAACAAAGATATCCAAGATAATATATCAAATAATAAATCCAATCAAATCCTAAATAATTCTATTTATCTAAGCCCTACTGACGAATATGATATAAATAAAGTAATTATGACCTTGAATAATAGTAAATCAGAAGGGTTTGACGGCATTTGTACCAAAGTAATTAAGGCCTGCAATAAAGAAATAGGCAGGGTCTTGGCATTTTTAATAAACTTATCAATGGTCTCTGGTATCTTCCCCGATAAACTTAAATTCTCTTTGATTAAGCCATTGTTCAAAAAGGACAAAAAATCAATTTTGGACAATTACCGTCCTATTGCGCTCGTACCGATTTTGTCAAAAGTATATGAAAAAATTATGCATACTAAACTCACATCTTTCTTTGACAAGTATCATGTCCTGAATCACAGTCAGTATGGGTTCCAGAGGGGTAAATCTACTGCACATGCTGTTTTCGATATGGTAAAGGAGACTCTAACATGTCTAAATGATAATAATTATACAACTGCTCTTTTCTTTGACATGTCGAAGGCCTTCGATTTTGTATCACATAGTTTATTATTAGAAAAATTGGAAAAATGTGGCATTAGAGGCACTGCTTTAAATTGGATTAAAACCTACTTGCAAAATAGACGACAATCTGTTGAAATAAGCAGACCAGACTGCAATCATGTGGTCCTAAATTACATATCAGATTTTAAAGAAAACAAATATGGAGTTCCACAGGGCAGCGTTTTGGGACCACTGTTGTTCTTGGTCTATATAAATAATCTTCCGGATGTAACTAAACACAAATGCATTTTATTCGCTGATGACATATCTGTAATAGTTAAAACAGATCGTAAACAATCTCTAAAAGACCATATTAATGACATTAATAGCACAGTAAAAACAATAATAGAATGGCTTAAAAATAATAATCTAATTATAAATCTTGACAAAACTTATTTTATAAATTTCAATGACATATTATATCAGACAATAAACATTAACTTTGAAGGACAAAACCTAAAAAGTACAAATATGACAAAATTCCTAGGTATATGGGTAGATCAAAAACTTAATTGGAAAAGTCAAGTTGAAAATGTTTGTAAAAAAATAAATAGATTTTCGTACGCACTTTACAAACTACGCAAAGTAGCCACAAAAAATACGGCACTTACTGCGTACTTTGCCTATGTGGAATCCGTTTTGCGATACGGACTCATTATATGGGGTAATAGCACAGATGTAAAAATGGCATTCATTGCCCAAAAAAAATGTATTAGAGCAATATGTGGCACTGCACCCGATGAGCCTTGCAGGCCGTTATTTATATCTCTGAAAATACTACCCCTCCCATGCCTGTACATCTTTGAAATTGCAAAGTTTGTAAAACAAAACATGTATTATTTCAGACAAGCGAAAGAGATTTACACACGAAATACCAGAAATGGCAATAGACTTGTTGCTGAAATTATACCCAAGAGTGCTCGATTTAAAAATAACTGCTACTGGATGTGTATTCTGATATTTAATAAAATACCCCAAAATATAAAAGACTTACCCCTTAGTAGATTTAAAGGCGCTTTTTACAGGTGGCTAAATGAGCATTGTTTTTATAATGTGAATGACTATCTAAATTTGACATGATGTGACACAACAGTAGTTATATATTTTTAATTAAATTTTAATCTTAATTATATTTAAATTTTGTATGTATTGGTATTGCTCATTTGTAAACATTGACATGACGATAAATATTTTAATTGAATTTTATATTGTAAATTTAATTTAATTTAATATGATAAATTTAACTATAAAAAATATATTTGCATGCTATTATAGATGGCTGAAAAAGCTGATCTACACTATATAATAACCACCTAAATGTACCCCTTTTTCAAAGCAAATAAATCTTCATTTCATTTCATTTCATTTCATTTCTTCATGCCCGATAAAGTAAATTCCAAGGGCGGTCAACCAGTTTTGCGTGCATCGTGCCATATGAGCTGGTGCAGAGTCCTGTTGGAATATCCAATGTCTGTTTTTGAACATTTTTTGAGAAAGAGGTTCCACTATGTTTGTTAGGACGGTATTTTGGTACACCTCGGCACTGGTTTTTACACCTTTTTCACAGAAAAACAGCTCAGTTAAGCCTGAATATGAGACTCCAAGCCAAACCATGAGTGACGAAGGATAATGTCGTCGTTGAAAACACGGAATACGCGTGCTGGCTTCTTCACTGCTGTGGGCATACATCTTATCATTTTGTTTATTATAACTTTCTTCGATGTCAAAAATTTTTTCATCCGAAAACATAATTTCGCGGTATTTTTTTCCCGCGTACCGCCGTAACAAAGCGCGGGATCTATCCAGCCTGATTTTTTTCTAACGCTCGTTCAAAAAATGTCCGGTCTTCTTACAATTAGCTCGTAGTCCTAGGTCTTCATTGATCACGCTTTTGACCGTGGTTCTGCTTAGGCCCATATGAAGAGCTAAGATGATTTATTTACGAACAGGATTTCGTTGGATTCGCGCCTTCACTGCTTTGATGATCGGGGTGTCCTAACTGTACAAGGTCGGCCGGTCCTCTTACGATCTTCGAAGCTTGAATCTTCAGTGAATCGTTTGACAGTGCGATAAAAAAATAGTAGGGTTATTTTCAATTTTTGTGGAATATTGAAAATCGATTTTGGTGCGTAACCACAGCGGTGCAACGCGATAACCGCCAAAGAGAATATAATCACTACGTTTAATAACCGCTACTCTATCTTCTTTCTTCGACAACTCCATATTTGAAAATTATTGAAAATTAATGTCTTTTTTATTTTCGGCAAGCGCAAACGTTATATATTTAAAATTGGGGAAGTTCATCTAGCCAGTATTCAAAATTTTTAAATAATAAGGTTTTGACAGAACTTATGACCCGACTAAGTATATATATTATATAAGGACAGATGTTTGTGCCCATATTTCACTCTGCAGCCACAACTACAAATCGAAGACGGATAGTGTTTGTATTTGGTAGTACATAGTTACAAATCTCCAATCGTGCACTATGGGGGTTGCGAGTCGATTGCTATAGGGTTATAAAAAATACAGGGGTTGAAAAAGGTTATCTTCAAAATTTTGGGACTATAATTAGTCGGGAATATTCTGGACTGTTCTAAAAAATTTTAGAATGGTCTCGAAAGTTCTGAAATATATTTAAATATTCTGAATTAGATTGAACTGACTCTAATTAATCTAGAACGTTCTACATTGTTCTGAAAATTTCTAGAATGATCTGAGAGTTCTTAAATATATTTCAATGTTTAATATTACTTGAGACAATTCTAATTAATCTTGAACGTTCTAGAATGTTCTAAAAAATCGAAAATGATCTGGAAAGTTCCAGAATGTGTTTAATTAGTTTAAAATATTTTCAATCGATTAGTAAGCTGAAGTGGCAGTGGGCCGGCCATATAGCTCGAAGAACCGACAACCGATGGGGAAGAAAGGTTCTCGAGTGGCAGCCTCGTACCGGTAGGCGAAGTGTAGGGCGTCCCCCCACGAGATGGAGTGACGACCTGGTAAGACATGCAGGAAGTCGATGGATGCAGGTGGCTCAGGACCGTGTTTTGTGGCATTCTTTGGGGGAGGCCTATGTTCAGCAGTGGACTTGTGAAGGGCTGTAATGATGATGATGATGATGATTTTCAATCGGTCTAGACTGTTTTGGATTGTTCTAAAATTTCGAAAATAATCCAGAAAATTCTAATACCTGTATATCTATATCCCGAAATTTTCAAATTTCATTTATGTTTTAAAATTATTTGAAAAGTTATTCTTATTATTCTATAATAATCTAGAATGTTCTTGATTCTTCAAAAATATTCGAGAATTATCTGTAAGCCTCTACCTTATTTAGAAAGATTCAAAGAACTTATCAATTATTCTCATCTGCATAAGTGTTCTAGATTTTTCTATTACTCATATCACGCAGCCTTGTGGAACACTAGCATTTATAGGCTCGTAGTCGGAGTATGCACCATCTACTACGTCTTTGATGACTGATGATCCAATTGCACAATTTCTCGGGAAGCCCTTAGGAAGAAAGCTTCAAAGAAGCCTTTGTGCCAAAGCCCATCGAAGGCCTTCGCTATGTCCAAAGTAACGACCAAGACCTCCCTCTTGGACTCTACTTCCGCACATCTATGAGTCAGGTAAATTAGAAAATTAGAATTGAACCAGCTTATTAGTGACCGCATTGGCGAATTGCTTTGCACACTGAGCGCTGTGTAAACCGCACATCCAGTATAGAACAATTACACCGCGGGACGTTCGGCGATGTGTACACCCCGTCATCGAGAGTCGAGTTGGACTCAAAAAGAGAACCGACTTTCCCCTTTGCGGCATGGGCCAGTGAGTCGTTCTCCCTGTGCGAAAATTGAACAGATGGCTGACATAAGTTCCCTTGGTTTGCCTTGGCAAAACAATTTAATAAAATTAGGGGTAAAAAAGAGAGTTTTAGCATTTTAAAATCTTTGAATCACGTCCAGTCAGTCAATGAAAGACGAAAGGTACCAAATAACTCTTATTTTTACAATCTATTTTTTGGTTTTATACCAAAAATAAAGAAAGAGCAACAAGTAAAATAATTGCGGCACTTACTCTAATATTGAGAATATTATACCAATTTTTATTCTGTACTAGTTGGCATCCACAACAATTTTGGAAATACCGTTTTAAGTTTGGAAAAGTTATGTTGTTTAATTATGAATGATAATACATTCATTGAGGTTAAATGATATACCTACATAACTTTCAAATTGTTTTGTCGGTAGGATACGTGGTAGGATACCTTCGCGCAAGTGCAAGCAATAATTTGACAAAGTTTTATCGCAATCTGACGAACGGTATTACCATACCGTTCATCTGATTGCAGATTATTTTTGTTTATTAGATAAGTGGTGCTTGCAAAGGAGAGTCTAGCACCCCCTCGAACCTTGCGCCCTGGGCTCCAGGATAGTTAGCCTTTGGGTAGGTCCTGAATTCTCACATGTGTTTAAGAAACAAGTTAAGGAACAATATTTGCCGCTCTAACCCCTCTCTCTTCCTCCTTTTATTTATGGTCATTGATCTACCTAAGGTATGTTGTCTTTTTAGTGCCTAAGTATCCTTTTTTTTTAGTGCATCCTACCTGTTAATCTTTCTCTTACTTTCATTTAAATCTTTTCTGGATTATCTGGAAGAGATCGATTGCTATGCAGCAATAAGACCGCCTTTTGTTTTTCCCTTAATATTTGTCTATTTTTGTCATATTTATCTTTCATTGGTGTACAATAAAGAGTTTTGTAATGCATTGTATTGTACTAATTATCATATTTCGATTTCTCGCCTGTTTTATCACATTTTCTCTTTTTGCCTATATATTTTTTGCTACACACCCTCTATAGCTTATTGATCTCCCTTGTTTTCTATTGTTTTCTATTTATTTCCTCGTCACTATTCGAAAACTCAGTTTTAGTTATTATACTATGTCTTCGTATGTATTATTATTACAAATCGTATTACTGTTTTGCTCTAGTATAACTTCATTTCATTGAGGTAGTAGTTATCTCTATTGAAGTTTTCCTCAAGTAATGCCGTATCCTCTCTCCGTATAAATGCTAGCGCAACTATATACTTACCACATTTACTGTGTTTAACTTCTAAAATTAGTTTTATAATGTTAACACAACATCACTTACATCGTTACATCGCTAACACAGTTGGCGGGCGACCGAAGACGGAACCACAAATCATTTATGTGTATTTCCGCACATACGAATTTTTCTTAACGGTCAAAATACATGTGAAATTTGTTAGGATCGTTTCTACTCGTAGTTCGAATATCTGAAAAAGACCTTTATCAACACATAGATAATGAAAGGGAGATTACGCTTAGTGCAAAGAACAAAAAAATTAAATATGGTCAGGCGGGCGCGGCGACGAGGTGTTTTATGAAAAATCACAAATTTTACAATTCTCCATATTAATATATCTTTAGACAAGGGTATATATTTGATTAATGAATATGTTTAATAAATATATTGCACAATTGTTTTAACATACATTACTTATACTCGTATCATTAAGTAGGTACTTATATGATATATAGATTTGTAAAATTTCGCATAATAAATGAATATCGCAGTAAGTACTCGTATGTATGTAATTGCATCTGCCATAAGCTTTCATCACACCATGGTTTGTGTGGAAGAGAATGCATTAAGCCCCTGTGCCCTTTCTTACTTTATTTATAAAGGTGATAACAATAAAGTTGAAATAAAATAAATAGTCATTTACTTACTATATAAAATAATCATCACTGATGAGGTATTTGATGATTAGTACCGTGAAATGGTAAACATGATGGTACAGATAATGTGCAATGCAGTTATTTACACTTAAAGTTTAAACTCGGTTAAATACTATGGTTTGCTTTGTTGCCATTAGGTATCTGTTGATCTTTAAGAATATATTACGAGTGTCTCTCTATCTGGCAACACACCTGCAATTCCCCAGGTGTTGCAGGTTGTTCGTGGGCGGCGGTCGACACTTTACATCAGGTGAGTCGCATACTCATTTGCTCTAAGTTCTATAAAAAAAAAACTCTATAGAGCAGGTGCAATATAGTTGATCAACTTATGAAGATTAAAAGATGAATGAATTAGTAAGGAAAAAATGAGATTTGTATATTTATATTACATTATTGTGTGTTTTATTGTTGTAAATATTCATAACAACCAAGAAAATATAAAATAGCAGTCACATATCTGTTATAATCTCATTTCTGCAATAATGTTAAGCTCCATGCGATTATAAGGTTAAGTTCATACGAGTAGAGTAGAGAGGGTGGCAGGTTGAATTGTAGCAAAATATTATAAATAAGTAAGCAATTGTTTGCGACAAAAGAGCGGGAATGAATGGCGTTTCTTGGCGTTATCTCGACGGCGCACGCGCTTTTCCCGCCGACGCGTACGGCCCCGAGATTAGTTCGATTGCGCGCCACGTGGCGCCACGTGCACGTCTACCCTCCAAATAAGATTAACGGATTTGCTCACTACAGATTGCACACGAATAGACAGGAAGTGTAAAGTGAAACGGCGGTAATGAGATCGCTTTGTGGATTCGCGCGGTATGTAATGAGATACAATGTGAATTTTCAGATTAGATAATATACCAATACGTTTTTTTAAATGTCTCATGGATCATCCCATCTCGTCTTATGAGTAAGTAAAAGTTATAAGAATAAGTAAAAGAATACAATACTTACTGACGGCTTGGCAAACCATAGACTTGTACTGTACGTACTTACTTTTAATATCTTAAGAGAGGGCCAAAGAGTATATTATAATTACTATGTATCCTCTAAGAAATGAGAGGAGGCCTGTGCCCAGCAGTGGGATGTATAATAGGCTATAACAAAAATACATATAAACATTGAGAAGAAAAAAAAGAAAATATATATTTTTTTTCAATGTAAATGCGGACTCACTGATAGATAATCGGTGAGTTTTTTTTAAAGACAGCATAAAAGTTGTAGAATATGTCGATGCCAGGTAAAGCTCGAGATATTTCATTATATTTCGCAGATATGCGAACCATGGGAGCTTGCTTACCAAGATGCGTTTTAGTGAAAGGTATGTGAAATGTTTTTCGAGAAGTATTGCAACAGTGAGGATATCTACTTGGTACTGATAGAGGAACCTGTCCAAGCAGCTTGCTGCACTTGACTTTAGATTTAATTATTTTATGCAAGAAACACAGGTCAAGTATCTCCAGCCTGCTTTGAAGAGACATCATTTTAAATTCAACCAATCTTTGATTATATGCCTGTCTGTGTGAGATACCAGTTTCGTGGAATGCAAGGTGCCTTGCGCGTTGTACGTTTTCAATATATTATTATTTATTGAATCAAGTAATAGTGCTTTGTTTTGCTTCGAGTATTTAATATTTAGCCCTATAGCTCGAAGAACTGACAACCGAAAAGGTTCTCGAGTAGCAGTTTCGTACCGGTAAACGAAGTGTATGTAGGGCGTCCTCCTACTCGATGGAGTGACGACCTGGTAAGACATGCAGGAAGTTGATGGATGCAGGTGGCTCAGGACCGTGGCTTTTTGTGTCATTCCTTGGGGGAGGCCTATTTTAAGCAGTGGACTTGTGAAGGGCTGTAATGATGATGATGATGATGCCGTAATCACTACCCTTTGGCAAGAGCTTTTGCGATTGTTGTACCATGTGTTTTGTACATTTGATTCTTTTCTTCATTGCCTATCTGGAAGTTTTACATCATTCAAATTGCTAAAGCTTTGTAGCCCAACCAAATGCAAATGGCTTAGCAACGAGTTGTAGCACTGGGGGCCGATGGTTCCAATTCCCGCACAGAATAAGTATTTGTATGATCTACCGATGGGGAAGAAAGGTTCTCGAGTAGCAGCTTCGTACCGGTAAGCAAAGTGTATATAGGGCGTCCCCCTACTCGATGGATACAGGTGGCTGAGGACAGTG
This sequence comes from Parnassius mnemosyne, assembly GCA_963668995.1. Classification (NCBI taxonomy): domain Eukaryota; kingdom Metazoa; phylum Arthropoda; class Insecta; order Lepidoptera; family Papilionidae; genus Parnassius; species Parnassius mnemosyne. Next base: position 38,859,825 of record CAVLGL010000159.1, read on the forward strand.
TCTTTTGGTATTCCTTGGAGGCCTATAATCTCGTCCTATGGGCGCATAATAAATGTTAGGAAGGTCTTGTGGCTTCTATGGATTGTAAAACATATAAATTTAAATGAAAAGAAATCTTTTTAGTTTTGACGTAAGAAATTAAAATGTCACTTTTTAAGACGTTTTTTTTTTAAAATGTTATACAATGTAAAAACTGGTAAAGATATAAACTGAGGTTCTTTTGATAGGAGTTGGTTCTTATCGTCAAATTATACGGAATACAAGTAGAGACTTAGTACAAGTCGCACGGATATTATTTGTTCACCAGAGTGGTGTTATCGTACTTATAATGATTTTATCACAAAACACCAAAAATTTTTCTCTAATATTTTTACATAAATATATGCACAGAATATCAGCGTAGAATACAGAAAAAATTTGTTGTGTTTCGCAAGGTGAGTGACGAGTACCAGAGACACTTTCTACTAGAAACGGCATTTTATCTTTGTCCTCATAGGGTCAACGCATTTAAGATTCTTCACTGAGATTAGATGTTGGTGTCTATACCCTGCCATACAGTATTCTACTTTTTACTTATCATCAGGTGAGCTGTGAGCTCGGTTGGTACCCTTATTTATATGAAGAAATGCTTCACGAAACCTTTTTTAAGAAATTCATTAAATGATGGTGAAAACCGAATCAGAATCTAGAAGTGGGTTTGTTAAATAAAATTATATCTATGAGATTGTATAGTCATTTTAGACACGGTCTTTAGAACCATGTAATTTATTCCGAAATTCTGATAAAGTCAGAAACTGGAATATAAATTTTTTCGCCATCGTTTTTTTTTATTTATAGAATAAGGGTGACAAACGAGCACACAGTCCACCTGATGGTAATGGTTGATGTGGCCCATAGACATCTACATCTTTCTCGAATTAAAATGCAGATGCGTTGTCAGCCGTGAGGACTAAGATGGAATGCCTCTTTTCCAGTAAAATGGGTCTCCGGTTCTCTACACTTACCATACGAAACACAGCAGCATTAAGCTACTATTTTACGCTGGTATTCTGTGAGAGCGTGGTCCTTCCCCGGTCGAGCCGACCCATTCGTGCTACAACTATACCATTTATATACCTGCAGCATGGCTCTACCACGTAAAATCCTAATAAGATAGCTAAATCCTAATAAGAGGCATACATCATATGTAAATACAATACCAGGATGAAATAGTAGCAAATATTTTATTTCGCCAGTGTTTGTTGTATGACCGAAGCCTTTGAACCAAATTACTAGGCTTTTCGAAGTAGTCTATCCTCTCGTAGTTCGTCTGGGTAGTTCGGTCATGTGAAACATAAGGGCTGTCGCTGATCACAATCAAGCGGTCCGCAACCAGATCTAAAGATTTTCATTACTAGCAGGTAAATTTAAAGTCACTTTATAAGTTATCAACTTAATGATAACATAACGTAGGCTAAGTGGCGAGAGTAATTGGCCATTGATTCGCGGATTCGGGATTCGAAGGCCTACTAGTCGGAGACATTCATACAATGTTAGGTTTCGGGTTGGACGTTTTTGAGTTTCCCAGCCTCGTCTCTCTAACATTATATCCCATTGCGTAAACGTCTTAATGTAAGGTTAAGACCGACGGCGCGAGCTGGCCTTTCCTTCTTAAGATGCTGCCCGCTCCCCCGTGCTACACCACTAGTTAACGACAAGAAAAACATCATCACTTTTAGAAAGGAAAAACTAAGTACAAAATATTATGTACCTAACAATGAGAACTATTTAGTGGATATTTCTCAGTCCTTCAAATCAAGTTCTGTTACACATTAACGCCTTTAGAGCGAAGTGCCCGTCGCATTAGCTAAATAAATCTGAATGAATCGTCTAGCTACAGAACAATGCGCGGCTTCTAATAGACATTAATACAGCATTAGCTTTAGGGCGACGGCACACGCCAGCGACGCCTTGTTTGCCAAACTGCCCTAATCCGCTATTTGTTATATAGGGAGACCAGAAATACGTTATTTTACTAGGTGTGTTCTTTTCAGTTCAAATATATTATTATTGCAACTAAAATCAAGTAATATTATATTGTTGTCTTCATACATAAATAATTAGAGGTAAAATAAAAAAAAAACTTTATCCTTTTAATTCGAAGTTATTTTCATTACTAAGATGCAATAATTTATAAATATTGTCTTATTTATTTACTCAACAATTTATGTGTATGGATGGATTATATTTTTTCCATAAATATTATCTTGAATAATACAAATTTTAAGGAATTGTTGAGTTTTATTTTAATTTATTTTTGATTCCCCACGTTGCACCCATGGACAACGCGTTTAATCCGTAAAATTATTATTAATCTACTAAGCTATTTACACATTTTTTTATTATTAGTTTTTACACTATCTTAATTCGAAATGTTTTAAAAATTAATGAATGTTGTTACGATCGGAAGGTTGGAGAATAGTTGAATTTTTAATTTTTCATGGTCAATTTGAAAAAAAGTTATTTAAAAATTATTGTAACTTTTTATAACATTATGATGTCTTCCTAGTGTATGTTTTCATTTAAAATAAGATGTAATTAAAAGCATGATAAATAAAAATAATGTATATTTTCTTAATTAAATGTATCTGTTAGTGTAGCTAAGTACAAATTTAAGATCTGGCCACCCTACAATGTTGCGAACAACGCTTTGACTTCTGAGAGGAAATCCTTTTCCCACGAGCTTTATTCAAACATATGTAAAGCGTATGATGGATGACTCCCGCGCCGCCCTTTAGCGGGGGTTAGCCGTTTAAATAGCCATTGCTTCGAACCCCAATGACATTTTCGCTGGTCACCAAACGACTATGTTGAAATTTATAATGTAATGTACACCGAGCACAGTTTATTTGATGAAAGAGTTGAAATGACACACGTCGGAATGATTGCGCTTTTTATTGTCGCATGCCCAGGGGTTTAATGTTACAAGTTAACTGAATTTATTGTGGCCTGAGAAAATAAGTACCTATTATATAATTATTATTTTGGTTTTATAATTCAAATTTTATGTCATAATTTTTAATTTGGTCCCGATATAGGGCCAGAGTTTTGTATTAATTTTGTAAAATTTTGCCATATTTGTGAAGTAAGTAAAGATTGCTGGGGAGCACATTGGCTTAGTATTTGGCTGGGGCGTTGGGAGGAAAGAAGAAAAGAAGAAACTTTATTCTAAGGTACAAATACGCGGTAGAGTCACGCTGCAGCTATATTATGGTGGTAGCACTAATGGGTCGGCTCGACCGGGGTAGGACCACGCTCTAACAGAATAATCGCTGTGCTGCTATGTTTCGTAAGGTGAGTATAGAGAATCGGAGACCCTTTTTATTGGAAACGAGGCATTCTGTCTTAGTTCTCAGGGGTGCCAACGTAACTGCATTTCGATTCTTAATCGAGGATAAACATAGATCTCTATGGGCCACAGTATTCACTTACTATCAGGTGGGCTGTGTGCTCGTTTGTCAACTTAATTCTATAAAAAAATATTACGACCCATAAAAAAATCTACTGTCAACTATGGGCTAGATTGCTTATAGATTGCCTTAATAAGGGGGATATTAGCCACATAGTTAGGCAGGCGGGTTTGAACCACTGTTTTTTTATTATTATTTTGAGTTGATATTAAGAAGATTCTGCTGACCATCTCCTGTTTCATTCATCTTAGTCGACAACGATCAACGACACCCGCAGGATCATAATAAAACACGTAAGAGATTTAAATAAATGATACGATTGACGAAATGATTAATTATGCTACAAAACACAACAAAGTTATGTAAGTGATACTCCTACATCATACAGGAGAACTTTCTGGCGTGGGTAAAATAAAGTTCTAGCGTTTATTTAAGTCAATTTGGGAGTGAATATTTGCATATCCACCAAATATCGACCCCTAATTGATATTAATAAATTATTTTTAAATCAGAACTCACGTTCGAGTCGTTGCATTGTGTTTGATATCAAAAGCCAATAGATATAATTATAAATTAAAGAGAGCTAAGACTCATTCGTGTACCAAAAGTTATTTGGCCTGTTCGTTATTAGATACGTGAAGTTATTTGCTGCTAGTCTTAAGGCTTTTACAAACAGATCGATCGAGGAATTCCGTTGTGGAAGATCATAAGTGCTGAAAGAAATAATCATGACTGTGTATATCTTTATTTATATTTTTACATTTAATCAATTACGCCAAATTATAATAAAAGACTAAAACAATAAATATATACCTATATAGGTACATAATTATAGTAATAACATTACAATAAACTTACACTAAGTATATATATATATATATATATATATATATATATATATATATGTTGTATGTATATGTTTTAGAAACTATATATGCTGTTAAGAACTTCTCTTTCTTTTCGTTTTAAAGAGTACCTCGGGCTGCGATCAAGCCTCTAGTTTTATATCCATCCGTAGGACGTTACTGGGATCGAATTCCCTAATCTCTAGAATGTGCCATCTTTACAACAAATGTTGCGATCATCATATAAAACCTTATAAAACCATTGACGTACATTGTATGACGACCACTAAATTGAAAAAAAGACCACAGGCTTTTTTAACCCTTTTCCTGTCCTATGAATCTTATTATGAACATTTCTGTTGTTTAACTATTGTGTCGATACCGTCGACAGAAAAACTGTTAAGTAATGATTTCTTATATTTACGCGAACACTACACATTTAAATAAAACTAATTTTTACGGATTTTATCGCGTATATCAACTTATTTTATTTTCCCGACGTTTCGAGTACTTTACAGCGACTATGGTCACGGTGGGACTGAGGTGTTCGACGTTCAATGTTTTTTCTTTGTAGGATAGGGTGACAAACGAGCACACAGTCCACCTGATGGTAAGTAGTTGCTGTGGCCCATAGACATCTACATTTATCCTCGATTACGAATCGAACGTAAATGCGTTGTCACCGTGAGGACTAAGATGGAATGTCTCGTTTACAGTAAAAAGGGTCTCCGGATCTCTACACTCACCATACGAAACACAGCAGCATTAAGCTGCTATTTTACGCTGGTATTCTGTGAGAGCGTGGTCCTTCTCCGGTCGAGCCGACCCATTCGTGTTACAACTATACCAGAAATATAGCTGCAGCATGGCTCTACCACGTTAATGTCATAGTTATTTAACCACGGCTATCTCTAGATTAAAATAATTAATATTTGTTCCGATCTACGCAGTATGAACTTATAGTATCTTGAAGTCTTGCAATTGTATGCTTAGTTGGGATTTGATTTTATTAATTACTAGCTGATCCCCCGACTTTGTCCGCGTTGCTTAAACACATCACTGAACACGTACTGCTTATAAATATCGTTGTTTTTTAAAACTTTAATAACTTTATATTAAATGAAGATATCACAATTTTTTTCTTAGATAATGGCCAAGTGTCTAAGAAATAAAACTTAGAAAATCGAATTGAAATCTATCCAGTAGTTTTTCCGTGATGCGCGCACAACTGCAAACCTCTATCAGTTTATTTAAATAAATAGGATCCCAAGCAGATGGTAGAACCCAGCTATCTTCTCTATTGAAAGAATGTTACATTGAAGTTTACTAGGTGGCAGAACTCCTTTTCTCATTTCTTCTTTTCAGAACTTCTTCTTTTACGATTCCGTCTGGGCTCTACCTATTTCGTTTTTTCGGTTTCTTTCGGTTACGTATTTTTGCCGCCAAACAGAGTGCTTTCACTGTTATGTTCCTATAGATGCAGTATAATTACACACTTTGTGGCATTTAATCTTAGTCCTCAAAGATGGCGGATTAAAGCCTTTTTTATTTGAAGTTGGTTGTAGGTGTCTACGGGCGGCTGTAGTCACTTACCATTAGGTTGACTGTGAATTGGATTGTTACATCAATTTTATAAAAAAAGTATAATGTTTAAATATTAGACAGACTATATTATGGCGTGTCATCTTAATAACAGTTGTATCCGGCTGTAATATTAAGTAGATATAGAGTAAATAAAAATCTTGACTAAACGCAACCAACGGGGGCTGGCGCCAAAGTTTTCCCATTACGCAGCTCGCAGACATTAGCGGCCCTCTCGGGTTCATTAAAATTTGTCAGTCTGTCGTATAGGAACAACTTCTAAATGGATGTAGAAACTTCTTTAAGTGAAACTTGGCTGACGTGAAAACTTTGCCGGATTTCGAGTTGCCAGTTTTCTTTTTCGACGCCATCAATTTCGCAGCCCGTCAAGAAGATTTTTCGCACTCGTAATGCGGAAAAAAGAGTAATTTAAGTTTTTCAAGAGTCGTTCGTCTGCGAGTTATGATCTTTGTTTGAAAGTTTGATTGATTTATTCAAATTTTAGTGTGCTTTGATGTGATTAAAGGATGAAAAAAAAAATACCGAGTTCAACTCAGCTTCAACTTTTTTAATGGTTGGTATTTTCTTATGTAACTTAAGAACTGTTTCTTTAAGATCTGTATTTTTAAAAGAAAACTTTAGTTATTTCAAAAATACAGATGAGACCAGTAAGTGCTCATATTATGAAAAGCCGCCTGAATCTAAGTTTTAGTAAATAAGTATGTGCCTACAGCGATGTAGGCACATACTTATTTACATTAAATAGGATGATAAAAGTAATTAATAAAAAAATGAGAATAAATGATAGATTACACAAATCAATAGCCACACATACAGAATATAAGACAGACGGCTTTGTAGCGCTGTGGCTTAGAGATTAGTTACGGTTCTGATGGCCGTGAGTTCAAATACTGGGGAAACAACGCAATTACATTAAATCTTAATTTTAAATGTTTAGATGTAGGTGTATATGGGCCACAGCATCTACATTAGATAGACTGTGTGCCCGAAAAATTAAAATACTTCATGTTGTCCAAGATGACTCGTCCATTCGAAACGTCCAAACATATCCCTTGGAAGACATTATTAAAACCATTGAACTAAAATAGAGCGTCAAAGTTTGGGAGGTGCTACAGCCCTTTGGGCGATGTTAGATTCAATGTCTGTATATCTAAGTGGTGATGTATTTATATAGTGAGGCTACGATGAATATTCGAGAATAGAACCCGAGTAGAGTAGAGCTGTAAGACAGGGTGACGTTATATCCTCGAAACTCGACGCTTAAAAACGTAATAAGCGATAAACGCTATTAAAAGACGTTTTTAAGCACCTGGACTGAAAATGATAGGTTATCAACATTAATAGGGATACATACATACCTTCGATGCCGACGATATAGTCATTATGGCAGAGTCGCTAGAGGAATAAAATAATGATTATTTTATATTACTTTTATAATTACATTTTGTATAAAATTTAGAAGATTTACGAAACAACAAACAATTTAATAATGACAGAAATTTATGGTTTAAAAAATCACAAGCGAATGAATAAGAAAACAAAAGCGTTCGAAAGTAAGCGCCTGCGAGTTAAATGACGGCAATCAGTTTCTCGCGGCCACCCCACGACCAGTTAGTTATTGTATCGTTTATAATCGAGGGGGTTAAATGAGCCCTAGAGTATCACTGAGGGTGCCACTGAGAGCCGACGATAGTTTAGCTTTAAATAACAGATGTAATTGTGTTTGAATCACTGAACACAACGCTGAATCGAGTAGAAAAAATATTGACCGAATTAACTGATGGAATTTTTATAATCAATAAATTAAGGCACGCTTGATTTATTGTACTGTATCCTTTCAATAAAAAAAAAAATAGAAAATATTTATTCTGTCGTCTCTGTGTTAAACATATACACCATAGTCCACTAGACACAACACAAAATTATTTTTTCTACAAGAACAAATCGGATACTATGGTTGTATAAAATTGATTAATTTTTTTTTTATAGAATAGGCGTGACAAATGAAAACACAGTCCACCTGATGGTAAGTGGTTTCTGTGACCCATAGACATCTATCCTCGTTTGCGAATCAGAATGCAGATGCGTTGCCACCCGAGAGGACTAAGATGGAATCCCTCTTTTCCAGTAAAAAGGGTCTCCGGATCTCTACACTCACACACCGGTGTTAAGCTGCTATTTTACGCTGGTATTCTGTGAGAGCGTGGTTCTTCCACGGTCGAGCCGACCCATTGTATTTACATTTGCTGTGTTAAGTCTGCAATGTGTCTGCTCGACCAGGAAAGGACCGCAATCTACCAGCGTAAAATAGCATCATTATGCTCTTGTGGTTCTTATAGGCATCCCATATAAGTCAACATTTGATTCTTGATCGATGATGTGTAGGTCACAGAACACAGAAATTCTGTGTTCCGTGGTGTAGGTAAGTATTTTTTTCTTTTTTTATCCACACTAGATTTTACCCCTGTATCGTGAACACAGTTTACAAACTTTAATAACACAAGGACAGACCCGGAACAATTATTTGTAGGTGATACTAGTTCCGTGCGGAATTCGAACCCACAGCAGTCATCGCCGCAACTCAATGCCAAGCCACTGCGCCATGGAGCTGTCCGTATTTGTGGGCAACAGCATAGAATTATTATCTTCTACGTGCTTGTTTATCACGCTTGTACACCCTTGACGTTTTAAAAATCTAAAATATTCTTGTAACTTATGAATTTGACTAATCGATAGTGCAGTAGATAAGCGTTTGACTGTACACAGCTGGCCACAGGTTCAAATCCCGCATAAAACATTGGTATAACCTACAAATAGTTTTTCCAGGTCTGGACGTTTTTCTATTTGTAATTGATGTATGTAAAATGTCTCCACGATAAAGGAGTAATTCCTAGTATTGAGGTAACGATCTTATAAAAAAAAAAGCGAATCCCCATCGCGTCTTCAGAAGTAAGAATAACTAAAAATATAGTGAAACCAATTTCATAAAATTATTAATTAATATTAATGATTATATTAAAATAAATTATTACTTAAAGTTGTGTTATATCGGTATCAATTAAGACCGCGGGGTATAATCGAGGGTGGTGACGTAACCAGAGACGGCAATAAATCAGATTTCGGGGTGATACATACACATCCGAACTGAATCGTCCGGTGTGTATATGATAATGATAAGATATTCCTTAATAGTCAAGTTAATGTGGTTTTAGTAACTTTTCTTTATTAGAAATATTGCCTCGGCATTCATTATTAATACCTGAAGCGACAGTAGCTTAGTTTAAGGGGATGGATCGCAAACTTAAAAGTCGTAAGTAAACATGCCATTTGACTAATTACGAGTACAAGCATTTCAAATTAATTTGGAGTTGTTAATTGGTGTATATATTAATGTTACTAGCACTGCTAATATTAAAAAAAATATAGCGCAATTTTTTTATGTTATGGATGCGATGTCGGCAGGGGTATAACATCCAAATACTTTAACCGGTAAGTCATTTAATTGTTTTTTTTTTTATAGAATAAGGGTGACAAACGAGCACACAGTCCACCTGATGGTAAGTGTTTGCTGTGGCCCATAGAAATACATCTACATCTATCCTCGATTACGAATCAAAATGCAGATGCGTTGTCACCCGTGAGGGCTAAGTTGGAATGCCCCGTTTCCAGTAAAAGAGGGTCTCCGGTTCTCTACACTCATCATACGAAACACTGCAGTGTTATGCTGCCATTTTATGCTGGTGGTGGTTCTGTGAGAGCGTGGTCCTTCCCCGGTCGAGCCGACCCATTCGTGCTACAACTATACTACTAATATAGTTGCAGCATGGCTCTACCACGTAAAAAACCAATATTGGAAATTTTAAAATATCTTAAATCGTCGCAAACATTATGTAAAAGGACAAATTGCCATTTATGAATAATTGTACATTTTGACTGAATTGTATTCCTTCTTCTTTATCGGCCTATAAAAGTCTACTGTTGGACATGGGCCTATCTTGATTCTCCCTGATTAGGCCAGGAAGGAAAATGGGAAGTGCTCCCGCCGCCCAAAGCTGTTCATACAGGGTTATTTTGCATGCCAAATTTGTAGAGTTGGTTCAGTATAAGTAATATACGCAAATGGTGAAGAAAAATTAATGAAAAAAAAATCTCAAACATTCTGTCATTATTATCTCTGAAATTCAAAATACGTGCTAATGCATTATTTTAACTGAATTTCATTCATAAATATCTTAATGTTTACTATTTTATGCACGCACACATTCGAAAGGGTACTTTGCGCGAATTACATAATCTCTATAAATAAAAATCAATTGATGTCCGTTCGTGTCTCGCTGAAACTTAAAAACAGCTCGGCTGATTTTGGTGATTTTTTTGCGTGTGTTTGAATTGATTCCTAGATAGTATAGGTTCACATTTGGACCCGGTGGATCGCGTTGTTTTAGAGATCCAGAAATCACCCGTGCGAAGTCGGGGCGGATCGCCAGTATAAAATAATAAAGACAGTATAAACTTGTTATATTGATTATTTAATAATTAAACGAAGCATTACATCTTAGTCTTTAGGGGCAACAACGCACTTGCATTTTGATTCTTAATCGAGGACAGATGTAAATGTTTATGGGCCACAACATCCATTTACCACTATGTGCTCATTTGTCACTCTTATCCAAATATTTATAGCTGTGTTAAAGAGGAAAAAAAATAGTAAAAATAGTTCATAAGATGTTTATAGTACCAGTATATTTGATCTTTATATACTACAGAAGTCTATGGAACTTTTAATAAGCAGCTAAACATAATATTAATGTCGTTTCTGCTTAAAGAGAACATCTGTTAACAATTAAACGCTAAAAGGCGAGAGTGTGTGGCATCAATTATATTTATGAAATAATTACTTGTCTATTTATAAATGTAATCAATTATGTAGCGTACAATTAATGGGGACGATATTCATAGAGACGCTTATTCAATATTTATAGCTATGCTTGTTTCGAGTTTCATGAACATGTAAAAATAAATTAGTTTAATAATAAATGTGCATAATATTATTTTTAAGCATTTTCACTGCCACGACGATATTAGCAAGTTTGTAATATGACATCTGACAAATTCCGTAGAGACTTAAAAGTGTCCTTATTTCGAAAATTCTCATCTTTTATAAAACAACACAAACGAGCTCACAGTCCACCTGACGGTAATGGAATCTGTGGATAACCACATTGTATTACTGACAACCAATATTTATTCCCGTTAAAAAACCAATACAGAAACATTGTCACCCCTAAGGATTAAAAAATGGTGCAATGGTCCTCGGTTTTCGCAGCAAAATTAACATTATACTGCTATATTATAATGGTATTATGTGAGAGCATGGTCCTTTTCCGGTCGGGTTGGCATATTCGTGTGTATTATAAAATATCGCTGCAGCGAGGCTCTATCAAGTAAAAATAGATTGCTTACAAACTAACCGCCATATAATGGATGTAGTGAACATATTGACACCTGATGGTGATCGACTGCAGTGTCAATACTCAACGTGTCCGTCTTTGGTGGATAATAAAGATATAAGCATTCTCGCCTATGAGGAAAACACTTTGTTGCCGGGGTTTGCATATTTGCAAAGTTTTGCATGGTGAACGTAGCAAATATAGCAAATTATTAGTAAAATATACACATTAAAACAATTAAATATACACAGCATCATGCTTAGCTTCTATATAGCCAAGTGAAGGGCCAACCCAGGCGCACCTTAACTTGCTGTCGCTGATATTATTTGACATGTGCTTTATAATTTTTGACATATATATATATGTATAATAGAACCGAAAACTCATTTTCCCATTCAGCCATTTTACTAGTCCCTAAAAAATATTCATTCAGGCTCATGTTACAAACCACTGCGCGTCGTTCTTTACCATGGTTGCATTTACCCGTATGAAGCCGTGGTAGCTCAGGGGTAGGGTTGCCACCCGTACTATAATAGTATCGTGCTACTCATATATTTCAGTTAATTGTATTACATATTGTTACGAGCTTGGGGTTCGAGACAATTAAAAACTGCCGATTGAATTACCAAAATTGACACTTTAATTACACAACACTAATTACAATCTAAAATCACACTAATAATAAAACACAGTTCGCCGTTATTTCGTTTCGAAGTATTCTCTTGTATCGCCAATTCAATACTCCTTGGTCGTGGTCCATACCGGCCTTATATAGGGCCTCAGACAGTTTCCAGAACCTTCCACTGTAGCGACATCTAGAATGTTCGAGTACATATCGGTTCCGAAATTTCTGGAAGGATCTCGACTCTCCTAGTTCTGCTACTCGACACTAGAGGGCGCTAGTGTAACTAGTGTTGCCATGTACAAGACATTAATAGTGGCGCGTAACACTGCCCCCTCCTAAGACATGCTCGTCCCGAGCATTATTGGCCCCATAATAACGCGCCAGTCGATCCACATGGACAATCTTAGGAGTACCTCTGACACCTTTCTGTATCCGGTAGGTTACGTAATTGATCCTTGTCACAATCCGGTACGGTCCGTCCCATTTAGCTTGAAGCTTAGGAGATTTCCCTTTGCTGCGAACTGGATTGTGTAACCACACTAGTGAACCTTCATCAAACCCCTTGTTGTTCATTTTGCGGTCATACCGTGTTTTCATCTTCTCAGACGTTTGCTGGCCCGTCTGTCTGACGTGCTCATAATTGTCATTCATTTTGTTCCGCAAGTCATTTGCATAATCGGTTATACTGCGTGGGGCATCAGGTGGTATTCCGGTGATCAGGTCTGCAGGCAGCCGCAATTCTCTCCCAAAGTTTACGAAAGCTGGTGTCACTGATGTACTTTCGTGAACAGCGCTTCGATATGACAACAAAAACGGTTGTATGTGCCTGTCCCAGTCTCGTTGCCGTTTTTCCACAACTTTTGCTAGGTACCTCTCCAATGTCTGATTAAATCTTTCTACCATTCCATCAGATTGTGGGTGGTAAGAAGTTGTTCGTGTTTTCTGAGTACCCATAACTCGGCAAGTTTCCTGGAATATTTGAGACTCAAAATTCCTTCCTTGATCGCTGTGAATCTCTAAAGGTACTCCAAAACGACAGAAGACTTCATGACCTAGTTTATCTGCAACGGTTGAAGCTTCTTTATTTGGAATGGCGAAGACTTCTGGCCACTTAGTGAAGTAATCCATCACAACCATGAAATACTTGTTACCACTTTCAGTTTCTGGAAACGGCCCCGCAACGTCAATGGCTATCCTCTCCCATGGTGCACCAACATTGTACAATTTCAATGCGCCTCTACTACGAATTTGAGGTCCCTTTACAGCCGCACAACTTGTAGATTTGCGGCACCAGTCCTCGACATCGACACGACAGTGGACCCAGTAAAACCGTTCTCGGATCTTCAGGAGAGTTCGTTTAACTCCCAGGTGGCCTCCTGAACAACCACTATGGTACAGCTGTAGAATATCCGGCACTTTAGGCTTAGGGACAACCATTTGCAAATGACACCTGTCTCCCCGACCATTTTCCCATTTACGGCACAGGACTCCATCCTGAATCAGCAAGCTGTCCCATTGGGCCCAATAGCTTTTCGTGGTCGAACTCATTGCTGAGACGTCGCTCCACTTGGGCTTAGGAGCACTGGCCTTCATCCATTCCAGAATCGGCTTAGTGTCCGAATCTTCCTGCTGTGCATGTTGTAGACTGTCCTTCCACTCATTGCTGAGCTGGTCTGTCCTGAGCATTCTCACTGATACCACTTCCTTACCCTCTTGCCTAGTACAATGCTTGCAATCTTCAGGGCAAGGTCTTCTTGACAATGCATCAGCATTGCCATGAGATTTCCCGCTGCGATGTTCGATCACAAAGTCGTATTCCTGCAGTAGTTCAATCCATCTCGCAACTTGTCCTTCAGAATTTTTGAACTGCAATAGCCATTTCAGTGCAGCATGGTCAGTTCGTAAGTGGAATTTCCGCCCTAGAAGATATTTGCTAAAATGCTGCAAGGACTTTACCACAGCAAGCAATTCCCGTCTTGTGACACAATAGTTCCTTTCCGGCTTTGACAACAACTTGCTGAAGTACGCTATCACAATCTCTTGATCACCATTCCGTTGAGACAACACACCGCCAAGTCCTATATCACTTGCGTCTGTGTCAACTATGAATTCCTTGCCCACATCAGGGTACCCCAAAATAGGTGTTTTGCACAGACGGTTCTTGAGCTCCTGGAATGCAATATCGCAACTTTCATCCCAGCAGAAATGTCGCTTCTCCTCGGTTAGCTTGTGCAGAGGTTTGGCTATATCTGCAAAGTTCTTCACAAATCGCCGATAGTAAGAGCACAAACCCAAAAATGCTCTAACCTGTGTCTTGTCTTTTGGAATCAGCCACTCCTTGACAGCGGCAACAGAAACAGAAACAGAAACAGAAACTTTTTTATTCAATATAGATTATAAATAATACTTATTGAAAGTCACTCTTTTGTTTGATTACCACTGCTTCGGAAAAAACCTCTGTCCTGGGAAGAACCAGCAAGAAACCCAGCGGGACTTTTTTTTTAAATAACAGCTTACAATCATGATGTTACACAAATTAACAACACAACAAATTAGAAATAGCTTGGTAGCGATCACCTCATTTCCAGGGGTTATTATCATCCATAAATTCCTTAATATTATAATAACCCTTTTTATACAAACTTAGTTTAATAAAGTTTTTGAACTTTGAACAGGTCAAACTTTGTATATTTTCTGGAATTTTGTTGTAAAAGCGTATACATCGCCCCAAGAATGAATTACTGACTCGATGGAGTCGAGTAACTGGTACTACTAGCTTGTGTCTGTTCCTAGTATTTACAGAATGAATATCACTTATTTTTGTAAAACTACTTTTATTTTTGTGTACGTACATTACATTTTCATAAATGTATTGAGAGGCCAAAGTTAATATATTAATTTCCTTAAATTTTTGTCGCAGCGACTCTTTAGGCTTTAAATCATAAATTGCTCTTATGGCCCTCTTCTGCAAAACAAATATAATTTCAGTGTCAGCTGCGTGTCCCCATAGCAAAATACCATACGACATTATGCTATGGAAGTAGCTGAAGTAAACTAGTCTAGCTGTTTCAACACTGGTTAAACTTCTAATCTTTTTTACAGCATATGCTGCAGAACTAAGTCTGCTTGCTAGTTTTGATATATGGGGGCTCCATTGAAGCTTCGCGTCTAGTGTGATTCCAAGAAAAATGGTGGTATCTACAAGACTCAGTTTCTCCCCATTTAAAATTACATTAGTATTTAATTGTTTGACATTTGGAGTCACGAATTTCATACATTTTGTTTTAGTGCCATTTAAATGCAAATTATTAACATCGAACCAATTTACTAATTTAGAGATAGCATTATTTACTTCGTCATATTTTAGTAACTGTCGACTTAATTTGAAAATTAAAGAAGTGTCATCTGCAAATAATACTATATCATGGTTATCCCCTACTATGTAAGGTAAGTCATTAATGTATACAAGAAACAGAAAGGGGCCGAGAATTGAGCCTTGAGGCACGCCCATTTGTACCATCGATCCGGAAGAGCTCATATTGTTAATGACAACTTTTTGCGTTCTCTTACTTAAATATGAAATAATTAATTTAAGGGCATCACTTCTTACACCGTAGTGTTGAAGTTTCCTGATTAATGTTTCATGGTGAACACAATCGAAGGCCTTGGATAGGTCACAAAATATACCCAAAGCATCCTGTGAATTCTCCCATGCATTAAAGATATATTTAATCAGCTCAACACCGGCATCTGTTGTCGAGCGACCCCTTGTGAAACCAAATTGATTTTTATGGAGTAAATTATTTATATTAAAAAAAATTAACATTTGAACAAGAACAATTTTTTCAAAAATCTTACTAAGTGTTGGTAGTACAGAAATAGGTCTAAAATTGGCAGGGTCTAATGTACTACCAGATTTAAATAAAGGTATTACTTTACTATGCTTCATTAAATCAGGAAACACACCAGATTCGATACTAGTATTAAAAATAATAGCTAAATGAGGCGCGATTGTATCTATTATAGACGCAATAACTTTAACGGAAATCCCCCATAGATCCGCAGTTTTCTTAACATCAATAGTTTTAAAATATTTTACAATATCTTTTGATGACACTTTATGAAATGTAAAATTCTTTGTACACACATTTACATTTTGTTTAAGTAATGATTCGGCGACGGCAGGAGAAGAATTCAGTGACTTAGTGGTCAAGATCGGAATATCAGTAAAATATTTCTCAAAAACCATTGCTACGTCCTGATCTGATACAGTTAATTTGTTGTTAACACTTAACTGGTAATTTGAATTGCGAGAGTTGATCTTACCAGTTTCGCTATTAATTATATTCCATGTCATTTTAATTTTATTGGAAGCCGTCTTAATTTTGTTGCTCAAATGCAAAGACTTGGCTATGGAGCACACTCTTTTAAATATTTTTGAATATTTTTTTACATATTCCCTAAATTCGACGCTATGATTATATGACCTTTCATGGTAAAGATCATATAACCTATGCCTGCTCTTATGGACTCCTACTGTCGCCCATTCATTGAATGACTTCCGACTGTTCCAGGAGAATGTTTTAGAAGTAAAAGTATTATTAAATTCATTGCAAATAAGCTTAAATAATGTTCCATACAAAAAATTAGGATCATTTTGGTATGAAAGTGATGGAAGTTTTTTCACTACGTTACTTCTAAATTTCTCCAAGCGACGTGCATTTACTGGAACAGACACAACTTTCTCATCTACTTGCTTTTTGTGAACATAAGGTAACGAAACTACTTGTCCACAGTGATCAGAACTTAATTTTTGAATTATACATTTATGCAACGGCTTCACATTTGTAAAAATGTTATCTATACATGTTGCACTAGATTGAGAAATACGCGTTGGCTCTATAAATAAATTAAAAAGACCATATGATTTAAACAATGATCTAAATTTAATATTGATGGAGGAAGCTTCTAGGAGATTGATATTAAAGTCTCCACATATTACAACAGATTTATTCTGTTTATTAAGCTTAGCAAAAACTTCCTCCATAATGTTTTCAAAAGCATCATATGTACAACATGGGGGTCTGTAGACGCTCACAACAATGAGGTGCTCAAACTCAACACATGCCATTTCTACAGTTCGCTCAACAGAGAGGCTCACAATGTCTTTACGTTCTTTACATGATAATAATTTACTAGCTAATATTAAGGAGCCACCTCTTAAAACCGTATCTCTATTGAAAGAACTGACCACCTGGTGATTACTGAAGTTAAACATTAAATTATAAGCTTTTAACCAATGTTCAGTAATACATAAGATATGAATATTGTTGCTATTTAAGAACAACTCAATTTCTAGCTCTTTGCCTATCATGCCTTGTATATTTTGATGCACCAGGTGTAAACAATTTTCATTATTACTCTGTGGAGTCATACAATTAAAGATTTGTAAGCTACATTCTAAATTATTTAAGTTATTATAACTGCTAGAGATTACCTCTATTGTCTCATTTTCTAATTTAAATTACTTGGAACTGATTCCAAATGGCATAATAAGTCATTACACTGCTCAAAAGAAGCAGATGTCTGTATAGCCAAGTCCTTGGCTGAGTTAATATATAAATAATAAGATAGCACATTTGCTATCTGTCTTAAATTATATTTTGATAGGTAATACCTATCTCTAGTCAAAAATTTCTTAATTAAATTATTTATATCTATTAAATTAATTCTATCATTATAATTGTAACAATTAAATGTCAAGTTTAAATTATTATTACATGAAAAGTTATTCATTAATAAATTTAAATCATATCTTATTTTATTTTCCTGCGGCCAACCCTGTATGTAAGGCAATGTAAACAAGATAATTTTATGTACATTTAAAGTATTTAGATTATCAATATATTTTAATAATTGATTTTTGTTTACATTGCCTCTTCTCCCAACAAGAATTATTAATGTGCTATTAGGACAAAATTTACTAGTTAAAACTTTATTCATTATATGACTAAAGGATGCTCCAGGCATGCAATAATAACTTTCTCTGGATCCGTGCGGATACCTTCTTCCGACACTACATACCCCAAAAAACTAACTTGCCGTTTGAATAGTGAGCACTTCTTCGGACTCAACTTGAGGTTGGCACTCTGGATCTTCATGAGCACGTGTTCCAGGTTTTGAAGGTGTTCCTCAAACGTACGGCCTACGATGATGATGTCATCCAAGTAGACCAGACAGGCATCTCCAATTAGCCCGGTAAGTACAAGCTCCATCAATCTTTCAAACGTTGTTGGAGCATTGCACAATCCAAACGGCATGACTTTAAATTGACCACAGACCATTTCCTGTGGAGAATGCAGTTTTCTCCTTGTCCTTAGGGTCAATTTCAACCTGCCAGTAGCCACTTTTCAGGTCCAGCGTACTAAACCACTTTACGCCTGTGAGCATGTCCAGCGTGTCATCAATTCTTGGCAAGGGATAGCTGTCCTTCTTCGTAACGTCGTTCAGGCGGCGGTAGTCAACACAAAACCGCATGCTGCCGTCCTTCTTCTTTACCAGCACCACAGGTGAACACCATGGACTAGATGAAGGTTCAATAACACCATCCTTCACCATTCCCTCAATCATGGTTTCCACTTCCATTTCACGTGCTACAGGCAAACTTCTTGGCCGCTGACGAATAGGCAATTCTTCTCCTGTGTTTATTTTGTGTTGAACTAAGCGAGTCTTTCTTATATCAGCTTCGTTTGACGAGAAAACATTTGCGTACTTGAGTAACAACTTCTTTGCCTTGATCATTTCATTCGGGGAGAGAACGCTGCGACAGTCTTCTAAAAGTGTGGTCACTCTTGTTTGTCCATCCTTGCTGGGGGTCCCAGTCGATAGATATTCGCACCGACGCAACCAATCCACTTCCTCACTAGTACCAACCAATGTGCCTTTTTCTATAATCTGTTCCTGATCACAAAGGTTCAACACACGTACTCCTGAGATGTCGGTGGTTCTGACCAAGGTTCGAACCACTTTCCATGGAAGGTCATTGTCTACCCTTTCCACGAGTACACAACGATGAGCTTGCCCAGGACTCCGAGGAAGACTAACCGGCACAATCTTTTCCGATCTCGGCGGAAGAACAATCTTCTTAAGGCTGTACACATTCCCTGGTAACGCCCCTTCCACGAAAAGTTCCTGCAGTCGTCCATTATATCAGCCACGATGACATTATGCAGGTAGATCATGTTGCCTAGCTTCAACTTCATCTCCTTCTCTCCACGGACGGGTATGCGCTGACCGGTGGCTGTCACCAAATTAATGCGTTCTCGGTTGTATGCGGAGTCCCCAAGGAACCGACTTATAAGTTGGGAACTCACAACCGTGCGAGAGGCTCCAGTGTCTATGGTCAGTTTACACGGCGTTCCATTGACTTCGCCCTTGATGATTAGGCTGTTCCCATCATGGGTTTGTGAGATCGAAATCCTTGGGGCTCTTTTAACATCAGCCAGCATCCGCCAGTTTCCCTGCTGCTGCTGGGTGGTGCTGTCAGCCACACTACCCTCTCGATATCGATCAGCTTCCCTTTCTACAGTTCGTTTAGGGCAGCTGGATCGAAGATGGCCCCTTTTCCCACAGTCGTAGCACCTAGGGCTGTAGCCCTTATTGCGGTCCTGAACTGTAGCTGCTGCAACCTCCCTGACACGGTGGGAACGATGATCCTGCCGCACGGCTTCCATCTCCAGTGCATGGGTCAAGGCGTCCTTAAGCGTCTCGTGGTGCCCGAGCCTCACAGCAGCTCTGACTTCAAGGTCGCGGATGCCGTCGATGAATGTCTGCACCAGGTTCCTTATAATGAGCGCAGGTACAGACTGGTACGCTTTTCGAACCAGCTTCTCCACCTCAAGGGCCCACTGCTGCAGGTTTTCGTTACTGCGTTGCACGCGGTCTTTGAGCTGCGCACGAAAGACGTGTTCCAGGTGAGCATCGCCATATCTCGCCTCCAATGCCTCAAGGAGCTGCTCGTAAGTCACTTCCTTACCGAGAGCTTCCAGAACAGTTAATGCCTGGTCGCGCAGGCCTAGGGTGAGAGCAGTCATGGCCTGACTTTTATTCCAGCCGTTCGCTTTCATGACAGCCTCGAACTGGATTTTATAGGCCGACCAGGAAGAAGTCCCGTCGAACGGTGGCACTTTGAATCCACGTAGCAAAGGTGTTGTAGCTACCACGGGAGCTGTAACTCCATCCCCAATTTTGAGGTCGTTCAGCGTTTTCTTCACGTCAGCCATCACATTGTCAACCCGATTGTACACTTGGTCGATTCGGGTTTCAGCTTCCGACAGGCGGTTGTCATATTGAGCAACCTTATCCTTCACCTCACTTATTTCTTCCCCGAAGGTAGCGTGAAGGTCCTTCATGAGAAGTATCTGCTCTTCCTTATCGCGTTTGACCTGCTCTTCCAACCGACGGCCCTGTTCCCCCTGTTGGCGGGCTTGTTCCTCCTGTCCGCGCTGCAGCTGCTCTTCCAACCGACAAGCCTGTTCCTCCTGTCGGCGGGCCTGTTCCTCCTGTCGGCGGGCCTGTTCCTCCTGTCGGCGGGCCTGTTCCTCCTGTCGGCGAGCTTGTTCCTGCAGCATCATCATCAGAGTACCTAAGTCAGGTGCTGCAGATGCAGGAGCTGCTGACGGGCCGGCCTCCGTGGTCGGCAACTGGCCTGCCGGCGTCTGTGACGTTGCACCACCAAATCGTTTCTGCTCCGTCTCCTGTTGGCGTTGACTTCGGGTACGGATACCCTCTGTGTCGTCTTTAGGTAAAATCGGCATATTTGATCCCACTTCTGACACCAATTGTTACGAGCTTGGGGTTCGAGACAATTAAAAACTGCCGACTGAATTACCAAAATTGACACTTTAATTACACAACACTAATTATAATCTAAAATCACACTAATAATAAAACACAGTTCGCCGTTATTTCGCTTCGAAGTATTCTCTTGGATCGCCAATTCAATACTGCCTCGGTCGTGGTCTATACCGGCCTTATATAGGGCCTCAGATAGTTTCCAGAATCTTCTACGGTAGCGACATCTAGAATGTTCGAGTACATATCGGTCCCGTAATTTCTGGAAGGATCTTGACTCTCCTAGTTCTGCTACTCGACACTAGAGGGCGCTAGTGTAACTAGTGTTGCCATGTACAAGACATTAATAGTGGCGCGCAATGCTTTCATTTACTCGACACTAGAGGGCACTAGTGTAACTAGTGTTGCCATGTACAAGACATTAATAGTGGCGCGCAACACTGCCCCCTCCGAAGACATGCTCGTCCCGAGCATTATTGGCCCCATAATAACGCGCCAGTCGATCCACATGGACAATCTTAGGAGTACCTCTGGCACCTTTCTGTATCCGGTAGGTTACATCATTGATCCTTGTCACAATCCGGTACGGTCCGTCCCATTTAGCTTGAAGCTTAGGAGATTTCCCTTTGCTGCGAACTGGATTGTGTAACCACACTAGTGAACTTTCATCAAACCCCTTGTTGTTCATTTTGCGGTCATACCGTGTTTTCATCTTCTCAGACGTTTGCTGGCCCGTCTGTCTGACGTGCTCATAAATGTCATTCATTTTGTTCCGCAAGTCATTTGCATAATCGGTTATACTGCGTGGGGCATCAGGTGGTATTCCGGTGATCAGGTCTGCAGGCAGCCGCAATTCTCTCCCAAAGTTTGCGAAAGCTGGCGTCACTGACGTACTTTCGTGAACAGCGCTTCGATATGACAACAAAAACGGTTGTATGTGCCTGTCCCAGTCTCGTTGCCGTTTTTCCACAACTTTTGCCAGGTACCTTTCCAATGTCTGATTAAATCGTTCTACCATTCCATCAGATTGTGGGTGGTAAGAAGTTGTTCGTGTTTTATGAGTACCCATAACTCTGCAAGTTTCCTGGAATATTTGAGACTCGAAATTCCTTCCTTGATCGCTGTGAATCTCTAAAGGTACTCCAAAACGACAGAAGACTTCATGAACTAGTTTATCTGCAATTGTTGAAGCTTCTTGATTTGGAATGGCGAAGACTTCTGGCCACTTAGTGAAGTAATCCATCACAACCATGAAATACTTGTTACCACTTTCACTTTCCGGAAACGGCTCCGCAACGTCAATGGCTATCCTCTCCCATGGTGCATCAACATTGTACAATTTCAATGCGCCTCTACTACGAATTTGAGGTCCCTTTACAGCCGCACAACTTGTACATTTGCGGCACCAGTCCTCGACATCGTCACGACAGTGGACCCAGTAAAACCGTTCTCGGATTTTCAGTAGAGTTCGTTTAACTCCCAGGTGGCCTACTGAACAACCACTATGGTACAGCTGTAGAACATCCGGCACTTTAGCCTTAGGGATAACCATTTGCAAATGACACCTGTCTCCCCGACCATTTTCCCATTTACGGCACAGGACTCCATCCTGAATCGGCAAGCTGTACCATTGGGCCCAATAGCTTTTCGTGGTCGAACTCATTGCTGAGACGTCGCTCCACTTGGGCTTAGGAGCACTGGCCTTCATCCATTCCAGAATCGGCTTAGTGTCCGAATCTTCCTGCTGTGCATGTTGTAGACTGTCCTTCCACTCATTGCTGAGCTGGTCTGTCCTGAGCATTCTCACTGATACCACTTCCTTACCCTCTTGCCTAGTACAATGCTTGCAATCTTCAGGGCAAGGTCTTCTTGACAATGCATCAGCATTGCCATGAGATTTCCCGCTGCGATGTTCGATCACAAAGTCGTATTCCTGCAGTAGTTCAATCCATCTCGCAACTTGTCCTTCCGAATTTTTGAACAGCAATAGCCATTTCAGTGCAGCATGGTCAGTTCGTAAGTAGAATTTCCGCCCCCAGGAGGTATTTGCTAAAATGCTGCAAGGACTTTACCACAGCAAGCAATTCCCGTCTTGTGACACAATAGTTCCTTTCCGGCTTTGACAACAACTTGCTGAAGTACGCTATCACAATCTCTTGATCACCATTCCGTGTCGTGAAGCGACAATAAAAAAAAATAAAAAAAAATAGAACCTAACCTAAGTACAACAAAACAACAAAGGTAGAGCCAGAAAACAATATATTTAAATTTATAAAAGGTATTTACAATTTTATAAAAAAAATGATGTGAGGATGATGATGAATGGAGTGAGAATACAATTAGATTATAAAAAAAAATAAAGGTGAGAGAATAGGGGAATATAGCGTTGAAGTGGGGCCTAAAAGTCGAAGCGACACACGTTGCGTTTGTAGAAGTAGGTTTCTTAGCAGCGACGGCACGCAGCGCCTGAAGCCAGCACACGCCGTTTGCGCTTGTAGAAGTAGGTTTCTTAGCAGCGACGGCGCGCAGCGCCTGGAGCCAGTACACGCAGCGTCCGGAGCCGGCGCACGTAGCGCCTGGAGAAGGGGCGCGCAACGCTTAGAGCCAGCAGTTGCAGCGCCCAAAGGTAGCGCCGGCGGTAGGTGCACTCGGCGCCTGGAGTAAGTAGTAGTAGTGCCCGGAGTAGTGTGGCCCCCGCGCTTGTAGTAGACTCGAAGCGACTTCCGAGGTAGATGGAGGCTTGTAGGATTCCGGAGTGGCGCGGCCCGAGTTTGAAGAAGGCTTCGCCGAAGACTTCACGTGTAAATGGAGGCTTGCAGGATCCCGGGGCAGTGCGGCCCCGGGATAAGGCCTTTAGGAGATACTTCCAATTCGCGAACTGAAGCGAGACTGCCTTTCTTCACCGATTGTTCGGCTTTTATACCTTTCTAGAGAGAACGGAAAAATTATTTAAATTAAACGCAAATTTTTTGTAAATGGTCAAGAGAAAAGAGGATTTATGTGGAATTATCGAAATAGGAATAACAGATCGGTAGCAAATTTGAATATAATTACCATGGAAACGATATAAATAAGAAAGACAAAACATGTCAAATTTTTGTTTTTGGTTTATAATAAGAAAACGGTAAGATTTAAGTGGAAAATGAGATATTATTGATATAGGAAAAAAGGTAGCGCAGCTGCCCACACAAAGCCCAAGATTGTAGAGTTACGGAAAACTAGCTAAAAGATCGAAAAAAGGTAGACTCCATTGACACCAATTTAGAAGTGCTGATAATGTGAAAATACGAAGTAGAAATGATTTGTTATTGTGTTCTTATGGTTTAAAATCGTTACAGGATCCTATGGAAATAAAGGTGATGTAAAATATCCAGTTTTGAGGTGAATGCAGAAAATCGAAACAGAATGGAAAAATGAATTTAAAATAATGTAAAATGATATGTAAGTAGCATAACACTACATCCGTTGAGACAACACACCGCCAAGTCCTATATCACTTGCGTCTGTGTCAACTATGAATTCCTTGCCCACATCAGGGTACCCCAAAATAGGTGTTTTGCACAGACGGTTCTTGAGCTCCTGGAATGCAATATCGCAACTTTCATCCCAGCAGAAATGTCGCTTCTCCTCGGTTAGCTTGTGCAGAGGTTTGGCTATATCTGCAAAGTTCTTCACAAATCGCCGATAATAAGAGCACAAACCCAAAAATGCTCTAACCTGTGCCTTGTCTTTTGGGACCGGCCACTCCTTGACAGCAGCAATTTTCTCTGGATCCGTGCGGATACCTTCTTCCGACACTACATACCCCAAAAAACTAACTTGCCGTTTGAATAGTGAGCACTTCTTTGGACTCAGCTTGAGGTTGGCACTCTGGATCTTCATGAGCACGCGTTCCAGGTTTTGTAGGTGTTCCTCAAATTTACGGCCTACGATGATGATGTCCAAATAGACGAGACCGGCATCTCCAATTAGCCCGGTAAGTACAAGCTCCATCAACCTTTCAAACGTTGCTGGAGCATTGCACAATCCAAACGGCATGACTTTAAATTGCCACAGGCCCTTTCCTGTGGAAAATGCAGTTTTCTCCTTGTCCTTAGGGTCAATTTCAACCTGCCAGTAGCCACTTTTCAGATCCAGCGTACTAAACCACTTTTCGCCTGTAAGCATGTCCAGCGTGTCATCAATTCTTGGCAAGGGATAGCTGTCCTTCTTCGTAACGTCGTTCAGGCGGCGGTAGTCAACACAAAACCGCATGCTGCCGTCCTTCTTCTTTACCAGCACCACAGGTGAACACCATGGACTAGATGAAGGTTCAATAACACCATCCTTCACCATTCCCTGAATCATGGTTTCCACTTCCTTTTCACGTGCTACAGACAATCTTCTTGGCCGCTGACGAATAGGCAATTCTTGTCCTGTGTTTATTTTGTGTTGAACTAAGCCAGTCTTTCCTATGTCAGCTTTGTTTGACGAGAAAACATTGGCGTACTTGAGTAACAACTTCTTCGCTTTGACCGTTTCATTCGGGGAGAGAACGCTCCGACAGTCTTCTAAAAGTGTGGTCACTCTAGTTTGTCCAGCCTTGCTGGGGGTCCCAGTCGATAGATATTCGCACCGACGCAACCAATCCACTTCCTCACTAGTACCAACCAATGTGCCTTTTCTATAATCTGTTCCTGATCACAAAGGTTCAGCACACGTACTCCTGAGATGTCGGCGGTTCTGACCAAGGTTCGAGCCCTTTTCCATGGAAGGTCATTGTCTACCCTTTCCACGAGTACACAACGAACAGTTTGCCCAGGATTCCGTGGAAGTCTAACCGGCACAATTGTTTCCGATCTCGGCGGAAGAACAATCTTCTTAAGGCTGTACACATCCCTGGTAACGCCCCTTCCACGAAAAGTTCCTCTTGTCCACATTTCAAAACACCTTGCTTAACGTCGATCTCACAACAATTCTTCCTCATAAAGTCTAGGCCCAGGATGCAGTCGTCCATTATATCAGCCACGATGACATTATGCAGGTAGATCATGTTGCCTAGCTTCAACTTCATCTCCTTCTCTCCACGGACGGGTATTCGCTTCCCGGTGGCTGTCACCAAATTAATACGTTCTCGGTTGTATGCGGAGTCCCCAAGGAACCGACTTATAAGTTGGGAACTGACAACCGTGCGAGAGGCTCCAGTGTCTATGGTCAGTTTACACGGCGTTCCATTGACTTCGCCCTTGATGATTAGGCTGTCCTCATCATGGGTTTGTGAGATCGAAATCCTTGGGGCTCTTTTAACATCAGCCAGCATCCGCCAGTTTCCCTGCTGCTGCTGGGTGGTGCTGTCAGCCACACTACCCTCTCGATATCGATCACCTTCCCTTTCTACAGTTCGTTTAGGGCAGCTGGATCGAAGATGGCCCCTTTCCCCACAGCCGTAGCACCTAGGGCTGTAGCCCTTATTGCGGTCCTGAACTGTAGCTGCTGCAACCTCCCTGACGCGGTGGGAACGATGATCCTGCCGCACGGCTTCCACCTCCAGTGCATGGGTCAAGGCGTCCTTAAGCGTCTCGTGGTGCCCGAGCCACACAGCAGCTCTGACTTCAAGGTCGCGGATGCCGTCGATGAATGTCTGCACCAGGTTCCTTATAATGAGCGCAGGTACAGACTAGTACGCTTTTCGAACCAGCTTCTCCACCTCAAGGGCCCACTGCTGCAGGTTTTCGTTACTGCGTTGCACGCGATCTTTGAGCTGCGCACGAACGACGTGTTCCAGGTGAGCATCGCCATATCTCGCCTCCAATGCCTCAAGGAGCTGCTCGTAAGTCACTTCCTTACCGAGAGCTTCCAGAACAGTTAAGGCCTGGTCGCGTAGGCCTAGGGTGAGAGCAGTCATGGCCTGACTTTTATTCCAGCCGTTCGCTTTCATGACAGCCTCGAACTGGATTTTGTAGGCCGACCAGGAAGAACTCCCGTCGAACGGCGGCACTTTGAATCCACGTAGCGAAGGTGTTGTAGCTACCACAGGAGCTGTAACTCCATCCCCAATTTTGAGGTCGTTCAGCGTTTTCTTCACGTCAGCCATCACATTGTCAACCCGATTGTACACTTGGTCGATTCGGGTTTCAGCTTCCGACAGGCGGTTGTCATATTGAGCAACCTTATCCTTCACCTCACTTATTTCTTTCCCGAAGGTAGCGTGAAGGTCCTTCATGAGAAGTATCTGCTCTTCCTTATCGCGTTTAAGCTGCTCTTCTAACCGACGGCCCTGTTCCTCCTGTTGGCGGGCCTGTTCCTCCTGCCCGCGCTGCAGCTGCTCTTCCAACCGCCAAGCCTGTTCCTCCTGTCGGCGGGCTTGTTCCTCCTGTCGGCGGGCCTGTTCCTCCTGTCGGCGAGCCTGTTCCTGCAGCATCATCATCAGAGTACCTAAGTCAGGTGCTGTAGATGCAGGAGCTGCTGACGGGCCGGCCTCCGTGGTCGGCAACTGGCCTGCCGACGTCTGTGACGTTGCACCACCAAATCGTCTCTGGTCCGTCTCCTGTTGGCGTTGACTTCGGGTACGGATACCCTCGGTGTCGTTATTAGGTAAAATCGGCATATTTGATCCCACTTCTGACACCAATTATTACGAGCTTGGGGTTCGAGACAATTAAAAACTGCCGATTGAATTACCAAAATTGACACTTTAATTACACAACACTAATTACAATCTAAAATCACACTAATAATAAAACACAGTTCGCCATTATTTCGCTTCGAAGTATTCTCTTGTATCGCCAATTCAATACTCCTTGGTCGTGGTCCATACCGGCCTTATATAGGGCCTCAGACAGTTTCCAGAACCTTCCACTGTAGCGACATCTAGAATGTTCGAGTACATATCGGTTCCGAAATTTCTGGAAGGATCTCGACTCTCCTAGTTCTGCTACTCGACACTAGAGGGCGCTAGTGTAACTAGTGTTGCCATGTACAAGACATTAATAGTGGCGCGTAACAATATTATAGAAAAATAATATTTTTTTTCCACTAATTAAAATTTCGCGATTGTTTATATTAACTGTAACTGGCAGTCTGGAACAATTAAGGTTTACGGCAAGAATTTTTCCGTCATGAATGTTAAATGGAAAGAAGAAAGAAATAAATAGTAAATTTATTAAAATGAATTGTTAATTTATTTTCATATGAATATCTATTGCTCAGATTCCTATAATTATTTTAAAGGTAGATGGCCAAAGCGAAGAGCAGTAACAAATTTATATGGAAAAAGGCGAAAAAGATTAAAAGTAAATGTGTACTTTTTTTCCTGAATTTCCCAAAAGTACTACATTTTTGCGTCTTTTTTGACAAAAATACTATATTTTATCAAAAAAAAGGTGGCAACCCTACTCAGGGGCTAAGCGCTCGCTGTAAATTTCTCAGTACGCGAGGAACCCGGTTTAGATTCTTGCCGGCACCAATGAAATTGTTAATTTCAATTTTTTGTGCTGATTTACCACGTGCTCGGCGGTGAAGTAAAACATCGTGATAATAATTTAAAATTAAAAATTTTGTACAGCCGACTTCAATATAAGTTATTAAGAATAACTCAAAAACTATTGGTATGACCTTGATCAAATTTATATGTAACCTAGGGAATTAGATGAGACACGAGAAGTATCAGCTTTCAAACAAAAAAAGACTACACAAAAAAAAAAAAGAATACAGTCGAATTGAGTACAGTTTCCTTTTTGGAAGTCGGCAGAAAATAGACTATATTGAGTTCTAATTGTAAAGCTTAAAATCTAAACTATTGTATTAAAATATAAATAGCTACGGATGATTTAAATAATTGCAGAATAAAAACACAAAGAAATAATAGAGTAAACCTAAAAAATTATTTTGAACTAAAAAGAAACCTGAAGAATTAATTATCTATATTTAAAACATTGTTAAATTGGTAATTATATAATATACAACTTCAGCTGGAATTTGAAGGACCCCCACTTCGCATGCTGCATTAGTAACGGAGCCACACAGTAAACATATTGAGCATTCCTTGCCAATGTTATTACACTAAATCAAACAGCCATTACAACTTTATTGGCTTGTGTTAGCCGTATGAAGCAGTAATGACCAGATGGTGTATATGTGAGGCTCGTATAAATCGCGGCTGTCGACAAACATTACACAAGCTCTGCGGTTTTAATTGCCCCCATCTTCAGTTCACGCGGGGTCGGATCAATTCGCACAGATTTATATATATGGAGACATTTGTTTCGTGTGTTCTGGTGGCTTGTTCTCGGTGTTGCATGGTGACTGTAGTTACTTAATTATATTTATTTTGTGCCATGAGTAATATGGAAATAAATCAGAGGAAAATAATCAAAATGCAAGGCCAAAAATTCTGGATTGTCATATATATTTTTTATAGGATAGGGTGACATACGAGTACATAGTCCACCTGAATGTAAGTGATTGCTGTGACCCATTGACATCTACATCTATCCTCAATAAAAAATCAAAATTCAGATGCGTTTTCAACTGTCAGCCTTTTTTCCAGTAAAAAGGGTCTCCAGTTCTCTACACTCACTACACGAAACACAGCATTGTTAAGGTGCTATTTTGCGCTAGTATTCTGTGAGAGCGTGATTCTTCCCCGGTCGAGCCAACACATTCGTGCTACAACTATACTACTAATATAGCTGCAACATGGCTCTACCACATAAAAATAAATATTATTATTATTAATTTCCAAATTGTAACAGTGCAACATTAATTTATTATGCTGTTTTATGACTTACTTATTAAATAATGAAAAGTTATTAAACAGTTATTAAAAAATGATGTGTCTTACCTAGTTTGAAGAGCACTAACTAAGAACAAACAAGAAGTCACTTAGCGGTTAGTCGCCGCAGAGCTTACTTCATCTGAGGATGCGTCATGTAGAGGCGAAACACGTGTCGTATTACCAAAGATTACCCCCTAATAATCTGTGCGTATTACCGACTGTGGTGTGTCTTTCCTAGTGTAGTGGTGGTGGGAGTAGTGATGCTGAGATTAGCATTGACGGGGATAGTGCACGCAATTGAGGGAGGGCGGGAGGTGCTCTTCAAACTAGGCAAGGATAGGTAAGATACATCATTTTATTTCACTATGCAAAACAAATTTTACCTACTTTAATATCGTTATATATTTACATAATATTCGTTTCTCGGAAACATAATATGTAAATGTGTAAATTTATTTATTTAATTACTATATTATTGAGGGAATATATATATACTAGAGTAATTAGGCAACGCACAAGCCTGTGGGAGGCGGGCGCCGGAATAGGAAGCTCGCCGGAGATGAAGCCGCGATACAATATCCGGTTAGACGCCATTTCCGATGGGCGCGCGTGTGTGTTCCAGCCTTTACTTCGCCTAACAACTATTACACGAGTTTTAATGCATAGCAGATAATCAAATATAAAATAACAAATTATTTATTATGTATATAATCCACAGCGTTATTTTTTTTGTAATTAATAAGTGCCGTGTTTATTTTCACATTTTATGAGAAATCTCAGATAGATTTAATGTGCTTTCAGCCATCTTGTAAGTATATGCCAGATATTCAATATACCGAGGGATATCAGAATTGTCAACGTTGCAAAACCTCTCGCATTGCGATCATCTTAATCGCTTTCCAAGCTGAATCTCCGCAAAGCATGTTTACGGCATATCCTGTACACATGTAGTTAACTGTTTCTTCCTATTTATTGCATGCCGTAAGCGACTAAGCGCGTCGGTATGTTCTACTAGGGCCTAAAAATTAAGATTCCAATTTAGAAATATTATTTAATAAATAACTATCATCAATCAACCTGCGGCAGTTCACTGCTGGGCATAGGCCTTTTCCACCTTGCGCAGATCGTCGCTCGATCGTATTTACGTGGTAGAGCCACGCTGCAGCTATATTAGTAGTATAGTTGTAGCACGAATGGGTCGGCTCGACTGGGGAAGGACCACGCTCTCACAGAATACCAGCGTCAAATAGCCGTTTAACACTGCTGTGTTTCGTATGGTGAGTGTAGAGAACTGGAGACCCTTTTTACTGGAAAAGAGGCACTCCATCTTAGTCCTCACGAGTGACAACGCATCTGCGTTTTGATTCGCAAACGAAGATAAATGTAGATGTCCATGGGCCACAGCATCCACTTACCATCAGGTGGACTGTGTGCTCGTTTGTCTCTCGATCCTATAAAAAAAATACTTTTGCCTAGGCGTGGTCACCTGTTTAATTACATTTATAAGGAAGGGTGATAAACGCGCACATGGTCCACTTGATGGTAAATGAATGCTGTGGTGCATAGGTGAGCCTTCGTCGTTATTCCACGTTTTCGAATCAAATGCTTTGCTTCGTCTTTCGCAATGCATACAATAAAAGAGTGGAATCATTTGCCAGCCTATCTTTCCATACGATTTCAAAGGAAATGCAAGATATGTCAAGCAAGACTTTTTATATAAATCTTGGCTCTGGCTTGTACTCAAATCCGGAAAGCGTGACTGGTGAACCTGGCTACTTTACTGTGGGTCCTACTATGAAGTAGCAAGGTTCTCCAGACACGCAATCGACAAATCCAATATAAAAACAAGAGCCATAGCTTAGGGAATAGACTTACAATTTTAATAAAAAATTCTAGTTCGATCCCTGCCGGCATCACAGAAATTTGTTTACTGCAATTTTAAGTACTGATTAACTCAAGTTCTCGGTTGTTAGGGAAAACGTGATCCACACGACGTTTTCCTATGACGACAAGATGCCATATATACATGACGACAAATCAGCCAATACGCATTGAATTCGCTCTGCGGGTTGTTCCTTGCCTCTTTTATCTCTCCTAACCTCTCTTAACGATTTATGTTTTTTTAAATTCATTAAAGAAACTCAACAGCCTACTACAATAAGAGTTTAACAGAAATAATGTCCCTTGTACTGAATTTCGGTCACGGAGACCGGTCTCAAGCAGACGGTTATAGTGCCCGAGTGTATGCGCAAGTGCACTCTCAACAGGTGCACTGTCCATTTCCTCACTCTGATATTCCGGACGGCAATCCGACGCGACCGGAGAAAGAACAAGTACAGGACCTACAGCTTTACATATAACTTAGAATTACAAATAACTTCTGGATTCCAGGCTATTACTGAGCATTTCTTGAAAAAGAATAAGAGATTTTTCTGGGCCTGATCTGGGATACGAACCTGGGACCTCATGATCAGCAGCCGCGTTTACGACCACTAAACTAACGAGGTAGTCATTTAAAAACAATTAGATACTACTGCGACGTACGGGTACAAAGCCCAGTAACTGATTTTCCATCGATAAACAAACAAGTAGTTTAGAAATAATACATGTAACTGTTACACGGCAGTCATTTTGAAATCTAATATTTTATTAAGCACTAGCTGGTACCCGACGTGTTGTTACCGCAGAAGAAATAATTGTGGAAATATCGTTTTAAATTTGGAAGAGCAATATTGTATTATGAGGAACATTTACATTCATTTAAATTGAATGATATATAACTATCGATACGATACGCGTGCTATCTATTGTAAGTAACTATACTACCTGTACCTTCGCGCAAGTGCAGGCAATGAGTTGACAAAGTTTTACCGTAATCTGATGCACGGTATTGCAGTGCATAAAATGCGAACAAACAAACGTTTTTTTTTTATTTTACATTTTTAACAAAAAGTACTGGCATAAAATTATGTAAAACCACATAAATAGATTTGTGGTTCGCTAGATACAGATAAGACAGAGCGCAGTACTTCTCCACACACTTTAACCTGTTCAAAGTTCACAAGAGGTCATATAAAATGCACCATTTAAGCTAGGGTCACCCCTCAAACAATAAAGGATACATTGTAAAGTATACCCTATTCAACTGTAGCACAATTATTACGCAAATCGAAGTGCCTTTTAGAATGTGATGATGGCGATAGAGCAGGTCGGTTCTCGTTGAGTTACCTCGTCACCTCCAGTCAAGAGGTCCGTTGCTTGGAATAGCTCCTCGACTCCTTTGTCTCTTCTAGAGGGAAATAGGATTGTTCATGATGGATTAAACATTTAAGTGATTTTAGCACGTGAGCCAGGATTAAGTGATGATTGAAAATAAATGACATATATTAGAATTTAGGGCGTGTACAAGTTAAAGTATATTGATTTAATTATCTTATGAATTCGACATGATAATAGGTAATTTTTTTTAAAATAAGTTACTATTTTCAACTTTTGCTACCAACTTCAAAAAGGAGACGTTACTCAATTCGATTGTATGTGTTATTACCTCATAATTTTTTTTTGATGAAGCGGTTTCGATGATTCTATTTTTTTTTTGAAAGCTGGTGCTTCTCATGTGGTCCCATACTAAGGTCTGACCAATAGTTTTTAAGGTATTTTTAATAAATTATATTGAAGTCGGTTGTACAAAATTTTTAATTTTGAATTATTTTTAAATAAGATACAATTTTTAACTTTTTTTACAGTATTAGCAAAAGCAACAAGCGGATGACTACTATAGCCCACGACAGCAACGATCTACTTTTAGCAAAGATGGCACACAGATGAACTTACTTGCAGGTTTAGATTATACGATTATGAGGCAAATAATGTCATTATCATGTTTTTTTTATAGAATAAGTTTAAAATAGAACAAACGAACACAGTCCACCTGATGGTAAGTGGATGACGTGGCCCATAGGCATCTACATTTTTATCTTCAGTTAAGAAATAAAAGTTAGATGCGTTGTCATCCGTGAGAACTAAGATGGAATGCCTCGTTTCCAGTAAAATGGGTCTCCGTTTTTCTACACTCACCATACGAAACACAGCAGTATTAAGCTGCTATTTTACGCTGGTGTTCTGTGAGAGCGTGATCCTACCCCAGTAGAGCCGACCATTCGTGCTACAACCGTTATATAGCAGCAACCTGGCTCTACCACATAAAAATATATATGTTATTATTATTAATTTCCAAATTGTAACAGTCCAACATTACTTTATTATGCTGTTTTATGACTTTTTTATCCTCCAAACGGGAACACATCAGTGAATGCAATTCTGTGTTCTAACAAAATGAGTAAGAAGGCGATTACTAACGCACGTTACATATATAGAAATATAAATAATATAAATTATTTATATTTATATATATATATATATAGAAATAAATAAAATTGAAGTGTCTGTTTGTAATGTCAAAATAACAGCTTTTTACTAATTGCATATAAAAGTATATACGGTACCTATAACAGAAACATAATTTTTAAAATTTTTGTCTGTCTGTCTGTCTGTCTGTCCGTCTGTCTGTCTGTCTGTTTGTTCCGGCTGATCTCCGAAACGGCTGGACCAACTTTGACGGGACTTTCACTGGTAGATAGCTCATGTTATAAGGAGTAACTTAGGCTACTTATATTTTTAAAAAATAATTAAGGTTCCGCGCAACAAAATTAAAACCATACATTACACGCGAGCGAAGTCGCGAGGAACAGCTAGTAAATAAATAAATTAATAATCTTATTATTGATATTAATTAATAATCTTAAATGACAGCGTTGAGTGGTGACTAGAGAGCCTTAATATTGAATCGCGTGTCCAGATTTCGTATTTTGTCCAGAGCGAAAATTTGTGCAAAAAATGTTGGTTCTTGGGTCTGGATTTAAGAAAATCGCTTATAGCCACAATGTCTACCTGATAATAAGATTGGATGATGCAAAATTTATAAAAAGGACTGGAGTTTTTGTCACTCACTATACGTAAGACTGTAGAATTAACCTTATAGTACTTTCAATTTTACGCTAGTATTCAAGGTATGGAAGAAAAGAAAGCATGGTATTTCTCCGGTCAAGCCAACACATTCTTGCTGCATCCATATTACTGTTGCAGCGTGATTCTATCATATCAAGTATTATTACTCTTGCATTATATACAGGGAGACACAATGATTCAAGGCATTATGAAGGAAATCTAAACTAATACTATATAATATTGTTTAATAAAATTTTCATAATAAATATTATTATCGATGGGATGGGAATGGACGAGTTATTTTAAAGAGCTTTTACCGCTTCATTGAAGTACAAACTCTTTCTTGTATAAAGTTTTGTATTTCGAAAAAATGGAAATCAGTAGAAGCGAGGTCTGGTATGAGCCACTTCCTTCTATGTTAAGTGTAAGGACAAGCGTTGCCTGAAGTAGTGAACTAGAGCAATTGACAAGTTTCGGTTATTTGATTGTAATTAGTGTTCTTTTCTAGTCATTTTTGGACCAGATCTCAAGAAGCTGTTATTTCTAATATTGCTAGAGGTCCATCATATAGTTACAAGCAGCATCTTTTGACACAACTTGCGTTTGGAACATATTTTGTATGCAACATTTTTATTATAGATATAGTATTTTCGAGACTATAACTTACAAAATAAAAAACATAATAATTAATGTGTTTCTAGTAATGACGCGATGACATGGTATACAATCAGGAACTCGATAAATCCAGGTCGCTCAGGACCGTATTTTGTGACACACACCCTTTTAGGAAAACCTATGTTCAGGAGTGGATTACTGAAGGGCTGTTTTGATGATGATGTTTTAAATAAATTTTCTATTTACTAAACTGATTTGAGCCTTTATAAAAACAGCCATATTAATCTAGTTGTTCCGCCACTATATTTTTTAATGTAGTATTCAGACCCTTAATACTATATTATATTGTATGGTTGGCAACCCTAATCACAAGTGTCAAATTCAGAATCTACTAGTTTAAGTATCAATTCATCAAATTAAGATTGCTTGCTAGATTGCTTTGTCCTTCAGTAAGTTCATACATACATTATCCAGTTTCTGAATTTGTTTATTGTTCTTTACACTTCCGCTGCCATTATTAATAGAGCTAAGATTGTTTTCTTAATTCTATAATATGTATGTTAAAGTGAAAAATACAGTTTTATAACACATATTACAAATTTTAATATTACTACAGTTGTTAGTTGTATTGTATCTCGTAGTTGTAGATTAAATTCAATCAATGTAGGTACTCAATGCATGCAGCAAGTGTACAGTACCTATATATAAGCACAATTCGTACAACTAATAATAATTATTCGGCGGCGTGTTGCGATAATACAGATTTAGATAGAGCAGCCACTGAGGAGATAACCCCTTACATAGCTCACAGCACATAGTAGTGCTTTCCACCCACTGGTACCGTCCGCAAATATAACGATATCACTATGTTCTCGTTATTTATAGTTAATAGTGATAATAAAATAATTATTTCATTGATTAATACAATATAAAACGTGATATCAATATAAAAATTATATTATTATAATGTTAGATTGATAATTTCGAGATCCTTTAAAAGTTGTACAAAGCACTGGCGTTATGAAATAAACATGGGGAATGTATTGAGAATTATGTTGTCCAAATATAAGGAATCTTTTTAGATCCACTTTTAGACACAGGCGTTTTCAAGATTAAAACATACTCACAGGCTCACAGCCGGTGAGTTGGTGGATATAGTGCGTATTTATATGATTGGATCTTTCAGATCTGACTGTTTTCGAGATGGTCATCATACAACATTAAAAAAATGGAATTGATGTGTGAAGGAGGCATTTTATATTTCGATTTTTTTTTATGAGTGACATGAAGTCCGTAGTAATTGATTATTTCACAAAATCACAGATTCTAAATAATATGACTACCCAATTTTAACTTCTTAAACACTAAAACTATTGATAAAAAATTGCCACGGGTTATACGTACGAGTATAAAAACGCTAGAGTATTCTTTTTATGTATACCATTTTTGTGACTTTGTTTTACGTGATAGAGCCATGCTGCAGCTACATTATGGTGGTAGATGGCTCGAAATGGGAACACACTCTCACAGAATACCAGCGTGTAATAGAAGTTTAATGCTGCTGTATTTCGCATCCGTGTAGTCGCGGTGTAAGAATATCCACCACCCTATATCATACCGTGGGTGCCGTAAGAGGCGACAGAGGGAAACAAATCAGGAGATGGTCAGCAGCGTCTTCCTAATAACGCCTATAAATAAAAAAATGCGGTTGCCAACCCGCTTGCCAAGCGTGGCAACTATGGTAAATATACCTAGGCGGCAATCTATGGCGTGCTATGTTCAGCAGTGGACTTTAATAGACTGTGACAGTAACGGCGTTTCGTATTGTGACTGTAGAGAACCGGAGACCCTTTACGCTGGAAACGAGGCATTCCATCTTCACTTTCAAACAGATACACCATTGCTATGATACATAATATGTAAAAAATATAATAGGTACAATAGGTTATGATAGGTAACTTCAAGCTACTAAGTATAAATTTTTTAACTAATTTTATTAACATTATTTAATTAAATCGTAAGCTACAAGTGGCAGGCATGACGGTTATTGCTGTACATTATACTGGCTTAATACGTAAGGTCAATCGAGATTTGGCTCCTGAAACACAGTTTTACACTAGTTTGGGAGCCTATGGATTCAATGAAACATTTACTGTAATATTTTTATGTCAAATAAATAAATTATTATTATTATTTTATTGGGAGATGTATATGTACAAGTGGGGCCAGATTGATGGTCTTGATATCAAGGGGTTGTAGATATACAATTTTAAATATTTATGTGCTGTTATATACTTATAAAAACATTTTAAAACAGCTGAAACAAATTTAAATTTATGATATAAAATTATATTCATACTTAAACCTACTATGCCAAATATCTACTTAGTTAAAATTGCAATAGACCAAAGACTTGTTATTACACGAAAAGATTTTCAGTAAGATTTTATTTGCTGACTTTATCTGAGGGATTTCTGAAAGGATCTAAGGAGGGTGGCGTAAGGTCTGAGGATGCGCGTGGGTCGGAGTGGGAGGCGCAGGGTACGCTGTGACGTCACGTCCTATCTCGGCGGCCATCTTGGATTATCTCGTCGCACCTGCGGGACGCGGGGGATGCCTCAGTATCGACCCGCTCTGTTCGCATTTTTCACGGAAAACTTGATAACGTAGGTATCCTCAATATGCACTTCAGTAACACCTTCTGAAAGACTTAAAAGTGCATATAATGTAAAGGTATTAATTTCCAGAGTATGCGTTCCATAATAAATTCATTTGTTTACATATGGCAAAGAAATCTATAAATCCTTATCCTATAAAAAAAATGAATTATTACAAAAATTCAAGTACGTACATTGCTAAAAACTTTGCCTTTAATAAGCTGGCAAGTTTTGTTGGTGTAAAGGATGCAAAGATATTTTAAGGGAAATGTACTTTGGTACATATGGGGTTATCTACCAAAAACTAGTATTGTTTTGGTGGATAACCAAAATCACCGTCATAATAGCAAAATTAGAGTAGATATTCTAAACCGTAGACAGCTGTTAGAAGAACTTAATAGGGGATGCACCCAGGCTGGATCAAGCAACGGCCTAAGAGGCGGCATCAACTAAATGCGTAAAGCCAAAGATCGGTGTTAGTGACAGGCCTTGGGAAAGACCTACGTCCATAAATGGACTGCTGAAGGTTGATGGTGATATATCTTTAGAGAGAAATTAGTAATGTTTTTTTAATTATGCTGAAAGTGAATTTAATTCAATACTATGCCTTTCATCAAAAGAGCACACAGCAAATATTACATGCCATATAGAATTCACAAAGAAATCATTTTCCAAATACAGTTAATATAAATTTCACTTCGTACCATTCAATTTAGCAATCGCCACTGGACCGTAAACATAAACTGGGCGATATTGTGTATTAAAATTCGGCCCGCACATGCTCGTTATCTGTCGGTGGCAGTTTGGAGGCAGATACGATCTGCGGCATCCCTTCGTAGACTCCCCCCACGATACGTTCTAGGCCAGCTTTGTAAGATACTTCAAACGGTCCACCACTTATGTTTACTAAGTCTTACCCTGTAATTATCTTTCTTCTGTATGCTGTGACATCTACCTACATACATCAAAAAATTTGGCGACCCTGAATATGAATGTAGCAATGAATGAATGAATATAGCAATCACGTAAAATGCATAATTTAAAATTTGTTACACTTAGACGTTCAACTGGATGTTCTCTGTGAAAAAAAAAAGGTTTAGTATAATGATAAGATGAAACTGTTCAACTATCTAAGTTTGTTTTGTTTTACAACTTGAAATCAAAACAAATCTTTTCCAGGAATATAAACAAAGAATGATGAATTTTACAAATGTTTCAAATGTAATAAGCAAGTTTAAATCGTCAATATTTTAGTACTTCTTAAGGAAATAGTTATGAAAACTTTAATAGCAGTAAATCATAAATATATATATTTTTTTAATTGATTTTTATTAAATTTAATAAAAATCAATTAACAAGATATTTTACTTGTTACGGAAGTAAAATATGTTAATTTATACACATACTTAAGTTTTTGAACTTGCATCAAAATAAAAAGACCTACATTTAAAATCTAAAAATGACTGCTTCCACTACAGAAGCATTGTGCGAAAGTATAAACAATAAATACAGGAAAAGCGTGAAGAGGCGATCAATATGTTAATTCCAGACCACCAGTATGCGGCACTCGACTAAAACAATGTACTTCGCGTCATTAAGAGCGCGTGCGTATGCAGCTGCGGTGGCACACCTTCACGTCAAACACTTGCCCTCTAGAGGTCGCTGTTGTTCATTGTTCCGGAAGTACTATCGAGTGGCGGTAAGTAGGTAAACTAGGGCACGTGCTGTCACCCGGTGGGCAGACCACCATGGTAGGTACGAAATTATTCGAGACGTTACACTAAACTTGTTGAATTGTTATATGCCGTGTTTAGAAAGGGGTTTGAATGCGGAAGGAATGTGTCAGCTGCTTATACCCACAAAAAAGATCACTTACAATATTTGAGTTGACTCTAATCGTGTAGTGGCGGTGCAAAAATAGCCACTACCCCATATCATCCAGTGGGTGTCGTAAGAGTTGACAGAGGGAATCTGTATCCGGAGATGGGCAGCAGCATCTTCCTGATTACAGTTTAATAACTACGGTTGTCAGCCTGCTTGCAAAACGTGGTAATTATGGTATATTTATGAGGAAGGCCTATGTTAAGTAGTGGACTTTTAATAGGCTGTAATGGTAATAGTAGAGCTACATAACTCGTTTAAAGGGGTTGGCAGGGAATTGGCCTATCATTTCGTCCTATTTGTGTTGTCCAGACAAACATCTTAAGGCCTCTAACACAAGCCGTTGACAGCTTGTGTTAGAGGCCTTAACCGTAATATTTACTTAACGTATGAGTCGGCTTATAGCACTTTTTAGGGCGTTACTCACCGGCTACGGTTATCGGAGAGTTATGGGACTCGAGGATCAAAATAAAAGTATCCCAGGGCGCCTGTTGTTGGATGATTAGTAAATGAAAATGCAAAGTTACATATACAGACAAAAAGTAGTTTATTTCCTTCTACGGTTCACATGTATAGCTCCACATATCAAGTT
This sequence comes from Parnassius mnemosyne, assembly GCA_963668995.1. Lineage (NCBI taxonomy): Eukaryota > Metazoa > Arthropoda > Insecta > Lepidoptera > Papilionidae > Parnassius > Parnassius mnemosyne. The sequence continues at coordinate 38,900,156 of CAVLGL010000159.1, forward strand.
TTCACTTTAAAATACCCTACGAACTGAGGTTTTGACTAACCTGGTGGATTACGCAATATTACACTGTTTATGGTCAATCCCGCGAAGCAGTGAGGCAACAGATATCCTCCAGGTGTACGCCGGTCGCGGTCTCCTGGCCGCCCAGTCCCAATATAGCCACCCGTTGAAGCTGCCTCGCCTCGTTCACATTGTTAAACTTGATAATGGACCATACTCAAAGTACGGACTAAGGACTAAGGACTAAGGACTAAGGACCCCTATGACAAGGCAAAAGAATCTATGAAACACCGTGTACCGTTAATTAGAGCACAAGTGCTTTTAAGAAGACAAAAACATTAAGTACTTACAATTTATGGGATGATGTGTTTCAACACATTAAACTGCCCGTAGACATTGTGTTTAAGGGGCCGTACGCCCAAGTAGTCGTCACTTTAAATTCATGTTCCGGCGTTTCGATTCAAAAATTATATATGTGCTTGTCCGATCATTACAACGGCTCGCTCCAAAAAGAACTAGGCCTCCCTTGGGCTACACGCTACCGTCGATCCGTGGTAGGATTTCGAACTAACACGAAAGGTCAATTGCATGCAATTAGCTAGCTCGATTCGTCAATATACGTTTCTAGTTACTTCGGACTAATGACGTTAGATGGCGCTCTGAAGTCTGTTCATCGCATGTAATAACGTAAATATGCTAAAATAATGTACACAAAAATTTTCGTGTTACAGGCTGCCCAGTGAAGAACCACGTTAGCATACAATAACAGCGTAAAATATCATTATGCTGCTGTGTTTCGTATGGTGTAAGACGAGAAGCGGAACCGAAGGTGTTTTTGAGGTAACGAATCATTCCATTTTAGGCCTCAAAGCTCGCAGCATATCTGTTGTATTTTGATTCTTAATATTAATAGAGGACAACTATCACAGCGTCCACTTAACATCAGAAATAGGCTATCTGCTCGATTTTCCTATTAAATTCTAAACGATAAAATACGGTTGACCCTTGCAAGCCATCCTTGGAACTTCCCGCTTATCTAATGATCTCCGCTAATCTATTTAATTTTTGTTTTTTATTTTTGGTTTTTATTTTTTGTAAATGTTTGAAACGGCTCGAGCGATTGACTTGAAAATTTAATCGCTCGCACACCCACACACACACACACACACACACACACACACACACACACACACACACACACACACACACACACACACACACACGCAGAGGCACACAGACACACACCCACACACACACACACAGACAGGGCCAGATGTCCAGCTGGGAATAGTAAGAACGGCTTCCTAGGACCTCAAAACATGGAGGTCTGATGAAAACTCACATTCCCAAAATCATGCCGAAATCAATAACTTAGGTACATAAAAATATCACATTAATGCCAGAATTTTTAAGTTTTTTTTTATAGGAGAGGGGCAAACGAGCATGCAGCTCACCTGATGGTAAGTGACTACCGCCGCCCATGAACAACCGCAACACCTGGGGAATTGCAGATGCGTTGCCGGCCTTTTAAAAAGGAGTAGGCTCTTTTCTTGAAGGTCCCTAAGTCGTATCGGTCCGGAAAAATCGTTGATGGTAATCGATTCCACAAGGAAGTCGTGCGAGGAAGAAAACATCTTCTAAATCGCACAGTGGTGGAACGCCAATCATCCAGATGGTGTGGATGGTATCGGGAGTACTGCCGCGATGTGCGTTCGTGAAATTTGGCGGCTGGGATTAATCTGAACAATTCCTCAGAGCACTCCCCGTGGTAGATGCGAAAGAAAAAGCAAAGGGATGCAACATCCCTTCGCAGTGCCAATGAATCGAGCCGATCGGAAAGAACTCGGTCGTCGACGATTCGAGCCGCTCTGCGCTGGATGCTGTCAAGTGGAAGGAGCTGGCACTGGGGAGCCCCTGCGCAGATATGGGAACAATATTCCACGTGAGGCCGAACCTGCACCTTGTAAAGTTGCAGGCGGTGTGCCGGCATGAAATACTGTCTCGCTCTGCTGAGCACGCCAAGCTTTTTAGAGGCCAATTTGGCCTTCTCTTCCAAGTGACCACGAAACTGTACGTCACTCGATATGTCGACTCCGAGGATTCCGATACTGGCTGAGGCAAGAAGGGGAGTGAGTGCCTTGAAACTGAGGAGACAAAGGGGTTTAAAATTTAAATGCGCCTTTGCATTAGTGCACAAGTTAATATGAATTTCTTATAATATTAGTTTGACCATATTATACATAAATTATACGTTTAAACCATATACATATATCATACCTTACATACAGCGTTTATTTTTCGCGCAATGTTTATTATTACATAAACAAAAACGGCATTTGGTACTTTGTCGTATTGGAGAGATAATTATAGTTACGTTTTAAATTACATTAAGGGTTGAAATGTGGAAATATAAATAAATTAATGTTTAATTGATTATCGTTTATATTATTTTATAAATGAGCCATAAATATCTAAACGTTCTTCATAAGTTATTTTAAATCATGACAGACTGCATGCTCGACTAACTACCATTTATTTAATTGAATTTAACTATCATTTAAGATACTGCTGTAGCTTCCTTTTAATGTCCGGCAATCAATTCAACACAGTGAAGCTAGTCGGTGGCAAAGCACGTAGATATCATTTGTTAAGCGCCACGTGGTATCGATGCGATATTTATTGAGCCAAGGAGTCTCCTCCGTACATTCAGTATGTCCGATTTATTAAATGTGTTGGAGCAGATGTGACTAGCCAACCAAATGGACGTTCAATATTTGTAAACATTAATAAATTATTTTTAAGAAAGAAGCGTATTTTTTTCTGTTGTGGACGTTTGTAGCTCGTAGCTTATCGATAACAGATCACGTGTTTTTATAGGCAAAGTAAGGAAACACTTTCATAATGATGACGAGTTAATGTTTTTTCGATAGTAGAGTAGATGTAATATGAACATATAACTGAAGGACGTCGCAATGTTCAACATGTAGGACAATCGTATTCTCTAATTATGGCCTTTATGTACTTATTCATATCTATTGATATAAAAGTTTGTTTACAATAAACCAGAAAATAGATCAGGGTTTCCCAACCGTTTTTTGTGCAGGAACCACTTTGATTTTTTTGTAGTTAGCAGGGACCACAAGGTGAAAGAAAAAACTGTGTTAATCTAATAATAAATTATAATTATAATTTTTAACATAATTATATAATAAATTGAAAATAAGATTCATTAACAGTATTATTTGTGTATTTATTGTAAAACCTAGTAGTTACTTAATAACCTGACGCGCGGTGTTGCACTGCACGCGTGGCAAGAAATTATTTAAAACGATTAGGTTAGGTAAAATATTTAAATCTTTCGCGGACCTTATTTAAGCTCTTACGGACCACTGGATGGGAATCACTGAAGTAGATAGTAACTAACGGTCCCCCCGGATTCGTACGGGTGATTTCTTGATCTCGACAATAGTGCCATCTACCGGGTTTAATTGTTGATCTAAACCATCAAATGACCCATTCAAACGAACACCAAAAATTTCATCAAAACCATTTGAGTCGTTTTCGAGTTTAATGAAACTAAGATTTTATTTATAAAAAAAGACTAGCAACCCGCCCTGGCTTCGCACAGGTGCATTTTACATGTGGTGACTAGTTAGTTTGTACCAACTACTGAGGTGTCATTTATGTTTAAAAAGTACTGTTCGATCGATTTAGAGTTTGTCGCTTTGTTATTTATAATTCATCGTAGTTAACGAAAAGTGCGTGCAAGAAAATATTATATTTAGTTTATAACATTTATTTATTATTATTTTTTCGTGTGGCTTAAATGAGAAACATGGATTTAATTTATTTTTATACAACTATCAAAATTGGTTAACGTTCATTGATTTTAGTTGTAATTTTATCGTTAAACATTGATCAAAATTTGTCCAAGGTTTAAATATTTAAGTAATAAAAATTTAAGTAATTTTAGTTGTTAATGTCAAAGTTTTATCGTTACTGCCAGTGATTATAGAATGTTCTTTATATCATTACACAAGACAAACAGATTTTGTCTGGAAGTGACGCGTGAAGGTGTTTATGAGAAAAACACACAACGCTCAGATCTAACCGCAACGTTGAATGTGAATGTTTGACCTTGTGATTTGTTGATCGTCATTGAAAATACAAATGTTATGAGAAATTACTAATTACTCCATTATTACTGTCTTAAAGGATTTTATCGGAATTTGACGGAACTTTAATCCACCCAATATCATTGCACAATTTGGGTGGATTAAAGTTCCGTAATAAAATAAACAGACACCCTAATTTTAAACCAATTTATGTTGGGGTAATCTAGAAGGCTGCAAGGAATTGAGAAAATAAATTATCTTGTGAAACGAACATCATCTTCCAAGTCGAGCACAATGTCTACAGAGTAGTATGTTTGCATCGGCGCGTTGTTCTTCAAGAGAAAAACTGTAGGTAACACCCTATTTCACCCTCTTAGTGGTTGAATTTTCCAAAATCCATTTTAGTAGATGACTTAGTAATAATAGAAAGCTATTGTACCAATTTCATGCTTCTATTTAAAGTAATTTGGGCTGTACGTCTTAATACAATATTTTTCATTGTACCTATAAACTTTGCAACCTCGTTTTAAAACCTTACGGGTAAAGTTTTGAAAAAATAAAAATGGGTATGTTATTATTTTGATTGAAGAGTATTTGCAACAGTTTTGAAATTAAAAAACCATTAACAAACATGTCTTTTTATTAATTTATACAAATCCATACAAATTTGTACATATTTGTACATAAATACGTGGTAGAGCCATGCTGCAGCTATATTCCTGGTATAGTTGTAACACGAATGGGTCGGCTCGACCGGGGAAGGACCACGCTCTCACAGAATACCAGCGTAAAATAGCAGCTTAATGCTGTTGTGTTTCGTACGGTGAGTGTAGAGATCCGGCGACCCTTTTTACTGGAAACCAAGGCATTCCATCTTAGTTTTTACTGGACGGCAACGCATCTGCATTTTGATTCCTAATCGAGGATAAATGTAGATGTCTATGGGCCACAGCATCCGCTTACCATCATTTGTCACCCTTATTCTATTATATATATATATAAAATTAGTTAATGACTTAACTACAGTAGTACCTTTCAAATCCAAGGTCATCCAGATCCATAGTTATCGACAAAACATATATGTTGTGTGACTATGTTCGAGGTTGTTCAAGTCGGTCAGAAGTTATTCACTAACAGGCACACCAACGATTATATATAGGTACAAAAAATATTCAAAAATGTACATCACCCATGACTGTAACAAACAGTTGATTACATGTGTCTTTAAGTCTTGGATGTTTTTATATGAAGAAAAATGACACCATACAATCTATTTGCATATCAAACGAGACAACCACAATGTAAGTGTACCGCTGGTGTAAAGGACAATACATCAAAAGAACAAATTTCAAATATCTACATGTCCAGCAAAAAATACTTTTAGTTGTACCTGATTGAGATCGAAAAGATTCTCATACAAGGTAACAAAATTGATTTTATAAAGCATTGAAGGCGAACTCGGATGAGGTGGGCGCGTCAAGTTTCAAAACAACAATTCTGATATTTCAATTTTTTCGCGTGTTTTAAACAGGTGTGTGGGAATTTTAATATGCTTTAATTTTTTTTATTTTGTATTTTTTTAAATATAAATGTACAGTAAGTGTTATTATCTGTTAATAATGCTGACTATTGCAGACATTGGCTTTAAATTTATGAAAAGAAAGAATAAAGTTTATAAAATCAAATAGTGTTAGTGTTAGAATAGTAAGTAGTCGTAGTGGTAAGTGGATGCTGTGGTCCAGAATATATTTAGATGTCAATCTTCATCTATTCTGGATTAAGTAACAAATGCAGTTGTGTCATCAGCTCTGAGGACTTAGATGGAATGCCTTATTATCAGTAGAAAAAAGTTTCCGGTTCTCGTTACGCTGGTATTCTATGCGATCACGATCTTTCACCGGTTGATCTGACCCATTCGTGACACAGTTACAAAAAGCCATGTCAGCTTTCTCTGCACGCAAGGCAATGTTGATTAGCGAACAAGGTTCCGTCGACCCGCTGATGGCGAAATATACACCCAAAATAGCGAACTAGACGAAGGACAGGTGTCCTTGGGCTTTGGAATCGAGATCATTACTAGTGCGAAGGTCTCACCAATTCGTCCGGTTAGCACGTTGAGTACTCACAGGCAACTCTTTTCATGAAATGATCTCAGATAAAAGTGATCTCATAAATGTACTGGCCTGGTACCAGATCAATCAGAATAGGTACGGGGAAAAAAGTTTATTCGTATTTTGTTTGTATAAATTTGAAGAAAAATCTCTTTGGTTGTATTGTTTGTATCTGGCTGGTTTCAATATAAAATTAAAAAAACAATTTTGTTTTTTTAATTTTACAATGAGTTCGCCAAAATAAGTGAATCTAATGAAGAAATTCGATATATTCTGAAGTTTTATTACATAAAAGGGAAAATGCGACTCAAACCGCGAAAAAATTGTGACGTTTATGGACTTAATGCAGTGTCAGTAAGAGTAGCACAAAATTGGTTCAAGCGTTTACAGTCCGGGAATTTTGGTGTCAAAGATGCAGCTTGCTCTGGTCCCCCTCATGCTGATAAATACGATGCCATTTTTGAAAACGTGGAGTCATTGAGGATTGACCACAAAATAGTTTTGACCTATTTGAAAAAGTCTGAATATACAAAAAAAAACTCGATATTTGGTTACCACACGAGCTCACTGAAAGAAACCTAATGAATCGTATACTCATTTGCGATTATCTATTGAAACGTAATGAAACCGAATCATTTTTGAAAAGACTGACCACTGGTAATGAAAAGTGGATCACCTACGACAAGAACGTGCGAAAAAGATCATGTTCAAAAGGGTAATCAAGCTCCACATACTGTAGCGAAACCCGGATAAACACGCAATAAGGTGATGCTGTGTGTATGGTGGTATTGGAAGAGCTTTTACCGCCGGGCAATACCATCAATTTGGATCTCTAATGCCAACAAGTAATGAGACTCAAGCAAGAAATTGAAAAAAACCGGCCGAAACTGATCAACAGAAAAGGAGTGGACTTTCATCATGATAACGCCAGACCACACAGATGTTTGGCCACTCAGCAACAATTGAGATAGCTTGATTAGGGTGTTAATGCATCCACCATATAGTCCTGACCCTCAGATTTTCACCTGTTTGGGTCTCTTCAGAACTTAGAATACTTGTCGTATTTTTGGATCAAAAATCCCAAGATTTCTACAGCAACGGAATTATGTCGCTACCTACATGATGGCAAGAAGTTATCGAACAAAATGGCACATACTTATTATAATTAAATGTAATTAAACTTAAAAAAAGTCTTGAATTTGTATATAAAATACGAAGAAACTTTTTCCCCGACCTGTTAATTCACTTAGGTACTTATTAACATATATCAATGTCCTCCAGACCGAATTCCTGTTACGCCAGCCAGTCTCAACGGAGACTAGCCATTTGCGCAGGAGAGGATTATAATCGAGTGTATACGTAAGCACAAGTGCATTCTCTATTCCCTCACCCTCATATTATGATGGGATGGCAATCCGACACGGAGAGAGATCAGACGCAGGACCAAAGTCTTTACATTCTTTCCGAGGCATGGGGGTGTAGTACCGTCTTCGGGCTGCTACCCAGAATTTCTTGTCAGGAAAACCAAATAATTGATTTTGACCCAACCCGAGATTCGAACCCGGGACCCTAAGATCATCAAGCGTGTTTACAACCACTAGACTATAGAGGAAGGCCCTGCTAATGAGCTACCAAACTTTCAAATTTAACTCTCAGCCTCAGTACAATATTTAAGAATTAGAGTGGTAGCTCAGTGGCAAAGCGCTCAGTTGTTAATTGCAATTTTAAGCGCTGATTTAACACGTGATCGACGCTGAAGGAAAACATCACGAGAAAATCTAAATAAAATAAAAAAAATATTTTGAAGATATGTGGTGTCCGCTAACACGCATTGAGGCAGCGCGGCGCGATGGACATTTGCTTACCCTAAAAACCTTTTCAGAAAGGAGAGGAGACCTGTGTCAAACAGTGGAACCTATATAAGCTGGAACTTTAACTTATAAACTTTATCAATACATATTTATCTATTGTTTAATTGTTTATTTGTATGTTATAAAATCATCTTACGTAGGTGATTCTATTTCATGGCTTCCATACAAAGTATACTTAGTAAAGCTAGACAATGAAGTTTAAATAATCTCAATATTAAAAGACTATCACGTTGTAGGTCAATAATAAACGATTTGTTACTGTACTTCTGTATTAAATGAAATTTTGAAATATTAAAATTATTTTGTGGTGAAAGTTTCATTATATTTCATTATATTTCACATTTGTTAAAGTGAGAAACGTTACATATTTATCCATTTAATTTTTAAAACAGTCAAGATTAAATTGCATCGGATCTTTATTCAAATGATTGAAGGGTATCAAATTAAGGAACGCCGAGCACACGCGTCGAAAAAATAAATCAAACATTCTCTTTGCGACGCCCACCATTAATAAAACTCTTTAAAATATATTTAATAATGTCCACAAAGGCAAGGGACACAATGCTCGAACCATAAAGGAGCTGCATTTATTATGGCGACAATATATCGAATACAAAAAGATAGTGTGACAAAGATGCGTACTTTTTAATAATATTGTCATTTCTCAGCAGCAGTGGACTCTTTCAAAAAGCCATAATGCAATAATTTATCTCTTTATAAGAAGTTTTTTTCTGTGGGAGAATGCTTAAAGCCAGGTGAGCACGGGTTAACTGATACGATTGAAGCCTTCTATACAACCTCTTGTGACTCTCGATAGGGATAAAGGTTCATTTTTCTCAGAGTTTTAGTGGATTATTTAAGTTTGATTATGTTATGTTTATGTGTCGGTTGTAGTAACTTTAGAACCGTTTTAAAATTATAATCCCAAGTATTTCTACTGTAATGTTAGTACCTAATGTCCTTCCGTGTGATGGACGCATCAAAAAACCTGTTACCTATTTTTTTTCAGTAAGTGCCCTAAAAGGCGACTATAGTAGGTATATGCCAGTGAGATCTTATGGTTTCCGATGGATCACGGTATAATCACCTCGAAGCGTAAGAGTGTTTTTCCACTAGAGATGTGCTATGCTACGTAGCTATGGATGCGTTTGATATCCACCAATCATATTCATTGGTCCATATAGCTTAGCACTGGTGGAAACAGGTTCAAAAACGAGTAAGCTATGTTTTTTATATGGATGGATGCCTGCTATCGATGGCCGCGAGTGGTGTAGCTATGTGCAGAGCAGAGCCTTCCCTACTGTCGAGACATCGCATAGTTCGAGCTGCGCATCTTCCTCGCACAGCTACAACGCGACGGTGCATCTTCATAGAACATCTTACTCGCCCCGCTACATAGCTTAGCGTCAGTAGAAACGGTCACATAGTTTCATAGCTTAGCTTTCATATCCTCGCAGCATCGCTGCATAGCACACCTCATTATCACATGGAAAAGCACCCCAAATTTTTGGTACTGCGATCGTCCTTCCGCATACATCCAATCAGCCTACCAAGCGTGACGAGGCACACCCTCTCTTCAATGAAGAAGACGGGAAGACCCATGTCCAGCGGTGGCCTTTAAAAAGTAAAAGTAAAAGTAAAGTTACAGCCTAAATACGTCCCACTGCTGGGCACAGGCCTCCCCACATTTCTGAGAGGGTTTTAAGGCAAGGAAGTGTCCGCTGCGCTGCCTCAATGCGTGTTGGCGAACTTCACATGGTTTCGAAATATTTTTTTTTCTTATTCCTCAGACATCCGGTACCTTGAGGATCACCAGCTGATTAGTGACCGCCAATACGGTTTTCGTCGGGGTCGATCAACTGGTGATCTTCTGGTCTACCTGACGCATAGATGGGCGGAGGCAGTAGAGTCCAAGGGGGAGGCGTTGGCTGTTAGTCTGGACAATGCGAAGGCCTTCGATCGGGTTTGGCACAAAGCGCTTCTTTCGAAGCTCCCTTCCTATGGGCTTCCCGAGAAATTGTGCAATTGGATCACCAGCTTCCTTGCAGATCGGAGCATCAAGGTCGTTGTAGACGGTGCATGTTCTGACTACAAGCCTATTAACGCTGGTGTTCCACAAGGCTGTGTGCTATCACCAACGCTGTTTCTTCTGCATATCAATGATATGTTGCTAACTGGTAACATTCATTGCTATGCGGATGACAGCACTGGTGATGCTCTATATACCGGCCGGGCCAATATTTCTCGGAAAAACGTCGCCGAGTACCGGAACAAACTTGTGTCTGAAGTCGAGTCTTTGCTGGACAAAGTCTCGGATTGGGGGCCACTAAATCTAGTCCAGTTTAATCCTCAGAAGACACAAGTTTGCGCGTTTACCGCTAAAAAGAACCCCTTTGTCGTATCTCCTCAGTTTCAAGGCACTCCCCTTCTTGCCTCAGCCAGTATCGGTATCCTCGGAGTCGACATATCGAGTGACGTGCAGTTTCCCCAGGGCTCCCCAGTACCAGCTCCTTCCACTTGACCGCATCCAGCGCAGAGCGGCTCGAATCGTCGACGACCGAGCCCTTTCCGATCGGCTCGATTCATTGGCACTGCGAAGAGATGTTGCATCTCTTTGCATTTTCTTTCGCATCTACCATGGGGAGTGCTCTGAGGAATTGTTCGGATTAATCCCAGCCGCCAAATTTCATGAACGCACATCGCGGCAGAACTCCCGATACCATCCACATCATCTGGATGATTGGCGGTCCACCACTGTGCGATTTAGAAGATGTTTTCTTCCTCGCACGACTTCCTTGTGGAATCGATTATCATCAGCGATTTTTCCGGACCGATACGACTTAGGGACCTTCAAGAAAAGAGCCTACTCCTTTTTAAAAGGCCGGCAACGCATCTGCAATTCCCCTGGTGTTGCGGTTGTTCATGGGCGGCGGTAGTCACTTACCATCAGGTGAGCCGCATGCTCGTTTGCCCCCTTTCCTATAAGAAAAAAACATGCAGGTTTCCTCACGATGTTTTCCTTCACCGCCGAGCACGTGGTAAATCAGCACTTAAAATTGTAATTAACAATTTCATTGGTGCCGGCGAAGATCGAATCTGGTTTGCTCGCGTACTGTGAAATTTACAGCGAGCGCTAACCATCTGAGCTACCACAGCTCTTGGCGGTGGCCTTTACGGGTTAAAAAAGATGAAGGATGTTCTAGAAGTTTTAATGAAGTTGCATGAAATACGCGAGCGAATTGGGAGAAGGCAGCGTACGTGCGTCTCTGCAGTGAAGCTACAAACAAACCAACCAACTTATAAACCATGTACTTTAACTGACTTTAACGAACCCTGTGTAAGAGTTATATTGTAAAAAAGTTAATGTTGTCTTGGGTATCCATCTGGACATGTTTGATCTTAAATTAAATGAAACGGCCCTACAATAGCCATAAAAATTATGAAAACTAAAGCGGCGTGAAACAAGAGTTTTGCACAAAAAATATTGTGAGTCTTTATAGTTATCGTCGAGACGGGGTTGACACTGGAGCCACAATAAAATCGATGAAATATTTTTAAAGGGGCGCTCGTAATAACTCATTGAGGGCGATTTAGGGACATTCTATTGTATGCATGTTTGCACAGGTAGAGTCGCAGTGGGTAGCCGAGCTTACATTTGCGCACCACTATCATTGTCATATTATTTATATCTATTGTATTGTAATCATTTCTATTTGTTTTTAATAATTATTTCGATAAATTATTACTAAATACGATCTTCCGATAGCTTCTACATTTGACCATAGAAGTGGTACATAACAGAAACTACAAACCATAGATATAGTAGTTGTGGCGGCGCTGTCGTCGCGCCACAAGCGAAACACATCGAAGCCTAAATCGCGCTAACAAAGTTCCGAAATTAAAGCAATACATATATATATAGAATAGCTCCGAGCTACCACTTGGAGCGTTGGCCGCTCCCCGGGCAGAACACCTTGCCCGGCGGGAGATCTCCCCTTTTCCTTCCACCGGACACATTGGTGACCCCGACGTGATATGAACACGCAACCAACAACCTTCGGAAACTACACCTTCAAGCCTTCATCATCCTCAAGTACCCTATTCATTCACTCCCGAGCAGATATTGTCTGCAGTCTTCACATTCTGCAAGCCATCTAGCTTTACAAAGGTTCATCGCAGCACTGGAATAATAATGCTTCCTGTTCCTTTAAGCTACTCTCTGCGCTACAGTGTTCAGCACGGCTCTGAGCCTTACTCCTCGCCTCTGCTTTACGGCACTCTCGCATATCACTTGCCTTCTTCTCGACTCACCGCAGACTACAAGGCAATCCCTGACACTTGCAAATTCGTCGACATCTAGTCTGTACTATCGACCTCCGGTCTGAGCAGGGGAGTGATGTGGCGGCGCTGTCGTCGCGCCACAAGCGAAACACATCGAAGCCTAAATCGCGCTAACAAAGTTCCGAAATTAAAGCAATACGAGTATATATAGAATAGTTCAGAGCTACCACTTGGAGCGTAGGCCGCTACCCGGGCAGAACACCTTGGCCGGCGGGAGATCCTCCCCTTTTCCTTCCACCGGCCACAGTAGTAATTTATGTAGCAAATAATTAAAGAAATGAAAAGTATGAAAGCAGGTAAGGCAGCCGGATATGATAGAGTATCTCTCGAAATGCTAAGGGCTGGAGAAGGAGTGGTGGCAGACCTGCTGTACACCTTATTTAATTTATGTTGGGAACTTAAGTGGTACCGGGAGACTGGTGCAAAGCCGTGATAGTCCCAATATACAAAGGAAAAGGATCACAGCAGGACTGTAAAAACTACCGTGGCCATGCCTTGTTAGCATTGTGGGAAAACTGTATGCTAAGGTATTAATTGAAAGAGTTATGAAAGAATCTGATGGAAAAATTTGGTATGTCCAAGCGGGTTTTAGAAAGGGAATGGAATGTACGGATCAGGTCTTTTCCATGCGCATGGTCGCGGAGAAGTTTTTGGCCAGAAACCAAACAGTTTTTTGTGCGTTCGTGGACTTGGGAAGGGCTTATACCTTATTAGACCACGCTCTCACAGAACACCAGCATAAAATATCGCCTTAACACTGCTGTGTTTCGTATGGTGAGTGTAGAGAGCCGGAGACCTTTTTTACTGACAACGCATCTGCATTTTAATTCTTAATTGAGGATAGATGTAGATGTCTGTACTTTACTGTCTTTATACGTGGTAGAACCATGCTGCAGCTATATTACGGTTGTAGCACGAATGGGTCGGCTCGACCGGGGAAGGACCACGCTCTCACAGAAAACCAGCGTAAAATAGCAGCTTAACGCTGCTGTAGTTCGTATGGTGAGTGTAAAGAACCGGAGACCCTTTTTACTGGCAAAGAGGCATTCCATCTTAGTCCTCACGGACAACGCATCTGCATCTTGAGTCTTTATTGAGGATAGATGTAGATGTCTATGGGTCACAGTAACCACTTATCATCAGGTGGACTGTGTGCTCGTTTGTCACATGATCCTATAAAAAAATGTCTATGGGCCACAGCAACCACTTATCATCAGGTGGACTGTGACTGGACCACATATCAAATCGATTTGTTATCACTAGTTTTGAGGAATAAGTGATTACAAAATGTGTAGAGACCTTCCGGACGCTGCCCAGCCGAGTTAGATCTATCCAATGACATCTGGGTCATAGTTGATCGACGCATATATTCACCTTATTATAAACTAGGATTTTCTTATTCTGTTCTATGGCCATTTTTAAGACTGTATCGCACTGTTCCTTCTGAATATCAACATTAATGTAGAGAGGAGAATATATCAAAGTCGCTGCTTTTAAATGGCTGTTTGGCGAAAGGACAATAAATATCTAATATATAAGAATTTATGTTTGTTTTTTCGTATTTTATGCACTGTCATATCAGAATGTGATACAACTTTGTCAACTTATGCTTGCACTTGCGCGTAGGTTATAGGCATAGTACAATTAACATACAGTAGGTGGCACGGGTATAGTACTGACTTTATTTGAAAGTTCTATATCATTCAATTTCAATGATTGTATTATCATCCTTGATTAAACAATATAACTCTTCCAAATTTAAAATGACATTTCCACAGTCATTTCTTCTGCGGCAGCAACTTGCCGGGTATCAACCAATATATAATAAACATTTCTAATATGTATCTATGCGTGTTATATACTTGCTAGATGGTAGAACTCCTTTGATTATTAGTTCGTCTGTTATTACAATTTTATTAAAATAAATAACTAATGTCTTTGTCTATGATACCAAAATTTGGAATTATTATAATATTGTACAAATGCTTCGAGTCACCTCACGCAGTGGGACTTGAACTTGTCACCTTGACGGTTCTGTAGCGTAGTGGTTGAGTGTTTGTTCTTCGCGCTGCAGGCCCGCGGATTCGAACCCAGCATGAAACAAAAGTTTGTATGGCCTACAAATAATTGTCCCGGGTCTGGATGTGTTTTCTTGCATAATTTATATATGTTAACCACATCTGCGTTATAAGAGAATATCGTTTTAAAATCGTGTAAATTATTAAGGATAACTCAAAAACTTTGGCACTGGTGGTGGTACTATCAAATTTTATATGGGACGAGTATTCAAATAAAAAAAATAATCATCAAAATCGGTTCACGTAGAAAAAAGTTATGGCTCATGGGGTAATACACATAAAAAAATAATAATGACGAGTATCTCCTCCTTTTTGAAGTCGGTTAAGATAGAAAAAAAAACAATAGGGAGAGAGAGAGAGAGCTCAGTAATATTGTCAAGTTAAAAACATACATTTTACATCGTTAGGAGATTGAAGAGTTACGACCCGTAAACAGTGAGTCGGGTTTGGGTCCGACGAGGTGAAACTGTTATTTGTTCATCCTCAGTTAATGCTTCTTTGATTAAAATGGTGCACCATCTGTAAACAAGCTTGGCATTAAATAATAAATAAATTAATATTTACTGAATGAAGTACTTGCGTAATTAATTACATCAGGTTAGACTTATAGTAAAATTAATAGGGTTCCCAGCGTCTGAGGCACTAGCTAGTCTCTTTTTAATTGTTCAGAAATACATATTATCATATGAGCCGTGGCAGCTCAGATGGTTAGCGCTCGCTGTAAATTTCACAGTACGCAAGCAACCCGGGTTCAATCTCCTACGGCACCAATGAAATTGTTAATTGAAATTTTAAGTGCTGATTTACCACGTCTTCGACGGTGAAGGAAAACATCGTGAGAAAATCGGCATGTCTGAGAAATAAGAAGAAAATATATCAAAGACATCTAAAGTTCGCCCACACGCACATTGGGGCAGCGCGTCGGACATTTCCTGTCCCTAAAACCCTCCCAGAAATGAAGGCGGCCTGTGCCCAGCTGTGGTACCTACATATAATACACTGTAACTTTAACTTTTAACATAATGTAACGTATCAATAAATAACATGTCACTAATGAGGGCTAATATTATTCCACTCACCAGCTGTCGGTACTTGACACTGAGCTAAAGTTTTTTTGTTACACAATGTCATTTATATGAGTAGTGAGTTATAAATAAAAGTTTATCAATTTCTAGAGTAAACAATGCCTCAGTGGTTTATCCCTTTAATTTTTAGCACATATGTATTTAACTTTATTTAATTTTTCTACTTTTATGAACATCTGTGGTTTGGTTTATTTATTTTTAATCATATTAATATAAAATACAGCTAAAAGTACAGAAAGAAGCATTAAGCTTTACATTTTCCGAACAAATTAACTTACCCGCTATGAAATCTGTCAAATATTATTATTTATTATTTTCTTTTTTTTTTTTTATAAAACGTTACCCCCACACTAGGATTTTCTTCTGAATCGTGGAGGCAGTTTACAAACATAAATTGCAGAAAGACAAACATCCAGATCCGGAACAATTATTTGTAGGCCATACAAATACTTGTTCCGTGCGGGATTCAAACCCGCGGCCCCCAGCGCAGCAACTCATTGGCTAAGCCACTGCGCCATGGAGCCGTCATATTATACCTCACTTTTAAGTGGCGCCACCCTGGTAGCAGAAAAATTCGTGGATGCCATGCGTGGAATTCATTAAAAATAATGTAAGATACTCAAAAAAATGAGACACCTATTACTAGTACTACAATTTAAAATATTTAATAGCAGTAGCATTCTTGAGATATTAGAAATAAAAAGTCCACTACTGAGTATGGGCCTCCTTCATATACCTAGCACGTTCGGCATAGTTGCCACGCTTGGTCGGCGGTTTTGCTATCGCAATTTTTATTATTTTTAGCTGTTATAGTGAAGATGCTGCTGACCATCTCTTGTTTCAGTTTCCCTCTGACGCCTCTAAAGACCTCCATATGTTCGTCCCGTATATATGGTAGTTAGTGGCTTTTCTTACGTCGCCTCTTAGGAGAAAAAAAAGACGGCAACAAAGGGTACAGAGAGCCGGTATATTCTTATATGATAGAGCCATGCTGCAGCTATATTATGGTTGTAGCACGAATGGGTCGGCTCGCCCGGGATAGCACCACGCTCTCACAGAATACCAGCGTAAAACAGCAGCTTAGTACTGCTGTGTTTCGCATGGTGAGTGTAAACAACCGGAGATGTTTTAATTGGAAACGAGGCATTCCATCTCAGTCCTCAGGGGGGACAACGCATCTGCATTTTGATTCTTAATTGAGGATAGATGTAGATGTCTATGGCCCACAGCATCCACTTACTATCAGGTGGACTGTGTGCTCGTTTGTCACCCTTATTATATAAAACAAATTATAATTACAGGTGGTGAGGCATTACATCTTAATCCTCAGAGGTGGTAAAGCATCAATAGCTTAGGTTTTTTGAAGTTGGTTGCAGGTGTCAACCAATCTTACCAGCCTCGAACACAGACGCAAAGTAGCCAGCCTTTCGGTTTTCTACAGGACGCATTTCGGAGAGTGGGCGCAGGAATTGCATAATTTAATTCCTTCCTCTCCCTTCCACCATCGGACATCCAGACGTTCGGCCAGTCTCCATCCTTTCGTTGTTGACTTACCACGCATTCGAACCAAACGGTTCGCTACGTCGTTTTTTTTTGCGCCCAGAAGCAAAAGAAAAGGGCTACCTCCGTAAACGAGAGGGAGGTGGTGAGTGCTTTAAGCGTACCACGACAGCCGGCTGTCGTGGTTATGTGGGACTCACTGCGACTAACCTAACCTAACCGCCCTAAGTGACTACCCACTAAACACCTGTGAGTCTGGCATTGGCTTATGAGGCCTTTCTGCCGAATCGCAAGTGACTCTCTTTTGGGAAAAGGGGGCGCAGGTCGCTACGTCGTTTATCATGCGTACAGCAAAGGAGTGGAATAACTTGCCAGCATCTGTCTTTTCATCCGATTACATTGTGGGTGTCTTCGGGCCAAGAGTGAATAGGCTTTTAATTAAGTCAATGCGCTTCACCATCTTAGGCTAAATCACCACTTACCATCAAGTGGGATCGTAGATAAGCGCTGGCTTAGTAGAATATATAAAAAAGGTGTACATAGGCCGTAGTCACATTTCATAAAAAAGAAATTTCATAGAAAAGAAGTAGGTACCTATTATAATCGAAACTTTAAACGAAGCTTGAGAAAAAGTCATTATGAAGATGGGAAAGTCCATCTATTTATCAATAACTGTAAAACAATAATTCTTGTAAGAATCTGATCTGGTGTAGTTAGTGGTTTCTGATCGGATACAGTTTAAGCATTCTAGGATCACTTTGGAAGGCTCAGTACCACATTAACTCAGCGTTTGGCATTGGTGCTATGGGTCGTGGTTTCTCTATGGGAAATTTATGTTAGTAAATTTTAAAACTCATAGGAAACAAAGCGGAGAGTAGTATTAAAGCAAAAAAAAAATAATATGAAGTAATTATATTTATATTTTAAACTTAAAGCCCAGCACTAAAGGTCTGGCTTACAAACTAAATCACGCAATCGTGAAACGGAAGAACTAAACAAGCAATGAAAAGTTAAATCTATACAAATAAATGAAATTGAAGTTTTTGTTTGTAATGTCAAAATAACAGCTTTTAACTAAATGCATATGAAACTATATACAATACTTAAAACAAAACACAATTTTTAAAATTTTTTCTGTCTGTCTGTTTGTTCCGGCTAATCTCCCAAACGGTTGGACCGATTTTGACGGGACTTTCACTGGCAGATAGCTAATGTTATAAGGAGTAACTTAGGCTACTTTTATTTTAGAATAGAAATTACGGTTCCGCGCAAAAAATTAAAGCCCATAAAATCCAATCGTAATAAATTCCACGTGGGTGAAGTCGCGGTGAACAGATAGTCGAAGAATAATTTTCTTGACAACGAATAACATTCCCATGAACGTATTAACTAAATTTATATTAACTAAGCTAGTCATAACATCACGTACAGGTAGGTCGTGGCTAGCTCACTAAATCCCGGCGCGTTCCGGGAAGCAGCGCGGAGCCGCATGAAGTCGTCACGTGGGGGCGCCCCGCCGGGACGGTAGCTCGCGGGCGGTCCCCGTCGCCCCCTTAATTAATTTTGATGTATTTACCTGCACTCGACTAGCTTTGTCCACCGTGTTAGCTAATTCGGATACTATTGAGATTTCGAAGTAACCAAACTCACTTTTCATAATTCGTTAACATGTAGACTTATATTGTTATGTTGGTAGATGTAGGGGTTGCTACCTTATAAAAACAATTATGCAATTGTGTTTGCATTTTATTAGTACTTAAGAGATAAAAATAACAGTAAAAATATTTATATAGCATGACTACGCTACAGCTGTATTATGACTACATCACTAGTGACTAGACTCGACTGAGTAAGGATCACTGTCTCATTAATTTTTTTTAAATAAAATTTAAGTGACAAACGAACTCACAGCTGATGGTAAACGGCTACTGCAGCCTATGGACACCAGTAACAAATTTCAAACAGAAAGTTAAAGATGGATTATCATCTACTAATACTATCAACGGTGAACGACTATCACATCCTCAACGACTTATAAATGAATAAATGAAATTCAAAAAATGAAATTCATTAAAAAAATATACTTTAATGTTCACCAATCAAAAAGAGAAAAACCAAATTATATAAAGGTACTATTGGCCTTAATGCCAAATGCCTTACCGATCGGGGTAGGAACCACGCTCTCACAGAATACCAGCGTAAAATAGCAGCTTAATGCTACTGTGTTTCGTATGGTGAGTGTAGAGAACCGGAGACCCTATTTACTGGAAACAAGGCATTCCAGTCCTCAAGGGTGACAAGATTTCTGCATTTTGATTTTGAATCGAGGATGAATATAGATGTCTATGGGCCACAGTATCTACTTATCGTCTGGTCGACTATGTGCTCTTTGTCACTTTTATTCTATGAAAAATATCAGCCATCATAAAATAGCAGCATAAATTAGTTATCAGGGAAAACGTATCTACATTTTAATTCTTAATCGAGGATAGACATGTGTCTACGAGTCGCAGCAACCACTTACGCCACCTTGTAAAAAAATGTATGCCTCCATAATACCAAGCGACTTAATCATATTATGTTATTAAAACCCGCTATCGGTAGCATTGGAAGTCGATTATCCGTTATCATATCTACTATTTCAACTTGGGTGGTATAAACAAGTTATCTCAATTATCAATTATAGCTTAATAAATATACTTTATTTACGTAAGTATCGATGAATGATAAGAAAATATGACTTACTTATTTTTTTTAAATGCAACATTGCAAGTAAAAGCGCGATTGGTGCTGAACCATGCAAATGGCCTTCATGCCACTCAAAGGGCGAGTTAGATGATTCCAGAAAAAGCAGGCGGTATACTTGACGCCACGAGGATTAAACTATTAACGACATTTAAATTTAGAAGGCTATATTTAAAATTAAAGGATGGCTCCGTGGCGCAAAGGCTTAGCGTTGAGTTGCGGCGGTGAGGGCCGCGGTTTCGAATCACCGCACGGAACAATAATTTGTATGCCCTAAAATTCGTGTATAAATATTCGACCTTGTGAAATTTATGTATGTAAACTGCCTCCATGATACAGTAGAAAATCATAATAATGTTTTTCTTCAATAACAATAAAGTTAACTAGGCATACAGTAATAATTATATTGTATTATTTGAAATTTAATAGAAAAACCAAATGTTTACGTGATTTACGAAGCACGGGGGTGAAACACCGCCATATTTCTGATTCTGGATTGCTACTGAGAAATACTTGACAGAAAAGTCCAATAACTGATTTTTATTGAATCGACCCTAGATTCGAAGCTAGGATTGTACTTACGATCATTAGACCAATGAGGCAGTCAAATTAATACAAAGTCCATACTAGATATTTTTAAATGACGCGATTTCTGAAGAGGTACCTACTCCTAACTGTCTTTACTCCAATATATATTTTCTACCAAAGGTTTTGGTCGACTCTTTAATTTCATTCATTAAACCTCCACTCTTACTTCTTCCAGACCGTACACCATCTTTATTATTGTTTACGATTGGAGTAAACAAAATACGGGCACGGCTGGGGTGGTTTTATCGCCTGAAATCTTTTTGATATTTTGCATAGTTACAATACATACACCACTAGGGTTTTCGTAAAATATATAGTCAAATCATAAATTCGTCAAGGTTCTACTGCTTCATGTACATGGTTGACCTCACGTAAGTAGGGAGGTTCACCAAGATGTTGCTGTTTAATTTATGTTTAAGATATAGTATTTCCGCGTCGCAGTCCGTGCGACTTTCATAATATTTCTAAAGTTCTTAATAAACTTAAGAAATAAAAAGGACTAAGCATTTATCAATTAAAAGGAAATTTCAAGAATGTTCCCGTGCCTCTAGCTTTATAATTAATCATATTATATTTCATAAACTAAAAGGCCTTGTCGCAAAGCGGTCAAGATAAGAATCGACTTCCGATCGCATCCTGATATCTGTTGTGGACCGTTGTAATGTGAATAGAGTGGACTAATGAATTGTTATTTGTCCATCTCTAAGGCCATCTAAATTGTAAACATGTAAATGATTAAGAAATAAAGCTTTAAATTCATGTTTCTGTGAAGCTTCGGCAAGGTTATAATACAAAACATCAACTAAGGATATGAAAAGACAAGCCTTTACGCGCATCTTCATAATAGTAAAGTTAAAAACGAAAAGATGAAAATAGAATTTGTGTTCACTTTTAACATGGCATCCTATGAGACTTGGTTGTATGTACGTGTTTTTTTCGGCTGATGACTTCGAATCTTATAGCTTTACAATATTACAGAACAAAGCGGAATACCAAACAATACCACATAATAAAATGTGAACAAACAAACACACCTTCTTCATATTAATGAATATAATGATTCCTTATTTTACTTGCATGTTGAAATATTTCGGCATATCAAATAAAATTTAATATCTATTAAGTGGTTATAAATGTATACCTATTTCATAATATGCCCTGTCGTTTACACTGAATATCTTTCGGCTCTTATCATAGATCTTTATCATATATGTAAAGATGTAGTAAGGTAACAGGTTTAATCGTTGCATATGATTTTTATTGTAGGAAGGTTTTTAGTATTTGTTTTGTGTTTTGAGTGTAGGGTACATCATTAAAATTTTATATATTGTTTTAACTTTATTACCTTGAATGACCTTAAAAAAAAGTTATTTAATTTTATTTGGATCCAGAAATGAAAACTAATTAATTTTAATTGAAATTGTATTTTTTTTCTAATGAGCGCTGTTGTTGCGCTTGGGGCCATGGGTTCGGATCCCGTACGGAACGTATATTTGGATGGCCTACAAATAATTGTTCCGGGTCTGGATATTCTAGTGTGGTGGTAACGTTTTTTAAAGCAAAAAAAAAGTTGGTTTTATTGTAAGTCTCTATTTTTATAGGTGACAACTATTGTAAATCCGTCATGCTATGTGCAGCAATGGACTATTAAGCTAATGGGGATGGGGAGGATATTTTATATCCTAAAGCAAATGTTAACATAAACCTATTTTACTGGAAGCGAGGCTTTCCATCTTAGTCCTTAGGGGTGACAACGCATCTGATTCTTAATTGGTGATAAATGGAGGTGTCTATGGCTCATAGCATTCTATATCTCATTTCTATATCTCATAGCATATTATATTTAAAAAAAATAGTCGTATTACGTGCATAGGTCACTAACACCCACGAGACGATATGGGGCAGCGAGTATTTTTACGCCAACTATATACGGTTATTTCTCGTTTTTTAGCCAGTCTCAACGGAGGCTAGACATTTGCGCACATACAAGATTGTAGTACCTACACAAGTTTAGTGTATGCGCAAGCACGATTGTGCTCACATACCTCACTCTAGAGCCGTGGTAGCTCAGATGGTTATGGATGATGGATGGCGTTCGCTGTAAGCTTCACAGTACTCGAACAACCCGGATTCGATCCCCGCCGGCATCAATGAAATTGTAAATTGCAATTTAAAGTGCTGATTTACCACGTGCTCGGCGGTGAAAGAAAACATCGTGGGGAAACCTGCATGTCCGAGAAATAAAAAAATATATATTTCGAAGACATGTGAAGTTCGCCAACACGCATTGGGGCAGCGCGGCGGACATTTCGTTGCTCTAAAACCCTCTCAGAAATGAGAGGAGGCTGCAACTTTACCTCGCTCGGCTAGTTTGATGGGCTGGCAATTCAACATGACCGGAGAGAGACAACGGCTTTACGTGCTTTTCGAGGCTCGGGATGAGGCACCGCCAACTTCCTTACTCTGGGCTACTACTGAAAATTTCTTGACGTGAAAATCCAGTAACCAATTTTGGCTGGATTCGGGATTTGAACCAGGAATGATCAGAAGTCACGCTTACGACCACTAGACTGATGAAGCAGTCAAACCAAATCTAAACAAGGATAATAATAAATATGTCTGTAAGTCGTGCCTATAATTCTAATATTACCTGAAACAAAAAACACTGTTATGTAATATGTTCATAACAAAATATGTGAAGTATGCCATTAATTTTAAAATTATTTGAATTAAGGCTGGAAAAGTCCGGGATTCTTAGGACAAACATACAAATTTTCTCAATAAACTATGACGGATGGATTAGTATGTACGTATTTAATGTATCCCAATTTGTTTCCCTTGCATCAAACGTTTGCTAATTGGTGAAATTTGCCTACACCAAACAACCCCTGCATGTCGAATCAAATCAGTAATGAGGCGTTCCTAAACGTTCCTGATACAGAAGTAATAAATGTTTTATTGCTTCGTGTTGTAATAATATAATTCGATATCGGTTAATATTATTTTGGTGATAATTAACTGGTTAAATAAACTTCTCCTTCAGCCTGCAGGTTCTCTGCTGGACATGGGCCTCCGCTGTTGTAAGAAAGATTTGCTTTAAGCAACATTCACCATACTTGGAATGCAAATTGGTAACAGATTCTCCCGTCACTAGTAAACGAGATAGTTAAATCTATCTATCGGAAACTAAGAGATCGTTTTGGTATTACTCATTGTTAATAACTATATGTAGGTGTGAAAAAGACAATCCATTGCTCTATTTCGTTTTTTGAATGATATTAGTCGAACAGAATAAGCCACAAATTAAAAATTTTGTACAACCGGATTCAATATATCAATGTAGTCGAAGTCAATTAAATACGTATTATTAAGGGTAACTGAAAAACTACTGGTCAGATCTTGATCAAATTTATGTGGGACTATATGAGAAGAAAGAATCAGAAAAATCGGTTCACCTAGAAAAAAAGTTCTGAGGTAACACATAAAAGAACCAAGCGAATTGCATCCTCCTTTTTTGAATTCAGTTAAAAAAATAATTTTAAATAATATGCTGCATCTCCATATGCACTTAGCGAGGAACGATAAGCTAGGTCATAGATAACGACCTCTAAGCTGCTGAGTCAAGTACTATCTATCGAGTGTTTCTTAACATTTTTAATTTTTTATACATTCGGGAAATGTGGTCATTATATGGATACTTTTTTTTCGCTTATGTCTGTTTTCTGCTAAATAACGACGTCATCTTTATTACTTTAAAAAAGGTTTTATAACTTTAAAAAAATTCGCAATTATTGTAGATATTATCCAATGATTGAATTTAGACCAAAACAGTTTTACAAGCATTACAATGTTCTTCATTAGCTTAACTGTCATATAATTGCTTCATGCACAAGGGAAGAATATTCTTCTCACAATTCAACCGATCATAAAATTGAAATTGCGTTTTCAACATCACTCCCGAACGATCGCGGAGTGCCGTAATCTTTGTCAACGTATTAAACTTTGACCGAATTATCATTTCGGGGGATGGGTTCACATCGTTAAATTATCTCATATTGCAATAAATATGTCGGTGTTCCGTGTTACACGGTCTTGTTTGGAAACAACGCAATCCGTGTCGAATTTTAATTGTCCAATGCTAATAGAGCGTGTAGAAGGGACGCGCGCCGCTCTGTGCGGCGATGTTGCTCTCGTATTCTTTTGACTTTATACATACCTACATTTGACTTCTAGATGATTTTTTTTTTGGAAAACATGGGTTTTAGAAATATTAAGAATAATCGCGTAGTAAGTAATACGGTCAATTAAAATAAGTTAAATATTTTTTAGTTAACAATATTTATTTGTTTTCATATAGAGGATTTTTGTTTAGAATTATCATGCAATTTGAACGTAATTTTAAATGCGAAATATGGAAAAATTGAAAAATAAATATTTCGAAGTCATGTGAAGTTTCCCAACATGCATCGGGGCAGCGCGGCGGATGCTTCCTTGCCCTAAAATTAATCTATGCCTAAAATGCTCTCAGAAATGAGAGGAGGCCTGTGCCCAGAAGTGGGACGTATATAGGCTGTAACATTAACTTTAATTTTATATATTTATACGAAATGTGTGATTGTTGATAAAAAAGTTTTCTTATTTAAGTTTTTTATATATCGTTATTGTTTGAACAGTGTTATTAGTATTATGATTAGGATATCACATAATCTGAAACAATTTGTGTTAACACCATAAAACGTAAAATTAATTAATTTTAAGATTTCTTAGTATAACCTGTGATTCATGTTTGTAAAATTAAGTTTTATCTTTGCATTCTCAAGATCATCTTAAGAATTAATGTAAAGATAAAGCAGGAAACCGTTAAAAGAACACATATTAAACAGTAAAAACAGATGCGTATTTTATTTATCGTATTTACTAAATTAAACTAAACTTAGTTTGGCTATAAAGATAATTCAATAATTATCAAGATAACAAAATTACTAGCGCATGCTGTATTAAGTTTAAAATAAAAAAAATCTTAAAAATTAAATTTGATAAAAACGTTTTAAAATCGACGCACTTTATCTTACTCGACAAAGCGTAAAATTCAATTAAATTTTTTGAAACGCACGGTTGTTCCTTTTGTAGTGTTGTGGGTAAATGAAGCTTATACAAGTATTTTGAAGACAAAGAGTTTAAGCAGAGCACAAAAAAAAAAACAAACAATTTTTTCCGCACTTTCGCCACTGTTAAGTGGCTCGGCACTTTCTTTTGGTATCGTGCATATTATTGAAGAGCAAAATGAGTAATTGTTACACTACACTCTATTTTTTTCAATGCAGGTAGTTACCGACAGACGTTTGCAGTCTAAAATTGCATTTTCCTGTTGTTTAAAATGTCTATTACATAATTGTTAACCGAATAAGATAGTTTTCAAAGCCTTTTTTTTTTTGCGGATGGAAAATCATCAAATGACGCCTTTCGCTCTGGGTGGAGCGGAAGGGAGTGTCAGACTTTTACTGACTAAAAACCATCTGTGTTCCTTCAGTGCCCTTACGTTCCGGAGCCGCGGTATCTCTTTCGAACAGCCCGCAGCCCCGGCAGGCGTCGGCCCTTGTGGGCCCCTTGACGCTGCTGACAGCTCTTTGAGGCGCGCGTGGAACAAAACGCGCCGTCGACACGGCCTGTCGTCGTTAGACGAACGGACGGCGAGCTACCCATTGCTACAGGCCCGCGCCTACGGTGGCCGGGGGCCACGACGTAGCCCCCGACGCCCGGGGCGTCTCCCGCGGCGGCCGGGAAGGAAAGCTGCTGCTCTCTCCTTCTCCCGCTCCGCCACCTCCTTCGCTAGCATCACTGCTTCGCAGAAGGTGGTGACGGCATCCCATTCCGTCTCGCTCCGGACCATGGCTTCGACCAGGGCCGGACGCGAGAGGTCGCCGCCGCCTATCGCCGCTACGAGGACACGGCGGTGCTCCGCCCAGGCAGGGCACACCTCCACGGTGTGCTCCACCGTGTCCTCCGGTCGATCCTCGCAGTGGGAGCACCCGGGCGTTTCCTCCCGCCCGATTCGGTGCAGGAACCTCCCGAACACACCATGTCCGGTGAGGACCTGCGTCAGGCGGAAGGTGAGGACGCCGTGGCGTCTCTCAAGCCACTCCTCAAAGAGGGGTCTTATCGCCGCTATAGTGGCGTGCCCAGCACGGGGTTGCGACAGTCGCTCTCTCCATGTCGCCATGAGATCATGCCGGAAGTCTGTCCGCTGCACGACAACTTGCCGCGGCAGCGGGGTTTCCCCCCGGCATAGTGCCTCCGCGCGCCATTCGTGTAGGCGCGCGAGGACTATCGCCTCCAGATCCCATGGCGGCAATCCGGCAAGGAGGCACGCTGCCTCGCGGGAGATCGTGCGGTAGCCGCGAGCCATTCTTACGGCAACCACCTTTTGGGGCGCGTTCAGGTGGTGAACGGCAAGCCGCGCCAAACCACGCGCCCACACCGGGGCCCCGTAAAGGGCCATGGACCGCACAATCCCCGCGTAGAGCCTCCGGCAGGAGGCGTTTGGCCCCCCCAGGTTCGGCAGGAGCCGCCTGAAGGCAGCCCCGGTCCGTTCCAGTTTGGGAGCCAAACGTCGGAAGTGCTCAACGAAGTTCCATCGGCCGTCGAGGACGAGTCCTAGGTACTTCAACGTCGACTCGACGCCGATGGATACCCCTCCTACCATCGCTGAGGATGCCGGTGGTAGCCTGTTCCGAGGACCATGGAAGTGCATGGCCTCGGACTTGTGCAGAGCCACCTCAAGACCCAGCTGCCGGATCCTCTCAACGACTATCGCAACCCCGCGTGTCATATTTTCCGCCGCCGCCTCGTACGACCCCCCCTGTGCCAGTACCAGCGTCTCGTCAGCGTAGCAAACTACGCTGACGCCGGTAGGGAGGTCGGCGCGCAGCACCCAGTCGTAACCGATGTTCCACAGGGGCGGCCCCAGAACCGAACCTTGTGGGACACCGCACGACATCTCTCGCCGGTTCCACTCACCGTTACGACCGGGGTAAATGACGGCCCTATCCGTCAGATAGTCCCCGACTATACGACGGAGATAGGTCGGCACCCGGTGATACCGGAGTGCCTCCCTAATGCAGCTCCAGGGCATGGAGTTGAAGGCGTTGGCGATGTCGAGAGACACCGCCAAAACAACCCCCCCCCTGGCCACTGCATCCCCCGTCGTGAGGGCTCTCACGCGCATGATGGCGTCCACCGTAGAGCGCCTCTTGCGGAAACCAAACTGGTGTTCCGCAAGATCCGGCCCCGTCCCCAGTTTTCAAAGCCTGGGCTTAGAAATAATAGGTTTTATCACATATATCAATTACCCATAACACCAAACATAAACAGCACACCTGACGAATTAATGCACCATAAAATTAAGTATAAATTCAAGGAAATGTTCTAGGAAAATGCTAAATGCATATATTATATAATTCTACGAAATTTCAGTACAATTATTATTTACCGACATACTTTAACCTTTCTTTAAAACCGGTTTTCAATGAGTTGTAATTTTTTGCCATAACGATTCGTTTGTAGTAAATATTCTACAAATAAACCAATAAATAAACAGCTCTGGGTACACAGATAAATAAAATATTGTTATTGTTATCCAATGTTACCGTTTACTTGGT
Source organism: Parnassius mnemosyne (assembly GCA_963668995.1). Lineage (NCBI taxonomy): Eukaryota > Metazoa > Arthropoda > Insecta > Lepidoptera > Papilionidae > Parnassius > Parnassius mnemosyne. Next base: position 38,928,245 of record CAVLGL010000159.1, read on the forward strand.
GCGGTCACGGTTTTGGTGACAATACTAACCAATAAATCCAAACACGGCAGTACGTCACCGCTTTTTGTTATGCAATTAATACAAAACTTGGCAATCAATGGCAATTGTAAATCGGCATGTGGATAGCATTCGCAAACAAAATTTTCATAGACTAACTATTGTTTGATATTTTAAAGAATTATGTGTTTCTACACATATAAATAATTTTTATTTTATTTTACTGAATAGTAAATTTAGATTTATAAAATACTAGCGTTACGCCCCGGCTTCGCACGGTTGATTTCTGGGCCTCAAAAACAATGCCACCTACCGGGTCCAGTTGTGAATCTAAACCATTTTCTAATCAACTTAATCACACATACAAAATTTCATCAAAATCGGTCCAATCGTTTAGGAGGAGTTCAGTCACATACACACGGACAGAAAAATTATATAATATGCATGTATTATATATAAACTTTTTCCTTAAATCATTCTGTCTATTGATGAAAATTATATTAAAATTTGCTACGTACTTTAAAAGAACTAAGCGTACAGACGGTGGTAAGTGACTTTGTATTATAATATGTAGAGATGTATAAAATATTGCGGTAATATTGTCTAGTTTGTTATGTAGCACTTAATATTATAATAGTTACTTTCACAGCTTTGGCGATAATGATCAAACGTTTTACTGTCAGAAGTAATTGAAACTAAAGTAGACATTCGCAACGCCTTAGCGATAATAGGGTTGACATTATATGCTTTTAAGGAAACTTGTGGAATTCCGATCAAGCGGTACACATACCAGTGCTCAGAGCTTAATTGTGAGCCAGTTGTATTCAGTGAAAGTGTTAGGTTTTAAATTCAGTATCTTACGTTTGTATTGGCTGACTTCTAGAATATTAGATGTTTTATGCAACTACTCCATCATATTTGTTTGTACCTTGTTATTTAAAACTTTTGTTTTTAGAAAATAATTACACGTAAAAGCGGAATAAACAACATTTTTGTTTGAAGTTTTGTTTCGTCGTTTCGAACTAACAACTATCCAAATAGTGCACTATCCAAAATGCTTTTAAAATTTCTATATCCCTCGCAAATTTCGATCTTAAATCTATTAAAGAATCATTAACCCGTCGATCGACCCGTACCTGCCTATTCATTATCTTGTCAAAATATTTCACCAGGCTATGGAATTTTTTATGCGATATTCCCGTGAATTTGTTCAATTGTTGTCGTAAAATGGTTACGTCTCTATTCTGGTGACAAAGGGATACATTTGTCATTGTCCATTAGGAGATATTGTTGGGAAACATGTATAATATTATATTATTGTTCCGAGGATGAGTAATCAAACTTGAGGATACCAATTATTATTTATGACTAATATTGAATTTTGTATGACATTAAGGCAATGAAAAAATTGCGACAATTTATTCCCTTTGTTGGTAAAATGGTTGACCACTTTTATATTATAATAGCTAAATAATTGAAAAATCATAAAATTTTTGAATTTTTTTTTGAACATTGGCGACTGCTAGAACATAAAGTTATAATTTTCTACGTGGTGGTGCCTTTCAGACGTATATAAAGTATTCTGTGGTAGAGTCAAGCTGGAGCTATATCTAACTCCAGCACAAATAAGTCGATTGGGAAGAACCACGCTCTTATATAATAGTAGCATATTGCTAATATGTTTTGTTCGGTAAGTGACGTGCACCGGAGACACGTTTTACTGGGAACGACGCATTCCATCTTAGTCTTCAGAGGTGACGGCGCATCTGCATTTTGGTTTTTAAATCAAGGACAGGTGTAAAGTGTCAGTAGACAAAAGCGTTCTATTTACTATCAGGTTAAATGTGTGCTCGTTTTTCAATACTATTAATATAAAAAATGGTGGCGGTTCTGGACAGACATTTATAATACAAATGTGAAGAGTAGGTAGCTTCTATCTAAATAATGAAATAGAAGATTTGCTGCAATTATCAGTAGTCAATTAGTTCCGGTTATATCTAATTATGTGATATAAAGGAAGAACAATCATTCCATGATTAGATAGGTTTAAATTAGTTAAGGAAGAAGTACCTATCAGACAGACATACAAGGATAGAAATATGTACTTTTTAAAGTTACTTCACAATAGAAATTATTATATTGTGGAATCGTTTTCCATGTACGTGGTAGAGCCACGCTGCAGATATATTAGCGGTATAGTTGTAGCACGAAAGGGATGGCTCGACCGGGGATGGACCACGCTCTCACAGAGTACCAGCGATTCTTACTTGAGGATAGATGTAGATGTCTATGGGCCACGCCAACTACTTACCATCAGGTGGACTGTGTGCTCGTTTGTAACCCTTATCCTATAAAAAATATAAATTGCGACTGTACTGACCAAATTCGGAATGAAGGTTTGTAGTCTATATAATAGCTGTGGTAGCAGATTTATCACGAGCTGAGCAGTGAAAAAAAAAAACATCGTGAAAAAACTTGCACGTTTAAGAAATTATTTTTTTCGAGGACATGATCAAAAGCATGCATTGGGCCAGTATGGCTGTTTTTTCCAGCTTCAAAACTACTTACGCCAACACAAACAATTTTGTTGGTCTATATATTTATATTGGTTTCTTGCGCCTAATACTTGTAAATATTATTGTGTTCTACGCAAATGTTTTTGTTTAATATCGGGCAAATATTTCGGCACACGCTACTCTCATCAAATCTTGTAAGCGTTGTCATCATCATCATCATTATCTTCATAAGTCCACTGCTGAAAATAGGCCTACCCCAAGTTATGCCACAAAGCACGGTCCTGAGCCACCTGCATCCATCGACTTCCTGAATGTCTGTGGTGGGACAGTAGACATCTAGTGGGGGGACGCCTTACACTTCGTCCGGCTGCCATCCGAGAACCTTTCGTCCCCATCGGTTGTCGGTTCTTCGAGATATATGGCCGTTGCATTGACACTTCAGCTTACTAATCCGTTGGACTATGTCGGTCACTCTGGTTCTACTGCGGATATCCTCATTTCTAAATATATCACGCAGAGGATAAAGTAAGCGTTGTATGTGACTATTATTCACTTATCTAATAGAAATTGTTACCGTTAGAGATATATAAGATAAACGTAAAAACGGAGTTATTCAGACATCTTAACCTAACCGCCAATTATGTGCATTTGTGATTAAATCAGACATAAATCTATATACAAGATCAGAGACATGGGGGCAGTCGCAAAATTTTTAGAACACTTTTTTTATAGTAAGAGTGACAAATTAGCACACAGCCGAGATAACCGAATCAAAATACAGATGTGTTGTTACTTCTGCGGACTAAGATATGGAATGCTTCATTACCAATAAAAAGTCTCCGGTTCTTGTCAGTTACCAGATGAATCAATAGGCATTACGCTGCGATTTCACGTTGGTATTTTGTACGCACCTAGTCATTACCCGGTCGAGCTGAGCTATTCATGCTGCAACCATTATACCCTGCAGCGTATCTCTAGCATGTTAGTACTCTATGTAGGTAACAGAAAATCTTTTCATGTTTTGCCAAATTTTGGCTCGGATCAAATTCGAACCCCGAGCCTGATCACTAATGTCAAGTGGTTATTAAATAGGTACATATGAAGTATATTGTATAGAAAGTACAACTCAACTCAGAGTACGGTATGAAATAAAAATCGCATTGTAATCCGGTATTGGCTGCAGATAAGGAGGGTTTGTGACAAGGCAAGAATTATGTGCTCCAGAGGGCAATTTTTCTTTCCCGGGATTTATTCGCGTAATTTATTGAGGATCTGCCTGTATCTGGACTAACCCGGTGCTGGCTGGAAATGTTTGCAATTAAGAATTAGATAGCGTTCTTTCTAATTACCTTCCCACCTAAAATTAATTCATTAAGCTCAACATAAAAAAACGTGAGTATGAGGTGATAAAGGATATGAAATGTCAACATTTGTATTATACAGCTACCAAATTGCTAATATTTTCTAATTCTAGGCTCTACCATAGATTAGGTGGTCTTAAGTGAAAAGGCATGATCTTGAGATATGCTAAACAACGTGGAAAATTAAAAGTAAAAAGAAATGTTACAGCTTATATTTACATACGTTCAATTTCTTTTTAATTTCACAGACATGAAGGTTTCTTCACAATGGTTTCTTTCGCCGCCAAATACGTGTTAAGTCAGCACTTAAAATTGCCAATTTCATAGATGCCGGCGGGGAACTAACAAGTTTTGCTAACATACTATTATATTATTTTTAAATTTGCATGACAGTTATAAGTCAAACATGTGGACATATCACTATATTAAGATCTTTGTACTACCATGTTTAAAGCAAATAAACATTTCTGATTTCTGATTTCTATTTACAGCGAGTGCTAAGGCCTTCAGCTATTACGGCTTTCCTCGTTATATATTACTATCAGTCTTTGAAAATATATTATTGAAAATATTTAATATTAAGTCTATAAAAATAAGAAAGCGGATCTACAGTTTCTGTTAGGATTAGTAAGTTGTGTATTCCACCTTGAATTTGTGCTGTGGATATTAGCCTGAAAAACGTATCGTTATTTTATTTTATTTCTATTTAATAAAAATCCGAATATAACAATTGATTTAGAGATTAGGTGGCAGTGACTTATCTATTTCTTCTGCCTCGTAATAGTACGTCTATTCCTGTGTTCCTGGTTTATGGGTTAAGCAGCCAATGTAATTACAGGCTGATAGCACATCTATAGCCTAGTGTTTAAAGTTAATATGGCCCACTTTTTATAGAAGTCAGGGGTGACAAACCAGCACACAGTCTATTTAGTGGTAAGTGGATACTGTGGCGCATAGAAATTTCTTCTCGATTAAGATTTAAAATTAAAGTAGGTATGTGGACTTGGTTACCAATAAAATAGGTCTCTAGTTCTCTTCACTCACTATACGAAACACAGCAATATTATGCTACAATTTCACGCTGGTTTCTGTGCAATCATTCCCCGTTCGAGCCGACCCATTCGTGCTGCATATAGATAGATATACTTTGAGTAGATATTAATCAAATTGAAATGTTACTACTTTGAACAGAGGAGGGTTTTAAGATTGTATTGCTATATATATTAATATATATAAATGTACAAGACTATACAAGTGATTGATTTAAGGTAAAAAAAAAACTGAAGTCTTATGATTAATTTGTTTTTCCGTATCAATTAAATAATTTTAAACTGAATTAAAACTGAACTTGATAGCATAACAACATACTTCTGATAAGGTACTTTATACATCGTTGAAGAGCCTCTCGCAAATAAATTCGACAGACAGAATTTTTTAACGAACGTGCCTCGCCATGAATTGCTAGTGACAAAAGTGTCTGTAACAGCAAGCGTCGAGAGTCGGCTTAATGCCGGCTCCCACCCCTCGACCGCAGTCGTAAATTTAGGGTTTCATAAAACCAGATCCGAGATAAGACACAGTGCGGAGAGCGCGTCCCGGTTCAAATGCGAATGGCGAGCCTCCAGATCCTACTCTCTCATAGACAATAAAAATAACACCCGCGCATCTGCGTAGCCCATTTACGTCGATGCCACGAAATTTGTCTTGTTTACATAAAATACGTCCGAGCGATAGCGATCGAGGATTTGCCAGAATTCGCGGCGAAAAAAGAAATATGTCATTTTCACAGCGAAATACGCACTGGCCGAAATACGAAACTGCGCCAAAGCCTAGTTAGAAAAAAACAAACAAAGTGAACTGTCAAGAGGCGTACAAAGGGGCATTATGATTTTAACAAGTTTCCGAATTGTTCCACTATTATGAGGCGTGTATTATGCTTTAGCGCTATGGTACGGGTATTTGGGCGCCTTTGTGGCTCGGTATTGACAAATAACGAAGATTTACTTCGAAAGCAAAAATAATGGAGGATTAGAGAGAGTGTTTCTTTTTTTTTTCTTAAAGTTCTTAAGAGGCGCCACAGGTCTGGCGTTGCATTAATCCTAGCACATTGCTTGAACCTTCTTTAGAACAAGTAAAAGTATTGCAAATTGTTGAAGTGGAAATTTCAATCCTCTTAGAACTCTGGAAAAGTAGTTTGCGCAACTATACACAATAGATATGGATGTCGATATAAAATACACGCACAGCAAGTATTCCGCTTGCATAATTAAAAGTTCTAATTGTCAAGTTTATTTTATTTGTTATCAAAATGTGATTTCTATATATCTACCGTTACATAGTTAAAATAAGTCTAAGTGTGGTTAGCCTCGAAACGGGTTGTAGGCGCAGCTATGTGTCGGGGACATATATTTAAAGCTTCAGTAGATAGGGGTGCAATAATTTTGACAATGACTAGCAGCCTTACCCAGGCGAGGCGTAGGCGCGGGGGCGGTGAGCGGAGTGCGGGGGGCAATCTGCGCACTAAATCACGCTACGAATAAAATTTATGGTGCCGAGATAAAAACTCGCAGCTTTTCTCTTTTACGTTCCTTCCCCGGCGCCTCCCCCGACCCCCGCGCCTCTCCCGTGCGGAAAATCCATAGGGATTTTTCCAAGTGTTCCGGCGACGGCGTGTGTGGGGTCGAAACGATATTGTTTTATGCTTATTGCCGGCTGCGATGTTTTGTTTGCTAACTTGCACTGATAAGGGATATGTACGGAGATAGTCTCGGCTGGACTCTATTCCGGTTTTTTACAACGTCACGTCTATTTCGAGGGTTCTCTGAACTTATTAGCGCTCAGACATAAACAAAGCTATTGGCAGTGCATTTGATTAAAATAAAATTATAACCTCATCTACTGTGTACATTCTATTATCCTTATTTGGATATATATTTTCTTTAAATGGACAAAATAAAACATTTCGAACAACTCTCTGATTTATACCTATAAACCTATCTGATTATACCTATATACTTATAAACCAGAAAGCCTCTACAGAAAACATATTAACGGTTAATAAGATTTGCAAAAGCCTTGGTTGTTGTTCAATTTCGTTGCTATATATCTAACATAACATAACTATATAACACCATATGAAAATGTAATGTATGTACATAAAAACATAAATAGCTTTAATAAGAATAAGGATGTTCATACCTTAAACACTAGGAACAAACATAAGCTTGTAATGCCACTTACTAGACTCCACAGAATTAGTAATTCATTTATGGGGCAATGTATACGCTTTTACAACAAAATCTCAGAACATGTTCAAAGTTTGTCAATAAACAAGTTTAAAAGTTTTATTAAAGAAAAACTGTACAAAAAGGGTTATTATAATATCAAGGAATACATGAATGAAAATAACCCCTGGGAATAAGGTGATCGCCACCATGCTGTTTCTATGAAAATTCATTTAAAATTGTATAAACAAAATTATTGTTAAGTGAAATTATGTTTAAAAAAAAGTCCCGCTGGGTTTCTTGCTGGTTCTTCCCAGGACAGAGGTATTTTCCGAACCAGTGGTAAATAAAATAATGACTTTCAATAAGTATTATGTACTAATCCATATTGAATAAAAATCATTCTATTCTATTCTATTCTATATAACATAACTCTATATAACACTTTTCTTGTTTAATTATTGAATTTAGCCTACATTTTGTGATTAATTACGCATACATATTAATCTAGAAAAATCATTTAAATTGAAAATGACTGATATTACAGCTTAACTCCGTTACGCAATTAGCTCTACCCGCATGGCTAGCGTAATTAATTACACTTGTTTAACTAACTGATTAAAAGTAAAAATAACGAATCGGCAAGAGTGGTAGACTTCCTAAAGATGGTCGGCGCAATCTTGTCTTTTTATTATCGCATCACATTTAAACCATATACGAGGAAATTTCAAAAATGATCAGTGCGCTACATACATCATAAGATATCATTATATCATCATTAGTTTGTTAAGAAGAGTCTACAGCTAAACATAATCCTGAGTTGTAAGTCAGGTTCGAATCCCACACCGGACTAGCATTTGTATGACCTACAAACAACGCACGCACGTATAATTCCTCCACGATACAGGCGAGAATTTTATTGTTAAAGTAACTTAATAAAAAAGGAAAAAAAAGCCACAAGTGCGTTGTCACTGTTTAGGTTCAAGAGTTATGCCATATACTTTTAATATAAAAAATAATGGTAATATAACCCATAAACCATAGGTAGTGCTATAAAATACTATAAAACTTAATAACATCAATAATGACACTATAAAACAATAACAATTATACCTGGTAGAGCCATGCTGCAGCTGTAGCTATAGTTGTAGCACGAATAGGTCAGCCTGACCTTTGAAAGACCGCGCTCTCACAGAATATCAGCGTAAAATAACAGATTAATGCTGCTGTGTTAGAAGAACTGGATACTTTTTTTATGGAAACGAGGCATTTCATCTTAGTCCTTAAGGGTGACAATGCATCTGCATTTTGATTCTTAATTGAGGGAATAATAGATGTCTATGGGCCACAGAGGCCACTTACCATCAGGTGGACTATGTGCTCGTTTGTCACCTTTATATTCTATAAAAAATGGTTTTTGAATTCAATTTTGACAGCCGCCACTAAAGAGACTGTAACAAGTGTATGTCTTAGTAAAGGTCCAAACAACCCGACCCACTGCACGTTCACTCAATTTCTGTACTTGGGCCTAAGTAACGATCGACGAGGCGTGCTGCGTTGCGGCGTATTTGGCATATGTTTTAAATGGCCGCCACTTACGATATTGCAATACAGATGCTTCTTTACGCTTTCCTAACTACCCGGCCCATTACACGCTTGTAATCAGTTTCCATACTTAAAATTAGGAAATAATTTTCTAAAAATGATTGTCCTTGTCCATTTCTCGTACTCCAGACCGAAGTTCACCGCAACCAGTCTCATAATTCATCTGCACAGGACTATAGTGCACTAGCGTATGCTTAAAGACAGATGTACTCTCTATTCGCTCACTCTCATAGTTAAATGTGACGCCAATCTGAAACGGCGAGAGCTCAGGCTCAATATCTACGAGTATTCCGAGGCACGGAGGTGAAACACCCCCACCTATCAACTGCGGGTTACTACTGAAAATATCTTGATACAAAACCTAACAACTGATTTTGGCCCGACCTGAGATTTAAACCTGGGATCACATGATCAACAGTTGCGCTTACGATCACTAGATCAACGAGACAGTGAAAATGCAGAACACAGCAGAAGTCTTTTTCGAATTAAAATGTTCTTATTTAATTCAAATTGAAACGCTCAAAGACCACGAATAGAATAATTGAATGTTTTGTGTTTATAATTTTAAAACAGTAAGGTGTCGTGCAGCTTATCAGAAGCCCTTGAACGTTCTAAAAGCCATTTTTCTGGCGTGACATCACTGGTTTTATAACGAGACTGATATGGTTATTTTACAGCTTCATTTAATAGCATTGACGTGAAATAAAATTAAAACGTTTGGAGTGGTTTCGAAGTTGTTACGCTTGTTCAAAGTTAAGTGGTAAATCTATAACGAAGGAATTCAACGACAGGATTTTAGTGAGCATGTTTTTGTACAAATATAAGAAAACAAGTAAATATGTATAACCTAACCCTTTCTTACATCTTAGTTAAAGTTATAGCCTAACGTCCCACTGCTGGGCACAGGCCTCCTCTCATTTCTGAGAGAGTTTAAGGGCAAGGAAATGTACGCCGCACTGCCCCAATGCGAGTTGGTGAACTTCACGATGTTTTTCTTCACCGCCGAGCACGTTGTAAATCAGCACTTAAAATTGAAATTAATAATTTCATTGGTGCTGGCGGGGATCGAAATCGGGTTACTCGGCTACTGTAAAATTTTCACTGATCAATCAGTGAACAGTTAAATAGTTATAAACTATTCCGTTATTACATATATCATATATCATTTCACTATTCAAGGGTTTTGTTCGTACTTGTAAGTGAATTTTTGACTGCGAAACTAAAAATTGTGTGTTCGAATCCATTTATTGCTATTGAAAACTGCTTAAGTATTTTATTAGTATTAAGTATTTTTGGTTTCGTTAGAGTGGTAAACGGAAGTTGAATTGTTTGGATTAATTACACCCGCTGAAGTCTATCATCGTACACTGCGTCAGAACTCGAAATTCCATCCTCATCACCTCGATGACTGGCGGTCCACTACTATGCGATTTACGTGAAATTTTCTGCTTCGCACTACCAAAAACAAACTGTGGAAATATACTTAACTAGCGATTTTTCTGGGTCGATACGACTTAAGGACCTTCAAGAAAAGAGTAAACTCCTTCCTAAAGGCTGGCGACGCACCTGCAATTTCCCTGGTGTTGCGAATGTTCATGGGCGACGGTGATAACTTACCATCAGGCGAGCCGCACGCTCGCTTGCCTCCTCTTCCATAAAAAGTAGTGTTAAACTAAGGAATGTAAGGGTCTAGAGCGGCAGAATTCGACTACATTCCTTTACCGATTGGGGTTTCCGTCGGTTTTAAGAACAAATCACGGGGTATTGTGTTTTTCAATAACTACCATCCCATTACAAAAAGGGCTCACTATCGGATAGGGTCTAGGGCGTCATTTAATTCTCACAATGACGTGTAACAGTTTTATTAGTAGCACTTTCATTATTAATAAGAAAAAAAATGAAGTAATAAATGTCATAGTAAAATATTTGTAACTTTAATAATATACTAAATAATTTAGTAGTACTAAACTAATAAAATTTGATTCATTGTTTACGTGATAAAGTGGCGCTGCAGCTATGTATGTATGTATGAATGGGTACGTATGAGTACGAATGGGTACGAATAGACATGAATGGTTTGTTTGTGTCTAACATTCATGTATAATAAGTTGACTGAAATTTCAGGTTAGATCATCTGACCATTCGCAAATCCTAGGTTTAAATCTCAAATATAATATGATAGCAGAGAGATTAGCATAGATTTGCAAACGGGACGGTAATCAAATTTTCATTCGATTTCGGTTTAAGTTAATATGGGTTTTTTTATCCGAGTTAGAGTAAATTTTCGCGCGTCAGGTATTTATAATAACAATGTGTTTTAACAGCTGCAAATATTCTCCTGTACATACATACATGTATATGGGTAGGTTAAGTTTCAAATCTAAAACTTAAATTCGTACCATCACAAAAAATCCCACATTCATGTCATACCGATTGTTTTATTTATCTGTACTCAATCAGTGTTTACATTATTACGACGGCGTGATCCACGTCAAAATAATGTCCTTATTAGACTACAAAGCGAACTTTTCAAAGGAGACGCAGCAAAAAATGACAAAAATAACCACATCGAGCCGAGAGATTACTTGAGCGCAAGGCCATCTGTGGATATTGAGACCATCTCACACGAGATAACTTATCGGCCGATCTCGACTCAGATTTTGTGAAGAAAAAGCGAAAGAAAAGACTCCTATTTATAGATGAAGAGCCATAGAGTACGGAGCGCACGCCACAATCGCATTAGGTCGGCGGCTGTCGAACGACGATGATTTGAATTTCCATTGTTTATGGTGGCAGACATGTGTCAAAGTTCGATTGGAATTTAAATTCGGCTTCTTTGTTATTAAAGTTTTTTTTTGAGTTGTAAACACGGCACGGTGATGTTCCAATTTGGTTACCAGCCTTCGCTGATGGAAGGTTGTATCTATGACTTCTCTTGTAACTGGAATGATATTTTTGACATTGGTATGCGGTATGAATAATTACGAATCATGTTCTAAACAGACATCCACTCGCTTTTCTTTTCTATTAACAGCGAGAATTATTATTAACTAGTTTATGGGTTTAACTGTATACAGTTATTACACGTACTAGTCAGAATAAAAAAAAACAAAAAAACCATCTGCAAAATTACCAAACTTAAAGCAGGAGCGGGGGCAATGCACAAAGCATCTACCATTTTGTTCCAACACTTTTCAAAATTGGAACGTGACGGTTGCAAGCGCTGCCGACCAGAGACAATGACATGAAAAGAAAAAATGTAAACGGCTCTATTTTAAATAAGAGTATTGCAACCTCAGATATATTAAAGCACATTACGTCTTCAAGGGATAATGATTAATCATATTTAATAACTGTTATAATTCAGAGTTGATATTAGCTTGCATTTAAGATGTAACATAGGACGTTATGGAGTTTTTCACTGTTAATTTAAAAGTGCGTTCTTGAACCCTTTCAGAGGCATTGTATCTTTGTGCGCTTTGTACGAGAGATGGTTTATCTGCGTCGCGGGGTACATAAGTGCTGTTTTTTCATTCCGTAATGCTTTTACATTTCAAAGGGGTTAAATGTTATTCAGACTGGCTGCCCGCTTAGAAAACGTGTGGGTGTCGTGGGGACCGGGAAATACTTATTTACTTATTCTCTTATTGGTTTCATGTTTTCTAAGATGCTATGCTTAGGTTTGTTTGCAAGTGGAGGAAGTAGGTATTGTAAAGAAATCAATAAAATTATATGATAAGAAAATAAGTTATTTATTTTTATAATCTGGTTTATTTGTTTACAATGTACATTTTGGTAATTTCCTAGTGGTGGTATCTTAAGTAATCTATCACCTCCCCTATAATGAGGGCATCCACGACTTGTTCTGCCACCAGGGCGGCGCCACTAGAAAGTGAGGTATAAATTTTGACAGATTTCATAACGGGGAAGTTATTTGTTCGGGAAATGTAAATGTTATTATTTCTTTTTACACTATTAGCTATATTTTAATATTAATAAGATTAAAAATAAATAAACCAAACCACAGATATTCATAAAAGTATAGAAAAATAAAAAAAATAGTTAGAAATGTGTAAAAAAATTAAAGAGCAAACCACTGACGCATTGTTTTGTGTATTAATTTAATATTCTAGAAACTGATAAACTTTTTATTAAAAACCTACTTCTCAATTAAATTACACTGTGTAAAAAAAACTTTACCTCAGTGTCAACTAGCGACATCTGGTGAGCAGGAAATTATTAGCCCTCATTATCTCGGATAAAAATCAGCTTCAAAGGTGTGATACCTTTGATACTGTGATTGATATTCCACTCGCTACGCAAGGCGTTAATCAATAATAAATCATTATCTAATTTTTAGCAAGGGACTGCCATGTGTATAGATTGAGATATATGCCAGTTGTAAAATATCTGCAAAAGATACGAGGAGCGGCGTCAATGATCCTTAGCAGATGAACAACTTGATCAATCATTCAACGAGTCTTAATCGGAGTCATGTCGTGGCGCAGTAGTCAACGTGATTCTGATGGTTGTGGTAATTTTTCTAGTACAAGCAAATGACGTCGCGTTGCGGAGAGGCTGCTGTTGGCATCGATACTTAATATATTTTGGTGTTACCATGGAACTAGGTCATTCATGTTACACTAATGTGTTAATGATCCGGATTTGCTACGGCATGGTCGAATTGTAACTGATCTATATTGAATGTATAGTGCGGTATGCTGTTTTATTACTGATAATTGTTAATTGCGTAAGCAAAAGAGCAAGTTGAACATCCAACATCCTCACAGAATACCGGCGTGAAGTAGAGGCTCTGCTTCTGCCTTTCCTCTGGTGAGTGCAGGTGGCCGGAGGCCCAATTCCCCCCCCCCCCCCCCCATCAACATGGTAGCGGAATTACAAAGTAGACTACCCCAGGAGGGTACCAGTACCCCTGGAGAATCCCTCGCTGAGCATCCACGACCATGTTATTCCAATCCTGAGCGTGGGTGCTCAGGCTGCCCCGCGTATTCTGGGGGGGGCAAAATTCCGCTCAAAAACAAAACTGCTTGGGGCAAACTGAGCAACAATACCAAGGCGACCCCTGCCACGCTATCCGTGAATTTCTGCAACATCAGGGGACTTCACTCTAACCTAAACGCCGTCCACTACCATCTCGAGACGGCGAAGCCGGCCTTGCTCTTTCTGACCAAGACGCAGGTTTCCTCTCCGGCTGATATTTCGTATCTCTCCTGCCCGGGGTACAAATTGGAGCACTCCTTTGTGCCTCGGGCTGGAGTTTGCGTGTATGTCAGAGAGGACATCTGTTCTCGACGCCTCAGCAGTCTTGAAGGTTCGGACCTGTCCATCCTTTGGCTACGCGTAGACAGCGACGACCATCCGCGCGTCTACGGGTGCCTCTATAGGTCCCATAGCGGTAATGCCGAAACAGACCGACTCATCGACCACGTCCAAATGGCTACAGACTCCTTGCTACAACAGGTCCCATCCGCAGAGTTCGTGATCCTTGGTGATTTTAACGCCCACCATGCCGAATGGCTCGGTTCACGTTTAACCGATCATGCGGGGAGATCTGTTTATGACTTTGCTTTGGCATATGGTCTGACACAACTGGTTACTTCGCCTACGCGGATTCCAGATGTGGAGGATCATACACATTCCCTGTTGGACCTTCTGCTGACCTCTCATCCGGACGGATATCAGGTTTCCGTCGATGCCCCTCTCGGCTCTTCGGACCATTGTCTGATCCGGAGTATGGTGCCACTCACGCTCCCTTCGCGGTTGCGTTCTGCAGGTTGCCGCCGTGTTTGGCATTACAGGTCGGCGGATTGGGACGGAATGCGGTCTTTCTTTGCATCCTACCCATGGGGGCGGGTTTGCTTCTCGCCGGATGATCCCAGCGCTGTTGCTGACTCTGTCACTGATGTGGTGCTACAGGGAATGGAACTATTTATTCCATCATCTGTGGTACCCATCGGAGGCAGATCTCAGCCTTGGTTTGGTCGCTCCTGTAAGACTGCATTGCGCAGAAAGCAGGAGTGTTATCAAGCCTGGGCTGCGGCTTCGGTGACTCGGGATGTAAACACCAGCACACTTAAAAAGAAGTATAACTTCGCCTCCAGGTCCTTCAAAAGAGTTATTGCCAGGGCAAAGTCAGAGTACATAGGCAGAATTGGCGAGAAACTAGTTCGCCTTCCTTCGGGAACCCGTGCATTCTGGTCTCTCGCCAAGGCTGTCCAAGGGAATTTCTGTAAGCCATCACTACCATCTCTGCACAGGGAGGACGACTCACTGGCCCACGACGCAAAAGAGAAGGCCGACCTTTTAGGCTCCCTTTTTGCGTCCAACTCGACTGTTGATGACGGGGGGAACACACCGCCGACCATCCCGCGGTGTGAGTGCTCTATGCCGGATGTGCTATTCTCACAGCGCTCGGTTGCAGAGCACTCCTCTCCCTTGACATCCACAAGTCGAGTGGGCCTGACGGAATCCCCCCAATTGTGCTGAGGACGTGTGCTCCGGAGTTGGCACCGGTTCTAACGCGTCTTTTCCGGTACTCCTACTCCCATGGCGTTGTCCCGAACTCATGGAAGACAGCTTTTGTCCACCCGATCCCTAAAAAAGGCGACCGCTCAGACCCGTCCAACTATAGGCCTATCGCGATCACCTCCTTGTTCTCCAAAATAATGGAATCCATTATTAACTGCCAGCTCATCCGGTACCTTGAGGATCACCAGCTGATCAGTGACCGCCAATACGGTTTTCGTCGGGGTCGATCAGCTGGTGATCTTCTAGTCTACCTGACCCATAGATGGGCGGAGGCAGTAGAGTCCAAGGGGGAGGCGTTGGCCGTTAGTCTGGACATTGCGAAGGCCTTCGATCGGGTTTGGCACAAAGCGCTTCTTTCGAAGCTCCCTTCCTATGGGCTTCCCGAGAAATTGTGCAATTGGATCACCAGCTTCCTTGCAGATCGGAGCATCAAGGTCGTTGTAGACGGTGCATGTTCTGACTACAAGCCTATTAACGCTGGTGTTCCACAAGGCTGTGTGCTATCACCAACGCTGTTTCTTCTGCATATCAATGATATGTTGCTAACTGGTAACATTCATTGCTATGCGGATGACAGCACTGGTGATGCTCTATACACCTGCCGGGCCAATATTTCTCGGGAAAACGTCGCCGAGTACCGGAACAAACTTGTGTCTGAAGTCGAGTCTTTGCTGGACAAAGTCTCGGATTGGGGGCGACTAAATCTAGTCCAGTTTAATCCTCAGAAGACACAAGTTTGCGCGTTTACCGCTAAAAAGAACCCCTTTGTCGTATCTCCTCAGTTTCAAGGCACTCCCCTTCTTGCCTCAGCCAGTATCGGTATCCTCGGAGTCGACATAACGAGTGACGTGCAGTTTCGTGGTCACTTGGAAGAGAAGGCCAAATTGGCCTCTAAAAAGCTTGGCGTGCTCAGCAGAGCGGGACAGTATTTCATGCCGGCACACCGCCTGCAACTTTACAAGGCGCAGGTTCGGCCTCACATGGAATACTGTTCCCATCTCTGGGCAGGGGCTCCCCAGTGCCAGCTCCTTCCACTTGACCGCATCCAGCGCAGAGCGGCTCGAATCGTCGACGACCGAGCCCTTTCCGATCGGCTCGATTCATTGGCACTGCGAAGAGATGTTGCATCTCTTTGCATTTTCTTTCGCATCTACCATGGGGAGTGCTCTGAGGAATTGTTCGGATTAATCCCAGCCGCCAAATTTCATGAACGCACATCGCGGCAGAACTCCCGATACCATCCACACCATCTGGATGATTGGCGGTCCACCACTGTGCGATTTAGAAGATGTTTTCTTCCTCGCACGACTTCTTTGTGGAATCGATTACCATCAGCGATTTTTCCGGACCGATACGACTTAGGGACCTTCAAGAAAAGAGCCTACTCCTTTTTAAAAGGCCGGCAACGCATCTGCAATTCCCCTGGTGTTGCGGTTGTTCGTGGGCGGCGGTAGTCACTTACCATCAGGTGAGCCGCATGCTCGTTTGCCCCCTCTCCTATAAAAAAAAAAAAAAAAAAAAAACACAATTATTATTTTTACAGGACTGTTCTCCGCATCCATAATGAAAACGGATCCAAAGAAGAGCCCTAGAATATACACAAAGTATGAATAAAACGAATTTTGACAATTTTGGGGTAAGGATGCTCGATGGATTATGGGCTATTGCGATGAGGTTTTAGACACCTGGCCTAATCGCGTTTCAATAAATCAAAAAGTGGCGACTCGCCTACTAAATGGGCACCTCGCATTGCAGTCTTCACTGACGGCGAAGCGCTGACCAAAAGGTATTCCTTTTTTTTTCTTTTATAGGATAAGGGTAACAAACGAGCACACAGTCCACCTAATGGTAAGTGGTTGCTGCGGCCCATAGACATCTACATCTATCCTCTATTACAAATCAAAATGCAGATGCGTTGTCACCCGTGAGGACTAAGATGGAATGCCGCATTTCCATTAAAAAGGGACTCCAGTTCTCTACACTCACCATACGAAACACAGCAGCGTTAAGCTGCTATTTTACGCTGGTATTCTGTGAAAGCGTGGTCCTTCCCCGGTCGAGCCGACCCATTCGTGCTACAACTATACTACTAATATAGCTGCAGCGTGGCACTACCAAGTTAATAACTCTGCGGGATGAAGATCCTTATAAGCCAAAAGTCTATGGCTCGCGGTGTTATCACTCACCAATAGATTGCCACAAGCTCTTTGAGCTATTATTACTAATAATATTAGTAACATGTTGTTTTTATAAAAAAAAATCGACCATTACCTGAATATAAGCGCTACCTATCGGGTCCAAATTTAGTGATTTTTCTTTGTTGGCATTAAAGTGACGTATATCATAATATTTGGTGGCTCTGTGGTGCAATGGCTTAGCAATGAGTCACAACGCTAAAGGCCGCGGGTTCGAATTCCGCACGGCACAAGTATTTGTATGGCCTACAAATAATTGTTCCGGGTCTGAATGTTTGTCCTTGTGAAATTTATGTATGTAAACTGCCCCCACAATACAGGAGAAAATTCTAGTGTGGAGGTAACGTTTTTTAAAATAAGAAAAAAAAATAAAAAGATACGAGTCATTTTGGTCTATTAATACAGAAATTGTTAACAACTTGACTACAGTGCCATCTATCAAAAACTAAAAGTTATGAAATATCGTCTCAAAAAACATACCTAATATAATGTGTAAGTATTACTTCAATTGGTCAAGTCGTTCAGGAATTACAGGATCACTAACATACGCACCGACGATTATTGTAGGTATATAATACTAGCTGTGACCGTGACTTCGTACGTATAAAATATTTTTCGTCGATTGTTTAAAAGCCGATTAATTGATAATTCACTCTGTTTGAAACTTTATTGCTTTGGGACTAATTTTAGTTTAATAAACTACACCACTGTTAGATACAAATCAAATAGTATACCTAATTTTAGATACGTTTATACTTATAACGCAATTTTAACATAAAAATCAATCAAGTGAATGACTCCAACAACGAGAATTTTGTACAATCTTCTCTATATATAAAAAAAAATCAATTGCTGTCAGTTAGTCTCGCCAAAGTTAAAAAACGGCTCGACCGATTTTGATAAAACTTTTAGTGTGTGTCTGAATCTATCTGGCTTTTACCCTTTGGTTGGTCCAAAGGGTAAAAGCCAGATAGTTGTCCCACTTTTTAAAAAAGCTCTATTTAAAAAAAATATTTACTTGCTGAAAGTTATGCAATATGTATCTCAAAACATAGGTGTTTTATCTTTTATAATAGCCTATTTTTTATAAACAAAATAACAATGGTTTTGAATAAATCTTGTTTTATTTGACCTCTTAAAAACGGAGCTGCTGAAGCGTGGCACCACGCCTGGTTTTCGCTTAGGTATACTTGCCAGGCATTTTGCTCACCTAGAATGAATATATGAAACAGTTAAGAATGTATTTTGTTTAAATCAAGTTATAGTCACTGTAAATTGGAAAAAATAAGTAAAGAAAAATATCTGCCTTTTCTCGTTAAATAATTCATAGTCACTCTAGGGGCAACTATCCGCGATAGTAAGTAGGGCGACCATCTTTGTGATGCGGATACTTGTCCTTTTTATTTACAAAATAAATAAAAACTATTCAGCAAGAAAACAGAATAAAGAATCTAATTTAAACTCTAATGCATAGATACAAAGAAACAAAAAGTTGACTGAAAACACAATCAGTAATAAAAATATTCAATAAAAATTACTTACCCAAATAATTTCAACGCCTCTCAAATTTTTGCAGTGGAAGATTTTCGCTCACAGGGACAAAACAAATGCACCTACTCCGATGGCTTACACGGCACACAGGCCTGCGGGTCACTTCTTATTGTAGTCAAGCGGTAGCACAACTTATTTATTTATTTATTTAAGCTTTATTTGCACACATACAAGAAATGTACAAAACGGCGGACTTAATGCCTAAAGGCATTCTCTACCAGTCTACCTTTGGTTTGTGCAGAGAATCTAGTGATGGGTGCAAAACTCATATTTAAAAAAAAAAATTAAAAAATAAAACTTATATATAAATGAAACAATTTTTACGTATTTTATCGCGTTCAATTTAAATTTTTAATTTCCGACGTTTTTGGTGCTGCCCCGTGACGGCCACGGGGCGGACTGAGGTGTTTGACGTCCCAATGTCATAGTTAGCCCCGCTACCTTCAGTTTTTGAATATTAATTTTTGTCCGATCTACGCAGAATGAGCTTATAGTATCTTGAAGTCTTGCAGTGGTATGCTTGGTTTTGGATTTAATTTTATTAATTATAGGATTCCAAGCAGATGGCAGCACCCACCCATGTTCTGTATTGAAATTAAGATATTTTTTAATTTCAATAGCCTCGCGAATCATTCTTGGTAGGAATCGATGTTCTTTTGCGAGAATATGTGGTCTATCAAATCTAATGTAATGGTGGGGACTATCTTGAACATGTTCACACACTGCAGACCTTAAACTAGAAATTAGTTTCATTTAATGTGTAGTCTTCGCGTAAATATAAGAAATCACGACTTATATAGGAATATATAAGTCGTGATGACATGTATTCAAAACCGGGGCATGTATCCGTCCGAGGCAACTATCCGGCATTTACCCTAGATGATTTAGATTGATATTTGGACCCGGTAGGTAGCACTGTTGTTGAGATCCAGAAATCACGCGTGCGAAGCCGGGGTGGATCGCTAGTCTAATATAATAAAAAAGTAGTAACGTAGATTGTTAGCCTAAAGGAAAGACTAAAAAATTAATTAAGTTAAAATGAGTTATACAACTCGATAGTTGTTAGAGTTTGATCCCCGTCTGAAACAGCTTTTAAATTTTGATTTATGCCGTGCTCGGTGGTGAAGGAAAACGTCGTGGGGATACTTAAATTTTTATAATAAAAGCAATTAAAATCAAATGTATTCGTCAACACGCGGCAGGGTGTTGCAATAATTCTTACCTGCCCTAAAATCCTCTCAGTAATGTTAAAATGTCTGTATTTCTGCCAGCCGTGGGACTTACAAAGGTTGTTACTTTAATTTTTGATTGAATTAATTTTTGATATTTGATTGACAATATCTCACTGTTTGCTCTTCAAACAGGTAGGCACTTTTTAGAAAAAAAAAACGTGCAACTTAAATCTTTCATTCGCATTGTAGCTCTACATCACAATATTTTTACGGTTCACTTTAATAAATGTGCAATACACATATTATAATATATGTAATACACTATATATTATTACTAGCTGACCAGGCAGACGTTGTTCTGCTCTTTCTGACGACCCTTCCTATAAAAAATAAAAAAAATATTGAAGGTCACTTATCGGGATAAAAACTATTCTATCTCTCAAATTGAACCAAACTGCACACAGTGTGCCAAATTTCATTGAAATCAGTTCAGTAGCTTAGGAGTTCGTCGCGGACAAATAATGTGACACGCTGCACGTCTTTTACGTGGTAGAGCCATGCTGCAACTATATTAGTAGTATAGTTGTAGCACGAATGGGTAGGCTCGACCGGGGCAGGACCACGCTCTCACAGAAATCCAGCGTAAAATAGCAGCTTAACGCTGCTGTGTTTCGTATGGTGAGTGTAGACAACCGGAGACCCTTTTTACTGGCAAACAGGCATTCCATCTTAGTCCTCACGGATGACAACGCATCTGCATCATGAGTCTTTATTGAGGATAGATGTAGATGTCTATGGGTCACAGTAACCACTTACCATCAGGTGGACTTTGTGCTCGTTTATCACCCTATCCTATAAAAAAAACGTAATTTTTATATATAAAGATATAACGAATTATCTTGCCCATAAGTAAAATAAACATTTACAACAATTATAAAGGCATATCAAAAGAAAAGAAAACCACAACCCGCCTTTTTTGCATCGCCATAGTCGGATGAAGTTAAGGGATAATATTGATTGATATTGAGTTAAAAGCGCCACGTCAATTTTTCCAGACTTTTATATGTTATATAAAGTATATTCGGTTCAATGCTGCTTCCTAAATTGCTAGTAAACATGCTTCCTGGACGACTTTCACCACAGAATAATGCTTGTAGACCAAAGTTAAAGAAATAAACAATTTTATTTTATTTTATTATTTTATTTATTTGTCTCCGATGTAAAATAATTTATTTGAATACACAACTTCGACTAATTCGCATACATTTTATAGAAGAGTGGGCAAACGGGCTTTGCACTCCTGCACGAACACCTGCAACACCGGAAGAATAGCACGTGCGTTGCCTTCCTTTGGAAGAAGAAAAGTATAGGCTCTATTTTTAAGTCTCTATTCTATCTTTAATCTGTTCGAAAAATTCGTTAAAAATAATAGTACATTTATATCACAAGTATCATATCAAAGTCCGATAATAGACGATGTTATCCTTTACTTTGTACATATATGCGTTATGTAGTGGGTTGTGATAACAGTCAAAGCCAATTAATACAACCCCTCGAATAACTAAGTAGTTTTCAGTTCCTTCATTTAGTCAAAGAATATAAAAAAAAAAGTTACAGTAATTTCTTAAGTCTCAGCTATACTAAAAACTTATAGTTTAAATGACCAAATATTAATTTTGTGAATGAAAATCTGTAGTATAACCAAATAATAAATAACAATACTACGTAGTATATCTGTAATCAACAATATGCAATTTTATGTTTCTAATTTTATTTTATTGTGTATTACTTGATTTTAGTGTAATTATATAAATGTTCATTCATTCATTAGCACAATAACTCATTAAACCTATTAAAAACTGCTTGCTCCATAGATGCCTCATAGATTAATTATCCATTGCAGACCGATATGGAATCGGTCCTTAAATGTTTTAAAAAGTGACTGCGAAATTAAGGATAGTTGTTATGGCCTTTGACAACGATAGAGTTGTACCTACTGTCGATAAACAACACCTATATACCTAGATATAAATTTAAAATACTAGGTAATTATCGATATCGCCAATCCATCTGCCAAGAGTGGCGATTACAGAAAATCTTTTAGACAAGTATGATAAAATAAGCGTCTCATAGATTAAAACAGAATATTAAAAAAATGCCTTTCTTTTTGCCACAAAAGCAAGCATAGAAATATGGAAAGCAGTGGGGCATAAATATATAGACTGTTATTTTTTTTTAACTGTATTTTATGCTTGTGACCCGCCCCGATAAATTAGCTTCGCCTGGGTAAAATAATGGTAATGTGGTCCTATTTAGATTTAAAATAATCATGAAAGACAATTTTTTTATAAATTTTTAGATATTTTTTACAAATACTCTATAATTTTTTTTGGATAAATAGCCTAGAACCTCCTGAACACTCCTGGCGCTACTCTCCATCTGCTCATTTTAATATTCGTTACAATCTGTTCGCGTTATAAATTTTATTACTGGGTACTTTTAAAGATGAGAGATATCGAACGTTATATGATAGGGAAAGATTACACCTGTTATAGAGTCAGATGGAATCTCCTATTTAATCGTATAACATGTCTTATATATTGTAAACTAGCGATCCGCACCGGCTTCGCACGGGTGATGTCTGGATCTCGACAACAGCTCTACCTATCGGGTCCAATTTTTCAATCCAGTATCGGAATCCTCGGAGTCGACATATCGAGTGACGTGGCAGTTTCGTGGTCACTTGGAAGAGAAGGCCAAATTGGCCTCTAAAAAGCTTGGCGTGCTCAGCAGAGCGGGACAGTATTTCATGCCGGCACACCGCCTGCAATTTTACAAGGCGCAGGTTCGGCCTCACATGGAACACTGTTCTCATGTCTGGGCAGGGGCTCCCCAGTGCCAGCTCTTTCCACTTGACCGCATCCAGCGCGAAGCTGCTCGAATCGTCGACGACCGAGTCGGCTCGATTCATTGGCACTGCGAAGAGATGTTGCATCCCTTTGCATTTTCTTTCGCATCTACCACGGGGAGTGCTCTGAGGAATTGTTCGGATTAATCTAAGCCGCCAAATTTCACGACAGCACATCGCGGCAGAACTCCCAATACCATTCACACCATCTGGATGATTGGCGGTCCACCACTGTGCGATTTAGAAGATGTTTTCTTCCTCGCACGACTTCCTTGTGGAATCGATTACCATCAGCGATTTTTCGGGACCGATACGACTTAGGGACCTTCAAGAAAAGAGCGTACTCCTTTTTAAAAGGCCGGCAACGCATCTGCAATTCTCCTGGTTCCCCTGGTGTTGCAGTTGTTCGTGGGCGGCGGTAGTCACTTACCATCAGGTGAGCCGCATGCTCGTTTGCGCCCTATCTTATATAAAAAAAATCTAAATCCACTCAAACACACAAAAATTCCGAGTTTTAGCGAGTTGTATATATATATAGGTAATTGAAATTTACTTTGATTTTTGTAATAAGCTATCAGTGTTACGACACGTTAATTTAGGATAGTAATCGGTAGGATTGATAGTCTTTATCACATAATCATTTAATATTATTTGTTTCACTTACATTTTATAACAAACCTCGGCGCATTGCTGTCACAGAAGAAATAATTCTGGAAATATCTTTTTAAATTGGGAAGAGTTATTTTGTTTAATTAGGAGTGATAATACTGTCACATCTACATCCATCCTCGATTACGAATCAAAATGCAGATGCGTTGTCACCCGTGAGGACTAAGATGCAATGTCTCGTTTCCAGTAAAAAGGGTCTCCGCTTCTCTACACACATCATACGAAATACAGCAGTGTTAAGCTGCTATTTTACGCTGGTATTATTAGAGCGTGGTACTTCCCCGGCCGAGCCGATCCATTCATGCTATAACTATACTAGTAATATAGCTGCAGCATGGCTCTACGACGTTACAGCATGGTTCTACCACATTAAAATCATGGCTCGACCACGTTAAATTTTTGTATATTAGATGACTGATATTCGGGGAAATTTGAAGCAGTTATGATATCTTCTCATGCACTTAAATAGTTAAAAGTTTATTGCCCTAGATTTGTTAGACGTTAATCTAGTGTTATGTCATTAGCCATTAATGCCCAGCAGTTGCGAGATAGTGTTGCGCTGGACAGATTTATAGCGCGTAGTATGGAATAAATCACAAGGGGCGTGAGGGAAGTTGGTGTCTTACACGGGCGTCTAAAAGACTGTTTCTGAGTTTTTGTATATTTCATTGTGAAAATACAGGAAACCGGTTTGTAATATATCTTCACACATGTACATTTAATTACAGAGTTCTATTTTTTATTATAATTGTTCCAATTATGCAATTTGTTTTTGCTGTGACTAAAAATATACTTTTTTAATAGAATAAGGGTGACACACGAGCACACAGTCCATCTGATGGAAAGTGAATGCTGCGGCCCATAGACATCTATATTTATCCTCAATTAAGAATAAAAATGCAGATGCGTTGTTACCTCTGAGGACTGAAATGGAATGCCTCTTTTCCAGTAAAAAGGATCTTCGGTTCTCTACGCTCACCATATGAATGTTTTGTTTAATTATAATGATAATCATAAATTTTAATAAAATCAAATAAATGCTTTTAACAAATTTGCCGCAGTAAGAAGTCTTCATACGTGGTAGAGCCACACGTTGCAGTTATATTATGATTGTAGCACAAATGGGTCCGCTCTCATAGAATACCAATGTAAAAGAGCAGCATAATTCTGCTGTGTTTCGCATGGTGAGTGTAGAGAACCGGATACCCGTTTTACTGGAATTGAGGCATTCCATCTTGGTCCTCACGGGTGACAGCGCATCTGCATTTTGATTCGTCATCGAGGATACATGTAGATGTCTATGGGCCACAGCAACCACTTACCATCAGGTGGACTGTGTGCTCGATTGTCACCCTTATCCTATAAAAAAAAAACCAGCAAAGTGCGAGTCGGACTCGCGCACCGAGGGTTCCGAACAAATCTGTAGGTATATAAGTTTAAAATTATTAAAAATATTTTTATTATATGATGTAACTAAAAATTTATGCTTTTCGCAATTTTTCCTTTATCTGTGCTATAAAACGTTGCTTCGTACCAAATTTCAAGATTCTGAGTTCACGGGAAGTACCCTGTAGGTTTTGATTCCCTTGCGAATGTCGAAAATTTACGGCATAAACGGCTGTATCTTTTGATTGCATTGGCTTAGAAGTTTGATTTTTTCACAGCTCTAAGGGACAGTAGACTTGAGTATTTGATATGAGTTTCAGCTGATACCTCCACGCGTTCCTGAGAAAAAGGATCTTGACAGACAGACAGACAGACAGACAACAAAGTGATCCTATAAGGGTTCCGTTTTTTCCTTTTAAGGGACGGAACCCTAAAAACATGAATCCTTTATACGTTGTAGCTTAAAATGAAAATAGGCCTTTTGCTATGTAGCCTATTTTTGTATTTCTATTGCTATATAGACTATACCATAAATGTTGTTAAATTGTACGCCTCCGGTATGGAAAATAATCTGTACCATTATACTACCTACCACGTGATGACAAATTTATGGATTAATATGCATTTCTAGAGGCTAAGCGTTCGCTGTAAATTTTACAGTACACGAACAACCCGGGTTCGATCCCCGCCGGCACCCATGAAATTGTTAATTGTATCTAATTTTAAGTGCCGCTTTAACAAGTACTTGAATGTGAAGGAAAACAAAGTGAGAAAATTTGCACGTCTGAGAAACAAAAAAAAAATTATTTCGAAGACATGTGATGCTCAACACGCATTGGGGCAGTGCGGCGGACATTTACTAAAACCCTCTCAGAAATGAGAGGACGCCTTCGCCCGGCAGTGGGACGTATATAAACTGTTACTTTTATGCCTTTTAGGAATTTCGGATATTAATTCACATTGAATTTATGGTTGTTGTAAAAGTAAAACTTATATAGGTATATGTAACTTATTGCTTTATAAAACGGTACCTAGTAATTTTCATCGGTTTTAAATTGGACAGTAGTTTTAAAATGGACAGTATCAGATATCAGTAGAAGAATAAATATTGTGTTGATATAAAATGTCATAAATGCCTTAATATTTTGCACAATTTAATACTGTTAAATTACTTACTATATTATTAATTCATTCTTTAATGTTTTTACTCTATAATGTTTATATTTAATAACTTATTTTATCTACCTTTCTCAAATTTGCAATGCCTGAAAAAGGCTACTAAGTTGAGACAAATTTTTATTATTATAAGACCATTAATGTACACTTGGTTGGCAAGTAAAGATTGATTGACTGATTGAAATTAAAAATGTTAGTATGTATATTTACTTTCAGATGATTATACCCCACATATAGTTAAATTTACATTTTATAACGTCTTTATCTACCTTCAACATAAGAAATATTTCTTTTTGTAGGAATATGACATTATTAAAGGAATGAATACGATTTGTCAAATGTAAATAATATGTTGTAGAATTCTTATATTTTTTAATAATCATCATGTTGACGAAAAATTTTATTTATATTTCTAACATAAGTAAATCCTATCTACTACATAATATTTGCCACTATAGCCTGTTTGTCATCTGTAACCAATATTGAACATGCTACTACTGACGCTTTGTCACCTTTTAATATTCAGATGGTTTGCCCATTGCTCTACTCGAGTATCCTGACTCGGGAACTTTTTACCTTTACGGACCGAGAACTTCGAGTTCAAATGGTCTTTTAGAGTTACGAGTAACTGGTAGACAGAACTAATATTACCGAAAACAGACATTGGATCGGCATAGGTATTTAAACCAGAATACTAGTCATATCTGTGATGCACTGCCAGATAGATGACGAAGGACATAAAGACCTACCTATACCTAATAAAATTAATTAACCTACTTATAACTATAACTGTATTAATTTATATTGTATATGCCTAGTTTTTATGTAATTACTATTATGTTGTCACTATCAATATCTATTGTACCTACCTATGTTCACTGAAAAATAAAATAAACTGATATTCATTTATGACATCGAGCAAAAATTGTTGGTGTGATTTCGATTTAAACCATAAAATATCTTCCTATGATTTAAAAACAAACAGTAAAATATAAATGTTCTTTATAGTTGTCTGTCTGGAGCATATACATGAGCAATTGATATTTACAATCATAACAGAGAGCAGTCAGTCGCTCTAGCATCAGTGGACATCCATAACGAAATACAAAAATGCCTCCATTGTTAACGACTCCCGCCATCCATCAAGCGCGGCGCGCGCGCGACTGACGCACACCACCGTATTTGCCCGCCCAAAAAGAGAAAAAGAAAATTTTAAAAAGAGAACACTCCCATTGCAGACGACGGCGCCGCCCTAATCGGCCGCCTGTCGACCGAATCGACCAATTGGAAGCTTCGACTCGTCGAGTGCGGAGCATCGTATACGAACAGGTCCGAGGACGGCCGAGCGCGCGCTCTCAACAAAAAGTCACACGACTAGTTTAGTGTCGGGTCGCGTCCCAAAGACGCCGCTTCACGTGCCGCGGTACCGGAGCACGACGCCGAGCCGCGCTTGCGCACTAACATGGACTACATCTCAAACAAAACATTGTTATCCCGTTCCAATCTAACCATATGAAACATTCATCCGTCAGTATATCCACGTTTGTGAGCTGTGATATATGAATTTTTTGAATTAAACTATCCACAAAAATGAACCTGAGAACGGGATGGAGCGTACAATTTCAGTGTGTTTTTATAATTCTACGTTTACAGTGATAATAAGTGATAGTGATCGACATTTGAGTGACAGGCACCAGTTTAGGACATTTGAGGTACAATATACATGATATTATTATTTCTTTTCGGAAATTAGTTACAAGTTTGGTTAAATGTTTACCAAATAAAAAAAGAAGAAAGTTTAGTTCAAAACCCTGTAATTTTTATTTACAGGTTTACACGGCTCTTGTATTGAACATAACTAAATTTAACCGACAAATATTAATATATAAATTATTGAAATTCATTTAGTTGTTTGAACAATGCGTTTTTGTGGCAATACATAAGTGTAATTATATCTTAATTTAATATTATAATGATTTTGATTTTAATTTTTATTTAACGAAACTACAACTAATAGAGCAACAATGGCGTTAGAAATGTATTTAATTATGATTTTGCAAAAATAAATTTTGTTGTTCATGATACAATCGGCCGACGGAAAAATTTAAGCACTGCGTCGCGTCGCTTTGTTTGTTATTCTACTCGTATATGAAACACCAGCCAGTAGTTTGAAAAGGTGACATTTTACCATGTTACTCTACAAGAGTCTTCTTGATGTATGTAGAAATAAAAGAAAAGACACTTTCGTTTTATATACTTAGATACATACATACCTACCAAGGTACCTACGTGTAGTTTCTAATGAAAACCTAATAAGGCTCTACATCAGTAGTTAGGCACCTACTTCTTATAAAATTATAAGACAATTTCTGGTAATAAGACAAAATACGATTAACTATTTTAAATATTGTATAGGTACCTAGATATTATTTCATTAAGAAACACCTATAACGTAAAAACTAGAGATTTTTTCTAATTTATCATATGGTTTATTTTTTATTTTTGGCACCAATCACTTTATTTCCACATGTCCAGGGTCAACTGGGGGAGAATGAAACAAGGCATTAAGAGTCCGCCCTTTGTTATCCTTTTATTGAATATGTTTAAATTTTAAAAATTAACATAATTAGATGCCCTATATAAAAGACTTAAACGTGTTTCATATATAAAAGATGTTTAAACATAAGTTTAATTGACAAGTAAAAGTAAAGTTTTAATTGTTAGTATAGAAAGCTATAATTTTTATAATTTACTTTGGACATATCTATTTATTGATTCATATCGAAAATATTTCTTTTATACTGCTTACTTTTTAAAAGATATTGGAAAATAGAGAATATATTTCTAAATGATGAAGATATAATAGTCATTCATTTATAACATCCTATAAAAGTCCGTTTCCGAACATAGGCCTCCCCAAAGATTGCTTCCTTGGGAGGATTTTGCTATAGTTCCCACGCCTGGCAGGCAAGTTGGCCATCGCAGTTTTTTATTATTTAGAGCTGTTAAGAAGAAAAGCGATAATATATTGAATCATAAATGTTGTGTAGTGATTTTGATTATTACAAATAATAGGTCACTTTAGTATTTTTTCATCCATATCTGATGAAAAGTAAAATATTATTGACATAGCTATACCTAAGTGTTTGAAGCAAAAATACATATTATCATAACTCATATTGTACCAGCTTAGTCTTATCTAAAAAAAGTGTGAAAAATTCCAAATTATGTAGAATACTACAAAAAGGCAATAAATCAATGCAATAAAAATGTGGCTTCTGTTTTAGTATGACCAGTTTAGGTTTTCGGACGTTACGATTGGCCGCCATGACAGTTCGCGTTTAAAATTTGAATGCGACGAAGATGCGCAAACGCTGCCATCGATTATCCGTCGATAAGCCTGCGTATGTGTGCGCTGGTTATATGAACATTTCCGCTGAATTTTTATATGTCGGTACATGTATCCTGTCCATACGTCGATTTTTAATAAATCGAATAATAACGGATTAAAATTAAACCCACTCACGGATAAAGTTTAGTAACATTTATACCTATAAAACACCTACCTTCATATATACATTATAAACAAGGAGTTGATTCAGAAAACTTGTTTCTGTTACTCTGTTACTGTTTCTTAAATAAAACGAAAGATTTTTTGATTGATTGAAGAATAAAGAACGTTACATTTTTTCGGTAAAGTTATAATCTTTTAAATTTTCTTAAATAGGCAAAACAAGCGAAGAAAATGATTGTGAGTATTTATCATCTGCCTGCTAATAAATTATCCACCACTGGAAGTGTGTCTATCCGTTAATAGTAAGTTATTCAATCACCAGTGTCAGTCGGACAGTAGTTCACGGTACCAGACATCACACATTTATAACGTTGCCAAGAGATTGTTAAAAATTTAACGTCTGGCACTACAAGATGATTTTAGCTAAGTTGATTTACCTGGCATGGTTTTAACTCACGGTATAACACTAGGTGATAGTGTATTTTATATGTTGTAGAACTATATTATGGTTGTAGCAATTTGAATGGTTCGGCTCGATCGGGGTGAGGCCACGCTCTTATAGAATACCAACGTAAAATAGCAGCTTAATGCTGCTGTGTTCCCTATGGTGAGTGTAGGGAAAAGGAGCCTCTTTTTACTTGAGACGAGGCATTCTGTCTCAGTGCTCCCCTGCATCTGTATTTTGATTCTTAATTGAGGATATATGTAGATGTCTATGGGCCATATCACTCACTTATAATCAGGTGGACTGTGTGCTCGTTTGTCTCCCTTATTTTATAAAAAAATAATTTAAAAAATGGTCTTAATCCTCAGTAACGTGATGTCAGATACGAATGTTTAAGATGATGGATTGCAAGCATTGTTTTCTCAGTAATAATTGGAAAATATACCTCATGAAAATAATGTTGTCTATTGCGACAATATTGAACATTTAGAGGTGTGTCACTTGCGCGTTGTTGGAAAATAAACTTCCTTAGACATTATTATGAACATAATTAAAAAAACTATTAAAACAAACATTAAATCTGTATTTGAAATGTCAACTTTTTTTATTTAGTTTTTTGTAATTATTTTTTTTTGTAATTAATAATTTTGTAATTAAAAGCGTCAGTAGTCATTTTCCGTATTAGGCGATGTGAAGTGTTAAGCTTGAGGTTTACATATATTCTTTAAATTTACCTCCTTTACTGTCCATTGACATGCAATAGAACTGTACATAATAAATGCAATTACCTACATAGCAAATACTAATTCACCGTTTTATTTACTCGTGAAAAAATACGTTTGTACAACTATATTTTGTTTTGATGTAGCTACCTAATCGTTTTAAAAATGTGGTTTTATTATAATATACGAGTATTATATATAATAGATAATCAATAAGAATTAAATTTATAAATCAGTGCGTTCAAGTACTTACAGATATGGCAACTGATATCTTTTCATTTGTAACAAATTATCATTGATTGATTCATTTACAACATTAACATTTCCGCCGCATATAGTTATGTACGTAATAAAAACAATGAAAAATATTACTTCGATAGTATATCAGTAGGTGGCAACTAGTGGAAAATTTAAGTTTATTAGTTGAAAAGTACGCTATATTATCTACTACACTAGGCATAACACGAAGGGACTACATTAAACTATATAATTATTTGAATTGTTAAGTATTAATTTTAAATATCTTTTGGTTTATTTATGCTATATTTTATTACCTATGACTTCGTATCCGATGAAAATAGGCCTGTCACCAGCAATACACGCGGAATAAAAATGCACTCAGATGCGAAATAAAGCAATCTATTTGTTTTGGTTAGTTAGAAAAAAATCAACTATTAATATATTATAATAAGTCGCTACAGTAGAATAACACACGTAAACTGCTTCTGTACTGTATTAGAAAACGAAGTGGCTTTTGATTTAGGGCTTAACAATTATTAACAGTGGTTCACAAATAGCTATTATCTGTTAAATGAATTTCTAAACGGTTCGATAAACGTCAATCGATGGATTAAACGTTGCCCAATAAAAACCGAAGCAGGTTCCAATAAATTATTCAATCTGGTGTTCATTTTAAAAGGCATCGATCAAGCCCTATCGGATGCGCGTCGTTGAAACAAAAATAACGCACGGTTTTGTTTCTCCCGTCACAAGATTAACTTTAAAACGCTTACGGTTTGTCCCATTTGTGTGGGACTTTGTTTTAGTAGGTTTCTCTTTAATCCTTGTTAATTTGACACCTCAAAATAATAACATACATATAATTTTTAACTCCCAGATTAGTTTAAAAAGAAAAGAAAACATAAGTATTAAAAATGTCTGATTATGTCTTATTATTATAGATTACTCTGTGGAATTTATTGGTTATTAAAAATAAATAAATGTATATAAATAACAGTTCATTTACAGATGCGTTCGATAATACTACTATATTTATGCTTTTTAATTTCATTTGTTTCACAAACAATATTATATTAATAGAATAAATAATAAACATGGATAAGAAGATCCCCAAACGTTACAATATCACGCTGAAGCTCGATTGAACCTCGAGATAATGTCGGACACATTTTTTAGATTTGGGCCTAAACGACCGGAGGCCCGGAGGTCTGAGAGGAATCAATTATCTTAATTGGGAGCTGGTCTAATCTTATTAAGAGTGCACAGATAACCTGTGAGGTGTAAGCTAGCGTGTTTGTATTGTATCACCATTATTATAGGATACTATTAATTTTATGATGCGGTGTGTAGAAAGTAGAGTAAGTTATTTTTTTTAATAAAAGTGTTATTTTTCTGTAATGTTATCTACAATTGCGTAGTGTTAGCGGTCAGTTTAATAAGTATAAATGGTTTTAGTACTTCAACTGTTTAATATTGTTTTAAATAAACTATTGTTCTACAAATTTCTCAGTTACTCGTCAGTTTAATATTTACTTAAGTTTTTATTGTTCAATCGTTTCGGAATTTTCTTTTTGGAAATACATTCTTATTATCATCATCATTGCAGCCCTTCACAAGTCCACTGCTGAACATAGGGCTTCCCCAAGGAACGCCACAAAGCACGGTCCCGAGCCACCTGCATCCATTGATTTCCTGCATATCTTAGGTGACGAGCTGGTCACTCCATCTAGTGGGGGGACGCCCTACACTTCGCCTGCCGGTACGAGGCTGCCACTCGAGAACCTTTCTTCCCCATCGGTTGTCGTTTCTTCGAGCCACTTCAGCTTACTAATTATAAAGAGTTTTTATTCCATACATAGATAATGAACTGTTATTTAAAAGGTTCCGTTGTCATTATAAAGAAAATTATAATTCCGTTTGTTGCTCTAATAATGTGTCACAGCATCTCTGCTTCTACTTTTTGATAAAATTAAATAAAAAAATATAAGGAAAATACGTTGATATAGATAAAGGTATTAGGCATGTAATTTATGTACTTTCCCAGTATGCGAACAGGGGATGTAAATATTTGTTTCGATTACAAATTCAGTAAAATGTTATAAGATAGGTGTTTTAAAATAATTATGAGGGTTCATAAAGACCTTTAAGCAATTACGCTTCATTGCGAAATTGGTTACTGTTACCGTTACAGCCTATTGAAGTCCACAGCCCAACTTATGCCTCCGTCACAGACTGACTGACTGACATGATTGCCACGCTAGGCAAGCGGGTTGGCAACCGCAGTTTTTTATTATTATGGGTGTTATTAGGAGAAACATGGAATGCCCGGTTTCCAGTGAAAAGGGTATCCGGTTCTCTTCACTCTCTATACGAAACACAGCAGCATTAAGCTGCTGTTTTACGCTGGTTTTCTGTTAGAGCGTGGTCCTTTCCCGGTGGAGCCGACCCATTCGTGCTACAACTATAATATAGCTGCAGCATGACTCTACCACGTATAAATTTTAGCGACTGCTTGTTTTACTATAAAAGATACAAACTGCTTTCCATAATATTTACATGTTACGGTCTGTGTTTATTCATTAGTTTCCTGTTTTTATTGATTTCTTGCGTACCCTTTAGTGATTGTATTAGCTTAATGGCACGAGGCATTGAGCCGTGTCATAGTCTTAAACGGGTTCTATGTTATAGCACAGGAGGTGATAATTGTGTCTTACATATTGTTAATGAAAGTTATTAGTTTATTGTTATCTTGACCGTAACCGGTTACATAAACTCAAATGCTTCTTAATTTTCCAGTATATTTAAAGCTAAAAATAAATTTATTTGTTTAATTTTTTTTATTCTTTAGTGAATCAAAAGGCAGCACAAATCCGAGCTTAATGTTATATAGCATTCTCCCTAATCTGTCCTAGGTTAGAACTAGGTGAATTTTAGTATTTACTATACAATACTATTACTATTATCATCATTGCAAACCTTCACAAGTCCACAACTAAACAAAGGCCTCTACCAAAAACGAAGACAAGACATGCACGAAGTCGATACATGCATGTAGTATTCAGGATTGTGTTTTGTGGCGTTCCTTGGGGGAGAATTATGTTTACGTGTAACTATATATTATAAATCAGTATTATACATCTGTATATCATAACACTATAAAATAAACGACATATGTATGTTACATTTACTATAATATTTGTATACCTAAGGGTTGAATGTAGCGAACGTATTTTTTTCAAAGATCTATTCTGTCTGATTACTAGTAGATATTCACAAATAAAAATAAATTTGAATTATCTACATTCGTTTATTTTGTTTGATTGTATTAGAGTTTTAAAAGTAAAAACGTCAGTAAATTTAAACAGCAGTCAGAAACTTGTGTTGAAATATAGTTCTTATCGCTGATATCGAGTTACGGGCAATCAGCTATGATATAAAATGTCAAGTGTGCTACTGCGCACCGTGCCAACGATCACACGAGCGAGATTCCAGTGATTTAGATTCCGATTCAGGCGCCTGCAGCGAAAATTGCAGCTGTGTAGTGCTGGTCAATATGTGCATGCAAATACAGCTCTTAACGAACGGCGACAAGAATGGTAACTGAGGTTCTTTGATACTTTTCTATTCGAGGTACTTCGTTTGTATTCTTCGTTGCACCTATCTTATTATTGTACGTCTTCTCATCGATCACTAGTATCAGTTACACGGTTCAGCGATGGAACCTGTTGTTACACGTATCTCCGCTCGAGGCAAATAGAGTCATGTATCTTAAATTAACGGCCGACCGTACTATGGATGTTGTAGCGAAGGTTTTATTTAATGGCATCTAAAACTCAAGGATCTTTTCGCACCTTTTTAGTTTTCTATTCAGTTGTTTTGAATTATCAATTGTTTTATTCTAAATTCTTTGAGTTGCTCACTGATGGCTGTAAGCTGTCTGCTTGTTTTGGTTGCTTTGGAATTCAGTCGTAGTCGAGTTTTGAGTATAAATCTTTTTGGCGTCTGGATCATCCGTTTACAATGTGTCTTCAAGGAAAGCGTGTGTCTCTTTTTTATTCTTGTTATATCTTTTTACGTGAAATTTGTACCTGTATTTCGGCATCAATTTGTCGCTACTTACTTATATATTACGTCGTATGTACATTTATATGTACTTTGAGTTGGCGTTCGTAATACATACAAAAAATTAGGAGAATTATTTGCCAGCATCTGTCATTCCAACTGATTACAATTTAGATGTCTTTAAGGCAAGATTGAATAGACTTTTGTTGACTTAAGTCTGCGCATCTTCGCTGCATCACCACTTACCATTAGGTGGGATAGTTGTCAAGTATATTTGGCATATAAAAGTTAAAACAATGTAAGACAAATATAATACGTATGTATGTACTTATAATATCCTGCTATTATCTCTTTCTTCATTCTGGGACAATGCGGAGAGTGGATCAAGTTTTTAAATGCCTTTGTAAGACGCATAGTTTCGTGTAATTTGAAAAACAAACACCTTTATTTATACACTCTTACCAGTTTGAGTTTGGAGTTTTTTTGAATTAGATACTAAGAGATAAAGATATTTTATATATCTTAAATAGAGTAGAGCCAGATTGCCGCGTGCAGACATACGTTGTAGCACGAAAGGGTCGGCATAATCAGGAAAAAACAACACTCTCATAGATTACCAGTATGAAATAGCAGCATTTGGTGAGTGAGAAGAACCGCAAATATCCTTTTTACTACTAACAAGGCATTTCACCTTAACTATCAGACATTACCATTTTTATTTTTAACCGAATATAGGCGTTAGTATCTATGGCTGACACCATTCACTTGCCATCATGTCACTTCTATTAATAAATCTGCGATACATCAATGTTTTTTTTACTTACTTACCTTCACGCACAATCCCTGACGGGGTAGCCAGAGAGAACAGATCGCCAAGTGTCACGATCCTTACATACCTCTTTCGCTTCTTTCAGATTCATTATCTTCTTCATACATGCACTTCATTTTTTTTATCATTTGCTTGATAACATTCTGAATACATAACTACATTCTAATTATAATTAAAGATGGTTATATCATATTTATTAACTTATGAAGGGCTGTAATGATATCATATTTATGCGGTTAAACACTAAAAGAGTAGTGACATTAGATTTTGCTTTTTACTAGTAACTTGGCATTCTATCTTAATCCTCAGAGATTTGCATTAATATTATGATTCTTAGCCGAAGATAGAAGTTGGTGTCGCACAATCTACTTGCCATTTGGCGAATTGTGTACTCACTTGTCACAATTAATCTATAAAAAAATCTGTGATAGATGAATTATGACACATATGTAAATGTTATTATTTACTATTTGCTTGGTAGAATTGTAAATACGCACCTATGTACATTACAATTATAATTGAAGATGATTACCTATATCATACGACTAGTGGCATTAGATTTGGCAATAGATAATAATATACTGTTTGCGTTAAGATTATTAAGCAACTAGATAAAGATATTTAAAGATAACTTTACTGCTATAACATTATATCCATTAACAAAGATAATAATAAACGTTTTTGGCAATTATGAAATGTAATATTCGCTATTAATTCAATCAGTACTAAAGTTTATTTTGATAAATGGAGATTTTGGTAAAGAATACAAATATTAGTAACAGATTTGGACGGGTAGTTTATAATTTATCATCATCATCTTATTACAGCTCTTCACTAGTTCATTGTCGAACATAGGCGTCGCCATAACCGAGAAATGAAAAAACACGGTACTGACTCATCTAATATAATAGTTTTTATTCAAATATTCTGAAAGTCCAAAATAAGATCTCGAAATTTTTTAATTTGTTCAGTACTCGTACCGGCACTTATCATGGATTTATCGCCTGACATTAGTGGGAAATCAAACGAAATAAACGCAATTTGCGATAAATATGTGATTTCTTTTATATTATCAAGAAATCCTTTTTTCAGTCGATTGTCAGATAGCAGCGTCACCGGTTGTGATAGACCTTTTATAGATTCTAAATATTGTTTTGTTCGTAAATTATCTTCATCGTTGCAGATCACATCTTATCAGCGGTAATACTGGTGAGATTCAATTTCAAGTGCTCAGTTATAATATCTTTATTGTTAGTACTTTGATTTGTATTATTATCATTAAATAAATTTTGACCTACTATTCAAACCTATTTAAACCTGCAATTTAATTAGATAAAATGTTGGCAGTTGAAGAGATAAACTAAAAGAATATTTTTTTAAGAACGTTCTTCATATGGTAAAGGAATTTATTCATAGATATGTCATACATTTTAAATGATTCTTTTTTTAAAATACTATATTTCATCAGATAATAGGTAGACTTGGTGCAAATTAGACGCATAACCCTGATGACTTATATGAAATATTTACATGCGTAACTACATTTACGTCATTGTTATCAAGTTTTATCCGTAAGATGTTGATATCATATATGTTAAGAGACAAGATTTAATATTTATTATTTTTATTTAGTTAATATAATTTACCTCCATTTAATTATTTTTACATTGGCCTGAACACTGTTAAGATTGTTAATTTCCCCCATAGCATATACTACACCTAGTATTGGGTTAGAATATTGTACATTTTTGAAAATTCTTTTAAAATTAATAAAAAATGTAAACATTCAAATGAATACAGTTATTTTGAGTTTTAAACAAACTTTTGAATATGTTGCATTAATACTCCAATACACCATAGTGATTAATTGAATTTGCCCATTTACTATACTTTCGATTAAAATCGTGAATTATCTAATAATAATTTAAAACAGTAAATGCGATATGATGTATCTTATCGCCACCTACCCTGCCGTACCTTATCTCAACATAAATTACTAATCACAAAATGAAGTTGGTAATACGACTATTTTTAATCTCTTCATAGCAGTAATTTTCAATCTATTCGCAATTTACATGAAAATGTAATGTCGTTTGCAGAGAATATGTGAGTACTCTTACTTTTTGAAACACGTTTAGTCCTACGACGTTTTTTTTACTTATTGTAAGCCATTGCTTGACTACAAGCCCACTTGGTGATAACTGATGACGAAGCCCTAGATGGTAAATTAAAATTATTAATTGTTACTTAAAAATAATAAAACAGAAAGCGGATTACCACCTAAGTGCAATCAATAACAAATAAAAAAATAGACGTAGTACGTTGCGATTTTTTTTTAATTTAGTACATTTGCTATAATTTGAATAGTAATAATATTTTATTATGTGACGTGTAGTGGTGTAAAAGAATCCACCAGTCCACCATACTATTTTGTCCCGAAGGTGTCATAAGAGGAAACTATAGGAAATGCTAGAAAAATATCATGGCTTCTACAATAGATGGCAGCACCATCTAGTTTTACTAGTACGCAGATCGGCGTCGCGACGGGAAGAAATGTTAAAGGTGTGAGTAAAAATTATCCCTGTCAAAGAAAAAATAACTTTTGTTGTTAAAAAACCCCTGGTAAAAAGAGAAACATGTGCTTTATGTAATTTAATGTAAATTCATTTTCAAAGATTTCAGAGACTGATTTGATAGGTCTATAAGAATATGCGCGTTTACATAGTCGCTAATCGAACCTTAATATATTTTTAATATGACAAAACACAACTAAAACTGTAAAAGTTGGGAGGTGCTCTATTATCGATAAAAACACATAATTCACTGGGCTCAAATTTTCAATACATTTGTAAAACATGTAAATGGAAATTAAAATGAACGTATTTTATAAAATTGAAAATCCTTTGTTATGAATTAATAGCACTTATTGCTTATAAAGTCTACTGTTATTTACGAATATACTTTGATCTTTGACTTTGGAAACGAAGTGAAATAAATTAACAAAATCTAATTAAGTACCTCATGTCTCACATTAAAACTATGAAAAATATTATTAAAAATATATTATTGAATACTGAATATTGAAAAGTTCAGCTTCATAAGTTGTCGAGGATCATAGTTTTAAATTTTTATGATGATTCGCTGTCGCTGGCTTGACGATCGTTAATTATATCTTCGAATGGAAGTCGCCATGAGTTTCGAGTCTGAATATCACCTGCTTTGTAAATAATTACGTCAAAAAACAAAGAACACAATAATACTTGAGTAATGAATAAACGTTCCTGAGCTGTGTAAACTATTAAACAAATGGTTTAGCGTTTCAACATATTGTCGTAAATTGCTAATTAAAGATTTTTGGAATATTTATAAATGTACTTACACAATTTGAAAACAGCTACAATTTTTTTTATACTAGCACACTGTCCACCTGATGGTAAGTGGATACTGTTGTCAATAAACAACCACATTTTTACTTAATTAAGAATCAAAATGCAGGTGCCTTGTTACCCCTGAGGACTAAGAATAGAATGCCTCGTTTCCAGTAAAATTTACTTACACCCTTGGTTAGAGCACACCTTTTCTAGTTTATTTTTTGTTAAAATGTGTTAGCGATGCGTTTTATCTTCCACCAGTTTCGTTTGTGATCATTGTAACTCATAATTATTATAAAGGACAGGACAATATATTTATACATAAATCGTGTATGTTGCCACGAAGCACAATTCTGAGGTACCTGCGTCCATCGTATTCCTGTACGTTTCATAATATACTCATTTTAATCTTAATCCTCAGGAATGACAACATATATGTAGCTATTTTCATTTGAAGTTGGTTGTTACTAATTATATTATGTTATTCTCACGTTGTAAAATTGCTGAAATATACAAAAATAACTACTGACACATGAATTGTCATTAACTGTACCTATACACTGAATAGGTAATTCGTCAATCCTGGCAAACACTTGAATGCGTTCTCTGTTTTGATAGCTATACAAAGATAAATAATTGCTAATTCACGACGCATGTATGTAAATGGGATACTTACATATTATTATGATGAGTTGTTCCTAGGAATTCGCACTCAAGACGGTTTCTTGAATGTATCTCTTGTCATAATCTTTTTTGACGCATTTAATTAGGAACTTGCTTAAAATGTTCTCAATTATCTGTGGGAGAAGTAGTAGATAAGCAAATTGTTTACTTTGCATACGTGAGGGTAATTTGGTCATCCGGTTAATATTGTCACTTTCTTATAACTCAAAAACTACAGCCTTATTTGCATAGATAACTCTGTGATACGATAGCTCTTCATCAGTCATTCAAATAATAAAACGTCAAAAGGGGTTTATTGACGCAATTTTGACAGTTGATATTATATTAAATATTTTAGTCGATTTTAGTATTGGGTAGTGTAGTTAGTTTTCTTTAAGTTGATTTTTCGAAGTGTTTCTAATTATTGCCAAGGCTTGTTTACCATTATTTATTAATATATTAGTTATAGTATGCGACTTTGTGTTTCTCTCTCTGTCCTCCTCCTAGTTTTGGTTTTATAGGGCAACAAAGTTTAAGGTGACCATATTACCTTACCTTTACCCTTACGTACCTTAGTCGTTATATTTATGAGTCCTACAAACAAATCGGTAGCCTTTATAGATATAAAATGTAGGTATATTTGATATACCTAGATACAACGCACAGATATCTTTAGTGAGTTTAGTGGCAATAAAAATCACTGCTCGGTTGGCTAACAACGCTTAATGTGCGGTTACACGTTATCGCAGCCGTATCAAGTGTTGTTTGTGGTATATCGGTTAATCAAATTGGGAGCGTATCGATATCACGGACGTCTTTAGATAGCGCACCACTTTTATCTTAATTGATTGTCTCTTTTTTGACAAAACACCGACTTAGGTATTACCGTTTTATTTGTTTGATGTTGCGCAAACGAGTTTGCTGAACGATTTTTGTATTTTCAGGTACGAGGAGAGAAGGCGCTACGTTTTTGGGCGCGTAAGTGACTACAATGCTGGGACTGAGCTCGATTGCGACCTTTTAATCGAGCGTTTGACTGTTGAAATGCGGATAGCGGTGTGGACTCAAAGTGCGTGTTAAAAAAAGCGATGCATGGTTTGTGAGGTCGGAGCGGCGGTCATGGACATGAGTGGCGAGGGTGGCGGAGCGGGCGCGGGGGCGGGCGCGCTTCAGCAGCGGTGGTACGACAGCCGCGTGAACGGCAGCCCGGCCGCCGCAGACGTCGGCTCCGATGCGAACGGCGACGGCTTCTTCCACTCGCCGCTAGAGGGCGGACATCACAGTCGCGCCCGTTACTATCATCAACAAATGCACGCCCCCTATTCCGCCGCAGTCGGCTCGCACGGTAAGTTTTTCAAATACTTCTTTTGTCAATTGAAATTGTAATTCTATCACATCGTTGTCTTCTTGATTTTAAAAATAATGTACCCATTATTTATGGCATTTTTGTAGTATTTGATAAAAACAATTAATTTGCGGTTAATAAGACGGTAAATAAAATTTAGAAGATCTATAAATCACCGTCATCTTAAAATCTCTAAAAAGTAAGCAGAAGTCGGAGCAGTAACAATTAAATACATTAAGCGGGTCTGTAATTCCGCAAAAGAAACTGTCAGTATTTAAAGCAAATTGCTGCCGCGGTCGGCAGCACGCAGGCTGCCCGAACCTTATCGCACATCAGACGATATCTCTCCAGAACTCCACAATTAATTCAACGGACCCGACCAGTCAAAGTCGCCGTTCTGTAAGGTGACAGGCTTAGGTAAACACGATCTAAAATGGGCCTCGACCGTAAAAGATAAAAAAAAAGTATAATTCCATAGTTTTTATTTTTTCATTTGAGGTTTAAATTTTATGGTCGCTATAAAGTTTTTCGTGGGGACAGGTGGCTCTTCTTTAAAATTTAACTACTCGCTCGCACTTGTACGGAACATCGTCTGCAGTAGGGTCCGTAAAGGCTAGATTGGCATGCGGCCGGTGCACTTAATTTATTAAACGGTGTGTCGGTAGTGATGTGACACTTAAGAAACTGTGTCAGTTCTCGGAATTGGAACTGGGAATCGATATGGTCCCGTCCGCAGCAGTTATGTGCTGTAGTTTATGTGTGTCCTGTCTTTAATCCGATTTTTAGCCTGTTTGTAAACTCGACCTGGTATCGTGTTATGTCGAGAGCCACGATGCGGCTTCTTGTCGCTTTGATTAAATCTAAATATTATGTTGAATTCATTTGTCGAAACACAGCAGTGAGTGTTTCGATTAGGTACTATTAAGTTATGTGAAACACGGGATTCTTTATTTTTATTGAAACATGTTGTATTCATCAAAAATAGGGTACCTCCTTTTCATATATATTTTTAACATGTTAGAGCCAACCCGTAGTGGCGATGTAAGATTCACTACGCCACGTCCCGTGGATGTCGTAAGAGGTGACAGAGGGAAATTGAAACAGGTGATGGGCAGCAGCATCTTGCTCATAACAACTAAAAATAATAAAAAACTACGGTTGCCAGTCCGCCTTTCAAACGTAGCAACTTTGGCAAAATTTACCATGTGAGACAACCTATGGTTTATGTTCAGCAGTGGACTTTTGTAGGCGGTAATGGATGGATGGATGAGAGTTAAGCTGTAGCTACGTTTAGGTTACTGCACAAATGGTTCGTCGAGTTGAATCCGTTGATTCAACTCGGCTGGTCAGCGTTCGGGAAACTACGACATATCTTCTCGTTAGACATACCTCAAAACCTGAAAACGAAATTGTACAAACAGTGCGTGTTGCTAGTGATGACTTATGGATCTGAGACGTGGTCCTTCACTGCTGGCCGTATGAAGAAGCTCACGGTCGCTCAGCGGGCTATGCTCGGGGTTTCTCTGCGTGATAAACATAGAAATGAGGATATCCGCAGTAGAACCAGAGTAACCGACATAGCCCAACGGATTAGTAAGCTGAAGTGGCAGTGGGCCGGCCATATACGAGCTCGAAGAACCGACAACCGATGGGGAAGAAAGGTTCTCGAGTGGCAGCCTCGTACCGGTAGGCGAAGTGTAGGGCGACCCCCCACTAGATGGAGTGACGACCTGGTAAGACATGCAGAAAGTCGATGGATGCATGTGGCTCAGGACCGTGCTTTGTGGCATTCCTTGGGGGAGGCCTATGTTCAGTAGTGGACTTATGAAAGGTTGTAATGATGATGATGATG
The DNA here is from genome assembly GCA_963668995.1 of Parnassius mnemosyne. Classification (NCBI taxonomy): domain Eukaryota; kingdom Metazoa; phylum Arthropoda; class Insecta; order Lepidoptera; family Papilionidae; genus Parnassius; species Parnassius mnemosyne. Next base: position 38,971,597 of record CAVLGL010000159.1, read on the forward strand.
ACAAATGGGTCGGCTCGATCTTAGAAGTATCACGATCTCATAGAATACCACCAAACAGTCTACATTCTTAGCTGCTGTGTTTCCGACACTCGCTATAGGAAGCACAGCTGGTGAATGTTAGATGCTGTGTTTCGTATGTGAGTATAGACAACCGGAGACCATTTTTACTAATATCGAGGCTTACTATCTCAGTTCTCTGAAGTGAGAATACATACACCTTGATTATTAATTGAGAAAAGGTTTCGATTTGTCTCTCTTGTATAGTACAAACATATAAACCTCCAATAACTTCTCGCATATACGAGTATATCAAATACTATTTATATCTAATATATAAAAATTAATATCTTATTTGTTCGTATTTTGCGCTACCATACCATTCATTAGATTGCGGTAAAACTTTGTCAACTAATTGCTGGCACTAATGCGAAGGTTATATAGGCATAGTACAATTAAATTACAGTAGGTGGCGCGCGTATCGTACTGAAAAATTAATTTGAAAGTTATAGATCGTTCAATTTCAAAAAATTATCATTCCTTATTAAACAATATAAACGTTCCAAATTTAAAACAATATTTCCACAATTGTTTCTTCTGCGGCTGCAACACGCTGGGTACCCGCTAGTTGTTTATAAAGTCTCTTATACATGTACATTGCAATCTTATTTATTTATTTAACAATTTATGTGCACACAAAGTAATGTTACATTAAAACATAAAAAGATAATCTTAATTTTATTGCATTAGTTATTCTTCTAAAAATTAGTGTTTGTCATTTTCGAAATTGTCATTAATATATTTGTAACATCAGCTGCTCATCTCTTGGTTTGTTTCTCTCTGTCGCTTCTTATGACACCTTCGCGAAAATATGGGCTACCTATTTGATATTCTTACACCGCCTCTATACGGGTAAAAGTATAATAGAAATTTAGTTTAAAAAGTATAATATTTTGTTAATTATATTATTTAAATAAGGAATAAAGTTCACAGTGCGTTTGCTAGCAACAACATCCTTATTGTGGAATGTGCAATTAAGTATTAGGTTTGAAACACAGCGGTATTTAAAACCTTCTTCTACATTCCTTGAACTGTCTCTGTTTTATTATAAAGAAAAAACGTCAGTTGTGTTTGTTGAGTGTAACACGATACAAGGAGAGGGCATCCGATTTGACACGCACTCTATAATTTATCGCTTGGTGACGCGATTGATGATATGGATGAAATTATTTATTTCACTCCATTTGAGATGCAGCTTTATTACTTAAGTTTTGTTTTATTTAACCAGAAAACTAACCTTGGAATGTAACTGGAGTACATGTTCTAAAGCATTGATATAGGGAAAATAAAGTGTTAACATAAATTGCTGTACATTACTCTCATAGTAGACAGAGTTTGCCATAACTGCTATTTAGGCTTGACGAAAACATTAAGAATCGCAGTACAGACGGCTCCGTAGCACAATGGGTTCGGTTGTGGCGCTCAGAGCTACGGGTTCGAATCCCGCAAGGAGTGTTTGTATTGTATTAACAATTGTTTCGGGCTGGGATGTGTGTTTTTGCAATTTATGTCTGTAAGTGGCCTCCACGATATAGGAGAAAATATTACTCTGCTTGCAATGTTAAAAACAAAAGATTTCAAGAGAAAAGACGTATTGTATCTTTTACGCTGTGCTTTAGAATATTTTAGATCTGGTATATCTAAGATGGTTGTACCCCTATCCATTAGAGATCATGAGAACTTTCTAGAATTTTCCATAGTTTCTTCTTACGGAACCCATACAATAATGAGTATAAAGAGACAAAGTGTGTTCTCTTACACCACTGCAGAATTGTAATAGAATTAAAACACGGATTCGCAAAACAATAACATTAAAATCCCATAAATAAAATATAAGTGAAATAATAACAGAAAATTTGCATTGTTTGCGCTTTGCTGCTTTTTAACACGCTTTTATTAGTTTCACGTGTATCTATCTATCTATGTGACGGAATCTGTTAATGTAATTTCCACCAACTTGTAGACGGCCGGTTGACTTGAAAATTTGCACGCGTATTAAGGACCGATAACAATACAATAATTTATTAACTTTATCCTAATATCCTGATCAGGACAACCATAATAAAATAAAATATTTTTATTTTTAGCGTGTTTTAAGTTATAGTTTAAAAAAACTAATTTTTAAACTATAATTTATTGTTTATGCCAGTCTTTTTTTATATAGAATAAGGGTGACAAACGATCACACAGTCCACCTGATGGTAAGTGGTTGCTGTGGCCCATAGACATCGACATCTATCTTCGTTTGCGAATCACAATGCAGATGCGTTGTCACCCGTGACGACTAAGATGCAATACCTCTTTTCCAGTAAAATCGGTCTCCGGTTCTCTAAACTCACCAGCAAGAAACACAGCAGCATTAAGCTGCTATTTTACGCTGGTGTTCTGTGAGAGCGTGGTCATTACCCGGTCGTGCCGATCCATTCGTGCTACAACTATACTATTAATATAGCTGCAGCATGGCTCTACCACGTAAAAATGATAGTGATATGATCTTAACATTTCACGTTCCCTTCTTAGATACAACACGAATTTGTTACATAAGGTATATATATATTAGGTTTCTTTTAACATATCTACAACACTAAAACTAACGAAAGTAAGTTAATACAGCTTAGCACATCTTTCCTTAGGTATGCTATTTAGTATCGACTTTACAGAGTTTGTAATAATGTTATTAGGCTGCTACCTAAAATATTAATAAGTATTTCTATGATTCTATCTAAAAAAACAAACATCATATTCTAATTGTGCCTTGTGCTTCGATTTTCAAATATAGCATCTAAATCTGAGTAGCGGCGGCATAAGATAATTCACAACCAATCACATCTCTTGGATGTCAAAAGAAGCGATTATGGAAAGTGTCATGATGATGATGGCATTTAATAATAATGCCTTCCAGACCAAATTTTGGTCACAGTAGCCAGTCTCAATGGAGACTAGGCATCTGCGCTTGACAGGGTTATAGTGCCCGAGTGCGCAAACACAGGTGATCTCTATTCTCTTACTCTCATAACCTGATGGAACGGTAATCCGACACGACTGGGAAGAGATCAGAAGTAAAACCAACGATGTTACGTGCTTTCAGAGGCACGGGGGTTAAATACCGCCAATTTCCTGATTTCGGGTAGCTGCCGAGAATTTCTTGCCATGAAAACCTAATAACCAATTTTGGCCCGACCTGTGATTCGAACCCGAGACCAATGAGGCAGTCAATAAGAAAGATCATTTAATAAGATAGGTGTAACAGACCCTGCCCGACAACCGGGAGCAGCTATATCACAATAGACGTCTGGAAGGTGTCTACAATGACGCAAGTATTGCCAGCCAAGAGAAGAGATTACGGCAAAATATTCTTACTTTAAGAGAAGTAGTATAATTTACAGGCAAAATTTGATCTACACCATACACCACTAATATCTGTACCATATAATTATAAATGACTGTAAATATATTGATAAGTATACATTTAGGTATAGACCCTTAAGAACTGTGGGAATAATATAGTTGAATGAAATGAATGCATTTAAAGAAAACACAAATCCAAAAGTTCAATAAAACAAATATATTTTTTCAATTCCACGTCCAGTATCAGCTATTCATCGGTGATTTCACGCGTATTAAGTAATGTCAATCGTCGCCACACCCGCTGCTCTATACATCTCAATATTAACTTTCAGAGGTTGGCCTTACTGGCCTCTCATCTCAGGGGTACCTCGTTTAGAACCCGGGCGGCTGAACTGAGTAAGTGGCGCAAATATGAGTCTCTGAGAGATGATTACATATTTGTGCCGTTTGCTGTAGAGGCTATCGGTCCGTGGGTACCACGTGCGGTGAAGTTCCTAAAGGAACTCGATCCGCGGCCGGTCGTTGCTGCTGGTGATAAGAGGGCTGGTTCTTTTCTCGCTCAAAGGCTAAGTATAGCCATTCAGCGGGAAAACGCAGGCAGCGTTCTTGGCACGATACCGCGGGGAGTAGGACTATATGTTAATTAAGTTTCTAGTTTTAGTTTTTTTATATTATAGTTTTTTAATATTGTAATTTACAATAAAAGTATATTTAAAAAAAAATTGTTCATTAATAAAGTTCTACCGCCAAACCGCCATTAATTAGTTCAAGTTTTGTTGCATATCGGAAAAGCTATGCCATTTTTTTTCTATCCAATTAAAATTTTATTTTAAAATCGCATATTATTATCTTGTGTAATATTTATCAATTTAAATATTTACAGAACAACGAGCTCCCGCGAAAGGTACTTGCAGCTGAATTGACGCGAATGTAGTTAAGCTCTCTTTCTATTCCAATAAAAAATATCTTGCACGCCTCACAACGTGAGGGAGTGCTCTACACTCGATATGTGGCCATACCTCAATTTCGCTACATAAAATCGTTCTTAGACTTTTAGCTAGACATCAAATCCATATTAATGTTTACGTTACAATAACTACCGAAATTGAATTACAAGACTAGTTTATTTTGTAATTGATTCACTTTAGATTACATAACAAAAATGTGGTTGAAAAAATATATGGACTGCCGTCCGTTGGTCTGTGCGCCGGTGAGTCTTCTTGCTTAATAGAAATTTAAGCAATATATTGAGATATATAGTATGAAATAAGATTCCATATATTCTAAGAAGAATCCCTATTGATTTTTGTTATTGAACTCGACACGGTTTAAAAATTATTAATGAAGGTCGATCAGATTTTGTTTCTTGTAAAAATTAGATATCGTCACTATTTTATTTTTTTCATCAAAATTAAATGAAACGCTCATGAGGCGTGGACTTTCGGTTTTTCAGAATTTTATCAATTATGATGTTGGTAGAGTACGGTAAATGAATATTATCACTACGCCAATTAAACTTCCTAAGCATTTGTTTCACTCTATCTCATGTAACCGTCCGTCTGCCGAACAACAGCAGAATTGACATTGCCTTATTGCCTACCTTTTTTATTTGCTGTTTCTATACTCTGTTCTCTACAATTCCTAAGAGTGGTTTTTGTTTTTCAATTGAGCTACTGTGCATACTTATTAAAAAGTGCATAAAAGTATTATTGTATGGTTTTTTCTATTTATATTTGCGCTTTAACAATGAATAACAATTAAGAGAGCAAAAAACTATCGCATTTGCCTAATGCAACGTATGTCATTACGGATTAAGGTGTGCGTGAAAATGCGTACGTAGGTGCGTGGAAATGCGTGTGTGCGTGCTCGTCCCGCAGATTGGTGCAATTAAAGGCATGGGCGGAGCCTGCGCCGGCGCATGCAGAGACATCTCCTCCCAGCCACACACAGACATAGAGCGACGTCGTATAAAAATAATGACGCTTTGAACCATTAATTATTTCCCCCTGTTCGTACACGAATTAATAAGACCGACGGCAATTCTGCTTGCGAAAATAGTCGCTAAATTACCCTCGGTTTCGGTTCGAGGAGGATGAACCTACCTACTTATTATATGCAAGAATTTATTCCATTCGACTACTTACTTCGTGTGAACTGTTATATTGAATGTTATATACGTATTGTATGTAATATATTGATAGTTTTTAATGACTTTAATATCTTTATCGATTTTAGAATAAAGCCCTTTTTCTGCTTTAATTTTTTTTTTAATTCAGGAAGAAATATTGAAAATATCTTTATAAATCTTCAAATTCTTTTATTAAATTATAGAATGACTCATTTAATCTACTATAAATATTAATTAAGTATAATTTTGTACATCTCGGACTGTTTAGGGGAATATCAATATCAAAAGTTTTAACACACCATAATACAATACCTAATATCAATATACTACCGAAAGCCGAAAGCTTTTTTCACTTTTAAAGGACATAATTTACATTTTGATAAAAGTACAAACCGACTTCAAAAGATAACTACTACAATTTTGTACTAATAGTTAAATTGAAATCTTCATCCCCCATTTAAGTACCTACCCTAAGCGATGGAATATTTTATTACCCCTGAAATATAAATATATGAAAAGTAAAAAATAATTGAAAATGAAAGCACGAAATGTTCTTTTGGTAGCAGTAAATTCGCGCGCGTAATCGTTACCGGGTAATTTATAAAATTACTCAATTTCATTCAAAAGTTTCATTAACTACGCGGTGCCGGACTAGAATTGCAAGCTGCAGAAAAAACGTGTTAAAATTACTTTCTTATATTTTGTGTATATCGCTTAAGTAATGTCATGTCTACTTGATGGTAAAAAAAGATATTGTAAAATGTTGGTTTATTAACCTATTTTGGTTGCTTAATAATTCTTTAACAAACCTTAACCGCTTATACCGGACATATATTTCTTTGGTTTCCTCTAGTTTTACGTTTTGATATTACATTTTGTTTCGATTTTAGTTTCGGAATATAATCTTATTGCGAAAGTGCATCTTCTTCAATATGGAGAGTTTTAGTGGAGAAGATCTCAATAGCCTTCTGTTTGTTTCTACATCCTTCCCTGTGTACGATGTAATAAAACACTGGGAATTGTACTTAAATTGCTTTTATTTTCTTTTTTCATCAGTTTGTAAAAGTCCAAGTATTGTTTCCCTCGTTACAGGTGTCATACGTTATAGGGAGTAGTCGGTTAGTAGTCGTTCATTAGATTCGCGTTCCTTAGTCACAATTTCCCCGTTAAGGACTTGTAGCGTTTTAAAATTAATATTCATCCTTATAAAATAAGATACAGAGAGAAACTACAAAAATTGATACCTACTGTTTTCATGAGCATCTCTGATCGGACTGGGCCTTACTTTATATAACTATATATATTGAGGTCCCAGCCCACTTCCTTTGAAAGTGATAAAACGAATAGATTAATTTATTATTTTCTTATTAACTTATAATCTTTATTAAACACCAACATTTATTTTTGGAAAATACAGGACGAATACTACTTAATGTTTTAATTTATGAATACCATTTAGCTAGTTTTATTCTTTTATATTTTTAATTTTTATACAACATAATATTGTGGCGGCAAGCTTTTATTATGTATTAGATATCTGTGAAAACTTCATTGGTTTTTAGCATTACTTTTATATGTTTTATTATGTAATTTATTATTGTACTGTATATTGTATTGTATATATATATAAATAAAAAAAAATAAAGATTGTGCTGACGTCTTACCTACGGTAAGGGGGTAATTAACATTGTATGTTGACCTGCGCAAGATATATGCAACGATAAACCCCCATTTTCATCTATTTGTTTGGATGTAACAGTATGCTATGAAATTAGATATAGCAATACCAAAGTCACGGTAAAAACACATTGTACGTTTTTTCCTGAAAAAGAGTTGAATAAATTTCATAAAATGGTCTTTGTTTAAAATTCGAACCTCGAAATGTACGATTTTGAATTTAAGCGTAGGTACTGGCCACTAACCTACGTAATAAAAGAAATCATTGTCTTACAGCTTCTACCATCCATACTACGAATATTATTAATATCTTTATAAGAGTAGATCTTAATGGCGATAACAATCTCGCTATGAAATCTTCTGCTCTTTAGGTATATAATTTTAATTGTATACACACTTTATTATTTAGGTTCTAACTAAAATGAAATAAAATTTTCCTTGCTTTTTACTACTGACTTACTTTTTACTTTTTACATACTAGCGATTCGCCCCGGCTTCGCACGGGTGATTTCTGGATCTCGACAACAACGCCACCTACCGGGTCCAGTTGTGAATCTGAACCATCCAGAGACCCACTCAAATACACACACAAAAAATCATCAGAATCGGTCGAGCCAGTTTCGAGTTTTAGCGAGACTAACGGACAGCACTTGATTTTTATTTATAGAGATAACGAAGATAATGTGTTATTATATTTTAATTCGTTTTGAAAATGTCATTTCTTTGTCAGTCAATCTACTATTTCTATTTATCGAATTAAACTTGCATTTGTGTTCCATTGTACTATACAGTAATCTATGCATTATACGTTACTTCGTTAGCACGGATGGTAGGTCCCTTAGGCGGAGCGTTCGCGCGGAAATGGAATATTCGCGTTAAACTTTCCAGACGCAACTGCTGTTACCTAACCTACTCTGTGGATTTCGGTTCATAAAGTTATCTTATGTTGAACAAACGATTATCCATTTAACGTACATTACGTATGTAATGTTACTTTAACTGTGTAACTTTTGTTTATATACATCGATGATCTTCCGTTCTCTTCTTTTTTTTGAAAAACCGTTACCTCCATGCTAGGATTTTCTCGTGTATTGTGGGGGTAGTTTACATACAAGGACATATTTTCAGACCCGAAACAATTTTCTGCAGACCATACAAAATTTTGTTTAGTGTGGAATATTAATGGGTAATAGCATAAATAAGTAATATTAATAATTACCCCACTTCCGGGAGAAGCGTTTGTGATTGAATAACCACACTGTTGTTTCGACCGGGGAGATATACCCGCTGGCACAGAATACTAGAGTGAAATAGCAGTAAAATGCTTGTCACCCCTTTTACTAACAACAAGGCGTTCCGCCTTAGTCTTTAGGGGCGAAAAGTATCTGCATTTTGATTCTTATTCGAGGATATATCTTTGGTACTATATGGATATATGGATTTGTGTCTATGGGCTACGTCATCCACTTGCTAATAGGCGGCATGAGTGATCATTTTTCATCCTTTTTTTTATAGGATAGGGTGACAAACGAGCACACAGTCCACCTGATGGTAAGTGGTTGCTGTGACCCATAGACATCTACATTTATCTTCTACAAAGAATCAAAATGCAGATGCGTCATCACCCGTGAGGACTAAGATGGAATGCCTCTTTTCCAGTAAAATGGGTCTCCGGTTCGCTACACTTACCATACGAAACACAGCAGCGTTATGCTGCTATTTTACGCTGGTATTCTGTGAGAGCGTGGTGTATCCCCGGTCGAGCCGACCCATTCGTGCTACAACTATACTACTAATATAGCTGCAACATGACTCTACCACGTAACCTTTTTTGTACTAGGCGGTAAGATTCGTATTCCGCCTAAGAATTTGTCTGGGTAGGTACCATCCTGTTATTTATTTCTGACACATAGTAGTAGTGCTTTTATTGATAGATTTTTGAACGTGGTAGAGCCACGCTGCATCTATATTGTGGTTGCAATACGAATCGATCGACTCGACCGGGGTAGGACCACGCTCTCATAGAATAACAACGTAAAACGAAACACAGCAGTGTTAAGGTGTTAACCTTAACACTGCTGTGTTTCGTATGGTGAGTGTAGAGTACCGGAAACCCTTTTTACTGGAAAGGACGCATTCCATTTTAGTCCTCACGGGTTACAACACATCTGCATTTTGATTCTTTATTGAGGATAGATGTAGATGTCTATGGGTCTCAGCAACCACTTACCATCAGGTGGACTGTTTGCTCGTTTGTCACCCTATACTATAAAAAAATTGACGTTTTTCGGTGTAAAGAGTAGGGTATAGCCTATATAGAGAGCCAGTATAATTAATGGCTGTGATGTATTTCATCTCAACCCTCAGAGATGACACATCTTTCAGCTTTCTTTGTTTGAAGTTAACTGGTGGTGTCCACAGACTGCAGCAGCTACTTATCATCAGGCGGACTGTAAGCTCTATAGCCATTTCAGTGTTACATTTGTAGATGGCCCCGTGGCGCAGTGGCTTAGCAATGATTTGCTTCGCTGGGGGACGCGGGTTCGAATCCTGCACGGAACAAGTATATGTATGGCCTACAAATAATTGTTCCGGGTCCTGGATGTTTGTCCTTGTGCAATTTGTGTTTGTAAACTGCCTCCACGATACAGGAGAAAATCCTAGTGTGGGGGTAACGTTTAAAGAAAATAGTATTGTGCTAGAGCAGATTGGTTACGTTTTATCTATTCTATTACCGTAATAAAACTCTAACACGACGTCTGTCTGAACACGCATCACGCAAAAACGTATGAACCGATTTGGATGAGACTTTCACTGGCAAATAGTAGATATTATAAGGAGTAACTTAGGCTACTTTTATTTTAGAAAAAGTATTAGGGTTCCGCGCAAAAAAATTAAAACCTATGGAATTCAATCGCAATAAACTCCACGCGGGCGAAGTCGCGGAGAACAACTAGTATTTAATATGATTAATATGTAATAGTTTATAGTTAATTCCACTTACCCATATGGAATTCAAATAGAGACGCACTTGAGGAATGCGTCGATACCGTATGGCTCGTTTGGAAAATTGAAAGTTCAAGAGCAGAAGCACTTCGTGATTAATTTAATCAAACTTGCCCGTTTAAATGATCGCTTATTAACCGTCACAATACATTTAACAGCAGACGCTTTGAGTTTTGTTAAAAATACTGACATAATGTCTACTGTGTTTGTATGACGATTAATTTTATAACTATATGACATGTACTTTAATATTATTGTTACATTGTTTGATCTAGGCCTGAGCTGTAAACTTCAGAAGCACTGTAATAATGAAGATGATGATTACTTGCTTTTGTCAACCTTTACAGAATAATGTATTTTATTACTATTTAAATTTTATTTTATTCCTTAAGTTTAAGTTATTAAAAAATTCTTATAATAGTGGTAATATTTTTTTGTTACTGGCCTATACGAACAAGGTTATAAAAATTAAAAACCAGAGGTATTCAGTTATGTCAATATTATTTAATCACCCTAAACAGTCCACGGCTGGACATAAACCTCTCCCGCAATAGCATTTTCGACATTGTATTGAAAGATAAAAAGAATGAAGAAAGAAAATAAGTTTATTTAGTAACACATTATAGCAATTTGCTTACAATAATAACATATTATAAATTTGGAAAATAGTTACTAAAAAATATTCAACTCAAAGATACACAACATAGTTTTGGTACTGTTAAAGTACATCGACGCTGATCTTCCGAAAACAAAACTAAACGTAAAAGTATTCATTATTATAAGATTTTAAGTAAAATGCACACAAATATTTAAATCATTACACGTATACACTATCACATACATATTTATAATAAATATTATGTTTATTTAAAAGTAGCAGTTTTTTTTAAATTGTTCATTTAAAGTAATACTTAAATAAAATTAAAAAGAAACGAATAAACAATATAGAAAAGTATGCAAGACAGTGTATAATTTTCAATAAGTTCACTTTGGAATATTTAGTAAGTATTTTTTTGTAATTATATTTAAACGAACCAATTAAAGTATTGGTGTTTAGTTGCGAAAGTTTGAAAAATTTTCATAATTTACTTGTCTGTTATATCCATAATCGAAATAATGTATTTCTTAAGCAACAATCAGTTAATTAAGCCGTAATAAACAAAATTGTGCAGTGGCTCGTTAATAATTGTTTTATTCAGTATAGCAACGCTAAAAGCTTGCATGCACTGTTCCACTGACGTAAACTAGAAACTAGTTTCGCTGTATAGAGACGGCGGGTAGGTTACAATTAGAAAAATCGATCGCCGCCTAGCCACAAACAAACAGCTAGAACGGAGAACAACGCTTAGTTTTATTGGCGTTCTTTGTGGAAACTTCGCCCTCTCTGTGATATCGATTGCTTTTGAACACGGGACTAGTTGACCTAATTACTTAACTTTTAAATTGCTCAACGTTTGTAATTTGATCACTTCGAAAATTCTTTTAATTTTATCAAGCAATCCTATAATGAACACAAAATGAAAGACTTTTTTTGACATAAACCATTGTCGTACACACTACAAATATATATATAAAAACTTAAAAAATGCCTTTGCACGTCGTAAATTGCGCCAAAAAAGGTCATCACTAAGGATAAGTTGCGGTAAACCACAATAAAAAAAAACATCTATAATTATCCTCGATTAAGAATCAAAATGTAGATGCATTGTCACCATGAGGACTAAGATGGGATGCTTCGTTTCCAGTAAAAAGGGCCTCCGGTTCTCTACACTCACCATACAAAGCACTAAGCTGTTATTTTACGTTGGTGTTTTACCCCGGCCGAGGCGACCCTTTCGTGCTACAACCATAATATAACTGCAGCATAGCTCTACCACTTTTAAAACTATAACTGTGGGTACTATTTAGTAGACAGTTTCTACCTTTAGAATCCCGTGTCTGCGGGACCACATTTTTACTTATTTCTGACGATAAACAGCAGTATGAATACTGTTGTGTTCCAATATGAAGGGTAAGTAGAGTTAAAATTACACAATGTTAGGTGTTCCATGTTAGTCTCCAGGACTCGAAACGCATCTGTAGTCTCCTTTGTTTGACGCAGGTATCCTTGGGCGGTCCACTTTGGTGTTATAATAGATAAAAAGCTAGTTATAGCCTATATACGTCCTAATGCCGGGCACAGGCCTTCTGTCATTTTTGAGAGGGTTTTAGGGCAAGGAAATGTACGCCGCGCTGCCCCAATGCGTGTTGGAAAACTTCACATATCTTCGAAATATTGTTTTTTCTCATATTCTCAGACATGCAGGTTTCCTCGCGATGTTTTCCTTCACCGCCGAGCACGTGATAAATCAGTATTTAAAATTACAACTAACAATTTCATTGGTGCTGACGGGGATTGAACCCGGGTTGTTCGCGTACTGTGAAATTTACAGCGCGCTTAGCCGTGTGCTAACACGACAATCCAATGTTATAAAAAGTACAAGACATAATGACAACCAAATAAACAATAACCACCTCTTTTATTATCAATCAATGAATTCATTCTTTTTTTTCATTTTTACCAAATTTCTGTTCTGGCCAGCCTCAACAGAGACTCGTCATCTGCACAGGACAGAATTATAGTGCCTAGTGATGACCTAAGTGTATGCGCAAGCAAAGGTGCGCCCTCCTCTCATAGTCCGATGGGAGAGTAATCCGACACGATCGGAGGCTTTACGCGCTTTCCGAGGTACGGATATGAAACACCGCCAACTTCCTGATTTCGGTCTTTACTGAAAAATTTTGACAGAAAAATCCAATAATAGATTATAGCCGAACTTGGGATTCGAACCCGCGACCTCATGATCGGCAATTGCTTTTACAACCACTAGATCAACGAGACACTCGATATATCAATTATAACACTAAAACTAACAGATTGAAGAGATTGTGACGAGGAATCAACAGTTAGAATGGTCGTTATCAGTTTTAACGAATACAGGAGTATTTGCTTAAAGAATAATTTAAAATTTAGTACGACTTCAATATAAATTATTAAGAATAACTCAAAAACTATTGGTCAAACGTTGATTAAATTATGGAACCACATGTGAAACACCAACTTTCAAATAAAAAAAGAATCTTCGAAATCGGTTCACCCAGTAAAAAGTTATGAGGTAACTAAAAAAACATACAGTCCAATTGAGTACCGTCTCCTTTTTGAAGTCGGTATGATACAAAAAAGTCCTCGTGACCTTACTGTGTTATAAGTAATTAATAGATTTAACATAAAAATGAACCCTCAGTAGTTAGTGCTCGCACCATTGCACACCGTTAACTAAAGACCTTAATGTATTCAATATTGCTTTTATATCTTTCACTTGATTAACTTTGATTGATCGCTTCTAAATATTAATATTTGATATTAAAATAGGACGATTGTTGCGTGGGAGATTGCGAACAATTCGATTTTTTATACATTTACGATATTTGTTTATGATATTTCTATTATATTATTTTTTTAATGCATTTGTATCTTTCATGAGAATACTACACTAAATATAAAATTTTTACGCTTAAAAATATGGTAAAAGTTTGAATAGAACGATTCAAACCAGGAGATGGGCAGCAGCGTCTTCCTAATAACAATAAAAAATAAAAAAACTGCATTTGCCAATGCGCTTGCCACACTGTGGCAAATATCCGTATGTGGCAATCAACAAAATGTGAGAGGCCTACGTTCAGCAGTGGACTTTAATAGGCTGTTACGGTAACGGTCACGGATTTTGTTTGTAATAAATATTCATCATCATTATCATTACAGCCCTTCATAAGTCCACTGCTGAACACAGGCCTCCCCCTAGGTATGCCACAAAGCACGGTCCTGAGCCACCTTCATCCATCGACCTCCTTCATGTCTTACCAGGTCGTCACTCCATCTAGTGGGGGGTCGCCCTACACTTTGCCTACCGGTACGAGGCTGCCACTCGAGAATCTTTATATAATATTACAATTGAATAAATATTGTAAGAATAGCAGTACTTAATGTATATTATGTACATTTTTACGGTTATATTTATTCAAAAGGTATATTGAAAGAATTAAATAATTATGTTAAAAGCAGTAAAGGTCTTACGACAAGCAAATAGAACATGATGTTGAGAAAACGTGGTAGCCCAGGCGCTTAGCGTTCGCTATTTTCATAGTACCTACACGAGCGTGCTATAACCTCACCCGTACAGACCGAATTCGATCCCTGTTGACAGTAAGCACATTGTTAATTGCACTTCTATACACTCACTTCTAATGTGCTCGGCGCCGAAGCAAAACACCGTGAGGAAACTTTTTTTTTATGGAATAAGAGTAACAAACGAGCACACAGTCTACCTGATGGTAAGTGATGTAATAGATGTTGTAGCCTATAGACATTTACATTTATCCTCGATTAAGAATCATAATGCAGATACGTTGTCACTCCGGAGGACTACGATGGAATGCCTCGTTTCCAGTAAAAAGGTTCTCCTCCTGGTAAATAAAATATTCGAGGACCTGTGAAGTGTGCCAGCACACGTAGTAGGACTTTTTAATTCTTTAAGAGCCTGGTTACTTAATACTACTCTCTTATCTATTTACAACGATAGCATTACAACGTAATTTGTGTTTCAAATTAAAGGGTATAGAATACAGTTTTAACTACAAGGCTTGAAAAATTCCATATTAGCTCTTAGTAGTGACAAAAAGAAACCTTTTCTACACTCTATGATGGTTGGTTTAATTTTAGGTATTGTATGTAATTAATATGAAATTGATTTATATGCCTGCAATAATGATATTGTCAGAAATATTTGTTTAATTAAATAGGAAAACTCACAGCTCGGTTGAATGCATGTCAAGGCGTTAAGAAATACTTTATTTTTTAGACGCGTCCAGTTTTTACTTTATTTTTCTTAGGATCTCGGACAACACGATTCAATTTAGTATTTTGTAAGGGTCTTGTTTCCGGTCGATTGGTGCGCTGAAGATGATGCGAACGGAGCTTGATCGATCGAAGGTAGTGGAGACAAGCGGCTGGCTCGCTGGGTTTCGTTCTTTAAAAACATTCTTATTTCAACTGTTTTATATACCATGTTGTAACGTTTTCGTGCTTATTACATTGTAATAAGGTTAATAAAGTGAATATATATATTTACAGACTGGCTAAAAGTTTGTTTTATAGTGTGGATGAGTCGGTGGTTATGTCACGATTTGTCATACATCGCAATGCGGTTACGGACACCCCTAAAGGAATGTCCACGATTTTTGGTTTTAAGCAGAAGTTATGACAAAAATGTCATGGGAACGGCCATTGAACTATGGTCCCTTTTTAATTGATTGGCCTTTTAAAGCTGCTTAATGGCGATCGTGTTCTGGGCTTGAAGCGGCTTGTGGTTTGCCCTAGAAACTAAAACGCCAGTTTTGTTTTCTAGCGAACATGATTCATTTTATTTCAGGTGAAAGTAGAATAATGTATTAATTTTGTGCCTTTTATTACTCGATTTTATAAGATTTTTATTATTATTAAACATATTTTTTTTTATTCAGTAATAAACTAAACGGACAAAGTAAAACAATGAAAAATTAGGTGATTACAAATTTTCTTTCTAGTATCTTTTATGTTTTACAGTCAAGCGATTTAAAATAAACCATTAGTGTTCAACGTGCGAACGAAAATTACCTTAAATGAAAAAAGTATGTTCTTATTGCACCATAATTTGTAGTTTAAAGCATTTAAAGTAGAGGGCGTTAGCGTCGCACGATTTCGTTCCCAGTGGAAGCCTATTTTCGCAGCACATTACTGAGGATGAATGATTTCCTGGGCCGCCATGATTTATACCCCGTTGTTTTGTGCGGGCTACCAGCGGCCAAAGAGCGGGCGACGTAGACTCATTACTAGAGCGCTAGTAAAGAATGGACTCTTCTTTGT
The DNA here is from genome assembly GCA_963668995.1 of Parnassius mnemosyne. Lineage (NCBI taxonomy): Eukaryota > Metazoa > Arthropoda > Insecta > Lepidoptera > Papilionidae > Parnassius > Parnassius mnemosyne. Next base: position 38,987,754 of record CAVLGL010000159.1, read on the forward strand.
GTAAAGAAAGTATCGCATTTGTCTTTCTTTGTTGCGTTCGGAACGCGATATCGCTAGATACAACAGGTTTTATCGCTGCTACGGGAATCTGCCACTGAGACCTGTAATTAAACAACTATTCGTATAACGTCCGCGTCCGCCAGCAAAACATCCTTCCTTAATAAACGATTCCATTAATCAGAACACGTTCAGTTTTATGGTTTCGCGTTATTTATGTGGGTTGAAAGGTTCTTCCTTCCGACATTGTTTTTCTCGATATTCATTTCATGACCGATCCACGGCGCTGATTGACTACAAGGACGTTCAATTACTAAATAATTTTTGTTTTTATAAAAATATTTTATTACTAATACTATTTACGCAGTAGAGTCACGGTGTAGAGCACACTGGTTGCAGTACATGTGGGGAAAGTCTGCGTTTGCACAGAATTTCGCTGTAAATTAGCAGTACAATGATACTGTTTGGTACAATGATGGTGGTTCTTACGTCAAGCTGCAGCTATATTTTGGTTGCAGCACTAATGGCTCGGCTATGGTAGGCCCACGCTCTCACAGAACACCAGCATAACGTAGCAGCTTAATGCTACTGTTTCGTGTGGTGAGTGTAGAGAACCGGAAATTCTTTTTACTGGAAACGAGGTATTCCATCTCAGTCCTCAAGGATGGCAACGCATCTGTATTTTGATTCTTAATTGAGGATAAATGTTGATGTCCATGGGCCAGAGCATCCATTACCATCAGGTGGAATGTGTGTTCGTTTGTCACCCTTATTCTATAAAAAAATGGTGAGTTACGAGAACTGATGAAGTTTTTAAATGGTAACGTGTAATTACATCTCAGTCCTTAGAGGACCGCATCTGCATTTTGATTTCTAGTTAGAGATTATTATGGTATAATGAAAATAGGTGTTAATAGAACAAAACATTCACTTACCATCAGTTTTACTGATTGCTAGTTTGTCACTCTTACTTTTATATAATAGAAAATTATTTCTATTTTATGGACTAAGTACGTAATTATTTACGTTTCTGTACAGCTTTGCAATTTAAGCAGTATTATTTACGAGACGTTTTAATTATTTTCACGCTATGATTCCAGAAATATTCAAAAATGTTAATAACATTTAACTTATTAATGAATAACTCTTTATAATGGTAAAATGACTTGCATGTTAGAGGCGAATCATATACTAATTTGAGGTTAATAAATCATAAAGTTAACTGTTTTCAGCCTTTTAGAAACTCTTACTATTATTTTTAGGGAAAAGCTAATAGTTATACAATAGTGGAATAGAGTGCGATTAGAAACATGGTAACTAGAATAAAATGATTCAGCATTAGAATGGTAAATTAAATTTCATGTTGGAATGTTAAATATAGATGTCAGATCTATCAGTATTCAAATTTTAAACGTGTTTGATAACAGCTGTGAAGAATGTTTATATATAACACTAGCTGGTTCCCGCTACTTCGTCCGCGTGGAATTTATTACGATAGAATTTCATGGGTGCTTAATATTTTTGCGCGGAATTATAATTATTTTTCTAAAATAAAAGTTACTTCTTATAAAATCAGCTATCTGCCAGTTAAAGTTCCGCCAAAATCGGTCTAGCCATTTCTGAGATTATCTGAAACAAAGAGATAGACAGACTCAACATTTAAAAAAAAATATTTTTAATTATAAGAACCGTACTTTCATACGCATTTAGTAAAAAGGTCTTATTTTGACATCACGAACAGACATTTTATTTATTTATTTATTTAGATAGATAGATATACAATCGACAATATCAATATGCATTGTTACGAACGAAATACAATCTTTTTAATTTTATTTTTTTAATTGTATTAATTTGTATAGATGACATAAAAATGGAATAGAAGAAAGAGTGACAAGCGTGCACACAGTCCACCTTTAACATCATCATCATCATCATTACAGCCCTTCGCAAGGCCACTGCTGAACGTGGGCCTCCCCCAATTAATGCAATCCGGTCCTGAGCCACCTGCAACCACCAACTTCCTGCATGTATTACCAGTCCACCTTATGTTAAGTTAATGCTGAAAACCATAGACACAACTGTCAACAAGACCTTGAACAACGGCGTGAAATAGCAGCATAATGATAATGTGTTTTATATAATATCACTTCTTCGTAGGGTTTTCTTTTCTACAAAATAAAATTCAGATTTTATGTTATAAGTTTATTATTGCAGCACTTATTTGCTTCTTTGGTTTTTCTTTTAATTATTTGTATTATAAGATATTAAAATAAATGATTTAGAATATTTTCCGATCTCTCTGTATTTATCAACATGGTACGAGACTATAATTGAGCGATCAGGTTATTGTACAGTCCTCGACATAACATCTCGATAACGAATATAACGGTAATAAAATGAATTATTAGAAGTTTTAATAAATTTGATCAAATACAACAAAAACTCAGCTAAGCAATTGTATCAGAACTAATAGAGAAAGTTTTCTTTTAATTATTTGTAAAACGCTTATTTTTTTTTAACTAAAGAGCTAAACATGTATAAACCGTTCATATTTTTTTAGATATTTTCTTCAATATTACTATTATAAATAGATTACTTTATATTGTTCTTATTTTCAGAAAGGATTTTATTGCTGTTTTATGTACGCGCCTGTTCAAAGTGGATAATAAGTGTACTCGTATGTCGGTGGTTTGCGGGCTTGCTTGCACAATAACTGTGATCAGTTGAGTCGAGCTTTGGTGCATTCTTGCCTCTAACTGACTAATAGCAGTATTTTATTGAAGATTTATCCGCGGATTCTATATTCAAAAAACTTATAGTACTTTACTACGATAAGTTTAATTGTTATAAATGTATGCAAAAACTGTTATTATTTCAATAAATTACAACAAATTTAAATGCAAAGGCATTTAAATAAACATAGGTGTAAACACAAGTTTTTAAACACAAGTAGGTAGTTAGCTGTAGAAACGAAATTTACATTTACATTATGTTTAATAAGGCGATTCCTAATGCAAATCGAAACGCCTCTAGAATATAGTAACAACTTCATTAATACATATTTCTTTTTCTTTTCATAAAAAGCGTTTTAAAAGAAGAGTAAATTTCGATCTTAGAAATAACACAAAAGGATTTTTTCGTGTATAGTAGGAGTTTTATATACATCAATTGCATATGGACAAACATATAGATCCGGAACAATTATTTGTAAGCCCGCAGTGCTGCAGCTAAAGTCGTCAGTTTAATTTATTATTATACACTTAGAATCGCACGACACGTACAAACGCAGGACTTTTGCCATGTCCTAGCTATACATAGGATAGTACAAAATAAACAAATAACATTTTTTTGAGTTATAACATACGAATATATAGAAAGTTTTGTAAGAAACATAATTAAAAATTAAAAATTTTGTATAACCGATCAATATAAATTATTAATAGATTAGACATTATAGAATAACTTAAAAAATATTGGTCAGACCTTGATCAAACTTATATGGGACCACATGAGAAGCACCAGCTTTCAATTAAAAAAAGAATCGTCAAAATCGGTTCACCCAGAAAAAGGTTATGAGGTAACACATAAAAAAACATACAGTCGAATTGAGTACCTCCTCCTTTTTGAAGTCGGTAGAAAAAGTTTGTAGAAAGCAACATGTCATGTTATGTATCTACTAAGTAAATTTAGAAACGTATGAGCAACCGTGTTAGAGCAATTTACGTGGTAGAGCCATGCTGCAGCTATATTACTGGTATAGTTGTTGCACGAATGGGTCGGCTGGACCGAGGAAGGACCACACTCTCACAGAATACCAGCGTAAAATAGCAGCATAACTCCGCTGTTTTTCGTATGGTGAGTGTAGAGAACCGGATACCCTTTTTTACTGGAAACGAGGCATTCAATCTTAGTCCTCACGGGTGACAACACATCTGCATTTTGATTTTTAATCGAGGATAGTTGTAGATGTCTATGGGCCACAGCAACCACTTACGATCAGGTGGACTGTGTGCTCGTTTGTCACCCTATTTCTATAAAAAAACCGTTAGATGTGTGACTAACCATCTCATAAATGCTAGATTTTTCCCAAATATAATTAAAAAAAAAATAATACATTCGGTCTAACGACATGGTACTCGTCTTTTATGGAATCTGACATTGCGCTAGCGCGCCTGTATAGGATCATCATTTTTACCAGCATCATTACAGTCAATCAAAACTCCACTGCTGAGCATAGATCTCCCTCACATATTGTCTTATAAGGGATCCCACCTATGCCATAGTTGCCACACTTGGCAGACGTGTTGGCAACGCCAGTATCTCATTTTTTTAAATTTGTTATCAAGAAGATGTAATGAATGAGTTGTTATCAGGAAGATGCTGCTGTCCGGAACCTACGGGATGATATGGGGTAGTGGATTCTCTTCCGACCCCACTACACGGCATTGCTGCTATATAGGTTGGCAATTACAAATTGTTTTAATTTCAAAACATCACTCAGGTGAAGTCAATGTCAAGAAGTCATTGTTAGCAGGCTAATACCATCCCTAGATATCTCATCAAAATGTCACGGTATCACGGTATACAAATTGACGAAACATGTAGGAAGTCGATGGATCCAGGTAGCTCAGGACAGGGCTTAGTGGCAATCATTGGAAGAGACCTATGCTCAGTAGTAGACTTGAAATAGGCTGTAACTATGATGACGACACTTTTCATTGAATAAAACTACTTTTACGGATTTTATCGCGTTTAATTAACTTATTTTTCTTATTTTTATTAATTTCCGAAGTTTCGGGTGCTTTCCAGTACCCATGTCCCCCGTGATCATAGGTACTGGAAAACACCCGAAACGTCGGGAATTAATAAAAATAAGAAAAATAAGTTAATTAAACGCGATAAAATCCGTAAAAGTAGTTTTATTCAATGTGTAGTGTTCGCGTAAATATAAGAAACCATTATGACGACACTTTTCGTTAAATATTTCGTGAGATTTTTAAATATTACTTTTAAAATATTGCATAAATGGTCAATCTAATTCTGTGCAATAAATAACTGCTGGTTGATCCATTAAAAACCATTTACTCTATACAACAAATACAGTTTAAGTTACAAAAAAAGGTTAATTACAGAGTTAATAAAAATTATAAGGCGCTTTTTTATTTTATCGTCTCAGCCCGTATTAACAAGGTATTGCCTGAGGGGAGTGACTTTATTGTCACGTCATCTATGTAGTAAGGTCATTAGACTGTACCCGTGTTAGTTCTTAGCTAGGATTAGTAGGTAGAATGTAATTTTGTGCGTGTGTAAATATAAGTAGGGATTATCAGATATGTTAGAGTGTATCATTAAGATTTGAAAATTGCTGTCAATGATCGTTTTAATACACAATATATTTTGACATCTTACAATATACACGCTTACCGTTAAAGCCTATAAAAATGCACTGCTGAATATAGGGCTTCCCCATAGACTGCCTTATATTTGCTACAGTTGTCACTTTTGGAGGAAGCCAATGCTCCTGTTATGTTTCCAACTGTCGCCTTTTACGCAATCTATAGAACTATATGTTGTAGTGGATATTCTTACACTCCCACTATACAGTGTGACACTTTTTTATATATGCGGGAGAGGGGCAAACGACAGTGCGGCTCACCTGATGGTAAGTGACTACTGCCACCCATGAACAACTGCAACACCAGGGGAATTGTAGATTCTGTATGCGATTTTATCATATTTTATCGCACATTTACTGTTTACCCTTCTCAAGTCCACTGCTGGGTGGATTGACCTTTCTAAAAATGAACTCTACATTGATAATGGTGCCCTTTTATCATCGGTCTATAAAGTTTGGGTACAGTTTATTCTTGGATAGATTTCAGCCATCAGTCGATGGCTAGGGTCTTGTCAGTCAATCAGCAGGGTTTAAAACAGGGGGGGTTATTATTTGGAAAAAATGTTACCTCTTAAGCTCGTGTCCGTCAAACAGCGATACAAAATTCAATTTCCATGATGGTTATTCTTCTTCATCCTCATCAGGTTTTTTTAGGTTTATTTGGGGAAATATTGAGGTTCAATGAAGTTGGTTAATGTTTGGCTGAGGCGTTTCGAGGCTGCGGATTCAAATCTCGTACAGTATAAATTTTTGTATGGTTTATGCCGTTTATAATTTTTTCGAGTCTAGACGTTTTCCATGTGAAATTGTTTGTAAAACGCCTCTAAAATCCCGAAATAAACCTTTATTAGTGGGTACCGTTATTCTTAATAATACTTATAACTTATTATTGTTATTTTTAAGTTAATAAGCGTCAGTAGCCTAATGGCAGGGCGCGGACCGCGAACTCGAAAGGTCGTGGGTTCGATTCCGCCATTCGACTACTGTCGTGAACCACTTCTAACACAAGCATTTTAAGCTTACCAGAAGTGGTTAAAGGGAATATTAGTAACGTTTGATAGCATTACTAGTATTTTATGAAAAAAATATTAAGTATTCTAATGTTATTGAATAAATATAGGTGTAGGTACTAATCTAAAATCACGACTTACCAAAACCTTAAGGCATAGTTTATAAAAGATTTTAATGGTATGGAAGTAATTTTTGACTACACCATGATAATATTGATCTAATACAACTTATAATATCAGAGTCACCCTGTCTCTGTCGACTGTGAAGTAGTATTTTTCTGGCGATACCGTAATGCGTGAGTCACGAGCGGTTATGTAAGCAAGCTGCCGAGCGGCGCCGTCATTATAGGCATTATTACAGGAATACTGGCCATCGCCCAGCCATTGTCAAGATTGTGGGGTCAGAGAGACCCCGGTCCGATCTTAACCAACTTGTAATTTCGCAACAAGTATTCCTGTAACCCAATAAATCGTAGCTTGTAAAACAATTTACTAGCATCCACGTAAGAAACACGAGATGTTGCCTAGATCACGTTTGATGATAGACATCGTGACCGACGCACGGTTATTAATTATGGAAATTACGGCGACTCATGTTGTGCTCGCGTCGTGGCCCAACTTAGATATGGGTTTTTTATTTGTCGTGTCATGCTTGAACTTTAACGGTTATCGTTGCTACTTCATGTGTGCAATAATTGAAATTGATACACTACCGCTCTATTTTAATTGACATTCAACTTTTCTATTATCGTCTATAAACAACTGATAAATTCAAGAATGTATTTATGTATTACTTTCGAATTTTTTATACCTTATAAGTTTATAAAGACCCGACTACCTCGTTGATTTAGTGATCGTAAACGCGACAGTGATTGTTTTCGGCTTTGAATCACCGATCGGACCAAAAATCTATCATTAGGTTTTCTGTCTAGAAATTGTCAGTAGCAGTCCGGAGTCAGGAAATTGCTGGAGTTTGACCACCATGCTTTCAGCGAGTTCAGAAGAACGCATGGCAACTATAGCCAAACTCCGTGCCTGTGGAGGCTTTTGTTCAGAAGTGGACTTTCAAAGGCTGTGATAAATGGATGGATAATGAAGTTTAGGAATTGCGTTAAACGAGCGAACATTTACCTGTGGTTTGTGGATGTTGTGGTCCATAGATACCTACATCTGCCGTCGATTAAGAAACAAAATGCAAAAGCGTTGTCACCCCTAAGAGCTAAAATGGTATGCCGTGTTTCCAGTAAAAAGGGACTTTGATTCTCGTGTCACCATACGAAACACAACAGCATTATTTAGTGCAAGAGTGGTTCTTCCCTAATCGAACTGACCCATTCGTGCTGCAGCTATTACACGCTACTGTCTGACTGCCACGTCAGCAAATAATTTTATATATACAAGTTAAAACGAATACTTACTCCTTAGCATTTAGCGTTAGCGGTTCGCACTTGTAGATTTTATTATCTTTCTAAGGTACTTAGAAAACGTGTAAGTAGTTTCGCGGAAGATGCAAACGATTATTATTATTCATTAGCCATCCCAACTGGTTGGTTTGGTATCTCAATACTAAACTGTCGAGTCAAATGTAGCGGAAATTTTCTAGAGGCAGGTTGTTCGTACTCTGCCGGCATAGCAAAGCGTCGGTCCGTTTGATGTCGAGAATCACAAGTGTAGCGTGACATATCCGACGGCCCGCGGTTGCAGCGGCCATTTTTTTTTGGATCTATGAACTCTTTCTTGTCTATGTCACGATTTTCGAATGACGCATCTGTGAGTACTCACCCTTATGCAACAAATACGTCAGAGACTATCCTTGATAACTATTGCTTAAATAATTCAAGATTTGTATGTGTAGTTTCTAACGACGACAGTAAACTATCCTAGGTGATAATATATACATACATACAAATACTATCGCGCTTGTAACCCAGAGGGGATGGGAGAGACTACGGACTATATATTTATTCATACAGTCTTGTCGGTTATGGACCGGTCCTATAATTATTGCGTTTATAACAGTAAAAATTTGAATCTTTGGTTTTGTTATAAAATATAATGTTTTGTTTACTTTAATTGATGATGATACCGATACAGGCCATACTATAATAGGTACATCAAATAAAAATAGATTAAAATTACTTTCTCGTCCCTTGACCTATTCGCCTTGGTCTGGACCAGCATTAAATAAAAGTATGTAATATTCACTAATTACTTATAATTTTGTATATGAATATTGCGTTTGGCTAGAATTTGATTCTCGGACCCATGGCATAGTCGTCACAAGGAATTCAGTGCATAATTATTTAATTCTTTGAATGCACCCGAATTCCACCTAAAATCAAACACACGAGATGTCACTTCCTTCCTCGCTCGGAAACGAGAGGGACCATTGACAAGCGGTCGAACAATGAAAATTTATTAAAATGCAATAACAATAAAATTCATGTCCGGACATTAGTGATGTTAAGTTATTCTCCAAACGCCACTTAATGAGAAGTGATGGGTTCGTAAGAAAATAAAATGAAAAAAAAAAAAACAATGTACCCACCCCGGGTTCCAACGAGCTGTAGCGCATTGCGTATGCAGCGCACATGCACTTAAAATTACATGCACTGTATGCAAAGAAATTCCTTTCACGGTGTCGCCGCGGCCGAGAAGAAATTGTAGCGTCATCAACTTACATCATTATCGCGACATGTCTATTTTTTATATTTAACCTTTAAGGAATATGACCGCGCAAAGTGGAATATTTTTTTTTATTCAACAGACGTTAGTATGCCAGGTGTTTTCCAGAAAATGCGAAGAAAATGTGTCAAAATAAACATGCCAAGCGTCTGTCTGAACATCTATAAGACAAATTATTTCAAAACATGTGCCGAATAACAATACAAAAAAAACTCTACAAGGTTACACGTTCTTTATTATACTATAGTACGTATGTATAATATATGCATTATATAATTTAAAATATTTATGTGGAAGAACAGCAGTATGAGGCTCACGCACAAATCGGTGTGAGACACCCACGTCGATGTCAAATGAACTAATCGAGTTTTAATCCGACTCGGCTTACCGGCTTCTGTCAACTTGAAATTTTTACTTGATGAAAGCGTGACGAATCGACAACATAAATAGAGTATTTGCATATTATACTGATCGAATACTTTTCGAATACAATTAATTTAAACAAATTTTTTTTTGATATTAAAATTTAATATTACTTGTACGCCACTCGTTCGTGTAAAAAGATAGATGGAAAAAAAGGGATAATTATTATTTAATTATTCATCAAAATAGTTAAAAATAACAAAACAATACAATAACCATGTTACATACATATGTACAATAACAATGTTATGTAATACGTTCTGCCGATATGCAGCAACCTGGATATAATCGACTTGACGTTTGATTTGAAATATCGAGAGGAGCGCGTTCTTCCGCTGCTTGAGTTGCTTGTTATTCCCGCCACCGCGGGTCACACGTCGGTAGCCACCCTTAATAATAAGAATCGTAATATAAAAGCATTATAATCCAATCAGGAGTTAACGTGAGGTGTGACCGCCCGCGAGCACGATTTACCATTCGGGACGCGCGCGATTCGCTCGTAAAACATTTTTTGGATGTACGACACTTATAAGAATTACAAGGACAGTTTATTGATTCGGTGCATAATACGTTACATAAATGTGTATGACGCGACATGTGTGGCGCAGTGGTGAGAACCAAACATAAATTAGACGATATCTATAAATATCTTATTAAAATTCCAGTGACGATCTTTATCGCTCATTTTTGTAAAATATTATAAAATAATTGAAGTGTATTTATTTATTTATTTATTTATTTATTTCATAATTATAACATCATTACAGTTATATTAACCAATGCGATGCTATAACTAACCTAAATATAAGAAAACTAATTACTAATAAATAATGACTATAAAATAATGAATAATAATATTATATCTATTTGTATTCAATTCGTTACATATACTTCTAAATTATACATTATTGTGTTTATTTTGTCGCTTGTTACTTTAAATCAAATTCACTTTGAAAGGTTTTTTTTATAGAATAATGGTGATAAACGAACACACTATTACACCTGCTGGTAAGTGGATGCTTTGGCCCATAGACATCTACATCTACCCTCAATTACGAATCAAAATTCAATTGTCTCTTCTCCCCCGATGACTAGTATGGAATGCCTCGTATCCAGTATAAAGGGTCTCAGGATCTCTACACTCACCATACGAAACAGCAGTATTAAGCTCATTTCTTACGCTGGTATTTTGTGAGAGCGTGTTTCTTCCCCTGTCGAGCCGACCCATTCGTGCTACAACTATAATATAGCTGCAGCATGGTTCTACTACGTATAAAAGGCTGCGACGACGCTTCCATGGTTATGATAATTGTAATTGTAACTGTGAATTATTTATGCTCTAGGCTTTCAATTCAAGATACTTACTTATATTCATATTTTTACCTATATATATATATATATATATATGCGACATTATGCATGAATGTGTGTGAAAGTAAGTAGACTTTATAGCATTTCCTTTATTTTCGCAATCTAACCATTCATGTGATTTAATTCAAATCTGATATATCAGTATTAATATGCTGGCTTTTAAATACTTACTATTACCATATCACTTTTCCAATCGTAATATTTCACAACGTGCAAACCCCGACAGTGATATCTGACAAAAAATTAGTTAATTATTTTTTGTGTGTGTTTTCATAAAATTAAAATTAATATAATAATGTCTTCTCGCACGCTTGCACGCGCTCAATAGACTTGCTCCCTATAACGTTTGATTCTATAGAAATACGAGTAATTTCAAGTGATTACAGTTTAACGTTTCAGATATCAAATACACGTTTTAAACGTGGTAGATAAATGCTGCAGCCTGCAGCTATGGTTGTAGCACGAATGGGTTGGCTCAACCGGAGAGGACCACGCTCTCACTCTGTGTAACGTATGTTAAGTATAGAGGCACTTCATCTTAGTCCTCGGGAGTAACAACACATTCTGTATTTTGATTGTAAATCGATCATAGATGTAGATGTCTATGGGCTACAGCATTCTCCTACCGTCAGTTGGACTGTGCGCCCGTTTGTCACCTTTATTCTATTAAAAAAAACATGAACACCTAATCATCAAGCAAGCGGTGGAATTTATATACATCCAAGAAACTTGATTGTACAATTGTTTGCAATTAATGTGCAATTTTATGAAGTTGTAGAATAATTTTAGTTTTTATTTCCATTTCTAGCTATTAAACCCATACTTATACTCCTTTTAATAGGACATTCCTTCTAAGCAACAATAATTTACGGAGATGAATTGACTTGTTGGTTTTAATAGACAGGTAAATGATAATATATCATCGATTTAATAATCACGTCTCCGCAGTGAAGCGACGCCATAATTCTACTCATAATCGATTCCGTTGCGAAGAGTGGTTCGCTAGCCAGACCAGCAGCTTTACTCGCATACATAAGTTCTTTCGTTCTTTCCACATTATAAGCGATTTAATTAAACACATTAATTTTATATACGATATTGTGGACATGTTATTTGTGTAGTTTTCGCCTAAATTTATTATCAGATGGTGGAGAAAACGCTAATTTATGTTCGCGGGTTAATTCACATGTTGTGTGATAAATGCGACGGTTTTTCGCATCGATACTTTTACAACCTGTACCGATGTTGACAATTCTAAATCGAGATGTGGTTAATAAATTGAATCGCCTTAAAGCGAGCGTCGCTTTGCAATGTTAGTAGGCACCTAAAATACTGTGCGTCGATACGACGATCAATAAATTAAAATTAATTCGGCGTGCGAACGGCGAGATCCGATACGCGATACCGACGCCTACATTTATCATTCGCTAACACGTCGGACATTTCACAGGGGACGTTTGATAAAGGAATTTAACCTCTAACTTTACAGCACTAGGGGTCAGGTGGGCTTCCATGAATTCACATGTAATGATCCGTCGCGGTAACAAAGGATAACACGTCTAAAGACAATATGTGGAAGGGATAAGTTGGCATATGTATTGGGCTTAAGACCTGAACACACGTCCAAGCACGTTGCTCGCATGCGGATGCAGTATGTCGCGATATGCGAATGAATCGTGGTAGACTGGACGACGCTGGCCGGCCTTGACGCGGTCGTGGAAAGTTCTCACGATATCTCATGCTACACTTTCTAAATGGGATCAATATACCACGCCCTCATATTATAATTGTATATATGTTATATATTCAAGTTTGTTACTTTATTGTCCACCATGCGATACTGCAATATAGGAATTAAGGTAACGGCAAGACAACGCGAGGAATCCGAGTTCGATCTCCGCTAGCACCACTGACTATGACTATCTCAATGAAATAACAAAAAATATTGGCCAAGATAACGGTAACACGCGAGTGAAGAGCTCTTTAAACTGGGAAATAAAACTATTTTATTTTTCAGGCGAATCTTAGCTCATTTTATTTTCACTTCTTCTTATCTTCTTTCTTTGACCTTACTTAAACGATTATACATATAAGTATGTACATCTTGGTAGGCGTGTATAAAAGAGAAAAACAGATAAAAAAGATTCCTTTTGACACCATAAGAAAAAGGAAATAACGTACTAACTACACTTTCATTTCAATTAATACGTTTACGATATGACCGATTTTTTAAGACTATATATTGAGCGCATTTTACATTGCTAGAATAAAACACATTATTTTTTCTACAAAGAGTTTTTGGAAAGGGGTTGTAAAGAACCGTTACGGCTAGCAAACAAGAGAGCAAAGCATTGCTACTTTTATCAACACTTGCAGCGCCCTGTGGAGCACAGTACAGATAAGATCTGACGCTGCATCTGCCTGTATTGGGTTGGGGGTCTGAACATAAGGGCAGGGGCTGGGATTCAATTCCGGTGTTTTGTTTCCGTACGAACTGTGAGAACAAGCAGATAACTTGATTTTGATTGGAGTGTTGATTAAAATATAACCTTGTAATATATATATATATATATATATGGCTTGTTTTAACAATTCTATATTTAATTATTAACTATATTCATAATCGCTCGCCGTAAAGTATGTACGTATGATACGCGAGCAAACTGAGTTGGAATTCCGACGGCGCCAATGAAATTGTCAACTGTAAGTGTAGATTTACTAATCCACACTTACGTAAGTGGTGATTTATCGAGTGCTCGGTGAAGGAAAATATATAAGGGATGTTGAATGTCTATGAAAGTAAAAAAATGGAGGACGTGATGAAAATTATTTTAAAAGCGTTAGAGCAGCACGTCGACCGTTCGTTCTCCTAAATTTTGTTCAGGAATGAGAGAAGGCTACTGTCCAGTAGTGGGAGAAGGGTCAGGACATTATATAGTCAGCAACTTTATTGTACTATTGTATTATTTGCCTATATTTAAAAAAAGTATCATATATGATTAAAAGAATATGAGTTTTCTAATTCGAATTGGCGTTTATTATTAACGGAGCGTATATTTTCTAGGGTTCCGTACTTAAAGGGTAACCAACGTGTTCCTATTACTAAGCCTTCGCTGTCCGTCCGTATGTCTGTCAGCGGGCTGTATCTTATGATCTGTAATAGGTAGACAGTTGAAATGTTCACAGAATGTGTATTTCCGCTATAACAATAAATAAAAAAACTTGAAAGGGGCTTCCCTATTAGAAACGTGTTTTACGATAGTACGGAAACCTTTATGCGTGAGTCCGACTCGCACTTGGCCAGCTTTTTAAATTTCTATTAACCACATTGCTTATAGCATAAAATCCCCATACAATCGGGGCTTAGTAACACACAAAATATCTAGCACAATACCCAAAACTTTGCAGCCCTCTAATGAATTAAAAACGCCGATGGTGGCCGGTACCATGTGCGATCGTTTCGCTCCCATATCGGAATAAGTTTAGTGGCTATAGGCGGGGCTGTCGTCGATTTCTTGCTCGTTAAAAGTGTCGTGGTACCAGACAGGTAGCGCATGTGGTGAGATGGCGCGATAACGGGAATTATTCATACGCGCGTTATCGGTCCGCCATCGCTGGTGCTATTGTGAGCGCGAGGGGTGGCTGCCGGTTGTCTTGGACGCTGTCAAAACGTTGCCCTGTGTACTCTGCCTAATGTGAGGCCGTGGATTGATTGTTTTTTTTTTCTAAATAATGACTGTTGTTATACCTCTGTGCTATTTTAAGCTTTATGCTTAAAGATGTTCATATGTATATCTGTTACGAGTACAAGGGAATGACTTTTGTGAAAAATCATTAGTCTTTATAATATTATTTGATATGGTCATAATACATCTTTAGTTTAGCTTAATAAATTTAAAATAAATTCAAAGCGACGATAAATTACGATATAAGCTTAAAGATAAGGATTTTTAAATTATATTCATTGGTTAAATTTAAAATAAATAAATAAATACATCGATGTCTACAACCATAGAGAAAAGATTCCCTTGTTAGCCCCATTTAAATTTTAGTTATTCGTTCCTCGTATAGTCCATTTCTCTGTGTCACGCTTGTAGTTGGGACGCGATGTACGGGTGCCCTTGCGATAGCATCTCTGATAATCTCCAGTACGATCAACACCTGGATGTAAGCCATGCGGGCTACAGGGAAACATTCGGGCCACATTGTTTGCAATATGTTGATTGTGATTTACTTAGTATGTAACCGATTAATCTATACAAATAAATAAAATTGAAGTGTCTGTTTGTAATGTCAAAATTACAGCTTTTTACTAATTGCATATTAAAGTATATACGGTACTTATAACAAAAACACAATTTTTAAAATTTTTCTCTGTCTGTCTGTTTGTTCCGGCTAATCTCCGAAACGGCTGGACCGATTTTGACGAAACTTTCACTGGCAGGTAGCTGATTTCATAAGGAGTAACTTAGGCTACTTTTATTTTAGGAAAATAATTAGAGTTACGTGCAAAAACATAAAAACCCTAACACGCGAACAAAGTCGCGGGGAACAGCTAGTAAGTAACTAAAGATGATAGTCAGTTACCTAAAATATGGTGTTCGTTAAACTTTTCCACCGACTTCAAAAAGGAGGAGGTATACAATTCGACTGTACGTTTTTCCATTTTTTATGTGTTACCTCATAACTTTTTTGTGGTTGAACCGATTTCGATGATTCTGTTTTTTTTTTGAAAGCAGGTGTGTTCTTGTGGTACCCATATAAATTGTTATCAAGGTCTAACCAATAGTTTTTCAGTTATTCTAAATAATTTATATTGAAGTCTGTTGTACAAAATTTTTAATAAAACACTTACAAATAAGAGGAATTATTATAACTGTTATAACCAGGTAATGAATATGCTTAGTAACGCCACGTAAATATTCAACTATGGCTCTTTACATAATTAATTACTTAATTAGATATGGAAGCGGTGTTTTATAAAGAAAAAATTGGAAACGCGAGTTCATTTTATAATTTTGGACTAACAGTTCTAGATAGTTAGCAGATCTTAGAATAATCTAAATCAGTTACGAGTTATTACTGTTTGCAGTTTCAGACGTAGTAATATTATTTAAAAAAATTTTTTTTCGGCAAAAGTAAAGTGTTAGCTGAATATGTAATTCACATAACTAGGAGTCCGAGTGAGATGGTATTATAAACTAATATATTTTAGTAAGTAATTATAATAATGGATTTATAGATCGAAATCTTATCTAATAAACATAGGTTTCGCAGTAAGTTAACTGTACTGTTAGTAACTAATCATTTGCTACCCGCAGCGCTCCACGGGGATGCGTCAACAATTGTATGCTCTACCGCACCACTACCGCAGGGAGTTGCATGTAGGGAAGGGCCCCTTATACACCGACCAATCCACAATTCCCGGCCACCAGATAGTACCAGCACCCTTGCAATCAAACGTGCCCGTACATATGTTCGATTTCACTTTTATAAATAATAATTGCCGAATGTAGTTTGTGAAATTGAATGGGGTGTGAGCCGTTTCCCCATCGAAAACTTTATTTAAAATCTATATACGTGTGTGCAGGCGTTTTCGTTATATAACGGTGTGCTAGATTATAAATAATTTTGTTTTAATTCTAATTCACTTATCG
The DNA here is from genome assembly GCA_963668995.1 of Parnassius mnemosyne. NCBI lineage: Eukaryota > Metazoa > Arthropoda > Insecta > Lepidoptera > Papilionidae > Parnassius > Parnassius mnemosyne. The sequence goes on from CAVLGL010000159.1 coordinate 39,004,295, forward strand.
TATACCATATCCGAGTAAAATAACACCATAATTATGTTTTACCGCAAACCCTTTTTACTAGTCCAAGTAAACGGGGCATTCCATCTTAGCTCTCCGTGGTGATAATGTATCTGCATTTTGATTTTGATCAAGGACAGAAATAAGTGTCTATGGGCCACATTATCCTTCTACCATCCTCCTATTTCTGCCGTCAAATAGCAGAGGTTACGTTGCTGATTTTCGGTATAAGAAGTGAGGAGTGCATAAGTCCATGAATTGCAGTGGACTTAAAGTGGACTATAAGTCCCATATTTTTTTGTAAACCTTCAGTTTTATAAAAAAATATGGGAGGGAAACTCAAGGTCACTCAATGAGCTAAGGATAGGGCTGTTCTCAGAGTTTCTCTGCGTGATAGACTTCGTAATGAGAATATTCGCAGTAGAACTAGAGTAACCGACATAGTGTAACGGTTCAGTAAGCTGAAGTGTCAAATGGCCGGCCATATTACGTTGTAGAGTCATGCTACAGCTATATCAGTAGTATAGTTGTAGCACGAATGGGTCGGCTCGACCAGGAAACAACCATGCTCTCACAGATTACCAGCGTAAAATAGCAGCTTAACACTGCTGTGTTTCGTACGGTGAGTGTAGAGAACCGGCGACCCTTTTTACTGGAAATGAGGCATTCCATCTTAGGCCTCACGGGTGACAACGAATCTGCATTTTGATTCGTAATCGAGGATAGATGTAGATGTCTATGGGCCACAGTAACTACTTACCTTCAGGTAGACTGTGTGCTTGTTTGTCACCCTTAGCCTATAAAAAAAATATAGCCTCGCGGCCTCTTTTATCTCAAAATTTATGTGAGAATAACTCTGAAGTATAAATTGTTTAATACTTAATAAACCATTAAAATTGACCCACAAATAAGTGGTAAAATTACAAAAGTTTGCACAACCAACTTCAATATAAACTATTAAGGATAACTCAAAAACTACTGGTCAGATCTTGATCAAATTTATATGGGACCACATGAGAAGTACCAGCTTTCAAATGAAAAAGAATCATCAAAATCGGTTCTCCTAGAAAAAAGTTATCAGGTAACACAAATAAAAAAAAACATACAGTTGAATTGAGTACCTCCTCCTTTATGAAGCTTGTTAAGAAGGAAGATACAGTTGAATTGAGATCGTACTTCTGTTTTTCAAGTTACCTAAAAACTATATTTCTCAAACGCATAATGCCTGATGAATGCTCTGACTGGATGATGGTAAAATACCAAATAGATAATGGGATTGGTAATAGGTAAAATGATTCACGCACTGCACACTTTTAGGAGCGTCGGTGCTTCACGTCAGCTGTATGTTCTTTTACGCGAGTTTACATCAAATTCTACGATTCTTATCAAAGTTATTCATTCTCATTTTGCGCAGATTGGAACAAAAATTACTATTAAAAAGCTGAAGGTAGCTGGGCTAAATATGACATCGAGACGTCAAACACCTCAGTACTACTGAGTGATGTAAAGCGCCCGAAACACCGGGATCAAAAAGGTTAAAATTAAACGTGATAACATACATAAAATCCGTTTCATTTCATGGTGGGATTGGTGATGGGGAGTAGCATCATTAATCCGGCGTGGTTAGTATAGTCAGATTTCCGAAAACTGCATGTTAGTGTAGCATAGCAAACTTGGAAAAGCCAATATCCAGCAATTTTTGGAACGAAGTTCCATATCGCACCGTTCGGACTTCGCGGATGGGGGCTAGGCATAAAAAAGTGTGAAAGTTTTCCGTCACGACCCTTAGGGGCTATAAGGAAGTGAGATGGAATAATATCCACCTGCCTCGCACTTTTTCTTATCTTGCCATGAAAGAAATATTATTTTAAATGACGCTCCATTTTAATAGACGGTAGTCATTAATTTATTTGTTTTTGTTAATCAATAATGTAATAGGTTTGTCAATAATAATATACTACGAAAGGAACTTTATTCCAACCGACTGTTTCATGACACTCACGCATGGTTTTTTATTTAGCTGTTTATGTATAGTCCATACAGCTCAATAAAAAAGACGATGAATGATTTTCGAGATTGACTCGCATTGTATAGTACTCGTATTACAAATTTGTTTTATAAATACAATTACATTTCGGTAAAAAATCTCACACTCCTAAAAAAAGCCTTATATAATAAAAACATTAATCAACTTTTAGATGTCTAATTAATGAATTTTCCAACTGGCCCACTATTTTAATTGTTCGACGTTGTGACACAGCGCTTTTGTAATAATTTTTGTTAGAGTTGCCTTTGTTCATGAACGCCAACGAGACTGGTCCAAACAACCATTATTTGTTTATCAAATTCACATTAAAGCTTGCAGTACTCCACGTATATAATTATAATTTTAGAAAATAGAGATGTCGTGTGAAACGGCCGTTGTTGAAGGCAAACGATATTAATTTTGGTAACCGTGGGCCGAGTGACAAAACGCTTTCAATGTCGGTTATTATGATGAGTTGATGCGCCCATGATACTTAAGATCACGGTATCTGTAACATTTGTGATTATGTTAGTTGAATTGTGGAATTGGAATTGTCAAAGCAAACGATTTACATTTATTTTATGATTATTAGATGTGATTTTAAAATATTAGCTTTTTAGGTTGTTTTAATTAATTATTGATGCAAAATAATACAGGATTGTAAAATGTGTTTGTTATAAGGTGAAATAAATTGTTCCTTAATTTTTTTTGGTCTCTCTCATTACATAAAAAAGGATTTGCTCAAATTGTCACTGGATGGGCGTATCGTAGTATAAGAAGGCCTTTAACCTTTAACCTTTACGCTGCTATCCTGTACAGTTGACTATCGGAAGCCATGAGATCTTTCTGGCATTCTTAGTCGCCTTTTACGATACCCACGGCAGTTTCGCAATACAAGTACATCTTAGTTCAGTGATACATATTAATAACTATGAAATATAAACATTTGAGGCGAGCAAAGGCGTTGCGTTATTTGGTGCATTATGTATGCATTATATTGTAAAGGCAGTAGTTTCAAATGATTGGTAAAGAACTAAGAAGAAGGGACTTTTAAAGTTCAATTAGATATAAGAATCAATAATGCTGTTACGTATTATGTTATCCATAAAGTTATTATGTTAAATTAAGACTTAAAACTTATAAATCAATGATCTAATCAAACATTTTCGTGCGCAGGTCGGACGTTAAGCGGCGGCAGTGGGCAAGTGTGTCGACCGCATTTCCACACGCCGCTACACCCTTGGCTAGACTCAAAGGCGCTGGGAGGCGGCGCATGGGGCGGCGGATTCCAGCAGGATGCCGCGCAAGCAGACAAACCCCTTTCCCCTGCTCAACACCACCATCCACACCCCCTTTTCTCCTTCCCTCCGACTCCGCCAAAAGACTCAACTCCCGACTCCGTTGCGGCAGCGGCACTCGGCCAGCAAGACTACCAAGCCGCTGTTGCTCACGCGACCGCTATGAGCGTCGCTTTTATGCAGCAGCAACAGGAGCTACCGCTATGTGGCGACGTCAAGCCCATGATGGGCGCACCGCCATCGAAGCAGCGCGAAGGTGCGCAACCAGACTCGTGCCCCCAAGAGTCGAGTCAGCCCTCTGGGGAATACAACGCGCAGTACAACGCCGCCGGCGGCGATTACTACAGCTACCAGGGGAAGGGGTACAGTCAGCAGCAGAGTAAGCCTCGACCGAACAAGACGCGAACGAGCGCCGGTGAGTCCTCGGGGACTGTACGCACTGCACTGCTCTCGCTCGCACTCGGCACAAATAACTTCAACATACGTTTATCCGACCACAAATATATACCTTTTCCGATATTTGTTTTTTTAAATACAAAGTGCTCTGTACACTATTGAGATCTCGTTGTTTGATCATATCATTTTGTTAAGTAAAAAAATAAAAAAATTAAAGCACCTAATTTAGAAAGTAAATCGATGCATTTTATATTTGGTAGGTTGGTTGTACATATTGCCATGTACTTAGCAACTACCACTAAATAAGGTTTATATTAACAATGCATATCTTCTTTAATCGGTTCTTAAAATCAACTGAATCTAAACCTTGTTGTAGACGCTGCGAAACGGCAGTAATTAAAATCTCACCACAGATTGTCTCGTTGACGCTTGCGAATGCTTCACGATAATCAAAACAAGATTAATATTTTATTTCTTATTTTTGGATGGCATTGTCAAATAATTGTATTGGATGAGATGTGGTCGGATAAGCGTGGGATCTCGCACTGGGGGTTGTGGCACTACATTATCTCGTCATATATCGCGATGACATCGTATTGGGAAGTGGCTTAGGTTTTCCTTGGTGTGACTAACGCTTGTACTAACTTATTGGTGTCGGTGGTGGTTTAGTTATATTTTTAACAGTTATGGTGGTTTCATAATAACGTTTATAATATTTTGTACTAAAGTTATTTTATCAAAATACTTAAAATACGTAATTTTTTTTAAAAAAAAAAAGGTAGGTTCTTACATGTGATTGTTGAATGAAAGGAGAGTAGACATTTATTTTATTTTATTTTATTCGGAACACACAGCATTGATACGTTGTACTTATTACAACATTTAAAATTGACCTAAATATAAAAAGGTTTTAGCATATAGAACATAAAGTTTAAAATCGTTTAATAAAAAAGACTCATCAAAGCTCATACGAGATAACGATAAAATCCTTATGTAAATAACTTTTACAAATGCCGTGTTAAATTCGAAATTGCAAGTTACGGTTTAAGCTTTTCATTGTTACACGGCGACATGTGAACAGCCGCGGCCTCTGCAGGCAACCAAACAAACCAACGGTTCCCATTACTTATCTAATTGCACTGCGCTATTGTTTTTACGTGAGTAATTAAACTAATGCCTCTTAACAACATTTCTACTCAATCTTCAAGACGATTTTCGAAATCAACCCGCAGGCCTGTTTCCTCATTTCATTTGCAAAACACGCGGCGCTCATATATTTCAACAGTTGCGTTTTTGGTTTTACCGCTTTAAAAACTTCGGCTCCGAGATATATGGGTGCAGTAAGCGGGCAGTCGCAAGCTTCAGCTCAGCTCTGTTCAATTGACCTTTAATATTAATGCGACCATTGTTACTACCGCCAATTGGATGCAAAGTTTTCGCAAGAACAAACTTAATATTATTATGACGATTGTAGTACATTGCTGAGAATTACTCAACAGTAATTGTATTACGGTGGCCAAAGTCGCCGCTTTATTTTATGCATAAATATGCAATTAGAACTCTCGTAGTTGTTAAGCTTTGACAATGGAGAGAACAAAAAGCGGCAACCGCTTATTGTCTCTCATTACGGACAACCTGTGTATTATGTAGAGTGACTGCTAATGTGGAGTACCATTGAATATACCGGCGTCATTATGTTTATTCAATATTTTGTGAAATTTTAAGTGAATTAACATTACGTTTCGATCTCACGAGCATCTAATCTAATCTTGCTGATGGAGTTCTCAGAGAATAATGAGACGTAATGATAAAACGGACACGCCGCTAATTATGCAGGAAAAACTATTTTACGTTGTCAAAACATCATTTATACGCGAAAATGTTATTTATTAAAGCCAACAATACTAGTAACGGGAATGTTCGTGTATATTTTAGACACAACATAAACACATGCACATTAGATTATGAAGATAACCATTCATCAAACATTAGTTAGCGTAAAGTTTTATGTAACAATGGTTTTTGTTAATAATCAGCTAACATTCGTATTTTACAAGTTAAGGAAGTAAACGTGTCCCGTAGCAAAAGAATGTCGAACAAGCTAAAAGGCCATATCCCTAAAAGCATCCATAGGCTAGCTCTTACAATAGTAGTGGGACACGTTACCGCAATGAAGACGATACTGTTGGATATGTTTAGTTAAGAGAAAATATCATAGTTACAACAAGCGTACTCGCAGCAGACTTGAAGTACGAAACAAGACAACAGGAGAGTAATCTACGATTTTTTGGTAATGTTTTGTTCGAAGGCTAGCAGAATACGGGGATACGTTACCCACAAATGCCTAAATATACAAATATCCGAAGCTAGACTTACTCGTAGCTGTATGTCGTTCTTCCAGATTTGCGAACCAATGGTATACTTGAGGACGTATATGTAAAATAGCAGCTTATTGCTGCTGTGTTTCGCATGGTGAGTGTAGAGCTACGGATAGACTTTTTACTGGAAATGAGGCATCCTATTACACTACTCAGGGGTGAAAATGAATCTGAATTTTGTTTCTTACTCGAGGATATATCTGGAAGTCTATGGTCCACATCATTCACTTATCCCAGGTGCATTGTGTGCTCGTTTTTCACCCTTATTCTATAAAACGAAACACGAAGAGGAAGAAGAGTTTATAAAATGTTTAATTCCTGTTATTATACACGATTGAGCCAAGCTGCTTTGATATTTTTAATAATGAAAAATGGTGTCATTGGGCCACAGTATTCACTTACTATTAATTGGACAGTGTGTTCGTTTGACATCCTTACTGACATCATATTGACTACGTCTTATATTATATATATTGTAATATATACTACTTATTCAAGAATGGATTTACCATTTTGAATATTAAGTATAAATAGTAAGATATTTGCACCAACTTTTTTCTCGAATAAATACAGAAGCGCATTATAACACGATTATATAAATTTGAATGGATTGCACGTTAAATTATTATAAAGTATTAAATTTGTTCTATATTAACAATTTACGCATCGTTAACCTGTCCCGTTCGTTCCCTTAAACTAGCTTGTGTTACGTAAAAAGAACGTTATTTACTGTTCAAGATGTGTTGTGTAATTGGAAATTGGCTATTAGCTTGTTCATTTAATCAACGGTACATTGTGTTGCCATGTAAGTAACGTTAAATAATTTAAATAATAGCTTCTGTAATCCATATATATATATATAAAAGTCCACGGCCTAACATAGGCGTCCTCCATTTAGATGCCACACTTGGCAGGCAGGGTTGCATGCTGTTTTCGTTATTTAATTATAACACCTTTTTCATATCATCATGGGCTCTTACCACTTTAACAGATCGACCGAAGTCTATAATACTTTTCGAAAATTGTAATTTTCAAAACGAAAATTTTCTCCGAACCCAACTATGGGCGGTTCATTGACTCCAGAGTCAAATCAGCCGCAAATAAACTTGGTGTCCTTGCAAGGGTGCGGCGGTACTTCATGCCGGGGCAGCTTCTTACCTTATATAAAGCGCAAGTCCAATCGCGCATGGAGGACTGCTGTTACATATGGGCTGGTGCTGCAAAATATCACCTGACAGCGTTGGACTCAGTTGAGAGACGTGCTAAGAGGTTCAACTTGACCTTGATTTGGTTGAAACCAATCTTGTCAGCCTCGAGCACAGGCACAGAGTAGCCTGTCTCTCGGTACTCTATACGCTGCATTTCGGTGAGTGTGCGCAGGAATTACACGCTTTAATTCCTCCCTATCCTTTCCACCATCGGACAACCAGGCAGTCGGCCGGTCTTCATCCGTTTTTTGTCGATATTCCACGCATTAGAACCAAACGGTTTGTTTCATCTTTTGCAATGCGTACAGCAAAGGAATAATTTGCCGGCGTCTATTTTTCCGCACGACTACAATCTGGGCGTCGTCGAGACAAGAGTGAATAGGCCTTTGTTACGCTAAGACAGTGCGATTTACCATCTAAGGCTACATCACCACTTACCACCAGGTGGGATTGTGGTCAAGCACTGGCTTATAATAAGTATAACCTTTTTTAGAATTTGAATACGGGCCTCTTAGAATATTATTCTCGTTTAAACAATTAAAAAAAGTTTAAAAACAAAAACTATGTTGGTTTAAAGTTGACACGTCGTTAACAGAAATGGAGCTCACGCGTGAAAATTTAAAATACAATATAAAAAAAATTTATAAAAAATATAGTTTTAAACATTATTTTATGATACTTAGTTTTGGTTAAGCTAACTTCTTGTTGGAATCAAATGCAAGTATCGATTTGAATGGATATTCAAATAGGTCGCGTGAATTGCGAGTAGCAGTGTGAATGTTGCTGTATCGGTCGCTAGTACTATCCGGCAGTTCCTTAGTGGAAGCAATATTATGATAATGCGACTCGGCCGGATGTGGCCCATTCCATTGTTGCCGATCGCTTGACCTCGAGCCTCCTTACATTTCTGTGCTATAAAACAAGATACGAGAAGAATTAAGAGCTTTCAAATCTAGCCGTGTTACGACATTTTAAATGAAAGTCTAGAAACATTAAAAGGAAGGTTTTAAACTTTCAAATTTCGCTTTAACTTTTCTTTCATCTTTCATATTTTCATATTTAGTTAAAACATAAAAAATTGAAAGTAGAAATCTCTTAAAGGATTGAAACCGTTTAAAAAGTTGGGGAGTCTTTAAATTGCCATCTAGCTTACTGTTTCTTAATATTAAATGAAAAGATTTGACGGTGATTAAAAACTTAGGTTTTGAATCATTTTCATAACATTTCTTTGGCCTTTGAAGTAAATTTTTACAAATAGTGTTTGTTGTATTTTTGTTTAGAATTATGTTTGAACCTTTCAATAAAATATTAAATAAATAAAAAATCACTATATTAAATAATATCCTTCCATGATATTTTTACCTTTTTCTTAAACTTCTTTGTTTCTCATCTTGACCTTTAGAGAATAGCAAAAATTCAAAGAGAAATATTTCCACGTACCTTTACAAGCTCGCAATATTAAAAATAAATGCAATAAATTAAGTAACAAAGTGTTTCGGCCCTACATATTTATAAACGATCTGAAAAGCAAATTAAAAATATGAAATTGATAAATGAATTATAGAAGAATACTAATACATTGGTGGTAGGACTAGGTAGTCCACCTGTTTACCTATTTCTGTTACCAAGCAGGCACTAAACTGCTATACTCTAGTCTAAAGGATACAGTTACAGACTGTGAGGCATTTTACAGACTGTGAGGCATATTTCTTAGTCCGTAGTGGTGACGACGCATCTGTAGAGTGACTGCTAATGTAGAATACCATTGAATATACCGGCATTCTGTTTATTAATTCTGTTTATTTCATTATGTTTATTCAATATTTTGTGAAATTTTAAGTGAATTAACATTACGTTTCGATCTCACGAGCATCTAATCTAATCTTGCTGATGGAGTTCTCAGAGAATAATGAGACGTAATGATAAAACGGACACGCCGCTAATTATGCAGGAAAAACTATTTTACGTTGTCAAAACATCTGTTGTCAACTGTTTGAAGTTAGTTGCACGAGTCCATGGACTGCAGTAATCACTTACCATCAGGTGGACAGGTCCGTTTGTCATTTCATGTTTATAAAAAAAATTAGAATCCTTATCAATTCATCGATTACAGTTTGTTCCAGATCGCTTAGTTTGTTTTAACTTCATACTTTTTTGAATTTGACCACGTTCATTAAATGTCATGTTGTTAGTGTATTCGACAGCACAAATGTTCCAGTAACAACTGAAATGTAACAATTTTACTTACTCCATACCGTGTAGTCTTTTTGAATCTTAACGATAATGTATTATGGTTTAATATCTACTACTGCATACAACAAACAAATTATAATATTTGTCTGGTTGTCTGTATGCACCTCACGTATAATGTTGCTGCAACAAAGATGTTTCGCGGAGAATTGCGCAACCAATTAGCGGAGTAGTACATTCGGGAAAACAGTTGATACTACTATTTCTTGATATTGCCAATGTGGTCTTTATGTTGTTGTGATAGTGACTACAATTGCAAGTATGGCTATAATATAATAGTTAGCTAGGTTAGCGTGTATGCACTCCACGGACGGCCGGGTAAGAGGAATGAAGTCGAGACGGCTCTCTTAATACTTTTTTTTTAATTTTTTCGCTGTGTTGTAATATATTATTTCTTATTATATTAATAATATAGTAAAAAAGTGTTAAGTGTTATGCAGATAAATTATAATTGCTTAAAATTGAGTCATCTTTGAATGCAGTAAGTATATGTAGATGTAATACGAGTAAAAGCAGGGATAAACCTAGTTATGTTATTTTGAGGATACTCCAAGTGACATTTGCAAATAATTATAGTTTTTTTTTTTGTAGAATAAGGATGACAAACGAGCACACAGTCCACCTAACAGTTTTGTGGGAATATGTTTTATTGTATGGTTGTGTCGATTTGTTTAGTAAAATAAAAGAAAAAAAAAGTAAATGCTCTGGTCCATAGACACCAATATGTATCCTCGATTAAGAATCAAAATGCAGACGCGTTGTCACCCTTGAGGACTACGATGGAATGCCTCGTTTCCAGTAGAAAACGGTATTTGGTTCTCTTTGCTCACCATACGAAACACAGCAATATCAAGCTGCTATTTTACGTTGGTATTCTGCGAGAGCGTGGTCCTACCCTGGTCGAGCCGACCCATTCGTGCTTCAACCATAATATAGCTACAGCGGGGCTCTACCACATACAAAACTTATACAGTTTGTAACTACAATGTATAATAATATTGGTAAGTGCAAAAGATAAAATGTAAAAATGGAACGAGCGACGTCTACTTGACGTAACATACCTGCGATAATTTAAACGAGAACTAGTTAACAAATCGTAAAAAATTCACTATCAACAATGGATTTATATTTAATTTACCATTTTGATTGTCACCAAACAGTACAACGTGAGTCGCTAGAGCGGAGTATTTTGATGCAAGGCTCTAATGAATATTTTTGAGTTTAAAACCGCGCCGTAGGTATAGCAAACGCGACATGGTCTGGTGGTCAGCAGTGTGGGATACAATTGTGCACCTAACGAAATTTGCATTTGAGTTCGACGGAACTTCTGCGATTAATTCAATAATAAAACTGTCGTTAGAGGACGACGTGTTTAGTGTCCGTTAAAAACGAGATTTTGATTAATTATTTAATTGTCTTTGTGGATGAGATAATTCAAATTATCGCAATGATGATGTAGCTTGTTTTGTAACATGAATTATGTTCATTGTTTCATACAATTTAACGCAAAAACTAAATTAAACGGTTTTTCTGTGTAAAAGTTATGATGAAATCGTTTTAAAGCGGTCTATTCATCAAAAGTCATGTTTATTTATACTTATCAACTCAAAACGATTTCCATATTAAGTTTAACCTAAATGACATCACAATCATGCAATTTTGTGGTTTGTTTTCCTGTAATTGTGCAAACGACAATAAGTCTTATGGAAATTATAAGTAAACATAATTTACAACCACAAATTACAGCACAGTTAATGTTATATTATACTAGCTTCTGCCCGCGACTCTGGACGCGTAGAATCACAAACACATTCATGTGTATTTTCCAGCGATTGAAAAAAATATTTTCGCCGCGATGAATTAATCCAGCCCATGTTTTAATCCAGGATATTATTTATCGGTGCGTCATCGTCAATTAAAATTTTCTTAGCCGTTAGCGCGTAATTGGGTATTAAAAACATTCAAACATATTCACAAACTTTTAAAAATGTATTATTAGTATGGATTTGCGAAAATGCATCTTGCACAAGTTTGCATTCCCCTATTCTGCCTAGAAGTTTACCTGGGTAGGTAACACACTGGGTAGAGAATCCATTTCACCATATCACTCCGTGGGTGTGTAGTGTTATGCTACTCACGTATCATTTTACATTATTTTAAATTCATTTTTCCATTCTGTTTCGATTTTCTGCATTCACCTCAAAACTGGATATTTTACATCACCTTTATTTCCATAGGATCCTGTAACGATTTTAAACCATAAGAACACAATAACAAATCATTTCTACTTCGTATTTTCACATTATCAGCACTTATAAATTGGTGTCAATGGAGTCTACCTTTTTTCGATCTTTTAGCTAGTTTTCCGTAACTCTACAATCTGGGACTTTGTGTGGGCAGTTGCGCTACCTTTTTTCCTATATCAATAATATCTCATTTTCCACTTAAATCTTATAGTTTTCTTATTATAAACCTAAAACAAAAATTTGACATGTTTTGTCTTTCTTATTTAAATCGTTTCCATGGTAATTATATTCAAATTTGCTACCGATCTATTATTCCTATTTCGATAATTCCACATAAATCCTCTTTTCTCTTGACCATTTACAAAAAATTTGCGTATAATTTAAATAATTTTTCCATTCTCTCTAGAAAGGTATAAAAGCCGAACAATCGGTGAAGAAAGGCAGTCTCGCTTCAGTTCGCGAATTGGAAGTATCTCCTAAAGGCCTTATCCCGGGGCCGCACTGCCCCGGGATCCTGCAAGCCTCCATTTACACGTGAAGTCTTCGGCGAAGCCTTCTTCAAACTCGGGCCGCGCCACTCCGGAATCCTACAAGCCTCCATCTACCTCGGAAGTCGCTTCGAGTCAACTACAAGCGCGGGGGCCACACTACTCCGGGCACTACTACTACTTACTCCAGGCGCCGAGTGCACCTACCGCCGGCGCTACCTTTGGGCGCTGCAACTGCTGGCTCTAAGCGTTGCGCGCCCCTTCTCCAGGCGCTACGTGCGCCGGCTCCGGACGCTGCGTGTACTGGCTCCAGGCGCTGCGCGCCGTCGCTGCTAAGAAACCTACTTCTACAAGCGCAAACGGCGTGTGCTGGCTTCAGGCGCTGCGTGCCGTCGCTGCTAAGAAACCTACTTCTACAAACGCAACGTGTGTCGCTTCGACTTTTAGGCCCCACTTCAACGCTATATTCCCCTATTCTCTCACCTTTATTTTTTTTATAATCTAATTGTATCACTTCATTCATCATCATCCTCACATCATTTTTTTATAAAATTGTAAATACCTTTTATAAATTTAAATATATTGTTTCCTGGCTCTACTTTTGTTGTTTTGTTGCACTTAGGTTAGGTTCTATTTTTTTTATTTTTTTTTTAATTGTCGCTTCACGACATTTGGCGCCCAACGTAAAAGTCCTCCTTCTCTCTTAATTCTTCACCTTTACTGCGCCTTGTCCATTCCCTTTTGATTTAATTGCTCTCCCTTTCGTTCTTAACTCATTATTCATCATTCATTTATTCATCCTTTCATACCTTCCAAATTCTAAAACAACACTTCATCTAGTGTTTCAACTTATCTGGATTATATTTAGACCTACATTTCACACAACACTTACATTCATCACTTTAATATTTTTATTCTAGAACAAAACTTCATCTAGTTTTTCAACTTATCTAGATTATATTTAGACCTACATTTAACACCTTACTTACATCCATCACTTTAATATTTTTATTTTAGATAACTTAAAGAGGTATAATTTTTAATTAAATTTTTATTTCTTAAACTTAACTTTACACATAATTATAACAATGAAAAGGGTTATTAAGTACGAATTTCTTAACAAGGCCGAACTCGAATACGAAGTGAAGATTAGATGTGAGGAACCAGCTAATACTGTTTTACTTCTAAAAAAACAGGTTTTGCGTTTAGTTGCGAATTCTCACCCTGAAGATATTCTGACTTCTCCAATTCCGATTGAGGATGACTTGTCTCAAATTGATTCTACCTTGACCTACTTGGACTGTAAAATTAAAAAATTTTTACAAGGCGAAACCAAATACTTGCGACTAATAGAAACTTTTATTAATCATATCTTTTACAGATTGGAACGAATAGATACTGACTTATATCCAGACTTTAAAGCTATTTTCGATACTTTGAAGATGAAATATGACGATATTACTAAACAATTTGAATCCTTGACTCCAGCTCCAACTGAAAATGACCCTCCTGTTGACCCGACTGTCACGGTTGACCCGACTGTCACGGAACTCCCTCTTGTTTCTCAAAATTCTATTCAGGTCCATACCCCGTATCCTTCACCACCACCTCAATCTTTTTCTCCAACCAACGTCTTCAAAGATCTGAAAAGACACACCTTCAATGGTAAAAGCTGTCCAAGATCCTTTCTTCAAAAACTGGAAGAATACTGTATAGCTCGTGGCTTGTCCAAAGACTTGTTGATTTCACAAGCGTTTGAAATTTTCACTGACAATGCTCTTCATTGGTTCAGATTTAAATATAATCAGAATCCAAACTTAACGTGGAACGAACTTTCTTCGTTATTAATCAAAGACTTTGGTGGTTTTGATTATGATCACAAACTTTTAGAAGCGATTAGGAATCGAACTCAAGGTCGAGATGAACCTATTGTCATCTATATTTCCATCATGTCTGGAATGTTTTCTCGTCTTTCGAAGAAACTTTCTGAAACAGAACAATTGGAGATTATTTTAAGGAATATTCGCCCATGTTATTCAGTCTTCGTAGCTCTAAAAGACATTGACTCTATCGACTCTCTACTGGCTACTTGCCAAAACTATGAAAAATTTCTAGACAGAGACAAACAATTTAAAGAACCAAATATACAACAAAATCCTCTTATTTCTGAATTCAACTACAAGCATTCCACTTCAAGTTCAGTTGACTCTCCAAATTCTTCTAATAACTCACGACCCTCTCCTCCCCTCATGAATAAATTCACTCCATCCTACAAATACCCTTCTAGACAAGTTAATAGTCTCTCTCAAACTAAAGCTCCTCAACAAACCTCCTTTTGTGTTCGCTGTCGTAAACAAGGACATTCTTTGAACACTTGTACTCAACCACGATTCGTGATTTGTTTCAAATGTGGTCTTAAGGGTTTTAAAACTGCAGATTGCCCTACTTGTTCTCCCAAACCTAATACTAGTTCAAAAAACTAACTACTGACTTGAAAAGTAACTTAAACTTTGATAACGACGATTGGACTAATTGGATTAAAACAATTCAAAACTTCTTTTCTTGTTACAGAATCTCTTCTACACTCTACTCCAAGGAACAAGATCTTAATCGTCCATTCGTTAATGTCAAAATTTATAACTTAACTTTATCTGGTTTACTAGATTCTGGCAGTTCAGTAACTATTCTGGGTAATAATTCTCATTTGGAAATTCTTAAACTGGGCTGCAAACTTTTCAAGTCAGATCTTATTACTGTCTCTACTGCTAATAATCAAAAAGTTAATTCCTTGGGTTATTTTGACTTACCTATTCATTTCAATAATCAAACTCATTTAATTAAAGCTTACGTTTTTCCTGAAATTTTTCCTTCGCTAATATTAGGTATTGACTTTTGGAGAAAATTTAATCTTTTACCTAGTGTTTTATCTTCTATTAACTTTACAGAATCTAAATGTTCTGCTATCGAAACTAAAGATACTAAAGTTTTACCTTATGAGCATTTAACTCCTAATCAAAAGAACATCGCTAATGACATCATCCAACGCTTCAAGACAATTTCTTTTGAAGAAAAAGGTATCCTGGGATGCACACACTTAATCACCCACAAGATTGACACTGGTGATTCTCTCCCAATCAAACAAAGATGTTACAGACTGTCTCCTGAAAAACAAAAGGCGTTAATTAATGAAGTTGACAAGATGCTGCGATGGAACG
This sequence comes from Parnassius mnemosyne, assembly GCA_963668995.1. Classification (NCBI taxonomy): domain Eukaryota; kingdom Metazoa; phylum Arthropoda; class Insecta; order Lepidoptera; family Papilionidae; genus Parnassius; species Parnassius mnemosyne. The sequence goes on from CAVLGL010000159.1 coordinate 39,019,797, forward strand.
TCATTGAACAATGCGAAAGTCCTTGGTTATCTCCAGTTCTCATCACTCCGAAGAAGAATGGTGAATGGCGTTTCTGCGTAGACAGCAGGAAGCTTAACTCAGTTACACGTCGTGATGCTTATAGTCTGCCACTAATAAGCGAAATTTTGGACAACTTGAGGAATGCCAAATACTTATCAAGCATCGACATTGCGAAAGCATTTTGGGAGATTCCCTTGAATCCTGCTGATAAGGATAAAACTGCATTTTATGTACCTGGAAGAGGTATGTTTAGATTCAAGGTAATGCCTTTTGGTCTTTCTAACTCACCTGCAACTCTACAAAGATTAATGGATATGCTTTTTACCCCTGAATTTGAGAACAAGGTATTTTGCTATCTGGACGACATCGTTATCATTAGCGAGACTTTTGATGAACACATATCACTCCTCATGAAAGTCCATGAAAAACTTTCATATGCTAATCTGACTATTAACTTTGAGAAGAGTCAATTCTTCAGGAAAGAACTGAAATACCTTGGTTTTCTAGTGGACGAGTACGGTCTACGTGCTGATCCAGATAAAATAAAAGCTATATTAGAATATCCTGTACCTACTTGTAGAAAAGAAGTGCGAAGATTCATAGGCACCTGCAGCTGGTTCAGAAGATTCATTCCAAACTTTAGCACTATTGCCTCTCCACTCAATCAACTAACCTGTTCCGGGAAGAACGCTCCTAAATTTCTTTGGAATTCACAAGCTGCAGCTGCTTTCCAGAAACTTAAAGAAGCTTTGGTAACTGCTCCTGTCCTTGCTTGTCCTAACTTCGAACTACCCTTCTCTGTACATTGTGATGCATCAAACTATGGCATAGGAGCAATGCTTACTCAACATCAAGATGACAAAGAAGTCGTGATTGCTTACATGAGTAAAGCACTAAACAAAAATCAACAGAACTACTCAACTACTGAAAGAGAAACATTGGCTGTAATAACTGCGTTAGAACATTGGCGATGTTACCTAGACAATGGTAAAGAATTTACAATATATACTGACCATGCTGCACTTAAATGGTTTCAGAACTTATCGAATCCATCAGGAAGACTTGCTCGCTGGACTTTACGCTTATCTTGCTTTAACTTTGTCCTGAAACATAAAAAAGGAAAGGATAACGTTGTTCCAGATTTATTATCAAGACATAAGAATCAGAACGTCCTGATACACGAGAAATTTCACCTCAAGGCGTACACCCTATTACGATTGAAGAACCACCTGATCGTAAACTTGAGCACTACAACAAGATTTTTCTCGGATGCTCCAACAACCCAGACTCATATCCCAACTATACTATCAGGGATAACAAACTTTATCGCTGCATCCATTCTCCCGATCGTCTAAACGATGACTTTATTTGGAAAGAAGTTCCACTACCTCAAGATAGACATGCAATTATTGAAGTTAACCATGGTTCCCCTTCAGAACTCCATCTTGGTATCTTCAAGACATTCAAGAAAATATCTTTAAAATACTATTGGCCTGGTATGTTTAAGGATATTGCCAATTTAATCTCAACTTGTGAAACCTGCTTAACCTACAAACACCCTAATCATTCTCCCTATGGTCTTATGGGTAAACCTAAACTTTGCTCCAGACCTTTTCAAACTATATCCTTAGATCTTATGGGTCCATTGCCTATGACTCGAAGACGAAATCAGTATATTCTAGTAATTAACTGCAATTTTACTAAATTTACTATGATTTTTCCCCTTAAACGTGCTACTTCAGCTAATATTATTAATGTTTTGGAAAATTCAGTTTTTCTAGTTCATGGCATTCCCCAAACTATTATAATGGACAATGCTGTTCAATTTCAGTCGCGAGAATTCCACTCATTCTTAAATTCTTATAACGTTCCTTTTATTTTTCACACAGCTTTATATTGTCCTCAGGTTAATCCTACGGAGAAGTTTAATAGTACAATTATTACAGCTCTAGCATCTCTAGTAGGAGACGATCATAGATCATGGGACAACCATCTTACTAAAATTCAGTACGCAATGAACAGCGCTACAAATGTAGCTACTGGCTTTACTCCAAACTTTTTAGTCTTTGGTAGGGAAACAATACCTTGTGGTTCCTTCTATACTCCAACTCAGAACCTCGAGGAATTAATATTTATGCCTCGTGATATTTACGCGTCTAATGCTGGTCTCCTCTCATCTATCTTTCACAAAGTTCAAACTAAACTTCACATAGCGCACGCTAAAAATAGCGCTCGCTATGATCTTCGCCGGGCTTTTAAAGAATTTAATGTGGGAGATACTGTTTGGCGTAAAAATCATGTTTTAAGCAATGCCGGCGCATACTTTAATGCTAAACTTGCCCCTAAGTTCATCAAGTGCAAAGTGATAGCTAAACTGTCACCACTAGTCTATGTACTTGAAGACCCTAATGGAGTTAGAGGCAAGTGGCACATCAAAGATGTAAAATCATAAATTTTCTTAACTTTTATTAACTATTAATTTGTATATATGTATAAATATCACCATCATTCTCACCTTATTATTTTTATTTCCTTTAAATTTGTTTGTTTGTTTGATGATCCAGTGTTCTTCAACACATCTTGCTTTAGGACCTCGAACTTTCGTTGGTTAATCGTCACTTTTTATTTTTATTTCAGACACATCTCGTTGGTGATGTTGCTGTTTTCTGGCTTTGAGCCCTACCGCTCTGGCCGTTCTTAATCTTTACTTAAGTCATAGCGACTAAAGCTTACTTGAGGTATTTCTTTATCTTTATCTTCACTTGGGAGCGGCTGATTACTCCCTTAATAATTTTTTTTTTATCTTCACGCAGGAGCGGATGACAACTCCTTAAATAAGCCTGAATGTCCCTTCGAAAACACACTTTTAAGAGTGGTGTTTCTTCGACTAATTTATTTTTTTTTTCCACGCAGGAGCGGATGACTACTCCTTAAATAAGCCTTAATGTCGTTTTGAAAACACACTTTTAGAGTGGTAGTCATTGAATGTGAACTCCACCCTTACCTGAACGGCAGATGATGAATGTAAGAGATGGTATATCTGATTTTGCCTGGTGATGTCTGTTTCTGCAAAGCTGTGTTTTTATGGTTTATTTTAGAATGTATATATCAAAATTTTTGCTGAGTCAAAAATTTTCCAGGGTCGGGGGGAAAATGTAGTGTTATGCTACTCACGTATCATTTTACATTATTTTAAATTCATTTTTCCATTCTGTTTCGATTTTCTGCATTCACCTCAAAACTGGATATTTTACATCACCTTTATTTCCATAGGATCCTGTAACGATTTTAAACCATAAGAACACAATAACAAATCATTTCTACTTCGTATTTTCACATTATCAGCACTTATAAATTGGTGTCAATGGAGTCTACCTTTTTTCGATCTTTTAGCTAGTTTTCCGTAACTCTACAATCTTGGACTTTGTGTGGGCAGTTGCGCTACCTTTTTTCCTATATCAATAATATCTCATTTTCCACTTAAATCTTATAGTTTTCTTATTATAAACCTAAAACAAAAATTTGACATGTTTTGTCTTTCTTATTTAAATCGTTTCCATGGTAATTATATTCAAATTTGCTACCGATCTATTATTCCTATTTCGATAATTCCACATAAATCCTCTTTTCTCTTGACCATTTACAAAAAATTTGCGTATAATTTAAATAATTTTTCCGTTCTCTCTAGAAAGGTATAAAAGCCGAACAATCGGTGAAGAAAGGCAGTCTCGCTTCAGTTCGCGAATTGGAAGTATCTCCTAAAGGCCTTATCCCGGGGCCGCACTGCCCCGGGATCCTGCAAGCCTCCATTTACACGTGAAGTCTTCGGCGAAGCCTTCTTCAAACTCGGGCCGCGCCACTCCGGAATCCTACAAGCCTCCATCTACCTCGGAAGTCGCTTCGAGTCAACTACAAGCGCGGGGGCCACACTACTCCGGGCACTACTACTACTTACTCCAGGCGCCGAGTGCACCTACCGCCGGCGCTACCTTTGGGCGCTGCAACTGCTGGCTCTAAGCGTTGCGCGCCCCTTCTCCAGGCGCTACGTGCGCCGGCTCCGGACGCTGCGTGTACTGGCTCCAGGCGCTGCGCGCCGTCGCTGCTAAGAAACCTACTTCTACAAGCGCAAACGGCGTGTGCTGGCTTCAGGCGCTGCGTGCCGTCGCTGCTAAGAAACCTACTTCTACAAACGCAACGTGTGTCGCTTCGACTTTTAGGCCCCACTTCAACGCTATATTCCCCTATTCTCTCACCTTTATTTTTTTTATAATCTAATTGTATCACTTCATTCATCATCATCCTCACATCATTTTTTTATAAAATTGTAAATACCTTTTATAAATTTAAATATATTGTTTCCTGGCTCTACTTTTGTTGTTTTGTTGCACTTAGGTTAGGTTCTATTTTTTTTATTTTTTTTTTAATTGTCGCTTCACGACAGGTGTCGTAAGAGGCGACAAAGGGAAGCTAAAAAGTGTAACAGCATTTTCCAGGTCTTGTGTGTGATACTGACTTAAATGAATAAAAGCTGACAACCTAGCTGTGTAGCAAATATAGCAAAATCTTACTTTATAGGCTGTAACTGTAGTTAGTATATGTAACATTTATTTAATTTTTTATTCTTTGTTGTGCACACTATAAAATATTTACAATTTAAATAAGTAAGTACAAAGAACAAAACGTTTAAATAATTAAGAGTTTTCCTTTAGCAAATCCATGAGGCTTTTTTAAATAAATGAGTATTTTCGTTGTTTTCCAGCATGATAAATATTGAAATTTTTCAAATCTTTATACCTACATCTTGGAAAATGCATCCTTAGTCTGTTTTCATCACCATTACCGGCGAGTTTAATTACACGTGGTACAGTGCGACCGTGCACCAGTGCGTCGCCTGCCATACATAATTATCTGAATGTATGCTAATAACAAATGCAAATATGAGCACTCGACCGGCACGGTGGTTTCCATCGGCCGGTGTGAAAAATGACTTCATTCCTTTATGCTACCCTGGTGATTTTATTTCAGTTATCATCATTTATGGTGCAAGTCGTTATATGCCGTCACTTTTTTTAAATTCCTATCACATCTACGTGTGGTGCACCTTGGTGTTTGACAAACGACACCGATTGTCTACTGACAGCGTAAAAACCATAGCTAGTTTAACATATAAGTCATAGGTCAAAACCAGAGCGAGAGTAGCAGCTCTCCGCGTTCGCAGCTGGAGCATTCTTGGAAAGTCCTATGACCTATGAATCTATACAAGCTTGATGTGATGTGATAGGTATGTTACTATAAAGTCAATTACAAATGTGGCTCTAAATCCAAACTAATACTCTACAACATCTTAAGCAGCCTAAAAGGCAAATCAGATTGTAGACACTTGGCTTCCGTTAAATTTTCTATTTGCATGCAGGCATATAATTAAGGCGTAATAGTAGCCTCTGCGGCGCAACAAAGAATAAGTTTTAAGCAATAATTTAATGGTTTGTATGCAAAATAGACACACCGTTACGTGTTGATGGACCGATGCGCTGAGAGAGCGCGTCACGGTACACGGGAGCGAATTAGTCCTCCATTTAAATTACAATACTCTGCTGCACATTAACGTGACTACGATGGAATGTTATGGGTTTTTGTTTCATTGAGTAAAGAGTAGTTTTTATTTATTTTTAACGCATCGATAGCTCCAAGGAGTGCTGAGTGGACTAGGGCAGCGTATGCACAATCAGCGGAACTGTCGCGTGGATTTACCGTCGAGTTGTTTTCCCCACGCGAGAAGGGCGTGTGAAAAGTTTGCGCGCTCTCGACGGCTCGAGTGTGCTCGCCTGGAGACTCTCGAAAAATAAAAACCGCCCACTCCGCTACGTAAATACGGCAGATGAAAATCTTTTATCGCGGTCACGTAGCGCCGCCGCGTCACGACCGCACGTCACTCCGGGCAATAAAGAGCGAGCCGCATTCTAATTTTGAACAAACACTGGAATTTTTGCGCTCAAACCTCATTCTTTCTGCAATTGCTCTGGATAGGTTTATCTCTAGCTGGACGGGCCCCGTTATGTGCACACTAAATCATATCTTTATTTCACGTCAAGCTCACGTCCGGTATCTAAAGCGGCGTACGCGGTAGATCTGTCGATAGCCGAAACGTCAGTGGAAATAAAGTAATAATTCTCAGTGTTACCGAATTAATACCGTTACGATTGAGAATGGACCAGATCGAACAATTATACTGCATGGTAATTAATCAGGCATATTCTTTTTAATAATACGTGTGATTACAACGTGTGTGAGGCTGGCAGTAAATCTTGTAAAGCACCGGTGGGCCTTTGAGCCACCACTTTCACAATCGTTTTCAATAGAGACGTAACAGTTGAACGAAATCACTCTAAAAGCGAGAGACACCGTCATAAAACTCCGAGCACCTTGTAATATCCTATGATTTTTCTTAATAATCGTTATTGGTGTTTATTTATTAGAAACTTCGAAACAAATTACAGGCTTTATCGACGGAACAAAAAATAAAGGGTTAGTCCAAAAAGTGAGTCGTCGGCTCGATCGCAATAAGTTTTCGATAAAGTCCGGGCGATTTAATTGCCGGTTGTGATCTGGTTTTACATAAAAAAAGATGAATGGCCCCAATGCCTGAAGCCCGAACAACATTTTGTGTTCGTTTGAGATATTTTTTGTAACATTTAATTTTATTCGTGCACTTTCACCTTCCTCGTTAGATCCTGCGCGATTTACATTATTTATTCAGTGCAGTATCTACCTGGAGACTTGGTAAATCATATCTAGCTAAATATTATTAGGTACTTATCGATACTCACACGTCTGATATCATCGGTAGGGCAATAAACTTGTTTCATAATTAACAAATCCTCAGCACTTATGTACTTTAAGTACTAAACCTTGCCAGGTAAATTTTATTTTATTTTCTTTAAGCAGTTTATTACGTACATAATCAGATTGATTATACTCATTCTTTCGCTGTGTTGTATTAAAATGAATTAAGCTTGAATAAATTGAATACAAAATACGTGTAGTTATAGTCGCGAAATAATTTGCTGTTCGCAAATGTCAGGCATCTAGATTTCTTAATTTTTTGTAAAGGATATAAAGTTTAATAAGTTATCGAAGAAGTACGTTTTTATTTAATTGGTAATATAACGTGGATGCGAAGGTGTAACGAGATGAGGCTTCTAAATTCGATCTCGGTAAATCATCGCTCGTATAATCGAGTTTAGAGAGAGATTGTGGGCGTTGCTCGCGCGTTCTATACGCGTATGCATCCTGTCCGTAACAATGTGAACGGTCTTGTGAAATGGCTGTTTTCTTCAAAAAAGGGGTTGATACTTAAAAAACTGCAATGTTTCCCGGAGGGCCGCTCGTCTTGGGATCAATTTAAATTTTACAATATTATGCATGATTTCATGGAAGTAGGAATTAGAGCATGTGTATACTATCAGTACCAATTTTAGTTCTTTGATTATTATTCTTAAAATATTTTTAATTTTAGCATTCGTAAAACGTAACCGGTTCATAGAGCTTTTTTTTTATTCGTTTCTTAAAGTAATGTAAAACTATTTACGGATGAGATGTTGTGGCTTGCGTTGAAAATTGTATAAGACGTTCGTACCAACATCGGTATATAATTACATATAGCGAGAATTAGCATGTAGGCAATACTTTGCTTTATGGCTCTGTTTCTGCTCTGTTTCCTCAGCTCTACGCTCTCGAACATTTTTGCAACTAGCATTGTTTTATAACTACCTGCTTTTGTTGCTGCACACTATTAAAATAATAATGCATATTCTATTATTTATAATAGAAGCGGTAGCGAATGATTGGCGGCGATAAAAAACAAAATAATCGACAAGAGTTTCTTATGGTTTTTTTCGAATCATAATATCGATAATATAATTTTTTTTATAAAAGTTGTCTATGATGTATTATATAGTTTTGACTATAGTAGGCATGATTGAAGGGATGTTTGCATGTGAGTAAATAGCGAGAACGTTCTGAGTTACTTTCTCTCCATATTGCTTTGCGTGTAAAAAATCTTGATATTTTTTCTTCAAGTGAAACTTCGTGCGCTTTCCCTTGTTAATTGTGTATTTACGTTATAATTGCCATTATTTATATTGCTTTGGGGGAATATATGGTATGGTGTATTTATTAGAAATTATGTTTATGCCGCATGTTAGACTAGTTAGTGAAATTGAATTTGTAATGTTTCTGAATGTGATTTTCTCTCGTCTTCCCCAGCCTGCCAGGAGACAGGTAAATCACCCAGAAAACATTATATTAGTTTCATGTCAAAATGTTATTTACATAAAGTCATAAGTACTTGAGTATTTCATATTAAAACTATCCTTTTGTTTTACAAGGTCCCATTTATCACTTTCAACATAGAGATTCACTGACAAATTAATAAGTTCCAAATTTCATTAAATTATTTATCCCAATCATATTTTAACATGAAAGTAGTTTATAGAATAATTTTGTAGCTGGATTTGATTGTTGTTTGTATGGTGCAGAGGGCCGGGAGTGCGTGAACTGCGGGGCGACGAGCACTCCTCTGTGGCGGCGCGACGGTACCGGCCACTACCTCTGCAATGCCTGCGGCCTTTACTACAAGATGAACGGACAGAACAGGCCGCTTATTAAGCCAAAGCGAAGATTGGTGAGTGTAAGAATCCGACCAATTTGTTATATATGTATATATTCGACACATGTGGGGATAGAAAACACGAACTTTAGCACTAACTTTTAGAACATATTTCTTAGTTTCTCACACGTACATATAATATTAAAATATGTATTTCAGGACGTACCAATATATTCAATCTAGAATGCTCTGAGGGATTTTTCGAATTATTTACTATTTTCACCATCGCACATAGCGACAAAACTCGCAATACCATCGATGATTGGCGGTCCACCACTCTGCGATTTAGAAGATGTTTTCTTCCTCGACAACTATCTTGTGGAATCGCTTACCACCAGCGATTTTTCCGGACCGATACGACTTAGGGAACTTCAAGAAAAGAGCCTACTCCTTTTTAAAAGGCTGGCAACGCATCTGCAATTCCCCTGGTGTTGCAATTGTTCATGGGCAGCGGTAGTCACTTACCATCAGGTGAGCCGCATGCTCGTTTGCGCCCTATCCTATAAAAAAAAGACATTGCGGTAGACATTTTAATAAATGTTATATAATTCTCTTAAATTACCTTTTTAATTTACTATGCCAAGCAGTAAGGCTGGTTGTTAACAGTTAAGGGCAACGTTTAACGTTGTAGTATAGTTATATGACACAATGTCGTGCATTAAATTTCACAAATTGGTCCAAAGAGGCCGAGTGTTTCTTCGAAACATGCGCTCACTAAACTAGCCTGTGTACGACCGCGGTACATCTTTCGCATAACGTTTAATCTAAGGTCGGCTATGTCGGAGACAATGCGACATTCGGCCGTCGAGACATCTAATCGTACCGGCGAGCGTGAGCCGTCTAACGACTGGCCCGTGCCAGTAATAGCACAATTTACCTCAATACTCCTTGTAGAAATAAACTAGCGGAATGTTTTGGTATATGCGCTTCGTGCTTGCTAAATTATGTACTTTTAAAACACCGTAATTTAACTGAATCTAATGAAATGTTTTCATAATGTTTTACTATATATTACAATGCCAAGCAAGGTTGACTGCACTATAGCGCGGTGGCTGCAGATTTCATTTCGATAAATAAAAAAAGGCATTAGTTTACTAAAATCTTTTAAAAAAATTACTTTGCAAACATCCGCGCTATAAAATAAAATGATGTGTCTTACCTAGTATGAAGAGCACCTCTCGCCCTCCCTCAATTGCGTGCACTATCCCCGTCACCACTAATCTCAGCACCGCTACTCACAACACCACTACACTAGGCAAGACACACCACTGACGACAATACGACACCTGTTTCGCCCCTACACGAGGCATCCTCAGGTGATGTAGACTCTACGTTACCGTTAACGGTCAGCCACCGTAGCGTAGTGATGTTGGGAGCAGCAGTTCTGGGATTAGTGGTGACGGGGATAGTGCACGCAATTGAGGGAGGGCGGGAGGTGCTGTTCATACTAGGTAAGACACATCATTTTATTTTATAGCGCGGATGTTTGCAAAGTCATTTTTTTAAAAGCTTTTATATAATGGATTTCCGCAAAGTAACGCCTGATTCTATTAATTATATTAGTTTACTACATAATTAGGTATTGTAGTCTATGGACATCTGCAAACAAAGAAGATGATAGATGTGTCACACACCACTGAGTCACGCTGTAATGCAGCACCGAGGGTACTGCTGCTTTACGTTGAATATAATATAATAAAATTAAATAATAAAGTTAAACCATGCATTGCGCGCGTTTGAAAATAGATTCATGAACCATATATATTTACAACTAGGTTGTTTAAGCACGTAAGAAACTTATTTGGAACACAACAGAACTATTAATGATAGAGCTGTGGTAGCTCAAGAGCTAAGTATTCGCTGTGAATTTCATTGTACGCGATCAATACGGATTCCATCTCCGTCGACACCTTTGAAATTTATTAATTGCAATTTTAAATGCTGTATTTCTATGAGCTCGACAGTAAAGGAAAACATCGTGAAGGATATAATAAAAATTGATCGACATGTTAAGTCCCCGACAGGCCTTGGGGCAGCGCACCGGACACAGACTCCTTGCCCTAAAACCTTCTCAGAAATGAGAGAAGGCCTGTGCTGTACTTTTTCTTTACCTCATAATAATAATAAACATACTCCAAACTTACTAATCGGCTATCAGACCTATGAATACGAATAGTCTTTCGATTGAGCTTGTCTCATTGAATGAAGTCTTCCAATAAAGGAAGGTATTCAATAGTAAATTGATACAATTATGCAGTCAAGCATCTTACAGATGACCTCATGAAATTTAGCCCTAAAACAATCAGCTTATCTTTAGTTTGCCGCAGAATCTTCGTGTCAGCACTTACCGACGCAAGTTACAATTTTTAGTAATTTTTTTTTTATATTTTCATATCACAGGCTATATTTGTGAAATTTTTTTGAATTGTTAATAGACGGGAAGCCTTATTATCTGCCTTAAAATTCTAGGAATCCTAAGTTTCCGGGTAGGAGCCCCTTAATTATTTGAAAGTAACAGTGCACCCACTGTTGTGTTTCTATTGCTTGAAATTGACTACACAACTAACGTTACTATTATAAAAAAATAGAAGGAATATATATTTTTATTTAAGTATTTCTGCCGCCAAATAGCAGTGCGTGCCTTGCTGTGAATGGAATAGAATAGAATATTTTTTTATTCAATATACATTACATGTGTAATTCTTATTGAAAGTCATTTTTTACTTTACCACTGGTTCGAAAAAAACCCTCTGTCCTGGGATGAACCAGCAAGAAACCCAGCGGGACTTTTTTTTTAAAATAAAATGTGTTCCGGTGTGGAGGGTAGGTAGAGAACCAGTATGATCACAGGTTGTGAGGAATTCTAACTTAGTCGTCAGAGGTCACAACGCATTTGTAACCTTCCTTATTTGAACGTGGACTGTAAGTTCATTTGTCATCTCAATTCAATTTAAGAAGAACTTTTTTTAAAATATTTCTTTAAAAAACAATTAATATATTTCTCGATTAAATAATGTTCATATGAGAGTACTGTAAGAGCATTCATGTCGCGGCTAATTAAGTAGAGTCATGGTTTTTAAACTCGGGTGTGCACACAGCTGCGCACTGTTAATATTTGGATCCAGCGTACTGTACAGAGCCACCTACCGTTAGACGCCCAGGAAACATTGAATCCTCACTCTTATTTTCACTGTGGGAAATGTAAAACAATGGACGTCTCGCCACCACATAGATTGATGTACACGTGTATCATGTAATTTAAACCGATATCTATATAATACCCACTTTAAAACTAAAAAGCAATATATCGAATATAAACACAAAAATAAACCTTCACAAAATTATTATTTTCTGCTTAATAAATTCGCAATTATTATGCATAATGTAATTTTGTTAATTCCAAAAATTAGAACGGCCATTGTAATGGAATATTATGAAATTTTATTTGTATTGGAATAAGCGAGCAAGGAGATTAGAACCCTAAAACAATGGAACGAAGAATTCAATTTTAATTTTCCATTCGAGACTATTTCACTAAACTAATTATGCGGTTGCACTTGACACGAAAAAAAAACATAAAAGTGGGAATCTTTCGACAATACAAATTAGATTGTCTTTCGCGAAGATAAAACTTAGAATGAACTAATAAAATGCATTAGACAATGGGTTCACATTATTACTTTAATGAGATGCGTTAGTTTTAGTGAATTTCGAAAATTTTGTTGTACGCTAAAATAACGAAAATATATGGATGTAAGTGTAGCAATAACTCTGGTGTTGAGTAGTAAACATTGTAAAATAAAATACGTTTTGCCACCGACTTGTTTACGGTGCAGATCCTACTGCGATAAGCTTTTTATAGTACGAAAGCTTTGCATGATATCATTTTTTACATTAGTATTAACGGGGATGTGATCGTAAAATGCTTATCCTGTTAAGTGTAATTATCGTTGGCAATGTAATAAGAAGCAATGAATGGATGTAATTGCGATTCAAGCGCTACTGAACTGCATGTTTTTATTGTCGGAACATGTTTGTTTTTGTTCACGATTCGATTTGCATAGAGGTTGTGATGTTGCTCACGCAAAAAAAGGAATTTAAATATAATCCTGTAACCGGCTACATTCAAATAATACGCTGCTAAAATAAATCTAAGCTCTGAAAATCAAAAATAGATTAATACAAAACATAGTATTTTATTCCATAGATATTGCCTCTATGTTTGCTTCCAAGTTGTTACTTCACTCAGTTTTGTAAGAAATTGAAGAATCTAATTTTGATTGTACAATATTAGTTTGAAAAAAAAAATCTATCTGAGTTTCTTGCTCGCTCTTCCCAGAACGGAGGTTTTCTCGAAGCAGTAAAAGTAAGAAATAACTTTCAACAAGGTTCGTTTATAATCTATATTAAATTTAAAAAAATATGTTCTATTCTATTCTAAACTAATGCGAGATTGGTACTGGTAACACATGCAAGTTGACTCAAAAATTTAACATCTTGCAATTCCCATCAATGGATTTACAAAAGAAAACACGATATTAAGTTGATCACCACTGGCGGTAGGATTGTATACCGAAGGGCTACAAATATGAAAAGAGGTTCTACAAGATTTTGTTGCATTGGATTTAGGCAGCGAGAAGCAGATTTTAAACGTTCCAAAACATGGCTCTATACTCATAATTGTAACTAAATAAGGACAACTTAAATGTGGCAGTTGAAGGATATTTCCATCATTGGCGATCCCACAGTGAATTAACAATTTAAATTGCAATTGGCAATTCATCAGTGACGACTGTTGTTAAAAATTAAAAGTGGTCATGAATATGCTATTTTATTTTTAAAATAATATTTAACAAGAGATTTCTAAAGTTAAAACTGCTGGTATGACCGTCCCTTTACCCAGTGAGCAATAAAATTGTGCAAAAGTGTACACCATAAACAGGACTAAGCGTTACGAGCGATATGCAGCAATATATTTCCAGCGCGTTTGCGCTACTCGAGTAGGAGCTTCGGGAAAGACGAAGGCGCATGCGTGCTGACTCGTGTTTTATTTGCTTTTACACATATCCGAATGAATGTATGGTTTTTTTGATCAAGTGAAAGTTTTACTGTTTTAGATCCATTTTATATTTAACAAGTGCGTTTCGTAATTTCAAAAGGAGCTACGGTCGTTAGGGACTGACGCTCGCTTTAAAATGTCGTTGCGGGCGTGTAACCCGAGTTCGATCCGCGACCACTATTGAAATTGTTATCGCTATTTTATGTTGATGCGCACATATATTACAGTTTAAAATATACTCAATATAAAAAAGTTAATAGCTGTCGCATTTAGGGCTCTCTTTCATTCGAAGCAGTGTACAATAAATAATCACTAGAGTCTTGATCACTATTTCAACAAGGTTTCAACAGTTGAATAAGCTGAATAAATATCTCCCACGCCTCCTTTCGCAGTACTATTTCGTTTATAAGTAAGATTATTAGGTGCTATCTTGTTTCATTACAACGTAATCTTTTACATTTGCCTACTCTAAATACATTGAGAATAACGTAGACCGGAACGCCGGCGGTCATGGAACTCGCTATTGGCATTCAGGGGACAAACAAGTGCCAAATATACTATCACAATGTAAATTCTATGGCCTTACATTGACAGGAATCGGTCCCACACTGTCTGACGTTTGGCCGTGCTGACGTCAGCGCTAGATTTATTTTTATTTGTTTTTATGATGTAACTCTTCAATATGCAAGTAAGGATAGTGCAAGGCTTATTTTGTAGTTAATCTGCATGCATTTTAGTTCTAAGGGGTATCTGCATTTTGATTCTTAATCGAGGATAGATGTGTCTATGGGACATAACATTCTCTTACCTTCAGGTGAACTATGCGCCCATTTGTCCCCTTTATTCTATAAAAAAAACACTCCGAGCGTAAGCATCTTCAGTTTAGTTGGATTGGTTATCGAGAATTGTAGTATTGTTAATAAAGAAATAGCGTTTCATCATTCATCTTACTTTTAAATAAAAATATAATTTTACGACGATTGTACTCAAACAAAGGGTGATAATTGTTATTATATGCAATAGATTTTATTGTTGTATTTTTAAAAGTGTACATTAAAATTTATTCTGCTCGACTAAAAATAGGAAGGATAGTTTGAAAAAAGAGATGAAGAGAAAAAGAGATGCAAGTTACATAATATGCGGCTAAGTGTTAATGGTATGAGTTGTGTGAAAAACAACTCTTAAATTATTTATCTACAAACAATGAGCCAATTATATTACAATTTAATTCGTAAACGAAAACAATTCTTGTAGTTTCACGTAACTGTACCGTTGTGGACACGAGGCGAGCACCGCTGCTTTAATATTAATATTTATTTATCACGCAATGTTTTATGGTAGCACAATACAAATCAAAGTTAATTTATCTTGTGTAAGGATGCAAGCCATAGCCTTTTTATAAGCGTCAAAAAGTTCCAGACATAAATTAAATTAAAAAATTTAAAAAAAACCCCGCAATAAAAAGAGCTCACGATCTTCAAACGGCTGAATAGATTTTCTTGAAACATAGCTAAGAAAACTCTCGATTAAGACATCTTTCAAATGATATAATTAAAAATTAAAAATTTTGTACAACCGACTTCAATATAAATTATTAAGAATAACTCAAAGACTATTGGTCAAACCTTTATCAAATTTATATAGGACCACATGTAAAGCACCAGCTTTCAAATAAAAAAAATCATCGAAATCAGTTCACCCCGTAAAAAGTTATGAGGTAACACACATAAAAAACATACAGTCGAATTGAGTACCGTCTCCCTTTTGAAGTCGGTAGAAAAACTTTAAAATCGGTTCATCCGTTCAGGAGCTATGATACCACAGACAGACACACAGATACACATATAATCAGATACACAGATACACACTACAAACATATAACAGCCCTTTGTTTCCGTCGGGTGTTAAAACACATGTAATTAAAGTAACAAGAAGCTTAACGCGGCTATTAAAACTTGCTATCTTTAACAAAGGTTCACACGGGGTTAGATATATATATTTATATATATTTCGATTGTTAGACACACCCATCCATCCAAGTCCACAATCTATCCCATCCCCTTACAGAAGGGTATTTCTCTGGCGGGTAAAGAGCGCGCAGCCAATACCTTCGCACTGGTAATGCCGCCCCTACTACAAACCTGCGGGATTTTAGCTTATTTTCGAAGGTGCGGTTGGCTTTTGGAGAAAAAGTTTGCATATTCTCCTTACACAAAAAGTAGTTGATAAAATTCTAATATAAAAAAAATTATGTTTGTTGGTTCGTAGTTTATGAGCTGCCATACAGCTCATCAGATTGCGCTAAAACTTTGTCAACTTATTGCTTGCATTTGCGCGAAGGTTATAGGCACAGTATAATTATAAACATATATAAAGTGGCGCGCGTATCGAACTGAGAATCATTCATTCCTTCTTTGATTCATATCATTCCTAATTAAACAATATAACTGTTCCAAATTTAAAACTATATTTTCACATTATTTCTTCTGCGGCAGCAACGCACCGGGTTACCAGCTAGTAAATTATAAATTAAATATTTGGCTTGATTAGAAGTTAAACAATTACGGTAACTTGTTTAGATATTCATTATGTTTTAGAAGACAAAGATAAACTGTAACTTAATTAGATAGCTTTATCGAATTTGGACCGTTGAGTATTTTTATGTTTTGGAACGGTAGTGACCGTCGAGTTGTCGCGGTGGCGGGGCAACTTGCCGCCCATCGATCACCGCGACCCGTCGTATAAATCCTGCTCTTGAAGGCGGTTTAATTCAGCCGCTGAGGCGGTCGCGGGTTCATTATCTATCTAATAATGTATGTTATTTTTTTAAATGTAAGTTCCAGGTTGCTAACTTGGCAAAAGCGAAGTATTGATTAGTTTATAATATCTATATATAAAAATGAATTGTTGTCCGTTAGTCTCGCTAAAACTCAAAAACGGCTCGATCGATTTTGATGAAAATTTTTGGGTGTGTCTAAATGGGTCCCTAGATGGTTTAAATTTATATTTGGACCCGGTAGGTGGCGCTGTTGTCGAGATCCAGAAATCACCCGTGTGATGCTGATCGGATCGTTAGTTACTAATTAAATTAATATGTTCAAAGTTATAATAATTACCTTATAAAAATATATATATATATATATATATATATATATATATAATTACCTTTAAATGTTTTTATTATTCATAACCGTATTAAAGTATTTGTAAAAAGTTTTATTTTACTTTGACCTATTATTCACACAAATTCATTACAGCTAAGTGCGTAAAAAATGCCGTAAACGTTTTGTCCATTAAAACAAACAAGTAATCAATAATATTTTGCTTTCTATAGTTTCAAAAAAAAAAACATGCGTGAGTGTCGTGAAACACTCGGTTGGAACGAAGTTCCTTTCATAGTATATTATTATGGATAAACGTATTATATTAATGATTAACAAATATAAATAAATTAGTTATTAGCGTCTATTAAAATGAAGCGTCTTTTAAAATAAAATACACTATGACACAAGAGGTAGTGACGAAAAGTTTACACTTTTTGTCGCCTAGCTCCCATCCGCCAAACCCGTACCACCCGATAAGAAACTTCGTTCCAAAAAGAAATATATTTAATTTTATTGCTTATTTTTATTTTCACACTATTTGATCTCACGTAGCGAGATTCGAGTTTAAAACTGGTTATAATGTTAATTATAGGTGTAATTGCCCTCAAACTATTTGTATGAAATGACAAAGATTTGGCCGCGTATTGTGGCAGATTTAGAGAGTCAGTGAGTCATATACATATATGAATGTTTCTAGGTCGCTCGCGTCCTCCGGTCAACTGATTTGTAGATAAACTCAGCCTCATGCCGATCTGTCAGTGTTATTAAAACGTTGAATTTATAATGCAATAATACATTATTGCATTGTAAGAAAGTACTTGACGTATAATTCGATTGCTAAACTTTAATTGGCGGAGATTGTATGCGACGGATTTAATTTAACTATTAACATAAGTTAACAAGTGTAATGGTGACATTTTTTTTTATAGAAATAGAGTGACAAACGAATACACAGTCTATCTGATGGTATGTGGTTGCTGAGGCCCATATATATCTACATTTATCCTCGTTTGCGAATCAAAATGTAGATTCGTTGTCAACCTTGAGGACTAAGATGGAATGCCTCTTTTCCAGTAAAAAGGGTCACCGGTTCTCTACACTCACTATACGAAACACAGCAGCATTAAGCTGGTCGAACCGACCCATTCCTGTTACAACCATACTAATAATATAGCTGCAGCATAACTCTACCACGTAATATTCGCGATAAAATCCGTAAAAACTAGTTTTATTTAAATGTAAAAATTCGTGTAAATATAAGATATAATTAAGCTTCAGCAGTTATTAAATCCCGGTTGTTATAAAGTATATCATCCGTAGTTTTAATTGGCGATGTAATATAAGGATAATAATATAATATCCATCTACGTTAAACTGAACATACTCAATTAGAAGCTATAAAATATATAACCAGTCACTTTTAACGGCGTACTGTCATCTATCGGAAGTCATAACATGTTTAGATATTTCCCGTAGTCACCTCTTACGATTCCCACGGGAGGAGATAAAGTTACAGTATATATACGTCCCACTGCTGGGCACAGGCCTCCTCTCATTTCTGAGAGGGTTTTAGGGCAACGAAATGTCCGCCGCGCTGCCCCAATGCGTGTTGGCGAACTTAACATGTCTTAGGATGCTATGCTATGGCCCAAGACATGTACATTTGTCTTCGATTAAAAATCAAAATGCAGATGCGTTGTCACCCCCGAGCACTACGATGGAATGCCTCGTTTCTAGTAAAAAGAGTGTTCGGTTCTCTACAGTCACTATACGAAACAGTAGCATTCATCTGCTATTTTACGCTGGTGTTCTGTAAGAGCGTGGTCCTTCCCCGGTTGAGCCGACTCATTCGTACTTCAACCATAATATAGCTGCAGCGTGGCTCTACCACATTTACGAATTGCGTTTATTATGATATATATTATTATATACCGGTCGAGTCGATCCATTTGTGCTGCAGCTATTAGGGCATAGGTCTATCACATGACTGCAGATGTTAAGCAGTGTCACCAGTGCGAGGGTATCGGTATTGTGTCAACCAACTCATCCACACAGCGTTATGATTGTGGGCAAATCTTTTGGCTTATTCATGCCAATTGTATTCCTAAAAAAGCCTAATTTAACAGTGAGTTAAGAAAGGCAAAATAAAGAAAATAATTAATATTTTTTTAATTAAATTTGGGTTATGTTTTTTATTTCATTAGGTTGCTAATGTTGAATCTATTAATATTAATATTACTATACCGTTACATTAAACTTCACTATTTAATTAATGAAATATGTGTAACACTATTTTTTCGATAATATTTTAAAAATCACAAGCAACAAATATAGTCAAATAAAATATTATGTGATATTGCTATAAAACAAACCTATTGTTCATTCAATCTAGCAGAAGCAGATTTAAGTCATAAAAACAATTAATATATGTAATAACATTGACTACACAAGTTATAATAAACGTCTTTTATGAACTTTAATAGCTGGAAAACTTTAGAATGTCCATAGGTATGTATTTATTAGTTTCTCACGGCACAGTATGGATGCAGCTCGTGCACAGTGAGTGACACGCGGGTCCGTCCGCGCCACGGGGGACCACACTCACATTTTTATCATTCCCGCCTTCGAACTCCTTACCTGCATAAAGGTTTGTTTGTGCTCTTAAGGAACGTTTTAAGGTTTCCTAAGTTCGATTCTGAGTAAAACACCATTACCATGAAAATAATTGAACATTGGCTGAAATCTTGCAAGCATCTTTGAACACTCCATTATAGTTCTTCGTTTTAAATCCGATAGATTATAAATTATGCTTTTACTCTTGTTGACATCAATATAAAAATGTAATAAATTAAAAAAGGTGGTTAAATTTCACCACCATTTTTTCTCATAAGATTATATGTATCTATACGAATTTTTTGTGTGTTGTTATTTTATTGATAAAAATATTTTATAAAAAAAATTGGATATTCAAAATAAAAGAAAGCGAAGGTTCTATTTAATAATAATTATGAATATATCCATTGAAGCTACGACTGTAAAGTTGCGCTCGTGCAACACTCCCATCTCTTTTATTGCATTTCCATAAACACGGACCCTTTTTTCATCCCACGGCTCGAGCACGAGGAAAAAATTCCACTTTTGTCAACGCCTTGATTGATATGGTAACCTTCCCTTGTTTTAGCAATAACCCAAAAGTCTCTCGTTTGTTTTTTTTACTCACTTGCCTCGTACATTTTTATTTGCCACGTCGAACAGGTTTGACATATCACTAAATTCTAAAAGAAAAATTACAATTCTTTGGATTTTTATACCGGTGGCCGGGTATTGAGAGGTGTTATAAATTTTCGATTTTTTTCTTCCCGAGTCACCGTTCATTGTATAGTTAGAATTGAACGTTTTTGTGCACGTATTTTTATAGTTTTGTGTCCTACCTGTGCTAGGCGCCAGTGGCTGCGACATTTATGGTCAGGATATTGGGACTTTATTAATGTCGATATTAATAACAAGGAAACGAGCTTTGTGGAGAGTCATAAATTGTTTCTTTTTTGGTTCCTTTTTACGGTCGTGTCAAAATATGGGCTGACATTTTTTATTGGACGTATCTTATCTTACTGATTGTTTTACTAGAACGTTAAACGGGCGTGTGATATCTTGAGAAACGGTAGCTATAGCTATGTTTAATAGAATAAAAACTTTGTTCAATTAATTTAGGTAATGATTACCTTAACTTGCCTATGTTATAGCGTTAAAATGTTAAATTTATAATAATTGTAAGAACGATCTGTCACTTCTTATAATAACAAATCTTAAAATGCTACAAATATATCCATGAGGGTGAACTTAATCATATACATTCTAAAAGGAAACGTCAAATGACATTGCTTTGGAGAAGATATCATCATTTGTTTTCGAGATATGACAACGAAAAAGTTTACCAACGCACGAACCTACGAATGCAAACACATATGCACTCCTAGAAAATGAGTAGAATTTTTTTAAATCATGTTGAAGTTTTGGACTTTTCTAGATCCGTTATAACTTTCCAAATGGAAAGTTGAATAGAAAATAAATAGTAGTTTACAACTGTTACTACCATACTGATAACGTTATTAAGGGGTTCAAATTAAGGCTCCCTTCACCCAATAAATATCCTTTACATAGTAATCCGGAAAATTTTTCGAATGTAACTGTGCTGGAATGAGGGCGAGCAGTCGATTTCACGCGACCGAGCGAAGAGAATCGATTGCCCGGCTGTCGTACGTGTTCCTATTCACTAGCCTCACTATAACAACGCTTCTCTGTGAAATAATTACGTCAAGTTTCCTGACACTACACGTTTAAAGGTGCATGAAGATATTTTTGTAGACTTATAATTATTAACCCTTCGGTTTCTTTAATAGATTTTTTTAAATATAACCATCAATTTGATTATCTTTATATATAAAAGTTACGTGTCACATTGTTTGTCCGCGATGAACTCCTAAACTACTGAACTGATTTCTATAAAATTTCGCACACTGTGTGCAGTTTGGTTCAACTTGAGAGATAGGACACTTTTTAGCCCGTTATGTGACCTTTAATATTTTTTATTGGGAAATTAAGGATTTTTTATAGAACAAAGGGTCGTTGGAAAGGGCAGAACAACGTCTGTCTGGCCAGTTAGTTACATTATAAAGATATGCTACGTATGTGGCAGTTAACTACTATATCTAATATACATACTAGATCTCAATTATTAAAAAATTAAGGACTTTAAAATCTAAAGAAATTATTGTTCCGTTGCCGTTACTCGATTGTCTTATAGGTGGGATATTTTCCATATTTACCACATTTCGTAAGCGTTTTAGTAGATTGAGAAGATGCTTCCGCTCATTTCCTGGTTAGATTCCCTCTGTCGCCTCTGACGACACTCTCGGGACGATGTGCGTTAGTGTATATTCTAAAACCGCCACTAACGATCCAAACATTATTGTATTATCTGCCGACTTCCAAAAAGGAGACGGTACTCAATTCGACTGTATGTTTTTTTATGTGTGTTACCTCATAACTTTTACCGGGTGAACCGATTTCGATGATTCTTTTTTATTTGAAAGCTGTTACTTCTCGTGTGGTCCCATATGAATTTGATCAAGGTCAGACCAATAGTTTTTGAGTTATTCTTAATAATTTATATTGAAGTCGG
Organism: Parnassius mnemosyne; assembly: GCA_963668995.1. Lineage (NCBI taxonomy): Eukaryota > Metazoa > Arthropoda > Insecta > Lepidoptera > Papilionidae > Parnassius > Parnassius mnemosyne. Next base: position 39,041,831 of record CAVLGL010000159.1, read on the forward strand.
CTGTACAAAATTTTTAATTTTTAATTATTACTACATTATTAAGATATTTTCAAGTTTTGTTCGAGTTCAAATTATTTTTTTTTCTAATAGTAGCGTTTAATATTGGTATCTACATAACGCTTGGAAAGTGGCGGAATCGCGATTCTATAACCAATACAACAGTGTTAAAGTTACGTATAAACAACAATAATTCACAGTCATAAAGGTATCAAAATGAAACATTCTTGTGTTACACACTAATCGCTCCGTGCGTCGTGCTGTTATTCATCGGTAGCAGCGTCCGCCTGACACCAGGCTCGCTGATTTAAAGCCTCAAATTGCACGGCTCGAGAGGCGCGATCCTCTGTGTTCAATTTTATTTATAATCAGCACTCAATTTTCTGTGAGAGCGCGAGTGCCTTTTATAGGCTCTTCATTGTACGTAAGTACAACACAATGAGGAAATGGGAATGTTTCCCTCCAATACTTTTGTAGTTATGTAAGACATTAAGAATAAAATTTACGATATATTTTTCAACATTTTTAAGTGTCGATATCTGTCAAAATATGTTAAACACAACATATTTTTACAGTATCTTTTTTTGTTTATTATAAGCCAGTACTTGATTGTAAGTGGTAATTGCTCAGTTGCGTCATTGTTTATTGTTATTGTTAAACTATGTTAAAGTATGTCCTTTACGAAGTAGAGGCAGCGCCAGAGGCCAGCGCACTGCTGCAGCACGAGTGGGTCGACTCCACCAGGGAATCGTGAAATAGCAACATTTCTAACACTGCTGTAAAGAGAAACGTTAACTCTCGAACCAAATTCCTACTTTTAAGATGCTTTTTGTCATTATTTAGCAGTCGTTGATACAATATAAGCAATCAAAAGCTTTAAGCAATAATATGAATGACATGGGAGACTCTAACTACCGTATTACGTTATAATCTGGACTAAGCCTCCCGCCGATTGACAGACACTTAAGTGGCCACGCTACCGAACGCAGTACAACGGCCAAAAGTCGATCTAATAAATAATTCGTTGCGTCTATCGACTTCCTCCCGGCAATTAACATAGCAGGAAGCGTGAGCTGTCATTAGGCCGTCAGCGACCAACTGCTCTGAAAAGCATTGCTCGAATCACGGTTTACGCTCACCAGTGTAATTAGGAGTCCAATGCTTTATAAATACAAATAAATAAAGGAGTGTTGCGAGGTGGCAGGCGGCAATTTGGCGGTACGTGCGGACTTGGCGCAAGCCAGTCAAATTGTTGGGTTGTGTGTGTGTCTTTATGACTAATGACGCGCCTTCTGCCTAATACTAACACTGTTATAAGGATATTTAATAAATATCAACATCTAACAGTTACGAAGTTTTGATGTGAAATATCTATAGCGGCGGGTCAGGCTGACTGTTGGCGTGGAGACGCATCGCCACGGCATGCGTTGCCAAGTTATATGATAGTATGTATATAAATTTATTATATATATATATATATATATATATATATATATATATATATATATATATATATATATATTAAATTTATGTATTTAATAAATATAAATGTTTATTAAATAAACAGTCATCTTTTTCTTAAAAAATTCTGATGTCATATTTATTTTTTGTCACAAACTATACAAAATAATTTCGATGTTCAACATCAGCCAGGCGTCCTGCGACGGCTAACAATTTTTTTATATTATTATATTACGTTTTAATTATTATAATATGTTTTATAAAACTACCTGGTAGTAAGAGGCTCGTGTGATGCACACATACAGTCAACTTCATACAAAGAAGGCTATTTTGCAATAGCTGGCCAAAGTTGCAGAGAAGGTTCAGAATAAGTAATATAGGCAAATGCTGAAGAAAAATTAATTTAAAAAAAAATCAAGCATTCTGTCCTTTTTATCTTTTAAATTCAAAATGCGTGGTAATGCATTATTTTAACTAATTTTACTCCGCACGCAAACATTCGTAATGGTCGATTGGTAGGAAAAAATGTTGTTGTCCATAAATCACATTCAATTTGGGATCATCATTACAGCCCTTCACAAGTCCACTGCTGAACATAGGCCTCCCCCAAAGAATGCCACAAAACACGGTCCTGAGCCACCTGCATCCATCGACTTCCTGCATGTCTTACCAGGTCGTCACTCCATCTCGTGGGGGGACGCCCTACACTTCGCCTACCGGTACGAGGCTGCCACTCGAGAACCTTTCTTCCCCATCGGTTGTCGGTTCTTCGAGCTATATGGCCGGCCCACTGCCACTTCAGCTTACTAATCCGTTGGGCTATGTCGGTTACTCTGGTTCTACTGCGGATATCCTCATTCCTAAGTTTATCACGCAGAGAAACTCCGAGCATAGCCCTCTCCATAGCTCGCTGAGCGACCTTGAGCTTCCTCATACGGCCAGCAGTGAAGGACCACGTCTCAGTTCCGTAAGTCATCACTGGCAACACGCACTGGTTGTACAATTTCGTTTTAAGGTTTTGAGGTATGTCTGACGAGAAGATGTGTCGTAGCTTCCCGAACGCTGCCCAGCCGAGTTGAATCCGTCGATTGACCTCTCGATCGAAGTTGGACTTACCTAGTCGGACTATTTGTCCCAGGTAAACATACTCATCAACAACTTCGAGTTTAGTGCTCCCAACTACTACCGGCATAGGTGTGACATGGACATTAAACATAATCTTTGTTTTGTCCATGTTCATCTTAAGGCATAGTGCTTAGGCCCTCCAGCGATTCTGCCATAAGGACTATATCGTCGGCAAATCGAAGGTGAGTGATGTACTCGCCATTGATGTTGATACCGTATCCTTTCCAGTCCAGAAGCTTGAAAACGTCTTCCAATGCAGCGGTGAAGAGTTTCGGGGATATGACGTCACCCTGTCTTACACCTCTCTGCAATTGGATAGGTTTCGTACTCTGGTTCTGTACTCGGATAGCCATCGTAGCCCTACTGTACAAGCACTTCAACACTTCGATATACCGACAGTCAACTTGGCACCGCTGAAGCGACTGCAGCACCGCCCAAATTTCGACGGAATCAAAGGCTTTCTCATAGTCCACATACGCCAGACATAGTGGCAAATTGTACTCTTCGGACTTCTGTACAACTTGCCGAAGGGTATGTATGTGGTCTATGGTGCTAAAGCCCTTTCGGAAACCGGCTTGTTCGGGAGGCTGGAAGTCGTCAAGTCTGCGCGCGAGACGATTCGTAATGACTCTCGAAAACAGCACGTAGACGCGGCTCAGAAGGGAAATCGGTCTGTAGTTCTTCAAGAGAGCGTTGTCACCTTTCTTGAAGAACAAGACCACCGCACTTCTGCTCCACGCCTCCGGTGTAATGCCACCATGGAGGACGGAATTAAAGAGCTTCTGAAGGACTTCAAGTACCGGTCTTCCACCCGCTTTCAGAAGCTCCGCTGTAATTCCATCCTCGCCTGGGGCCTCACCGTTTTTAAGGTGCTGGAGAGCCATTCTAATCTCGCTCAGACTGACGTCCGGGATATCTTCGGAATTTTTCATTTCATTTCACTTTCACACGGTAGATGGCGCTGTTGTAAAATCTAGATATCACCCGTGCGACACCGGGGCATATTGCTAGTGATGAATAAATTAATCAATGAACAAGACAATAACCGCAGATATTTTGCCCTCCATTGGGTCTCGTATTAGGCGACTATGGGAAAAATTTGAAATTGGTTTTACTTTTTGATTTGTAGCAATTCATTATAATTATATTATATCCATTTCATCATTGTTGTAGGGGTGTACCTTAAATCCTTCCTTCGTGCTTAATAATTGATTCAGAAGCATACATAAAAGCAGCTAAATGCTGCTGTGTTTCTCGTCTTGGACTAGACGTGGCTTTCCATCTTAAACCTCAAGGATGACAACACACTTGCATTTTGATTCTTAATCGAGGAAAGATGTAGATCACTATGGGCCACAGTAACCACTTACCAGTCAGGTGGAATGTGGGCTCGTTTGTCATTATTATACTATAAAAAATATAGAATAGCTCTTTATGACTATTCGGCAATAGTAAATACGGAACCTACAGTTTTTTATAGGATAAGGGTGCGAGCACACAGTTCACCTGATGGTAAGTGGTTGCTGTGGCCTATAGACATCTACGTCTATCATCGATGCAGATGCGTTGATTCCCCTTATGACTAAGATGGAATGCCACGTTTCCTGTAAAAAGGCTGTACGGTTCTCTATACTCACCATATGTAACACAGCAGCGTTGAGCTGCTATTCGACGCTGGTATTCTGTGAGAGCGTGGACCTTCCCCGGTCGAGCCGACCCATTCGTGCTACAACTATACTACTAATATAGCTGCAGCATGGCTCTATCACGTATCAAAAGAAAAGGGTCAGGTGTACACGTGTAAAAACTTTACCTATCTATTGTATCAAATAATAAATATTTATTTACTTTGCCTAAGGTATTTTAGTGTGCAAGTATATTGTTAAAGCTACATTATCACGAAGTAATAGTTAGCTCATTTTGGTTCAGCATTTCGGAGTCTATCTTTAAGTGTATCTTGCTTCTTAACGGGACTCTAAACGTAAGCCCTCTATGCGCAGGCCTCTATTTTGTCAAACGTGTGGTGTTATCTGCCCACGCGCGGCGGCTACAAGCCACTAGAGCCCGCATCGAATATTCCTTCACTTCCGCGTCTCCAGTCTCTTTAGAATCTCATCTCAATGTCCGCTTAGACGAAGGTTTCGAATTTGAATAAAATCCAATTAGAACATTAATTGACTTGTGACAACTTTATTTTGTAGATAGCAAAATGCTGATCTTATTCTAAGATCATCGTAAACAATATAAGTGAAAACAAAAACGCGTATGTATTTTTTAATAAAGGTTTTTTTTAAAATTATGTTTGTATGTTAATTTTTATACAGAATTAATTTTATATTATACGATGTACCGAAGCAACGACATAAAACTAAATAAAATACGTATCGCATTCCAAAGCAATCACAATTTAAAAGTATCATAAAAAATGTAGGGCCTACGATGTCTCACCTTCACCACACATTGACAGAGCCACGGAAATGCTTTCAAGCACATCCGCGGCCCCACCAGTTAGGACCCCACCTTAGTTGAGGACTTCCTTCCCCGACTTTCCGAGCCCGATATGTGGAGGCCATGGAGCCAAGAAAAAACGAGCACTCAGAAGCACCAAGTGGTATAGTCACGCCAAAAACGCGGAGGATAGTCGAGTGGTGCATTACCGTACCAACAATCCTCTTCCCTTGCATCACCACCTCGGCTGAAGCGATATAGAGAGTGGACTTTCCTCTAGCTGCAGCTCACTAACACACATCCAAGAGCTCGACAAGCTCACTCAGAGTAGGCTAAAGTTATCGTTATGGTTATAACGTACAAAAGTCTACTGCGGAACATACGTAGGCCTCCGCCATAGATTGCCCCATAGAGGGGATTTAGCCATAGTTACCACGCTTCGCAGACGGGTAGTCAACCGCAGTGTTTTTATTTTTTCGATTGTCATCAGTAAAATGCTCATCTTCCATTTCAGTTTCCCTCTGCCGCCTCTTACGTGGCGATATGGGGTATTGGATATTCTTACACGGTCCTTACACGGCTAAACTTACGTGGTAGAGCTATGCTGCAGCTATATTAGTAGTATAGTTGTAGCACGAATGGATCGGCTCGACCGGGGAAAGAACACGCTCTCACAGAATACCAGCGTCAAATAGCAGCTTAACGCTGCTGTGTTTCGTATGCTGAGTATAGAGAACCGGATACCCTTTTTACTGGACAAGAGGCGTTCCATCTTAGTCCTCACGGGTGACAACGCATCTGCATTTTGATTCGCAAACGAAGATAGATGTAGATGTCTATGGGTCACAGTAACCACTTACCATCAGGTGTACTGTGTGCTCGTTTGTCACCCTATCCTATAAAAAAAAGTCGCATTTAATTCGAAAGATCACCGAATACCGGCATAAAATATTTGTGTGGTGGATGTAGAGAACTGGAGACCTATTTACTAAAAATGAGGCATTCCGTCTTAGTTCACAGGGGTGACAATCTGCATTTTGATTTTTATTCTAGGATATTGTTTTCTTCTTTCATTTATTATTTTTTAATTTCTATTTATATTCCATTTGCCATCAGGTGGACGTATGCTCGTTTGTCATCCTTATTAAAAATAAATTAAAACACTTTATACTGTTTAATTTTCGTGCGTTCGTCGTTCATTGCGTACTTACTAACCTAAATAACTTAAACATTTAAAATTTTTAAAAATTAAGCACGTATAATAATTGAAAACGATATGATTCACTTATTTTTTATTAATTCCTAATATTTAATAGAAAATCTAAAATTAAACTTCATTTTAATTTCTACTGATTCTGTCAATAATCGATTTCCAAACATTGATTGAGATGGAAAATCAACACTTGTTATTTCCGTCTTTTCATATTACTGCTACTAGGTTCCAAAAAATTTAAAATTTCAGTATTCTTAGGGCGGTTTAATATGTATCAGCCGATCGCGAGATGGTCTCGTAATTGACACGGACCGATTTCTTTCGCGTTGTATCTCATATCTCGGATAATATCGTCTTTACTGCAACAATGTCTCGATGCTTTTAAACATTTAAACACCTACATAGGCTTTGTCACATTTAGATTTTTTAAGGAAAAATATTAACAATAACTATATGAATAAAACCTTGTTACTATTCCTTAACTATTATTAGTTGTATATGATGTAAAAAGTGTATAAGTACGTTTTTAGAAAATCATTAATTACTGAAACAATTCTTTAAGTATGCATAGAGTATACTTGCGGAGTCACACACAGAGGTGATTACGTCATTAATTTCTATATTCCTGTCACATTGATTGCCTCTTTCTAAATAGTTATGATTATAATGTGTAACAGGAACAAGGTATTGTACGACAATGCTGACATATCCTTGTAGGATAAAAGCCTTTTTAAATAAAGAAAGATAATAAAAAAATATCATAATTTAGTTTTTAATTTTTCTTGAAATGCAGCTAGCTATTCTGTGAGAAAAATGTTTAAATAAGTTTGGAAAATGTCAATGTATCTTTTTAAGAAACAAATATTTAAGCGAATGTTTAAAATTTGAAGAAAAAAAGAAATATTGATTACCAGCTGGTTAGCATTTAAATATTTATGGCCACGTTCTTAACTTTGCTTATTAGGAAAATAAAGTACATATCATGTATGGAGTGATCACATTGTTTCATCGTGTTAACGACCGGTTGGACGCCGAGTAACGATGCCCCCGCATACAATAGACCTTTTAGTGTCATGTGGACGCACGTCAATCGCAAGTTGGACTTTGACGAAGCAACGCCAGTAGTGAGAGCTTACCCTTATTATCCTTAGAGCATGACAAGGTTATCTAAATCACAAATTATTTGCGTAATTACAAACAGTTCTAAAGCGTAATATTATTTTATTTTAAACAGATAAAATCTTATAGGTTTTTATTGCTATTAAAGTTGAATGCTCTTTTATTTTAAATTATATATAAAAAAATAACGATTACTTTATGGGACAATAAATCAAAAGTTATTACCGTAAACTCGCTAAAAGTTTATAAAATTAATCTTATACGCGAGTCGGACAACTATGATGATAGCAAAAAACAAGGCCAGTCAGCTCGATTCATATGAAAATAAAACATATCCAGGGAACTGACGTGCGTCCGGCGTCACTTAGCAGCGCTGGAATGATGTGACAGGCCTTGCCGAACCGAATTCCTTTTTTATATTTAAAATCCAAAATAGAACAAAAAACGAACTTTCTGAATCTGTTCCATTGTGTTCACGTTTAAGAAAAATTTAAATGACCGAACGCCGTCCGCTTTTTTGAGCCTCAGTATCTCGAATTCGGCGTTTAAATACATACGGCTTCGCGGTTTAGCGCCATGTTTTTTCCATTTTCTGCGCATTTCGTTGCGCTGGATGTGTCGCGATGCGGTAGATTTTACACGATTGAATCCATGGGGGGGCAGGAGGAATAAGTTGTAGGTGTTAACATTTTCACAATCAGATATAGATATAGAATCTTAACATTGTATCGATCGACTAAATCTACTTTTTAATTATTAATTATGTTCTTTGAGTTGCTTTCCCGTGTACTGAAAGCGTCAAAGAATCCATTACCCCATATCATTACATGAATGTTACACGAGGCGACGGAGGGAATCTGAAGCAGCATATTCAAGATAATAACACAAAATACTTACTGAAACTACGGTTGCTATGGCAAAATCCCCTTTATTAGGCCATGTATAAAGGATGCCTATATCCATGTGGTGGACTTTGATATGCTATAATGATGATGATGTATTTATAATAAAACATCTAACATTAAATATCACTTACAAGATATTGATTTTAAACGAGGTTCCAAAACATTTAATTAATCATACAGTTTTTTGTTTGTCGGTATCTGAGCGTAGAGAGCATCCATTGCAGATATTTAGAGTGGCAATATGAATGTATTTATTCAGGGTTCAGGGCGGCCTCCGCTTAACAATGCTACGCTTGTCGCTGCCGCCATGTCGCGTCCAGGGCTGGCTCAGCAGTTTTGATACGATATATGAGTATTGTTGTAGTGAAATAAACCTGTCTGAAAATATGAGCGAGCCTGCCGTAATTTGTATTTTATTATAGTTCCTATGCAATGAATAAAGATCATCATCTTTTTTGGTCAATTCTTTGTTGAACAATCAATGTAATATTTTAATGAGCCGCGACATCAAGTCGACGGTGACCTGATATTCATCCGGTTGAGAAGTCAGCAGAAGGTCCAACAGGACAGGTGCATGATCCTCCACATCTTTTACTGGAAACGAGGCAGCTTATTCCTCAAGGGTGACAACAACGCATCTGCATTTTGAATCTTAATCGAGGGCAAATGCAGATGTGTATGGGCCACAGTATCCACTTACCACCAGGTGAACTGTGTGCTCGTTTGTCACCCATTTCAATATTAGCACCTCTTAAAATTGAATTGACTGAAAAATAGTTTTATGTACCTAAATAATTTCGCAGGTTACTACAATGGAGTTTGCGATCATAAACAATTTAGAAAACGTTCAATTAATGTGCCCATATATATTTACTATCTTCAAATATCAATTAAGCAAATAAGAGTAGGTCTTCACTGCACTGACATTAATTATAATATGAAGGGAAAAAAAAACGTAGGACTCTCCCAAGGAATGCCACAAAGCACGGTCCTGAGCCATCCATAGACATGTCTTAGCAGGTCGTCACTCGCCCTACACTTCGTCCGCCGGTACGTGGCTGCCACTCGAGAACCTATTTTCCCCATCGGTTGTCGGTTCTGCGAGCTATATGGCCGCCCATTGCCACTTCAGCCTACTAATCCTTTGGGCTATGTCGGTAAATCTGATTCTACTGCGGATATCCTCATTTCTAAGTTTATCACGCAGAGACACCCCGAGCATAGCCCTCAACATAGCTCGCTGACCGACCTTGAGCTTCCTCATACGGCCTGCAGTGAAGGACCACTTTTCAGTTCCACGGTAGGTACTTTATTGGGCGTATAGTGATTATATACTTGTAATTCATTACCCCATTCAGTCCCGCGGGTGTCGTAGGAGGCCAGGGAAGATCTTATGGCTTCCGATAGATGCTGGTAATTATCTTTATTAGTCGTTTATAATAGATGCAAAATGTTCAGATCGGCGACGGGGATCAGCGACAAAGTTGCAAGACTTCTGGTGTTGCGTTTTCAATTCAGCCTTCCAAGAGCGACAAGAACGGACAAGAAAAGTCGATTAAATTGAATCCTCCCTACAATGAGAGAAGCGCAAGTGCAACAGTGGCCTTTTACAGGCTAACGGTGATGATGATGACTTGATTCATAGTTTGTTTTATTTCTGGTTTTTCATTCTTCGTGGATTTCAAATGCTAAATTGTACTCAAATGCTTTGATACACATTTTAAAGAGCAGCCCTAAGGTTTCCGCACGTGAATCAGGACTGACACCGCGGCCCGGTGGTCCGCACGTCACAGAACGCGCGTGCACGGTCTTTTCAACCCCTTTGTATTTACATAAGTGTATTCAGCGCTTTATGTAACTGCTACTGAAAAAAGAAATTACACCTAGCACAATAATCGATTTGTTGATATATTTTTTTGTGATGTGTTAACTCACGTTTCAATCTCTAATTCAGCTAACTCAAAATATTGATATTTTTCGTAAATTTATCACTAGAATAACAAATTCAATAAGTAGTAGTCTGTCTTATTGTTTGTATGTTTCCTTGTATTACGTAAACAATGATATAACCGCAAAAGCAATGCTGTATTAATTTGGACTGTTACTGGCTGATGTAAGAAGGAGGGAAAGCTGCGGCTGACTGATTTATGAGTGAGTTTTAAAAATAAATTGCAATATTATGACTGTAAACATGTGGTAGAATTTGTTTTATAAAATTTAAAATAAATGTTTTTTATGTAATGTTTGTATGAATATTGAAACTTAAATCGTAGTTCCTAATTAAATCAATATATTACGCAAATTAAAAAAAATTGTACTAGTAGTACAATAATAACAAAATATGAGTTTTATTTGTAACTAGCTTTTCCTCGCAACTTCGTCCACCTGAAATTTATTACGATTGAATTTTTCATGGGTTTAAATTTTTGCGCGGAATCCCAATTCTTTTTCTAAAAATCGTAGCCGCGTACTGCGTACCTATTTGCCAGTGAAAGTTAAGTCAAAATCTATCCAGCCATTTCGGAGACCAGCCGGATCAAGCAGACAGACAGACAGACTTCAAAAATTGTTTTTTCGTTATTAATACCGTAAATACTTTCATATGCATTTAGTAAAAAGCTGTTATTTTGACATTACAAACAGACACTTTAATTTTATTTATTTGTATAGATGTTAGAACTTTTATTATTGGCATTAAAGTGTTATTTGAAAACAATAGTTAGTGCTTCGCATCTCGGTATGAGCGAGTGAGCGAGTGGTGCTCGGGGCAAGCCGTACTCTTGCTTATTTTGCCGCGTCCGCCATTGTGTTTACCGCGTTTACCATTGTCCGGAGGCCCTATAAATTGGGCCGCGTCGTTCTACACCGGTGACAGGTATATTTGAGTGGTCGATTTCGGTCGATAATTAATCCGTATTGTTAACTGGATGGGCCACCCTTGTTCGGATGCACCGGCTTGGCATGTTGTCTTGTTGAGGCTTATTTAATTCGCCGCGTCGCTGTTCGTTGAGGAATTTTACGGTTGCATTGTGGCTAATGTTAGATAGGGTTTTATTTGAACCAACCCGTGTCTCCGTTTTGTTTTTAAGTAAAGTTACTTTTAATCATTTGTTTTAATAAGTAAATAAGATACAAGAATATTGGCATATTATGTAATAGCTATAAAATATTTTATAAAGGTTTGAAATAACTTTACAGGGTTATTTAAAGCCTTTGTCTCGATTCTGCAATGCTTTAAATAGACTGTGCTCAGTAATCATCTATCTATTTTCTGTAATGTGAGTGCTGTTAGATATTAATATTTGACATTGAACTATAATATTAATTTATTAAATAATACTTAGTTATATATCTTGTTGGCATTTTTCTGACACTTTATTAATTATCAAATCAAGTGAATAATATTAAATAATTTATATGTATTTGGAGTCCTAAAGTAGAATATGTAGAAGAAATTATACTCAAACACCATTGTACAACTATATTTTTGCAAATAAAAATTATTATTGCAGCAAAAACATTTCTGTATCTGAGCTCTGGCTAGTTTTGACTGCATATACGGGCCGAAGCCAAGTAAATGCAGCGTGTAGTGAGTAGATAATTATGTAGCGGGTGTTATGGGGAGCTATTTCACTTTCCTCCAATTGCATGAATTTTCTTACAATTCGACAGGTATTTAAAATTGTGGCTTTTTGGAGTATAATGTATGTTGAGTCTTTCAGTTCTATTAATGAGCCTATGGTGGAGATGGTTGGGTATGACCCCTGTCTATGGGTACTATATAAAATTTATTTTGTCTCCAAATTCTGGTCACTATTATTATTATTATTATTAGCCTATACGACTCTCACAACTTCATCTGATACAGGGCTTGCGTTAGCTTGTAATATAGCTCAGTAATCATTAAATAACACAATGTTTATATACTTTTTTGCACAGCCTCCTTGTTCTAGTGGTCGTAAATGCGATTGCTGAATGAGTTACTCGCAGTCGGGAAATTGGCGGTATTTCACCACGTGCCTCGGAAAGGACGTAAAGCCGTTGTTCCTGCGCCCGATCCTCTCCGCTCGTGTCAGATTACAGTCCCATCGGACTATGAGAGTGAGGGAATAGAGAGAGCACCTATATTTACTTATTTACTTGAGCACTATAAACCTGTCTTGCGCAGACGGCTTGTCTCCGTTGAGACTGGTCGCAGTAGCCGAAAGTCGGTCTGAAGGACATTATACTTTTTTTTGGACATCGAGTTCTCTCGAATTGTAATGATACATTCTTAAACGTAAGCACTGGTATCAAAATGTCTATATCGGTAAATACCATTTGCTTCTGCAATTGTCGTTTGGCTTACGAGTATATAATTATGGCAGAACCTTCTTACTTCGGAATTCCGTCATAAAATTGTTGCTACCACAGCCTGAGTTTTCTATCGTATCGGCGTCAAGTACCATTACCATAGTTTCATTTACATCCGTCGGGGGCGCTGTTTATATTTTCCATACGATTTTAGGCGATGGCAATACGAAATAATTATTGTCAAAAACTTGTACTAAGCACACTGATGTGTACTTTGAGAAGAATAAAATTATTTCTTGTTGTTTACGTAGTTGACCTGCTAACGGTTGGTTTGTCCTTTAGTTCTCACCCTTTGAATCGAACATTTCATTGAATCAACATGTCATGAGTGACTTGTGGATAACGATTGTAATTTACATTAAAACAGCAAGTAAGTAGATAATGATAGTAACAGACCATGTTTTTATAAACATTCACTTATGGTCTAATTAGGCTAATGAGATATTACGATCACAGGAAAATAATTAAAATAAAATAATTGTTGTTTTTTTGTTCAGTTTCATTATCATTACAGTTCATCACAGTAGAACGTTTGTTCTACTGTGATGAACTTCCTCCAAGGAATACCATAAAGCACGGTCCTGAGCCACCTGCTTTCACTGACTTTCTTTCTGGCATCACTTACTAGGTCATCCCTACATCTAGTGGGGGGAGGGGGTGGGGTGCATTACACTTCGTTTACTGTACATGGCTAACATTTTTTTCCTCATTGGTAATCGGTTCTTAGAGCGGTTCTATGATCGGCCCATTGCCTGTTGCGTGGGGCTATGTCTGTTACTCTGGTTCTACTGCAGATATCTGCAATATCACGATAAGAAACTCCCAACATAACCCTCTCCGTAGCTCCCCGATAGACCTTGAGTTTCCTCATGTATACCTCAAAGCCTGAAAACAAAAGTGTACATATAGATCACAGAAGTGGTCCGTGGTCACTGCTGGCTGTATGAGGATGCTCAAGATGGTTGGTTTTCTTAATAAATAAAATATATTCAATTAAATTTTGTATTCGGTGCCATGTGTGCCTCGTCTCACTCATGGGAAATATCCGGCTAATTTAACATACATGAATACATTAATCATTGCAGTCTATCAAAAGTTCATTGCTTAACATAGGCCTCCCCATAATTACCTCATATGGGGAGGGGGGGGGGGGATGTTGCCATAGTTGTCTTGCCTCTCATGCCACGCACCGACTACGCTTGGCAGGTGGATTGTCAACCACAGATTTTTTTTTATTGTTTTCGTTTTCCTTTTGTTGCCTTTTACATCACCTACGGGATGATATTGTGTACTGGATATTCTTAAACCGTCACTACACAACTAATGTAACATGTCTGCGATTTATTAGAAACGCCTTGATTTAATTAATTGTACTTTTGACCAATATTATACCGTGTAGTGTCGATGTAAGAATATCCACTACCCCATATCATCCCGTGGGTGTTGTAAGAGGTGACAGAGGGAAATAAATTAAGAGTCGTCCTAATAACGATTAAAAATAAAAAAACTGCGTAAAACTAAAAAAAAAAATGGCAACTATAGCAAATATGACCCCCTATGAGGCAATCCAGGAGGCCCATATTCACCACTGGACTTTAATCGGCTGTAACGGTAACGGTTTCTCCAATATTTGCATTAAAATTTTAAGTTAATTAAGCATTAATTAATTGATTATAAAACGAAATAAAATCAGGTGCAATTTTTTAGAATACATGTTTTGCAATATATTTGATGTTTAAACGTATGTTGTAAGCCTACATTGAAATAAATTTCACGGTCACTTAAAATCGGTAAAGCTCGCTGGTCAGCATAACTGTTGTAAATACGTTCAGTTTTTTGTTCGCTTATTCTAGTAATTACTCAGGTGTTACAACAAAATAATTTGTGAAGTGGCGGAATGTTTGCAAAATGCAATTATAAATGAAATTTTAGGTTAATACTTTTAAGATAGACACATTCATTTTTTGAGTTTGATCAAGCTGTTTCTTCTGCATATCAATGATATGTTGCTAACTGGTAACATTCATTGCTATGCGGATGACAGCACTGGTGATGCTCTATACACCGGCCGGGCCAATATTTCTCGGGAAAACGTCGCCGAGTACCGGAACAAACTTGTGTCTGAAGTCGAGTCTTTGCTGGACAAAGTCTCGGATTGGGGGCGACTAAATCTAGTCCAGTTTAATCCTCAGAAGACACAAGTTTGCGCGTTTACCGCTAAAAAGAACCCCTTTGTCGTATCTCCTCAGTTTCAAGGCACTCCCCTTCTTGCCTCAGCCAGTATCGGTATCCTCGGAGTCGACATATCGAGTGACGTGCAGTTTCGTGGCCACTTGGAAGAGAAGGCCAAATTGGCCTCTAAAAAGCTTGGCGTGCTCAGCAGAGCGGGACAGTATTTCATGCCGGCACACCGCCTGCAACTTTACAAGGCGCAGGTTCGGCCTCACATGGAATACTGTTCCCATCTCTGGGCAGGGGCTCCCCAGTGCCAGCTCCTTCCACTTGACCGCATCCAGCGCAGAGCGGCTCGAATCGTCGACGACCGAGCCCTTTCCGATCGGCTCGATTCATTGGCACTGCGAAGAGATGTTGCATCTCTTTGCATTTTCTTTCGCATCTACCATGGGGAGTGCTCTGAGGAATTGTTCGGATTAATCCCAGCCGCCAAATTTCACGAACGCACATCGCGGCAGAACTCCCGATACCATCCACACCATCTGGATGATTGGCGGTCCACCACTGTGCGATTTAGAAGATGTTTTCTTCCTCGCACGACTTCCTTGTGGAATAGTTTACCACCAGGGATTTTTCCGGACCGATACGACTTAGGGACCTTCAAGAAAAGAGCCTACTCCTTTTTAAAAGGCCGGCAACGCATCTGCAATTCCCCTGGTGTTGCGGTTGTTCATGGGCGGCGGTAGTCACTTACCATCAGGTGAGCCGCATGCTCGTTTGCCCCCTCTCCTATAAAAAAAAAAAAAAAAAAAAAACATTTTCTGTGATTTGAACATCAAATAAATAAACACCTTAGGTTTGTTGACTTTAAAGTCGATATTTCAGAAGTAAATCTTATTTTCTGATTTTTTTTTGTAAAGTAAACACTAATTTCTATTTAGTTTTATGTCAGTTGCGAAGCCTATTAGACTATTTAATGCGGACTATAAACCATAATGGGTACCCACCTTAGGCGACCTACAGTGTACACCTGCCCTTTGTAACGAGTGCAACGAGAACCGACTTTCGAATTGGATTGATTGTGCCATTGAATGATAAAAATTATCTGCGCCTTAAAATGTATTGTAAAAATAACTCAATTGTATGTAAAGCGTTGAAAATGAGGCGGCCGTTTGTCTCAGCACCTGCACTATAGTCCAGCTCGAAACCAGGCTAAAACTTCAAATATGAGTTCAAATGTCCGTATTAAAATGTGATTTCACACGAATGAGTGAGTAGTTTTATAAATAGGTACGAATCTGTACATAATATATACATAATGATTAAAAAAAAAACTACAAACTGCATAGAAAATACTTTAATAATATACACCGTAGTCGTTCAGTAACAGTCTTTATAATATGGTACTGCGGGGCACAGGCTTTATCATTTCTGGTAGTGCTTGAAACAAGATCGTAAACCCCGTCGCTGCGGACACGTTCTATGTCCATGTGATGTCAGAAAGGCTTGCAACATTAAGAAGTAATTTTTTTAATTTAATTTTTTTAACCACAATTTTTTCTATTGTCAGCCGAATTTTTTTTTCAAAATTTCAAGATTCCAGCTCATCGGGAAGTTAGTTAAAAATCAATAAGTAAATCCCACCCGGAACGACAGACAAACAATAAAGTGACTTAATAAAAACGTGGCAAAATTGAATTTTGCATCTCAGGGGTGTTAGTAGGAATCTAATTCACTGCGCTATCATGTTTCTAAAATAAAATACTACTGAAAGAAGTTTTCTATGTGAAATAGATAAAATGATCGATAGTTTTTTTTTTTTATTAGAGATAATTTTTTTTACTAGAAAGAAGTGGCGAGCCACTCATTAGTTGGAAGGCCTACTGGGGCCCGTCATGTACATTAAAAGAGCACCGGTCAGTATTACGTCGGAACGAATGAAGAGCTGTCAGGCAACGACGCGTGCGCAGACTACTGTCGGGTATGTACGTACCTCCGCCACGCGTACATGCCCCCAGAGGAACAGATGTGAAGAAATACTTGACCCTCGAGGTTATTATGAAATAAAAAGTTAAAATATTTAACGTGTTACCATATGAAATACATTTTCGTTCTGTTTCGGCATTTAATGCTAGGGTTGTGCTTTGTTCGATAATGTGTATTGTTTGAATATTTGCTATGTCTACAATAAAATATGTTAGGTGGAGCCAGTTTGGCAATAACTTGATTGAAAATTATGATTTTGTAATTATTAAGAATAGGCTGTGTGGTGGTGGAAAATAATCTATTTCGTCCCATGGGTGTCTAAGAGGCGACTATGTGAATACCAGAAAAATCGTTTGGTTTCCGGCATATAGTTATATTTGAGTTCAATAGTAACTAAGCAATGGCTTACACCAGACGTCAAACGGGCCGGCGACGGGCAGCATCGTTAAAGGTGTTTAATAAAAAAAAAAGTTATTAATAGAAATCCTCTCTACCACGGAAGAGGCCATATTGTTGAATCCTTCTATGTACCTTATCATTCCTCGTTAAAATGAACCAATTAAGGGCACTGCGATACTTCAATAAGTTACTGAAAGTCGGTTAAAATCTCGCGCACACCCATTGTAATAACGTATACGCTCTCAATATTAAATTTTAACAAGGTATTAATTAAAAAAAAAAAACTAAAGCGAAATATCTTTAAATTTTCTCAGGGCGCGCACGGCCCCCTCGCTTTGTTTTATTTTCAATTCATTTTATTCGGCGCTCTCGAAGCGGGTCGCTACGCCCACCGGTGATTTAAAATTTTGATTTATCGAAGTGAACGCAGCGCGGGTGAGAGACTAGCGCGCGTGCGCTTGCCCGTGGTAATTATAAATATGACGCGGTGCTAAACTGTGCGAACTGACCCCTCACCTTGTACCCAGGGTTGTTCGTTTGAGTGTTCAATTCATGATAAAATAGAGACACAAGGTAACCCTACCTATGTTCTTGTGAAAACCTCGAGATATAACTTCGAACTCTAACTAGTAGCACATCTTCCTAAGATACTAAATTATCTATTCTGCAATTTAAAGGCAAATATTATATTAATAATCTTTTTGTGCATTTTTATAGAGTTGGCAACCCTATTTAAAGCTGGTTGCAGTCCAATGCAACGCGCCGCGTTATGTCCGCCTCACTGCGATTGAGAGTATGAATAACTCACGGCAAATCGCGTTACTTTAAATTTAAAAAACACATTTTACTGTACCAACTAAAACACTTTTAAGACACGATAAAATAAATATTATATTTAAACGTAGCGAGGTAAAAATAAAAATAAGTTACATTAAACGTGATAAAATACGTAAAAGTAGTTCAAATCAATTATATTTATTATTATATTATATAATTACTCGTATATTTATTATGTGAGCCGTGGTAGCTCAGATGGCTAGCGCTCGCTGTAAATTTCACACTACGCGAGCAACCCGGGTTCGATCCCTGCCGGCACCAATGAAATTGTTAATTGCAATTTTAAGTGCTGATTTACTACGTGCTCGGCGGTGAAGGAAAACATAGCGATAAAACCTGCATATCAGTGATACTTATATCAACGAACTTCACATATCTTCGAATTTTTGTTTCTTAAAACAAAAATTCGAAGATATGTGAAGTTCGCCAATATACATTGGGGCAGATATACCTACATATAGTATACATATAGAATGTAACGTTAACTTCACCTTTTATATTTACTATATGATGATAGTATAAGAATTATATGTTAACATTTTAATGTTAAAATATAAATGAATAGTACGTTACTTTTACAACTAATGCATGTACCTACAATTTTTACAAATGTCTATAATTTTATGTAACTCTCCAGGAGTACTAAAATTTTTAATTACTGAACACGGAGGACAATAATAATAAAATTAACTTCGCAACTAATTTTTAAACACCGAGGATCACCAAGTGAATGGTGCGGCATATTAACAGTATCGAGGCAGCTGCGTATTTGTATTTACGACTTCCCTCTTCGCAGCTTTCCTACGGAACCCGGGGCGCTTTACACTTGCTCGGCTCTGTGCACCTGTTTCATTTGATTAATTGCATCGGTCAATCAAACTGTCATAAATGTGTCATTACACACACTGTATTTATCCATATCTAGAGCATTCCTGATCATCAAAATTTACAAACATTTTAAAAGTGAAAATATTATATTTTTTTATCTGTGACAAGATTTTTTCAATCATGACTCCAGTTTCTTTACTTTAACTACCTGTTGAAGCTTGAAATTGGAAAAATAATTACAACTTACATCAGCTTCTATTTACGAGTATGAAGCTTGAATACTTGTTTATACCTTTAGTAAATTTCTGACAAAGAGATATTTAGTCTTTGTTCGTAAAGGTAAGTGTACTTAACTTTAAATCTTCATGTATGCTGGATTCAGATATCTTTCTTTACCTACAGAGTAGTAAAACAGTGTCTTGCCATTTTGATACTGCATCGTCCTATTTCACATTCTATATCTCTCTTAGACCATTTTTAGCGGAAGATATTTCGTCACTAGCCCGCGTTGTGTTGACCTCTTACATTTTCAATAATTCGATATTTATAATATTGTCTACATAGTCTTTTTAACACGAAACTGTTACTATAATATAACTATTACTTACATAACACATAATAATATTTCTGCTAATACGTAAATATATGAGATGTATGAGATGATACGAGTAGTTTATGACACCGTAGGACAAACTGAAGCTAAAAAACACAGAAGTTTTGTGCAAATACACGAAAACCAAACATTTGTGAATTTTGAAAATATTGACCTTACAATCTAAAGTAAGGCGAGTGAACTTTAATATTCAAAGCAGCAATATTAAAATATAAATAAATTTTATTTAAATAAAGATAGCGTATCTATTAATTAGGTTAATATAAAAATAGGAAAACAAATGAATATTAAATAATTTGTTTTATGCCATCGTGTTGGAATAACATAAAGGTCACATGGGCCATTGTAACATTTAAAACGTCAAACGATGTTTGGTGGGAAATATATCGCAATTGTAGTGGCTAAAGGTGAACAGCGAGGTAAAGTTATTGCTGCTATTCCAAAGAATATTTTAAACTGGAGTACTGTTGAAGGTCGGATTACATTAGACTGTCGGTTATAGATTAGATAAGTAATGTGTAACAATGACAACAATAACCACGCTTAATGTTCACTTATGTATTTTTAGTTCGATAATTGGAAGTCCCACATGCTATGTTTTAAAAAGTTATCTTACAATTTGTACTTAAAAGGCACTAGACCTATAATAAAAATTGACACATCGAAAACAGCAATCGGTGTTAAAGGTTAGCTAAGTGGATAATGTTGGAAAACCGAGCGTTTGACGTTTGAAAGTTCTACTAGGTAGCTAAAACTCTGAAGATCCGAGATGTTGAGAGGGTTACCCTTGGTGTCTTTGCACCGAAGCTGATTTTAGTCCGCTACGTCTGTTATTTGTATGAAATGACATTTTAATTCGAGTTTGAAGGATTTTGTTGGAGTACAGCAAGCAAAATTAAGCACACGGGCAACACTGTGGCGCATGCATCGCTCGCCTCCCAACACAACTAACTCGCTGTTATTCACGAGATCGCCTTGTATCCAATTTGAAAACGCCCGCACTGTCCTTTCCCATTCAATGCAAATTCACACGTTATAAGAAGCGACTCCACACAGAATTACCAACGTTTAGTCGCCTCCGGAACATAATTTTAAGTAACTCGATGCTACTTTGTAATTTCACCGAACTCACGCATTCTTGTTATTTATTGTTTCTTTTTTTTTTGTATTATTTAATCGAACTTTTTCAAGTATTCTGCCCCACCTATTAACTATAATTTAAGCGTTTGTTACACGAACATAAACATGTAGTGAAATAGAAGTTGTTTACTTCTTCGCTACTTAATGACATTAGAAGGGTTCTTTTTTTAAATATCAAACCAAGCACGAAAGTTGCGATGATAAAAAAAATTTCTTTATTGACATTAATTAAA
Organism: Parnassius mnemosyne; assembly: GCA_963668995.1. NCBI lineage: Eukaryota > Metazoa > Arthropoda > Insecta > Lepidoptera > Papilionidae > Parnassius > Parnassius mnemosyne. The sequence continues at coordinate 39,062,663 of CAVLGL010000159.1, forward strand.
AAAAAATGTAAGCATAATCTTTACCATATGGTAACGGTGTAAGAATATCCACTAGCCCATATCGCCACGTTGTTGTCGTTAGAGGCGACCGAGGAAAACAAACCAGGAGATGGGCAACAGCGTCTTCCTAATAAAAACTGAATTTAAAAAAACTGCGGTTGCCAACCCGCCTGTAAAGCGCGACGACTGTGGCAAAATTCTCCCTATGAGGAAATCTATGGGAGAGGTCCTCAGATCATATAAACAACAGTTGTTTATATGATCTGTGGAGAGGTCCATGTTTAGCTGTGAACTTTTGATAGACATACATAGATGACATAGTAAGCATAGTCTTGTGACGTTTGAGACTAACACCAAAAAACACTGAAAGTATTATACAATTTAAAAAAAAAACTATAGCAATTAAAATTTCAACATATTAAACAGTAACACATAAACGGTATCACTATTATTGCAACACCATTATAAAGTAGTACGCAATTTGCAATTAAATTGTTCATTTTTATCGCTAATTGGTATGTTATTTTCTTCCTTCTGGTAAATTAATGTTAAGGTGGGCTTAATTGGCAAGGGCCGTCAAGTTTTTGCAAGCTAAAAGACTATGATGTACTGCCTCGCTTGGTCGCACACACTGTGATCCATCTTGCACCCATGCATGCAGCCGTCGATCGCGCTTCATATAATGTATATACATTATATTATAGTCTTGGTAATTACGTGAACATTTCTGTGTTTTTATACGTTTACTACTTTATCGTTCTATAACTCCTATTTTTATATACATTTTGTCGTAATAAAATGTGTTTTAAGCGCAATAAAAACAGAAAAAAATTCGTTTTCTTGCGTAAAATTTTGGAACCGAATTGAATTCTTATTCATATACGAGTAGGGTAAACCAATGACCCTAAATATACTCATATCTTCGTTTTATAATTACTATGGGATTGAAATCAAGCATTGTGTTGAAAGTGGTATCGCTCCTACGAGTTCGTCCGTATGGGTCGGTAACACGCACCGCATCTATTTGTTACCACTGTGTTTTGCTTTGAATCAGTATATCTAATTATGGATTAAATGTCATTTCGTCCCCATCTTTTTAATATCGAAAAGAGGGCAAACGAGCATGCAGCTCAACAGATGGTACATGACAACCGCCGCCCATGAATAGCTGCAACATCAGGCTTTTTTCATGGGATAAGAGTGACAAACGAGCACACAGTCCACCTGATGGTAAGTGGTTGCTGTGGCCCATAGAAATCTATCTTCGATTACGAACCAAAATGCAGATGCGTTGTCAACCGTGAGGGCTAAGATGGAATGCCTCGTTTCCAATAAAAAGGGTCTACAAGGACAGCAGCGTCAAGCTGCTATTTTACTCTGATATTCTGTGACAGTGTGGTACTTCCCCGGTCGAGCCGACCCATTCGTGCTACAACTAAACTACTAATATAGCTGCAGCATGGCTCTACCACGTTTAAAAAGGCTGCAATGTTAGGTGCATCGCCAGCTTTTTAAAAAGGAATAGGCGCTGGTCTTAATGGACCTTTAGCCAGAAAAATTGCTGGTGGGAGCCGATTCCACAAAGAAGTCGTGTTAGGAAAAAAGTTGTGGTAAATGGCACAGTGATAGACTGTTAAGCATTCAGATGGTGTATTAAATTTTCCCGTGGTAAATTCGAAAAAACATGTAAAGAATGTCGTAAAAGTGTGTCGAGCTGTTCAGAAAGAACCCAGTCGTCGACATTTCGGGTCGCTCTTCGCTGTAGGCGCTCAAGTGGAAGAAGCTGGGACTATGTACCACGGCCCAGAAATGGGAACAGTAAGGCCATATGAGGCTGACTTTGCGCCATATAAAGTTACAACCGGTGCGCCCGTAAAATACTGTCCCGCTCTAGTGAACTCTATAATAGTTGAAATTATTAGGTATCTGCATAGATTCGTATTTAAACTGGAAAGATGAATTAAAAGTCATGGATAACTAAAATAGCTCTGCAAGTTATGTTTAGAGAAGCTTAAGGGAAGAACAGATAATGAAATAATTGAAAATTGTATAATATATTGCGTTCTAATAAAACCTCGCTTAGGGTACAGTATTCAATTCTGGAACACACGACGCTATTTAGAGGCCAATTTGGTCTTCCCTCCCAAGTAACAGCGGAACTAAACGTCACTCATTTTCTCTCACAATCATTCATTTTATGAAGTTTTTCAGAGGGTATGAGCTGCAAAATTCACTTAAAGTCAGGCGGATATCGTGTACATATACGAGAGATAATATATACGATGCATTAGCAAATATATAAAGATTCATTGTTGGCATGATTATATTTTTATTTGGCTTAGAAAATAAAACTTAAATTTTTAACGTTTAGAAACAAATTTGGCAGAGTGAATGAATCAGCAGCGTGACGTTGGCGTGACGGCAGCGTGTCGATTACGATTACGATGCACGTCGATCGTAATCTTGTACAAGCGGCCGATTTGACGTGTCAATCCGACCGCGATTTGTATCGACTGCCATTGGGTAATCGACGCGCTTTGTTGTACAAACGGAGTTTTAAAATGACGGCACGGACAGTATTACCGATTCTAGCCCTTTAATGTATTAGTCTGTTCGTCCAATATGAAATACGATATTCGCCGACAAAACTCTTTTTTCAACCAACTTTAAAAACGGAGGAGGTGCTCAATTCGATTGTGTGTTTTTTATGTGTGTTACCTCATAACTTTTTCTCAGTGAACCGATTTCTTTTATTTGAAAGCTGGTGCTTCTCAAGGTCTGACCAAAGTTTTTGAGTTATCCTTAATAATTTATATTGAAGTCGGTTGTACAAAATTTTTAATTTAACCACTTGCTGTCTTTCTTAAGCTTGTGTTAGAGTGGTTCTTCACAGTACAATGGTGATTTCGAATTAATGAATTTTTATATCAAGGCAATTTCATTGATCATTGGGCTACTGCCGCTGAATCTTCGATTTGTAATAACGATATGATTATCATAATATATCTAAAAAGGTAGCGTATTAACAAAAATGCAATGTTTCCAAATAAACAATCGTTTTAGATAGGTAAATGTATACGTAGGATACGTATCATACGTGATAGAGCCATGCTGCATCTATATTATGGTTGTAGCGCGAATGGGTCGGCTCGACAGGGGAAGGACCACGCTCTCACAGAATACCAGCGTAAAATAGCAGCTTGACGCTGCTGTGTTTCGTATGATGATAACGAGAATCGGAGACCCTTTTTACTGGAAACGAGGCATTCCATCTTGGTCCTCACGGGTGACAACGCATCTGCATTTTGACTCTTGATCGAGGATGGATGTAGATATCTATGGGCCACAGCGACCACTTACCATCAGGTGGACTGTATGCTCGTTTGTCACCCTTATCCTTTAAAAAAAATAACTTGTCAACAACTTCGGGCGTTATTTTCCCAACCACTAGCGGTAGTTATACCAATATGCATAATAAAAATATGTCTAACGTCTATGTCGTCTACATATTTTTTATTGTGCCCATGTCATTTTAAAGGAAACACTACAGAGGTTGTTGCGCATATTACTAAGATCCTTTAGGGCTTATGCCATAATAACTACATCATCGGCAAATCGGAGGTAACGATTATATCTACAGAATAACAAGAATAATAGACAGCCCAGCGGATTAATATGGTGAAGTGACAATGGGTCGGTCATATAGCTCGAAATCCAACAATCGATGGGGAAGAAAGGTTCTCGAGTGTCAGCCTCGTACTAGGGCGATAGATGTAATGACCACCTGTTGAAACACGTAGGTAGCTGGATGCAAATGGCTCAGGACGGGACTGTACTTTGTGACAATCTTAAGCTACGTTCAGCAGTAAATTTGTGACAGGCTTTAGTGACAGTGATTATGGCAGTGATAATGATTAACGATAGTACATTTTGCAACGAGTTATTGATTTCGCTTTGTTTGAAAATAATATGTTTGTTTTATTGTTGTGTGCCAACCCTTTCTACAATCGAGCAGTTTGAAATTTATGCACACGCATTAGTCAATTAAATTGGCGTCGATGCTAGTAACGTAGAGTACGTGGTATCTAGAGATAGCATTATTTACAAGGTCTAGGGCTGCACGATGTAAAGGTCACCGCGCTTGTTAATAATACCTTTAGGAGTCACTTGTCGAATGTTTGTGCTGAACGTGATTCAGTCTAAGGAGTGGCCGCATGTTCGCATGAATGTCATTTAGTTAGTAGTTTTGTCACGTTCAATTAAATTCATTTTGGTTTGTTTAATAGAGTTCGTTCAATTTGTCGTTTTTTTGTTTCATTAAACGAACTAGTTAGTATTTTCAATGGTTAAACTCATACAACTTTGCATGTAAAAGAAACATTAATTGTAAGTTAAATAACTTTTCATTAGAGATCGGTTTCTATTGCGCTCAAATACAATCTTTAAGTGGATTTCTCAACATGGCTTCCCTGCTACGTCCAATGGGAGGTTCGGGCTTAAAGCCGCCGCCTGCTTGTTCTTGTAGAAACTTCATAGCATTAGAAGAAACATTTTCTCGTAATAATTAAATTTGTTTTGAAACATTTTGTCTGTTTGATTTTTTAGTTTTCTACGAAACATTTTAAGGATTTATATTAAAGCTTTTCAGTGAAGCTGTTTATTAGTAAATTACTAAATAAAACTAAGTGTAACAGGAGCCGTCTCGTTGACAACGTCAAAGTTCTTTCGACCCCTGCTCTATTGTAAGAGGCTTTGTGTACATACCGTTTATACCTACATAACAGATACTATACAACCGCTGTACTGCTTCAAAATTGCGTGGTGTGAGCGAACACGATGAAAATCTTTATTTTCACGCTATATCTCTCTTTATCTAATCGCTCCGGTCAGATAAAGACAGAACGCCGGAAAAACTGGCGCGGGGTGAGGGGTAAAGGCTACATCGATTCCGCGCTTTCACTGCTAGGGGCCGTGTAAACCTTTAAAAACAGTACTGCCGGTCGATTGTGATCTGTAATGCCATCGGATAAGAAGGAAATTTCAATGCGCAAAGATCGCTGGTAAATGGATTGCCTCCCCCTTGGGGGTTCTCATAGTGGGATCTAGATGGCGTAGATATGCTGATATGCGTCGTTGTGTGTGTGTGTGTGCTATAATGTTACTGTGCAATGTTTGTATGTGTCAGCGAATAGGTGTATTTTCCGACTACGAAGTTATAACTGGCATGTAGAGTATAGAGCGACGCTACCGATGGGTTGAATTTAGCTTGTGTTTGCAAATATATGAGGGGTTGTAGGTAACCATCCCTTTTTGTAATATAATTTTATGTTTGAGTGTAGATAGGTGGATAGATTAGGGAAGACGGAGGCTGTGATTTGATTTGATTAGGAGGTGTTTGCATTAGGGTCGGGAGAGATAAGGCTGATTGGATCGCGTGGAGGTTGGGAGGGCTCGTACTTTATGGAAATATGTTTTTAATGCGGGTGGCTTATTGAATTAGTCAACTTTGTGTGCCTTGAAGTGAGATTAATCCATTTAAGCTTGTTTTGAATATAAACAGTTTGCATTAGTAAATTTTACCAACATTCATTACGTTTTATTATATATTATAGTACCAACAAGGTTGAATTAACTGTGGTTATTATACCTAGTCAGGTCATAAGTATTGTCACACAGTAAAAACTTTTCTTTTAGAATGCTGGCCACAAAAAAGTTTATTGAATTCGAATTTGATAAATGGTTACATAATGAATAAACTTGTTTCAATTATTTTATATTAAACATGTGATAGAATTTATGACCTGACTAGGTAGTTTAACCCGTGTTTTCGTATACTTTTTCGCGTCCATTTTTCGTCTTTTTTGTAGGTTTTGCGCTTTTGTCAATAGCATTAGCATTATTAATAGATTTAGAACAACTTTGAAAGCGAATTATAGAAGAAAGCCCCTAAACTGTCCACTTCTATGGACAACATTATGCGCTATTATCATCGCTAAACTTCGTCCAATCTCACAACAAAAGGGTCGTTTTTGTTCCTGTCAAAACACAAAAGGAACTCTTGATGTTGTCACAGCGCCTGTTCTTTTGAGTTTACACTACACTGAAAATTAAAGTACTACGATAACAATATGTACTGAATTTGTCTATTTGTTTGTGTATTTGGGCTTTTTAGCTCCGCCGGCATACTTTGATATACGTTTTGGAGCCGATTCGATATCGATCGCGGCGGAATGCCGTTGACAGTGAAATGGGTTATACAATTAATAAAACTCTGTGGTGTTCGGGACAAGTGTTCAAATGTTCTGCATTCTACGTTACGTATTGGAATTTAAAGCAAACACACCGATATATCTTACATAGCAAAGCTTTACTCACAAAACGTGCGTACCTACACTGTAATTAGCGGCCCAAATAAAAAAAAATATTTCACTCGTAAAATTTACGACTTTTGCCAGCCATTTCAGTGTTTGAAAAGCGAAAGTAATTCGCTCATAAAATTACGAGTAAACAGTCGTTTTTCGATGGAAATAAAAGCGCCCCTACTGATGGTTGACTTCTGTAATCGGCTTAGCTCGAACCCCTCGATTTAGGCGCTGGTCTCCCTCGGGACCCTAGTGTGATGCAGCGCCTGTTAAAGCCTGATGAGAAAATCTTATCTGCAGATTATAAAATTGGTTTCGCGTAATTGACTCATAAAATTCGGACCTGGGTTTAGATTGCATTCGGATTAATCGCTGCGTGTCGTCATGTTTATTTATTATACTAACATATTGGAATTGGAAAAAAGGTACATGAAACGAATGTTTGGGATACCACATTGTGGTTAAATTATATATATAAAATAAAACGGAATCCTTTGGCAATGTCATAAACAGAGCTCAAGTTGAGGAGGTCCCATGACAGTGAGAAAAAGTGGTGCCCGTTTGCTGGGCTAATATGGCGAGCTTTAATCTCATTCTGGCACAAAGGAGCTGCCATGACGCGGCGAATATTGACGCAAACCATTTAATATTTAGGTATTCCAATATGCAGACGTACAGATGAGTACAACATGATTAAACGAACACATATTTAAAAAATGTGGTATTGTTTTAAATAATTATTTTGAGATATAAAACAATGATATTATATCATCATCATCATCGTTACTCCTAAGCTTAGACCTGAACTTCTTGAAAGTATCGACCTTCTGCATGTCTTAAAGATCGCCACTCCATTCAGTCGGGGTCGCGCTAAATTCAGCTAGTTAGCCTATACGCTCTTAAAGTTTCATCTGACACAGTACTCGCGGCCTGAAAGGCTTCTTGCCAGTACGAAGCTGAAACTCTAGAATCTTTATTCCCCCTGTTGAGTCCAAATCGGCTGGGCGGCGTCCGGGAGAAACATCTGCTTATCACGTTTTACAATCATAACGAATACCTACAATGAAAATTTTTACAATTTTTAATTTATCATTCACAATTTTACCGTTTATTTTGTCTCTTTGGAAACTTTAAAATTTTCTTGGTTAATAAAACTTTAAATATAAAAATGCGGCTACAGTGACATTGTTATTATCATTAAGCAACCTCGTGCCTGACGATACACCGCTGGCCGACATCGCCTAGTCACTTGTGATATTAAGCTTGATAATACGTCGATACGACCACGATAATCTTTACCAGCATTCGATTCTAGTTACCAAGAATCGGACACAATCGTACCGGATAGTTCGCCTAATATTCCGAACTCGATAGTATTTTCCCGGCCGATATGACATGACAAATTAATGGATTTATTACGAGCGGGATTGCGCGCTTCTCTTTTTGTTCTCGCGTCGGGTTAGGACGAATGCATTTTTAATTGAGTGAGGCACTTTTGTGGACTGTATAAAACGGCCACCGCATGCCTGGAATATTTTTTGTTTGATTGACGGGTAGTAATGGGCAGGTGCGTAAGAGGGCCCGACGATAGCTACTTCGCTTTTTCACCCCGCTTCCCCGGTGTTCACTTTTTGTTTGTCGCATCGTTTTGCCGATTCAGTTTTGTTGTAACGTGATTGTTTTACAAAGTTTTGATGAAGTTCATGTGTTCATCGCGTTCTTTTATTTTTTCAATCAATTTTTGATTGAAAATTAATGACAAATTAGTTTAAACCGAGCAAAGTCAGACTAACATTTAGGCAAAGAGATTTAAATATATAGGTACGACTACTTAAATGTATTTGCATTTAGGTATCTACTTGTTAACAATCTACTTATAATAATTATCAAATTAAGTGGATCATTTTACGATAATAACAACTAAATCTTAGTCTTATTAAAAAAAAAACCTTCAGTTTTTTCCAAATCCAAAACTTTAGGTACCTAGTATTTTCATATAAAAAAAAAACTATATCTAACTCATTTTGACAGCAGGTAGGTACACTGTTTACTTTCCTAAGAGCTGGGCCTAAGAGGATACAAGTAGTGCCATCTATGTGAAACAAAAGGTATTACATTAATTTCGCGTGTTATAATCCTTTACCTTTTCTAAAGAAATAATAATGAATGTGTTTTTTGTCATATTAGAGTAGAAATTTTTGAAAAAGGCACGATAATGCTGTTGCTTCAATAACAACGATGTACTTTGACATAGGTACTTATTAAAAACCGTTTTCAAAAAATAATCTCTGTATATAAAAATAAAAATCAATTGCTGTCCGTTAGTCTCGCTAAAACTCGAAAATGGTTTGACCGATTTTGATTCATTATTTTGTGTGTGATTCCTAAATGGTTTAGATTTACAGTTAGACACTGCTGATGGCGCTGTTGTCAAGATCCAGAAATCACCCGCGCGAATCACTAGTTAGAAATATTCATTAAAAGAGCAGTTCTAAAATAGATATTATTTTTCTTAAGAAAAAAAAACTAGTTATTGTTATATATATAAGCGACATAATGTGAAGCTAAAAATCTTTTTGTCTTAACTGTTACATATTCAGATATTCCAATTTTTGATTAAAAATATAATCTCAAAAATATATAACTTAAATTAACTGTGTTAATTTGGTCATTTGTTTTTTCTTTTGCAGTCGCTGCAGAGTGCAGCTCGGCGGGCAGGCACCTCATGCGCCAACTGTAAGACGACCACCACCACTCTATGGCGACGCAATCAGAACGGCGAGCCGGTCTGTAACGCCTGCGGCCTCTACTACAAACTGCACAACGTTAGTACAATATACTTATAATTCAAGTACAACCTAATAAACGCTGTTGAAAGCCACTAAATATCAGACAGTTTGCTAAATGGCAACCGGTATTTTCAGTTCTGTCCGAAGTACAAATATAGTTTCACATTTTTAGCGGCTTATAATAAACTGTTTAAAAATGATGTGTAAAGGTATTTATTATTACAGTGATATTAAGTAAATAGTTGCTTTTTGCTATATTAACTTATGTGCAATACAAACGTAATAGTCAATGGATGAAGTTAAGGTTTTACATGGTAGAGTCGCGCTGCAGCTATATTTTGGTTACAGTAATAATGTACGTTACACAATTAACCACACAAAATAAATTAGAAATAGCTTGGTGGCGATTCCCAGACGTTATTTTCATTCATGTATTCCTTGATATTATTATAACCCTTTTTGTACAATTTTTCATTAATAAAACTTTTAAACTTGTTTATTGACAAACTTTGAACCTGTTCTGGGATTTTGTTGTAAAAGCGTATACATTGTCCCATAAACTGATTCTAATTATAAGATTATAAATCTTAACATAAAATTCTGTGGAGTCTAGCAGCTGGTATTACAAGCTTATGTTTGTTGTTCCTAGTGTTTAAAGTATGAAAATCTTTATTATTATCAAAGCTATTTATGTTTTTATCTACATACATTACATTTTCGTGAATATATTGCGATGCCAAAGTTAATATGTTTATTTCTTTAAAATTTTCTCTGAGGGACTCTTTACAATTTAAGTCACAAGTCACCCGTACGGCTCTCTTTTGCAAAACAAATATAGCTTCAATGTCAGTCGCATTACTCCATAGCAAAATTCCATAAGACATCACGGTATGAAAATAACTAAAATAAACTAATCTAGCTGTTTCAATATTGGTGAGACTTCTAATATTTCTTACAGCATATGCTGCAGAACTAAGTCTGCCTATATACATATATGGGGGCCCCATTGAATCTAGAAACTACAACGCTTTCACAGAATACCAGTGTAAAATAGTAGCTCAATGCTGCTATGTTTTATATGATATATATGATGGTAAATATGATGAGAACTGGAGCCCAATTTATTAGTATAGGGAAATTCCATTTTAATCACCAGTTTTCATGGTCATGGTTGACAAAGTAGTTGCATTTTAAATTTTTCATCGAGGATTAATGTTCATGTGTGTGGGCCACGGCACGGCATTCACTTACCATATTACAGATTGCATGCTCGTTTGATACCCTTACTTGTGGAAAATGCCCGGTACGATCTTTGAATACCGTGTGATTACTTTACTTTTAAACTTGTACTACATTCTCAATGACATTATTTCGTGCGTGATACTTTAATGAAACCCACTTTAAGCTTAAGAGTAAATGCTTACATAAACTTAATGGAATAACAATTATAATACAAACAGTTAACGAAATCAATAAGAAAATTATAATGACACAACCACTTTTAGTTACAGTTTACATATGTATATCAAAAATAATTTAGTAGCCGTACTTATCGATTCACTATGTCGTTAACATAATGCTACTCATTTTTATGACTATAATCATTACATTTCATATCGATGCTCTGATTATTTTCGTGAATATTTTTTCCAATTTGGAAGCGTTCATCAAAAATCATATCTCTATCGTTATTTCAGTAAAAAGATTAAATTTAGAGGGCATTAAAACTGTCTACTAAAATCCTCGTATATAATAACGGTGTCCTTAGGGAGAGGTTCCCTTAGGATGAATCGGCAGTATCTTGGTGACAGATAACCCGGTTCGTCGGCCTCGCCCCCTAACACCATTTAATGTGTCATAACACCCAACGCAATTGTCCCGGGAGAGTTACATTTGGCGATAATAACATCGCGTTATCTTTAGTAATAATTATAATCCAATATTAAATAGTAGTAATAGAACTTTGGGACTGCACAATTAATTATATTTTTATATATAATCCTAGGGTTGCATAAACATATGTGTGATTCTTCCACGTAAACTTAAAATTTTGTTCGATTTCATTTTTTTATTTCTGTTTAACTGGTGCAAGCGTGACAAACTTTCACACTGTTCCAACTTTAAGTAGAGGCTGTAGCTGATAAACACATTTATTTTTTTACAATTAAGAATCAAAATGGAAATTCATTATCACCTCTAAAAACTAAGAATACTTCGATACTAGTAAAAAAAAAAAACTCATTTTCCGTTACTTACTCATACCATACAAAACATAGCATCATTTTATTGCTATTTCACGCTATAATATTCTATTAAAGGTGTGTCTTTAATTGTTAAATTAATTTAATACTGTATTATAACGTAGTAATAAAAATGATCGTAATATCACAGTCTAACTTAAGTTCTTTTTAGACTAGACTAGTTGTAATGTAAGTACTGTGTCTTGGTTGATTTTCAACTACGGCATCTATTTTTGAATTATGGGAAGGAATCTTCGCACAAAGCGGAGGGGTCCGTCAGAATAATGTTAGGATGCAGCGTCAGAATTATCTATCATGAGCAACTAGATCTGAAAAAAGTACATTTGTATTTTTGCACCGATGTTTCGATCCTAATATCTCTATTGATGCGATTTTAATGATGAGCGTGATTAAGTATTTTGAACACTAGGCCAAAGTCGTTATAGTAAAAATATCGTAAATTTAAAATTTATTAATATTTAAAATTAGCTGAAAATATAACTAAGTTAAATCTTAGCACAGGTTTCTTAATTAAAATTATTGTAAATTCATAAGCCATCGAAGAATTAAGTGCAATTTCTCACGACTCTCGCAACCCCGATTTGCAAAAAAAAAAAAACAATCGACAAAACCCTTATGCAATCTCCGCTAGCGATACATTCGTAAAAGAACAAACATTACGGAACGAGAGTGCACAATGACAAAAATTAACAGTCAAAGAGACCCTTCGGAGTGGGCTCTCGAGATTTTTTTCTCTTGAAATGTATACTTTATTGCCGTTCAAAGTATCGACGCAACAATGTTGTTTGGTCTAATTATTCGGAAGGAGCGACAATAGTTCGAAGGGTGTGCCTGCTACTTTACAAGTTGATGGTATAATGACGGGAGCACAATACGGGAATACGTCGGTAGCGACGTCGACAGACGTGCCCGCCTCTCATACATATTTATACATTTCTTTGTACTTAGTTACACATTTAAAATCAAATGATGTCGGAGTTCAAAACCCAGCTAGAGACACATTTGTGTAAAACATAGGTTTTACAGTTATGGGTGAGATAGCCCAGTGACTCTTACAGTGTATCCCAACTAGGCTTGCCAACTCCAAAAAAGGCATTTCCGGGACTATCCAGCTCGACATCCGGGACTTGGGTATAATACGCGGGACACAACACACCACATACAAATTGGTTAAACAAGCAAAAACACATTGGTTATAAAATTCACTGCATTTTTGATCAATATTAATGTCAATTTGTAGTTCAGCCTTGACGTGTTCAACAAACAGCTTATTTCTGCTGTCTATCCATACATTTTCATACAGAGAAAACACTCTTTCTGCTGATGCATTTGAAAGTGGTATCGAAGCTACGGCTAAGGTGTAGTTGGTACGAGATAGATACTAATTTCATATAATCACCGATTTCCGGGACAAAAGGCGTCCCGCAAGGGGTTAAGGCGGGATGGTCTAAAATTTACCCAGAAGCGGGACGTCCCGGAAAATCCGAGACGGTTGGCAAGCTTAATCGTAACCTACCCTCGATGGACTAAGTGTTACGTTTTTGTTACATTGTCTCAGTGCAGTCAGTGCTCCGAGCGTATGCGGCTTAAGAGGATCCTTCAGCCCATTTCGTCTTGAAGTGATTGCTGTGGCCCATAGACATTACATCTATCTTGGATTAGCAATCAAAGTGCAGATGCGTTTGCACCCTTAAGGACTAAGATGTAATGCTTCGACGACATTAAAAAGGTTCTCCGGTTCTCTACACTCACCATACGAAATACAGCAGCATTATTTTGCTGCTTCAGGCTGGTATTCTCTAGAACTGCGATGGTCCAACCCCATTCGAGTCGGCTCATTCGTGCGGCAACATTAATATAGCTGCAGCGTGGCTCTACTACGTACGTATATACCTTTGCGATCCTAAGGTCTGAGTGTGCGATATATTTTAAAAATTTTGTTTTGTACGTGGTAGAGCCATGCTGCAGCTATATTATGTATAGCTGTATTAGTAGTATAGCTGTAGCACGAATGGGTCGGCTCGACCGGGGAGGGACCACGCTCTCACAGAATACCAGCGTAAAATAGCAGCTTAACACTGCTGTGTTTCGTATGGTGAGTGTAGAGAACCGGAGACCCTTTTTACTGGAAAACAGGCATTCCAGCTTAGTCCTCACGGGTGACAACGCATCTGCATTTTGATTCGCAAACGAAGATAGATGTAGATGTCTATGGGCCACAGCAACCACTTACCATCAGGTGTACTGTGTGCTCGTTTGTCACCTTATCCTATAAAAAATATTGTTTTTATAATTTAAAATTAAAAATTTTGTACAACCGACTTCAATATAAATTATTAAGCATAATTTAAAAACTATTAGTCAGACCTTGATCAAATTAAATGGGATTACATGTGAAGCACCAGCTTTCAAAAAAAAAAATCATCGAAATCGGTTCACCAAGTAAAAAGCATTGAGGTAACACACATAAAAAAACATACGCTCGGATTGATTACCGGCTCCTTTTTGAAGTCGGTAGAATAAAGACCAACCACAGCTAGTGGCAGTTAATTTACTGATCCTATGCACTTTTTAATAAAAAAAATATATAAAAAAATCAATCGCAATAAACTACTAGTATCTACTACGTACTAAAATCGAACGATTTAAATTTCATAATATACAACCATTAAACTTTTATGTTGAATGCTTAAAATAGTGTTTAACTTGATCTGTTTAAAGAAAAAAATTAAAAAAATTGTGTAAAATAATACAGTATAATTCGGCAGGGCTAAAAGCGGATACATCTTGATCGATTACACGCAAAAAAATTCATACTATAACGCACGAGCGCATTGTGATATACCGACGTCAACCTCCTACACGCAACTCGACGTTCTTGATACAAAAGTCCTTATAAATATTAAATTTAGGAGATGTTTTATATATTTAACCAAACAAAATTAGTTGGTAATTATATAAAAGTTAAAGTTACAGCCTATATACGTCCCACTGCTGGGCACAGACCTCCTCTCATTTCTGAGAGGGTTTTAGGGCAAGGAAATGTCCGCCGCGTTGCCCCAATGCATGTTGGCGAACTTCACATGTCTTCGAAATATTTTTTTTTCTTCTTTCTCAGACATGCAGGTTTTGCTCACGATATTTTCCTTCACAGCCGAGCACGCGGTAAATCAGCACTTAAAATTGCAATTAACAATTTCATTATGTCCGGCGGGGATAGAACCCTGGTTGCTCGCGTACTGTGAAACTTATAGCGAGCGTTAACCATCTGAGCTACCTTGGCTGTAGGTAATTATATAAGTATGCTTAATTATATGTTAGTATTGTAGTAAACATATTTAGGATTGCACCGCTAGTAATATAATAAACATATTTTAGGGTTATTTAAATAAATTTATAAATATTTGTAATATTGGTGTTAAGCACTGAACCTAGATTTGATTGCATTGCCAGGGATAATGTAGAAGTTTCTGAATGTTATACATTCCGGTATGGGAAAAACCTGTAATCTCTACTTGTATATATTACTTTTTTGGCTATAAGATTTTAAAATAAATCTAAAACTGCTCTTGTATACATTATGTCTATGCTTCAAATGTACATATTGCAGGTGGTTTAGTTTCTACTATTATATTAGCAATTCAAAATATTTCTTTAAAATACAATACAAGTATCAAAATATGTACAACGTAGTATAAATTTACAAAAAGCACTCAAGTGTGTTTACTCACAATATACCTCTTAAAGGTTCTATGACTATTGTTTGCCCGTGCACGCTTAAATTGCCCTCATAGAGTATACAACGCGAGGCCGACAAGGATCTTGTTCTTTTGGTCCTTGTAGTCTTAACGCTTTTGTATTATTGTTTTTAATAAAAATATTTTATTGGTACTTTGTGATAGTTTGTTTGCTTTGATTGATATGGGAACGGATTCGACTTCTTTGGAATGGAAATGAATTTAATAAAACAATTTTAACTTTGTGGAATGAAATTAAACGAACATTGCAAGTGTATTGTTTTTGTTATGTTATTTTACACTGAAATTGTTCTTCTGACTGGTAGTAGTTTTTTTTGTTTGTTCCCTAAATTGTTTTACTTCGTTTATATTTAGTTTTATATTATTGCAACCAAAACTTTATTTTTTAAGATTGTTATAGTTAAAATATATTTTTTGTTAAGTTATTTTAATTCTAATATAATAAAAAAAAAGAATTTTATTATTAATTAATAAACGATCTTGTTTTGTTTGTAGAGATTTACATTACTTGGTTATAAAATTAATATGCATATTAAATTTCTGAGTCAGCATATTCAGATATTAGCTATTTTTAATAATGATTTATTCCAGGCTGATTTCTGTTATGAGCCCTTTACTAGTGACGCAGCCAATTTTCATATGAGCACGATTTAGTTCGGTAAATAATTGAAGTAAGCCTATAGACATCTCTTGCTATTGCTATTTCTATAGCTAAGGCGGTTGATGCAATCGTAGTAGGTATCTGACGAATGAGATGCTTACAATGTCACTCATCATCATCATTATAGCCCCTCATAAGTCCACTGCTGAACATAGGTCTCCCCCAAGGAATGCCACAAAGCACGGTCCTCAGCCACCTGCATCCATCGACTTCCTGCATGTCTTACCAGGTTGTCACTTCATCTAGTGGGGGGACTCCCTACACTTCGCCTACCGGTATGAGGCTGCCACTCGAGAACTTTTTTCCCCATCGATTGTCGGTTCCTTGAGCTATATGGCCGGTCCATTGCCATTTCAGCTTACTGATCTGTTGAGTTATGTAGGTCACTCTGGTTCTACTGCGGACATCCTCATTCCTGTCACAATGTCACTAGTGTACATAAATATTATGCATATAATTGTGGTTATATAATTACTAATTATATTCAAAATAAAAGTTTCCACATGTACATCCATATAGGTTTACTTAATATCAAATTACAATATTCTAGATAGTTCAGATCGTCAGCTTGGCTTAGCCAGCTCAGCTTGTTCTCTTAAATCACGATGGAAGCGTTTCATTCCAATGATAAAGCAATTTTTCAACAATTAATAATCGCCCCGAGCACAGCAGAGCCCAATTGGTATTGAATACTATCGAAAATAAATTATTTATTTGGCCATTTACAATAGCCGGGTAATAGGATTACCGTAGGTGCGTGGGTTCGACTCCAGGGCCGTACCTGGCGACCGCAATATACCCTAACAAAGGCCCCGTCCGTTTGTCCGTGTTACTTTTTATAAATTTGTTTATTTAATTTATCACGCTCGTTTATTTGGTACTTCCTTCGCGTTATACGCGATTAAGTTTTTGTGGTTTGTATTCGGTTTCTTTTTCGTATGATCGTTCATCATTCATCGATGAGTTGGTAATATTTTTTGCGACCGCATACAACTGTTTACTATTTTATTTTTACGAGACTGTATTCCGTGGAGTTCGAAAGTTCAACATCTTTTTTATTTTCTAAAATTAATGTTTGTAGACGAGTTCTATCAACGTTTTTATTGTTGCATTTTACAATTTTAGTACTGCAAACTTCCATGATTACTTAAGAAATTGAGTTTCGCGATCATTTATAGTAAAAAAATCATAAAGTGGTTTAAATATAACCAGAAAAATTATCTAAAGATAATTTTAAATAATTATGTATCTCTTTCGTCCAGAGCATAGTTTCGGCATCACTTGAAATATACTTAAGCAGCGGTACGTCTATCTCTTTTTGCTTGAAATATAGCGTCTATGAGTCACATCATTTACTTACCATCAGATGGATTATGCACTCGTTTCTCATCTTAACTTCTGTATAAAAATATTGATATTTAGAAATATATATAGCTCACAGAACATCATGTCGTTTTATACATGTTTTGTAACAAAATAGAAGTTGGCCAATTGAAGCATTTTTTTTCTACTGTCTGCTTAATACGATAACCGTGGGAGTTATAGTTCAGCTGGTTCGGCCAAAAAAGGAACTTAACTATTTTCTATAATTTAAATACCTATCAACAATCAAATACTCTTGACCGGAAGCATATATGAAAACATAGGAATTATTTAATACAAAACACTACTTATGAACTAGTTATTGCAGCGAGCTTATTTATAAACCCGTCCTTATGCGCTTGGTGATAAAACTTTAAAAATTGATATATACACACGTCGTTTTGGAACTAGGCAGCTTCGTTAAGTGCCTTCCATACAAAAGTATTGGATTACCAGGCTGCATTGAGCGTTAGAAAGAGAGAGCGGCCATAATAACAGTTCAAATGATACATTTGGAATACAATGGAACGATCAATTCAATTTTTGAATTGAGAACGCTCTTCTAGTTTTCTTTTTTATTTCGTCTAAAGTGCTGTTTTGTTCAGCCAACATCCGAGGGATTCTGACAGTCACTGTTTTTTTCACCCGTTTTTCTTTTGCATTACATTTAAATATTATTATATTATTGATACTACCTACTACTACTAATTTAAATGTTGCTTTTAACAGTTTGTCTTAGATGAAATGCTTTAGGTAGAGTTTGAAATAACAATTTTTAAAAGTATAATATATAAAAATATCCTATTTGGCCAAGGAAACGCATAAAGCAACGAACATAGTAGGTACCCTCGGACGAGAGGTATAGAGTAACTTATAGCCTATTTTAAGACGCGTATTCTTGCATTTAAAATAGAACTGAAAATACTTATCAAATTTTATTTATTTATTAATTAAATTAAAAAAATAGCCTTGTCGTATCTCTGTATAATTTCCGGTAATTTAAAATTAATGTCTATTAATACAAAAATCTAAAAACAGCATTTAATTTACTCATTACATTACATGAACTGGCTTAAAGCCAAACGGTCGGTACGTTTGGCCGAATGTTATAATGACATCAATTTGAATATTCAACATTGAACAACGATCCAATTTACATAAGTTCGACCGTTGAATTTTGTGCCAATGTAAAATGTCCCCTTAATGTAGCATTACTAATTATTAATGTCAGCAATAACTTCTGGTTGAAATTGTAAAACTGACTTTAAATGTTTTAATTTTTAATAATCCATAAACTCTCACGCCTATTGTACCTATAGGACAGGAAGAGATTACGGGCTCCTATTTGGCACGATCCTGACACATCTCTCTCGCTTCTTTCACATCCATATATCTACGCATTATTGATAATATTCTAGCCCTTTAATTCATTTAATTTTTTCACCTAAAAACTTAAAATACGTTAATTCCGAATGTTTCAGTTAGCCGAAATCATTATAAATAAAATAAAAGTGGGCGTCCGCGCAGTAGGCCGGAAAGATTTTATCTGTTGGCAATACAGAAAAAATGGCGCCCACCGGAAGTGTCCGAGCGCGGCGCGCGGCGCGTTACCATTTTTTTCTTTTTTGTTTTAAATGGCTTTTTCCCGGCAGCGTTCGACCGGAAATGCGTTTGCGTAGAACTGCCCCATATTGGCCAACAGTGATATGTTCTATAAAGTTCTAAACAAATTTGATACTTGATATCACCGTTTAAAGTTCTAATTTGAATATTAGGCGTGAATAAACACGTTTCGGTAGGATGGTGATTGTAGCGCTAAATAGGATGTTTTTATTCATGAGGCTCTCTTCTGTTTTGTGAACGATTCCCAGCTGATTTATTGCATTTGTAATAAATTTTGGGAAAATTTATTTTGTTGTAGGAAAGTACATATTTACAAAGTGAACGCATATAATTAAGTTTTATATTATATTAATAGATTAGTTTAATTAGATTTAGGTTTAAGTGTCCATGGACCACAACGTTTACATACCATCAGATGGACTATGTGCTCGTTTGTCACCCATATGGTATAAAAATACTTCTTAATCGTTCGTTTGTTTCGTAACAGCGATGGATGACAAATGTTTTTCCACTACACCGGTGTAATTTTATGGAATGCATCTTCAATTAATTGGGGCGTTAGAACATAAGATTTTCCAACAGTTTTACAGTAGATTGAGATAATTTTTTTACTATGTTTCACAAGTACATTATTTGTTGATTTTAATTTTCCATATCTGGCAATACAAACCTGACGCGGCAGCAACGCGTTCATACAGCTTTTCAAATGGCATAGTTGGGGCTTGTACGTTGTACGTGGGCCATGCGGCAGCTTTTGCTGTCGCACGGATGGGCCGGCTCGAACCGGGGTGGTACCACGACCTCACAGAAAACCAGCGTGAAGTAGAGGTTTGCCTCTGCGTTTCGCTTGGTGAGTGCAGGTGGCCGGAGGCCCTTTTTACTGGAAATGAGGCATTCCATCTTAGTCCTCACGGGTGACAACGCATCTACATTTTGATTTGTAATAGAGGATAGATGTAGATGTCTATGGGCCGCAGCAACCACTTACCATCAGGTGGACTGTGTGCTCGTATGTCACCCTTATCCTATAAAAAAAAAGATAAAACTTTCAGGATAATCTGTCGCGCATCACTTTTAAAATCTTTAGGCATTTTATTTGCACTTTTTAAAAACACTCACCTGATAGCTCAGAATAAATAATAACTGACAGTGAAATGTTATTTACAAAATGGCGACCTTAGTTCCAATTTTGTTCACCTGAACAGATAAGTTGGTGGCACTATAAAGTGAGACTATTCAAGGTAGATTTTATGAAGCAACATTGTCCACATAAAATTAAAAAAAAAACTCAACAACCAGAAACTATTATTTTTTATTCATAAAGGTAACATTAAAAAAAGTGTTTCGAAGTGACTGAATAACACAATGTCCCTAAATTATTTTAACTTCTGTATCTTAAAGAGGAACAAATTATTTTTAATAAATTTCAACACTCAAACGAGTTAAATATTTAATAAAGTTCCGATGTTTATTAAGCTACAGCTTTTGCTCCCTATATTTGTTAGAAAATAAATAGCGATCAACAGCGCACGAGCTATAGAAAGTGTAATTTTCATTTTGCATTTTAAATTAAAAAAGAATAAAATAGCAGCTGCACGTCAGTCGAGCGATCGTTGGGGGTGATAAGAGTGTCCTTCTACAAAACAATTACCGTGCTAGGTCGGTTGCAGCCTAAGCGAGATTTTCGCAATGGCTATTGTCGAGAGCTTTTGTCAACGCCGGCGGCGATTTGTAACTATCGATATCTATATCACCAATATTCATGTCTTGAGTCTGATACCTGTTCAATATTCTTACTAACTTAAATATTTCATAAAGTTATGACATTGATGTAGATTCAAAATAAAGAGAAATATCTGTTCAGTTTATATTGTTCAAAGCATATGTTAATACCTGAATGAGTTTTCTTTGAATGACTTATGTACTTGTATATTTCATCACATGTTTTAACCTAATTGAAATAGCCTGAATGATGCAATGATAATCAAATAAATGTAAATGTAAATCATTGATCTGGCAATCCGCCACGTAATCAGCTCCATCTAGAGTGACCTATGAGAGTGTAGAAATAATGTCAGCAATCCAAGGAAATTAATATTGATATCAAGTGTTAATAACCTTAAAGATATTTATCATAAATATTTATTTTGTATATTAAATTGCAAAAAAAAAATACATAAGAAATCTAAGGATTGTCGAAAGGTATGTTAATAATTTTATATGTTATTAATACAGTTGCCCGACTGATACTATTATTGCCTGACAGAGTCTTACATTCATAATTACCCGGTATTCCATCGAGCATATTAGAATTGTTCGGTCGATTGCATCCACGACAGAGTTTGGGCCGTTACCCCTCTAGTACATCTGTAAACATCTTAGAGATAAGCATCTGACGTTTGACACAAAGCGCGGTTGCGAGAGATATTATCTGAGAACTATCCGAGTTCTTCCCCTCCCTCTCATTCCCAACTTCCTCGGCACCGTCTAATTATTTATTTAAGGCCGACTATCACACCATCGATGCGCTCCATAGCAAAGATGAGCGATTACACGACTTCAAATATAGAATTGGAGTAGCTCCGTTATCATCTGGGTAATCTAGTCAACGGCATGCTCTGAAATTTCCGCGAGATTTCGCCATTATATTTTGTACATAATAAAGAGACTATTTTTAATCTATGTACCGGAGTCAACTAGGGTATTAAATTAATATAATAATAACAAAAATGCTGTATACATTTAAAAAAATTACGTTACAATAATAAGTGACCAAACCTTTAAATGTTTTAACCCAACATCGAAATAAATTGATAAAATTCCGTTTTACACCGTTGCCACGAAAAAGTGAGCGGGGACGATAAAAAAAAACTTTTATGACATCTCACTTGTATAAATTGGCCAGGCCAAGGTGTAATTTGATTGAAAGCACCAAAAAAGTTTTATAATCATATAATAAGTGGTAGAATAATTGCTAGGGTCTTAGGGCAGGTGTTTTTAAGATACGACCGCACGCGCCGCCTCACGACATAAGAACTTACGACTGGGTCGACGGTTTAAAAAGACAATTAACGAATTTCGAAATGTACTTTGGAATAATTCATTGTTTCTGGAAATTACTGTTTTGTATGTAGATCTATTTGAAAGGTAGACACTTTAATGTATTTATGATGTTGGCTACTGCCTACTTTCAGCTGTCTTGTTTTATTAATTTTGTTATTTTTGTGGAAGTTTCATTACTATTAATTTATTTTAATTAAAACTTAGTAGTTTTATTTTTCTTTGGAATTAATCTAAATTTAATAAGCTGGACCTAAATGTAAATTATCAATGCACTGACTGTTATTACAAAGGTGTACACTCACCATACGAAACACAGCAGTGTTAAGCTGCTATTTTTGAGACTTTAGTTGTTCCTTTCAATATATCTTAACACCGATTTCAGAATTTAAAATTATTTTATATTTTTTTTTTATATAGGCTAAGGGTGACAAACCAGCACACAGTCCACCTGATGGTAAGTGGTTGCTGCGTCCCATAGACATTTACATCAAACAAAATGCAGATGCGTTGTCACCCGTGAGGACTAAGATGGCATGCCTCTTTGTCAATAAAGAGGGTCTCCGGTTCTCTTCACTCACCATACGAAACACAGCAGCGTTGAGCTGCTATTTCACTCTGGTATTGTGTGAGAGCGTGGTCCTTCCCCAGTCGAGCCGACCCATTCGTGCTACAACTATGATACTAATATAGCTGCAGCATGGCTCTATTACCACGTATAAAAAATACACAAATATACATGTACAATACACGTACATATAAGTCTAGAAATATTTTTCTCCAAAAGATAATACTGCATGCTATATTTTTTTTTAAATGAGCACAGCAATTAATTATTTTTATAATTTACTACTAAATTAAACGTTCCGGGCGATGTTTTAAAGTATTTTTTTGCAACAGTGCTGTGTCCTCTAACAGTACTAAAACGTCGTAATCAAGAGGCTGTTAAAGTTCGTGTCGATATCGACAGTTACGAAAGCTTGTTGGCGGCCGCGTATGAATTAGTGTAGTGTGGTAGCCATTGGAGATTTAATGCCGACGCGGCCGCGTTCTAATTGGACTGGGTTCGATGCCAAGGGCGCGAAACATTTAAATTTATTGTATTCCATAATTGTTTTCGAGATGTGAGATGAGAGAAACGCGCCAGCTACCGTAGCTTTAATGGGTGTGTATTTTGAATCAAAAGTATTGCTGTAGAAATAATGAAATTACTATTTATTATTTATAATTTTTTAAATTATGTATATTTTTGATACTTCTCCCAAAAAATATCTTTGTATAAGAATAATTTACAAGATATTAAAGTTTAAAAATGGGAGGGCTACGGTTCAAAAATTAAACTGAATATATTATCAATTAGTTTAATAATCAATAACACATATACATACTTTTATTAATATTAATATTATACGTGGTAGAGCCACGTCGCAGCTATATTATGGTTGGAGCACATAAAGGGCGGTTTAACCGGGGAAGGACCACGCTCTCACAGGATACAAGCGTAAAATAGCAGCTTAATACTGCTGTATTTCATCGTAGTCCTCAAGGGTGACAACGCAATTGTATTTTGATTCTTAATTGAAGATAGATGTGACCCATAGACATCTGTCTATGGGTCACAGCATCCAATTACCATCAGGTGAACTGTGCTAGATTATTAGCTATGTTCTATATAAAAAATTTATAGCATCGATCTTATTCGCAACTTTAGCCCAGTTAGAACGCTTGTTGTTACGAGATGGTTTACATAGTTACGTAGTATACAGCCTAATACCACTTACTAATGATGAATTAAAACATGCGAATGTATATAACTAAAACCATTCCGTTTTGTTGCCGACGCTTCATTAATATGCAGCTTGTCAAACTATAAAGTACAAATACAACAAAAATGAAACGTTCGTTTGTAACCACGTAACTTACTATAAATCGAGGACGTCGATAAATTTGGCGGGTGTATAAATCGTGTTTTCAATTACCACCCGGAGTAGCAGCTGTCCGCGGTCTTCGACTACTGCCCCGAGTATTTATTTTAATCACGTGCACGCATCAAACATTCGAGACTGTGTTTTATCGACATCTCTGCAGGCACGTCCTTAATTGTGAAATGTTAGTTAAGCTTTCTCATCTATATCAAAAGAAATAACCATGTTTGTCTCATATTTGGTTTTGGAAAGGAAAATATTTTTATTTTTAATTTACGTCACACACGTTCAAGTCCACATTTCCTTTACTCACCACGCTAGATGTAGAAATAGGCTGGTGAGAGAATATACGATACTTTCACACAGGTAATGTAAATGCTTATCACCAATCTGTATAATTTGGATTCAACAGTTTGGATGGAGTTTCCGTCATCAGTCTGTCTGGTCTGATAATGAACAAGGTCCACTGCCTGATTATATTACACCAAAATATAAGATATGTAATTTACCTAGTAAGATTTTAATTTGATCAGTGACAAATTACGTAAATTACAAGTTATTATACAATTAAGTTAAGTTAACAAATCAATAATATTGACCTAATTAGAAATCAATAAACACTGTTTGCCCACCGATCGACCTAACGTAGTAACTAAGGTACGTGAGGGTAATATGGTCATCTTAAGCTTTGCCGCTTTATAAAACCAAAACTAGGAGGAGGACAGAGACAAAAACAATATTATGACTAATATATTAAGAAAAAAAATAACAGACAAGCTTTGTCAATAATTGGGAACACTTCGAAAAATTAACTTAAAAAAAACTAACTACACTACACAATACTAAAATCGACTAAAATATTTACTATAATGTCAACTGTCAAAATGGCGTCGATAAAGCAGCGCCTTTTTGACCCTTTATTATTTATTGACCGATGAAGAGCTGTTGCATAAGGCTGTAATTTTAGAGTTATAAGAAAGTGATCATATTATTGCGCTTAAATAAGGTCTTATGCATTTTTATACGTGGTAGAGCCTTGCTGCAGCTATGTATATTAGAAGTATATTTGTAATACGAATGGGTCGACTCGACCGTGGAAGAACCACGCTCTCACAGAATACCAGCGTAAAATAGCAACTTAACACTGCTGTGTTTTGTATGGTGAGTGTAGAGAACCGGAGACCCTTTTTATTGGAAAAGATGTATTCCATCTTAGGCCTCACAGGTGACGACGCATCTGCATTTTGATTTTTTATTGAGGATAGATGTAGATGTCTATGGGTTACATCAACCACTTATCATCAGGTGTAGCCCACCACAGTGTGCTCGTTTGTCACCCTATCCTATAAAAAAAACCGAATGACCACATTACCCTCACGTACTATATGGCAAATATTCTCCCTGCGAGGCAATCCATCCAGATGGATAGACCGACGTCTCTCATTATAGGGAGACTTTGCCGTAATCATTATACTTGGCAGATTGACAATCTGAGTACCTACCAGACGCGTCTTTTTTTTCTACTACTCTATGTCACCGGTTTGATTATACTAAATCTGGTACTAGATGGTTATACCGCTACTAACTGTGGTTCATTAAGATTTTTCTAGATTTCTTCTCTTTTTAAGACACATGTTGAACGATGTGAGTTGATATGTTTTTTAAAGGGTTAATTGGGAAATATACATTAGCTGCACTGATGTGCGAGGCATCAGTTATGCTCTCAGAGAGGTCCGTTACTAGGTTGAAGAAGGTTACAATCATATATAGCTAAAAATCTAAACTCTAAAATGTCTTTTGGTTTAATTTTTTAAAGAAAAAATGTCAGATGCGTTGCGCAGGCGCCGCCGCGGCCGATTGCGTTCTGCACTAACTACGCGGAACTAATTCACTGACATCAACCAAAAGGACCGCACTTTGTCTTTGCATCACTAAACGTTTATTTTGGATGGTCGCCATGAAGGGATATATTTTAGAGATCCGCAATCTGTTTTATAAGTATAGTCAATATATTTAGAGATTGAAGGTATACGAGTATATTATTAAATAAACAAAGGTAAATTCAAACTCTGAAGTTAAACTTATTATCTCAAAGTAAAATAAACATATCACGTAAGTTTTATAAATTTTATCAAGTGATACCTTGGATAAGTGCGCGCATAATATTTTGTATACATATACTCTGAATGGGCTTAAATAAGGTCTTATGCATTTTTAACTATCCTATCCATTACCTTTTAAACTTAAAAAAATTTAACTAAATATTGAAAATGTTTAAAATCCCCGAAACAAAAAGAGCTGACGATCTTCAAACGTTTGAACAGATTTTCTTGAAACATAGCTAAGAACACTCTCGATTAAGGTACCTTTCATACAAAAAAAAAACTTAATCAAAATCGGTTCATGCGTTCAGGATGACTCCACAGATATACACACAGATTCACTGATATACATATACACAGATAGATACTACAGACAATAGATACTACAGACATATAACACCCCTCTGTTAACATAGTTGGGGTTAAAAATGTATATAACTATGTAGTTTCGAAAAGTATGCCATTGCTAATCCTACTGAACCCATGTTCTATTATCGGTTTTTTTAAAGTCCCTCTTTTTATTACTTAAAATACAGAAAGAACCCTTTTGTGAAACACTCGGATGATTCTAAATGATGCGATGCTTTACAAACTGTAGTAATAAACACGTGACGTCTCCAAGCATCATGCAGACTTATGCACGTCATACTTATGTTTGCATGATGTTTGGAGACGTTGCCAATGTGTGTCAGTGCTTATACTCGTAGATTAGTACTATCAAAATATCGGTAGCCTTTGTCCTCAGTTGGCCCCAGATAAGAATCTCATTTAAGTTCATTTTTATTTTTTTATGTTTTAATGTCTTTTGGTTATTCTATATAAATTTATCGATGTCTATTTATGCGATCTGTGCTTTATAGCTCCTAATTTTTAACACAGTATACACGTATATTAAGCTAAAACAACTTTAGTGTTAGTTCTTTTATTAGGATAATTATAACGGATTTAAACAATTAATCTTTTCAAACACCAAATGAATAATAAATTCTAAAAACTATTAGTAAATCCAATTGTGCATTCATTAAGCGCATTAAAAAATCACGTTTAACATGAATATACCAAAATTTTTAAAGTAGTTTGATTACACACAAGTTTTCACTAATAACCTTTTTAATATACTTCCAATTTTCCAATAATTTTATGTTAAACTTCAATTCAAAAAAAGTTTGCAAAATCCAAAAGTGTAAGACTCATAATACTTATATGATAGTGAAAAAATAAAAAAATGTAAATTGTAGTTCTATTTGTCAAAGAGTTGTCCGGAGGTAAAGTCTATTCAAAACTAACAAAACGAGCCCAAACATAGCATATCTGGTTCTCCTCGTCGAAGAGTTCCAGTAGCAGTCATCAAAGTCCACCTTTATGTCACTCTATCGACTTTTCTTTAAAAAAGAATATATCAAAGGTACTACTTGTGATATATTATGTTTCGTATTTTTTTCAGAACGGTCATAAGTTGTACTATAAGACATTTCAAGGTTATCCATTCATTACCGGACAACCTGTATATAAATCCTGCGTACTTTTAGGGAAACAAAATATTGTAATAAAAATTTGTGATTATAAAAATAATAATTATATGTTACCTTGGTCAAATATGTATCAAATTAGGTTTTTGGAATATTTTGTATTTCTACAGCGATCTATATTTTTCAGTACGAACCGCTGAAAACAAACGACCACTCACGACGGCGGCTGAGCCCGTAATAAAAAAACTAAAGAAGTACTCTGTGGCCCGGAGTGAAGCAAAGTGTATTTAATAAAATAAATTATTACAAGGCTGCTCAAAACACCGAAAATTTCGCTATTTCTCAGCCGAAAAAAAATTATTATAACTAATCAAAACAAAATGAAACTGCCATTGCAGTCCATAGCTTCCCACATGATAGATGAAGAGTTTAAAAATAGATTAAGTTGAACAAATGATATCTTCAAAAGTTATCGTGTTTACCCCTCTATGCGGACTTGATAAATCTATACCTTATGCCACTAAAACCGGTTTTTTTTTTTAATGTAAAAGTAGCAATTAATCGATTTAAAAAATAAGTTCAACAATCATTTATCTTTCTGATAATGTGCTTTTTATATGATTTATATGTTCGATATGATTGTTAGAAACGATTTCATGCGACAAAACGTTGGAATTTTCATTTTTAGGCACTAGTAGAACATACCTTAACAGTGGTAGAGCCACGCGGCAGCTTTTGCTGTCGCACGGATAGGCTGGCTCGAACCGGGGTGGTACCACGACCTCACAGAATACAAACGTGAAGTAAAGGTTTACCTCTGCGTTTCGCTTGGTGAGTGCAGGTGGCCGGAGGCCCTTTTTACTGGAAACGAGGCATTCCATCTTAGTCCTCACGGGTGGCAACGCATCTGCGTTTTGATTTGCAAACGAGGATAGATGTAAGATGTCTATGGGCCGCAGCAACCACTTACCATCAGGTGGACTGTGTGCTCGTTTGTCACCCTTATCCTATAAAAAAAAATACCTACGCGTAGGTAAAGC
Source organism: Parnassius mnemosyne (assembly GCA_963668995.1). Classification (NCBI taxonomy): domain Eukaryota; kingdom Metazoa; phylum Arthropoda; class Insecta; order Lepidoptera; family Papilionidae; genus Parnassius; species Parnassius mnemosyne. Next base: position 39,091,075 of record CAVLGL010000159.1, read on the forward strand.
GCTTTGCGCTTAAGGCATGCAATAGATTTCTTCTAAACAGACTTAATCGATGGGTTCAAATTAGCAGCTGCGTTCGGCAGATTACGACGCATAATCTCGTTACGTATTACTCAAAGTTTAAAATTAAGAATGTACAAGTGCGTGATGCCAGTGATGACATATGGATTTGAGACGTGGTCCTTCCCTGATGGCAGTATAAGAAAGCTTAGGGTCACCTAGCGAGCTGTGATGAAGGCTCGGAGTTTCTTTGCATAGTAGAATTTGTCATGATCATAATTATCATCAGTGGACTACAGTAACCGATATAGCCCAACGGACCAGAAAGCATAATATGGCTAGTCCGAAATATAGCTCGGAACCGACAACCGATGGAAAAGAATTGACAACCTCGTAACGGCAAACGCAGTGTGGGATAGCAGGTGGCAGCTCACTAGATGAAGTAACGACCTGGTGGAATTGTAAAGGGCTGTATTGATGATGATGACATACTTTCTTGAACTATATTAAGAAGTAATTTAAAATTAAATAAATAGCACGTAAAAGGAGTAAACATAAAGTCGCGATCTGGTGCGTAAATCAGTCTGATTCCTCGTAGTTATAACGTGTGTGGCGGGCTCCAGTGGCGGCCGACGCGCCCAATTGCAAACGCGTATGTTTATTTTCCGCTACGCAACATTTCTCCTGTCTTCGAGGCCATTTCGCGTTTTAATTGCGACTTTCAACACTTGACTGATTGGCTGATACGATTTTGCTCATAAAATCATTATTTTTTAATCAAAATAGCCGTTGAATTACAAGTGAGAAATTTTAATTAGAATTTTAAATGGTTGCCACTAAAATGTAGGAATTTTTAAAAATATTATGCACAATTTATCAACTGCATTAAATTTATTGCTTTGCTTTTAAAGTGTGAATTGCGCGGTCATTCAGCAAATAGTTTTAATTAAGAGTTTCTTCATAAGTGCGAACAACACCTTCGTTAAAGAAATTCTCACGCTTAAATACGCTTGTATATAGAATTGATCTAAGAAAAACAGTCTCTATTAATTTCTTGCGATAACACTATATTGTTTTACGTGAGTACATGATCGCAAAGAAGAAATATTATTTTTATATTTATCAGTTATTATGAATCGTTTTCTCTTTGGAGCGTTTAGTACTTCGTGTCTTTGAAATAATTTATTCCTCAGAAATGCAGGTTACCTTGCGATGTTTTCCTTCACCATCGAGCACGTGATAAATCAGCATTTAAAATATCAATTAACAATTTCGTTTATGCCGGCGAAGATAGAATCCGTATTGCTCGTGTACTGTAGAATTTAGAGCGAGCGCTTAGCACCTGAGCTATCACGGTGTTTACCCTCATGGCTTTATCAATACCTCCTTTAATAATAATAATAAATGTCCTTTACTAATAAATAGACAGCTCCATGGCGCAGTGGTTTAGCAATGAGTTGCAGAGCTAAGGGCCGCGGACTTGAATCCCGCACGCAACAAGTATTTATATAGCCCACAAATTATTGTTCCGGGTCTGGATGTTTGTGCTTGTGATATTTATGTATGTTAACTGCTCCCACGATACAGGAGAAAACCCTAGTGCGAAGGTAACATTTTATTTAAGAAAAAGGGAGAAAAAAAAAAAGAAAATACTAATATAATGAAGAGGTTAAAGTTTGTATGTAGCAGGTAATCTCTGAAACTTTTACGTGGTAGAGCCACGCTGCAGCTATATTATGCTTGTAGCACGAATGGGTCGGCTCGGCCGGAGTAAGACCGACACAGAATACCAGCGTAAAATAGCAGCTAAATGCTGCTGTGTTTCGTATGGCGAGTAGAGAACCGGAGACTCTTTTTACTGGAAAGGAGTCATTCCATCTTAGGTGACAACGCATCTGCATTTCTGCATTCTTAATTAGGGATAAATGTTGATGTATATGGGCCGCAGTATCCACTTACCATCAGGTAGACTGTGTGCTCGTTTGTCACCATATTCTATAAAAATAATAATAAAACTATCACGACTATCATTTCTCAATACCATTTTACGTGAGTTGTAATTAAAATGTATAGCATTGGGGTCCAGTATTTTTGCCTATTTCTGTCCCCAAGCAGCAGTGCATACACTACTGTGTTTCGATTTGAATGCTAAGAAGGCCAGTATAATGGCAGGCTGTGAGATATTTCATTTTAGTTCTCAGGGGTGATAACACATCTCTGGCTTTCTTAGTTTGAAGTTAGTTGTAATTTTACATGTGCTGGAATGCTTCCTCATCGTTTTTCTGATATTATAAAATATTTATCTGATATAATTAAAATTAGTATTTTACACAATAGCTTAAATTAATAATAATTTCTCGTATCATGTTAGTTCATAAAAGGCCAATGTCGAGCTGCAGTCTGATGCACTTGTTTTTACAATGAAAAATATTAATTAAATTGAAGTAAGTACATTTAATGTAATTTCTATATTTGGGTTATTTTCTGATATGAGTCATGGGTGTAAACACGATGTTTCGAGTCATTAAAAACAAACTGGCCATGGATATTGAGACGACAATAAAGAAGTAGCCGAGGGAATATTTTGTACAAATTGCGTTTTGATACAATTGTTATTAAGATTACAATGAGATGTTCGCTATTAAGGGATGGATAAAAACGAAATTCGCATGCGATAACGCGATCGGTTTCAATTGAGCCATTTGTCGCACTTTTTGCCCGATAATGGGTGTATCGCATTTTTTGCTGTGTAATTGGTTGCTAATTCTCAAGTTTTGTCGTGCACTCGTACGCCTGTCTAATTTATCTGATCTTTATCGATTGATTTACAGCTACGCGGCGTGTGCACTGCATTTCTCTCATTTCCTGCGCTGGATTTATTGGATCTCGCTGGAGAAGTTGTTGAAGTGGGAGTTTTGTTATAATTAACGCTACACGTTTTCTATTACATAGTTTCTCGTACTTTGTAATTGTGTTATCTTAGTTAATAGTACTCATAAGGACAAAATATTTGTAATCCATTAATTTACTTTTATTTGTATTCAGTATATCGAGATGATGTGAATACAATAACATTTAGTTCAACTCGTTTTTGGGGTTCCGTACCCGAAGGGTAACCAACGGGACCCTATTACTAAGCCTCCGCTGTCCGTCCGTCCGTCCGTCTGTCTGTCAGCGGGCTGTTTCTCATGATCCGTAATAGATAGACAGTTGAAATTTTCACAGAATGTGTATCTTTGTTGTCGCTATAACAACAAATAATAAAAATTCTAGTAGGGGCGCCCCTACTAGAAACGTGTTTTACGATGGTACGGAATCCTTCATGCGCGAATCCGACTCGCACTTTGCCGGGTTTTCTTTTAATCTAGAAGAAACAAAATCTATCAAAGAATAAAAACATGGTCATTAGATTTCAGTTAAACGGTGCAACCACCACTTTATGAAAGTGCACGTTAGAAGGCTTCCTATTTCATTGCAATTACCTTTAATGTACATAAAAGCTTTACAGGCGTCGGAAAAATTACATCGGGTTCGTGTGTAACATTTTCCATGGCATTGTGGTGCGAGCCTGTTATTTTCCCATTTGGCTGGTTTTATGTCTATGTTTGCGGCGGTCTGATGGCAGATAGCCTCGCTCTCTGATCTAGAAACCTAACGTTATTATTCGCACGCATAGCGAAATGCGACTTGTGCTAATATATATATTTTTTTTGTTGCGTTATCACCGCGCTTTTGCTTGAATCTTTCACTGTGCATATAAAAAATAATGCACGGTGAAGAAATTACATGGCTTTATTATTTTTATATTTCAGATTTTTATCGATAGCAGACACTGGATATCTTTATACCCGAGTTATAATCAAAATGTATTCACTCCCTTAAAAACACTTAAGATTTTTATTTAAAACTATCTGTTCCCCGCGACTTCGTCCGCGTGTTATTTAGGGTTTTCATTTATTTGCGCTCCACTCTAATTATTTTTCTAAAATGAAAGTAGCCTAAGTTACTCCTTATGACATCAGCTATCTGCCAGTGTCCTGTCAAAATCGGTCCAGCCGTTTCGGAGATTAGTCGGAACAAACAGAATCACAGACAGACAAAAATTTTAAAAATTGTATTTTTGTTATAAGTACCGTATATACTTTCATATGCATTAAGTAAAAAGCTATAATTTTGACATTACAAACAGACACTTCAATTTTATTTATTTGTATAGATAATAGAAAGAAAACAATTTTTATGCGGAATATTTTGATTATGCTTAGTTCAAGTTATTTTTATAATTTTTTTAAGTCGAGTTTTAATTCAACAAAATAATTGTTGAATTTTGCATCAATGCTTTTTAATACTCATAAAAGTAACGTATTTTGGAAACTAGCTCTTACTGTAAGTTTCATAAGGTTAGAATAATAGAATGTGTTAGGAAACGTCTACTAAACACGCTAACGTAAGGCAGTTGCATGTAACGTAGTGATGTTTAAAATAAACTGTTTTCTTTCATTAATAGTTATTATAGACGAATGCCAATAATATCGGTATTCAAGTTGTATCAGGTGATACCATAGAAGTTCCTTTTTGGTTCAAAGAATTTTTATCGCTCGTTTAATATATAAGAGCAGAGTTATCGATTTTTTGATCTGTGAGTTGTTTTAATGCTCTTGAAAAACTATGTAGAGCAATAGCTGAAGCAGCAAAGGCCTTGCATAGTTTTCAATGCTTAACACATTTTATTAGATGATGTTTAAGTTGTTACGTATTAAATATTACTTTTTCGGGATACAATTATAAAGAATAAAACTAATGTAAAAAAAAAACATATATAATCAGTTCTATAAAATTAAATGTCATTACTAATTTTGCTTTAAGTATATTGACAGTGGTAGAGCCACTCGGCAGCTTTTGCTGTCGCACGGATGGGCCGGCTCGAACGGGGGTGGTACCACGACCTCACAGAAAACCAGCGTGAAGTAGAGGTTTACCTCTGCGTTTCGCTTGGTGAGTGCAGGTGGCCGGAGGGCCCTTTTTACTGGAAATGAGGCATTCTATCTTAGTCCTCACGGGTGACAACGCATCAACAATTTGATTTCTAATAGAGGATAGATGTAGATGTCTATGGGCCGCAGCAACCACTTACCATCAGGTGGACTGTGTGCTCGTTTGTTACCCTTATCCTATAAAAAAAAATGTTACTTTGGGAATGCAATTTGATATCTTATTTCTTTGTATTCTTGTCTTTTTCAGCTTTATTAAGGCTGCATGCTCACACTTACAAAATACAGGATTATTTTTCAAAGAGTAGCCGAATTTTAAACTTAAGTTCATATATATATATATATATATATATATATATATATATATATATATATATATATATATATATATAATATAACCGTTATTGCAGTTTGAAAATACGAGTACATAAGGCTTCTAATTTTATTTGAAATCATCCCAAGTTGAATGTGATTTATGGGCAACAACGTTTTTGCCTACCGACCAACCCTTACGAATGTGTGCGTGCGCAGTAAAATCAGTTAAAATAACGCATTACCACGCATTTTGAATTTAAAAGATAAAAAGGACAGAATGTTTGAGATTTTTTTAATTAATTTTTCTTCACCATTTGCCTATATTACTTATTCTGAACCTACTCTGCAAATTTGGCCGGTTATTGCAAAATAATGATATAGATGGAACGCTATGTACGTTTCAAGATACCAAAACCATGATCAACTTATTGTAAGAACATGTACTTACACACACATCTTCCTTCTTTCTTTCAGTCCGTGAAAGATTTTGGTTGTATATGTGTGCGTGAGCTCGTGTACTTTACTAGTTTAATACGGTTTGGATTAGCTCCGGCGACCCTTAAAATGTACTTGGTGTTAGGACTTATTTTCTGCTTAGGAACTCATCGGGGCATTTACCATTCTCTTACCTATTACTGTTCTTAAATAGCAGAGCTTACACTGCTGTGTACGGTGTAGAGAGCCAGTAAAATTACAGGCCGTGTGCCATTTCTTGGCCCTCACAGGTAACGACGCACCTGTAGTCTTCTTTGTTTGAAGTTGGTCGCAGGTTTTTTTTATAGGATAGGGTGAGAAACGAGCACACAGTCCACCTGATGGTAAGTAGTTGCTGTGACCCATAGAATCTATCCTCAATAAAGAATCAAAATGCAGATGAGTTCTCACCCGTGAGGACTAAGATGGAATGCCTCTTTTCCAGTAAAAAGGGTCTCCGGTTGTCTACACTCATCATCCGAAACACAGCAGCGTTAAGCCATTTTACGCTGGTATTCTGTGAGAGCGTGGTACTTCCCCGGTTGAGCCGACCCATTCGTGCCACAACTATATAGCTGCAGCATGACTCTACCACATAATATTCGTATGTCCGTGGACTGCAGTAGCCACTTACCATTAAATTGACTAGGAGTTCGTTAGCCGCTTCCCTTTCAGCAAGAACTCTACGCAGCGCTCCGTCTATCTGTCTTTGTTGATCTGTGGAACGGGTCGGTTCGTCTGTGGAAGGATATCTTAGAAAATATCAGCTTAAATTAATAGTAGTGTAATGTTACTGTGTTTCGAAATGTACTTAAAATAATCAATCTTAGTGACGATCTGCGTATTGGATCTTAATCAAGAATAGCGACACCTATTGAGTTTGGTTTGCAACATCGTAACGTACTGTTATCTGGACTGTGTAAAAAAATACACACGGTTCCTTTACAAGCCAATTGGCATAACTTTTACGTACATTACAAATTTTAAATTCAATGGTCCATCGTTATGTTAAAACTTGCGTAAACTTAGACATAGTTTCAATCTAATGAAAATTTGCAAACAATCTTTATAGCTGAAAAAACAAACACTTTACATAATACTTTAATGCAAAGTGCGTACATCTTTAGAAGGAAGTAATTTCGTTCTCGTTCATACGTACGTCCAGTATTTTCCGCGTAATTATAATTTAAAAATTTCAAAAATAATATAATTTCAAAATTTGAATAGGTACCTACCCTCCTCTATGCTAACTGTAAGGAGTTGTGCGAGCATAAGTAATCACATAACAGAGTTTGAACATGACAACGCTAATTAACACTTGACATCGTGTCTTAAAATGTAAATATAACGGATGTTAATAATGACTTGATTTCAGAAATATTATCACCCAATTATACTACACTTTTTTTTTTTTAGATTATCCACCTGTAACTGTTCACTGCTGCAATAGAGCCTCTCCTACTGTGGCAAGGATTCGCTGTAATTGGAAGCAGGCGAATGAACAAATAAAAATATTAAGTGTCATCAAATGACATGACATATTTATCTAATTATTTAATGAGCAATCCGAGCTGATTTAATTTTTTTTAATACGAGTAATGCTATTAGACATTACTAATATTCCCTTTAATCACTTCTGGTAAGCTTAAAATGCTTGTGTTAAAAGTTGTTCACGACAGTAGTCGCATGGCAGATTCGAACCCACGACCTTTCGAGTTCGCGGTCTGCGTCCTGCCATTAGGCTACTGACGCTTCTATCACAGTGGTGTGTATTATTTACAAAATGATTGGCTTCTTAAATTAGCATGCTCGATATCAGTGGGAACAGTTGGCAACGTCATAACCATGGCATAATTGTTACTTATTAAGCAATTTTTGCTCTTGGTCGGCGGATGGCTGGGACATGTTACCACTTTATAACTCGGCACATACAAACCATTAAGTTGTACGTAGACATATGTCTTCCGCATACACCGGTTATGGTACTATAATCCTTAAAAGGTCCTCCATTTCGCATGCAAAGTACGTAACGTGATGACCATTGCAAATTAAAGTATTTATTTTCCTGTTTAATTTTTTAATTTAATTTTCTCAAAGGTGTACAGTGTATGGATTGTAGAATGCATTTGGAATCATAATTGTTTTTTATTTGAAACGAGCAGCCTATTTAAATATTATGTGTGGGAAACTAAATTTTAGGATCTAATTAAAATTCTCGGACTGTTGCAAATTTTTATTGTCAACGTTTGTGTTGTAACTTAGATGTCAGTTTTGCATAACGTTAAATATGAATATTAAATTATAGAATTATGTGCCTGCGCTGTGCCATTCTGTCTGTATTCATGGGCGACATCCTTACAAATTAAGTTTGATTTTGGATCTAAAATTTTGTTTATAAAATTATAATTAAGTAAGCATTTAGTCAGATTTTCATTAAAATATAATAGTTTTTAAGTAACACAGTCACGAAGATTTGTAATTTTCGATCAAAAAGGTCCACAGTTTTGTACTAGACGTTGAAGACAATAAGGCATTTTAGAACTATTTGCGAAACCACAGACGCAATACTTTTAAAAACTTACGCCACTTGGACAGGGGACACTTCTCTATTTGAGTAGCTGCACCAGTACTTACAAACTTGTGTTCATTTTAATAAATAGAACAGATTAATGAATATATTTCTAGAATATTTTTCGCAATCATTACTCAATGCTTGACTAGTATATTTCAAAACTCCAACACATTTAACATTTTATTGTGCTTTAAAAGGTACAAACTAACGGTGTTAATGACAGGAACGCGAAGGCTTTGCATTGACCTAATTTCGTTGCAGTTAAATCAGTCGCCGAGAGAGCTGATGTTAATGCATTTTATATTGGTTCAATTGGGAGGAGCGACGGCGCGGTATGCGCTCGATGTGTGGGCGATTCGCGGGAACGCATTAGGGGCAGCGCGAATTGGCACGCACTTGGTACTCTCGCACTTCGTATAATTCAGTGTCAAAAGAGACCGGATCGTTTAGCTTAATTGGTTAATAACGTTTTGGGTAGTTACGTTTAGCTGAGTTTTTATATGATAGGTCCATAAGAAAACTAAAAGAGGGAGAGATATAATAACTTGAATTAAAAATATCAAAAACAAAAAGAGCTGGTGTTGTTCTAACGGCTGAACAGATTTTCTTGAAACATAGCTAAGAACACTCTTGATTAATACACCTTTCTAATGAAAAACAATTAACCAAAATCGGTTCATCGGTTCAAGAGCTATGATACCACAGACACATACACAAAAACACAGAGATACACACACGCTACTAACATATAACACCCCTCTTTTTCATCGGGGGCTTAAAAGAGATTTCAAATTGTTAGAAACGATGTTACACTGTACAAATGAAAATGTTCCTAATTTGTAGATATTTATTCATAAGCCTAATCTGACTGTCTATGAAAAATTACTTTCGTTGACTCTTAATGCCCAAGTCTAATAAGAGCAGGTCATACGCACGGGCTGGTCGGCGCAGTCGCAATGCAATCGTGCGTTTAGAGCCACATGCCGACGCCAAGTTCCCTGGAAGGCGATGAATAACTCATTGTCCGTCCGTCCGTCCGTCCGTTGTGACGCACGTTTCTCGGAAACCAACGACGCAACACAGAAAGTGACCGAGATAGTTGACCCACGAGATGCATGAAACTTACGAAATCAGAATTTGGAGCTTTAGCTTTCAGTTTCGGGTTCGGGTCGGTTCATGTGTGAAAATCTCTCATTTCAATGCGGTTTTTTTGTTTTTTTTTTTCCTCCTAAATTCATTTGAATAAAGAGCAAAGATATAAAAGAAAGAAACATTTTCAATAATTGTTTTTTTTTATGGTTTTATCCAGACCAATTTCAAAACAGATTATCCTATTTGGTTCCAAAAAATCAGCTATCATGTTTGCCATGAATAAATATTATGTGACCTAACCTGATAATATGTAACTACAGGAATTCGTAAAATTTAAGCTATAATATTACAATTATAGTAAAATATGAAAGTGGGATACACATCATATTTTGAAAGTATTTAAAAGTCCATAGCTGAACATTGGTCACAAATTTCTCATAGGGGGATATTTGTTGTATATTGGTTGGTAGTCGCAGGTTTTTTGTTATCAAGAGAAGACGTCCATCTACTGTTTCATTACCCCTGTCGCCTCCTACAGTACCCACGGTAGTGGATAATTACATCGACGCTACGGTCAAACTACGATACTTTTTCGATCTTCACTATTTAAAAAATAACGGTCACGAAAGTCAGATTTCTATTAAACAAACATGCACAGTTCGCAGTTTATACGTTCGAGTGAACCCAACGTTTGAGTGATATAATGTCTAATAAAATAAAGTGCTTTAGCATTGGAGTCACGGCGTATTTAGCGTAGATTATGAACTAAAACCATAAAACTTGGAATATAAAATGGTGCACATCGCGCACGTCGAAATTCAAATCGGTCGCCGCAATTCCCACCAAAAGAGAACGAATGCACTAGCGAAGTGCATCGTTCTAATTAGGATGCGAGTGCTGTACGCTTCACGCATGTCGGCATCGGTCACCAAACAGCTGAATATTCGCACACGACTATTGTGATACCAGTTTATGGTCTCGGCTTGCCTTTATACTCCTTAGTTAGCATTCCAAATTGGTAACACAAACGTTTTTTTTTCATACCGCTTAGTGTCATGTCATAGCAATAAAGAAGGAGCACGTCCACTCACAAAAGTTGTGAGTCAAGAAACTGTTACGATTGTTAACCTCACGAGTGTAATTGTCTCTCAATTACCATGGTATTAAAATTTTTGATAGGTGCAAAATTATTATTAAATATTTCTGAAACCGCACTAAAATGTTTTTAGGTTTTCGTTTTCAGTAAATTTAATTTATTTATTTTATACCAATCTCTTAAGCACAACAGTGTGTTCAGAGTGTTGAGAATGTCAGAAAAAAAAATAAAAAAATATTTCGAGAACATGTGCAGGCCGCCAACATGGATTCGGGTGGCGCGTCAGAATATTCCTGTGCTCCAAAACCCTACAAGTAATGGGGGGAGATTTGGGCCCAGTTGGCATGTAGACTGTTACTTTTTTACACTCTTCTCGGGGCCATCACAGAAATCGTATTAATAGTAATAATATTCATTTGGTCATAACGTTTGTAATTATCAATCTCAAGTATTTGGATTATGCTGTTATCAATTATAAAATTCATTGTCGCAGGTTAACCGGCCATTGACAATGAAAAAGGAGGGGATCCAAACACGAAATCGGAAGCTAAGCAGTAAAAGTAAAAAGAAGAAGGGTGGAATGGGTATGGGTGGCGGTGGTGCCTGTGCACTGGCTCTTGGTGGCGTCATGGGAGATATGATCAAGCCACTAGGAGATGCTACCAAGGGGTTCGGTGGTTCTGCATTCCCTTCAGCAATGGACTTTGGTACGTTTAAAATGTCTTTTATTTTTATCATCAGGTCATAACAGTCTAGAGCTGGATAAAGTTTCTCTCATAAGAAGAATGGCTGGAACCGTTTACGCGCTTCTTGTTGTTTTTTTTTTTCATTAACACTTTCACTGTCCGGTTATTAGACACAATAATAAGACAATAGCAATGACCTATATGTAGTACACGGGTCAACAAAAGGGTTAATAAATAATGTCGTTCAAGGCAAATTTCGGTCAGTCCCAACGGAAGCTAGCCATGTGCGCCGGACAGGATCATGGTGCAAGAGTGTGTGCGCAAGCACAGGTGCACTCTGTATTCCCTCACCCTCACAGTCCGATGAGACTGTAATATGAAACGACTGGAGGGAGATCAGGCGCAGAACTGACGGCTTTTGCCTTTCGAAGCACGAGATGAAACACCGCCAACTTCGTGACTTCGGACTGTTAGTGAGAATTCTTTGATAGAAAAACCTAAAAACTAATTTTGGCCCCATCCGGGACTCGAATCCGGGAACACTATACTCTTACGACCACTAGACGAACAAGACAGTCATGAGATGTTCAAGGCTTTTTATAGCCAGCCATATTACGGTTGTAGCACGAATGGGTCAGCTTGAACGGGGAAGAACTACGCTCTCACTGAACACTGTGTTCCGTGTGCTGAGTGTAGAAAACCGGATACACTTTTACTGAAAACGAAGTATTTCATCTTAGTCCTCAGGGGATATATCTATAGGCCACAGCATCCACTTACTCAGGTGAACTATGTGCTCGTTGTAACACTTAGTCTTTAAAAATATCTTCTCTTTAGACACCCGTGGGAGAAAATGAACATAATTGATTATCTAACCCCGACACCACACGTCAGTGGTATATAAAGTTAAATAAAATGTAATTCAGACAATAACTGCACTGTTATGTATTTAAGTAGTAAAATATGAAGAATGTTTGACTGTTCTAACTGAAAAATAGCAGTGGATAGCGTACTGTTGCATGGCGACAGAAACAGGTGAGAGGGGGTTGCCAACACGGGCGGACTTGGCAACACGGGCGGACTTTTGGACTACAGAATTTTTTAGTGAAACTTTTTTTAAGGCCTTGAAAAGGTTAACATAAATTCGTAATCGATTACTCCGTCACCGTTGCAGCCTATCAAAAGTCCACTTCTGAACATAGGTCTTCCCCATAGATTGCCTCATAAGGTTGCCATAGTTGCAACGCTTGGGAGGCGGGTTGGCAACCCGAGTTTTTTATTTATTATTGCTGTTAAAAGAAGCACCTGCCCATCTTCTGGTTTGTTTCCTTTGTGGCCTCTTACGACAGCCACGGGATGGTATGGGGTAGTGGATCTAACAACCATCATTACGCGGTGGAATCGAATACTCATTTAATAGTTATTTGGTTTTGTTGTATAGGGCAACACCAAGTGGGGTTGGTGCATCCAGCAGCGGCGCACATGTCGCACTGGTACGGCGCACCGCACCAGGGCTTTGCACCACCGCCCGCCTCGCACAACCCGTACCACCACCACCACCTCGCGCAACTTAATTCTATGGTAAGTGATAACATTCTTTAATAAAACTTCTTTATTAAAACGTCATCCTAGATTTCATTATGTATTGCTATTCGATTCACATAGATACCTACATAAACTGCACAAGAATATATATCTAGATCATACCAACAATTGCTATGCAATATTTTTTCCGTGCGGGCTTCGTATCCAATCGCAAACACAATCCTTTCGCCCTCTTCTAAACGCTTAGTACGAGTAAATGCGCTACCGAAACGTCAACTTTCACGTGTAAATGTTTTCTGATAGTTTATAATTTGGATAGTTAGGGCAAGTTTTTATCTACAATAATATAATGAAGTTTTAGATTAACTATCCTATCTGATGGTAAGGGGTGATGATCGAAGATAGTAAGCGCGCTGGTTAGTTTAACAGAAATTTATTCGCTGTTGTTTAATTATAAATTATTTTAGCTTTCAGTTTGTATTATTGCGTCAACGACCGCGTAACCTAGCGGTCAGTGGCCTGCCTGCTACATTGGAGCCAACATTTATGCAAAAAAATAAATTGTTGGTTTCGGGTATAGTTGTATTTTTATTGTACCTGTGTCTCCGACACTGCTGCTTAATCTATCTCTGATCATATCGCATAAGCGAGCGTTACATCTTGCACAGATAAGTAAGGACCGTTTCTATGTTGGTGTTGCAATGTGTTTCCCTGCAGTTCATAGCTTCCATCAATAGTCGGCAATTCTCGTCGTAGTCGAAATCGGCTATCACCGTTATAATTTCGTCTATTCCTATGTTTGACTTTGCACTCAAATATTTCTTAGGAATTATTACGAATTATGGACTGCTTTCATCCAACGATTACCAGGAACAAGGTTAAAATATAAATTATTTGTTTTCGAGTCTCGAATTTGATATACTTTTTATCGATATGTGGCACTATAGGAAAACTCTTTCTCTAATGAGTATTGTGTAATGTATTCGTTGAACCTTACACTATACTATTTTTAAAACATAGTACCCTGTGCGACAGTAGTTGCCACAATGGCCGTGCCCGTTTAAATTTTATTTTAATCTATGTTCTTCTTTTCAGACTGGCTGGAGGAGTGAGTACACGTGATAAGTCAACCATAGACAAGAGCCTAATAATTCGATAAGTCGACATAAATAACGTACGTCACGAGACCGTCCCGGCTGTTTGCCGGTTACCTACATAGAGAGAAACAAGACATCACAAAATAGACACTGTGATTTCATTTAGTGTTGATTGATTACTGAATTATAGTACGTAACTTAATCACAATACGACCTTTGTCACATCACCTTAATTTTATAAGACTGTTAACTGAATTGATGTTTGTAACTACACAAACGCACACGATTTAATTCGAGTCTCCCGTGATATAGACTTTCGTTTTGATTGTGTTGATCAAGATCTATTGCGAATATCCCGCTGAGACTTTGATATACTTCAGTTCCCAATAAGTATTAATTTAAGAGCGTTTTACATGAAAGTAACTAGCGAAATTGTACAGTATTATAATGTAATTTAGGGTCGTTTAATATGTCCGTTTAGATGATTTATATATATACGAGTAAGTAGGTATTGTTAAAACGAGAACAATTTGTGTATTTTGTACATACATATCTTATTAAGTTATATACCGTTCCTGTATAGATTGTTTTTTCTTTTTTTTTGTATTTAATTTCAAACTGTGCGGATCGCTATGGGAATTGTGATGTGTTCAAATAATTATTCCACAGTTTTTGATGTACATTTAATTTGTGTAGTGTTTATTAAATGAAATGCAATAGTAATTTATATAATAGTTATAAATCATACAATTTGTAAATAATTATATTGAGTCTATACAAAAATGACATATTATGAATGTCCTTCAAGTTTAAATTATTAAAGCAGGTCACTATATTGGTTTTAACGTTGCGTTGATACGATACATCTGAATGTTGTTTTGTAAAAAAAAAAACATAGTAATATTTTTATCGCTGTACCTTTGTAAATTTAAGATATTATCATGTGGCCATAAACTGGTGGGATATTATTTGGGGAGGCAGTAAAAGTCGCATTGACATAATCTGCGATGTATAAGATTTTAATAAAAGCATTTTACTATATCCTCAAACAAAATCCCGGAACACCGAAATGTACATATAAAATGTAAATCTCTTGTAGAAAATAAACATAAAAAAATTAATTTGTAAATTAGTGATCACTTGCAGAACAACCTATAACGACATCCCGTACCTAAAGTTTTAGTTTATAAAAATGAAACATTGTGAAGTTGTGTATTTTAAATAAAATTGAGAATAAATTATCAATACTTATTGATATTTAATACAAAGTCTTTATTTTTATATCAAACCCCCAAGTTGAATGGCACTAATATTAAAATAAATAGTTAAAACAAATTTATCCTAGTGTAATGAATATTAATGTTTATTTACAAGGAAATACAAACGTCGATTAAATTAGTTATCTGTTACCTATATATGATGCAGGCAAAGCTTCTTAAACAGCTATTATGTTACAGTAAACTGCGGACCCTAAAGTTTAGTTCGTTGTATTAGAAATTGATTGAATTGACCATTCACTGGCCATCTCTATCCGCCGTAAGTCACCGGATCAATTCCGCCATTCCGCAGAAAAAGTCGTCCAAAATTCGCGCTTATCTCGCGGCAAATTGAAAATGCAGCCGGCCGTGTGATTGTGACGCAACGGGCTCGCTGCCGACGACATATGGACCTATTCAATTTTAATCGTATTTCAGAAGAAAGGACATCGGATAAAGTACCTATAAAACGCTCCCCGTACGCCACGATAGAGCCCAGTTAATAAGCTGGTTTTATTTGCGGTTTTGGGTTTTGAGGGTTGCTCATTGTTGACAAACAATTAATGTTTGGGATTGATCTTTTTAAATTGCATGAAGATTTCGTTACTCTATGCGTTTACGCTTCGATGGGGAGACGTTGATATTCTTTGGCAAGTTTCTTTTCAAAATATCTGCCTCGGACATGAAAGGCTTTTGAAAAGATAACTAAGAACCGATCCGATTCGATGAATTAGCAGAAGTAATAAATAAAAAAATAATGTAGCATTTCCTGTTGATTTAAAATGAGCGCAAAATGTGTGGATTGTATTTTTAGCTTTTTAGCGGCAGTCTACAGGCAGAGTCGCATAAGTCACTACGTAAGAACCGGTGATATACGGGCCGCTAGCGCGGGAAAAAATGTCGCGCTACAAAAAGCGCGCCATCACTCTGTGCAATTTATTGCGCGCGGCAACACCTCCGAGTATGCGAGGCTTACAACACCGAGGGCGAATATTCTTACACCTACCCGCACGGGAATGCGCATACCCCCTGATGTGACGGAACTTTGCACTTCGTTAAATTACGACTGCAAAGAGGCTGTATTTCGTTATGTTGGTACAGTCGAGAACATTAATAAGTCGCCTTGTTATTTACGTATGAACTTCCTTGCAGCAGTTGGTCCCTGAAAAGGATTTAAATATTTTGATGGAAATATTTATAAAAGTAAGGTAAATTTAACAAAATAAAAAATAAAATATTTTTTAATAATATCTTTCAGGAAGTCGATGGATGCAATTGGCTTAGGACTGTGTTTATGGTGTTACTTGGGGATGGCCTTAGTTCAGAATTAGACTTGCGATGGGCTGTAGCGATGATGATAATGATACGAAATAACAAGTAAAAAGTTCAACAGCTGGGCAAGGGCATCCTCTCATTTTTGAGAGAGTGAATCTCTACCAACGAATCAATGTAGGTTGTCGGGGCAGTTGCGTAATATACTTTCAAATTCGGTAAATATTTAAAAATACCTTCTTTTTTCATAGTCATAGATCGTAAGTGGTTTCTGTGACCCATAGACATCTACATCTATCCTCAATAAAGAACCAAAATGCAGACGCGTTGTCACCCGTGACGACTAAGATGGAATGCCTCCTTTCCAGTAAAAAGGGTCTCCAGTTCTCTACACTAACCATACGAAACACAGCAGTGTTAAGCTGCTATTTTACGCTGATATTCTGTGAGAAAGTGGTCGTTCCCTGGTCGAGCCGACCCATTTGTGCTACCACTATGTATACTACTAATATAGTTGCAGCATGGCTCTACCACGTATACCACGTTCGCTCTACCTCATCCTCAATTATCCGCAACTGCCCACTATTAGATACTGGACTCACCCAATGTATGGAGGATTTGCTTTAATTAGTGCTTGTGGCAGTGGTTTTTGAAGCCTTTGACACAGTTCACCGTCGCCGGCTAGGGGAATTTGTCATTATCAATGAGATCGGCCCTACCGCTATCTATTGGTAATCATGAGGTCTTTCTAACATCTCTCATAGTCCCCTATTACCAATCCCTTCAAAGCGAAATAACGTGATGGATCCATGGGAGTATGAAGCATTAGCCAGCAAAAAATATACTTAATAGAAAATAATAATTTATTAATTAATAATGTTAAGCAAATATAAAAATAAACATAAACATATAAAAACTCATGCATGTTACCGAAAAGGGTAAGATGAGATTACAGGCTTCTGGTTCTTGCATGTAGAAAAATAAATCAATTTACTTTATTTACACGTAGGTACTCTAAGATAATAAACACATACAAAGGATATAGAATAGCTTGTCTGTTAGTATGATTGCGTTTACTCGTATACTTAAATTACTACGATCAATCCTGCGTATTTTCAACTCACTTCAAAAAGGAGGAGGTACTCAATTCAACCGTAAATTTTTTTATGTGAGTTACCTCATAACCTTTTTCTCGGTGAACCGAATTCGATGATTCTTTTTTATTTAATAACTGTTGCTTCTCATGTGGTCCCATATGTAATAAGTCCATAATAATTTAATACTTTTTGAGTTATCCTGAATAATTTATATTGAAATCTGTTGTGCAATTTTTTTTTATTTTACCACTTGTTCTTGATATCGTAAGTTATAATTTGGACGAAATGAGTGGTTGGATAAGTCATGCATCTTTTATTAAACGAAGATTCTATAAAAGTTGGTACGTTTCCCTATCTGTTATCTGCACTTGCAGTTATACCATCTGCATATTTGTAAGTAAAGTTTCTTAGTAAAGGAAAGGAATGCTATAGCAGGGGGCTTTAGATTAATACGGGTGATTTCATAAGGATCAACGATTCACTTGCTCTCCTTCCTTCTTTCTTCGGGGTTCGCGGGCTCATCGTCGGTTCTGGAGGAAATACGACCAAACTACGAACTACACCATAATTTACTTCATGTCGATTAATAAAAAGGGCCTCATCTATAGGGCCAGATCCTAAAATTCTGTAATTTACCGTTCTAATAAATAAGTGTTCGCTTATAATGCTAAACACTGTTTTTTTGGTTACGTCACATCAATTAAAAGTAAAAATTAAAAAAAATTAAAAAACTGATAAGCTTTCAAAAATCGAACGACATAAACATACAAAGCGTCGCTGCTTAAATAAATAACTGGCTTAAATCCCGATATAAAAGTGTTCAAGCCTAGCATCACAAATCCCGTAATAAGAGTCATAGAGGGTTGGCGAGTCGTGAGTAAAGTATCGTCCACACTTCACTGGATGCGACTATCCGTCTGATCCGGGAATCAATCTCGGACTTAGTCACGCTTATCTCACTGACCCCGGGCCAGACGAGTGTCACATGAGTTGCTTTCGAATGTTTTAAACTTTTTCAATTGTTTATTCACCCAAACGTCTTATAGAATAAAATAAAAGTGAAATTTACAATAATTAGTTAATACAATAATTAAAAATTAAAAATTTTGTACAGCTGACTTCAATATAAGTTATTAAGAATAACTCAAGTAACTCAAAAACTATTGGTCTGACCTTGATCAAATTCATATGGAACCAGAGGAGACGTATCAGCTTTCATATAAAAAAAAGAATCATCGAAATCGGTTCAACCAGTAAAAAGTTATGAGGTAACACACATAAAAAAAACATACGCGTCGAATTGAGTACCGTCTTCTTTTTGGAAGTCGGCAGAAAATTGTTATTGTGAGAGTATAGGAGACCAAATTGAAGAGTAAACCGAGCTTTATTGTTCCTGTTTGATACTACTGAATTGACCTGGTCATTTAAAGGTAACTTTAACTCAAAGAATGTTGTCTTTCTAGTGCATAAGTTGGTATCTTTTCTTTTTTGGTGCACCTTATCTGTTATTCTTTCTATTATTTTTTATTTAATTCTTCTTCTGGGTTGCCTGCTATGTAGCAATGAGAACACCTTTTGTTTTCTCCTCAATATTTGTTTCTTTTTTTGTTATTTTTATCTTTCTTGGTATACAATCAAGAGTATTGTCTTGTATTGTGTATTTATACGCTAGAGAAATCAAGACTAAAAACTTCCCATCATCATTCTGGAGTTATAAGGTCTCTTATAATTGTAAAAATAGGAAAAAAAGTTGCCAGACCTAAATCATTAAATAGATTCTGTGTTTAGAAGAAAGGGGACAA
This sequence comes from Parnassius mnemosyne, assembly GCA_963668995.1. Taxonomy (NCBI): domain Eukaryota; kingdom Metazoa; phylum Arthropoda; class Insecta; order Lepidoptera; family Papilionidae; genus Parnassius; species Parnassius mnemosyne. The sequence goes on from CAVLGL010000159.1 coordinate 39,110,367, forward strand.
ACACCTCATTCCTATTTTATGTAAAAATTACATAATGTTCGTTAAACCGAAGCACATATTAACAGTTATACTTAAGGATTAAGCATAAAACCCACAAGACAGTAAATTCGATCGTTAACAAAGCAATAAACGGTGGTACCAGTCTCATCGCTTGCCGGAATCATAGAATTCTGTTCTCGGAAATACTCCTATTAGATAACAGATAAAATATCTTTAAACGGCTAAAACTATAAAAAAGTGGGGAATGAAATGTAAAGATTTCAACACAACTTTAATATTTATCTTTGAGTAGTTTGATCAAAGCATGGGATTACGTTAAAAATCATTTGCTTTGTACATAAAACGTGAAATTTGTAATTATATCTAATATATAAAATTTATTTTTTGTTTTTTCGTATTTTATGCGCAGCGATAACGTTCATCAGATTGCGCTATACCTTTGTCAACTTATTGTTAGCACTTTCGCGAAGATTATAGGCATAGTACAATTAACTTACAGTAAAATACAGTAGGTTACGCGCGGTGGCGCTCGTATCGTACCAACAAATTTATTTGAAAGTCATATATTATTCAATTTCTATGAATGTATTATCATTTCTAATTTAACAGAATAGAATAGAACAGAATAGAATTTTTTTTATTCAATATACATTACATATGTAATTCTTATTGAAAGTCATTTTTTACTTTACCACTGGTTCGAAAAAAAAACCCTCTGTCCTGGAAAGAACCAGCAAGAAACCCAGCGGGACTTTTTTTTAAAATAAATTTTACAATATACGATTATATATAAGATTACGAACTATTTACAAAATTTATTTTAGAAACTGCTTGGAAGCGACCACCTCATTCCTAAGGGTTATTATCAACCATTTATTTATTTATACTATAATAACATACACATACAGTTTCAGCTTAATAAAACATTTAAACTTGGTAATAGAGAGAGCCTGTACACTTTCCGGGACCTTGTAGCGTATACATTGCCCCAAAAATGAATTACTGACTGTGTGGAGTCGAGAAACTGGCATCACTAGCTTTTGTTTGCTCCTAGTGTTTACAGAATGTATATCACTTTTTTTACTAAAACTACCTTTGTTTTTATGAACATATATTATTATTTAATTTTCGTAAATATACCGAGAGGCCAAAGTTAATATATTTATTTCCTTAAATTTATCTCTAAGAGACTCTCTGGGTTTTAGATTGTAACTCTAATGGCCCTCTTCTGTAAAACAAAAATAGTTTCTGAGTCAGCCGCATTTCCCCATAGCAAAATTCCATAAGACATTATGCTATGGAAATAACTGAAATAAACTAATCTAGCTGTCTCGACACTAGTAAGACCTCTAATCTTTTTTACAGCATAGGCTGCAGAACTTAGTCTGCTTGCTAATTTGGATATATGGGGGCCCCACTGAAGCTTTGCGTCAAGAGTGATGCCAAGAAAAGCAGTGGATACATGTACATATAAGTGCATTCAGATTTTTAACATTCGTTGTTGTAAATTTAACACAGTTTGCAGATTATTAACGTTAAACCAATGCACTAATTTTGATATAGCATTATTCAATTCGTCACATTTAAATTATTGACGTTTAAGTTTAAAAACCAAGGAAGTATCATCAGCAAATAATACTATATCATGACTATCCCCTACAAGATAAGGTAAGTCATTAATATACACCAGAAACAGTAATGGGCCGAGAATCAAGCCCTGAGGGACACCCATTACTACAGGTGACCCGGAAGAACATTTACCATTGATAATAACCTTCTAATAACAATATGAACGTTCCAAATTTAAAACGATATTGCCACAAATACATTTCTGCGGCAGCAATGCGGGCCGGATACCATTTAGTATTTTATAAATATTATTCTACCTATTCGTATTAATTTTGTTTACGTTTGTGTTTATATATTTTTTTTGCAAATTTCAAAAGCATTTAAACTAAAAAGCGAGTTTCAAATAAGTGAAAAATAAACAGGATAGAATTCATAATTTTTTTTATACTTATCTAACCTGTATTATTGGAATAAATATATTCTAAATAATAAATATGTTTATTCTAATGTATTTCTTCGTATTACTCGTATAATTGAAATTTAATGACTGAATGGGTTGGACCGAAAATCAGTTATTAAGTTTTCTGTCTTAAGTTTCCAGTAGTAGCCTGGAGAAAAGTTAGGAAGTTGGCGGTGTTTCTCCGCCATAATTCGAAAACCACGTAAAGCTGTCCTGCGCCTGATTTCTCTCCGCTCATGTCTGATTGCTGTCCTATTCGACTACGAGTGTGAGGGGATAATTAGTTCACCAGTGCACTATAATCGTGTCTTGCGCATGTGACTAAGCCCAACTAAGCCTATGTCAGAAAAGCTCATGATTTAAAAATGCTATGCCAAAAAAAGTCACGATGAAAGTCATGAGCTTTATTGGCACACCATAATCGCCTCTTAGGTGAAATAGAGTGATTGACTTATGCCGTTACCACACGGAATGATCCGAAGGTATTAACTGTGCACGCGAGCAAATACAGAGGCACTGACTCATCCTAACTTATCCATACACCGTACCGTAAATTAGTATGGAGTGTCATTGGAATTTTGGGGTGTAGTGATCGCTGTGCGGCGTGCCCTATATGATTATTTGACACAACTTTTGCATGTAACCGAAAGGTGTAGGCTTGGTCGAAATCAGTCAGGAAACAATTATCATAATAATTTATATAAAGCTCACGATACATTCATACAAAAATCTAAGGTTGTATTCTGTGTGGACAGGATAACAGGTGTCGGTATTATTGTAATATAATAACTTAACCTGACATATTCAAATATGAATTACATATTACATTATTCCTCTGTTAAGTTCTTGTTCCATAACAAACAAGTGCATGGAGTATTGAATATCCAAAATATAATTTCACTAGTGCACCTGCCCGGCCTCCCTCGTGTTAATATTATAATATATACAAAGAAAACGGGCCTTAATGCATTCAGCGGATGAGCTGATGTAATTATTATTTGGTGCAAACGTATTGAATATTAAAACGAATATTGGGGTAAAAATCTTTTTGTTGAGGTAAAAAGTATGCTAATTACGAAGCGGTCCGAAGTAACGGACTTGATGAAACAAGGGGCTGGGGCAGGTGACGTGATAAAAAGTGACAGAATTTTTAACAAATGCGACACATAATTTTGTATTAATGTAATGTATTTTAGCAATTAATACCAATGGTTTAAGGTTCATAAATGAGAGTTATATATTATGTGTAAGGTAAATTAAATTTTGTCATTTTAATGGCTTTTTCATGTTTTGTAGCAAATTATTTAAAACGGAACACGCGACGTTTTGAGTGGAAAAATCATTTGAAGATTAATTTAAAATAATCAATTAACTTGATTTTTTTATAATTAGTCACATTTGTGTATCATCAAAAAGTATAACTTCAGTAAACCTAGCCGTTTTATTGTAATTAAACATCACGAAATCGTTTAGACATTACTTAAACACAGGTACTGTAGACACCTGCCTAAAAAGCTGCAAGTTCAACGTCCACTTTTATTACCTCTGATTATGAACCCCTTGGATGGATGGTTAAATAAATATTTTGCAATGCACCTTTTAGCAATTTTATAATTATAAGGCTTATCTTACATTTCTTGTAATAATGTAAAAGTTACGTAATTAACACTTATTCCCCACGATACAGGATTACCTAGTGTGGGTACCAACGGATACTTCAATGAGTTGTAGTTGTTTTCTGTAAAATAAACATTTTTCATTTTCATTTTTTTTTTCATTTTCAAAGAATATTAGAATTGCTTTCAAAACAATTAGAATGCCCGCACAAACTTAAATTCAACTATCTGCGCCACAGACATTTATAAAGTTTCATACAAATATATTCTATAATTGTAAAATCCATAGATACCTAATTGGTTTATAATAATTGTATAGTCTGTACTTCCGGTGCAATTCAGATATAAGTACTGTACGTTCGTTACGAGTTCAAATAGCTAAACATCTTAACGGGCACGCAACCAGATTGTACCCACCGTAACTATTGTATCAAGAAATATAGTTACTTGTAATAGTTCTAAGGAGTTTTATTTTATCTTCCTTGTTCAGCCCAAATAAACATAAAGTTTGGCTAGGGAAAGGTGAATAAGTTTACCTATTCACAAATTTTTGTCTATTCGAATATAATTTATGTGTATAATTTGCACGGATTTTGCTGCTTCTGATCTCTCCGTACGGTGGTCCCATCGGACTAATAGAGTGAGGGAATAGAGAGTGCACCTTTGCTTGCGCATGCACTTGGGCACTATAATCCTGTATTGCGCCGATGGCTAGTGTCCCTTTGAGGCTGGCCGCCGCGCCGTGACCGAAATTCGTTCTGGAGGACATTATTACTATTCTGATCGACGGACAAAGCTTTTTTTTTTTTTTTTTTTTAAAAAAAACGTTTCCCCCACACTAGGATTTTCTCCTGTATCGTGGAGGCAGTTTACAAACACAAATTTCACAAGGACAAACATCTTGGATGGAGGAGATGGAGGAGGAGGAGGATGGAGGCTTGGATGTCAAGTTCCTGTCCTACTATGGTTTATAAGTGACGTTATCAGTGCCAGGGTGTCAGCAATCGCCATCCCGCTCACCTTGCGTGACGATTAGGCAGTGGATACTACGATTGACAAATAATTTCATCACTTAATTTAAATTTGCTACATTTAGGAGTGTCTTTTTCTATAGGGTAAGGGTGACAAGCGAGCACACGGTCCACCTGATGTTAAGTGGTTGCTGTGGCCCATAGACATCTACATCTATCCTCGTTTGCGAATCAAAATGCAGATGCGTCGTCAGCCGAGAGGACTAAGATGGAATGCCTTTTTTCCAGTAAAAAGGGCCTCCGGTTCGTATAGAAACTATACGAAACACAGCAGCATTAAGCGGCTATTGTGGTGGTATTGTGTGACAGCGCGGTCCTTTCATAATATAGCTGCAGCATGGCTCTACCACGTTTAAAAATCGTCTACTGGAAATTTTACAAATTCTTAATTTTAAGCTGAGTTCTTGAATTTAAAAATATATAAAATAAAATGATTACTTGATTATAAAAACTATGACGTCATTACACTAAATTCTTATATAACTGTTTGTTTTGTCAACTCTTAAAAAGTATTTCAATTGACTGGAACTTCAACTACCCAATAGTAGATATTTTCTACCAACTTCAAAAAGGAGACAGTACCTACTTAATTCGATTGTGATTTTTTTTTGTTTTCTTTTTTTTCTTTTATTTTATGTGTGTTACCTCATAACTTTTTCTGGGTGAACCGATTTCGATGACTCTTTATTTATTTGAAAACTGGTACTTCTCATGTGGTCCCATATAAATTTGATCAAGGTCTGACCAATAGTTTTTGAGTTATTCTTAATAATTTATATTGAAGTCGGTTGAACAAAATTTATAATTTTAAATTATATGAAAGATACGTTTACGCTGCTAGAGGTAAATCTATATAGGTATGCATATACGTCACTTATCTATTTCCGACCACAAATAGCAGTGCTTGCACTGTTGTGTTGCGCTCTAAAATATATAGGGAGCCAGTACAATTACAGACTGAGGCATTCCATCTTATTCCTCAGAGGACAGAACGCATATGTATTCTTCTTTGTTTTCAACAGGCTGCAGGTGATTGCAGCACCCTCTTTTCATCAGGTTCACTGTAATTTCGTTTGTAACTATAGTTTTACAAAAGAAATCCTGCGTTCTTGAAAATTCCACCTTGCGAGGATTTACAGCGGTTGGTAACAGCTGGCTTGTAATTAGTTTATAGTACCCTACGCAGTAATTTTCTCTTTCCCGTATTCTCCCCCTTTAAAATAACTATTCTACGATCATGTTGGTCATTGCTCAGCGTAGTCATTCAAGTTGTAAAAATGGACATAAAATGTTAAGTACTTGCAGCTTTAAAAGGACATTTGGCTAAAACTGTGTTCAATCATCATGAATAGTCAGGAAAAAAAAGTTTGTAGCCGCATCTTGGTTATACACACAGGAGGGATTTTCGCAAAGTTACACTTGATTCTATTAATTAACATAATATAACAGTTAATTTGATTTATCTACGGTGACTTTGGCTTGGGGCCTCTCTCAATCAGTGAACACATGCATTCTTGTCTGTTTCTTTTTTATAAAGAAGACTACACTACACTAATGATTTGGTATATTTTTACAATTATCTCAGATAATACCTATACTATCTGGTGCCCAGTGCGTTGCTGTGACAGAATAAATAATTGTGAAAATATTATTTTAAATTTGGAAGAGTTATTAATTTTTTTACTCTTCCGTAAGCAGATAAAAAATTGCCTATATGTTATACACGGTCTTTTACTGACTACATACAAAATTTATGGAAATTCGTCCAGTAGTTTTTGCGTGAATTGTGAACACAAATTTTTTCTACAGGTTTATTATATGTATAGATTATCCGCGACCTTGTCCACGTAGTACTTCAACAACAAAGTACCTGCAGATCTATAACGTTATTGTCTCAAAAATATGTGCGATATGGAAAAAAAATTCAAGATAAAAGCTTAACATCTATCAATTTTACGTGAAGAACAAAATCTTCTATACAAATAAATAAAATTGAAGTGTCTGTTTGTAATGTCAAAATTACAGCTTTTTACTAAATGCATATGAAAGTAAATACGGTACTTATAACTAAAATACAATTTTTAAATTTTTTGTCTGTCTGTCTGTCTGTTTGTTCCAGTTAATCTCCGAAACGGCTGGACCGATTTTGACGGGACTTTCACTGGCAGATAGCTGATATCATTAGGAGTAACTTAGGTTACTTTGTATTGAGAAAAATAATTAGGGTTCCGTGCAAAAAAAACCCTAACACGCGAGCGAAGTCGCGGGGAACAGCTAGTATTGTATAAACTTACTCTTCCTTTCTTTTGTCTTGGATCAACTTCCGTCCTCTCAAAAAGCAATATCTACACAAACGAATACATATATACGCTTCCACTAGAACTAGATGATAGTGTTAAACCAGTTATCGTTGACTATACGCAGAGAATTTGATGCAGATTGGATGATGCTTTATCTTAATCCCAACCAATGGGTTTAGATTTAGATAAAACATCATTAACCAGCTCACACGTTGTATTTAATTGGATAAAGGTTATTTGAAAAAAATATATTTTACTCAACGACCTTCACTACTTTTCCAGAAACCAGTAAGCGTAAAACAATTTTCATCTATTTGTAGATACCATTTTAATATTCATAGCAAGCCGCTGAATTGCAAATGATTTCCATCGCCCTCTTTATGCTAGCCGCGTCATTACAATATGCCATATGTAGGATGATTAGCCTTGTTAGATAAGTTAATTAGTGGACGTTACGTAATTACTAAATTAATTGTTGCCTTGAAATTTTGCAATTAGTTCATATATAACTAAAAGCCGCGATTTATTATGTGTTATGGTATGATTAATTTTCAATAAACGGCGTTGGAGTAATAACATATCTCAGACGGTACTATAATGACAAAACTTTCTTTATGCCGGTGTATATGCGAAGGTAAGATGCGAGTTTTAGTGTGTTACGGAATAAAACAACACTAAAATTGTGACTATAATTGCTAAGTTATTAGTAATTTGCTCACTGCCGTCTTTCCTTTCCAATAAAATTACATTCGGTTCGAAAAATAAGGCTTCGGAAAAGAATCAAATTTTCTCTTTTGTTTATTCATTCATCATAGCTTGTCAAAAGTCCACTGGGGTGAACATAGGTCTCCTCTTATTTGCCATAGAAACCAAGCTTGCCTTATATTTGCCATACCATACCAAGTAGTTCTTTATTATTTTGATTTGTTATGAGGAAGATACGACCTAGTTTTTATCCGATCGGCACTGGCGCTGCGAAGAGTTGTCGCATCCCTTTGCATATTCTATAGCATCTACCACGGGGCGTGCTCAGAGGAATTGTTCGGACTAATTCCAGCCGCTAAATTTCTCGAAAAAAAAACTTGCGTTACCGTTTATACCAACTGGGTGATTGGCGGTCCACAACTGTGCGATGTACTAGAAATTTTCTTCCTCGCACAACTTCCTTGTAGAATTGACAACCATCAGCGATTTTTACGCACCGATACAACTTAGGGACTCTCAAGAAAAGAGCCTACTCTTTTTTAAAGGCTGGTAACGCACCTGCAATTCCCCTGGTGTTGTAGTTGTTCATGGCCGACGGTACTCACGTACTATCATGTGAGTCGCATGATTGTTTGTCCTCTCTTATAAAAAAAAAGAAAAAAAGATGCTGCTGCCCATCAATTTTAAAAAAAAAAAACGGTTTCTTACTGATTATTAATTACAAATTACGAACATAAAAAATGACCAAGTAGCGTACTAATATAGTAGTCAAGGATACCTCTCGTATTGGAAATACAGTAACATATCGGCTTTTATTTGGCTGCAATGTTTCGAGGTTAATGGGTAAGTTTCTTGAATATAGATCTCAAAAATTGTTGTTGTTATTTTAATTGAAATATTAACTTTACTATTTGGTAGAGTCATGCTGCAGCTATATTATGGTTGTAGCACGAATTGGTCGACTCGACCGGGGTGGGACCACGCTCTCACAGCATACCAGCGTAAAATTGCAGCTTAAGACTGCTGTGTTTCTTATGGTGAATGTAGAGAATTGGAAACCCTTTTTTTCTGAATCCCCCCTTACGGGTAAAGGTGATGATTAAGAGACTCACTGTTAAATTCTTTGTATCATATTTTATATAAAATTCTATCTCGAATTACAGTTAGCTGAGTATATTTCTGTAAGCACTGATATAAAAGCGTTCAGCAGAGCGTATGACTGAGCAGTGCATTTAGATATAGGAGTCTATAGTCTCTTCAGACTGGGTAAAGTATTTATACGATACGAATAAAAAGATAACCTTGACTTTAGCCGGATTAATGTATAGAAGAAGAAAAATTGTAAATATTTCAGTATTACTTCAACTTTTTCTCTATCAGCCCGTAAAAATCCGCGGCTGGACATGGACCCCTCCTGTATTAAGAAGAAATTGACATTCCCGTCACGCTTGGCAGGCATAATGGCGATCGCAGTACCGTCTGGTTCCTTTGTCTTACATCCATGACGCTGGTCTCCGTCACCGTATTGGCTATTACGTACGCTAAAAGGATATTTTTTTCTAAGATTTCACTAGAAGGCCATGTTTTCATAGTTTATTTATTAAATTACTGTTATATAACTGTATTACAAAAAGGAAATATTACAATGTCATGTAGAGTAGAGTAGTCCGTAGTCTCTGCCTACCCCTCTGGGTGACAGGCGTGAGTGTTTGTGTTTGTGTGTGTGTGTGTGAAATATTTCAAATTTTATTACATATATGTGAGATGTGTGTGTTCTCCTACGACGTCCACGGGACGAAATGCGGTAGTTAATTAATTTTGTACACCGCCAACACACACTAAACTTTGTAAATAACTATGCCGATGCGCTTCGCCAAATGCTCTCTATTTGTTCTGTAGAAACTCGATGACGAGTGTGGAGGCAGGGTAGAGCGTCATGCACTGACACACTGGACCTAGCAGGCTCTCTAGCCGTACCTAACTGAACGTAGTCGATTACATTTTTTTTTAAATTCATACTAGGCTCACTCTTGACCTCCACCTAGCCCGAGGATAAAGATGAGGTCTACGATGGAGCGAGTTTGCCCAGGAGAAGCCTGTTAACACGCACCTTGAAGAGTTTAAGATTGACGCATTATGGAAGATAACTTATAGCGCTTAGTGCGTATATTCGGTATATCAACCAAGTGTGTATGATAACTTACAATACGTCTGGAATTCCGATAGAAGAATGGAGATAGCAGTATGAGTTTATGAAGCTAAAGATCCAAATTAAAAATAAGATACGTGAGGGTAATATGGTCACCTTAAGCTTTGCCGCCTTATAAAACCAAAACTAGCAGGAGAACAGAGACAAATACACAATGTCGTATACTATAACTAATATAGAAAAAAAATAACAAACAAGCCTTGGTAATAATTAGCAACACTTCGAAAAATCAACTTAAAAAAAACTAACTATAGTACGTGACGGTAATATGGTCATCCGGTTAATATAGTCACTTTCTTATAACTCAAAAACTACAGCGTCGTTTGCATAGAACGCTCTGTGATACAATAGCTCTTGATCAGTCTATCAAATAATAAAAGGCGCTCCTCTATCGACGCCATTTTGACAGTTGATATTATTGTAAATATTTTATTCGATTTATGTATTGTGTAATGTAGTTAGTTTTTTTATGTAGATTTTTCGAAGTTTTCCTAATTATTTCCAAAGCTTGTTTGCTATTTCTTTCTTAATACATTAGTTATAGTATACGACTTTGTGTTTTTGTCTCTGTTCTCCTCCTACTTTTGGTTTTATAGGGCGATAAAGGTTAAGGTGACCATATTACCCTCACGTACTTACTATAATATCAACTGTGAAAATGGCGTCGATAAAGCGGCGGCCTTTTTGAGCCTTTATTATTTGAATGACTGATGAAGTGCTATCGTGTTACAAAGCCATCTATGCAAATTAGGCTGTAATTTTTGATTTATAAGAAAGTGACCATATTAACCGGATGACCATATTACCCTCACTTACTCTAGTTATACATTATTATTGGTATTGGCAACTCAGAATCGTGTATTGTGACTTTCCTTGGGGCTTATGTTCAGCAGTGAAGTTGTGATGGCCTGTAACGGTGATGACGATAATAAATTATTTAGAATAGTTAGGAATTTTAACACTGCCATTTTTCTTAAATACGAGACGAATGATCTTACTTGATGATTTACTTGATACTAACACACATATGTATCTCACATATATCTGAATAATGAAGTTAAAATATTATTACCTTTTATAATATAGTATCATTTATTTAATATATATACATAAACTAGAAAAACATGGCCTTCTAAGCGGGCGAGTAAAAATAATGATTTTTGTCATATGACTGACAGGTGTAAAAATTAGAAGCGTAAATGTATTTAAATTTAAAATTCGTTCACTAATTATAACTAGCCTTCATACTGTTTTTATTGCGTGATATTATACCTGCCTATGTAAGTATAATATCAACTTTAAGTGTCGTAATAAAAGTGAATTATCGACAAAGAAGCTACATTTTAAATACTGAATATCTTACTCCTAAGTAATGAGTTTTACATTGTTGGTCGCAAATATTACGCCCTTTTAGGGTTCCGTACCCGAAGGGTAACCAACGGGACCCTATTACTAAGCCTCCGCTGTCCGTCCGTCTGTCTGTCAGCAGTCTGTATCTCATGAACCGTAGTAGGTAGACAGTTGAAATTTTCACAGAATATGTACATATTTCTGTTGCCGCTATTACAACAAATAATGAAAAGAAATTAAAAATTAAAGGGGGCTCCCCAACTAGAAACGGGTTGTTTTACCTAGATAGCATTAAATCTTGTAAGATGGTTTGAAAACCATCATGCGCGAGTCCGACTCGCACTTGGGATTTTTTTTTCTCTTACAGTCATCATCAACCATAAGGCCTTCTGCTTTGGTGGATTTACGATTATCACTTATTCGTTTAACAATTGATAACTCTTACGACGTCGCCTCTTACGACACCCACAGGATGATATTAGGTAGAGGATATCCTTACACCGCTACCACACAGACAAATACCTACAATGATATCGAAACATTGCCACATAAAGTTGATAAGTTGAGCGCACCGTTTATTATAAAATTTATTAAAGCATCAGTAAAATCTTTTATGAATTTATGCACTATGCACTTTATCAAATTGAAACAGCTAAACTAGTTTACTTTAGCTATTTCCATAGCATAATGTCGTATGGTATTTTGCTATGCGGACACGCAGCTGACACTGAAATTATATTTGTTTTACAGAAGAGGGCCATAAGAGCAATTTATGATTTAAAGCCTAAAGAGTCGCTGCGACAAAAATTTAAGGAAATTAATATATTAACTTTGGCCTCTCAATACATTTATGAAAATGTAATGTAAGTACACAAAAATAAAAGTAGTTTTACAAAAATAAGTGATATTCATTCTGTAAATACTAGGAACAGACACAAGCTAGTAGTACCAGTTACTCGACTCCATTGAGTCAGTAATTCATTCTTGGGGCGATGTATACGCTTTTACAACAAACTTCCAAAAAATATACAAAATTTGACCTGCTCAAAGTTCAAAAACCTTATTAAACTAAGTTTGTATAAAAAGAGTTATTATAATATTAAGGAATTTATGGATGATAATAACCCCTGGAAATGAGGTGATCACTACCAAGCTATTTCTAATTTGTTGTGTTGTTAATTTGTGTAACATACATGATTGTAAGCTGTTTAAAAAAAAAAGTCCCGCTGGGTTTCTTGCTGGTTCTTCCCAGGACAGAGGTTTATTTTTCGAACCAGTGGTAATTATACAAAAGAGTGACTTTCAATAAATATTATTTATAACCTATATTGAATAAAAAAGTTTCTGTTTCTGTTTCAATGGCCGTGTAAGTATTTTTAACCAACTTCAAAAAGGAGGATGTACTCAATGTTGACTGTATGTTTTTTTTTATGTGTGTGTTACTTCATAACTTTTTTCTAGGTAAACCGATTTTGATGATTCTTCATGTAGTCCCATATAAATTTGATCAAGGTTTGACCAGTAGTTTTTAAGTTATCCTAAATAATTTACATTTAAGTCGGTTGTACAAAATTTTTAATTTTACTAGTTGCAAAGTTGGTCGCCTTACAAATGAACGTAACTAGTCATTGTATGTTGTTTTATTGTTTATAGGATTTTATAAATAAGACTATTACGATATGTCATCTATCAAATAAATGCAAATTAATGTAACAATTAAAAGATAATGTAGCTCTCAATTAGTTATCATTTAAACTAAATAAATTGCATATATTTTCACTACCTTATTGTTTCACTTATCATTTTTGGAAAAACTTAATTTTAATTTTAATTGAAAAGTGAAATCGTTGACAAGAATCTGATTCGCATTGGACAGCTACTGTTTTTTGCATCTGTTTTAAATTGAATCCTCTTTGTGAACCTGGAAGTCGTAGTAATGGCTCTAATTTTATTAATTATCGGACAGTGGTGATAGGGATAGTGCACGCAATTAAGGGAGGGCGGAGGTGCTCTTCAAACTAGGTAAGGATAGGTAAGACTCATCATTTTATTTCATTAAGCGGATATAGGCAAAGTAATTTCTAACTTTAACACCTAATTAAGTTTTATTTCAATTGAGTCTATATTATTTTTAAACTAAAAAGAAATTAAACTTAGAAAAGTCACCAAATGAAAAATAGTAAGGGCGGACCGAATAGCTCCATTTAAAACTCTTTCTTATTCTTTTTAAAATATCAAATGCGTGGTATTTTGACAACAAAGGAATGGACTGGTCAAGCGCTGGTTGTCTGATGGTCCAAGAGAGGAATAAAATCATATAATTTTAGCGCACATTTTCCGAAATGTGTCCAGTAGAATACGGACACATTGCTCCTGTACTCGAAACCAGCCAGATTAACTTTAACCACAAACTACTAAGCGGTATTTGTCGCGATAGTGAATAAAAACTAATCTAATTTATAAAAAAAAATTATTTTGTTTGTTCGTATTTTATGCGCTGCTATACCGTTCATCAGATTGAGCTAAAACTTTGTTAACGTATTGCTTGCACTTGGCCGAAGGTTATAGGCATAGTACAATTAACTTAAAATAGGTGGCGCGCGTATCGAATCAACAAATTTATTTGAAAGTTATACATCACTCAACTTCAATGAATTCCCTTATCATTCCCTAACTAAATAATATAACTCTTCCAAATTTAAAACGATATTTCAACGATTATTTTTTCTGTGGCAGCAACGCGCCGGGTATAAACTAGTCTATACATCTATACAACTAAATAAAATTGAAGTGTCTGTTTGTAATGTCAAAATAACAGCTTTTTACCAAATGCATATGAAAGTATAAATGGTACTTATAACAAAAAAACAATTTTTTAAATTTTTGTCTGTCTGTCTGTGTTTGTTCTGGCTAATATCCGAAACGGCTCGACTGATTTTGACGAGACTTTCACTAACAGATGGCTGATTTTATAAGGAGTAACCTAGGCTACTTTTATTTTAGAAAGAGAATTAGGGTTTCACGTAAAAAAAAACCTATGAAATTCAGTCGTAATAAATTTCACGCGGGCGAAGTCGCGTGGAACAGCTAGTAATGAATAAAAACTGTTCGCCCCTTGTCTCTTTATCGGACTACATGAAATCGTTTTAGTTCCTCCAACGGTTCGCGTTGAAACTGAGTGATTATTAATTTTACGACAGTCCTTGAGACACTTAGGGAGCACCTTGTTTAAACAAATACACCTGATCGATTTTGTTACTTGCACCTTGCTCCGAACGCGGACGGTCGTGCACCTGTCTTCAATTCACTACTCTTTCGCCACGACTTCACTTGCTTAATTGAAATTCGATTCTTTTAAATTTTAAATATGTACGTGGTAGAGCCATGCTCCAACTGTATTAATAGTATAGTTGTAGCACGAATGGGTCGGCTCGACTGGGAAAGGACCACGCTCTCACAGAATACCAGCGTAAAATAGCCGCTTAATGCTGCTGTGTTTCGTATGGTGAGTGTAGAGAACTGGCGACCCTTTTTACTGGAAAAGGGGCATTATATTTTAGCCCTCACGGCTGACAACGCATCTGCATTTTAATTAGAAAACAAAGATAGATGTAGATGTCTATGGGCCACAGCAACCACTTATCATCAGGTGGACTGTGTGCTCGTTTGTCACCCTTATTCCATTAAAAAAAATCAAAATTATAATTTTTTTTTAGATATACTAACTATAGTCAAGTTATTGTTGTAAAAATATGTTTTAATGTGTTTCATATAAATAATTAGTGTAGTATTAAAGTTAAAGTTACAGCCTGTACACGTCTCACTGCTGGGCACAGGCCTCCCCTAATTTCTGAGTGTTTTAGCGCAACGAAATGTCCGCCGCGCTGCCTCAAAGTGTTTGCAAACTACACATGTCTTCGTCATCCATCAACCATCTCAGCTACCACGGCTCTTCTTCGTTCTTCGCTACTTATTTAAAAGTACGTAAATGGCCTATTAAAAATGATCCGTATACCCATCAAATGTTGTCGGGTAACATATGTGCTATTCGAAGCCACAGCAACAAAAAATCATAAGCTACTTGTAGTATCTTCTAAACTTCATTACTTCACTTGTGTCTCACTTCTTAACTTATCCCCATAACCCATAACGTCCCACTGGTGAGCAAACGCTTCTGCAACCTCTTTCACGGTTCTGTGCTATGGGGGACCAGTCTTCCACGAAGGAATCCAGTTCACCCCGCTATCGTTTTCTGGGTCTGCCTCGGTGTGTTTTACATAATTTAAAAATAAAGTTCTAAAATTATAAATGTAAATAACTTAAAATTTGTCCTGAGTGAAAAGTAATAACTTAAAAAATATGGGCAAATCTTTTAAGATACGAGTACTTACAACTAACACTATACAATCGGGTTGATGAGCATCTACCCTCATTCTTTCATGACGTTTCCAGTGCGATTTCAGCGACCGCTGTATCAGCGGTACCTGCTGATCAATATTTAATGCAAAGGTAAATTATTCATACACATTTAATAAATTAGGGAAGATAGAAATTTTAAACCTGCTTGTATCTGTACAGCTGCCTATACTTTTTGACACTTTGGGGTCGACTTACACGATTATAGAGCAGAAGAAAATGATAAATAATCAAATAGAGGCCGCGGCGTTTTGTGTAGGATTAGCATATTATAATGCCGTGATAGCTCAGGGCTCAGGGGCTAAGCACTACACCATACAATTCACAGTACGAACAGAACGCGGCTTTGATCCCCGCCGGCGCCAATGAAGTTGTTAAATGCGATTTATATGTGTGAAGACGAATGCCACACCAACAGATTGGTGCAACGCGGCAGTCTGATTGCTCCATAGTCCTCAAAGAAATAAGAGGTTTTTCGTATGATACATTAGGCTGAAACTATACTTTTGCTTTTTATAATAATGCCCTGGCATTAAGTATACATAGAATTCCCTTCTCCATTAATATTCAATCTAAGAATGCGCCAACTGACATAACATATTTTTTGGGAATCATATGGTTACGCTCCTATACACCTCGCTGCTTAAAGACAGTGAAAGTAAGTTAACTGCTGCTTGAAAGTCAGGTTGGAAAGCTCAGAGTGGACACACACATAGAATAGTGACAAGGAACATATTAGCAAAACCTACTAGTCTATTGGATTTCTGTTCAGCGTATTTTGAAGACTATACCCCCATTGTTCGGATACCAAAAATTTGTCTATCTATCGGCATGCGCACCGTGTAAATCCAAGTTTTTATTTTTTTATTTGGCCGGAAAGTTTCTATGTTCCCTTACACATTGCGCTCATTTGAATACTACTTCAATCAATGAGATCCCCTTTTAAAATCTTACAACAACGCTTTAAACAACATTAAATGTTCGCTTAAATCCTTTGAATCGTATATTACTTACTTGTAAAGAATTCGCAATATCTTCAAGTTCAGTAACTTTTTAAAGTAATGTAATATATTTTATCTGGATATGTCACTAAGCTGTTAATTTATGTGTTATGGATACAATAAATTTCTTTCTTTAATTGTAAGTGGATATTTAAGTTAGTTTGATTTGCATTTAATTCTTTAAAATCGTGTAGTATTAAATAAATTGTTAAAAATTGGTTAGTGTTTTGTAAGTACCATAATTTTATTATAAAAGCCTATGGTTCAGCAGTGGATTTGTGTCTTAATTATGAAAAAAAAATGAAAAATATATATTAATTCCATATTAAATTAATAATTTGTAATTTGTTTGTCTTAATAGCATGTATTTTTAAAAGTATTATACGTTGAGTTGTACAGAATACATAATGGAAGGTAAGAGCTTTCGTGGGATTTAAAAATCAGTATACTAAACGCATTCGTATTTATCCAAATGATTAATGAATTGTTATATTTTTATTTTCTTAAGCCTGGTAATTAAGCTGTTATTTTACGTTGGTATACTGTGAGAGCGTGGTCCTTCCCCGGTCGAGCCGACCCATTCGTGCTATAACTATACCTACTACTAATATATCTGCGGAATGGTTCTACCACGTAAAAACTATCTTAAATTTATAAATAACGTCACATCACTAGATATATATAGCTACCAAGGTGAAGCCATGGCGGTTCGCTAGTTAATCTTTATCTTTAGATTTTACCTAAATTGATGATGTTAAATACGAACTAAAAATTTGAATTTAACGTCATGAATGAGGGCTATATAATAATTTTCTGCTCAACAGATGTCGCTAGTTTGCGCCAGAGGTAAAGTTTTCTATCACACAATGTCATTTAATTAAGAAGTTTTCATTCATTCATTACAGACCTTCACAAGTCCACTGCTGAACATAGGCCTCCCCCAAAGAATGCCACAAAGCACGGTCCTGAGCCACCTGCATCCATCGACTTCCTGCATGTCTTACCAGGTCGTCACTCCATCTCGTGGGGGGACGCCCTACACTTCGCCTACCGGTACGAGGCTGCCACTCGAGAACCTTTCTTCCCCATCGGTTGGCGGTTCTTCGAGCTATATGGCCGGCCCACTGCCACTTCAGCTTACTAA
The DNA here is from genome assembly GCA_963668995.1 of Parnassius mnemosyne. NCBI lineage: Eukaryota > Metazoa > Arthropoda > Insecta > Lepidoptera > Papilionidae > Parnassius > Parnassius mnemosyne. Next base: position 39,128,168 of record CAVLGL010000159.1, read on the forward strand.
TCCGTTGGGCTATGTCGGTTACTCTGGTTCTACTGCGGATATCCTCATTCCTAAGTTTATCACGCAGAGAAACTCCGAGCATAGCCCTCTCCATAGCTCGCTGAGCGACATTGAGCTTCCTCATACGGCCAGCAGTGAAGGACCACGTCTCAGTTCCGTAAGTCATCACTGGCAACACGCACTGGTTGTACAATTTCGTTTTCAGGTTTTGAGGTATGTCTGACGAGAAGATGTGTCGTAGCTTCCCGAACGCTGCCCAGCCGAGTTGAATCCGTCGATTGACCTCTCGGTCGAAGTTGGACTTACCTAGTCGGACTATTTGTCCCAGGTAAACATAATCGTCAACAACTTCGAGCTTAGTGCTCCCAACAACTACACATGGACATTAAACATGATCTTTGTTTTGTCCATGTTCATCTTAAGACCTATCCGTTGGGAAACACTATTGAGGTAATTGAGCATAGTGCTTAGGTCCTCCAGCGATTCTGCCATAAGGACTATATCGTCGGCAAATCGAAGGTGAGTGATGTACTCGCCATTGATGTTGATACCGTATCCTTTCCAGTCCAGAAGCTTGAAAACGTCTTCCAATGCAGCGGTGTAGAGTTTCGGGGATATGACGTCACCCTGTCTTACACCTCTCTGCAATTGGATAGGTTTCGTACTCTGGTTCTGTACTCGGATAGCCATTGTAGCCCTACTGTACAAGCACTTCAACACTTCGATATACCGACAGTCAACTTGGCACCGCTGAAGGGACTGCAGCACCGCCCAAATTTCGACGGAATCAAAGGCTTTCTCATAGTCCACATACGCCAGACATAGTGGCAAATTGTACTCTTCGGACTTCTGTACAATTTGCCGAAGGGTATGTATGTGGTCTATGGTGCTAAAGCCCTTTCGGAAACCGGCTTGCTCGGGAGGCTGGAAGTCGTCAAGTCTGCGCGCGAGACGATTCGTAATGACTCTCGAAAACAGCACGTAGACGCGGCTCAGAAGGGAAATCGGTCTGTAGTTCTTCAAGAGAGCGTTGTCACCTTTCTTGAAGAACAAGACCACCGCACTTCTGCTCCACGCCTCCGGTGTAATGCCACCATGGAGGACGGAATTAAAGAGCTTCTGAAGGACTTCAAGTACCGGTCTTCCACCCGCTTTCAGAAGCTCCGCTGTAATTCCATCCTCGCCTGGGGCCTTACCGTTTTTAAGGTGCTGGAGAGCGATTCTAATGTCGCTCAGACTGACGTCCGGGATATCTTCGGAATAGTTTCGGATGAGACTCGCTCTTGGATCGTTACTCACATCACACTTGCGTGTGGCTCCAACGATGATGTGTACAGCTGCCCATAGAACCTCTCAATCTCACTCAAAATCTCAGGTGTCCCGGAAACGATGCTGCCACATTCTGTCTTCAGCTTTGACAGTTGGCTCTTTCTGGCAGACAGATCTCTGGCAAAGACTTTGGAGCCTTGATTCCGCTCGATCGCTTCTTCAATACGAGCTGTATTGAAGTTGCGTAAGTCCCGCCGCATGCATTTGGAGATCTGTCTGTTCAGATGCCTGTATGCTGTCAAGTCTGTTGAAGAATGTAGCTTCATCTCCCGTCTAACAGTCATGAGATTAAAAGTGTGATCGGAGAGTTTTTGTGTTCTTCTGCGGCGGGTCTTGCAGAACTTAGCTCCGACCGCATGGACAGTTTCTACGAGCTTGTCATTCATATCGTCCACTTCATTGCAGTCTTCCAGGCACTGAAAACGGTTTTGTAACTCGAGCTGAAAGGTTTCGGGACTTTGGAACAGAGCACGAGGGGTCGGAGCGTTGACTTCATTAGACGAGACCTCTCCAACTTAACGTTTAGGTTCAGTGTGCCTCTAACCATTCGGTGATCGCTACCAGTTTTCACCCTCGCGATCACGGAGACATCACTGAATAGTTGTCGTCTGGTCGTCATAATGAAGTCAATCTCATTTTTTGTCGAACCGTTGGGGCTCGACCATGTCCACTTCCTGTGGGGCCGCTTCTGGAAGAAAGAGTTCATCATAAAGAGTCGCTCTTTCTCCATGAAGTCGGCCAGCTGCTGGCCCCTTGGGTTCCGTTGCCCTATTCCAAATTTCCCTACCTTCAGCTCGCCGTTCTCTCTTGTGCCTAGTTTTGCATTGAAGTCTCCCATTAACACCGTATATTGGGTTTTGGAGGAATGCATGGCTCTAGAGATATCCTCATACATTTCCTCCACCTCCTCATCGGGGTGTGCCGAGGTTGGTGCGTAAACCTGTATGACCTTCAGCGAATACCGTTTGGTGATTCTGAGTATAAGGTACGCAACCCTCGTCGACACACTCCCGATCTTTACAACGTTGTTAACGAGAGACTTTTGGACGATAAATCCGACACCTCCTTGGGACAGATGGTCGCCCTCCCGGTGATAGAGCAAGTTGCCGGATTCGAGGATTACCGTGTCCTCCCCCTCTCTTCGGACTTCGGATAATCCTATAATATGCCAGCGCAACTTAAAAATATATTTTATACTCATTAAATATTAATTAAGAAGTTAGTTTTTAATAAAAGTTTATTGTTTTCAAAAGTATTATAATACACAAAACAATGCCTCAGTGGCTTGCTCTCTAATTTTTTGCACATTTTTAACTTTTTTAAAAATGTTCAACTTTTATGAATTTATTGTTTGGTTTATTCATTTTTATCTTATTAATATAAAATATAGTTAATAGTACAGAAAGAAACATTAACCTTTACATTTTCCGAACAAATCAACTTCCCCACTATGATACGAGTATCTGTCAAATATTATACCTCACTTTTAAGTGGCGCCGCTCTGGTGGCAGAAAAAGTCGTGGCCCTCATTAAGGAAAAAATTTCGTCGAAAAACGTCGGCCCAGAAATGTAAAAAAGACATGGGGCACTCCCAATGTAAGCTGGATTTGTCTAATCGTCACACTTGCCAGGTAGATCGACGATCTCAATACCAGAAGTCTCACAGCTTTGAACCTGTTCCCCTTTGATGGTCTGGATATTTTAAGTCTGGCGTAAGCGAGATGATTCTACCGCCTTCTATTGTAAGCAAAAAAAAAATTAACATATCGCATATTCGCCTTTTCGGATGAAATGAGGAGATGGTTCCTCACGGCGGTCACAGCATAAGATTATATGAACTAAAAAATAATTTAAAATTAAACCCGAGTATAAAATATATATAAAACCTACAGTATTCTATAATAATAAAATAAGTGTACAAAAAACACACGCACACAAACATGCAACAACACGCATTGATCGATTGAATCTTACAGACGTAAGATTCAGAAATCTATGTAGGTATGAATGTATCGGAATTTCATGAAATTAATACGTACGATGAGATGTATGTATACATACGAGTATATACATAAATACATACATATATACTTACATACAATCATATATATATATACAAGGTTAAGCTAATATAAAGCATGTAATAAAAATAAAAGGACTCTCCATACTCATAAGTTTGCTATATAATAACAAATTAAAGAATGCAAAATTTATAAAGTTTTTCTCAAACATTCTTACATTATTAGAATGGATGAGTTCAGACCGAATTAAATATTTCTTTCCAAAGAGATTCAGATAACCGATTCGATAGATAAAACTCTACATATTTAAGTTCGCTTGCATTTTGAGTTGTTTCACCTCATTATCTGCTAGGGTAGTGTAAAACTGAAGTAAGAAAAGCTTTATTGACGTTTAAAAATAAACTCTAAAGCATAACGGTTAAAGTGAAAAATATATTAAGTATTATGTTTTCATTAGACAAACGTGTACATTCAAATATGCACTTAAATTGTTAAATAAAAGGTTGGAATTTAAAAACTTCAAGAATGTAGACTATTTTAAAATATCATTTAAGCCATTTTGAAATCTATAGCTATTTAAATAAAGTTCTAACAAATTTCCAAGTTTAAGATCTTTTTCGTTCAAAGTCTCAAAAACGCAAACCCTTCGGTGAATGTTGCGAATGCGACAATTCCGTTCATTGAAATACTGAAACTGGGACTAATGCTCCCGATCCTTTATGTCTCCAATTAAAATAATTCCTTGCATGTACAAAACAATGTTTATTTTATTATTTTTACGCCTGAGTTTCCTGTACCAATACAATTGCTCTGCAATTTACGATTAAAATATTAGACTACGTTTCTTGATTAAAATGGATATTTCCTTTTTCTTTCTTTATTCAAAGTTATTCCACTATAATATCAAAAATTCTGTTCGATTAAATACGGGCGACTAAAAAGTTTATTTATCCCTTTAATTACCAGTTTAATTAAGTTTTTGTGTACGCATTGCTGTCACTAACCTTAATTAATTGAGAAGTTTCAGTAGATGCGTGTAAAATTTGCATAAACACAGCGTTCACTATCGCAAAACGAAAAAACAGCGATTCCGAACTCGAGGCTCACATGGGAAGAAATCGAATAAAAAAATCGATTTTAAGCGTTCGATCTGCACCAGAGTGGATGCAATTAAAGACTTCCAAGAATCGATGCTTCGGGACTGCACGGAGCCCGCACGAATATAGAGCCGCTCCGTCGGGGTACTGGCTGAAATAACTTTTAAAATAAAATTAGAAAGCCTGGGGCTGAAATTATCTATGTCTCCGAATACACTTTTAGCTGACTCATAGAGGAAAACAAATACTATGACAGAATCTTACAAGTTCTTATGTATTTTTTTTTTGTTCGAATTATCCAAATAAAAGTAGATGTCATGCTTTGAGGGAATTTATTGGCAGGCCTACATTTATTACTAGAATTTTATAGTCCGTAATAATTATAACGATGCTGATGATGCTTATTATAATATAATATAATAAATTAATTTAGGATCAATCTATAGTGAAATAAATTTTTAAAATCTGTATTATAGACATTTAAGACAATTTAATCGCTAAATTTTCTGTTATTGATATCGAAATTTATTTAAAAATTCGATTAAATGGCCAATTTTAATAGCTTTTTAATAATAACCTGGAACAGGACTGCATATCATCGTTAACAAAGAACAGGGGACAACTAAACAAGGTGTTTACGATCTCGATTGCGATCGAACAAAAAAAATCGCAGAAAAAAACTAAAAATCTTAGCGAATAAATTATAAGGAGAGAGTCCGTACATACGGTCGTCCGTGTCGCCGCTTTAATTGGGCCATGTTGCTTGGACGACGGAAAAAACGTAACATTTGTTAGGTATTCTGAGAATTATACACTTGTTGCTTTCGACGCGGGCCGGTTTTATTTTCACTCAATATACATACATCTAATGAATACGTATGTGTGTGTGCGTAACGTCCTTAGTTTATAATTCGACGAAATTGATTTAATCGTGGATTGTGCGAACCCGTATGCATTGTTGCACCTTTTAGTTGTGTTCGTTATAAACCCAAGTCTATATTTAGTTTGAAGTAATATATTGTATCGCGCTGTGTTGTGGCGAGCGGATCCATCGTCCCATTTCTTGGGTGTCGTAACTATGGGAACTATGGTGACTATGAGATGTGAAAACTCTCATGGCTTCAGATAAACCATTTTTCTGAACACAAATCTCACAACGATGATTGATCAGCATGCCCAAAGTGAGTATATCTGCTCATCAAACTGCCTGTCCACTTTTGTGCATAACAAAAGGCATAACTTGGCTCTACCCGTAATTACAGCTGCGTTGCAGAGTAGTGGGGCTGCAGATCGAACGAATCGGCACGGCTGTGGAAAGAACCATCGTGAAATAGCAGCATAATGTCGCTGTATTTCTTTAGGTAAGTGACGAAACCCGGAACCCTTTTTACTGGTAACGAGGCACTGCAAGTTAGTCCACAGGGTAATAACATATTTGTATGATAGATATATAGACTTGGCCACGGTATCCACTTACAAACTATGTGGACTGGATATTTGTTTATGACCAGTACTTCCATAGAAAAGGTTATATGCCTTCTTTTGTATCAGTGGATTCTGAGAGACCAACAAATAAAGTAAGATAGGTTAAGTTTAAGTACCTTTTTTATTTATGGGGAAGTGCTTATCCATATTCGTCTAGTAGGGGCAAGCCGAATTATGTGGGACCCACACCCACTAAAACACTAATCTTGAAATGCCTTGTTGACTGCCTTGCTTTTGCAGTTGTAAATGCGATAGCCGATTATGAGCTCCTGGGTTGCAATCCCGGGTCGAGACAAAATCAGTTATTGGTTTATTCTGTCAAGAACTGCTCAGTACCTAGCAGCCCGAAGTCAGGAAGCCGGTGTTTCAGCCCGTGCGTCGGAAAGCATGTAAAGCCATTTGCCCTGCATATGATCTCTCTCCGGTCGTGCCGTCTTGCTGTCGCTTGGGCTATGAGACCGAGGGAATAGAGAGTGCACCTGTGCTTGCATACGCTAATCTCCGTTGAGACTGGCCGCCGTGACCGAAATTCGGTCTGGATGATATAATTATTATTATTTAATCCCAAAATTTAATCACCTAGACCTAGATGTCAACCTTAGGGTAACGAAAAACGCGAAACTTCTAGTACTGTGATGCCAATCCACCTGCCAAGCGAGGTAGTTACGGTGAATCTTTCCGACAATGCAATGGTAGAAACCCATAGCCTACCCCATTTTTCGTATATATTACCAATAATATACGAAAAATGGTATCATAGCATATTTCGTATATTATTGGTAATGAAAAAATTGTTAACCTAGACGTATTCGTAATTTTTAATCTGCCACGATATTCTTACATTCGATACTCATTCATCTATACAAAAAAATAAAATTGAAGCGTCTGTTTGTAATGTTAAAATAACAGCTTTTTACTAAATGCATATGAATTTATATACGGTACTTATGATTTCTTATATTTACGCGAACACTACACATTTAAATAAAACTAATTTCGGGGGACTGAGGTGTATGACGTCCTGATGTCATAGTTAACCAGGCTACTTTCAGTTTTTTAATATTAATTTTTGGTTCGATTTGCGCAGAATGAACTTACAGTATCTTGAAGTCTAGCAGTGGTATACTTGGGTTTCGATTTGATTTTATTAATTATGGGATCCCAAGCAGATGGCAGCACCCATCCATCTTCTCTATTGAAATTAGGATGTTTTTTAATTTCAATAGCCTCGCGAATCATCATTGGGAGGAATCGGTGTTCTTTTGCGAGGATTTGTGGTCTATCAAATCTAATGTAATGGCGGGGACGATCTTGAACATGTTCACAAACTGCAGACATCCCGATACGTCGGTGCTTCACGTCAGCTATATGTTCTTTAAAGCGGGTTTTAGTAATAATTGGAGATACAGCGCTGTAATCTATACGATTTTATATTCATACTAGTTGGTACACGGCGCGTTCCTCCCGCAGAAGAAACAATTGTAGAAATATCGATTTAAGTTCGGAAGAGTAGCTTTTATGATAATACTTACATAATAATAAAAACTTAATTCATACTTAAATAATAAAAAAATAATTCATATAATCCAAGTCACAATTTGTATCTCATGCCGCAGTTAACGAACTGTTTTTATATCGTTCATAAACCGGTTTCAAAAAGAAAATTATAAGGTACTAAAGAAAATTGAAGTATTATGTTAAGAAAAAAGTACATAACGTGGGCGTCGTGATTGCACACAAGCGAGAGGGAATCCGGGATGTTTCCCTCTGAAGAGCGTTCGTGTAAAAATCTCTGATGGTTAATACTTAAGCGTAACGACGCGGGGCGCGCGTGTCGCGGAACGTAAATTGTTTATTATTTTTTATAGGATTTTCATGGGAGTGCTGCTTGCGCTCGTTAAGGTCGCTTTATAGCGCGATGCTTCAGGGCCTGTTTACAATTAACGAACACGGGCGAAGCGAATTCGTTTCGAGCGTGCTTCGTATCTTATTGCACTATACAAACTAATACAACTTACATACGGCTGGTTAATATTTTGTATGGATAAAATAATTTGCGTTGTGTTAATTTATTCAAAACCTTTAAATACTTTAAGACTTTATATTATTTTTTACAGAAAAATTTTGCTCTTCCATTTCTAAAACTAAATATATTATTAACGTAGTGTATATGCGCAGAAACATCTATATTAAAATGGCAGTTTCCTTCTTCTTCATAAGTAAAAACAACTTATATTTTTGGACATATAATATTCTTATATGTCCAAAAATATAAGTTGTAATTAGGGACGGATATTCAAAATTGCGAGAGAGTTAAATGTCGCTAATTTGTATGGCACGCGTGGTGATTATGGCAGGTTCCGCCGATTATGTGAGAGGCATGTCCAGCCAGCTGTGGTCTGTAACGGGGTGATAAAAGAGAAAAAGAATTGTGATGGAAACGTTAATTGAACAGTGATAAAAGACACCGGTAAATTGATTGTTTAGGTGTGACTTTCCTTCGGTATCGATGACTGTGAATCTTTCGGCTACTAATCAGCTTTGAGAGTATGATTGTGAGGATAGGCGAATGCCTAACCTCACAATCATACTACTAGATTTTCACTATTCCGTAAACATGAGATAAAGATATGAGCTTCTTCCGTTACAGAAGGATTTAGCTTAATTACATTGCTTGGCCGGAGGATTGGCGAATACAGATCTAGACGTCTCGCACCTTATACGGTGCTCCCCGTTGCTGGATCGGGTACGTCTGGCTTAAACAAGATGGTGATACTATCTACATTAGACTCTTTCTGGCATATCCCATAGTTGAATCATACGACACCCACGGGATAATATGAGGTGATGGATTCTCTCACGCCGCCACCACAACTCAAATCCTCACCAGTAAAGTAACGGTCTACACCTGCCGTTTTTACGTATTTCGTAGTAGTAAGAGCAGGTATGCCTGTATTATTACGAAGGTTTTGTAGCTGGAAAAAGCTGCACTACCCCAATGTGCGTTGGTAAACTTAACATGTCCTCGAATTATTTTTTTTGTTTCTCATCATACTACATGTTCTTCATGATTTTTTCTACGGCGTGATAAATTCTTTATATACGCGGTAAATCAGAACTTAAAATTGCATTTAATAATTTCGTTGGTATTGGTGGGGCAGTTATTAAAACTCGGTTATACTTTTAGCTACCACGACACGTAATTTAGATTGCGTTTAGAAGATTTGAATTAAACATGTGTCAAAGAATGTAGGTACCTAAATAGTACCTAAGTAGATGCGCAATTAAATCCAGTGTGCCCAATAATGCGATCTCACGTTTGTGGTTTATATACATTCTTAAACTCGTAAACAGGTGTAGGAATTCATTGAAACGACGAAAATCTTATCTTTTAGAAGTACAAAAAAATCAATTCGACAAATGATATGCGAATGCTATAAATTTGCAAACTTCATAGGATTTCCCAAGGTGATCACTAAGCGTTGCCTCAATGTCTAAGGATGAGGAATGAGCGGAAGGAGGTAAGGGGTGAGGTAAAGGGGTTCGCGGGGGTGTTGTATTGTAAACACAATTACCACCCGCACCTCCCCCGGGGGCAACAAATGGCGGCTTAACGACCTATTCGCCTGTGATTTGTTAGCAATATGCTTGAGATTTGGAACTGAAATGCTTCTTTAAATCGTTTATATCGTATTGGAGGCATTCCAATTTTACTGTAGCTTATGTAACGCTGCAATAAAATTTGGATATTTAATGATCAATAATCATAAACGGGACATAGACTTAATGTCTTTTCTATTTTTTTTTAATTCTATGTAACACTTCGAATTTGTTTTTAAATATAACATCATCAAATATCAGGTTGTTCATCTTATTTTGTTTAAGGGAAACGTTCGGTATATTTCGCAAACTTTGACAAGTGACGGGAAAAATATATGAAGAGTTATACTAGGTCCATTGTGAAGGTGGCAGAGGCAGGGCTTTATGGCTGGAAGTCCGTTTGAGTTAATCGTCTTACGTCCGTCAAGCTGCAATGCCCCCATTGCTGTTCTATTTTGCGTTGTAAGATTATCCTACATAATTATGGGTTGGGAAATATTTCAAAACTGGCAGGCATAAAATGGGCTTCATTCGCAACATACCAGTCGTACTTAGTAAGAACTTACTTAATCTGTTCAATCTTTTGTCATCTCTAGATTAAAAATATATTCTACATAATATCAAAAGACACTCTGCTTTTAAGATCACATAACTGATGCTCTTAGTTACGCTTTTGTGGTACGTAATAATCTAGAAAATTTACCTACTTTTTTTTAAAGTTGAAAAATATTTTTAAGCTTTTACTTGAAAAAATGCCGTGTAGTACCTACCTGCGTTGGACGATTCATCACCGTGTCATCCCGGGGGTGTCATATGACGCAAGGATGGAAAATAAAAATAAACTTGACTACATTAAGAAGCGAAATGTATTTTTTTTTAATTTTCGTCTTCAATTGTATTTTTTTTATAGAATAAGGCTGACAAACGAGTACACAGTCCACCTGAAGCTAAGTGGTTGCTGTGGTCTATAGACATCTACATCTATCTTCGTTTGCGAATTAAAATGCAGATGCGTTGTCAGCCGTGAGGACCAAGATAGTAGGCCTCTGTTCCAGTAAAAGGGTCTCCGGTTCTCTACACTCACCATACGAAACAAAGCAGCATTAAGCCGCCATTTCACACCGGTATTCTGTGAGAGCGTGGTCCTTCCTTGGTCGAGCTGACACATTCGTGCTACACTATACTATTAATATAGCAGCAGCATGGCTCTACCACGTATCTGTGTTACTTGAATCTTTTGCAATAATTTAACACGATTCTTGACAGTAATTTTAACGCCTGTTTTTTATTGTCCTCTACTAATGATTTTAAATAAAATACAATTATCAAAATTGTATATAGATCTATGTTTGGGCAGTCTTACAAATGTGTAACTTTTGAAATTAATCTGCACTAGGATCATATCGTTTAGTAATTAAGGTACCGACTACAAGACCACTATTGAACAAGTGACATTATAAAAAAAAAATACCACAATTTTTTATTATATTCTTAAATTGTCAGTCAAATTTGAGGTATATTAAAACTTTCAAGTTTCCAGCTCATCGGGAAGTTAGTTTAAAATCAATTACTAAATTCCACCCGGAACGACAGACAAACAAGAAAGTAACAATAAAAAAACGCAGTAAAATAGTTCTGCCCGGAGACTGCCGTAAAGCACGGTACTAAGCCTCCTGCATTCATCGATTCCCAGCAAGTTTCATATGCGGGGTTAGACAAGATGACATTCCACGATCGTTAAAGCTGTAGAAAACTATAAAAGTGAATGAATTCAACGTTAAGTCACGTTACCGTTCACTTAACACACTTTTTACACGTTAACGTTCGATATGTGATTCCCATTCATTTTACTTAAGATATTTGAGGAATGCCATATACTGCTCTTGCTTGCATAAGGTTTCAACTCGAGAGCCTTTCATCTCCATGGTATGTTGGTATGGATGGTAATTCTACCAGTTATATAGCTGGCCCATTAGTATAGCTAACATATAATGCATTCCATCTACCTCAAAATCCACAACACAAGACACAATCCACCTGATTGTAATTGGATATAACATAGTCTATTGAAATTGATTCTCGATTAGGAATTCACAAACACACACTTAAATATTTTATTTTATGAAGACATGCATGAAATCGATGAATGGAGGTGGTTCAGGAGTTCAGGACCGTGCTTTGTGGCATTACTTACGGTAGGCCTATATTCAGCGGTGGACTTGTAAACCGCTTGTCACACACATTCATTCTCAATTGGACGTGGAAGAGCCATACAGCAGCTATATTATGGTTGTAGCAACAATGGGTCGGCCTGATTGAGGAAGGACATTTCACAGAATACCAGCGTAAAATAGCAGCTTCATACATTTGCGTTTCATTTGGTGAAATGTGAGTGGAGATGTGATGATACATAAAAGATACACTCCTAATCATAAAGAAATAATACGAGTACCTATTACACAGTCCATGAATGCTTTATAGATAAAGATGCCTGATCTTGATGTCTTTCCGTTTAACACAATCAATAAACAATCTCATTCTCAAAGTTGGAATATTTAATAAGTTATACACATAAATTCGACAAAAACTTATTTTTTCGTAGCTAATTTCTCTGTATGAGTATAGCGTAAACACTAAGTAACAATTATTATTATTATTATGTTGAAGTTCATAAGTGCTTTGTTTAAAGTCTACATCAATAAAGGTATTTTATATGATTTGATTTGATAACTGGAGACCTTTTTTTCTGGAAACGAGACATTCCATCTTTGTCCTCAGGAGTGATAACTCATGTACATTTTGATTCTTTATGATGATGCATGAAGATGTCTATGGGCCACAGTATCCAGTTATTATCAGGTGATCTGTGTACTCGTTTGTCACCCTTATTCTTTAAAAATGTTTAAAAACATATTAAGAATCCAAATGCAACCTACAATGAGATGGAATCGAAAAGGATCTCCGATTCTAGCAACTCAACATACGAAACAGAAGCATTTCGCTAATTTAAATTAATTACTCTGATGTCTGTGAGAAATCCATTATAGTCTTCAATTATGTGGCTAATATATTGTAATGTACTTAAACCTAAACCGGTATCACAGGAAATTACAGACCACTATTTTTACACTCGAAATTAGATGTGTACACGCAGGAGAGGCTGCACTCGTTAGTCCGTGGCGATGCAACGAGCCGGGCGCCTCACGGGGGCGGAGCGCCCGCGCCTCTCCCGCCCGCGTATAAACAACTCAACTACAACATTTAATTATCGCTCATAATTAAAGCAGACGCACCACGGAATGAACGGATAACGCCGATACCAATCGTTATGGGATAAAGCATTGTTCTGATGAGGAGAGAAATTATCTTTAACACCTACTGATCTGTCCGATTCGAGTAACTGTGCGACGTTTAAAACGAGTCCAATAATTAAATAGGTACTCCTATAGTAAAATTTATTTATTGTGTCGGTAATATGGTGATGATTACAATGCAACGCACAGACCCGAAAACCAGCAGCTTGCGCTCTTTGGTGTTTTAGCACAAATTGTTGGATTCTTTCATAATTGTGGATTCATATTTTTAAAATCGTGGTCAGTAGAGACTTGCTCGGTAGAGAGCATTCGCTGGGAAGAGACGACTGGCGTGCATAAGGAACACATCCTGCTCTAGCAGCTGTAGTGAAAACCTGATGTCAGATTGCGTTTTGTGGCGTACCTTGGGGAGGCATAAATTCAGCAGGACTTATGATGGGCTGCTATGATGACGATAAATGTTATACATTAACGATGCCCTGAGTGACGGCACCACGAAATGTATGACGAACGCTGCTACTGAAGTCTTAGGTTAATCATAGGCCACTGTGATAGGTACGTTCTTATTGCTGGTAGTGATCAATTCCAGAAAACAGATGGTTATTTCTATTAATTTATGTAACGCATGCTTCCCAATTTTTAGCATTTTGATCTAAACGCCTGAAGCAATAGAATAAATGTAACAAAATTTTAATGATCAGTAATTACGTAGCGTGATTTACCAATCGCTATTTTAAAGCAACGGTATACACTTTTTTATAGAATAAGGGTTACGAACCAGCACACAGTACACCTGAGGGTAAGTGTATGGTGTGACTCATAGACATCTACATCTACCCTCGATTAAGATTCAAAATGCTGATGCGTTGACACCACTGAGAACCGTCTCCGGTTCTCTACACTCACCAATGCACTAATATTTAAAGTTGAGCTAATTTTAAATATTTGTATATAAAAAAATAATAGTTACATAAAGTTGAGCTACCCTAAGCTTATTAATCATACTAGGTGTGCTACGTTGAATTCAAACACCGGAGTTCTCGAGGCGGGACCGCTGACCTCTAAACCAACAGGGTCATAACAACTGCGTCCGTGAGTGGGAACAAAATTTGAGAGCAATTTCGAAACGAGGCTAAGAGCGAATCTCGTGGGTGCGCAAAGCCGTTCAAATGCCGGCGGGCGAGGTCCGGGCGGGCGTTATCGGCGCACGCGCGTTCGACCGCTCCACGCCCGATGCCCGCGGCGCGCGAGCTACCACGCCCTGCGCAGGCGCGGACTGGAAAACCTTTTAGTTTTCGCTTGTTAACATAAATAAAATACAAATAAATATAAACCAGTAAAATACGTACACTTGTCGTAACTATAGTGGCTTATAAATAATTTATATGCTAATCATTGAAGGGTTCTTGAAATTGCCTCCATTATTATTAGGTACTATTACAGCTTATCCAAAGTCCACCGCTGAACATAGGCCTTCCACATAGATTACCTTAAATGAAATGAAATGAAATAAAATGAAATGAAATGAAGAAATGAAATGATGATGTATTTGCTTTGAAAAAGGGGTACATTTAGGTGGTTATTATAAAGTGTAGTTCAGCTTTTTCAGCCATCTATAATAGCATGCAAATACATTTTTTTATAATTAAGTTTATTAATTGACAATATAAAATTCAATTAAAATATTTATCGGCATGTCATCATTTACAAATTAGCAATACCAATACCAATACATACAAATTTAAATATAATTAAGATTAAAAATTGTTGTGTCACATCATGTTAAATTTAGGCAGTCATTCACATTATAAAAACAATGTTCATTTATCCACCTGTAAAGGGCGCCTTTAAATCTATTATGGGGTAAATCTTAAAGGGGTGTATTTGCCATAGTTGCCATGCATGGCAAGCGAGTTGGTAACCGTCGTTTTTTATTTTTATCAACGGCTATCAGGAAGATGATGTTGCTCATCTACTGGCTTAGCTTCTCTCAGTTGCCTCTTACGAGTATGCCACCCACGGGACGATTTGAGGTAGTGGATGTTCTTACATCGCACCTACAATGTTGAAATTGTGACCGTTTAACAAAGAATAAAACTTTTTTTTTAAATTGTACCTACTGAATTATCTATCTTTGAAAGTGAATAACAAACTGCAACTTTTATTTGAACTTTCCTTTTAGTATAATTTTGCCAAAGCTGGACGATAAGATTTCAAGATTCACAAAAAGCAATTGATTAATAATTGAAAATTAAAAATTTTGTACAGCCGACCTCAATATAAGTTAATAAGAATAACTCAAAAACTATTGGTGTGACATTGATCAAATTCATATAGGACCACACGAGAAGTACCAGCTTTCAAATAAAAAAGAATCATCGAAATCGGTTCACCCAGTAAAAAGTTATGAGGTAACACACATAAAAAAAACATACAGTCGAATTGAGTACCGTCTCCTTTTCGGAAGTCGGCAGAAAAAAGGTTAAGAATTCAAAAGGATTATTTGATGAAACTTTTAATGTTTTATAGTAATGCTAGATGATAATTTTTACTCATAATTAGATAAGCTTGCTCTAATTCTTCCCATTTCTTACTGTGATCCCATTACGTCCCTGTGGTTCGCCCCTACATGTGCAAGGAAAGGGTGCGTGAAATACGGTACAGCGTACAGCGTACAGCCTCATTGCGGCCGCGAGCTGCCATTATAATGAGGCGTTATTTATTGGACAGTCCAATAACTAATCACACCGGACAGTTCGCTTAAAAGATAAACGAGGGAACCGTAGAATGAAACTGGATGAAACTGATAAAAGCTTAATGCATATTTTTTATGTAGCTGGTTTTTCAAGTTTAGTCTATAACAATAATGCATAGATATTTTCTAAGAAGTGCTCAGTTGCTGGTTTTTCAAGTTATTGATTGGATCATAAATAGATGATGTGATTTAATGGAACAAACTGGTTATTATGTGATGAGGAATAATTTTATGTTACTTACTATTACTCCTACTTTTGGTTAATAGTACAAGTTCTTGCGTGTTCACATTGTTTATAACAAACGATTTAAACAATATAGATGATTGATCATCATGCAATAAGATTTTTTATAGAACAAGGGTGACAAAGGAGCACACAGTCCACCTGATGGTAAGTGGTTGTTGTGGCCCATAGACATCTACACACATCTACGAGTATCTTCGATTACGAATCAAAATGCAGATGCGTTGTCACCCGTGAGGACTAAGGTGTAATGCCTCGTTTCCAGTAAAAAGGGTCTTCGGTTCTCTACACTCACCATACAAAACATGGTAGCGTTACGCTGCTATTTTACGCTGGTATTCTGTGAGAGCGTGGTTCCCACTCATTCGTGCTACAACCATAATATAGCTGCAGCATGGCTCTACCACATAGGATAGGACATACCTATAAAATAATATATTTCTTTAAAGACGGTCCTTTCCATTGGGCCCTTAAAGATGAGGATCGTTTACCTTAGATTTATGGTGCCGACATCGCTTAACAGAAACTTCTTTCGTTAGAAAAAATTGGATAAAGTTATTATGAACGGAGTTCATCAAATTACAAGGATAATTACACGAGCTTAGACGTTGGCTGTATTTTGACATCTGAATTTTCCAACATTTTTTTCTTAACACTGGCTTGATTAAAGATATTTTATATTCGGATTCGGTTCAATGTCTCAAATTCAAACACTCGCATAATGTCTAACGTCTAATTAAAGTTATGACCTCTCGGTAGAGAGTAATTGTGTTCTGTGGTTATGACAGTCATTATTCGTTTGTTTTCCCGCCGTTTGATTTTATTTGATAATGTTTTCTGTGATCGTTTAAATGTTGAAAGGTTTTTTCAATATGAGTTCTATCGTTGTACTAACGTTGTACAGACGATATGAATAACAAGGACTTGTGCGTTTTTGACTTTAATTACTTCCATTCTTAAAATTTAGACATAAACAACAACCACTGGAAACTAAAGTCGATAATGACGACGTTGATGTGTGGTTCAGACTACCTAACCATGAAACCTGCAGTGCGATTGTGCAACTCTGCAGGAGTTGTGGTGGGCTTCGTTTTGACGTTTGACGTTTGTATTTTATAAAATATTACCATAATGAAGAAATATAACGCAGTTGCGGAGCAAACGATTGTCACCAGAGTCATAAAGCAGTTGCAGATTCTTTATCACAAACTAATCAAGTGAGACGTTCGTCATAAGCACCTATGACATTCCACGGAATAAGACGAATCTAAAAACATTTTTTTTAAATATTTGTTGCGATATGTAATATAAATTCATGCTCGCTACTTGATGTTACCCTTCTAGAGTTAAGTGTTGATGAGTGCCATTATAGCTTCAATTTAGAAATGTTAACAGTGACATAATAATTAAATTTTTAACACTCTTGGTGTTAAAAATCTGAAAATTTTTGGGAATCTCAACATATTAGATCAATATTTATTTATTAGTTTTCTCTAGTATTAAAAATTGGTAGAGGTGGAATGTTATTTGAAGATGTAAACAACACCATATCTCAAATATTAAGACCAGCTTGGACAAAATATCGTATTGTGCTGGAAAAATATGCATGCCGCGGAGAAGGAAGCGCTAGAAGCCTTTTAGTATAAGAAATCCTCGCCTTAATTAGTTTACAAAACATTTACTTATTTTTAAATGATAACAAAACAAAATGGATTAAGTTCTCTAAGGTTAAGTATGGCAGTTCGCAGACTCAAGTTAAGTTGAACGATGAAATACTTGAAGTAGTAGTCTCTACAGTTTTCCTTGATATCATTATTAACTCTCGTGACCACATTAGTGACCTCATATTGAAGCTTTGTCAAGAAGACTTAATCCGCTGTGTATGCAATCAAAAACATAAGTCTATTAACTAATGTAGATACAGCAAGATTGGTATATTTTAGCTATTCGCAAAGAGTTATGGCCTATGAGTTATTGTTTTGAGGAGCAGTAGATGATATTGAAAACATATTTATACAGCAGAAACAAGCTGTTCTTGCTATTGAAGATATTTGACCAGGGGACTCCCACCTATTCAGAGACATGTTTAAAGAAACTAAAATCTAATACTAATGCATCACAAATCACAATCCATTGAAAATCCGTTATATTCTCGCAGTATAACGAAAAAGAGTCACAGCAGGACTGTAAAAGCTACCGTGGAATCAGCCTGCTTTGCGTTGTGGAAAAACAGTATGCTGACGTATTATATGACACAGTTATGAAAGAAACTGAAGGAAAAATTAGGGATGTACAAGTTGGATTTAGAAAGGAGATGGAGTTTATGGAGAAGGTATTTTCTATTCACATGATGATGAAACAAGGTTTTGGCCAAAAACAAGAAAGTTTTATGTGCATTTTTAGACTTTGAAAAAGCCTATGACGTAGGCCTATAAACAGGAATGCTTTAGGTAAACGTTGGCTAGGTTGAGCGTTAAGCTGATACAGGCATTGATATCTCTTAATATAGGAACTTTAGCGCTTATATCCTGATATAAGCGCTAAAGTTCCATGGCCTTCACAGACTGATTTGGTATCCATAAAGACAGTAACTTCCCCGTGACTGTTCGATATGTTTATGAAAACTTTGAAAGTTGAATAATGTGAGTTAGAATGGGTGACTTAACTGTTAAATGGCTCTTGTACGCAAATATGCCTTCATCGTCGGCGACCGATTTTTAATAATGATTACTAAAAATATGTGAAAAGGGGAGAGTTGCTGATTGAGAATGAAGTAATGATAATGAATAATGATAAGTAATGAAGTATGAATATGTATGAAATAGGAATAGTTAGTTGAGCAAGTAGAGAGAGAATAAAAGGAGCGCTTCACTCTATTGTGGGAAGACAATATATGTCACAAAAAGGCACGTATGGTAGTTTAAAATACGGTTTTAGTCCCTAACTTTATGTATTGTTATGAAAGTTGGGTTTCAAACGTATGGCATAAGAAAAATAAGACAAAAAATATGCTGTAACGCATTTTTACTATCATTAATAAGTATGTTAGTAGTGACTATGTATGATAGGGTGAGAAATTGTGTGATAAGAGAAAAGTGTAGTTTGCAAGCTGTTTGACCAGAAGTAAAAAACGGCACCTAGAGATAATGAATGAGGAAAGAGTGAAAAAGCAAATTTATGTTGCAGAAGTGTGTGGCAGGGTAAACAAAGGACGACAAAAGAAAAGCCTAGACAGTGTTGTGATATTACTGATTTTCCTTTGCATCAATTCAAAACACATGTAAAATGCATAGTGATGCAAGTAAGGATTATAAATTAGATGATTATTTAAAAGATAAGAATATGTGAATGTAATGAGCTTCTAAGGAAGTAATTTTTTTACTTATATATGTATATTATAAGGTAAAATTGTAACTGGTCCTTAAAAATCTTGAAAAAAAAACAATAAAACTGACGTACTTTAAGGTTTTACGTCTGTTATTTTTATCATAGAACACAAAATAGAATATATATCGGTTACAAATCAAGTCATCAAGTCTATGATTTTCCATTTTGATTTATAAAATATACTATTGTGTTTTGACGTTTCAGAAGAGACAATAATACCAACTGAATTTCTTTCCTTAGTAGCATAGAAGTATTAGGCTTAGAACCGCAGTAGGCGCACGCAAAGTGAAGCCATTTCGAGTTAACCTTTAAAGGCTAAGTACGACTTTTGACGCGTTAGTACTCGAGTCCACGTAGTAGTGTAAACAGCTCGCACAATTTTTCAAAAAAAAAATGGCGTACTGTACTGTGAAAGGGTGTCACAACTCATCACATAATCACGAAAAAAATGTAAAAACTCATTTCACGTTTAAGTACTGCCTACCATCTTATATTTTTGTAAAAAACATTCATCAAAAGAAAATAATAAATAATGAATCTGACAAACGCCAATATAATGAAAATGTTGCTAGGCATAGTAAAATATTTTACCCCATTTTTTCTTATTACAATAAAATTATAAAAAAATGCATATTGGAAAAAATACATACATACTGCTAATAGTCTCATTCACATATAAATAGGTATTTTTATTTGCCAAATATTATTAGGATTCCCATTTTCCACGAAAAAAATGTGTTGATTTTATTTTGTTTTGATAATGTGTAGTTTACTTTTTTATGGTATGTGTTTTAGGATAAATAATATTATGATAATTTTTTATTCTTTGATTTGTTTTTTATTCTTATTTACATATATTTAACATGTTTAGTTCGATTCTTTTATGAATGTAAAAAAGATAACATTTTGAGGATAGCGTCATCAAAGCGGCAGTTGTTTAGAAAACAGTTGCAGTTTCAGGGTCATTAAGATATATTTTTATAAGTATTTTAAGTATATTTTATTTTATTTTATATTATTTAATAAACATTTTTAATTTCATGTTTTATTTCAATAGTTTATTTCTTTCCTTCTTCATAGAATGCAATAAAGTAAGAATAGTAATCACTTGAAGCTGACCGCACTCTTAAGTCTCGTGATTCCTTTTGATATTATATCCATTCTGTGAAAGTTGTATGTTGTAACCTTTACGTTGAAACCGATTTAAATTAAATATATCACGTAGATTCTTAGAATGGCAAGAATCGAGATCAGTGTATGCTTTAATATGCGGGTGAAGCTGCAGGCCACAGCCACAGTTAGTAAGGAATAACTAATGAAAAAATATTTGACAGCTAAAATGATTATCTGACAATTACTCACTTCTTAAGTATAAGTGAGACTGGATTGAAAAAACTGAAAGATATGGACGTTGGCATTTGCCTCCTCCATTTCTTCCACTTCTCTATATATCATAGAATAAGGCCATTGAGTATTATATAAAAATTAATATTTACCAATAATAGAAAGTTTTATGGGTGATAAATAACAGATATTTATATAAATATACCACTTCTAACAGAATAATATAATTACATAATAGATTTGTGGTTATAACACAAGATATCACGTATATAAATTATTTAAATATTACATAAGTTGACAAAAATAAATAATGTTACATTTTTTTTCTTTGCAAATTGTTAATAAATAATTATAAATACAACATAAATATTAATTCTATGACGATGTCTACTATTACATTTTCCCCACTTTTTGGGGAAAATGTCATTAACTTGCAAACATTACTCAAACGTAATTACAGACCGCTTATGCACACATTCATTGTGTTGTTGCTTCAACTTTGAACGGAATTTTGAATGTCACTATCACTCTATGTGTAATTACTCTAAGCCTTAGTAGTATCAGTTTGATAAAGGAAATAAAAACATTTACTTATTTGAGCCTTATGAAATATGAAGACGAATTTAAAAAAATAAATTAGCTATTCTAAAGTAGATATTAAGTTCGGATTAAGACGTGTTCGCTGTGAATAGAGATTTTAAAGTTTAGCGGGACATTTGGCACGCTGCAATGCCGACTGAACTGCTACGGACAGAGCACGTTCAGCACCGATACTGCTAACGAGTTCTTTATCCTAGATCGAGCTACGCCGGTTGTAACATTATAGCGCTTTAACATTTCTACGATATCACACCTCAGACCCATTTAGGTAATATATTTATTAAAATTCTTTGAATGATATTAAGTAATAAGTCTGACTTTTATTGCGTTTATGAAAACGCAACAAAAGTCAAAGAAAAAATGTTCATACATCGCTTTAATCTAAACGTGGGAGAGCCATGCTGCAGCTATATTAATAGTATAGTTGTAGCACGAATGGGTCGGTTTGACCAGGGAAGGACCACGCTCTCACAGAATACCAGCTCAAAATAGCAGCTTAATGCTGCTGTGTTACGTATGGTGAGTAAGAGAACCGGAGACCCTTTTTACTGGCAAAGAGCCATTCCATCTTAGTCCTCATGGCTGACAACGCATCTGCATTTAGGGCCACAGCAACCACTTAACATCAGGTGGACTGCGTCTCGCTTTTCACCCATATCTTAAAAAAAAACATCAGTAATAAAATATTAAACTACAATAAAAAGTATACTAATTTTAAATAAGTTTTGTAACAACATACTTAAAACTTAAGCCATAAATCTACTACGTAATGATATAATAATTAATTGCTCAATATGATAATGATTATCTTACTTTCCACGCATTTAACATGAATCAAATAATAACCATTATCATAACATTGTGTAATTGCTAAAAAGACCTATTGGAGTTTTGTGATTATATTTCAATAAATCAAAATATTAAAAAAAATATATTAAAATACGTTGCAACCCTAATTGTGAAAAATAAAGTATTTCGCACAAATTATTTTAACAATAGTAAATGTCGATAACGTTAGCACCTCGGAATGATACGTTCATGATTATAGTGAGGAACCATGCCTAGGGTTGTAGGGTAACATTTGCAATAAAGCGAGAATATTAAAAATTATTTATACTTAATCCTGTTTAAATTTCATCATCATCATCATCATTACAGCCCTTCACAAGTCCACTGCTGAACATAGGCCTCCCCCAAAGAATGCCACAAAGCACGGTCCTGAGCCACCTGCATCCATCGACTTCCTGCATGTCTTACCAGGTCGTCACTCCATCTCGTGGGGGGACGCCCTACACTTTGCCTACCGGTACGAGGCTGCCACTCGAGAACCTTTCTTCCCCATCGGTTGTCAGTTCTTCGAGCTATATGGCCGGCCCATTGCCACTTCAGCTTACTAATCCGTTGGGCTATGTCGGTTACTCTGGTTCTACTGCGGATATCCTCATTCCTAAGTTTATCACGCAGAGAAACTCCGAGCATAGCCCGCTCCATAGCTCGCTGAGCGACCTTGAGCTTCCTCATCCGGCCAGCAGTGAAGGACCACGTCTCAGTTCCGTATGTCATCACTGGCAACACGCACTGGGTGTACAGTCTCGTTTTCAAGGTTTGAGGTATACCTGACGAGAAGATGTGCCGTAATTTCCCGAACGCTGCCCAACCGAGTTGAATCCGTCGATTGACCTCTCGGTCGAAGTTGGACTTACCTAGTCGGACTATTTGTCCCAGGTAAACATACTCGTCAACAACTTCGAGCTTAGTGTTCCCAACAACTACCGGCATAGGTGTGACATGGACATTAAACATGATCTTAGTTTTGTCCATGTTCATCTTAAGACCTATCCGTTGGGAAACACTATTGAGGTCATTGAGCATAGTGCTTAGGTCCTCCAGCGATTCTGCTATAAGGACTATATCATCGGCAAATCGAAGGTGAGTGATGTACTCGCCGTTGATATTGATACCGTATCCTTTCCAGTCCAGAAGCTTGAAAACGTCTTCCAATGCAGCGGTGAAGAGTTTCGGGGATATGACGTCACCCTGTCTTACACCTCTCTGAAATTGGATAGGTTTCGTACTCTGGTTCTGTACTCGGATAGCCATCGTAGCCCTACTGTACAAGCACTTCAACACTTCGATATACCGACAGTCAACTTGGCACCGCTGAAGGGACTGCAGCACCGCCCAAATTTCGACGGAATCAAAGGCTTTCTCATAGTCCACATACGCCAGACATAGTGGCAAATTGTACTCTTCGGACTTCTGTACAATTTGCCGAAGGGTATGTATGTGGTCTATGGTGCTAAAGCCCTTTCGGAAACCGGCTTGTTCGGGAGGCTGGAAGTCGTCAAGACTGCGCGCGAGACGATTCGTAATGACTCTCGAAAACAACACGTAGACGCGGCTCAGAAGGGAAATCGGTCTGTAGTTCTTCAAGAGAGCGTTGTCACCTTTCTTGAAGAACAAGACCACCGCACTTCTGCTCCACGCCTCCGGTGTAATGCCACCATGGAGGACGGAATTAAAGAGCTTCCGAAGGACTTCAAGAACCGGTTTTCCACCCGCTTTCAGAAGCTCCGCTGTAATTCCATCCTCGCCTGGGGCTTTACCTTTTTTAAGGTGCTGGGGAGCCATTCTAATCTCGCTCAGACTGACGTCCGGGATATCTTCGGAATAGTGTCGGATGAGACTCGCTCTTGGATCGTTACTCACACTTGCGTGTGGCTCCAACGATGACGTGTACAGCTGCCCATAGAACCTCTCAATCTCACTCAAAATCTCAGGTGTCCCGGAAACGATGCTGCCACATTCTGTCTTCAGCTTTGACAGTTGGCTCTTTCTGGCAGACAGATCTCTGGCAAAGACTTTGGAGCCTTGGTTCCGCTCGATCGCTTCTTCAATACGAGCTGTATTGAAGTTGCGTAAGTCTCGCCGCATGCATTTGGAGATCTGTCTGTTCAGATGCCTGTATGCTGTCAAGTCTGTTGAAGAATGTAGCTTCATCTCACGTCTAACAGCCATGAGATTAAGAGTGTGATCGGAGAGTTTTTGTGTTCTTCTGCGGCGGGTCTTGCAGAACTTAGCTCCGACCGCATGGACAGTTTCCACGAGCTTGTCATTCATATCGTCCACTTCATTGCAGTATTCTAGGCACTGAAAACGGTTTTGTAACTCGAGCTGAAAGGTTTCGGGACCTTGGATTAGAGCACGAGGGGGACGGAGCGTTGACTCCATTAGACGAGACCTCTCCAACTTAACGTTTAGGTTCAGTGTGCCTCTAACCATTCGGTGATTGCTACCAGTTTTCACCCTCGCGATCACGGAGACATCACTGAACAGTTGTCGTCTGGTCGTCATAATGAAGTCAATCTCATTTTTTGTCGAACCGTCGGGGCTCGACCAGGTCCACTTCCTGTGGGGCCGCTTCTGGAAGAAAGAGTTCATCATAAAGAGTCCCTCTTTCTCCATGAAGTCGGCCAGCTGCTGGCCCCTTGGGTTCCGTTGCCCTATTCCAAATTTCCCTACTTTCAGCTCACCGTTCTCTCTTGTGCCTAGTTTTGCATTAAAGTCTCCCATTAACACCGTATATTGGGTTTTGGAGGAATGCATGGCTCTAGAGATATCCTCATACATTTCTTCCACCTCCTCATCGGGGTGTGCTGAGGTTGGTGCGTAAACCTGTATGACCTTCAGCGAATACCGTTTGGTGATTCTGAGTATAAGGTACGCAACCCTCGTCGACACACTCCCGATCTTTACAACGTTGTTAACGAGAGACTTGTGAACGATAAATCCGACACCTCCTTGGGACAGATGGTCGCCCTCCCGGTGATAGAGCAAGTTGCCGGATTCGAGGATTACCGTGTCCTCCCCCTCTCTTCGGACTTCGGATAATCCTATAATATGCCAGCGCAACTTGTCTATCTCTTCTTCCAGCTCCACGATCTTCTCGTCAGTTCTCAGAGTGCGTGCGTTGTACGTTGCCAGGTCGAGTCGTCTAAGGTGGCAACCGAACCTCCACCGAAGATTCTTAGCACCCCCTGCCCCGCCGTTACCATGGTCGCCACCGTAGCCAGGACCAGCGGGGCCGCCGGGGACTGGGGGCCGTTTCTTTGTTACTGTCATTCATAGGAGGGTATTTGCCATAGTTGCCACGCTTGGCGAGCGGGTTGGCAACCGCAGTTTTTTTTTATTTTTTTTTATTGTTAGTTGGTTGTTAGCAAGAAGATGCTGCTGCCCATCTCCTGCCTGTTTCCCTTTGTCGCCTTTTACGACACCCACGGGAGGATATGGGGTAGTGGATATTCTTGACCGCCACTACACGGCAAATGTTTAAATTTGTTACGAATAAATCATGAATTTTAGTTATAGAATATAGTAAGATACACTAAACATTCACATAAAATACTACATAATAAAATAAGTAAAAACCCAATCAGTTGAGAATTGCAGGAAACGCCAAGTAAGGCGAAACGGGGAGAGATTGGTAGGGAATTCAGACGGTATTTATTTCCTGCATTTGAGGAACGTGAATAAACTTCACGTTCCTCAAATGAAAGCAGCTGAGCAGACAAAATATTTTTGTGTTCTTAATATTTTGTCATTCATTAAATTTAATCAAATGAGAAGAGTAAATATTCTGTCTCTTTGTCTGCTTAAAACTTCACTTGGTTTTCGTATAATTCGTATTGAATGATAATATCGTCAAATAATATTCTCAATTTTGCCCGGTCTATTAACATTATTTATGCAAGTGAAATGCTCGAGTCCGCCATTCGATTTGAGATCGTCTAATTTAAACTATTTAAACTTTCACGCGCTTGCCTTGCATTTTTTCTAGATTTTGTCACATTTACCATAATAAGTATCATAAACTAAATCCGCGTGCCCTTTCTTTTATTGCATTTTAGTAGATTTTAGTATTTTTACTTTATTTGGTATGATAAAATTTATAAAATCTATCAAAAAACAAGGGAGGCGCGTGCTGTTTAAAATTAGACAATCTATACCTACTGTCGTCAACCTCACAATACAAGCTTTGTATGATTTGGAGTGCTTGACGGGAGTATTAGTAGATAATGTTAATAATGATACTAGTACATACTTTTCTCTTAATGTTTAAAACATTATATGCAATATATTGTAGATCTTCTTTATAATTTTCTTCAACCGCTAAATGCTTATTTCTGAGTCTCCCTGTTTTATGGAGCACCACCGGCCCTGCTTCCCGTTGTCATCTGGGAATTAATGATTGGCACAAACGGGGTGGTTTAAGACCATAAGATCTTTGCGCCATTTCCTAAAGCACTACCTTATGATACCCACGGGAAGAAATTGGGTGGGGTTTTTCTTGCGCCACCATTACACAGCAAATTTTGTATACAGGCAGACTTAATTAGCATTTCCTACCCGTTTACCTTGAAATGGTTAGAGAAAAAAAGGAGGTATAAAGTTCAATAGCTTCATTACTTTATTTAGAGTTTTGACATCTCAAGCGAATACATGTTTATTTGTTTTATTTTATTCGGAAAACGAACAGTATGGATACAATCTTTGTGACCTGGCGTTATTGAGCTGACGCAACGCAACCAATCCTTTGTGAAGTCATCATGTTCTTATTCACAAAATTTAAATCACTATTTTTTTATTTTAAGTCATTGAAGTTGTTTGAGTTATGGAAGAATTAAGTTTTTTTTTTTAAAATGGAAATAATTCAGTTAAGCTAAAATTATTATTTAGACAAAAAAACAAATTTAGTACCTAGTTATAGTAGTAACGGCTTTTTGCATTGAGAAGGTGAGACGGAGTATAAGCCTCTTCTCATTTATGAAGATTATAGAGTGGAGTAGTTTTACTTGCCGTGCTACTTCAGTGACACTGAAGATTTTAGTTTTTTATTTGTTTTAGCAGACTTCAGATATCCTCATAATGTTTTATTTTTTAGCTATGAAGGTTTCCTCCTAGTGTAAAACGAGTACACGAGTAAAAGAAGATTATTTTTATTGGAAACGAGATATTCCATCTTAGTCCTCAGAGATGAAAACGCATCCACATTTTGATGTGGCCCATAGACACCAAATATATTCTCAGTTAAGAAACAAAACGTAGATGCGTTGTCACCCTTGCGGACTAAGATGGAATGTTTCATTTCCAGTAAAAAGGTTATTCAGTTCTCTACAGCTCTTTTGCTTTTGGGGGTTTTTTAAAATTTCAATTTAAGTTATATTCACACTATGTCTACAAACAAAAATCGCAATTTTTTTTTAATTTTACTTAACAAATTAAGTGCGTGCGTTTTCTTTTTTTTCAAGCCGCATAATTCCACTTATGTAAACGGACCTCTCCCGGATTGACGATCGCAGTGCTAAACGTATCGCACTGTTATTTTAAATCTCGAAAAAGCTCACCTTGCTTATGTTTTTTTTTTATATAATAGGTATGATTTACTATATGTTTAACATATTTCTATATTCGTATATGTTTGTAAGACAAATAGTTCCATTTAAAATCGGTTAAGTAACTTACAGTTTCGTATTTCTTTGATTTAATGCTTTTCATACTCCAAAGCTTTAAAAAGTGTAAAAAAGAATGAGACTGCAAAATTTAAGCCATAGTGAACATAATACAAAAACCTTGTCAATACGTAACGAATGCTTGAGGTTAACTAAACGGGCTATAAATATAAAAGCGCCGCGAATCGATTCTCATAACAGCTCTACAGCGTTCAAAACAACAAACACAGAAAGGCAATCGCCATTCACAAAACCTATTATGTTAATTTAAAACACATCAGAGGAACGATAGCATCTCGGCTCGTTCACACCACACCTCCCGAAACAATAGTTAATAAGATGATTTATATCGAACCGAGATAGGTGCGTTCGACACGTCTAACATCGCTTTAGCATAATCTCGGGATCGGATCGAGTGCTATATCGATCCGTACAGATGTTCCGAAATGAGTATCGAACCTAGTGCTGATGTGTGAAGTATCCATGATTTGTAATTACATATTATAATTTGGTATACGATGGTAAGAACAAACATTAAGTTTGTGTTTATTCATAAAATAATTTAAAAGTATTGACTACATAAGTTCAATCAATTGTTACAGCTTGACTCTAGATTTATACGTGATAGAGTTATGCTGCAGGTATACAGTTGTAGCAAGAATGAGTCGACTCGACTGAGGAAGGACCACGCCCTCACATAATGCCACCGTAAAATAGCAGCTTAATGCTACTGTATTCCATATGGTAAGTCTACTGAACCGAAGATCCTTTTTACTAGAAATGAAGCATTCTATCTTGTTCCTCGGAGGTGACAACGCATTTTAATTCTTAAACGAGTATAGATGAAGATGTCTATGGGCCGTAACTTCCACTTACCATCCAGTGGACCATGTGCTCGTTTGTCTTCCTTAATCTATATAAAAAAATTGAATATACGAGGATTAATGAATAAACTCTTCATAAATCCACAAAAGTCTACCGTTGTACACAGATGGGTACAAGAGAGCCGTTGCAGGGAGGATTTGCTTTTTTTATAGGATAAGGGTGACAAACGAGCACACAGTCCACCTGATGGTAAGTGGCTGCTGTGGCCCATAGACATCTGCATCTATCCTCGATTACGAATGAAAATGCAGATGCGTTATCACCCGTGAGGACTCGACTGTATGTGTTTTAAGTGTGTTACCTCACAACTTTTTACTGGGTGAACCGATTACGCAGATTCTTTTTTTATTTAAAAGCTGTTGCTTTACATGTGGTCCCATATAAATTTCATCAAGGTCTGACTATTAATTTTTGAATCACTCTGTGCGGGACAAGAGAAAAACAAATAGTGATACATAAATAAGACAAAAACATTTATATTAATGGAATAAATATTATATAGTTAGTTTGTACTTAGATAGGATAAACATTTATATTAATAGAGATTATAGTTTAGATAGGATATAAGCATTTTATGTTAAGAAAATAATAGTGTAGAGCTTATATTTGTGTAATAAAATTAGTTGGTCACTTTGTATAACAGAACTAGCTTAAGGTAAACAATATAAACAATGACTCAGTAAGATATAGAACTAGCTTAAGACAAACAATGTAACGGGACTCAGCATCGTCACTTGCTCTGTCACGCCTCGCGCTGATTGGTCGACGCCATTTGTACGATGCGTCGGCCGTATCCATTGACCCAGCCCGAGGCGGTATAAAAGAGGGGCGATTTTCGTCGTTCGACACAGTCGGCGGCCAGCTACCTCAAGGAAAACACCAAATATAGAAGAAAGAAAAATATCACAGCGGTTTTATTCTCCACCAATCCAGCACACAAATGTGCCTGTAGGGCACATTTAATGGTCCTTCGCCAGCCGAATCTTGTGGGGAATAATTACCTGAAGAAAAATAATTAAGAAGACTCCTCGGAAATCGTTTTTCAAGACTCAAGATTATTCGAAGAAAAAGTCAGCTAACAGCATGGCCGTTACGCGCTCTGAGGGAAGGGGCAGCAAGCCGTCGTCGTCCAAGGCTACCACCTCGGCGACCGGTACCACCAGTGCGGAAGCCAGTACGGAATCAACAGCTACAGGGACGACCGCCACGGAGACTTCGGAGTATACAGACACCTCCGCGGCGACTGATCCATCCACCGTGACTTCCGCCACCGCAGCGACCACTTCGTCCGCCGCCACCTCAGCCTCAGCCGCAACCGCCGCCCCCGCCACGCACCCCGCCAGCACCGTCGCTCCTTCCGTAACACCATCCGCGGCGACGACACTAACTGCGGGTGCGAAGGCCAAACAGCTGATGAAGCCGCCCGCTACTGTCACCAGAGCAACTCACCGAGAAACAGAAACTTCTACAGTGAAGCGAGCCATAAGAAGCACCGCCGGTCCATCAAAGCAAACCGGGCTACAGGAACCCCGCCCGCCCAGCAAGAAGGGAGGTGGAGGGGGATCTACACGCAGTAGAACGAAGCAGCTCAAGCTTGCAAAGGCGAAAGAAGATTTACTACGCCTTCAAGTGGAATTAGCCGCAGCACGCCTTGCTGCCTTAGAAAGGGAAGACTCAGAAGAGGAGGAGGAAGAACAAGATGACGCATCCCTCTACTCAAGATCAGAAGTCAATACAAGAGTGGACGACTGGTTGGAGAATCAAGTGAATCGCCCGGTGTTAGCAATCACCAACGAACCTCACCAGGCCATAGAAGAACCAACAGCCGCCCACGCAGAAGAACCAAGGCACGAAGAAACACATCAGTCACCGGCGGGAGGTCAAACTGACGTAGCCCTCCTGGCTGAAGCCATCACTCGGGCTGTCAGCGCCGCCCAACGACCTAAGTTCGTCGAGTTACCATTCTTCAGCGGGTCGCATCAGGAATGGCTACCCTTTCGCGCCGCCTACTACGAGACAGAAGCGACATTCAGCGTAGTTGAAAATACGAATCGACTCAGAAGAAACTTGAAAGGGAAGGCCAAGGAAGCAGTTGAAGGCCTACTTATGACAAACGCACACCCGGCTGAAGTAATGAAGACTTTGGAGTCAAGATTTGGAAGACCAGAGTCAATAGCCATGCTGGAGATGGAGACGCTTAGAGGTCTGCCGCGCCTTACTGAGTCACCAAGAGACATATGCATATTCGCCACCAAGATCTCCAACGTAGTGGCGACACTGAAGACTTTGGGTTGTTTTAACTACATGTACAATCCTGAACTCGCGAAGACAATAGTAGACAAACTGACGCCAACTCTGCGTTATAGGTACTACGACTTCTCAGCCATGCAGCCACGTGAAGACCCTTGCCTCATCAAGATAGAGAAGTTCTTCAAAAGGGAAGCAGAACTGTGTGGACCCTACGCGCTGCCCGAACAGATGACACCGCCTATTACAGCCGCACCACAAAGGAAGACTCAAAGGATCAACAACGTGACTGAGAAGACATACATACCAAGATGCGTCGTATGTGAAGATACGGGGCACACCAACGCCACAGAATGTGAACAATTCAAGAAGTTAGATGCAAATGCAAGATGGGACATGGCCAAGTCCAAGCGCCTCTGCTTCAGGTGTCTTCGCTATAGGAACAAGACACACCACTGCCGACCCAAGCCATGTAATGTCAACTGCTGCAAGTACTCTCACCACAAGATGCTGCATTACGAAAAGAAGTCAGAAGATTCAGAAGCAAAAGAAAATCAAGGGGCAACAGAGGTCATCAACTCAACCTGGACCGTCAAGAAGCAATCATACTTAAAAATCCTACCGATCCAGGTCAAAGGACCAAAAGGAGCTGTCAACACCTTCGCGTTGATGGACGACGGCTCAACAGTCACGCTCGTCGACGATAGTATAGTAACAAGCGTCGGAGCAACGGGCCCCATAGACCCACTGAAGATAGAAACCATCAACGACAAGAAAGTATCGGAGTCAGCATCGAGGAGAGTCACCATCAAACTAAAGGGGCTCAACGATCATGAAGAACAAATACAAGCACGCACAGTGAAGAACCTGCAAGTCTCATCTCAACGGGTCCCACAGGATCTAGTGGAGGAGTGTCAACACCTCTCTGATATCCAAGGACATCTCACATATGCAAACGCCAAGCCACGAGTGCTGATCGGACAAGATAACTGGCATCTTCTGCTGACATCGGAAGTAAGAAAAGGAGACAAGAACCACCCAGTGGCATCTCTCACGCCACTAGGTTGGGTACTCCACGGCAGCCAGACACGAAGCTTCGGACGGAACATCGATTTCGTGTCACACATCGTAGAAGATCCAGAGGAGAATCTAGAAGACCTCGTGAAGCGATACTTCGAGATGGACGCACTTTGTATAAAGCCCAAGAGACCGAAGACTGATCCAGAAGAACAAGCACTTCGTATCTTGGAAAGGACCACAACGAAGACAGAAGAAGGAAGATTCCAGACCGGTCTTCTCTGGCGCAAAGACGATGTCAAGTTACCAGACAATTACGAAAACTCGCTGAAGAGGCTCTTCAACATAGAAAAGAAGATCGATCGTGACCCCACGTTAAAGAAGAAATACGTGGAACAAATGAACGCTCTCGTCGCAAAGGGGTACGCCGAACCCGCCCCAAAACAGAAGACAGCTGACAAAACTTGGTACCTACCTCACTTTGCAGTAGTCAACCCAATGAAACCGGAGAAATTGCGGGTGGTACACGATGCCGCAGCCAAGACCAAAGGGGTGGCACTTAATGACATGCTACTCAAAGGGCCCGACCTACTACAATCGCTACCAGGTGTCGTCATGCGCTTCCGACAACACATGATCGCGGTTACGGCGGACATCAAAGAGATGTTCATGCAAGTCAAGTTGCGAGAACAAGACAGGGACGCACTGCGGTACCTATGGCGTGGGATTCGACGAGACAACCAACCTCCGGAAGAGTACAGAATGACATCATTAATTTTCGGAGCATCGAGTTCGCCTTCGACAGCAATATACGTCAAGAACCTAAACGCCAAACAGCACGGGGAAACTCACCCAGAAGCCGCAGCGGCCATCATAATGAAGCATTACGTCGACGACTACTTGGACAGCTTCAGAACCCTCGAAGATGCCAAACGCATCACGAAGAGTGTACGAGCCGTGCACATGAAAGCCAGCTTCGAGTTGAAACAGTGGAAATCAAACTCAGCATCACTCCTAGAAACACTTGGAGAAGACAGCCAGACAGAAGACATGGAACTCTACAAAACAGAAGAAAAGATGGAACGAGTTCTGGGTGTTGTTTGGAAGATCCACTCGGACGAACTCACCTTCAACCTCAACTTAGCCAGAATACCCTCAACACTCCTAGAAGGGAAGCAGCCGACGAAAAGGGAAGCACTGAGAATAGTGATGTCGCTCTTCGACCCGCTCGGATTCGCCTCGCCTATCACCATCAGGGCAAAACAACTCCTCCAGGAAGTCTGGCGTAGAGGAACAGCATGGGACGACAAGATCGACGAAGACCTGGCAGAGCAGTGGAAAATGTGGATGGAGCATCTGGAAGGCCTCCACGAAATAGCAATCCCGCGACAATATCTTCACTACAGTGACGCGGCCTCCCTAGAACTCCACGTCTTCAGCGATGCCAGCGAGTCAGCTTATTCTGCGGTCCTCTTTTGGAGAGCTGTAACAGCAGTAGGCGAGGTCCACCTATCCCTTATTGTGGCGAAAGCAAAGGTGGCACCGTTAAAACTGACGTCCATCCCAAGATTGGAGCTACAGGCAGCAGTCATGGGCACCAGGCTCGCAGAAACAGTAGTCGAAGAACACGAGAGGAAACCTGACCGCAAAGTATTCTGGACAGACAGCAAGACAGTACTAACCTGGATAAGGACAGGGTCACGTTCATATAAGCCCTACGTGGCTCACCGTCTAGCAGCAATAGAAGAGAGTTCCAAAGTTAACGACTGGCGCTGGGTTCCGACAAAGCTGAACGTGGCGGACGACGCCACACGAGACGTACCAGCAGCATTTAATAAAGAACATCGATGGTTCAAAGGGCCTGACTTCTTATACCTAACAGAAGACTTCTGGCCGACAGAAACCACAAGAGCAACAGCGGAAGAACCTTCCGACGAAGAAAGGACACATTACGTGAGCAGCAAAAGAAGATTGAGGCTTGCCGAAGGTCTACCTGATCCAGCGAAGTTCTCCAACTGGGACCGACTCCGATACTCAACCGCACGTGCTCTACAGTTCATTCAACTCTGCAGAAACACCAAACAGAGAGTCAACTACAAACGAACAAAGAAGAATAAAGAGGCTGATCCCACTTGGAAAAAGAACAAAGCTACAGTGAAATATCAGGCGCACATGACGACAAAGAAGCGGTCGCCAGAAGACATAAAGCCGCTAATGGTCTCAGCCGAGCTGCTTAAGACAGCTGAAGAGCTTCTGATGCGATCCTCCCAAGAAGAATCCTTTGCGGAAGAAATAGACAGCCTAAACAGCGGGAAGCCGATCAATAAGGAGAGCCGCCTTCGCCAGCTCAGCGTCGAGTCAATAAACGGCACACTACGACTTAGAAGTCGTATTCGAGCAGTCTGCGACATGGAGGAAAAATTCAAGAACCCGTTGATAATTGACGGTGATCATCACACAGTCAAGCTCTGGGTGCAGGCTATACATCGGCAACTCCATCACGCCGGTGTAGAAGCCACAGTTAACGAGTGCCGGCAGCAGTATTGGGTACTGAGACTGCGCCCTATCGTACGCACAATACTACGAAAATGCCTATTCTGCAGAATGAAGACGCAAGTACCGCCGCATCCGAGAACCGGGGACCTGCCAACGTGTCGCTTAGCTCACCACAAGCGCCCCTTCACCTACACCGGGGTGGACTATTTCGGACCTCTTTCGGTGACCGTCGGACGAACTCGACAAAAGAGATATGTGGCCATTTTTACATGTCTCACTACGCGAGCCATACATCTAGAAGTTGCCGGCTCACTTAGCGCTGACTCCGCGGTAATGGCCATAAGGCGGATGATCGCACGGCGAGGCTGCCCGACAGAAATATGGTCAGACAACGGCACCAACCTGAAGGCAGCCGATAAGGAACTACGACAGGCGGTCGACGCAGCGACCGCAGAAGAAGCAGCAAAAAGGACTATCTCCTGGCGCTACATCCCGCCTGGAGCTCCATTTATGGGCGGAGCCTGGGAGCGAATGGTTCGCTCTGTCAAGACCGCTCTTATCGCGACGTTGCACGAACGTCATCCGACGGAGGAAGTCCTCACGACACTACTGGTAGAAGTGGAATACACCGTCAACAGCCGACCGCTGACTCACGTCTCAATCAGTCCAGAGGATCCCGAAGCTCTCACTCCTAACCACTTCTTGTTGGGAGGACCGGGACGAGTACCACAGCTAGGCACTTTCACCGAACGAGACGCCCTCTCACGGTCAAGTTGGCGAGCCGCGCAGAGGCTAGCCGACACCTTCTGGTTACGCTGGGTGAAGGAGTACCTCCCTGAGCTTCAACACCGGCGGGAGCCCCACGGACAAGGCCAAGCAGCACGCGTCGACGACCTCGTACAGATCGTCGATCCCAACCTGCCTCGCAACGTGTGGATACGAGGAAGAGTCATCGCTACATATCCGGGTCCCGACAACGTCGTGCGGACTGTGGACGTGCTAACTAAGGGAGGTGTCCTACGCCGGCCAGTAAGGAAGCTTGTGATCCTGCCTCTATCTACGGACGTCGAGCCCGCACCGGAAGCTGATGCGACGCGGTCGCATGGCGGGAGTGATGTGCGGGACAAGAGAAAAACAAATAGTGATACATAAATAAGACAAAAACATTTATATTAATGGAATAAATATTATATAGTTAGTTTGTACTTAGATAGGATAAACATTTATATTAATAGAGATTATAGTTTAGATAGGATATAAGCATTTTATGTTAAGAAAATAATAGTGTAGAGCTTATATTTGTGTAATAAAATTAGTTGGTCACTTTGTATAACAGAACTAGCTTAAGGTAAACAATATAAACAATGACTCAGTAAGATATAGAACTAGCTTAAGACAAACAATGTAACGGGACTCAGCATCGTCACTTGCTCTGTCACGCCTCGCGCTGATTGGTCGACGCCATTTGTACGATGCGTCGGCCGTATCCATTGACCCAGCCCGAGGCGGTATAAAAGAGGGGCGATTTTCGTCGTTCGACACAGTCGGCGGCCAGCTACCTCAAGGAAAACACCAAATATAGAAGAAAGAAAAATATCACAGCGGTTTTATTCTCCACCAATCCAGCACACAAATGTGCCTGTAGGGCACACACTCTTAATAATTTACATTGTAGTCGGTTGTACAAAATTTTTAAATTTTAAATATTTATACGTCTAGTGTATCGAGATGGTTACACCGCTATCTATCGGAAGCAATTATACATTTCTAGCATTTCCCATTTTTGCCTCTTACGACACCCATGGGACGAAATGGGTTGATAAATTATCTTACGTCACTACCACACGGCCGATATAAATTAAATACATAGTTAGAACATTAAAAAATATACAATATTAAAAACACTATAATAAAAATAAACTAAAACTTATAACTTTGATTATCATACAGTGCTACTTCTCGTGGCATCGTTCCAAGAACGCTGGCTGCGTTTCCTCGCTGAAAGGTTATACTTAGCCTTTGAGCGAGAAAAGAACCAGCCCTCTAAAGTAAAATATGAATATGTTAAAATAGAAACTTTAAGCTGTTTGCTATAGTGTTATTTGTTTAGATTTCATTATTTCTAAGTACGTTAGCTTGTCTTGGAGGATGTGCAAATGGGATTATCCAGTCTTAAAAAAACATATATGCTTTCACCCACGTTTATTTACCTAAAATGTAATCCATTTAAAAAGCTAATATATTTTACCTCCTTACACATCAATCTTACTTTATTGTTTTACCTCAACGAAAAATTTTTAATCACTATTCCTTCTCCGACTTTCATGGTTTATAATTTTAGCACAATGGTGCAAAAAGTTAATGAATAGAATAATGAAAAGTTAGAGAATGATCTCTAATTGTTATCGATTTTATCGGCGATGGTTGCAGAAATGACAATGAGCCGGTTGATCCGAGGCTAAAGCTACTCTGACGAGTTACCGCCCAGAAAGGAGCAATTAATTCAGTAAGAGCTTGGTTATTTGCCGTGGGCCCGTGGCCGCAGCATGACACGGACGTTTCGTCTTGCCCTCTAAGCGAGTTATTATAAAATAATGAGAGACTCGCCGCCCGCTGCGCACTACAATTGGCCTGCTTAGTGCTAGCGAGGCGAGGGAACCCAGTTTAGCTATTTTAATTTTTAGTTTGTCTACTAACGGTCCGATGTTTCGTAAGCCATTATCGACGTAATCATCGCCACCTGAGTTTTGTTTAGAATGAACGGATGTGTTTCGGATAGATTACAGATTTTTTTAAGTTTGGTAAATATATATACATTTTAAAACGTGTTAGAGCCATGCTGCAGCTTTATTAGTAGTATAGTTGTAGCACGAATGGGTCGGCTCGACCGGGGAAGGACCACGCTCTCACAGAATACCAGCGTAAAGTAGAAGCTTAACACTGCTGTGTTTCGTATGGTGAGTGTAGAGAACCGGAGACCCTTTTTACTGGAAAAGAGGCATTCCATCTTAGTCCTCACGGGTGACAACGCATCTGCATTTTGAGTCTTTATTGAGGATTGATGTAGATGTCTATGGGTCACAGTAACCACTTACCATCGGGTGGACTGTGTCCTCGTTTGTCACCCTATCCTATAAAAAAATATACTACTTCTCAAAACTTAATGAAAACACTACCATACCTTAAACAAATTTCAATCAAGTAAATAATAATTTAACACCTCTCATCTATCTAACTAAAGAGAAAACTAACAATAATGTCTATCGTATTCAATAGTTGAATTTAAAACTTTTTATACACGCAATTAAAATAGCATACATTACGAACACTCGTTTAAAGTTTTAGTTGTTATTAGTTATTGTAATAATAATAACAATACTACAAATATATTATATACATAAATAGTAAATTTGTTATATAGAAGTTCCGGGTGCATAAGTATAAAAGCTCGTTCAAATCCATCCCAAGACTCGAGGAACTGTGAGTATTTACAAACGGTAAACGTGCAGAAATACAACTCTATATTTTTTATACGATTACATCATTTTTAATTACTACGCATTTTAGTATCCACTTACCATTTATAACTTAAAACAACGTTTTTGTCTAGTAAACGTAGTTAGGTAGTTGACGCAGTAAAAGTTAATATTCCCAACATTAGCTTTATCGAATCTAAAAGCTAATATACACTTATCATATTAATATTACACATATCTTATTTAAGCTTTTATTTTATACGTGTTCCACCACAGAATGCTTTTTTAGGGTTCCGTACCTAAAGGGTAACCGACGATAACTAAAGCTCCGCTGCCTGTCCGTCCGTTCTTCTGTCTGTCAGCGGGCTGTATCTCATGATCGGTAATAGGTAGACAGTTAAAATTTTCACAGAATGTGTATTTCTGTTGCCGCTATAACAACAAATAATAAAAATAAAAATAAATTGAAAATTAAAGGGGCTCTCCTACTAGAAACGTGTTTTTCGATAGTACGTAACCCTCCATGCGCGTGTCCGACTCGCACTTGACAGGCTTTTTTTTCGACAAGTATAACTTGTATCACCATTATCTATATTAATCTTGTAGGAATTAAACGTAGTGGTTATATTCTCTTTGGTAGGAATCGAGAATTATGAAAATGTATTGAAACAGCATTTACCGCAACCATTCGTACCAAACGTGTCAACGAAAATTCACTAATATTTTAATCACTTCACAATATTTTAAACACACACAACACAAATTCACTAATATTAAAATTCACTAATATATTACTACGTGAAGGGAAAACTTTTTACCCCTTTTTCACCCCATATCGCGCGCACAAAGTAGTATGAGATTGGGGATTGTTAATGTTTGTATAGAGGAGTGCAAAAAACTAAAATTTATAATTACAAATCTAATATATAAAAAATAATTTTTGTATGTTCGTATTTTATGCGCTGCTATACCGTTCATCAGATTGCGCTAAAGCTTTATCAAGATATTGCCTGCACTTCCGCGAAGGTTATAGGCATAGTACAATTAACTTACAGTAGGTGGCGCACGTGTTGTACTGACAAATTTATTTGAAAGTTATATAATATTCGATGAATGTATTATCATTCCCAATGAAACAAAACTCTTCCAAATTTAAAAACACATTTTCACAATTGTTTCTTCTCGGGCAGTAACGCGCCGGGTAGCAGCTAGTATAAAATAAAATAAAACATTCGTTGATTACATTCATACTGCGAAAATCAAACGCTTATAAATCCGCCGTTGGTTTACTTTCATAGTGCGAATCTCAATCCATAGCCTTCCATCTACGTGCCAAACACATAATATACAACCCTATCAAACAGTCACACAGAGCAAAGGGGTAAATTAATCACCACGTTTTAATACAGAGTAGAGATTGTCACCAAATAGTTTTAAAATGTTATTATCAAAATTACTGACAGAGACTGAGTGAATAGGTATGCTAGCTATGAATTTTGTGTGATTTCGAAATGTTCCTTTTTAATAGTCCGTGGAGTGTATGTCAAGGCAATAAAGCGTTTATTTGTATCTGTGCTTAATGTATTAAGATACAGTGGAAAGTGAAATACAGCTTGATTAACATACCAACAGAGAAATTCAATAAATTCCGGTCTAATTACGACCCCTGGACGACCACTAGTACTACATAATCGCCGACTGAAGTTTGCGCCCGAGGACATCAACGTTGCGAATTAATTACTTCATAAAACTTATTAGACATTGGTGTGTAGGCAGAAAAAGTTACAATCAGTATGTGCGATCGCGCACGCACGCTTGGCTCGCAGACGCGTCATGTGGCCGGGCGGTTGGCTATCGCGGCATCTTCACGCGTGGCCGCGCGCCGTACCTACCCCTTACGCGGGAACATACGCTTGCAGGACTGAGTTGATTAGTTATTACCCTAAATATTGCTTGCGTACTGACTTAAAATTATATCGAATTATTTTCAGAGGATTTCTTTAGACCAAGACCAAGATTATTTGTAATACGAGCCGTCACGTCACGGTTTAACTGCTCGTTTTTGATTTCACAGTACACAAGCAACTTGCGTTTGATCTTGTTATTTGCAAATCTAAGTGCTGAGTGCGGAAAACATCGTGAGGAAACCTGCATATCTGAGAAATAAATAAAAAATTCGAACAACCCGGTGAACACTCCTTGCCCTTAATCCTCTCAGAGATAAGATAATGCCTGTGCCCGGGAGTGGGATGATTTTTTTAAATTATTTACAATATTAAAAACTATAATAATAAAAAATACAAACTAGAAACTTAATTATCATATACTCCCCGCGGTATCGTGCCAAGAACGCTGGCTGCGTTGCCCCGCTGAATGGCTCTATTTAGCCTTTGAGCGAGAAAAGTACCAGCCCTCTTATCACCGGCAGCAACGACCACCGACCGGCTGCTGATATAGTTCCTTTAGGAACTTCACCGCACGTGGATCCCACGGACCGATAGTCTCTACAGCAAATGGCACAAATATGTAGTC
Organism: Parnassius mnemosyne; assembly: GCA_963668995.1. NCBI lineage: Eukaryota > Metazoa > Arthropoda > Insecta > Lepidoptera > Papilionidae > Parnassius > Parnassius mnemosyne. Next base: position 39,168,506 of record CAVLGL010000159.1, read on the forward strand.
ATCTCTCAGACACTCATATTTGCGCCACTTACTCAGTTCAGCTGCCTCTGATGCCGTCCCGGCTCTAAACGAGGTACCCCTGAGATGAGAGGCCGCCAGAGTGTCACGCAAGTAGCATCCCACAAGGGCTCTACCTCTCCCCCAAGGGACCAATGTCTTACCGTCGGATCTCCTGCCATCGTCTCTGAATATTCCACAAGGCTCTAAAACCGAGGGAACATTTATAGAGACAAGAGCCCTTCGGATGACATCGTTCAAAGAACTGTGTCGTGAAAACCTACCAGCGCTTTTCTTACATGAAAGTCCGTGGAGCCCAAACTTGTCGACGCTGCTACCACAGGGGCGCTCATGGGGTTGACAAAGCGCCGCTCCTAGTCTAGCAATACGCAAGATTTCCCCATCAAGTAATGTGCCGAGATTACTTGATGGTAAAGCGTGTAACCAGTGACTAGATTCCTTAGTCGAAACAACTAGAAGGCGTGCCTTATCTTGGTCACTATGGAAATTATGAAACAAATCTTTCTGCACGCGCCGATCCAACGGAATATCCCACTGTTTTTGTTGGTTAACTTCCAGTGGAACATTTTCACCAAGGCAGAGCGTTTGCCATGTCTGCCCTGCCTCCGTAGCAAAGCATAGGTCTACTTTATTATTTAAAATTATGTTACATAAGTCACTGACACTATGCACGGAAGCAAGGAAAGCAGGCAATGCAACGCTAGAAAGATTTCTCACACCAATGCCACCAAATTTTATAGGTAAAGTAGCTTGAGTCCAGGCTGTTGTATTTAAAGTTAAATTTAGAATTTTTTCTGTAGCAATTTTAAGATTATTATCAATATCTTGTAAAATATCCGAACATTTCCAGACTGGACTCGAGCGGAGTAAGTATGTAAATCTAGGTACAAGAAGACAATATTTTAAAATAGTAAGAGCTATGTGGGGGTTTAATTTATACAATTTATCAACGTGGTTTAAAAACTGATCAAATTTTGTTTTTAAAACAGGTTTAATACTATCGAAAAACAACGGGGCACCTAGCAGGTATAGTGATTCCGTATTGACACTTTTTATTCCTGGAGAAATATGATTTAAATATTGAATTAAAGTGTCTCTGTGAGAAGTAGATAAATTATTGGAAAAAAATATTTGACATTTATTGCTAGTTGGTTGAAGACCAATATTTTTAAAATTTCGAAAAATATGAGTAAGATCACTGAGGACGTCATCTGCTCTACCTCCCAGTGTACCGTCGTCCAGGTACCAGACATTCAGCTTGGATTTCAAATTTGAAATAATGGGTTGAATTCCCAAACTGAAACGTGCTGGACCAAGTGGGTCACCCTGCTGAACACCGACAGCAGAATCGATAACATGGTTTTCGTAAAACAAGTTAGTATTTTGACTATAACATTGCCAAACGTAATGATAAATTTCGGGGGTATTATTAGCCACTTCTTTCAGCAAGGTTACCCTATCGATAGAGTTAAAAGCATTCCTTAGGTCAACCTTCACAAGAACATCTGCATCAGAGTTTGTTAAAAATGTATACACTGAATGTACCGCCGCCTCACAGCCACCTCTAGTGCCGAAGCCTAGTTGAGTAGGCTGAAATTTGGCCTTAAGGTTAGAGATTATGTGCCTGGAAGCTAATATTGAAGTTAAGCGTCGAAATGTAGAACCAACGGCAATAGGACGAATATCGTTATCCTTTTTTTTAATCTTGCTCCATATAAGAATGGAATGAAATTTGGATTAACATTACCAGAAAGCATAAAGTTACATAATTTTGTAATGTCTTTAAGAAGTACTCCGCCGGCATCACCGGCAAAAGCGCTTACAAGATCTTTAAGATGTTGAGGCGTAATTCCGTCAATGCCGCCAGCAGAGCCATTCGAAAATGACATAATTGCTTCTAAAGTTTGTTTTTAAGAAATTTGTAAAGGTTGCATAGAAGTCTTGGGAGGCAGTGGTAAACCCTGAGAAGGTTTGACCGAAGGATGCTTCTGACGAAGACCTTCAAGAGTTGCAACATTACGAGGAGCCAGGATGTCGTCTGAGAATAAAATACGGGATGCATTTTTACGTCGCCATCCATTACTTTCGACTCAACTACTTTTTTAAATCAAATTAAGGCCGGGGTCGAGATAAATGAGTATTAATTGGGTAATCTAAATTTTGAAAAGATGTCTCTTTTAGTTGAGACGTAATTTATTTAATTTATTGTTTTATCAAAATGAAAATGAGAATATGCGAAAGTAAATAATTTTTGCCAACTATTTTCACTATTAGTAAAACAATTTTGAATAGTGCATGACAATGCTTTAGCAAGCTGCACCCTCGCACCTCTAGGAATTCTTTTAACCACTGGTACATTACGACGATAATTGTAAATTTTGCTCCGAAAAAAGGGAAAAATTTGTGTCATTAGTTGAATTGCTAAAAGAGTTATGAATTTCTACGGTAGGCTGTGAAGCCGAAATACTTTTACTATGGCATCGTTTAATATGTATATTTAAACCCCTTTTACCTTTAAACAACCCACCGTCGGCACAATTTTGACACTGTAGGAAATCCGGCTGTGAATATAGCGGAGCAGAGATATTCATTAAAAAATCTAAACAAATCTCTACAGCACTCAAAAGTCTTTATATTACATAACTTCTTACTTAATTGCTGCTGTACCCCGCATCTTTCCCTGAAACAATCATTTACGGCATAAATAAAAGCACATTACTCTATAAATAAAAAATTATCATATTACTTCCCTGGATTTATTCCATATTGATAAAAAATTGTGTGTAGTCGTTATGCTTTGACAGTTGACAACGACGCAGCAGAAATATTTTCCTTTATAAATGAGTATTATGTCTGAAACCAAAAAATAATTATTATAACAATTCTCTTATATATTTACTGATCCTTTTATTGAAATTTGTAAGTCAGAATTGGCCTCTAAATAACAAAATAAAATAAGTTAAGTGAAAAATTTTGACATATTTCAAGTTTCGTAAGATAAGTGACAAAAAAATTTTTTTTATTAAAGTGTAAATTTTAACTTTAGTTTACAAGTATATTTTATACAATGATCAATGAACCTAATTTCATGATCGATGTTTTTTCATTTAAATTGCTTTCCGCCCGCGATATGAACAGAAACACTTTCTTTATCATCGTATAATAGTAAACCGTATCCCGCTCTTAAACCATATCCTGGTTTATATGTATCTCTACGACTAAGTCATTCTAATTTATTTCAGAGATTTTATGCAATTAAGGCGCGGTGCATAGTCAAACTAGGCTTTACAAAACAGTTTTTTAACAAAATATATACATTTTAGAGCGGAAAAAAAATATATGTTAATCTTGATCATATTTATGGGTGGACCATTGTTTTCAAAACACGTTTTCGGTAAATTTTCTCGATAGAAAAAAAATCATAAAATAGCCATTGAAATTGAATTTCCAGCAATTTTAACTGTATTATTTATAAGCAAATCTTAATAAAATTAATAATAGTGATGTAATATATAATAATAAGGGGAACTGTTGTTTTTATATATCGATTGAAATGAAATATTTGTAAGTATTCATATATTTAATGATAAATAACCCGAACGAATCGATGTATCGCATCGGGCCATTGTGGCGTCTTTTCGCTTCTCTTTCATTTCTACGCAGAGCGACAGTGATCGTTGAGGCACGCTGCTAGACGGACCTGTACCAATTTGTTTCGCTCTCCTTTCAAATATCATTTACGTATATGTTTGTTATTAGAAGCTGTGTATATTTTAAATTGTACGGAACTTGCGTTTCACGCTGTGATTTTAAGATACAGTAATAAGAAATGTGTAACACTGCTTCGGTCTTGCGAGGCTTTTCAAAAAACGTGTTTGTAACTCTAGTACAGCTTATTTAGTACAAAAGTGTGAAAAACAAACATTAAATCAATAAAAAAGACATTTATCTATTGATGTTCCTCTATGAACTACTTGATGTTCCTCTATGAAAGAAGGAAAGAAAAAACTAGAAACTCATTTGGGTGGGTAATCAACCTCTTAAACAACATTATGGTCGATGTTTTGTTTAGCTTTGAAGACATTCTCTCTTCCTTTTCAGACATGACACCACACCAACTACCTTCTTTCTTCATTCAAGCTACACAAGCTAACTTATCGTTGTGAGCCATATGACCGAGGCCAGAATTGACTAGCAAGATGTTATTATAAAAATTTACAAGTTTATTTAAACTTTCAACGGGACTTCTATTATTGCAGCCGATTTTATGACCTCATATTCACTAGAGTGGTAGGGTTCTTTTTCAGCCGCTAAACAGCAGTACTTCCACTGCTGTGGTCCAGTATGAGTATACCTCAGAGGTGGCACCTGGAGTCAAGTTCAAACAATGTTGAAGTCAACTGACTGCAGTAGTCAGTATCATCCAACTTCAAACAATGTTCAAGTCAACTGACTGCAGTAGTCAGTATCATCCAACTTCAAACAATGTTCAAGTCAACTGACTGCAGTAGTCAGTATCATCCAACTTCAAACAATGTTCAAGTCAACTGACTGCAGTAGTCAGTATCATCCAACTTCAAACAATGTTGAAGTCAACTGACTGCAGTAGTCAGTATCATCCAACTTCAAACAATGTTCAAGTCAACTGACTGCAGTAGTCAGTATCATCCAACTTCAAACAATGTTCAAGTCAACTGATTGCAGTAGTCAGTATCATCCAACTTCAAACAATGTTCAAGTCAACTGACTGCAGTAGTCAGTATCATCAGGTAAACTGTAAGTTTGTTTATCACTTAAGTTTTATAAATCAAACTATATCTTTTTGATTAAGAATCAAATAGCTGATATGTTGTCACCTCTGAAAAGTAAAATTGAATACTCGTTACCGTTACGTTTCGTAAGATAAGTGACAAAAACCGGTAACTCTTTTAAATTTTTTCCGGTTCACGTTACCTATCATACAAAACACACCAGCCTTATGCTGCTAATTTACGCTGATGTTCTCTACTGCTTTCCCGCGAGCGTGGACCATTCCCGGTCGAGTGGATTCATTTGTTTCACAGCGTAGCTCTGCCACATAACAAATTCATCATCATTATCATTACAGCCTATCAAAGTCCATTGCTGAACATTTTTTTATAGTAGAGGGGGCAAACGAGCATGCGGCTCACCTTATGGTGAGTGACTACCGCCGCCCATGAACAACTGCAACACCAGGGTAACCAGGGGAATTTCAGATGCGTTGCCGGCCTTTAAAACATAGGCCTCCTGAATATAGAATGCCTCATAAATAATTGCCATTGTTGCCACGATTAGCAGACGGGTTGGCCTATTTTCTAATTGTTATTAGGAATACCCTGCAGCCCAGTTGATATTGAGTTAGTAGAGATATCGTAGTTGATATTGTTACAAATTAACAAGCATTATTAGGCCCATTACTTAAAAACGCCCTGCATCGAAAAAATTTCTTCATCAATCACGCAACGGTAAGAAGACAGTTCAGAAAATTTTATATTGATAACTTTCTTTATACAAGTAAGGGTGACAAACGGGTATACAGGCAGTTGATTATAAGTGGATGCTCTGACTTATAAATATCGATATCTTGTCTCGATTGGAATCAAAATTCACAAGCGTCGTCGCCCTTTAGGATCAAAATGGAATGTCTCATTTACTCACCAGTAAAAAGGGTACTCCGGTCCTCTATATTTTCTATACGAAATACAGCTAGAACCGAAATTAAAAAGGAATATACTTTTATAAAATACAGCTTATGCTGCAGCTATTATATATAAAATCTTATGATGGTTTTTGGTTGCAGATAGAATGGATCAGCCATTCGTGCTGCAAACATAAAGCAATTGTAGCGCAGTTCGCAGGGAGCGCAGTTCTACGATGCTGTAAAAGAGAAAAAAGCCTGTCTGTGGCTTGGCTGATTATACCTTTTCTATCGTGTTTTCAAACACAATACATAAATCTACTTAAATAGATACAAATACAATACATAAATAAATAGATATTGATATTATATATGTCATAATAAATAAGGAAAATATATGACGATAGAATCATTCTTTAGGAAAAAGCGTTAACTCACACTTGCAATGGTTTACTAAAATGTTCACGAACTTTGTTTTTGAAAAGAAACTTGTTGGAAGGTCAAGAGGTATTTCATTCTATAGTCTTCTAGCCGTAAGAGCGAAAGAGTGGTTTCCGAACAAATTAACTTCCCCGCTATGAAATCAGGCAAATATTATACCTCACTTTCTAATGGCACCGCCCTGGTGGCAGAAAAAGTCGTGGATGCCCTCATTACAATGAGTTTAAGTAGGTATAGAACTTTTCTTGCTTTTTTCTTTTTTCTGCCTAGCATTCCGTCTGCATAGTTCACCCTCTTATCTGTTCCTGCAGCAAGCAGCGTTGTGTTTTGGTGTCAAGTGTGCGGAGATCCAATACACATAATATGTAATTTTTTTCCGAACAAGTGGTAAAACATGACTTTCAATAAGTATTCCTACATTACTACACATACTAAATAAATAATTATTCTATTATTCTATGTTATTATATTATGGTATATGAAAGCTATGAGACATTGTATTTTATTTTTCAAAGGTGATAAAACTCTTGTGACTTTCTTTGTATAAAGTCCATAGTCAATTTCCTTCAGTTGGGCTATTAGCTCGTTGATCACTTTATCGTTGTAGAAAAATCACTCAAGAGTCATACATATATTTTTTTCGACGGCTCCGTGGCGCAGTGGCTTAGCAATGAGTTGTTGCGCTGGGGGCCGCGGGTTCAAACTTTTGAATCGGTGAGAGAAATATTTTTTTATTATATTTCTTATTTCATTTTATTATTTACGTGTGTTTGATGATGATTACCCATATTTATAAATATTTAACTAGTTGAAAATATATTATGTTTTTTTTTTTCAATAAAATGAATATGAAATAAGTTCTTGATATATTTAAAGGTCGTGATAAAAGATATTTCACAATTCGTTGATTCGAGGATTACTTAAAAAATAGTTAAGGCATTTCAGGAATCGGAAATGTAAAAATGAGCATCGATCAACGTGAGCTTTAATCAATGAATGTCGGCCTCTTTGCAGCCTAACTAACCGCACCGAGATCGGAGGCATACGTTTAAATGGAGGCGTTAAGAAGATGAGTATATATCGAAGATTTTTCACATGGTATTAAAATTTAAGAAAATTTAAATCTTAAATGGTAAATCTAAAATAGAAGTATGCAAGATAGGAGAAGGAGTAAGCATTATTATTTTTTTCCGGTTTACTTAATCTTGCTGCTGCATGTTGTTGTTGCTTGGCTGGGCTGCTTTGACTGCCGTGCAGGAGGAACTCGTGCGTAGCTGTTGCTCTCCTACTAATGGGTCTTCTTTTGCGCCAAGTAGGAACAAATCAAGTTGAAATTAGGACGCTTATGTTATGCTCTTACTTTGCTTTTTTTTTCTTTTTTTTTTAGTAAATTTGTATTTATATTTTGGAGTAATAAAAGTTTCTTTAACTATAGTAAATGTAAGTTATGTTCTTCCTTATTTTTACTTTTTTTCTCTAAGCAAAAAATATATTAACACTTTCACTGTTAGATTTACAGACACAATACTAAGCAATGAACCATATGCGGATCATAACCTGGTTTGGTTGTGGTATGTAGGTTAAAATATCTTAATTTTTTTATAGAAGAGGGGGATGGTAAGTGACTACTGCCGCCCACGAACAACCGCCACACTAGGGGAATTGCAGATGCGTTACCGGCCTTTTAGAAAGGTGTAGGCTGAATTAATTATTAATTTAGCTAATTAAATTTCGCAGAACTAAAATACCTACATATATACGTTGTACGTTATAAGCTTGATATGTCTGCAGAAAGAATGGGTCAGGCCGACCGGGGTAGGGCCAAGCTTGCAAAGAATACAAAAGTAAAATAGCAACATTTGTTGTTACTGTATTTTGTATGATAACGAGGCATTTCATCTTAGTCCTCAAGAGTCTTCGCATCGCATCTTGCATTTTCATTCATAATCGAAGATGTTGGTGTTTATAGGCTAATGCTATGTTATATACCATCAAGTGGACAGTGTGCTCGATTGTCAGCGCTATCTTTAAAAAAAAAACTTTATCTATGACTCGTTGATCGCAACAAAACTGACCTCAGAAAAGCTTTTCGCCTGTATCTTCTCAGTGTGTGGTAATTTAATAACGATAATGAATATAAATTAAAATAAATATCACCTGCTAAACTATAGCGACCTCTCTAAGATATTATGACTAATAATGGCTTCGCAGATCCACGTCCATACGACTGACTAGATACAAGGCATGCCCGAGAAATTTCTTGCTGACTCAGCGTCGCCTCTTTAACTCTTTCTAGCGATTGTTACATTCAGCATTGTCATGTCAATGTCTCACCCCGCCCCGCCGCGTCCCTCCTCCCCTGCCACGTCCACCAGTTAATTACTTTTCATTAGACAATAACCCCGCAATGTAAAGAATTACTTGTTGTGAAATCTGTTGGTCTCTGATGTAGCTTTAAGTAATCAATATTATTCTTTGTTTTCTTGACGACCTTTTTCTGATGTTCCTGAACGATTCTTTTTTGATATAATGGACAGCAATTTTTGAACTATTTTATAAATTACAATAACAATATAATTTAGTAGTGTAATAAAAGGGATTTCCATCTCAGCATAATGTTGAAGAAACCCTCTCAGAAGAGAAGGCCAAGCCCAGCATTGAGATGTATACAGGCTGAAACTGCTTTATAATGTTAAAGAATTTTCAACACTTCTTCAGCAAGCTTCCAACATGATATCACTGACATCATCAACTATTTGGTAAACCAGCACATAAAATTGCAATTAACAATTTTAAGTGCAAACAGATTGAAAAGACAGCAGGAAAAAATTGGTTAACAATTGCACAAAACCGGAAAGAGTGGGAAAATATGGAGGAGGCCTTTACCCAACGATCTTTAGAAATTAAGGGTTTAGTTGAATATTGATTATTAAATTAATTGATGTAGTTGAAATATATATTTTATTTTCTAAACGTAGATTAATAAATATAATTGTTACTTTTGTTAATATTTTCTATTATGGAATAAAGAGGTTTTATTAATTTTATTAATATATATTTAAAAAAAGATTACAAATGATTAACAGCTTTAAATACATGGAAAATTAACATCTCGTAATCCGCTCATCTATAAATTATGCTATTATGTAGAAAATATGTATTTTCTAATGCATGGAGCGAGTGCTATTACACACATTTGCAAGAAATGAAAATGATTTTAATAATTAGCACAGCTCAGTACTTACGTTAAAACACTTAAGCGTAACGTAGATGTGTTTATGTATATAATTATTATGGACTATTTGAATTTATGTACGTATTATGCAATGCACGAGGCCAACTTACAATGGATTTATATATTATACCTATGCGTTGCAAGGAATTCGTATCGTGCCGTCCGAAGTCCGTTTTAATTATCCATTGTGTAACTTTGTGTACACGTAATGTACCGGACGAAATACTTCAAGCCAGCTAACCTCCATTTTCTCTAACGAGTGCAGGTAAAAGTTTGTTATATGTTTGAAATGCCACCTAATTCAAACTCAAAATCTTGAACGTTAAAGTTTTAAGAAAATAAACTATCAAATTAATTTGAGTTTGGTAGAGCCATTTTTTTATAGGATAGGGTGACAAACGAGTACACAGTCCACCTGATGGTAAGTGGCTGCTGTGGCCTATAGGCATCTACATCTATCCTCGTTTGCGAATCAAAATGCAGATGCGTTATCACCCGTGAGGACTAAGATAGAATGCCTCTGTTCCAGTAAAAAGGGTCTCCGGTTCTCTACACTCACCATACGAAACACAGCAATGTTAAGCTGCTATTTTACGCTGGTATTCCGTGGTCCTTCCCCGGTCGAGCCGACCCATTCCTGCTACAACTATACTACTAATATAGCTGCAGCATGATCAGGATCAGCTCGACCGAGCACTCGAACCTCGAAGTCTCGCACAGAGATACAACATATAATACCAGCAAATTGCTGCTGTATTCTATAGAGTTAGTGACAGGAACCGGAAATGATAACAGGTATAAATCTTACTCCCCGGGGACCACACATCTGCATTTTGATTCCTTATCCACGATAGATATAGGTGTCTATGGACAACAGCCTCTGCTTACCATCAAATAGTTGTGTGCTCGTTTTTTTAACCCAAATATGCTCATACTTAAACCTCTTATTCCTTTACAAGTAACACTTGCAAAATGTAAGTATACGAGAAGTATTTTTTATAGGATAGGGTGACAAACGTGCACACAGTCCACCTGATGGTAACTGGTTGCTGTGACCCATAGACTTCTACATCTATCCTCAATAAAGAATCAAAATGCAGATGCGTTATCACCCGTGAGGACTAAGATAGAATGCCTCTTTTCCAGTAAAAAGGGTCTCCGGTTCTCTACATTCATCATACGAAATATAAAAGCATCAACTTACCATCAAGTGGAATGTGTGTTCGTTTGTCACCCTTACTCTATAAAAAAAAATATTACCTCTTACAGTTTCTCGACTTCGGGGAGTTTGTTTGCTAAGTGAGTCCTCAAAATTAAATAGACCTACAGTACAGATGCATATCGTTTACTAATCATATAGTTTTAAACATTATCTTGAAATATCCTTGAATCTACATATTTACAAATTCCAAATAAAAAGCAATAAATTCGCTGTATTTAAATTAAACAACAATTTAACTGGTCTTTATAGTCGCTCACTAAACCAAGGGTTAGCGTGGATGATCGTGCCCGGTGGACATTACAAAGCAGTATTTGCATAGTAATCGCATTGGACGCGGTCAGCTTTTAATAACGCCCCTTGTGAGGGCCGCAAACTTCGTCATTAGGAAATTTGTATGAAAGTGTTATCTGGCTGTAGTTTACTGGTTTTGGCATTTTACGAGCAGAAGTATTTAACGGTCGTCCACTGATAGAGATTGTTATCTCATCTAAAGTACATTTGTCTATTTTTATCATTAAATAGTTGGTGGAACAGAAAAAAGAATAAACGTGCAAACTAAATCTTATAAACTATAAAGTAATTAACCTTTCTTTGGTGTTTCTCTGTGTGATAAAATTCGGTTAAAAAAGAGGATTATCCGCAATACTACCAGAATAATCAACGGCCTAACGGGTCAGTGATTAGGAAGAATGGTTCTCGAATTGTAAGCGAATTGTAGGGCGGCCTCTACTAGATGGAGTGATGCAGGAAGTCGACGGATGCAGGTAGTTCAGGAACACGTTTTGTAGTTGTGTTCCTGGGAGGTTTATGTCCATCAGTAGACTTGGTAGGTCTGTAATGATGATAAAGATCAATTAAACGTTACATATATGCACAATTAAAGTGAACAAACTGGACACTTAGATTTTAAAATCACTTAAATAATGAAATAAAATAATGAAAAATTGGTTTATAATTACTTTTGGGGGTTACCTCAAACGAAAACTTTATTTCAAAAAAAGGACTCTTTCGTGTCAAATTTAGCCACAGCTATACGAAGTGGCACCTATTGCCTGTATTTTATGATACTGAACTCCTTAGCTTTCATGCCACCCCGTCGTTTGTGGGGCGACGCGACGTCTTGACCCGGCCATAACAATTAATTAAAATACAATGTAAGCTCTGCCGTAGGTACCACAAATGGTCCAACGTCAAAATGTCAGCTGGACGAAAAATATGGAATCCAAGCTGTTTAATAGCAGAATTCTAACTCTGAACCGCAAATAAAAGTCAACGAGTTATATATATCGAAAGTGCTTGGAAATGTAAGTGAATTGTTAGCTTAATGTTATGTACATCCATTAATTTCTTATTCGCATTACTAGGTGGTTTTTGCAACAAATATAAATTCTACAACATTTTTCAGGTCAAAAAGGAATTTCATTCATCGTTTTGTAAATGTTAGTATTACGTAACCATTTTTATATGAAAATTAATAAGTATAAGACCATTGATAAATAATTAAAACATTAATAAAAGAAAAGGAAAAGTTAAGTAACAATCTAAACAGAAATAGAAACAGAAACTTTTTTATTCAATATAGATTATAAATAATACTTATTGATAGTCACCCTTTTGTTTAATTACCACTCGAAAAAAAACCTCTGTCCTGGAAAGAACAAGAAACCTAATTATTTAACCTACAACAATTATTGATGAGCCATCATGAGTCATGGCTACCTTTTTCTGAATATCAACAACGTTGTTGCAAACCAGTAACATTCATTGCAAGTTGGGCAACGTTGTAGATGATAACTGGTGATGCTGTTACACCGATCGTGCCAACATTTCTCGGGAACATGTCGTTATGTACCGGAACAAAGTCTTGTCTGGATTCGAGTATTTGTTTAACAAAGTTTCTGATTGGGACCGTAATAAATTGGCGCTTTTGCCACTTGTAACAAACCCATCTTTGTATCTTCTCATTTTGAAGGCACTTTCCTTGTTGCCTCAATCAGTAATGGAATCCTCGGCGTTGATATATCATGTGACGTCCAGTTCTGCAGGAACCTGAAGGGAAAGGCCGAATCGGGAGCAACTTGACGCCCCAAGTAGACCAGGGTAGTATATAATGTAGGTCCACCCTGGCGACTTTACAATGCAGATATTCGGCCCTACACGTACGAATATACTGTTCGCATCTCTAGGCCGGAGCACACCAAGCTCAGTACCAACACTTTATCCCCACTGCATCCCACAAAGAGAGGCTCGAATCGCTGACGAACGGGTTCTTTCTGATCGGCTTGCGAAAAGAGTGTTGGATCCCTTTGATTGTTTATGGTTTTTAACACTGGGCACGGAGAGCTTTTCCAAGAGTTGTTGACAATAATTCCAGCCGCCAAAACACTATACCCGTAGGTATGTACCCGGCGCATTGCTGCCGCAGATATTTGTGGTAAAAATCGTTTTAAATTTGGAAGGGTTATATTTGGAATGGGTATATTGTTTAATTAGGAATGTTAATACATTCATTGAAATTAAATGATGTAGGTACATATTGACTTTCAAATAAATTTGTACGCGTGCCACCTGCTGTATGTTTATTGTACTATGCCTATAACCTTCGCGCAAGTGCAAGCAATATGTTGACAAAGTTTTAGCGATATCTGATGAACGATATGGCAGCGCATAAAATACGAACAAACAAACATACATTTTTATATATTAGATAGATTACATATATGTATACTTATTGAAAGTCATTTATGCAGGAGAAGCCTTTGCTCTGGGAAGGCCAGCAAGATATCCTCCGAGTTTTTATTTTATTTTAAATATACATAATAATATATTTAAAATAAAAATAAAACAATTATCAAAAACAAGAAGGTAGCGATTACCTCATTCCCAGGGGTGTTATCAATCTTGTCGTGTTGTTTTATAATAAGTATAATAAGTTCCCTAATAAACAGCTTTTACTTAGTAAAAATTTTACGACCATGGAAAATGACAGAAAAATCTGGCTTGCAATAGATGGCGCCATATCGCTTACCTCCGATATAAAATACGAGCTGAGAGTCGTCTGGTGCTGCGATCGCCAATCCACCTGTCAAGCGTGCAGAATAAGATACATCCTCCCTACAACGGCAAATACCCTTGTCCAGCAGTGGACGTTTAAGTGCTGATAAACAATGTTATATAATAATGACGTCACTCATAATGATTTGTCACATCTGTAAATGATGCATCTTTTAAAAAAATGATGAAAAACTGTTAAAAAGCCCGTAACGAAGAATACTCGAACTGTGTTACAATTGATTGATTTACTGGTAAAGGATTATTTGCAAATGTCAACGGGCGTTGTAGTGTAAACGTTCGATAAGAGAGCAAACGCAAAAACCGTGACCGAAGCTTGAGTTAGATATAAACAAAATAGAGAGATTTTTTTTCTTGTACCGAAAACAATTTGCTATTTGATCAGATTTACACAAAAAAATTATAGAAATTTAAAAATGAAAAATCGTTTTTTATCAATTATTTTTCAAGATTTACTTTTTACAGTTAAATCAAATATTTATCCGTCAAGGCACTTATCAACAGATTCAAAAACTTATCAGTTTTTTAGACTGAGGAACATCCAGTCCAAAAAATAAATTTTTAGACAGAATGTAGTAAATAATATTTTCTCCAGTTTCGATTTTTCACGCCTTAAAAGATTTCAAATGATAGCACTTACACAACGTCCGTTAAACAGTTACGGAAGGATTGTGAAGATAACACTGTTAGAAATTACGTTATTAAAATTTATAAAATATTTGTTAAATATATAGATATCGTAGATTAATTAAAGACATTAAATAAAAAAAAACCGGCCAAGTGCGAGTCGAACTCGCGCACCGAGGGTTCCGAACAAATCCGTAGGTATATAAGTTTAAAATTATTAAAAATATTTTTATTATATGATGTAACAAAAAATTTTTGCTTTTCGCAATTTTCCCTTTATTTGTACTATAAAACTTTGCTTCGTACCAAATTTTAAGATTCAGAGTTCACGGAAAGTACCCTGTAGGTTTTGATTCCCTTGCGAATATCGAAAATTTGCTTCATAAACGGCTGTATCTTTTGATTGAGTTGGCTTAAAAGTTTGATTTTTTCACAGCTCCAAGGGACAGTAGACTTAAGTATTTGTTATGAATTTCAGCTTGATATCTCCACGAGTTCCTGAGAAAAAGGGTCTTGACAGACAGACAGACGGACAGACGGTGACAGACAGACAACAAAGTGATCCTATAAGGGTTCCGTTTTTTCCTTTTGAGGTACGGAACCCTAAAAATAAGCAAACTTAGTAATTTAAGGAAAAAGACAAAAATTGACGTGTTACTTTCGAAAGACACAACACAACACGCTGTTCCACAAGAATAACATCGCAATAACTAGGTACCCTACTCAAATACGCGTTCAAACAATTCAGTACAGTCCAGGCTTAGTCCCTAACAATTTAGTTCCATGTCAAATTATATGAAAGCGCATGGGCAAGAATAATTTTGAGGTAATTTCCTTTTTACTTATTGTAAACCAGTGCCTGATCACAATCCCACCTGATGGTAAGTGGTTTTATCGAACGGAAAGACAGACGTCGACAAATTATTCCACTCCTTTGCTGTACGAATTACGCAAGAGGATGCATCAGTTCGGTTGTAATGCGTGGAATATCGACAACAAAGGGGTGAAGACTAAAGACCCGCCCACCGTCTGGTAGTACGATGGTGGATAGGGAAGTGAGTAATTAAAACATGTAATTTCTGCGCTATAAAATATGGAGAGGCTGGCTACGAGATTGCTTCAATGCGATGGCCGACTTCACATGTCCTCTATTAATTAAAGAAATAAATATTTTTTTGCTTTCTTTTTGTAAATTTTTATTTGAACTTCAGTAAATCTCCCATGCATTTTTTTTTGTTCTTATTCCTTCGTAGATAAGCAGAGTTATGAATTTGCATTCCATTATTCCACTTAAAGAAGCTAACGCAAGAGAAAATTACAGTTCATGCACAGATGAAGACCAAAATATTGTGCGTTACACTAATTTAGTGTTTACTGGGATTCTATCTCAGAACGCCACAGAGACATAAAAATTAATATAAACAAGATACTTCTTGATAATTTAAGTAAACTAAAATTACAGCTTTTATGCGTCCCACCGCTGAGCACCGGCCTCTTCTCTTTTCCGAATCATGAAGATATTGGTCCGTCGCGCTGTTTCAATGCGTGTAGGTGGATTTTCAATGTTCTCAAAATATTTTATTTCTAAGACAAGCAGGTTTACTCAATATGCCGTGTCCCTCATCGCCGAGCATGTGGTCAATGAGAATTTAAAACTGCAATTACATATTCATTGGGGTCGGGAGGGGTCGAACACGGGTTGCTCGCGTACTGTGAAATTTACAGCGAGCGCTTAGCTCCTGGGGGCTACCACGGCTCCAGATATGTCTTGGTAGGTATCACCAACTTCTGTCGCCGTGCAGCATTACACTTACTGCTGCATTCCGGTCTAAAAGACTCCATATCTTTTTATTAACGATTAACACATCCTTACCGATTGTTTCATCTTAATACTCTGGAGTTGACACCTTCAGAGCAATTACCATAAGATGGAGTGGTAGCTCGTGTGCCGCTTTATTTTAATAATAACACATTTAACTAATTAAGAAGGAATTGTACGCAATATCGTACCATTTCGTATACTAACTAATGCAGTAACTATTAGTTTGCATAGATTATAGTTTAAAATTAGGACTACATACCGTAATGAAAATATTTACCTTTATTATACTTAGATTATATTATTATTACATTAGATTTCTTTTTGTTTAATTAAAGGGATAAGAATCTGCGTTTATTATACGATAAAGCTTATTAATTTCTTATTTACTTATTTTATATATTATTTACTAATACGTAATGTAAGAAATTCTAGAATAATCCAAATTTAAATGCAATACAAAGACTGACGGCTCATTCTTGTCAGTATTATAACAAGTATCTGAGCAGTAAGTAAGTAACCACTGACAGTTAATACCACAATATACTAGTGCGTGGCAGAATTCTTTACAAAAAACATTGAGTTATAAGTACTACGTAGGTACGTGCGTAGTGTATGTACATATATATCGATTACAAAAAGGGAATATATGTGGTTATGTCCTCAAAAATGTTCAAAATTTAAAGGTATTTTAAGTTAATCAGTCAATCTTTATTATTATATTCATTAAATAAAATTAAAAAAGGTTGATTCGATTTGCCAAGTCGCCTGTATTATAAAATCGTAAAAGAAATAATACAACAAACAGTGGACGTATTAATTTCCCGTGACGGTGCGCGGCGCAGTTCTGGCGCGGAGGGTGCTGGCTTTGGCTACACGTCTCCCGTGAAAAATGCGAATTACTTTTGAGGATGGCCAGCGAGTCAGAAAGTCATTGTTATTCCTGATAACGATATTCAGCGATGCGACGCTCCTCCACGTACTGTCGAAGCGCCATTGCTCGTGAAATTATTATGGACGTGGAGGAATGGAGAATACTGCGAAATAATGGAAAGTGCTTTTTTATGATATAAAAACAGGTTAATAATGATATCGTAGATTGTTTTCTTGAGCTGTATAGAATTTAATTTAATAAATGTATTTCTATAAAACTTTTTGGTCACTATTTTTTTAATCCTAGTTTCTTTTTATCACCAGCTCTTAAAAGTCCACTGCTGGATTTGGGCTCTATCGGTAAAAAGGGGGGGGGGTTTGATTGTTATGACTGTAATTTTATTTATTTTCATATAACAATAAAAAGTGTTAAAAAAAACATTGTGTACAACTGACTTCAATATAAATAAAATCAGAATATCATCAATGGAGTCGAAGTCCATTAAATACGCATTATTAAGGATAACTAAAAAACTACTAGTCAGTGTGTAGTAGTGATCAAATTTATATGGGACCACATGACTAGCACCAGCTTTTAAATTAAATTAGAATCATGCAAATCAGGTCTCATAGAAAAAAGTTCTGAGGTAACAACACACATTTAATTATGTATATATATATATATATATATATATATATATATATATATATATATATATATATATATATATATATATGTATAATAAGTAGTATTAAGTAAATATTTGTATGTATGTATTTATATTTATTTATGTATATATACTGTATGTAATATGTAGACATAGATGTAATTTACTTAGCTATTTGCACTTTGCACCCACAACATTTTCTCTGCTTAGCCTGGAGGTAGACTGGTAGATAATGCCCTGTTGCATTAAGTCTGCCTTTTTGTACTTGGTGTGCAATTAAAGCATAAATAAATAAATAAATAAAAAATACAGTCTAATTGCGAACCTCCACCTATTTCTGAAGTCAGTTGAAAATAACTATAAACTAAAATTATCACTGCTGGCCGTATGAGGAAGCTCAAGATCGCTCAGCGAGCAACGGAGAGGGCTATGCTCGGGGTTTCTCTGCGTGATAAACTTAGAAATGAGGATATCCGCAGTAGAACCAGAGTAACCGACATAGCCCAACGGATTAGTAAGCTAAAGTTGCAGTGGGCCGGCCATATAGCTCGAAGTACCGACAACCGATGGGGAAGAAAGGTTCTTGAGTGGCAGCCTCGTACCGGTAGGCGAAGTGTAGGGCGACCCCCCCGAGATGGAGTGACGACCTTGTAAGACATGCAGTAAGTCGATGGATGCAGGTGGCTCAGGACCGTGCTTTGTGGCATTCCTTGGGGAAGGGCTAGGTTCAGCAGTGGACTTATGAAATGCTGTAATGATGATGATGAAAATTATCATATAGTTCCACATCCCGCGTATAGTGCCAAGAATGCTTATTCCTCTTATTCTTCCTCAACCCGTCAGTAGTCCAAATGCTGGATATGAACCAATCCCATTGTAGGATGGATTTGCCTTGCCGCAGTACCAAACGGAACTTTGACGCTGTTGCTGAAATTCAAGTACAATATACATTATATTCTATACGTGTTACTTAGATCGTCTAGTGGCGGTGTAAGAATATCCACTATCCCATATCAAGCGTGGGTCTCGTAACAGGCGACTGAAGGAAACAAATCAGGAGATGGGCAGCAGCGTCTAACTAATAACGACTAAAAATTAAAATTTAAAATTTTGTACAGCCGACTTCAATATAAATTATTAAGAATAACTTAAAAACTATTGGTTTGACCTTGCTCAAATTCACATGGGACCACATGAGAAGCACCAGCTTTCAAATAAAAAAGAGTCATCGAAATCGGTTCACCCAGTAAAAAGTTATGAGGTTACACACATAAAAAAACATAGAGTCGAATTGAGTACCGTCTCCTTTTTGAAGTCGGCAGAAAAATAAAAATAAATTACACTTGCCAACCCTCTCGCCAAGCTTAGCATCTATGGCAAATATCCGAGGCCTATGGTCAGTGGTGGTCTTTAATAGACATCACTTTGACGTATATTTTTTTCATTCATTCAAACTTATGATTTTTTCTTTCATTAAAAAAATACTTTGCCTGTTTGTGTGTTCTTTGACTGTGTGTGTGACTATGAAGCGTTTGTATGTTTGCTTAGTATAAAGCCCTCCCAATATTATATTGTGCCATCATGGTCCAATTTTGACCTTACTAATTTATATTTACTACATGTAATGTAATGCATGCAATACAGAAATCAACTAAACGTGAACGTGGTAAACGTGGTTGAGCCATGCTGCAGCTATATTAATTGTATAGTTGTAGCACGAATGGGTCGGCTCGACCGGGGAAGGACCACGCTCTCACAGAATACCAGCGTAAAATAGCAGCTTAACGCTGCTGTGTTTCGTATGGTGAGTGTGGAGAACCGGAGACCTTTTTTCCTGGAAAAGAGGCATTCCATCTTAGTCCTCACGGCTGACAACGCATCTGCATTTTGATTCGCAAATGAGGACAGATGTAGATGTCTATGGGCCACATCATCCACCTACCATTAGGTGCACTGTGTGCGACATTTACTTACTTGGAATAGGGAAAACTCTGCTAAGCAGATAAGTCTATACAATAGCGAATTACGGTGGCATAGATACAGCAAATATTCTTTAGGTTGAACAAATTTTTTCTAAAAAGCATAGGAGATCGCAAAATAACATATAAACATACATTTACACGAAGCACATTACCCTCCTCTTGGACAGTCGCGGAAAAATTCGGGAGTTTGATATCATTCAGCTACCACGAATCGGTATCGCCACTATGGAATCAATAGTATGTACTGAGAATTTTAACATTAAACATTCTTAATCTACTTACATTAAAATCACACAAAATTGTAGAAGTTAAGAATAAAAGGTGGATTCTTAGAATAAAACAATTTATGAAGAAATTAATTAGAAATTAAAAATTTTGTACAACCGACTTGTAAATGTAACTTATAAAGAAAATAATATACTCAAAAACTATTGGGTAAACCTTGATCAAATTTATATGGGACCACAAGAGAAGCACCAGCTTCCAAATAAAAAAAGAATCATCGAAATCGGTTGACCCAGTAAAAAGTTATGAGATAACACCCATAAAAAAATCAGTCGAATTGAGTACAGTCTCCTTTTTTAAGTCGGTAGAAAAAATAAAAATATTAAGGAATGAAAAACATTTCGGTTTGAACTATTTTTGACCATATTGTTTTAACTTCTATCTAAAAAGTGCTCATTTTTTGTGCAGTCAAGACCGAATCTAATCGATTCAGACCATACGTTATTAGACCTTTGCTATTGCAGGGCCAAGGGGGCCTAACCAGTGTCAGCGACTCTTTTTGGGAAGGACAACCTTCCCTTTGTCACCTTCTCTAGCTCTTCTATGGCTTGGAAGACAGAGCGCACTTTACATAATTATTAAAAGTACGCAAAACATCACTCGTTCGATTTTCGAATATACTTTGTTATCAGTTGGTTCAGTTCCACGTGCCCGGCTCCCGCCCGTTAATTGACTTTTGGCTCCAAGTGTTTCGGCCAGTCATCGTTCTAGTTTTATATTTTTGGCGCCTATTCCCGTCCTAACAGCCCTCTATATTTTTTACATGGCAGATCAATTATGATTTCAAATTGGTTTGATGAATCTGAATAAAATCCCATTGGTGTTGCTTAATTGCCTCTTTGGCTATATGAAAAATGGTTAAATCAATACAATAGTCGACGTTTTTAGTATTAAAAATATTCGTTGATATTTCAATATATTGACTTTTAATTAAACATGGATGGTTTTATATAAAGGTGAACAATATTACTATTACATATACGTACTGTATTATTTTATACAGTAATATTATCGTATATACTTACAACGTTATTGTTTGACTTAAAGCTGATTTTTTAATCATTTCATATTAGTTATCCATAGGATAAAATACAGCATACCTAGATACATTTAAAAAATGCGACTAAAACAGTTAAATTTTTTCACTTTAACAGGCCTCAGGGCTAATATTTCATTCATAAGTTATGCATAAAATATTACAATCTGTATATAAAGTTGAAATAATGATGGCATGAATCACTTTTTTTGCCACCAGCGTGGCGTCACTTTTTTTTATAGGAATAGGGTGACTAACGAGCACACAGTCCACCTGATGGTAAGTGGTTGCTGTGACCCATAGACATCTAAATTTATCCTCGTTTGCGAATTAAAATGCAGATGCGTTGTCAGCCGTGAGGACTAAGTTGGGATGCCTCTTTTTCAGTAAAAAGGGTCTCCGGTTTTCTACACTCACCATACGAAACACAGCAGTGTTAAACTGCTATTTTACGCTGGTATTCTGTGAAAGCGTGGTCCTTCCCCGGTCGAGTCGACCCATTCGTGTTACAACTATACTACTAATATAGCTGCAGCATGGCTCTACCACGTTGAATAATAATTTTACAATAAGGTAAAATATTTGACAGATTTCAGAAGTGGGAATGATTATTTCTTAGGAAAATATAAACTTTAATGTTTGTAGTGACATCTGGTGAGTGGAACATTATTAGCCCTCATTGAACAATTTTATTTATACTAGCGTACGTGAGGGTAATATGGTCATACGGTTAATATGGTCACTTTCTTATAACTCGAAAACTACAGCCTAATTTGCATAGATAGCTTTGTGATACGATAGTTATTCATCAGCTATTGAAATAATAAAGGGTCAAAAGGCCGCCGCTTTATCGACGCCATTTTGACAGTTGATATTATAGTAAGTACGTGAGGCTAATGTGGTCACCTTTATTGCCCTATAAAATCAAAATTAGGAGGAGAATAGAGACAAAAACACAAAGTCGTATACTATAACTAATGTATTAACAAAAAAAAATAGCAAACAAGCCTTGGAAATAATTAGAAACACTTCGAAAAATCTACATAAAAAAAACTAACTACACTACACAATACAAAAATCGACTAAAATATTTACAATAATATCAATTGTCAAAATGGCGTCGATAAAGCAGCGCCTTTTTGACCCTTTATTATTTGATAGACTGATCAAGAGCTATCGTATCACAGAGCGTTCTATGCAAAATACACTGTAGTTTTTGATTATTAGCCATATTACCCTCACGTACTATAGTTAGTTTTTTTTAAGTTGATTTTTAGAAGTGTTGCTAATTATTCCCAAGGCTTGTTTGTTATTTTTTTCTATATTAGTTATAGTATACGACATTGTGTATTTGTCTCTGTCCTCCTCCTAGTTTTGGTTTTATAGGGCAGCAAAGCTTAAGGTGACCATATTACCGTCATGTACCTTATTGCAATTTTTAATTTAAGCCATATGAATGAATAACTTTATATATATTTAGAATATGATGATTGAAAAATCAACCCTTAATATATATTTACAAGGCTTTGAGCATAATATTATTGGAATAATTACGACCGTTATTATACATAAATTTTTTTTTGCAACCAAAAATAATTCTATAGTCCTCATTAATTTGATATGCGTTGCAAACATGCGTGTACGCACATCATTAACGGACATCCAGACACTGTTAATCAATTTGGATGCAAATAACGACGAAAGTTGCGATGTTACCAACATTTTACTTTTAAGTCTTCGATGCGATCGTATAATTGACGCTTATCAGTATATCAGCTTGAAAAAACTAGCGTCATATCCCGGTGCTGAGTTTACCAGAAGGAAGTGCAGATATGAGCCTCGATAAATAAAGACGGGGGCGATGGCAACAAATTGTCCGGCCGAACTTACACGGGCAGAGTGGCGATCGAATGCAATCTGGTCACGCGAAGCGGGGTTACCGTGTTCCTACAGTTCGAACGAGCCTTTGTTTCTCTGACGTTTTATGTTTGAGTTATGAAAGTAATGTTTTTTTTTATAATGTAGGTATTTGTTTTAGTGATGAAATAGGATTAATTCTGCTCCAGTATATTTAATATCGTTAATTATTAATATATTTCGAAATTCAGTACTTATTATTACTGAATTAATCATTATCGCAATACCGTGTAGTTTTTTTAATAGGATAAGGGTGACAAACGAGCACACAGTCCACCTGATGGTAAGTTGCCCATAGACATCTACATCTATCCTCGATTACGAATCAAAATGCAGATGCATTGTCACCTGTGAGGACTAAGATGGAATGCCTTGATTCCAGTAAAAAGGGTGGTGATGGTATAAAAGAAGCTATTGCCCCATTTTTATTGGTGTCGTAGGAGGTGATTATGTGAATGGGCATAAAGATGTCATGGCCTCTGATTGATGATGGTATCAAGCTCCAACTCACGGTTGGTAGCTCCGTGGCGCAGTGGCTTAGCATCTGGTTTCGGCGCTGAGGACCGCGAACTCGAATCCCAAATGATACAATTATTTTTATGGCCAACAAATAATTGCTCTGGATGTTTGTCCTTGTTCAATTTATGTATGTAAACTAGATATGATGCTGGATACAGTACTAACATAAGGGTAAATACCATATCACGATTGAGGAGAAAGTCATAATGTCTTGGTAACGTTTTAAACAATATAAAAGGAGAAAGCTTACAGCTAATCCTTCTTACAGTAGGATAGTTAGTGTTAGTGTTACTGCTAAAGAAGAGCAAGACGAAATCCTCCTCCCACCTTACCACCCACGATCCTATAAAATAGCGGTTAAAAAATTAAAAGCACCTTTTTTTAAAAGTATTCTTTTAAATATACAATTTTATTCATTATGATCTCTTTCAAACAAAGTGTAGACAAATTAAAATGTACATTTTAAAACATTATAATATTACTTTTCTTTTATAGGTATTTACTTACAAAATATTATTAAATTGCAATTAAAAGTATGAAAAAAGGCTGTCGAGGTGGGAGGAAGTAATGAAAGAGTACTAAATGAATATATTGGGCAATTCATATTCCCATAATTAGATTTGTGGAAGTACAGGCGAATTCATTAGCGCAAAAGCGTGTGTACCGTCGCAACGGGACGCAATGTAGACGATGCAATCGCTTCTAGAATAAGTACGATCAGACAAACTGTTTTAGTATTGGCATAAATATATTTTAGCTTTAATTTATTTCTTGGGTTTTAATAAAAAGTACAAAAAATTATTTATATGTAAAATATAATTTTTTGTACTTTTTATTAAAACCCATAACAAAGAGAATATGTCGCTCTCTCTCTCTCTCTCTCTCTCTCTCTCTCTATATATATATATATGTCTTTGCTTGTAATATTACTAATACCTCTATTATCTTTTTGTAAGGAGGGGAGTCCTGTGCCGTATATAGAATGTAATTTTTTTATATTGCAATGCAACAGAAATTTTAACCGACTTCAAAAAGGAAGAGGTACTCAATTCGACTGTATGTTTTTTTATGTGTGTGTTGCGGCGAATGGATTTCGATGGTTCTTTTTTTTATTTGAAAGGTGCCTCTCACGTTTTACGTGGTAGAGCCCAGCTGCAGCTATATTAATAGTACAGTTGTAGCACGAATGGGTCGGCTCGACCGGGGAAGGACCACGCTCTCACAGAATACCAGCGTAAAATAGCAGCTCAACGCTGCTGTGTTTCGTTTGGTGAATGTAGAGAACCGGAGACCCATTCTACTGGAAAAGAAGCATTCTATCTTAGTCCTCACGGCTGACAACGCATCTGCATTTTAATTCGACGAATTAAACGAATATAGATGTAGATGTCTATAGGCCACAGCAACCACTTACCATCAGGTGGACTGTGTGCTCGTTTGTCACCCTTATTCTATAAAAAAAAATAACATTTTAAATTTTAGCACTTGTTATAAAACTGATGTGATAAACTAGCTTACAGTCCATCTGATCGTAAGGGGCTACTGCATTTCATAAAGGTGTTTATTGCAAATGAAGAAGGTTGCAAATGCGTTGTCACCTCTGAGGACTAGTATGGAATGTCTCACAGCCTGCAATTATACCGGCTCCCTATACTCTTTAGAATAGAACGCTACATTGTGAAAGTATCTAAGATAACATACACAAACGGATCCCTAGGTGGATTAAGACTCATACCAATTTCATACATGTATATGCTTATTTTTATAATAGAATAAGGGTGGAAACGAGCACACAGTCTACCTGATGGTAAGTGGCTACTGTGGCCCATAGAATCTAAATCTATCCTCGATTAAGAATCAAAATGTAGATTGTCACCTCTTGGGACTACGATGGAATGCCTTTTTTCTAGTAAAATAACCGGCCAAATGCGAGTAAACATATCCCCATAGATTGTCTCATAGTGAAAATATTTGAAGTAAAAGTCTAAGTCTCTCGTTCTCCACACTCACCAAACGAATCACAGCAGTGTGAAGCTGCTATTTTACGCTGGTATTCTGTGAGAGAGTGGTCCTTCCCCGGTCGAGCCGACCCATTCGTGCTACAAGTATAATATAGCTGCAGCATGGCTCTACCGCGTAAAATACTTAATATTACATTTAAAAATGTTAGTGAGCTTAGTTGCAGTAATTATAAAAGTCTTAAACGAAAGTAACTAATATAACACTAACAATACATATTATATAAGGTTGAAGCTTAATTTTGTAAAGGCCCTAAATGACGGGACCGTTCCAGTTATAAATCAAGGAAAAGGGAGTTTGCAAAAAAGTCAAAAATATTAACGATAAAACAACAAAAAAATTATGTAAAACACATGTACACGAAAGCGTACTTAAATTATTTTGCGGACCGTATTTTCGACGCAAAAAGTCTGGCAAGTTCCGATCTTATCGCTCTCATACGTAACTTGATTAATTAAAAACAATAATAAATAATATAATTACCCCACAGTAAATCGAGCAAGGGCGATTGGTCATTGTGAATGCCCGTCTCTCTACTTATACGCAAATTTAAATTCATTTTTAATACAATCAGGTCTAAAATGTGTTGCTATACCTTGTTCGATTATATGCGAGTACATTACTAGCTGATAACCGCGCCTTCTTCCGCGTTGCTTACACACATCACTGAACAAGTAGTGCTTATAAAATCGTTGATTCTTAAAACCTTAATAACTTTATATTAAATGAAGATATCGCAATGTGTTTTTAGATAAGGGCCAAATTTCTAAGAAATAAAAGTTAAAATACCTAATTGAAATCTATCCAGTAGTTTTTCCGTGATACGCACACAACTGCATACTACGTAGCATCTGCGATGTATGGATACTATCTATGGAGCTGCGAAATGTTTTCATCAATAGCGAAGCAGGTGTTGGAACGCCATTCCAGGATTTTATCGCTTTATTAGCGGATAATTACGAAGCCGGTGTCAACTGTAATTTAAAAAATGAAATATATACCTAAGGTACATATTATATAAAGTCCACTGCTGAACATAGGCCTCCCCCTTAGATTGCCTCATAGGAGGATATGTGCCATGGCTGCCACGCTTGGCAAGCGGGTTGGTAACCAGTTTTTATTTTTATTTTAGTCGTTATTAAAGAGATGATGCTGCCCATCTCCTGATTTGTTTCCGTCAAAAAATCAGAGCAAGAAAAAAAAATAGACGCTATTATTTATTATTAACCAAAAGTAAATTTCACTTGACTAAAGAAAAATACTTGTTTTTTTTTACATTGAGCTACTATGTACGTCAATGTTTTTTTAAGAGATTCGGATGACATTAGCATAATACGAGTATTTGATGAAAAAAATAGATAAGAATATTGCAGATCTAAATGTCTAGATTTACAGTAGAAGTCGGCATCAATAGTGAATAAAAATGATATTAGTTTCAGCGACTCGTCAGTCAAGAGCACAGATATTCAATTAAAAATACTTTTATTTCATGTGAACAGGGTTTTCCATAAATTTATAATTGGATGTCGAAGATAGAGGAGCCGATTTGATCCATTATGAACCATATCAATATATGATTCATAATGGATCTGAACCATATCAATATATGATTCATAATGGATCTGTACCATATCAATATATGGTTCATAATGGATCAAAACGGCTCCGTGACGCAGTGGCTTAGCAATGTTGCAAGTTGCAGCGCTAAGGGGCGCGAGTTCGAATCCTGCACGGAACAAGTATTTGTATGGCCTACAAATAGTTGTTCTGGGTCGGGATGTTTGTCCTTGTGATGTATATGTATGTATTACATATGTATGTAAACTGCCCCCGCGATACAGGAGAAAATCCTAATGTGAAGGTAACGTGGATTTTTTTTAAAATAAGGATAAAATAAATAATATACACGCTTTGATATTCGTTCCATTTATAAATCCAGTTTTAATGGTAATTTATAATTCTTGTTTTTTATTATAAATTGATTATAGATTAACTAAAGTCACGAATGTTTAATTTAATTCGTCCGTAAAATTATAGTTTATGTTATTGGTAATTTGAAAAACATATGTTTGACCAGCAAAAACAATAATTACAAATTAAAAGGTTTGAACAAAAGAAGAAATCGATTTAATGTTACAACGCTGTAAATTACCAGGCAGCTTGCCGACAAGTTGATTGCCTCAGCAATTGTCTCCAACCACAAAGAAAGTTCGCGTGACTAACACTTCTGCGGTTTTTAAAATTTTGCCTCATGTGGCTGATGTTTTAAGTAATTTATCATTTTGATAGGTAGACATTTTCTCGATCTACATTTAAACTTATGTCTACAGTGCTTGCCCAATGATTTATAATAGCGGCATTTATAGTTTTATTTTCGTATCATAGTAAAAGGGACATTTTATTTATACATTTGCTCAAGAACAATCCATTTGTAATATTAAATTTTATACAATATAGTCGTATAATAAATTTTGGAGAAAGTCAGAAACCGTTTTCAGTGCCTAGAAGATTGCAATACAGTGGACGATATGAATGACAAGCTTGTCAAAACTGTCTATGCGATCGGAGCTAAGTTCTGCAAGGCCCGTCAGAGAAGAACCCAAAAACTCTCCGATCACACTCTTAATCTCATGGCGTTTAGACGAGAAATCAAGCTGCCGATTTCAGTAGATATGACAGCATACAGGCAACTGATCAGACAAATCTCCAAATGCATGCGGCAGGACTTACGCCACTTCAATACAGCTCGTATTGAAAAAGCTATGGAGCGGAACCGAGGCTTTAAAATCTTTGTCAGAGATCTTTCTGACAGAAAGAACCAACTGTCGAAACTGAAGACCGACTGTGGCAGTATCGTTTCTGAGACACCTGAGAATTTGAGTGAAATTGAGAGATTCTATAGCCATACACATCATTGTTGGAGTCACACGCAAGTCTGAGTATCTCTCCAAGCCTTATCCATTACCCGATGATATCCCAGACGTCAGTCTGAGTGGGATTAAAATGGTTCCCCAGCACCTTGAAAACGGCAAGGCTCTAGGTGATGATCGAACTACAGCGGAGCTTCTGAAAGCAGGTGGAAAACCGGTACATGAAGCCCTTCAGAAGCTCTTTAATTCCGTCCTTCATGATGGGACTACTCCAGAGGCGTGAAGCACAAGCGCGGTGGTCTTGTTCTTCAAGAAAAGCGACAACGCTCTCTTGAAGAGTTACAGACCGATTTCGTTTCGCGTGCGTCTACGTGCCGTTTTCGAGAATCATTAGGATTTGTCTCACACGCGATTCGACGATTTTCAGCCTCCCGAACAAGCCAGTTTCCGAAAAGTCTTTAGTACCATAGACCGAAGATGTCTTGCGTATATAGAGTATGAAAAAGTCTTTGATTTCGTCATCGTTGCGGCGGTGCTACAGCGGTGCCAAGTTGACTGTCGGTATATCGAAGTGCTGAAGTGTTTGTACAGTAGGGCTACGATGACTATTCGAGTACAGAACCAGAGAACGAAACCCACCCAACTGCAAAGAGGTGTAAGTCATCGTGACGCTATATGACGCTTTTATTCAGATGGATGGTCGGCCAATGCCTAGGTTCTGTAAATGAATCTTACGCCTTGCTGCAAACGACTGCACAACGGACCACCGTACCGCGCTAATACACCTAACCTACAACTAAGAAAATGACATGTTTTTGGGGATACTGCTTATCTCTTTCTAATTAATTCAGTTGTATTACAACTTTATTTTAAGGGAAATAATTCGTATAATTTGTTTATGTCACGATTTATTTATTATTAAATAAATTAAACGGATTTTACTCAAATACAGAAATTTACATATCTATACAAATAAATAAAATTGAAGTGTCTATTTGTAATGTCAAAATAACAGCTTTTTACTAAATGCATGTGGAAGTATATACGGTACTTATAACAAAAACACAACTTTCAAAATTTTTGTCTATCTGTCCGTCTGTCTGTTCGTACCGGCTAATCTCCGAAACGGCTGGACCGATTTCGATGGGACTTTCACTGGGAGATAGCTGATGTTATAAGGAGTAACATAAGCTACTTATATTTTAGAAAAAGAATTAGAATTCCGAGCAACATAATTAAAACCCTAAATTACACGCGGGTGAAGTCACGGGGAACAGCTAGTCATAACATAAACTCTTACTTCTGTCACTCGGAGGGGTAGCAGAGACTTCGGATTTCCATTTGGCACGATCCTGATACACCTCTTCCTTCTCGCTTCTTTCACATATATCTCATATTACAACGCATACATGCTCGTCGGTTAAGGGTACTCGCTCATAACTTGGCCCATCCTTTTATATATCGCCAATTTAGTAGATAAACTTCCCTTTAGGTCACACTCGTCCACGTAAGTAAATAAACTTTACCCATGTGACTCTGCCAATCACTAATACATTTTTATCTCAGAAATTAAAATTTTCTAAAAATGATGTTGCGCTAAAATTGTCGTTTCTGTGTAGTAAAATCGCCTTATATATAGAAAAAATATATATTTATACTGTAACTAAGGTATTTAAAAGAAAGCGACAACCGATATATTTATAATTCAATATCAAACGTATCCTGATTTTCTTTACATGCGTATGAATGCGTAAGAACAAAGCTGAGAGATAACTTGGTATTATTTTTTTATTTAAAACTAAAGTTGCGAACTTTAATTCCATCTTACATGGGCCACCATGCCAATCCATAATGCCATTTACTCCGGAGGTGTGGAGCAGAAGTGCGATGGTCTTGTTCTTCAAGAAAGGCGACAACGATCTCTTGAAGAATTACAGACTGATTTTCCTTCTGAGCCGCGTCTACGTGCTGTTTTCGAGAATTATATAGAGTATAGTACGAGTACAGAGTGCTGTTTACGAATCATCTCGCACGCAGACTCGCGGACTTCCAGCCTCCCGAACAAGCAGTTTCCAAAAAGGCTTTAGTAACATAGACCACAAACATACCCTTCGGCAAATTGTACAGAAGACCGAAGAGTACCCGAAGAGTACAATCTACCGCTTTGCCTTGCGTATGTGAACAATGAGCAAGCCTCTGATTCCGTCGGAATTTGAGCGGTGCTACAGTTCCTTCAGAGGTGCCAAGTTGACTGTCAGTATATCGAAGTGCTGAAGTGTTTGTACAGTAGGGCTACGATGGCTATCTGAGTACAGAACCAGAGTAGGAAACCTATCCAACTGCAGAGAGGTGTAAGACAGGGTGGCGTAATATCCCCGAAACTCTTCATCGCTGCATTGGAAGACGTTTTCAAGCTACTGGAAAGGTATATATGATACGGTATTAACGTCAATGAGGAGTACATAGACATCACTCATCTTCGATTTACCGACGATATAGTCCTTATGGCAGAATCGCTGGAGGACCTAAGCACTATGCTCAATGACCTCAAAAGTATCTCCCAATGGGGAGGTCAGATGAACATGGGCAAAACAAAGTTCATGTATAACGTCCATGTCACACCTATGCCGGTAGTTGTTGGAAGCACTACGCTCGAAGTTGTTGACGAGTATGTTTACCTGGGACAAATAGTGCGACTAGGTAAGTCCAACTTCAACCGAGATGTCAATCGACGGATTCAACTCGGCTGGGCAGCATTCGGTAAAATTACGACACATCCTCTCTTCGGGTATACCTTAAAACTTGAAAACGAGACTGTACAACCAGTGCGTCTTGCCAGTGATGACCTATGGATCTGAGACATGGTCCTATGAGGCCGTAGAGGAAGCTCAAGGTCACTCAGCGAGCGAGATGGCTATACTCATGGATTCTCTGCACGATAGACTTAAAAATTGGGATATCAGCAGCAGGAACATGGTAACCAACATTAATATCTAAGTCAAAGTAAGTAACCGAATTAGTAAGCTAAAGTGACAATTGGCCGGTCATATTGCTCGAAGAACCGACAACCGATGGAGAAGAAAGGTTAGGGTGGCCCCCCACTAGGTGGAGTGACTACCTGGTAAGACATGCATGAAATCGAGGGATGCAAGTGGCTCAGGACCGTGCTTTGAAGGCGTTCCTTAGGAGAAGCCTATGTTCAGCACTGGACTTTACGATGATGATGATGATGATAGCGATATAATTTGGAGACACTAATTAATCGTAAGTACGTTCGTTGTAATAGGAGTAAATAGCACAACAGTTTTTTTTTTTCAATTTAGACGTTAAAATATAGTAGTGAATAACTATAAGTATAATATATGTATGAATAACTGATTTTAGTTAATTTGTAGGGAATTATATGACCTGTATCAATGTTCGTTAAACACATAGCAGTCCAAACGGAGATACAATATGTAAAAATAAATTGAGCTAGTGCAGTGTATATATATATATATATTTTAAATTTTTTGTGTTCCGATATGTCTTAGGGTTTCGAAGATCCCAAATAAGTTTTCGCAATCAATTATTAATTATAAAATATATATATTTCATGTATGTTAGCTGTAAATATGTATAACGTTTCTGCTCCCATTCTTGTGTAGTTGTATAATAAAAGATCGTTTTAGGAAGGTTAGAAATATACCTTTAAAAAAACAGAGTTTAGCCAAGTGACAAACTATCAAGTAATTACGAATTAAATGGCGTTACAAATGAGACTTAGAAGAAACACGTTTTCGCTGAAAAAACATTCAAACCTATACAGAACGAAGATAAGCTTGTATGTATATTTGGTATGTCTATTGTGTGCGTGTTTGTTACTGAAACATAACATAGGCGTCCCCCACGTTAGAAGGATTTCTTATACCCTGCATGCAAAAAAAAACACTATTCACTAGCTTATTGCACAAGCTCGTCTTTCATATAGGTGACACGACAGGCCGCGCATTAAAGTTTATCAAAAAAAAAAGTTTTTTGTATGAGGCGCTGGCCACATATACAAATAATACGATTAATAACACGTATAAGTTACTTTTTGAGAGGGAGAGTTTCATGTTGGGTGCCACACTACCTAACCAGAGTTTAAAAGCAGGTCCGCGTGGAATGATGATTGACTCGAAGCAGGCTCGACATGTTTACGATATTGTTGTAGGTAGGTGTATCTTGGATTTATCATTCGATCCAAAAACGAAGGTTCGGCCGTTTCAAAATGAACCAACGGCTACCAAAGCGAAGCGTTGCCACAAGTGTTTACTGTTGTGAGCAACGAGCGACTGAAACACTAGACTCCGCGAGCTACTGCTTTACTAGATAACAACGCTCCCGCTGACTCAGTGCTCAAAGCGATCAATTTTCTGAACAGCATACCCTAATTAGAGCCCTGATTTGGCACCGTGCGACTTCTTATTATTACCTAAATTTATTAACTTTTACGCAAAAACTACCTCTGTTAATAACTTTTGATTTTCGAATAGTGCCTAACATATCTAAGGAATGACGTTGCACAGGTAGCTAGGGCGGCGCCGCTAGAGCCAAAAAGTTAGACATAACAAGTATAATGTTTACATAAGACAGAATATAATATGTATAATGTCTTTTTTATATAGATACGGCTAAGCAAATGATCTTAGAAGAAGAAATTAGTTTCATATGTAGCTGTTAGCTATTTAAATGATCCGTAAATCGTATAATTTTATTACAGCTGTCAGGATCAGAGATAAACTGTAACGAGAAGTGTTAGACACACATAGACACAAACATAACTACGTCTCACTAACTAAACACGTTGGGGAACACGTAGCTCATTCAAACATTTCCCTTTGCTCGTAAATAAAATTCTGTAAGAGTAACTATTTCGATAACAGCGAAAACTTAAATTTATGCTCGCGGAATGCAATTTAAGCGTGTTAAAGTAGGCTTCCAGTAAAAACACGGCGTACAAGCGCAAGTAATCTCACATGATCTTGACTCTTGTTCTTCCTTCAAACATCTGGTGATGGAAGGCCACTCATGAATATTGTATTACGGTATTTATAGAAAAATATTTTGCACATTTTAACAATTTTGTATTAATTTATTTATTAAAATGAATTGTTCTTCAATATTTTTCTTCAATATTTAATTTTAAATCTAGTTAAAGAAATATATTTTATAATTAGACTAACTGGTACTTAGCGCGTTGCAACCGCAAAAAAAAAAATATGAAAATATCGTTTTAAATTTGGAACTTTTTTGTTGTTTAATTAGGAATGATAATACATTCATTGAAATTGAATGATATCTAATTGTGAAATACATTTGTCGGTACGATACGCGCGCCACCTACTGTAAGTTAATTGTACTATGCCTATAACCTTCGCGCAAGTGCAAGCAATAAGTTAACTAAGTTTTACCGCAATCTGATGAACGGTGTGACAGCGCATAAAATACGAACAAACAAACATAAATTTTTATATGATATATTAAATCCATATGTACTGTTTCTATTTTTATTAAAATGTCCATTACTTGTTCATTTTATAAGTCTTTTGTTGCCTATCCTTATTGAGTTATATTATAGTTCGTTTGAATTAGTTGATTTTGTTTGTCATTAAAGCCATTTTTGCATAGATATTTAAATAGGTGAACTATGCAATAATAAATGTTTTCATCTCGTGCTTTTAATGTGCCCAATTCATTATCATAGCGCATCTGATCTGTCTGTGTACTGATGACGAACATGGACAAATATGATACATTGGCTCGATGCACGATAACCAGGCCCAACTTGAAAAAGGACTCGGCTTGCAACTGAAAATCCTAGTGGTAATGAAATATATACCATATTGTCTACGAAATACAGATAAACTATTATAAATTCAAACGCAAATGCACGTTGAACATTAACTATTGCAATTAAGAGAAGGGAAATCAATGAGGTATCATTTTGTAGATTGCTATATTACTCTCGATTAATGAAGCTTTTCACCTTTTGTATATGAGAGTGGTTGATAAAATATATAGCAAGATTATTATGGGAGTACGAAATGATTACAAACATGAAACAAATATATTTACTACTTGCATCCTAATTTTAACAGCATTGGCTTTGCGTCCACAAATAAATGTATCTCTTATTAGTTTTTGGGAATCCACTGATGTACTTATAGGGATTTTTATTATTGTGGCAAGTGACGTACTTCTTGATGGCTGGATAGATGGATGACAGCACGGAGTTGCGATGTAAGAAAACTCAGTTCATCATCACTTTGCCAGAAAAATCTCACGTTTTCTGATGGCTGTATAAATATCTTTAAAACTTAAATTAACTACTCGGGCGACGGATATCACTGTCAAAGGTGGCAAATCCTCCACTACTTAGGTGCAACAGTTACCCAGAGAAGGTAGGCTCTGTTCTTTGTCAACTTTGACCATACTTTACTAACTAAATTGTAGGTTCTCTTACGCTGCTGGTGGTAAATAGTGAAGAACGTTTAGAAATTACCCAGTCTATGGATATACGAGTAAAATAAGAATATCTAAAATTGTATTAAAATTACATGAATGCGTAAAAAGTGGCTCAAATGTGTTTATATCTTCTAACTAACTTAGTCAGCTTAAGTGTATCTAACTTATCGTAATCATCTTGATTAATATTAAAAAAAAGTTAACCATTCTATATATTATCTAAAATGAAATTATCTTTTTTTTTAATTGTAGAAAAATCTTTTGAGTTTAGTTTTAATGTTTTGTTGTGATATTTTTTCGCGTACATCGAAAGGTAAGAAGTTATTTATTAAATGCGGTATCTGATAAGCGGCAGTCCACTGCCCGTACATTAAAAATGTTTGTTTAAATATTACAGAAAACGTGAAAATTTGTTCAAGTGTTTTTGTTTAACCTTATAATATACGACTCAGACTAAACATATCTAACCTAATTCAATATCGTTTGTTATCCCTCTGGGTCTTAGTGATAAAACGAGTCATTTCAACAGCCAATAGACAACTACCACCGACTTTGAATAATAAACCTAACCTCTTGGATCCTGTGACAAGGGCCGAGATAAAATGCCTCATAACCTGTACCTGTAATACTGACTCTCTTTACCCTTCATATCGGAACATAATAGTGGTTGTTTGGCCGTGGAAAGAAAAGGGGAGATCTCGCGCTGGGCAAGGTGATCGGGAAGTGTCCAACGCTCCGTGTGTTAGTCTAGATTCTGTGATGTTAATACTGTTAGCCTATGCGACTTTTACAGCTCAGAGCTCGCAGCCTGAAAGGCCGTAAGCTATAAAACGGGGTGGGGAGGGGGGGGGGGATATTATTTATTTTTGAGTTGTCTAACCGTCGTCCGAACAAGGGAGCGGACCCCGGCTCTGACGGCTAACTCGTATTGTTCGATGTTCTGGGCGGTGAGAACCGCCCAGGGATGCGGGTGTACGGTGTGTACACGGTGTGGAGGGGTATGCAACGCGCGCGTCTGCGGACTCGCTGCGTCCCATCCGTTGCTGTCCTAACAGTGTTTGTAGCACTAGGTAAAATTGTAGTGTTTGAGTGTGACTGGCCGGTGACTTTTCGGTCGTCGGCATCTAGCGGAACAGCTTCGTGTGTTATTTCGGCGCTGTTCTATATATAGCGCGATAACTTCTGAACTTTGATAGCGCGATTTAGGCTTCGGTATGTTTCGCTTATGGCGTGACGACAGCACCGCCACAGTTGTACTGCTGATTAAAGCAGGAAAAGGCAAGAAAAGTGATAACTACGCAAACAGACGCATAAGTAGAAAAATCAGTACACGTTATAGATAGCCTCGCTTACCAGGATGAGATATGCGACCCGGAGGTGATTCTACATTTCTGCTCTCATCACACGCACAATAGTACTTATTATGTTGATATTTCACGCCGGTACTTTGTGAGAGCATGGTCCTTCCACGGTAGAACCAACAGCCATAAAACAGCATGGCTTTATCACATAAAAACCATACCATTTTTTAACGTCCATTGTATTCTAGA
Source organism: Parnassius mnemosyne (assembly GCA_963668995.1). Classification (NCBI taxonomy): domain Eukaryota; kingdom Metazoa; phylum Arthropoda; class Insecta; order Lepidoptera; family Papilionidae; genus Parnassius; species Parnassius mnemosyne. The sequence continues at coordinate 39,204,807 of CAVLGL010000159.1, forward strand.
AAAGTTGATTAGGTAAAAAGGTCTTTGGAAAGGATATCCTGGACCTACCCTCAGAGCAATTAAAAATAGACGAAGACAGATGATGAAACATTCGAAACACTCTTTGCATTGTAAAGTTACGGCGATGTGCGATAAGGGCGTGTCACACGGGCGCCGGGCATAAACGAGCGTTGGCCGCACACGGCGCTCGCGCGCTTTGCATAACAAAGGGCGCAATTTGGAGGAAAAATGGGCGCAATCTCGTAACATCTCGAGCATTCTCGCTCTTATCGGTCGTTGCGCCCGCGCCTACTAATGCACAGATTCCGCTTAGTCGATGATCTCCCTTAAATACTTCCTAGTAACTATTTCCTGCACATTAAAAATTTAAACTACTTACAGACTAGTCAAACCTTGGTAATTCAGGTAATTATAGAATAAGGGTGACAAACAAGCACACAGTCCACCTGATGTTAAGTGGATGCTGTGACCATTAGACATTTACGTTCATCCTCGATTAAGAATCAAAATGCAGATGCGTTGTCATCCCTGAGGACTAAGATGGAATGCCTCGTTTCCTTTAAAAAGAGTCTCCGGATCTCTACACCCACCATAGCAAATACAACAGCATTAAGCTGCTATTTTACGCTGGTATTCTGTGAGAGCGTGGTCCTACCCAGGTCGAGTTGACCCGTTCGTGCTACAACTATAATATAGCTCTACCACGTGTAAACTTGCTGTAAATTTCTCAGTACATGACTAACCGGGGTTCACCGGCACCAATGAAATTATGAGTTGCAATTTTTAATTGCTGATTGTTACTCAGCGGTAGAGAAAAACATCGTGAGGGGTACTACATGTCTGAGAAGTATAATATTTGTAAATGATAGTTGTAGATGTTGTGCATGTCTGAGATGTAGATGTTGCGAAGTCCGCCAACACGTAGGTACTGGGGCATCGCGGCGGAACAAATGCTCCATAACTCAGAGATCAGAGGCGGCTTGTGCCCAACGGTGGGTATATAGGCTGTTATTGTGTGGACTAATAATTCACCTTAGTAAAAAAAATATTTATACTTCGTTTTATTCTTCAACCTTTAAAATCACTTGTTATAACATTTCCCATGGTTACCTCTTACCACACCAACGAAATGAGTTGACGGATTTTTACTCCGCTTACGTACAACCGACCGACGTAAAAATTTTGTACTACCGACTTCAATATAAATTATTAAGAATAACTCAAAAACTATTGGTTAGACCTTGACCAAATTTATATGGGACTACATGTGAAGTACCAGCTTTCAAATAAAAAAGAATCATCGAATTCTGTTCACCGAGTAAAAAGTTATAAGGTAACGCACATATAAAAACATACAATTGAATTGAGTACCGGTTCCTTTTTAAAGTCGGTAGAAAATATAGAATAACAACGCGTTTAATTTATGTTATTTAATTTCAACATACAGTAGATAAACATGTAATTTCACCTTTTATTACCCGTTTCTTATTTCTTTCATTTGCTGCAACACTGTTTTATTTCAAAAATCCTGACTTTTCAGAAAACGAGTCTAAAGGTTTCAATGAATGTTTTATCTTAGTTTTTAAAATTCCATAGTAAAGTTTTATGTGATTTTTTTTAGTAATGTAGTTTTCATAGAGCTAGAAGTAAACTATATTCTTCATACATATTTCACGAGAAAATAACCTTTTCAATAAGAAAAAGTGTAAAAAATTATGATTAATCACGTTGTTCCTGAAAAAACCTAAAATATATTATGTAACTTTATAAGATAACACATTTTAGGTGATATTGTGTTTTTCTTTTGTTATAATATAAAATTTGTAATAGTATTAGCTTCTCTTATTTTACAATAATAAAAATATCTTGGTTAAGTTGACATAACTTATGGCTATAGTAACTACTTGAATTTGCTTAAGATGTTTTCTATTATAATATTAAAAACTATGAGATCATAAAATCAGTCATTATTTATGTATCACCATACTATTAATTATCACAATAGTTCGAATCGTAAGTTACAATAAAAATTCAAATAAATCTTTAAACACGCTTAAAATTATAAAGCTTCAAAGAACCTTGGAATCGGATTTTTTTCTACTAATTCCATTAGATCTGCTTTTTTTCTCTCTGATATTCCGGGCTTAGCTTCATATGCTTTTGATACGATAACATCTATCTCCCTTCGTCTCTTTATGACTACCGCTTTCTTGTACTCCTCTGCGGAGTATGACCTTTTGAAGTATATAGCCCGAGGTTAATTTTTCAAGAGCTTTATTATCTTCATCTCACCAATCTTAGCGAGCTGGCTTTCATCGTCTTTCTGCAGCATTACACCCATTTGAGTACATACGTTCTTCCAGTCGTAGATATCGTCATAACACATTTCATTTACTCGAAAAGATTCACTCTTCTTTCTGGCTGCCTTGTTAGCACCGATGAAGGCATCAGGCGTGTACATTAGGCCACTTCTTAACTGCTTTTTAACTTGTTTCTTAATTTGTGAATGAGCCAAGTCCCCTTCGTTTTGGGTATGTCCTTTAATCAAGTACTTGTGGGTATGATATTTGGTAACTTTTGCATCGCACATAGGTACATGTAAATCATGAATTTATTTTTTTGTTGATCTACTCAATTATCCGAATAAAATATGACATCAATATCTGTGCCAGTGTTATTCATCGCTTCCAAGTAGCTATAAACGCAAGTCGCAATTTCGTTACCGCCTCTTTTTGCGTTAGATTCGTCCCATACATAACATTGCACAATATTTGTGTGCAGATCATACATTGTTAAGTTTAGTACGTTCAGCTTACATAAGTAATCAAAAAACGGAGATTTCTCCTTTTGGGCACTGATGCACTGCTTGTAAATCGTACACAGCCACTTTAACATTCTTGTTAGCTTTGTCTTTTTCGTTTTCGGATCGTGATAGCTCTTTTTCTTTATGATGTTTGTCATAACTTTCTTTAAGTGTTTCTCTTACTTCATCATTACTATTTTTAAACGCTTCGCGAGTTACGCACAGATCTTTCTTCGGTATAAAGAATGATACATTGAAGTCATGTGTGAAAATGCGGTAAAACATTATATAATTTCCATAAGGAGCATTATTTTTTTACACATCTCTAATAATCCTTGTGTAGGTCAGCCACACTCTTGCTTTTATCAATATAATGCCTCTTTGAGTGGGATCGTATATAATGAAATTCAATTTTGCGTATGGACTCAATAAATTCTTTTATGGCTTTTTTTATTTTTTTATCAACTTTCGGTTATTTTCCATGACATCCTCATTTGTCTTTCATGTCGGTTATGTTGGTATCCTTATTTTTCTTCTTTATAGCTGTAGCTATTAGTCGACTATTGATCCCTAATGTGTTTTGGAAAAAGAGCTTGCACACTCTGAATTTTGTACCAGAAATAGTAAATTAAAAAGCCTTGTTATTATTTCGCTTAGGTCCGGAGCAGTTTCCATCAGCATCAACTCTAAAATAACGATGTTCTGACACGACATCTTCCACAGAATTCGCAATAAAACTCCATTGTTTTTGAATACTACCCAACTTCCAATAGTCTTCATTTAGTTGCAGCCGTTGATTTTCAGTAATATTTGTTCCACATTTGAACTTACATGAACCTTTACAGGGTTCCTTCAGATGACGTTCCGATATAGTTCTTCTTGTTTTACTTGACTCGTATTCTTTTCCATTATTTCGTAATCTTTAAGCGATGTTTCTTTTCCAGCCTTCTTCATTTCTCTGTCTTTTTCTTCCTCTTTTTGTCGGAGTTAGAGTATTTATAGGTGCTGATTCTGTCGTTATGTTAGTTGAACTTGGTATCAGTTCCATTGTAGAGGGCGCTATGACTTCCGAAGTTGTAGTTGTAGACGCATCTACTATTATGTTATTGTCGAATATAATGGATACAGATGAAATTACCGAGGGAGATTCTGATGTTCTATTTGGAACTGTATTCGTTGGCTCTTCTGGCGGACAGTATTCTTCTTCATCAGAAATACTATCAATTTGTACTTTACGTTGTGGTATAATGCTATAATTTGGGTCTTTAACTGAATCATCAGAGTCTGAAAGGAAAATTTATTTGCTGATTATTGTTTATAGTTATTGATTAGTTGATCTGAAATATACTTTAAAAATCTAAGCTAAATACTTACATAAAATGATGTACTTAATGATGACAAACTGCTGCTAGAGGAGATGCTCGAAGATCTAACCGAAATCCGCCAAGATTTTCTAGCGTCTTTCTCTAGTTCATCATCTTTATCTGAAAATAAGTTTAATTTCTCACAACTTTTTCTTTATTTGTTTTAGGGATTTAGTCAAAACTCACTATGTCACCCCCGTAATTCCACCAACTCTTACAAATGCCTACCAACGTAAATACATAATTACATGTTTTTCTTACATTAGTTAGGTATTGTTTTAAATGTATTAATAATGCAGTGGTATTAGACAGACAACCAATATTTTGTTCGTCTTTTGACCTTGTCTTTCCTGCTATTAAACTGACTAAGCTGAAAAGATATTATAGGTATTGCGCAAGTCTACCATTTAAAAACACTTCCAAGGTGATGGGCTATCCACGACTATAGGTCATTGGCGATTAACATTTTTAGAACCTTAGTTTCTTACCAGGTTGTATGTTTTCTTTATTATTATTCTCTTTTTCAGCTCCATTTTCATTAATTATTGCAGCAAATAAGCGATTTGATCTTTGCTGCAACGCCTGTTATGTATCATCTGTTAAGCCAAATGATTGACTGGGAGAGAATGCCCTATGGCATTAAGTTCGCCATATGTTCTACTTTGTTCATTAAAGTATAAATAAATAAATAAATGTTCTGTAATTTGACATAATTCCATAAATTATCATTACTATCATCATCATCATCATTTCAGTTCATTACAAGTCCACTGCTGATACTTTACAAACGCCGCTCCTAAGGAATGTGGTTACGAAATACGACCTTTAGCCATCTGCATCTATCGACTTTCTGCATCTCTTACCAGGACGTCATCGTCTTATCTCTTCCTTCTCTCCGGTACGGGGCTTATACTCGTGAACCTTTCTTCTAAAACGGTTGATTCTTCGAGCTATATGACAGGTCCATTGTCACTTTAGGTTACTGGTTCGTTAGGCTATATGGGTTCCTTTGGTCCTGCTGCGGAACTCATTATGAAATCAATATTTCACAAAATATTATTTTAAATTTAATTAAGTTTACTTCATTTACATATACAAATTACTGAAGGTGATATTATTGTAAATTAAATACTTATTAACAATAGGAATCATTTGTATTCTAATGACAATCTTAACTACATCCCTTAACATAATGCCAAGCACGTCTGTACTGTTACAGATTAAAAAATGACGATTACTATCTAGATATTTATTATTCACCTCAAACACTGCACGACTTGCATTTCACCAAATGAATATTTTAAGATCATTCATATCGCAAGATAAATAACTTGTTTAGGTAAGCATTAAGCTAAGCTATTGTATAAGTTAAACACAACTTTGTTATTCGTAAGCACGTTCCATTTAAATTAATTTGAATATGGTATTTCTAAATGCAAACCCGTAATGCACTGTACTTCTACACAGTGCATTACAGCGTTTGTGCTTGTGTTGTTTAAACTCCAGTATCTAGGTATGCCGAACTGGCCTCTACTTACCGTAATACGAATAATTTATGTGAATATTGTCATGCGACGTTTTAATTTCCTATATTTACTTTAGCAACAATATTCTTATTATCCGAAATACTTGCTTCATTAAACTAATTACTTAGACGATTTTTTTATTTATAGCTAACTGGTACCCGACGCGTTCCTGTCGCAGCGAAAATAATTGTGAAAATATCGTTTTAAATTTGGAAGAGTTATATTGTTTTATTAGGGATTGATAATGATGACGATAAACAACTTTCAAATTAATTTGTCAGAACGGTATGCGCGCCACCTATTGTAAGTTAATTGTACTATGCCTATAAACTTCGCACAAGTGCATACAATAATTTGACAAAGTTTTAACGCAAGCTGATGAACGCTATGGCGGCGCATAAATTACGAACAAATAAACATTAATTTTATATAAATTTTAGGTCTTAGCCAAATGTAAAGAAATTGATTTCTTTTTTAACAGCGATTGACGACAGCCTATGAAGTTATAAATTTTATTTTATTTCGTAATAGAACTTACAATTTTATTTTTTGTAAATTCACTTTTATATAAATATTACTATAAATCATTTTATATTGGCATAACAATGTTCGTTAGACTTTAGACATCCAAAAGTGTAAGCCTATGTCTCCGCTTTTGAATTTTTACTTTGGTTCTTACTATGGAAATAGAAGTGGTTTAAATTTTGTAATATTATTTAGGTACCATTAATGATTTCTTTTTAACTTTATTTGTTGCGTAATATGGCTGCAGTACCACCCTCGCATAGAAACCCAAAGTGAAACCAAACGCTGCTGTCTCACTGAACCGAAGACCGTTTTTACTAACGTAACGATAAGAAGTATTTCGTCAAGTCCTTAAAGGGTAACAACGCATCTTTATTTTGATACTTAATTGGGGATAAATGTAGTTGTTTATGGAGTACAGTCCCACAGTAACCACTTAGGTACCATTAAGTGAACTGTGTGCTCGTTTGCCAACCAAACTTTATACTTATATAGAAATTACGTGTCACATTGTTTGTCCGCGATGAACTCCTTAACAACTGAACTGATTTCAAAGAAATTTTGCACACTGTGTGCAGTTTGATCAAACTTGAGAGGTAGGATATTTTTTATTGCTATATGTGACACTCAATTTTTTTTTATTACGAATTTAAGAATGTTTATAGGACAAAGTGTCGTCGGAGAGTACAGAAAAACAAGTACCTGGCTAGCTAGTACTTCTATACCTAAAATAAAACATTAACATCTACAATTTAATATGACGTAAACTTAATTGCATAACAGGGCCGCCTTCTAGCTGTTTCGACTAAGGAATCTACTCGCTAATTACATGATTATCATGAAGCAATTTCGGCACATTACTTGACGGGAAAAGTTTGCATATAACCGTAGGAATCCGACTAGGGACGGCGATTTGTGCTCTTATGGTGGTAGCGTCGATGGGATCCAGGAAAAAAAATTACAGCCTATACACGTCCCACTGCTGGGTACAGGCCTCATTTCTGACAGAACTTTAGCCCCAATGCGTGTTGGCGAACTTCTTCGTATTCGTAATATTTTTTTTTCTTATTTCTCAGACATGTAGGTTTCCTCACAATGTTTTCCTTTACCGTCGAACACGTGGTAAATCGGCACTTAAAATTTCAATTAATAATTTCATTGGTGCCGGCGGGTTCGAACCAGGGTTGCTCTCGTACTGTGAAATTTACAGCGAGTGCTTAAACCCTGAGCTATCACGGCTCTGGGATCCACGAACTTTACCTAATGTAATTAAAATACTAGTAAGATGCCCTGTCACGGTTCTCTAAGCGATATTATCCGAAGGGCCATCGTCTCTGTAAATATTCTGTCGGTTTTAGAGCCTTGTGGGAATTTTAGAGACAATGGTAGTAAAACGACGGTATAATTTTCCTTTTTTTATAGCATCGTACGCGGCTAAATTGAGTCAATGGCGCAAGTATGAGTCTCTGAGAGGTGACATGATATTTGTGTTATTTGCTGTAGAGACTATCGGTCCTTGGGATCTACGTGCGGTGCAGTTTTTAATAAAGGAACAGCATCAGAAACTAGTGACAATAGGACTGGTCGTTTTCGCTAAAAGGCTAAGTACAGACATTCAGCGAGAAAATTGCAGTCAACAATGTTGGCAATACGCCGCGAGGACTAGATTAGTTTTAGTTTTTTTATTTTATTATGGTATCTACTAAATACTTTAATATTAAATGTTGACTAATTAGAAATAAAACTTTTGACCAATACAATCACAGTCTAATGTTCTTCAAATACCAATAATATCTGTTTTAAATGCGCTAAATTAAAGTAACCAAATCAAATAATTGCAATTGCTGTGAAAATAGGCAAAAGAAGTTCTTAAATTGCTCATTGTCAACGAATATAGCTATTGTGACAATAGTCGGACCCCATTGGTTGATATCAAGAGTTAATTAACAATGAATTACTGCATAGCCTTCGTGTGCAAGCTGCAGCACCAAGCACCGTGTACTATTTTCATAACAATCGTTAGTTTTTAGTATATTTGCATGCGCGCTCCAGACAGAACAATATATAGAGAAGTCGTTGTTAATATCACTGAGAATTAACCGGGAGTGGATTGTCGCGCACTCGAACACAATAAACAATACAAAACGGAGTCGAGCAAAAACAGACTATAGAAACATTGCAGCAACAAGAAGAATAGGAAAATTGCTTTTGTTTAAAAAAAAAATCTATTTGTTGGCGTCTCGAGATGAACGCGGCCGTAGTGCGTTAAGCGGACCAATCGCGCGCCTGCCGCTTCCCGCCCCCGTGCAGCCGACCAATGGCGGCGAGCGTACCGTCGCAAGAGCAGTTTCCTTTTTTAAAAGTTTCGCCCTCAACTTCCATCCGATTTCCCGCCTCGGATCCTTAAGTTACGGTCGTTGAAAAAATCCACTGATTTATTTATTAAGACACAAGTTTTTGTACTGTTAAATTATGATGTCGGCTCGAAACGAAGTAGTGTCCCCCTGTTCCCTTACCGCACTTTTTTGACAGTTTTTGCGCTGTTTTGCAAGAACCGTGAACCATATTATAATTTCATTGCATTTTTACTGATAACGACGTGTTTGTAATGAACAAGCGTCGCATCCGATTGGGTGTAAATTCGCCACTTTCTTGGTCGCGTTCCCACGTTGGCGGCACGTTCATCGGTAGTCCGCGCACACGCCGACCGGTGGCGGCCATTGATACGTTCGGTTACTCACCGAGTTACTTGAACTCTCAATTAATCGTACTATCAACAGTACCCGTAATTAAGAATATACAGGTGCAAAGAAGTATATTATAAGTAAAATTAAATATAATAAAATATTTTTTATCAACACAGTTATCTACCCAGCAACAAATAATTTATTATTAATTTTAAAGGTCACTGACTATTATCTATTCTGTGGCACTGTAGATTCTGGTTATGTTTCCTTGTATTTATATACAATATAAAACATTAGATAGCTACATATCACTTATCGTTTATTTTTTATTAATTATTAGAAATGCATACATATCTACTAATTTTAGAATTTCGTATTTTGTCTCATAAAATATCAGAACTAATTTAATTGGAGGCAGAAATTAGTATTAATAGCAGTTTCTATTTTTAAAATGAATAGTTATTTAATTTAAAAAAAAATCTGCATGAACTTATAAAAAAAGAAATATTCACCCCTGGCGGATGTTAAGATGGTAATCGTCTATGCGCCAGAGGCAAGTATAACGTCCAATCCTTCCACTAGAAGAGGCCACAGACTACTTTTAAATTTGTGCAGGTGTATATTCAGCTGTGGATTTAGGATGTAAAGCTGTTTTGAAATGGTCTATATTTGAGCCGGGTCTATTTCATTTACATTAGGCATAATCATCGTACAATTATAGTAGTATCATAAATATAGATACTTGTCTCATAGTCCGTGTGGTGATAGCGAATTAGAGATTATAAGCCTTATCTATCACTCGTGGGTGTCGTAAGTTAGTGTGGTCCATAAACACTTCTGGATTAAGAATCATAATGCTGACAGCGCTGGAACTCTTGAGGATCAACATGAAATGCTTCGTAGTAAAAAGGGTCACCAGTTCTGACACTCACCATACGAAACACTGCAACATAGTATGCTAGATATTTTACGCTTGTATTTTGTCCTTCCCCGGTATAGCTGCCAAATACGTACCGCAGACATAACACGCTACAGCTTGGCTCTACCAAGTAAAATAAACGAATGGTTAATATTTATATAAAAAGTATGTCAACAACTATTAACTTAACTTATTTTGATTTGTTACCAGGAAGATGCTGCTGCTCATCTCCTGTTTTATTTTCCCTCTGTCGCCTCTTACGACACCGTCGGGACGATATGGCGTTGTGGATATTCTTACACCGCTATTAAAGGGTTAATGTCATTATCAAGTGGTAGAGCTATGCTGCAGCTATATTAGTAGTATAGTTGTAACACGAATGGGTCGACTCGACCGGGGAAGGACCACGCTCCCACAGAATACCAGCGTAAAATAGCAGCTTAATGCTGCTGTGTGTTGTATGGCGAGTGTAGAGAACCGGAGACCCTTTTTTACTGGAAACCGAGGCATTCCATCTTAGTCCTCATGGGTGACAACGCATCTGCATTTTGATTCCTAATCGAGAATAGATGTAGATGTCTATGGGCCACAGCAACCACTTACCATCAGGTGGATTGTGTGCTCGTTTGTCACCCTTATCCAATAAAAAAAATATCAAGTTGTGACATTAATAAGGTTTAAAAAGGCTGAAGACGAAGAAGGTATAAATTATAAAATGTGGAGAGTAGGTGCAGTCATTAATTAATAGATATATTAAATTTATACGATATGTTCTCTAGATAGGTATCTATTATAATTTTATGATAATACCTACAACAAACACAAGTGTTAATCCCGTAATTAAAAGTGATAGTAATACAGCAATCGCAATTAATATCTATTTTAATTTATCTCTTACACTCGCATAGTTAACATTAAGTAAAAAAATTCTGTTTGTCTATGTGTCTTTATGTCCCTACTTTTTAATTCAATATTAAGGTTATTTTATAAAAATTTGCACTAGTTATAGATAAATACGTGGTAAAACATATCTAGATGAACTTGGAAATTAAAACATTATATTAATACATCAAATAATTGTATCCAAATCAGAGCAGAGCAGAACAGAGAAACCAATTATATAAACACATAATATTATACGCAAGAAATGCTCATTTAAAGTATGGAATTCTTCCGTCTAATGTAATCTTACCCAATAGTTTTATTTTAAACTAACTGTTACCCGGCGTGTTGCTGTCGCAAAAAAATAATTGTGTAAATATATTTTTTAAATTAGGAATGACAATACATTCATTGAAGTTGGTAACCTCGAGCAAGTGCAAGCAATAAGTTGAAAAATCGCAATCTGATGAACGGTATGATAGCTCGTAAAATACTAACAAACAAACATTGATTTTTATATATTAGAGATAAATAACATTTCTGAAGTCAAGTTTTGCGTTTTATTTAACTTTTGGCATTTGTTTTATATGCAAATCAAAAGTGCGAAATATCATGATATTTTATTCGTACAATTTTAAAATAGAAGCAGAGTTTACTTTGAATACGTTTAAGAATTTAAATAGATTTACAAGAAAAACAAAACCTCATTAATATGTACATCGTTTAGTTGGGAACATCGCCTGGTACACAGATAAGCAAAAACTTTGCTACATTAGTACGCTTTTTGTTAGCAGCGCATTCATTGCCAATTTACGAATGAGATCAGAGTCGATTGTTGAAGGATGCAAAGTGCCAGTATTTTAATGACTATCTTGCCAAGCATGATTAAAGTACGCCATGACACTTGTCACATGTCATAATTTTTTGTGACAGTGTAGTGGTCGTGTAAGAATATCTACTACCCAATATCGTCCCGTGGGTGTCGTAAGAGGCGACAGATGGAAACTAACCAAACATATAGACAGTCTTTTCCAAATAACAACTAAAAAAAACTGCAGCTGCCACCCGCTTATATACCTAGCGTGGCAACAATTACAATAATCGCCACTATGACGCAATCAATGGGAGATATTATTATAGATATATATTCAACAGTAGACTTTTGATAGGCTGAAACGGTTAATTATATAGTAATTGTTAATCGGGCCGTTTAATTAATTCCTGTCTCCAATGCCACTTTCCTACAAAGGGAGAAGATCACAGTAGTAGCAGAAGAAGTTTAACTATGACGTGGTATTTGAATAAGAATATTAACCAACTCTTTGGATCAAGTGTTCAAATTACTTGGCGTTTGTGTTATTTTGTGGAAATCGTCAATGCAATCCACTATCGAGTGAACCACTAAACTCTTGTCACGGCTCTAAACAAGGAATCACTTGGAGATATATGATGAAACTACGATGACAAAGTGAGTGTTCCGGAATCACTCAGCGGCTACTCACAAGGAGATGTACTTGAGAAACTAGGTACACGTCGTTTCGCTTGCACTGCAATATTACTTTACCTTTTCCTTAACAGCCTGCACTGGAATATTAGCAGATTTTTTTTCTTTAATATTATGTTGTGGATTCTAGGTGGAACCGAATCAGTACATGGCCGGTTGTGTTGTGATAAAAAATGGTGCATATTACTGATTTTATAACATAAGCTGTCGCTACGCTTGGTCGCCGATTTTGCAATTGTAGATACTGTCAGCAAAAAAGAAACTATTTACTCCATTTAATTTAGTATGAATCGTAACAAACAGGCTATGAGAAACCCAGTTAACGCGATATAACTATTTCTTAACGTCAAAGGTGCAAAACGTTCGATAATGTGATCAGTCCGTGTGCCAAGCGTGGCGATTAAGGCGCATCCATCCAACAGGAGAGTCCATCTAGCATTGGGCTTTAAGGAATGATGAAGAAGACACCATTCAAATCTAAATATTATTTACTAAATGTTTCAGTACTGGCACTTTTCAGTTGGTTATCGCCATGTTATCGCAAGCCACTATCGGAACTAACTAACTTGCCAAGCAATAACGGCAAATCCTCTTAACTCGGCAGAGGCACGCTCCTGACTTGACTGTTTATAACGTGTAATGACTTTTGACATTTTTCTTTACTTTTCTTATTTATATGAATTTCAGTGCCGCTGGCTCCGGAAATCTATAGTTTAATCTTCTATTGTCTCATTTGCGAAAGAACTACATAGTCTGGAAGAGACCAATACGCTAAATGACTTATTGACAAAGGACTACGTCTTGAAATTCCTTATTCAATTTTTTTTTATAGTATAGGGCTGACAAACGAGCACACAGTCCACCTGATGGTAAGTAGTTGCTGTGGTCCATAGACATCTACATTTATCCTCGTTTGCGAATCAAAATGCAGATGCGTTGTCACCCGTGAGGACTAAGATGAAATGCCTCTTTTCCAGTAAAAAGGGTCTCCGGTTCTCTACACTCACCATACGAAACACAGCAGTATTAAGCTGCTATTTTACACTGGTATTCTGTGAGAACTGTGATTATAAACTAATTTGTGAAATACCTCATTCAACAAAGGATCAATTCCCACAAAGACTTATTCGTAAATTTAAACAATTCGCGTAATGGTATGAATTAGGCATTAGCAGTACTAAGCGGAATCTTCCATGGATTGCTTGTGTACCATAAATTAAATGAACGCCCTGAAGTCACGGCTGCAACTGTATTTTTCTCTCGTCGATATTCTTGATAAAGTTATGAGATGATTATGAAGTGACCAGATATCAAGAAAAATACACACATTTAATTCACTAAAATTTAAAATAAACTTCAAGCCTAAACTTAGCTCTTACTGTCAGTAGTACAATAGTAGTATTGGATTATCTATTAAAATCATTTCTCTTATATAACGCGAAGGATTGTTTTAATATGAAACCATTATTTTGAGGAAAATTTGAATACACTGACTGTATTAATAATAACAGTCTGACTGCCTCGCTGGGCTAATGATCGTAAACGCGTCTGCTCACCGTAGGTCCCGGGTCCCGGGACAAATCAGTTCGTCATTGATCAGGGTACATGTATTCTGTGGTCATTGACGCCGTAAAGGGGCGAACCTCAATTTTTCAAAAAATTACAGGAGAGCGAGGAAACGTTTATTACTCCCCGATTACTAGATTTTTTTTCATCAGAAAATTATTCTTATTTGTAGTTTTCCATTAAGTCTAATATATTTAATTTTCTGATGAAAAAAGCTAATAATCGGGGAATAATAAATGTTTTCTTGCACCCCCCTATTTTTTTTTAAAATTGAGGTTCGCCCCTTTGCGGCGTCAACGACGAGTTATTGAATTTTTCTATCAAGAAATTCCCAGAAGATGCCCGGAGTCAGAAAGTTGGCGGTGTTTCGCCCGTGCCTCGGAAAGCATGTAAAGCCTTTACTGCGCGTGAGTGAGGAAATAGAGAGTGCATCCGTGCTTGCACATACACTCGAGCACTTTTATCCTGTCGTGCACAGATAGCTAGCCTCCGTTCACACTTCAGACTGGCCGTCGTGACCGGAATTCGATTTGGAAGACATTAATAATCCTGAGTAAGTGGTGCAAATATGAGTCTCTGAGAGATGATTACATATTTATGCCATTTGCTGTAGAGACTATCGGTCTGTGGGGTCCACGTGCGGTGAAGTTTCTAAAGGAACTCTATCCGCGACTGGTCGGCTGGTTCTTTTCTCGCTCAAAGACTAAGTATAGCCATTCAGCGGGGAAACGCAGCCAGCGTTCTAGGCACGATGCCGCGGGGAGTAGGACTGTATGATAATTAAGTTACTAGTTTTAGTTTTTTTTAATTATAGTTTTTAATATTTTATGTAATAAAATAATACAAAAGGATTTTTAAAATCATGACACCACGCCGTCTCTTGTACAAAAGTTAATCTTTGCCATCACACATTGTGGCCATCGCCGGTATCAATGAAATTGTTAATTGCAGTTATAAGTGCTGATTTACCACGTGCTCGGTGGTGGAGGAAAACATCGTGAGGGAAACCCAAGTGTCTGAGAAATAAAAAAAAAATAAAAAATATTTCGAAGATATATAAAGTCGGCCAGCACGCATTGGTTCAGCGCGACAGACAATTCCTTGCCCTAAGATCACTTTTGAGAGGAGACCTTTGTCCAGCAGTAGTACGTATACAGGCTGTTACTTTTACACATTGTGGGCTTATGATCAATCCTCATCTCGTTTCCTTAATCGATTTGGTTGCAATAGATGATTAGTAGATTGACTATCCCATTTCAGCAAAAATACTAATTGAAATTATATAAATATATTTATATATATGGCTGGTATTGGAAAATAATTACGCAGAATAAAATTAATTTTAGGGATTCAATCGCGTTTAATTTAACTTATTTAACTTATTTTTAATTTTAGACGACTCCGTGGCGCAGTGGCTAAGCAATGAGTTGCTGCGCTGGGGGCCGCGGCTTCGAATCCCGCACGGAACAAGTATTTGTATGGCCTACAAATAATTGTTCCGGGTCTGCCTCCACAATACAGGAGAAAATCCTATAGGGCAACGTTTCTTTTTAAAGAGAATAAAGAGAGAATTTTTAATTGCCGACGCTTCATCATATATTTGATTACACGTAAGCTCTTTAAATTATTTTAGAGAAATATTAATTTGCCTTTTTCATTGGTGACGAGGCGCTTACTTTACTTTTCAAGAGAGAGAATAAATATATAGGACTCTTTGAGCCAGCAGGTGAACTGTATGCTCGTTAAGCACTCTTAGCGTTACCGTTAACGTGCCCTCTCCGACTCCGATAGATGGTTTCGTACCTGTTTTAAAAGAAAACACATAGATTATAGTGGTAAGTAAATTCATTACTTTATCATTATCATCATGATCATTACAGCCTTTCACAAGTCCACTGCTGAACATAGGCCACCCCCAAGAAAAGCGAAAAGCACGGTCGTGATCGTGACCCACCTACGTCCATCGACTTCCTCTATGTCATACCAGTTGTCTCTCTTAGTGATGAGCCGTCCTACAATTTGATGACGGGCTGTTTCAACCCTTATCTTCTCCGTGGAGTTTTTGTCAGACCATGTTAATTGTTTTAATAATAAAAATCTATTCATACTGACAGCTCATCGTTGTCTTCATCAACATCATTATTACAATCCGTTATTTTTTTATGTACTGTTGTAGTATAATGTTTTTTTTTTTTTACAAATTATACTGTTTTAGAATTCCTTTATATATTGCCACAAATATGGCCCTGAACTACCTACATTCAATGGCGTTCTCTGCTTCATCAGTTGTTATGGATGTAATCATCACTTATAGCTCTCACCATGATTTTTACAAATTATACTGTTTTAGAATTCCTTTATATATTGCCACAAATATGGCCCTGAACTACCTACATTCAATGGCGTTCTCTGCTTCATCAGTTGTTATGGATGTAATCATCACTTATAGCTCTCACCATGATTTTTACAAATTATACTGTTTTAGAATTCCTTTATATATTGCCACAAATATGGCCCTGAACTACCTACATTCAATGGCGTTCTCTGCTTCATCAGGTGTTATGGATGTAATCATCACTTATAGCTCTCACCATGATTTTTACAAATTATACTGTTTTAGAATTCCTTTATATATTGCCACAAATATGGCCCTGAACTACCTACATTCAATGGCGTTCTCTGCTTCATCAGTTGTTATGGATGTAATCATCACTTATAGCTCTCACCATGACTCGTCGGCAAAATGCCAAATAATAACTGTACAACTTTATAGTGTTTGTTTCCTTTTCTGCCGACTTCCAAAAAGGAGCCGGTACTCAATTCGACTGTATGTTTTTTTTTTCGTTTTTTTTTTATGTGTGTTACCTCAGAACTTTTTTCTGGGTGAACCGATTTCGATGATTCTTTTTTTATTTGAAAGCTGGTACTTCTCGTGTGGTCCCATATGAATTTGATCAAGGTCAGACCAATAGTTTTTAAGTTATTCTTAAATAACTTATATTGAAGTCGGCTGTACAAAATTTTTAATTTTAAATTATAAAGTCTTTATTTTATACGCTTCTTTTATCGTAAGTAAAAGCTGATATTTCATTTAAATTTTTAAATGGACAGTTTTAGTAATTAAAATTCATTGCTAACATAATGACTTTTATAATATAAATCATCCAAATGCTGATTCAGAAAGTGTTAAACTTAAATTGAAAAACTATAAACTTAAAGTTTTTAAAACTTTTTTACAAGTTCCAAGTTTTAAAACTTTTAATTAATTTCGTAGCTTTATAATATCTATATATGTATAATTCTTTTAAAATATAAAGTGTCTTTGAAACCATACCTACCTTAAAAATAAATAGATTATTAACTAATTTATTTAGTATGATTCTAGTTACTATTTAATTCTAGAAAACTTAAATTCAATACATTTGTGTTGAATTTAAATTTTCACAAAATTATATAAAACACAAAATTATATATAAGTAAGAGATACGAGATGATGTAAAATATTCAGGTTATTGGAAGCATATTCATTAGTCAAGAAAAAAGTTATTGTTTATCATTGATTTGTCATTATTATGAATAACAAGTCATATTAAATTACTTTTTGATTTTATTATATAAATATAAACATTAAACATATACACTCTAACGTCGTTTACCCCGGGGATAGGGAAAGACTACGGATTTATATTTGGGACATCAATTTTATTAAAAACTCACTTTATTTGATGTTGAAAAAATTTATAACATCATTTTACAACGTTCAATTAGAAATCAATCAATAAATAGAGCGTAGCCAATCAAAACTCGATCTTAGCCCCAAAACACATATCATTTGCTTAATTAGATTGGGCGTTAAATCGCCAAACAACCATTTATAATCTGTTCATTTAAAAATAATGCCGCATAAAAAACTCGTCAAAGATATTGTCAGGAGATACCGGCCACAGTCTGTTCGCAGGCTTCGGTCGAAAAACTAAAAAAAAAACTTACTCGAGGCGATCCGTGACTCCTATTTTTTTGTTTTATTATTTTTAATTCATATTATCGTACGGCTATCCCCTTTAATTTTGTTTTTAAGTATGGCCCTCGGTATGCTGGCAGCTATGTTTATGGATATTCAGAATTCCGTGGTGTATCGTCCACGGGGCGATTTCATTTTATGTAAATGTAAGGCAAAGGACTGCAGGTGTGTTTTAATAATTGTGACAGATGTACCCGCTCCTTGCCTAACTACCGATTCCCAGTAACCACCATTTGCGGATCAGGAAATTTGATTTTTTTTACGGCCAATGTCTTGAAGAATTGTCTGCGAGGTCAATGTCTTGAAAAATTTTTAAACGAATTTAAACTCAAACAAAAAACTTGATTCGTTTATATAGTCTTGTAAGAGTTTTTTTTTTGGTTTTTGAAATGAAAGAAACAACTACTTACAATATTGTTAAGAGCGCTTCTTTTGTGTCTAGGGGTCAGTCTGGGGAGGTGGTACCTACTAGGTACTATTCTCTTATCTATATCTGCCGCCTGATAGCAGTGTGTGTACTGCTATCAGGCTGCATAGTACGTGGTAGAGCCATGCTGCAGCTATATTAATAGTATAGTTGTAGCGCGAATGGGTCGACTCGACGGGGGAAGGACCACGCTCTCACAGAATACCGGCGTAAAATAGCAGCTTAACACTGCTGTGTTTCGTATGGTGAGTGTAGAGAACCGGCGATCCTTTTTACTGGAAAAGAGTCATTCCATCTTAGCCCACACAGGTGACAACGCATCTGCATTTTGATTCTTTATTGAGTATAGATGTGGATATATATGGGTCACCGTCACAGCAACCACTTACCATCAGATGGACTGTGTGCCCGAATGTCACCCACCCTATCCTATTAAAAAAAATGTTCCGACCGGGAGGTTATAGAGCCGGTTCCAGTCACTTAGGTACCTAGTTTTGTTGATAAGATTCTAAGTGGTCTAAGTTTTACTCAAAATCAATTCTTTATTTTTATGTTAACTTCCTTAAAGTATTTTTTATAGAATAAGGGTGTCATACGAGCACACAGTCCGCATGATGGCAAGTGGATGCTGTGGCCCATAGACATCCATATTTATCCTCGATTAAGAATCAAAATGCAGATGCGTTGCCACCTCTGAGGACAAAGGTGGAATGTCTCGTTTCCAGTGAACAGGGTCTCCGATTCTCTACGCTCACGATACGAAACACAGCAGCCTAAAGCTGCTATTTTACGCTGGTATTCTGTGAGAGTGTGGTCCTACCTCGTTCGAGCCGACCCATTCGTGCAGCAACTAATGTAGCTGCAGCGTGGCTCTACCACGTGTGAAGTCTAGTACTTGTAAATTATATAAAATTAATTTTAACTACTGTAAAAAATATCAAATAAAACTTAAATCCCACTATTATGGGGTTGTTATAAACTAATTTGCTTAATTATAACAACCCTATTATAATGGATTTCCGCAAAGTAACGCCTGATTCTATTAATTATCCCACTATTGTTTTATCTATGGATCGGGACTAAATTGTCTTAAGCAACATATTGAAAAAATGGCGGGAATATAAATTAATTGAGCAAGACAATAAAACATATGTCAACAATAACTTTTTAAAAATCAAATAACTATTTTCGTGACGAACCAGTACAATTAACTTGTAACTAACAAAGCTCATAGTTGATTTCAAATATAATCATAATTAAAATGTGACCTTTTCCCATGTTTTTCCAATTTTGATTGTAGTCATAAGAGAAACATAAAAACGTCATATTATGTCAGTATATGTACACTATTTATTTCTTCTACAAGCACGACCGCTTACCTTTAGAACTAGACCGGTATCTACTTCAGAATGGAATCCTTGATAGATGCAATTAATTGAAACTAATAAAGAAACTAAGCGGGTGAAAAAGCTCGTTACGTTTCATACAGGACGAACTGATGAATCATCGGTATGAACGATCACCGTACGGCAAATCGCGGACGCAATCATCGACTCCGCCCGGGCTCAATATTGCAGAGCCTGTTTTTGTTGGTTTGTTTCTAATCGAAAGGAATTATGAAGTGGGAAATTAGTTGAATACTCTACATTATATAGCTAACAGCTAACAGCTAACTAGCGGTAGGGTGTCGACTGCAAGGTCGGAGAGTTGTGGGTTCAAATCCACCATTCGACTACTTTGGTGAAACACGTTCAATATATAATAAATTTTATATAAATTTCAAAATGTTAAATAAAATAAAAAAGTATAAGTTTGTAAAAAAGGAATAGTTGAAATAATTGGGTATTTTGACTTTATTGACTTTGGTTTTTCTTTGCAAGTGGATTGGCATTATTAAATAGCTCTGCTTTAGATGCTTCTCGTATCATATTAATATTATAGGCAAGTCAAATTGCCATGTCGAACAGCTTTTAAATTCATCACCCTATTTCTCGCCCGTGGATATCATAAGAGGCAACCATGGGAAAAGCCAGATCTCTTGCCTCCAAAATATGGTAAAATGTCTCATATATTAATCCAGATATACAGCGAAGGTGATGAGGGACAACATGAAAGGGTACTGTGATCGCCCGTCCTACTGCCAAGCCTGATTAACGCGGCAATTGTTCCCTACGAAGGGATAGGCCCATATTCAGGAGTGGACTATCACGGGCTTAGAGAGAAAGATAAAAAATCTGTATTACTTAAAGGTTGACTGGTTAAGAATGGCAATTAACTCACGTGAGTTTTTGGAGAAGCCTCATTTTTAACCGACTTCAAAAAAAGTGGAGGTACTCAATTCTCAACTCAACAGTCCGTATTTTTTATATGTGTTATCTCAGAACTATTTTCTAGCTTAACCGATTTTCATGATTCTTCTTTTATTTGAAAGCTGGTGCTACTCATATAGTCCCATATAAATTTGATCAAGACCTGACCAGTAGAATTTGTGTTATCCTTAATAATACGTATTTAATTGACTTCGACTACATTGATGATGTTCTCATTTTATTTATATTGAAATAGGCCGTACATTATTTTTAATTTTACCATTTGTTTAACACTGCAGAGACTTTCAGTCCACCTGACGGTATCAATAAAAGAAGGCCATGATGCGTTTTCGCCTCTGAGGACTAAGATGGAATACCACCGTGAAACTATAAAGACTCTGTATACCCTTCTGAAAAAGGTGATGTGGTAGTACCTACACAAACGGACTCCTAAATCCACGAATTCCGACAATCCACGAGTTGTGGATTGTGGAATGTATTGTCGCTAGCAGTTTTCCCAGTTCGATATGATTTAGGCACTTTAAATAATTAAAAATTAAAAATTTTGTACAGCCAACTTCAATATAAGTTATGAAGAATAACTCAAAAACTAGTGGCCTGACAATGATCAAAATTATATGGGACCACAGGTGAAGCACCAGCTTTCAAATAAAAGAAGGATTATCGAAATCGGTTCACCCAGTAAAAAGTTATGAGGTAACACACATATAAAAATTTAATCGAATTGTATCGTCGAATTGTACTGTCAAAGTGTACCGTCGAAGTGTACCGTCTCCTTTTTGGAAGTCTGCACAAAAGATACGATAATGTTATAACTTACATAGGAGGTAATATAGTTATTGCCAAAAATAATAAAGACATTGTAACTACTCGCACACTTCAGCCAATCACAAGTTGACGACTGAACATAGGCCGCAGATCCTCCGTAGATTGTCTCAAAAGCGGATATTTGCCACATCTGCCACGCTTGGCAGGCGGGTTACAACCGCAGTTTGTTATCATTTTGAGTTGTTATCAGGAAGATTCTGCTGCCCATCATCATCATCAACAACATTTTATTTACCTCCGTCACCTACGGGATGAATTGGGATAGGGGATGTTCTTACGTGGGCACTACACGGCACAACCAAATATAGTTTAGTATTTCGAACTGACTTATCATAGCCATTTGCAACAGACACGTAATGTTTCCATAGTTTTACGATATTTACTGAAATGTTAAAGAAGAATAAACGTTTATAACGGCAATATAAAATTATAAAGCAATAAAACGATAACCATATAAAATATTGGTAATGCAATGTTAACGAGATTCGCTTATGTAAAGATGTAATATTTTGCATTTAATAAGGGCGATACATAGCGTGAAGCGCGTGGCCGACGGCGGAGATGGATGCCCTGATACAACGACTCTTCGATCGGGACTCGTTGAGTATGAAATTATTGGAAAACTTGGCTTCGTGTCCGATGTATCTGCCCGCGAACGAAGACGGCCCAGCCCGTTGTTGCTTGCAAACGACCCAAGAAAGCCGAGTACGTTTTAAGAGATAAATCTGCGAGATAGTGAAAATACTTTGACTTTGACTCCGCTTCTTGCGTACTGTTACAATTTGCGGGGAGCTTACGCTATCTAAAATGATAATGATTGTTTTAATGTTCAAATTACAGCAGTTTTAGAATTATGCTGGACTTGTTAATACATCGTTTTTCACAAATTATTTTTTAAATTACTTAACATATAAAATACACGCACGCAGAGCGTAAAACAAATAGCGTTTACAAAAATATTTATTTGCTTTTGTTAGGTTATTGTCATTTTCTTGGTTTGTATCATCATCGACTTTAAACCAAACACATACTTTTTGGGTATTTTTGCCCCAACGGTTTTTGAAATAGTTGTGCTACCACATATCGTATACCATGATTTTTGACACTTACATGACTTAATACAATACCTGTGCGATGAATATAAATCGATTTTCTTACGTCACCACCACATATAACAATATTATTATTAATTATTGTTATTTAAATAAAAGACACTAGTAGGGAAAACTTTAGTTTTACTTAAAAATCTTAATGCGGTACATTACATGATAGGTTCATCAAACATTTAGTTAGAGAGTCATAAAACTTAGTGCCTGTTTGTCAAAATAAATGTATAATATTTTTTTAAACGTTAAATTAATCAGACGTAAGGAGGCTTATCTGTCTTTATATTTTAGCTCGTAGTTCTGAATGTGAGCATTATTGAATATATTAAGCAAATAATTCATCACAAAAATGTAAATTTTCCAAAGCTATTTAATATTGATGTGTTTCGTAGTGCTAATGTAGAGTACCAGAGACTCTTTTTTATGGGAAATGAGACATTCCATGTTAGCCTCAGGGGTGACAACGCATCTGTATTTTGATTCTTAATCGAAGACAGATGTAGATGTTTATGGGTCACGGCATCTACTTACCATCAGGACTGTATGCTCGTTTGTCAGCCTTATAGCCTATAAAAAAATACTAGAAATAGTTTCTGTGATTCTCGCCATTTCATAAAATTACTATAGATTGTAAATAATAATTTAATTATCTGTATTCAAAAGATTCCTGCAAGTTCAAACGCAGATTATAACTGACACTCGATTAATAACATATATTACTGGTAAATTTATGACAACGTATTGAACATTGCACTTTAGAAGTGTAGAGGCCCGCGGGCGGGGCGGTTCCCGCCACCTGTGCCGTACATTTGAATATTCTTCCAAATCGATATTTTATGTGAACGTGTCTGTAATTAAGTTTCGATTGAACATTGTTCTTTTTTTAAATCGAATGTTCACGCCTAGGCGTCGAGACCCGACACTTTTGTGTTTTAGATGCTTTCGTGTTTTGTTTATTCAGTTAGAGTTTTTAACAAAGAATTTCTTTTAAAACAAACCTTTATTAAACCTCGGTAGTAAGATGGAGTCACTATCGAGGGCGCTACTGACCGAATAAAGTAGTACATATATGAGCAAGGAAGCGGACCCTGGCAGTAGCCGGGATCGCGCAGAGAAGAAGTCCTTTA
Organism: Parnassius mnemosyne; assembly: GCA_963668995.1. Taxonomy (NCBI): domain Eukaryota; kingdom Metazoa; phylum Arthropoda; class Insecta; order Lepidoptera; family Papilionidae; genus Parnassius; species Parnassius mnemosyne. Next base: position 39,228,422 of record CAVLGL010000159.1, read on the forward strand.
AAACATAACAAAGATAGAATTCGCTTATGATAGACACTCTCATCCTTTTATCTCATATGACATACCGGTTAATAAGAACATTATTTTTGGCATCTGAAATAAATCAATAAGTACAAATTATTCATTCAGTATTTTCTTAATGTTTAAGTTTAAAAATGCATTAAGTATTAAGAATTTTTTTTTAAAAACATTAATTATTATCTGTTCCCGCGAATTCTCCCGCGTGGAATTATTTTGCATGGAGCCCTAAAATAAAAGTAGCTTCTTAAGATACTCCTTATAACATCAGCTATCTGCCAGTGAAAGTCCCATCCAAATCGGTTCACAGGTTTTTGCGTGATGTGTCTTCATACAGACATCGTGTTTTTTTTTTCCGACTTACTTAACATTTATCAGTATATTTTAGCCAATTTACATAACATCTTTATTAATTATAGCTTATGTATTATTCTGATGTATAAGCTATATAATTGTTGAGTTTCATTAAAATCCATTTAGTAGTTTTTGCGTGAAAGAGTAACAAACATCCATATCTCCTCACAAACACAAACTTTCACTTTATAATATTAGTAGCATTCTACTGCTGCGTATTATATATAGATAGGTAGCTGGTTATCAACACTAAATTTAGAGTGTTATGGTACAATCAGTCCATCGCGCTGCTTCAGTGCGTATTGGCACATTTCCAATCTCCTCGAAATAATTCACTCAGACATACATGTCTCCTCACGATATTTTCCTTCACCCTCGAGCACGTGGTAAATCAGCACTTGAAAATATGTAATTAACGATTTCATTGGTGCACGCAAGAATAAAACCCAAGTAGCTTGCGTAATGTAAAATCTAAGGTGAACGCTTAGCCCCCTTTTTTATTTTCTTTATTTAAGGAAAACATACAGCTATAATAATACATTAATGTTTAAAGTGAGTTCTTACAAAAGCCAGTTAAGTTTTCTCTAACCAATAATAACTGAAATATTTTTTTTATGTGACATATTTTAAAGGTAACGTAAAACATTCTGATAATTGCTTGATGGCAGACATATATAAATTTAAAAATGCTCAAATTAAATATATCTAAAATATTATAACGTTGATTATAGAAATTACAGGCTCTAACAATAAATAGATTTCTTGCATAGTTTTATAAACAGGAATGTAGAAATCGATCTTAAGTTAAGCGGCAGATTAGTTCTGGGACACTTTATTGTCATTTAACTCAATAAGTATGGGGAGTCAATATAATTATTAAAGTCTTTTAAAATAAAACATCGCGGTGTTCACGTCTGGTTTCGAGATTAGTTACTAAATTTGTTTGAATTGTTTTGAATTTATATTTTAAACGCTTGAGGTTCTTATTTTGGATACGTTGCAGGGCGTCCTTATAAATCGAATATTGGGGATTCCACACAGTAGAAGCGTACTTAAGATCCGACCTGACCAGAGAATTATATAAAGTTACAAAAGTAGATTTTTTTTAAAGTCAATTGTTTGTCGAAACAAGAAACCCAACATTTTAAAGGCTTTGGCTGTAATTACTAATTACTCCTTACTTGTAATCTTATTAAAATTGCAATGGTCTTCGCTGTAATATAATAAAAGCTTCTTTTTTTATGAAAACTTGTCACCATTAATTTCCTAAATCTAATAATTAGGTTACAGACTGTAAATTTAAAAGTAATGTTTGAATTCGCCATTCCACTACTGTCGTAGGACGCCACTACTAGTACCACTAACAAATAAAAGTCACTTGGAGTGGTGAACGGGAGTATTCGTAATTTTCAAAGCGTTACTGTTTTTTTTTTTTAAGTCACTACTGTATATTATATGACAATGACACCAGGAGTACGTAACTTAAAAGATTTGCCCACTCTCACAATATTAATTGTGCAATACACATAATACATCGGAAATTGATATTTAAAAAAAGTCGCTGGGTGTTTTATCTGAAATTTTAGTAATGGTATAAATGCCTTTAAATACAAGTACTATATTGAATTTAAAAAAAAAACATTTTTTTCTTTTTTACCAGAACGTGCACTCACGCAAAAGGTAACGCTATATACTGCTCATCACAGGCATTTGAGATTTAGATTCGTTAATGGATGAATTTTCCACCATTTGTCGTTAGCCAGAACCGATAGAGCAGAGATTGAAGAATCAATTAACATGTTGCGCCGCGTGCGAACAGGGTTGAAAACTGCAGAAATTTTTAATATCTCGTTTCCAAATTCAACTCCGAATTCGTTCTCGTCTTCAAATTCCATGAAGTTTTACTTATAATTTTTAAATTGAATTAAATAAAAGAGGTTGAAATTTGAACAGCAAGTTTTTGCCATAAAGGCCATACAGACTTGATAGCGCATTGCCTGAGTGTTTATTGCAGCACTGTATAGGCGCGGGTACGAATTCCGCAAAGCAAATATTTTTTCTGCTTAGTTGTAAAAGTAATTTATAGAATCTCTTCATTAATTTAAAAGACCTTTCTGAGTTTGAGATTTTTCATACGATATTACAGATTTTCGTAACCAAAATCTTCGTCGCGAATCATCTTCGATGATTTCGCATTGAATAAGTGTAGATACTCCAAAATTGTATTTATGTTCAATACCTTTACAATTTATAGTGCTATGAGGAATCAAAGAAAAAATTATTATTTCAGCGTAATACTAAAAATGAGCAATTCGTTTTATTGCGTATATAATTATATTATCAGGCCTGCAGAAGTGAGCATTCATACAGACATACGTAAATTCATTAATTCAATACAGTTTGTCAAAAGACCACAGCTAAACATCTCCTCCTTAGATTACCCCGTAGCTAGAATGTGTCCGTAGCCACGCTTGGCAGGCGGCTTGGCAATCGCTGTTTTTTATTATTTTGACTTGTTATATCAGGAAGATGTTGCCGCCCATATCCTGTTTCTTTTCCCTCTTGCGGCAGCCTCTTACGGCACCCACGGGATGATAGGGTGTAGTGGGTTCTCTTACACCGTCAAGATGATGGATGTCATCGATGCGTTGTCACCCGTGAGGACTAAAATGGAATGCCTCGTTTCCAGTAAAAAAGGTCTCCGGTACTCCACACTCATCATACGTAACACAGCAGCGTAAAGATGCAGCATGGCTCTACCACGTACCAAATATATAAAAATAATATTTATATAAGGATTTATTTATATTTTCTCGGATACTATTTAACTTTTCATCTTCTTTTTTCGGCCTAGTAGGCTGACTAGGTTGGTATTCCGGTCACCTATTTCACTCACAAACAGCATTTGAATTCGAAATTTAATGTATATACTGGTATATGTACATATATCGTCAAAGAGCGATTATAATCATTTTTAGATGGAAAGAATTTAATTTGAATCCTCAGTGGTTAACGCATCTGTGGCGTTGTTCGAAGTTGGTTGAAAGTGGAATGTTAGCTTGTTGTCGCTACAATATCATGAACAAACTATAAATTCTTCATTGAAGTGAAAATTTATTTAGAATCGTTGTTGTTTGAAAATCGACGAAACGAAAACGCGACACTAAAAAGAGACAAACATATACAGCTATTTATGAATTTAGCCTGTGGGAGAATGAGATAGAATACAATATATACAGTGTTTTTCTGAAGATATCACTTCTACCGCGTGTGAACTGCACACATGTTTTTTCTTGATTATGTATTTTGTTTGTAAAGTTTTCGAGTGGCAGCCTCGTACCGGTAGGCGAAGTGTGGGGCGGCCCCCCACTAGATGGAGTGACGACCTGGTAAGACATGCAGGAGGTCGGTGGATGCATGTGGCTCAGGACCGTGTTTTGCGGCATTTCTTGGGGGAGGTCTGTGTTCAGCAGTGGACTTGTGAATGGACTTAATGAATGAATGAATAAATGTATTTTATATGTTTCCATTAAAATTTTAATTAACATCAAAATGTAATTTTTTTATAAGTAATGATGTTACCAGTTAGTTACCAGTACTTTGCTTTCCTTAATTTCTTTTAATTCTTCATAAATAGTAGTATGCAAATAATGCATCCCGAAGCTGTATTAAGCCGTAAATAAATAAAATCTGGGCCTAATAACAAGGTTGAACCGAAATAATGGGCGCCAGAAGGCAACGTTACATTTATTACAGACCGTCGCTTTAAAACTCTTACGTACATTTCTCAAGTCCATACGAAAAAAAAAACATTATAATTTAAGTAAACAAAAAATTATTTCGGATATCTCTCGGATATGTACTCACATTGAATTATACTGTATTTCTAATAACACTACTAGTCGTGAACTCTATTAAAGATTTTATCGAGTTTAAGGGTGGAGTGATAAATTGTGGCGTCCAAATGTATGTATTTAATATACGCAGTGCACCCTGATTAAAGAACGACTGTCAATCGACAAATTATAGAATAATTATATTCAGAATATTCAATATGGTTGCCGAAGAGGCATAATCAGTGTACGATGCGGTGATCAATGCGTCTGACCAGCAGGGCTAGCATGGGCAAGAGACAATTTTATCCCCGGGGAAAGGAAAAAATTGTTTATCCCCTCGCTTAGTTTTATCTACCCTTCGAGTATGGGCACACCGGTGTATATAATATCCACAGTAAATAGGAGATAGACTTAAGTATATAGATTTTTTGTATGAATATAAACTTAAACCCCCGTCCAATGAACTAGGATAAAATTGTCCCTTTCAAATACGGGAGGATATATTATTATGTCTACACGTTATGCCAAACGGGGATATACTTATCCCAGTTGCCGTGCTCAAGGACAAGATAATTTTATCTCTTGTCAGGGGATATAATCGGGGGATAAATTGTTTGTCCCCAGCCCATGCTAGCTGTGCTGCGTATGTGCAATCTTTAATATGCCAGTTAGCCATTCTTGAAAAGACCTGTAACCAGTATTGGATAAAAATAATATGTAATAAGAAAAAGTATTTCAAATTCGCAAAGCAAACAATGCCTAACAACGAATGTAATTTTAATATACACTCTATTATCGATGTTATGTTAACTATCGAAATTGCTGTTTCAATTGTCTTTTAGGCACAATCGATTAATAAATTTGTATCGTTTTATTATTGCGTGCTCTCATCAAAAGCGATATGAAAATAAAAATGAAATAATTACACGGCATTAACAGATTGTATCGGTAACATTCACACGAGTATAGGTTCCATAAATTGCAAGACAAACGAGCATTAAGATCGCAATACGTATCACGATAATTATTATTGTGCGTCCCGAAAAGACTAATGTGCGTTGAACGGAGTTAATTATTGTAGAAAAACTAAGGAATCCTCCATTATTATTATGTGAGATGGCTACCGACACCGCTGCATGTGACGAATCCAACGCCGCTGGTGACGATACACACAACGCATAAAAACACCTTAATAGCATTCCGATAAAACAAATTGACTTTATTTATTCTCTTGTCGTACACTTTGTGTCAGATTTTTGACAGCCTATGGACCCGCCGTCGATCAGCCACTTTGCCACTTTTTGTGGGAGTTCGGGACATAATATTACGAAAAAGTATTGATTTCACGAATCTAATTAGGTAAACATTTTTCATCATTAAAGTCAATGTCACTTCGTGACAAACGAAAAACGCCACCTAATAAATCCAAGTACAGCCATTCATGATGGGAAAAGACTTGAGGCGAGCGTTGAATAGTAATGAATAACGATAGTTTAGCTTTGCAAGGATAAAACGAACGTAAAGCGCGATGCGACAAACGTAAGTTTCTTGTTGCAGTTTCTAGAATGCCATCACGAGCGACAGCGGCGGTCGGCCAGGCGAATAGAGTTTTTCAAAGGCATACCTCGTGCGGGTGCGCATGTTGCCTGTGAAGACTTTATCCGTCGAGGGTATGTCTTTGGTGCGCGAATGCCGCGATCTAGATCAGGCGGCGCCGGCGGTTCGCGGCACGATGCTATCATCAAGGGTTGTCCGCGCGACAATTGCTAACAGCGAGGCCGGACAACACCGGGAATTATTCAAAGCTCAATGAGGCATCCGAAGCTGCACTCACCCACGCGACCTCGCAATCACATACCATTCTAGGCTATTCAATCAAATACTTTACCGCACCATTCAAGGGTATGTGGAGAAGGGATAATATGTGCCGTCTGTCACGTACCGCAATGCAATTCTCAGTTGTTGTTAAGTTAAGGAAGCTGGAATCTAGTCGAGATAAACTGGCTGAGTATCTCCGAAACGACTCACGCGCGGCCCATTCCGACTTGGCTTAGCGCTAGCTAGCGTGTTATGGAAGCAAAACGTGGAGACACGCAGCTCAGTTGAGGAGATGCTGTTCCGTTTCTGGGAAGGCAGTTGGAGGCGGGGGGCGGGGCGGGATTCCTTCACGTGCGTCCGCGCATCTGATAACGCTTCGTAGCGACGCCGACGTCGCCGCCGTCAGGGAGGGAATGTAGCGCTCACAAGCTTACTTCGACACGCAAAAGTGCTCGCACGTAAAAAAATTTATGCTTAAATACATAGATACTAAGTTCTTTCATACGCTGCATAGATTTACATTGACAGTAAAAGATGTACTACAATATATGTAACCAGTTTTAAACTGTCGAGATCTTAATTGTAGTGGTAGAATTCAATTATTCTATTGTTTCATTGGTTCGAATAAGGAAATTAATCAATTTTCTTAAATAAAACATTTTATTTCACGTTCAGGCTCTCAATGATAATTGATTTTAATATTATTTCAGTGGTATAGGCAAACTTTGAGATGAGAGTACGTAATTTACAATACGTACTTATTATTTACTGAAATTGACAGTAAGACCATCAATTTTGCATGTCAAAAAAGTATATTTTACAAGTCTAAATCTGGTCAAAATATTAATACTTATTAAATTATGTTTTGATATTGGATAAAAGAAAAAGCGTCACGACACGAATACGCGGCGGAGACCGCCGGGCGCGCCGAATCGCGCACATTCCCGCCTTTTTGCCTGTCACCGGGACGTATTTATTGCATGGTGATGTGATGGTCAATGCTTGAGAGCTTCAGACACAGATACCAGATACCAAATTTGACAATGATCCTCCGGACATTGATATCGATGCGCCTATTGTATCTGGGATCGTTTTTATGTCATCTTTTATTTTCGTTCGCACCAGAATATATAATTCTGCTCGTATTTTCACTTTCATCAAAATTATCTCCATTTTGAATTTAATATTCAGTTTCCTTATTAAATAATCTTCTTTTTTATTTTGTTTAAAGTTAATATTTTGGTTAAATATAAAAATAGACAGTTATATACTTATACTGTTTGTGATATTTTTTTAACATAGGTAAATATGTAGGTAAGGTATCTATTTTCTGCATTGTTATTGTATTAATTTCAGAGGCAATATTTTATTTTCACTTATTTTAACGTTGTTATAAAAAATATTTTTAATGTTTTTCTTGTTTTAATTAAATTAAAGTGATAGTTAATAGATAGTATAATAAAAATTTTAATATTTGCGAATTCACCAACATAACAAGCGTATTTTGTGGACTGTTTCAGTGGCGCTGGGTTGTAACTTGGAACGAATATGAACAAACTGCATTAATATTTATCGGCAAGCATAATGGCACCGCACCACCGGCGTCTATAGCGAAAACAAAGCCAGCGACACAAAGACAAGATTCTGGATCGACATAATTGTTTTTGTAGATACGCAGGAATCTTATCGGGCGGGGCGCACACCGCTAGTGCCACTTTTGAGAGGCACAATGATTTATACAGCTACGAATTTTTTACCCTGTTCTATTTTTGTAATATTCATTTTGATTTCAAATTAAAGCTCCAGGAAAATGGCTGCTTTAAAAAACAATGCTGCCAACTTGAGATTGGTCCTAAGGTCATCTACGCTAATGAGATTAAGATATTTGAGCAATTTATTTATGATTTCTATGTTTATATAAATACCTATATTGATGAAATCTTAATAATTTTGAATGCAACATGAAAGTTGAAAGAAATGTTGTAGTTAATTTTTTTATTTGTTATACAATATGGTCGCTAATTCCTTCTTACAAGGTTATTTCTTTGAGTCTTCATACTCGCATCTACTTGAAATGAAATCATTTTCATGCTAAAATTAACTCAACATCTGATAAATATTTTTAATCAATCAACTTCATCTTTACAGAAAAATATAAGTCCACTGCTGAAAATAGATCTCCCCAAAAAGTTGCCCGCATTTTGTTTCGTTTACCACATAGTGCTCCTATGGCTGACTATTATTTTCTCACACCATTACAGCTACAACGATCACAAATAAGTAGGTATTCTATATCTGCCGATTATAAAATCTGCTGTGTGGTGCTAACGTAGGAGAATTTATTGCCCCTTTTCTCCCATGGTTTCTCCCGTCATAAGCGACGACTATGGGAAAAACCAGACAAATCTTACAGCTTCCGAATGACAGTGTGATCGCGTTTACGTCACATGTAAAGTAGTACCCAGGCCGGTAACGTGCGACAGCGTTAAAGTGTCGTATCGACCTACCTGATCCGTGATCCCTATAACGAGAGGCCATGGGTCTCCAGCAATGGATATTCACGGGCCTATAAAAAATTGTACAACAGTGCTTTAGAAAATGAGTTATTACTTTTATAATTTGGCTAAAAAGTAAAGTAACAGCCTGCATACGTCCCATAGCTGGGTACAAGGCCTCCTTTGATTTCTGAGAGGGTTTAGGGCAAGGACATTCCTTTTTCTCACCTCCTCCAACTCCACAGCTTTGTCCTGTGAATGCGGGTTAACGGACTCTACATGTCTTCGTAATATTTTTTGATTTCTCATACATGCAGGTTTCCTCACGATGGTATACTCCAATCCAACGTCGATCACGTGGTAAGTCAGTACTTAATATTGCAATTAATAACTGGTACCAGCGGTATTCGACGTCGGGTATATCACCTAGTGTAAGATTTAAAGTGAGCGCTTAGCCCCTGACCTACCAGCTACCACGACTCGATGAATCATTATTCGGGTAAAATGTGTATATGGTCGTAAATTAATGATGGTTGTCGAACCGGATGATTTACTCCTATAATAGTTGGTAGTGGATCTTAGGACTACGCAGCTCGAGACTATTTTTTTTCATAGGGCCCAAAAAACGCCGTCACTGAGTATCAACATCATTTCGTGATGTCTATCATGATGTGATTTGAACTAATTATGATAACGGCTGTCACTTGCTGCCTCTAATGAGTTTGTGGCGGGTGGAAGGAAAAAGGGAGATCTCCCGCCGGGCTAGGTGTTCTGCCCGGGGAGCGGCCAACGCTCCGAGTGGTAATTCGGAGCTATTCTATATAATATACTGCTTTAACTTTGGAACTTTGTTAGCGCGGTTTAAGGCTTCGATGTGTTTCGCTTGTGGCGCGACGATAGCGCCGCCACATCACCCCCCTGCTCAGACCGGAGGTCGATAGTGCAGTCCGATTGCCGGTGTGTCCTAAATGCCGGTGGGGAATGCATGCCGTTTGCGTAAGGGCAAGTGACGCCGGTGCGAACGATATGCCGGTGTGTAATGCAGCCGTACTACGCACTTGCAAGTGATGCCGGTGAGAACGATGAACCGGAACAAGTGCCAGGGATTGCCTTGTAGTCTGCGGTGAGTCGAGAAGAAGGCAAGTGATCTGCGAGAGTGCCATGAAGCAGAGGCGAGCAGTAAGGCTCAGAGCCGTGCCGAACACTGTAGCGCAAAGAGTAGCTTGAAGGAACAGGAAGCATTATTATTCCAGTGCTGCGATGAACCTTTGTGAAGCTAGATGGCTTGCAGAATAGGAAGACTGCAGACAATATCTGCTCGGGAGCGAATGAATGGGTACTGGAGGACGATGACGAAGATTTTTGAAGTTGTAGTTTCCGAAGGTTGTTGGTTGCGTGTTCATATCACGCCGGGTGGTCACTATTGTGGCGGGTAGAAGGAAAAGGGGAGATCTCCTGCCGGGCAAGGTGTTCTGCCCGGGGAGCGGCCAACGCTCCGAGTGGTAATTCGGAGCTATTCTATATATACTGCTTTAACTTCGGAACTTTGTTAGCGCGATTTAGGCTTCGATGTGTTTCGCTTGTGGCGCGACGATAGCGCCGCTACAACTTCATCGTCTACAGAGCACGGGGCTGTGTAGAAAAGTAGACGGCACAGCTGAACAACTGGCTCCTCTTTGACCAGGAAGCACAACTTTTAAGGCTCGTCGTCTAGTCCTGTTAGACAGCATACATAGACGACTGCTTGTAAGTCATGGTTGCTTCAGAAAATACCTGCAATGCCTTATGGTAGCCGTGTAAGTGTACCCAACCTTATTTATCTCATTCTGTCTCACAGACGCGGTATACTTTTGAATACGCCTAGATGTAATAATTTAACCGATGCGAACATGAAACGCCAAAATCCAAAGTGTCAGACATCTGCCAGATGCCATATATACAATCCAGCCAGTCTATCTGTCGTGAATGGCGGTTTCTGCAAACTTATCCTAGAATGAGAGTTTCACAATTACGTTGAATAATAATACGGTGATAATCAAAACTCATACACTCGTAAGTAGACTGTTTGGCCTTTGTCAAAAGATTAGATAGAGTATGGTCAGAAGATTAGATTTTTTATCGTAGTTAATGAAGGTTAGTTAGCAAAATATTAGCAAAAATAACCATAAAATACTGTATAATTAAAAACTTTAAAGGTTTAACTAATTACGTGCTTAATCTGGTAAATCATTAAGGTTTAATATCACGTTTGGCCACAGAAGAAACAATCATTTTCTCCAATTAGCAATTCAATCTCTCGAGTATATTAATACGCTTAAGTTGCAGTAACACTGCCGACTGGTTTAAAACTTCAGTGGTTGTGGTTGTAAGTAGTAAAAAATTATTGAATTCAGCATTATATTTAAACAGAATCGACAGGTGTAATACTTAAATAACGTTTCAAAATACTAATACAAAATATCTGCAAAGCTAACTGGCGTAGTCACAGCGATAAGTGATAATTGTATTTTCTTATAAGCAAATCAGTTAGTGATCAGCCAGTTCTGCTTCAGAAAATAAGTGATGCACATGAAAGATAACTTCATCCACTCATTTTTTTATAGGAAAAGGGTGACATGCGAGCACACAGTCCACCTGATGGTAAGTGGTTGCTGTGGCCCATAGACATCTACATCTATCCTCGTGTGCCAATCAAGATGCAGATGTGTTGTCAGCCATGAGGTTTCAGATGGAATGCCTCTTTTCCAGTAAAAAGGGTCTCCGGTTCTCTAAACTCACCATACGAAACACAGCAGCATAAAGCTGCTATTTTATGCTGGTATTCAGCGAGAGCGTGGTCCTTCCCCGGTCGAGCCGACCCATTCGTGTTACAACTATACCAGAAATATAGCTGCAGCATGGTTCTACCACGTATAAACTATTGTTTATTCTCATACAATATTCTCGTTTTTCGGCTGAAAGTCAACTAAGAATTAGAGCACTTTTCATGAATTATTTCAAACTCACGGAATAGAAGCACTCTCTTACGTTGCTATCACAAAAGTTGATTAAGAAAACAAAACCCAATATCACAATGATGTTGCGTAGAATTCTTCGAAGACTCTTCTAGACATTCTTAATGTCTGACGCTTGTTTAACTTCAGCTAAACAACAACGCGGCCGATCACCGAAAGTATTGTCCCTCCAATTGATACCGAATGCAAATACGTGAGGCATTGTCATTGTTGCACAGCGATAAATCAAAACAATGCTCTATCCGTCGCGCGCTCCAATACGGGCGTCCCGCTGTTTAACCGCACAAATTTACGACCGCCCCCGAACGTTCCCGAGCGTACACGAGATGCCGATCGTATTCCCGCGTTATTTCAACAAAATATCGTGATTTATACAAAACCCGGGAACGGGGGTTTCGTACTTTCGCGAGACTAATATCTCTTAAAGTGAAGGCAATAAATTATAAAATGCTTTACATTGCACATACCGAGATAGAATTCGCTGTTATGGGTAATTCTGAGCGATCTTGTTCGACTCAAAAGGAAAAGTCTAGACTAGTAAACTGTTGTTAAGCAAAGCAAAAAAGAAAAATACAAATTTATTTTATAAGAACTAAATGCTTACTCCAAGGCTACTAAATCACTCCTGAAGTTAAACCCAGTTAATAAAAAAAAGAATCATTGAAATCGGTTCACATTTGACAAAAATATCGCGTAACATACGAATAAAAGATATGCAGTCGAATTGTAAACCTCCTGCTTTCGAGATTCCGTACCCGAAGGGTATCTAACATATTATAGTTATACCAACAATAGGGACGCTATTAATAAGCCTCCACTGTCCGTCCGTCTGTCTGTCAGCGAACTGTATCTTATGATCCGTAATAGGTAGATAGTTGAAATTTTCTGTTGCTGCTATAACAACAAATAAAAATAAAAATTAATGGGGACTGGGGACTCCCCTATTAGAAACGTGTTTTACGATGGTACGGAATCCTTCATGCGCGATTCCGACTCGCACTTGACCGGTTATTTGTCTCGTTTTCAGTAAAAATAATTTCCGATTCTGTACACTCACCACACGAAAAACTACAGTATTAAGCTGCTATTTTACGTAGGTATTTTGTGAAAGCGTGATCATTTCCCGGCCGTGGACTCATTCGTACCAAAACCATAATAAAGCCGCAGCATTGCTCTACCACGTAAACGCTTAAGGCAAATCCCTACTATAGAATGGAACTATCCATGCATTGAAGTCTTAATGGGTGATGAAGAAGAAGAAAATTTATAACTATATAAATAATATTTTAAATTAGTTTTGATTTATTTTAATACGGAAGCTTCAGGTCGCTCATCGAACTAAGGAAAGTTTTATCCTTGTCGTTTCTCTGCTTGATAGACTTCGTAATAAGGATATCTGCAGTAGAACAAGGATAACCGATGTAGCGCAGCGGATTAGTAAACTGAAGTGGCAATGGGCCGACCATATGGCTCGGCGAACCGATAACCTGATGGTACCTCGTAACGGTAAGTGAAGTTTATCGCAGCCTCCCACTAGAAGGAATGACGACCTCGTAAGAGATTCAGGACGTCGATGGATGTAAGTGGCTCAGGATAGTGCTTTGTGGCGTTCATGGAAGAGGCCTTTGTGCAGCAGTGAACTCATGATAATGTTGACTTAGCAATTTATTATGACACTTAAAATTTTTCAAATACCAAAAAACTAAATAGCTGTGAAGCAACATACACGCGTATAGAAAAGAGCATCGACAATACGAGATCCATCCAGAGCTGAGATTTCACGACGCCAACACGAATAAATATTCCTTTTATTCCAATTTGTCAGCTAAGCCACTCTCAACGGCGACTTATCTTCGCTCGCAACGGTAAGCTCCCGCCAAAACAATACGGCAGTATCGTTAAAAAACGTGCTCGAATGCGGCATTTATCATCGTTGATTAAATACCATTGTTTTGTATCGGACGGAGACGCAGCGGCGTCTTGCTCCTTTTGCTTCTCCCCGCGTCTCGCATTATGGCTGCATGGAGACAATAAGTCTGTTAAATTGGCCTCCTATGCTTGCTATGCGGTTGTGTTTATGTTTGTGTGGACGCTTGTTCGATGTTTGCTCGCCGTCGCATTGTAAATTCTTGGTTGGGACGACAGAAATTTGTTTTGCGATGTTTCAAGTTATGGTTGTCTATAGATAGTCTAAGTTATGGTTATGTATATAATATCATTTCATATTGCGATTAGCAAAACATACTTATTATTTTATAAATTGTCTTTAGTCTTTATTTTGCTTCTTAATAGTTTTATTATTGGGATATTGAGACTGCAAGTTGTTGTTGCACATACTCGTATTATCGTTTTTTTATTTTGTGGGTCACATTATATTATTTTTGTCGCATCTCAATCTTTCCCTACAACATATTAACTGTACGCCGTACTCGTATATAGCCTCGTTGGTATAGTAATCGGAAGCGCGGTTGCTCATCATGAGGTTCGAATCCCGGTTCGGGTCAAAATCAGTTACTGGGTTTTTTCGTCAAGAAATTTTCAGTAGCAGCCCGGGGTCAGGTAGATGGTGGTGTTTCACCCCCGTGTCTCGGAAAGCACATAAAGCCGTTGGTCCTGCGCCTGATCTCTCTCCGGTCGTGTCTGATTACCTTGCCCATCGGACTATGAGAGTGAGGGAATAGAGAGTGCCTTTGCTTGCGCGTACTCTCGAGCACTATAATCCCAAATTGCGCAGATTTCCGTTTAAACTGGCCGCCGTATACCGAAATTCGGTTTGAAGGACATTGTTATTAATATACAGAAATAATTAGTTAACATTCATTCATAAGAAATAGCGTGCGTTAAAAAAAGCATAGAAATGCCTTTTTTTAACGAACGGTGTAAATGGCTCGGCCATTAATGTCATGTTACAACTAAAGTCGATATTTTAGGTACATTATCATCATCATACTTATTACAGCCTTTCACAAGAACACTGCTGAACATGGACCTCTCCCAAGGAATGCCACAAAGGGTCCTTAGCCAATTGCATCCATCGACCTCCAGCATGTTTTACCAGGTCGTCACTCCATCTAGTGGGGGGACGCCCTACACTTCGCCTGCCGGTACGAGGCTGCCACTCTTCCGAGAACTTTTCTTCCCCATCGGTCGTCGGTTCTTCGAGCTATATGGCCAGCCGATTGCCACTTCAGCTTAATAATCCGTTGGGCTATTTCATTTTGTAGATAGAGATAATTAATTGTTTGGTCTGGATCTGCTTTGTTTTCTCCATTCCTTTGACACAACATTCGATTATTTCATAAAAGCTGGACATTTTAAACAAAATTTAAGTGTGACTGTCAAAATATATATTGCCATCCTATAATATAAAATATCGTACTTTTTTATAAGATTTTATATAGTATGAAAAATACTATATTTTTGTCCCTAATTCAACTGTCGCGCTTTTTTATATTAACTATGACTGTAAGTATGGAGCAAGTAAGTTTTACGGAAAGAATTATTTCCGTCATGAATGTTAAATGGAAAGAAGAACGAAATAGAGCATTTATTAATTTAATTAATAATGAATTGTTAATTTATTTTAATATGAATCTAAATAGCTCCGATTCCTATAATTATTTTAAAGGTAATAAATCATTGATGACCAAAACGTAGAGCATTTACAAATATCTATGGAAAATACATAAAGATTAAAAATAAAAGTGTAGATACTTTTTATTTCCTGAATTTCCTAAAAGTACTATATTTTTGCTTCCTTTTTCGGAAATATACTATATTTGTTCGGTATAAGATAATCATCCCATTTTCTTAGATATTTCTATTATCAATGCACCATTTTTTATAGAATAAGAGTGACAAACGAGCACACACTCCACCCGATGGTAGGTGGATGCTGTGGCATCTACATCTATCCTCGATTAAGAATCAAAATGCAGATGCGTTGCCACCCCTGAGGACTCAGATGGGATGCCGCGTTTCCATTAAAAAGGGTCTCCGGTTCCCTACACTCACCATAAGCAGCATTGAGTTGTTATTTTGCGCTGGAATTCTATGAGAGCTTGGTCCTCTCCAGTCATGCCTACTCATTCGTGCTACAGCCATAATTAAGCTAAGCATATATGACGTGGATGTTGTAAGAGACAAGTACAGGAAAGGCGAAAAAGCTTTCAGGGTTCCGATAGAGGGTAGTATATTGATAGATATAATGAACTCAGTACGGCGGGCAGTATTAAAGATACCAATCCAACTGCACAGTGTAGTGTTTATGAAAAATCCCTACTCCAATGAAAGAGGCCCATGTACAGCTGATAAATAACGAAGAAGAAGCAAATAATTAGGCTTTGGTTCTCATCTCTCACTATTTTAATAATCAAAGGACTGTGATGCTATTTGATGCCCGTTTGAGTATAACCGTAATCGTTTTAAACGTCGGTACCTACACTGATTGACCACACAGTTTACCAGAAACACATTTCTATACAAATAAATAAAATTGAAGTGTCTGTTTGTAATGTTAAAATAACAGCTTTTTACTAAATGCTTATGAATGTATATACGGTACTTATAACAAAAACACATTTTTTTAAATTTTTGTCTGTCTGTCTGTCGGTCTGTCTGTCTGTCGGTCTGTCTGTCTGTCTTTCTGTCTGTATGTCTCTTTGTTCCGGCTAATCTCCGAAACGGCTGAACCGATTTCGACGGGACTTTCACTGGCAGATAGCTGATGTTCTAACGAGTAACTTAGGCTACTTATATATGAGAAAAATAATTAGGGTTCTGAGCAATATAATTAAAACCCTAAATTACACGCGGGCGAAGTCGCGGGGAACAGCTAGTTTCTTAAATAAAATTAAACAGGGTATGTTTAAAAATCTTAAAGTAGCACAACTTGCAAGTATAACCGCAAAAGATACAAGATAAAAAACGTAAAACAAGAGTTTTATGAAGACACGCGATTTCTATATCTAGATCGTAATCCGAGTGGACGCTGCGTTTTTAAATATGTTAGTACTTTTAGGAAACGCACGCGTCCAAGTACGTGACTGCTTACACTTAAATTGCGGCGGCGCGACTTCAATGGGTACGAAGGCTTGTTTCTATCTCTTGTGTTCTTTTGAAGAAAGCCATGTATACATATTATATTATAACAGTGAATATTTTTTATCTAACTTCCTCATATGTTGAAATCGGTGAAATATCGATTAGAACTATGTAGAAGATGAAATTGTCACAGCGGAATAGGTAAAACATATCTAATAGCATGCGTGTGTCCACGATTAAACAGCGCCTTTCACTAGATGGGAGAATTCCTTCTCTATCTAGGTTACGAGTCCATTTTTTATAGGATAGGGTGACAAACGAGCACACAGTCCACCTGATGGTAAGTGGTTGCTGTGACCCATAGACAGCTACATCTATCCTCAATAAAGAATCAAAATGCAGATGCGTTGTCACCCGTGAAGACTAAAATGGAATGCCTCTTCTCCAGTAAAAAGGGTAAAAAGTCCATCCTCTTTGGTGCATTTCCCTTACCTATTTCTGCCACGAACCCACGAGACAACAGTGCACCCACTACTGTGGTCCTATTTGAACTTACTTTTATAATTAACTGCATGATTATAGATTCTTCTTCGTACTTCAGAAACAAAATTCCCAACAATGTCGTGTCTGTTAATTATTGATTTGTTATATAAGGCCCACATTTACACAGACCCATAAAATGTGAACTGATTATAGCATTGTTAAAAAATTATAAATATTTATATCTAGCAACAAACTATGCAGTTATGATACAAGTATATATGTCGGGAACTATGTCATTAACATTATTCACTATGTCCGAACAGTTTGAAAAATGACCAATGTGAGAGGGAAACATTACAATAAATATTGAAAATAATAAATTAACCGAGCTTTACAAACATTTCTTTCACTGATCACTTTTACCGTTACAGCCTATTAAAGTCCACTGCTGAACATAGGCCTCCCCCATAAATTGTCATAACTGCCACGCTTAGCAAGTGGGTTGGCAACCGCAGTTTTATTTTTTATTTTTAGTCGTTATTAGGAAGACTCTGCCGCCCATCTCCTAATTTGTTTCCCTTTGTCGCTGTCTTACACCCACGGGATGATATGGGGTAGTGGATATTCTTACTCCGTCACTACACGGCGTTTGTCTGATTAGGAAAATAAAAAAAAGCTTTAATTAAAGTAGCTATGACCACTCGTAACTTTGTCAAAATTGCGAAACACGTATCAAATAACATAAGCAACAGTAGGTTAAGAGCCATAGACGATATCTACCGCTGGGGTCAGGAAGACTGGTGCTTCCGAGCGCTCTTTTTTCTGGTCACATAGCCTTCATGTAGCGGACTCGGTCCGTTGCACAGGCGAAGGCCCGCCACGTGTTCTAGCACTTCTTACCTGAGATAGAGAAGGGGGAGGAGTTGTCTTCTTCAAAAAAGGGCCGCCATTGAGCGACCGGCGTAAGTGGAGCCGCGTATGTATAAGCGTCCCTGTTAGGTGCCAATAGGCAGCGAAGATTCCACCATAGGGTTTTAGTCGGTGCGAGTCCGACATAGCCCGTTCTTGACCTCGCGAAGCGGGTATACATGGTAAAAAAAAGGTTAAGGTGCAGCTGAGGTGATTCTTGGTCAAAGCGTAGCTTTTGGCAAACATTTATCTAAAAATGTAATTATAAACCCAGGTAAACCTATGTTTATTATTTCTTTGCTCTCCGTGTTCTTTCAAATGAATGTAACAACCAACCACGTAGCAATATTGTTACCGTGTAGTGGCGGTGTAAGAATATCCACTACCCCATATTATCGTCCCGTGCCATAAGAGGCGACAGAGGGAAACAAAAAAGGAGATGGACAGCAGCCACTTCCTAGTAACAACTTAAAAAAAAAGGTTGCCAATACGCCTGCCAACAGTGGCAACTTATACATATTATACATATTTATTTTACGTAACAGTACCAATTAAAATAAACGGTGAGGTGAAGTGTTGCAGATACTGGCCATGACAATGCATTCTTAACAAATTTCCGTACAGCACGTGATGCATGGACAACAGGGTTCGCTGCACTCGCCACAACATCCACAGTAATGTCCGCAACACATTTTTGAAGGAGTACAAAGTCCTAATTGAACAGAAAACTATGGCAAATATCCACCTTATAAGGCACATTATGGGGAGGCCTATGTTCAGCAGTGGACTTTGAAATTATGAATAAATGAAAAAAACATGTGTGCAGTTCATACGCGGTAGAAGTGGAACATTCAAAACAGGAGACCGAGGTAATAGGAAACATAGCATACTGTATTCTATCTGCTTCTCTCGCAGGCTAAATCCTAAAGATGTACATGTTTGCTTCATTTTAGTGTCTCTTTTCCTTTCATCAAGTTTCAAATTACAACGATTATAAAGAAATTTTCACCTCAAAATAAAACGTAGCCATATTCATAATGACAAACACTGTGATAAATAATGAAGTTTAAATAATGAGGGCATCCACGACCTTTTCTGCCACCAGGGCGGCGCCACTAGAAAGTGAAGTATAATATTAATTGACAGATTTCATAGCGGGTAAGTTAGTTTGTTCGGAAAATGTGAAGGTTATTGTTTCCTTCTGCACTATTAGCTATATTTTATATTAAAAAGATTTAAAATAAATAAATCAAACCACAGATATTCATAAAAGTAGAAAAATTAAAAAAAAAAGTTAAAAATATGCAAAAAAAATTAAAGAGCAAACCAATGACGCATTATTTTGTGTGTTAATTTAATACTCTAGAAACTACTTATATTAAAAATCAACTTATCAATTAAATTACACTGTGTAACAAAAAAACTTTACATCAGCATCAGTGTCAACTAGCGACATCTGGTGAGCAGAAAATTGTTAGTCCTCATTACATGGCCCGATTTGAATAGTAATTATTCATACTGCGCGGAGATTGTACATAATGCCGTTATCAATCACTTGGTTCATAACATACATTAGGATGTATAAAGAAATGTGCCTGCTTTTACGTCAAATGATTAAAGTACCTATACACTCCGCTCTAGTGACCAATAATTGGCAGAAAACACTTTTGCAAGTACCGTTAGCCAACAGGCTGGTGAAGTGATGGAAAATACCATTTTTTTTATAGAGTAAGGGTGACAAGCGAGCACACAGTCCACCTAATGGTAAATGGTTGCTGTGCCCATAGACACCTACATTCATCCTCGTTTGCGAATAAAATGCAGATGCGTCGTCAATCCTAAGGACTAAGATGAAATGCCTCTTTTCCAGTAAAAATGTTCTCCGGTTCTTTACACTTACCAAACGAAACACAGCAGCATTAAGCTGCTATTTTACGCTGGTATTCTGTGAGGGCGTGGTCCTTCCCCGGTCGAGCCGACTCATTCGTGATACAACTGTACTATTGATATAGCTGTAGCATGGCTCTACCACGTATAAAATCGATCGAAATCGAATCTAAATCAATTATTGCAAGTGCAACGGTTTAACGCAAAGCAGCCCATCTATGATCACTAAGAAATTCTTTTAGCAGTCGATAAAGAATGAAGATAAGCTGGTGATATAAACTAACAACCTATGTTGAAACTTTAACATAATTAGATATTAAATTAAACATATATTTACTATCAAATAACATTGCTGAAACTTTTGCAATTGCCGAGTCTGCAAAAGAAAATCGTTATATTTCGTTAATAACACGCGTACAATGTCGAATGCAGCTTTAAAATAAATAATGAAATATACATTAAATTTCCTCAACCTGATTGGATAATCTCTCACTCGCATAAGAAAAAACCACTTCAATGAAACGTAAGAAGCAAACGTTGAACTCGTCGCTTATCTCAAATAAATGAAATGAACGAACAAAACCTCATTCAAAACGCGCCTCCCATTAATAAATTACAACGGAAATATAATGCAAAAATATGACATAAATAATAACCGATGCCACGTCGATCCAATCATTGCGGTATGAATGAACGCCAAAACTGAGCCACAATTAAACATCATGGGATTCATCCGAGCCCAGATATTGGTATTAATAAATTTCGTCGCGAAGTATGAAACGTACATTGGCCGGATGACAACGAGACATTCTCAGGCCGCCAACAAAAACCTGGAATGCTGTTGCAATAAAAATGTAGTTCAGACAAATACGTACGTGGCGCTGGAAAAACCGGAGTCGCTCAAGCGTCGTATTAACATGGTTAATTAATTTATTAATTAGCATCAATTAATCGTAATACGGCGGCGGAACGGAACGACGATACGGCCGGATAGTTTTTCCAACGAAGCTTAATTTCAAACGGACTATTATCACGATTCTCTATTACTACTGAAAGATAATTCCGAAGAAGCCGACGATACATATGTTTTGCATAATAAAAATTTGTCAATGTTTGATGGAATCGATGATGAAAACCAAACAAGCGACGTCACTTGTCGTTGTATTTATGAGACAGCCAGCCGGCGGCATCGCTTGATTTCGATAGGAGAAACCGATTCGAAGTGATTTTTGAAGTGAGAACTTCTTTAGGCACGTTGGGTACTTAGCACTGAACTCGCGTGACCGTCACGCTCAAGATATACACTAAAAGATGAAAGTAATGTTGAAAATCCAATTTTATAAAATTGATATGTATGTATTTATAATTTTCTCTTTTATTAAGTATATAGAAAATAACCATTTTTATTCATGTAAAGCAACGCAATAAATGAAAATTTTATTACTACAGTAAAACTGTAATACTTTTTACGTGGTAGAGCCATGCTGCAGCTATATTATGGTTGTAGCACGAATGGGTCGGCTCGACCGAGGAAGGACCACGCTTTCACAGAATACCAGCGTAAAATAGCAACTTAACGCTCCTGTGTTTCGTATGGTGAGTGTAGAGAACCGGCGACCCTATTTACTGGAAACGAGGCATTCCATCTAAGTCCTCACGGGTGACAACGCATTTGCATTTTGATTCTTAATCGAAGATAGATGTAGATGTCTATGGGCTACAGCAACCACTTACCATCAGGTGGGTTGTATGCTCGTTTGTCACACTTATCCCATAAAAAAACTTGGTTAAGTGGGACCTGGATAAGTGAGAAACCTCCATAGCTGGAACTCATGCTCAGGTCCCGAACACTGTTAGTGGGACAAAAGAAACCTCTATATCTGGGATTAGTTACGTCTATAATTGAGACAGCGAGTGTATTTTACCTCTTTTACTGAGACTATATTTTAGGGATTAGTTCTTTTGATTTTTACGTCATAATTACCTCTATAATTGAGACAGCGAGTATATTTTACCTCTATGACTGAGACTATATTTTGTGTACCATTTTGTTTACTAATTCTTATTCTACCCGCAAATTTCGTCCTTGGCTAATTGTATAAAAGTTACCTCCAGTTTTAGTTTGGTTTTGCTATCATCCGGATGTCTATGTATTATGTTTACAAAATACGTTATTTAATTTAATAATTGCACATCTATATTATCTATATATATATATATATATATATATATATATATATATATATATATATATATATATATATATATATACATATATACATATATATATATATATAACTTAAATAACCTAACCTAATACTCCATTCTCACCTCTATTAATGGAACCCTCTGTAAATGAGACAGATATTTATTTATACTTGGATAGACACTGGGTAAGTGGAATACCTCTATAAGTGAGACAAATTTGCAGGTCCCTTAATCCCAGTTATCCAGGTTTTACTGTATATTAATACGTTGATAAAAATAATTTCTAATAAAAAATACTTCCTTAACCACCAAAAATAATGTTGACAAGTTTGTCAGATTTCACTTCTGAAAAACTTCTTTTTTAACGACGAAACACAGTGTAACTTGCAGTTGACCGGTGACTAGCGACCCATACGTGACCGGTGGGGCTACAAGTCGTGCGATTAATGTCTCAAGTCGTACTCGTAAGGTAAATATGTTCTCAAGTCGCGGGTCCGTTGCACTGGTTGCACCACAAGAAGGGTGTGTCAGAGCGATATGTGGTCTTACAGTTACAGGCTATCAAAAATCCACTACTAAACATAGACTTTCCGTAGATTACTGTATAGGCTTTTCCCATATATTACCATAGCTGCCACGCTTATTGAAGGAAGGGAAGTCTGGTTGGCAACCGCAGTTTCTTTATTTTTCTGTTGTTATAAGGAAGACGCTGCTGCCCATCTCCTAATTTGTTTCCCTCTGTCGCCTCTTACATATATATATATATATCTAGATATGGGGTAGAGGATATTTTTACACCGCCGTATATGTGGTCTAAAACACAAAAATTGTACACAACATTTCTTGATTTTAAAAATTCATACGTGGAAGAGTCATGCTCAGTTATAGTTGGTAGGCAGGTATGGTTATGGTTGTAGCGCGAATGGGTCGGCTCGAACGGGGAAGAACGACGCTCTCACAGAATACCAGCGTAAAATAGCAGATCATTGGTGCTGTGTTTTGTATGGTTAATGTCTCTACATTCACCATACAAAACTGCTCTTTCTACTGGATGAGAGCTTGAGGACTTCTATCCAGTAAATGATAGAATGGATGGCATTTGGATTCTTAAACGAGGATAGATGTAGATGTCTATCGGTCACAGTATCCACTTACCATCACAGTCACAGTACCCATTTTATAGAATAAGTGTGACAATCGAGCACATATCCAGTGGGCTGTGTGCTCGATTGTCACACTTATTCTATAAAAAATATGCTAAACTCTCGGTGTCTTTACGTTTTCTAAACAGTTAACATTTAAACAATACGGAAGAAAAATATGTAAGTATTTAGCATGATTCCTAATAATTTATGTAATACAGATCTATAATATATTATATTATTTATATATATATACACAAAAAAAGTATTTTTTTGTCCTACAAATTGTTGTTCCGGGTCTGAATTTTTACCATACGCAATTTATGTGAGGTATGTAAAACGGTTCCACGATACAAGTGAAATTTCTAACGCAGGGGTTTTTTTTAAATCTGTACGTCCTTAAAATATTTCAATCAATATAATTGTATAATATAATCAGCTGTATAATGGCTTGGAGTGGATTGGAGATAGCCATTATGTAAACGTGCGTCGCCCCATGGTTAGGTGAAGCGACGATCAGAATAAGCTAGGCTGTTAATATGGTTGGTAGTAGGTAGTGGAAGTCTGAGTTGGCGCATTTTAGGAGAGGTTTATGTCCACAGTAGCGGATTGCCGATAATCTCCCAGAATAATTAACACATTATTCCAAGGTTAACCTATTGCGACCAATATACGAGAAACTAGGTGAAAGTTCTTTGTTCTCATTATCATACATTTATAAACAATTAACAGAAGCTCGTGGACTGGACACAATTAAGTTTTAATGTGTTGTTTAATGCGGAGCGTTGCAAACATCGGCATTTTCGTCCCCGTGGGTATGAAGGCGACGATTAGAGCTCCGATGCCAGCATTTCGCGAAGTCTTTTATGGATCGTATACTTGGTTTATAGGCGTCGTTTTGATAACGGTATATTGATGCGTTTTAGATTAAGCGCCAGCAGCGCATCGTTTTAAGGCGTTTAAACCGTCGTAAAATTAGCGCTAGTTGTAAAACCAATACGATAAACAAGTTATTCGCTTTATACATGGCTATATTTCATTTTGTTCATCGTTATCGATGGAAACATTTAATAAAATATTTAATATTTTGTTTGCATTTCATTCAAGTATCCTGTACCTCGGCCGTTGGAAATCAAAGTATCTCATTTAACAAATGAGGAAATAAATACGTGAAGTGCCGTGAATTTTGAATTTTGCTAATAAATAGCGCGAAATGTCTGCACCACCTCGCCTCTATGCTTTCGTTCAATTTTGCTATTTCAACCGTGTTTTAAAAAAACGAGAAGGCTATTTACTCGACGTGTATGTTCACCGATTTCTCGGAAATGGCTAAATCCATTTAAATTATTCTTTTTTTTTATTGAATAGATTATATTTTAGGGATAGTCCCACATAATTTTTAAGAAGAAGTTCCATCCTAGAGTGTGGAAAAATAGGGAATGATGCTTTTAATGTACCTATTTAAACGACATTTTAATTGTTACCTTGGACTTATATTCCTTAGACCACTTAAAGTAATTCTTCGATACACTACCTGGCTTAGCACCGCCTTTAGAAGCTATTATTGTGTGATTGCAGATGTGGATTTATTTTTAATTTTTGAAGTCGGTTCTAATCAAATTTTTATTAAAAGTTTAATTACTATTTTTGAAAACTAAATACTAAGTCAATGGATGCATATAGCTGTGCGCGGTGTTTGGATTCTCCCCCAAGGAATGCTTTGGCATTAGGCTTAATTATTATTAAATATACATAAGGTATATTTACCATAGAATGCTAAATATACATAAGGTATATTTAGCATACCCAATTGACGATTAAGGAATATTAAAAATTATAAGGAATTCAGCATGATTATCTTAGATAGAAATATGGAAATAAATCATCGGCCTAAGCAGTCGATTAAGAGCACAGTCTCGGTCGATCGATCGCAGTATCTAGGTATTAGATAGACATCTCCAACAATGACTTACTCGCTAGTTCGCTACCCGTTTCTGGTGCAATTTTTGTAGAAAAAGGCACAACGAGGTGACAAACGAGCACACATTTCAGATGGTAAGTGAATACTGTGGTCTATAGACATCTACATCTACCCTCGATTAGGAACCAAAATGTTGATGTATTGTCACCTCTGAATACTAAGAAAGAAGAATGCCTTGTGAATAGTAAAACGGGTCACTCTAAATGTATTTGATGATGGACAGTTTTAACGCTGACCCTGCACGGTAACTGCAGTCTGATGAATGAACAACGTAATATTACTTTCAATTTTTAATATTTCTTTCGTAAAAAGTACTTTCTATTTAGACTATTTATTATGACGCTGCATCAATCGCAACATTGAATTATAATGCACTGTACGAGTATATGAAACATACACACACACACACACACACACACACACACACACACACACTCACACACACACTCATACACACACACACACACTCATACACGCACACACGCGCGCGCACACACACACACGCACACGCACACACACACGCACACACACACACACACACACACGCGCGCGCGCGCGCGCACACACACACACACACACACACACACACGCACGCACACACGCACGCACGCACGCACTCACACAAGTATTAGCCGAGCTGTGTTTAGCTAAAATCAGGACAACATACTAATTTGAGTTTAGTCAGTAATGTTAGCAACGACTTATTTTCTGCAGCTTCATGACAAAGCGTGTATTTTGCGCATAGTTAAAAAAAATAAAGTTATAGCCTACATATGTCCCACCGCTGGGCACAGGCCACCTCTCATTTCTGAGCGGGTTTGAGGGCAAGGAAGTGTCCACCGCGCTGCCCCAATGCGTGTTGGCGAACTTTACATGTCTTCCAAATATTTTTTTCTTATTTCTCAGTCCTATTTTTCAGACATGCAGGTTTCCTCACGATGTTTTCCTTCACCGCCGAACACGTGGTAAATCAGCACTTACAATTGCAATTAAAAATTTCATTAGTGCCGGCGGGGAGTGAACCCGGGTTACTGTAAAATTTACAGCAAGTGCTACCCATCTGGGCTACTACGGCTCTTTTTCTATTTTGCGCATATTATAATGTGATTATTCGAGCTATGACATGTCCTCGAAGAAATTTAGTAAGCCTTTAATGTTGACCTCCGCACACAAGCAATACGTGAGCCGCCGTTTCTCCCTTCCTCATGCAAGCCCTAGATATGGGACTGTCTGTCACCTCATAGCACGAGTTGATATTTGGATCTGGGGTTTCTTTACTTCTATTAATGCCTTAGAGTTCTGACCATTTATTGCAGACAGAGCTTGTACAGCCTGGCTGAAATCTTCATGGTCCAATACTGAGCGTGTAATAAAGAATAACGTTTTCATTTATCTCATTATAGGTATGAAATTATTTTAATAATGCATCAATATGAACAGCGTGCTCTAGCACATACAGACTACGGACAATTAGATAAATAACAACAATCCATTAAATATGTGTCAAGAAGTAGGTATTTATTATTTATTGTCATGATTTTGATTGATTGATTGATGTACGTGGTAGAGTCATGTTGCAGCTATATTAGTAGTATAGTTGTAGCACGAATGGGTCGGCTCGACCGGGAAAGAACCACGCTGTCACAGAATACCAGCGTAAAATAGCAGCTTAACACTGCCGTGTTTCGTATGGTGAGTGTAGAGAATCGGAGACCCTTTTTACTACAAAAGAGGCATTCCATCTTAGTCCTCACGGGTGACAACGCATCTGCATTTTGATTCGCAAACGAGGATGCATGTAGATGTCTGTGGGCCACAACAACCACTTACCATCAGGTGGAGTTTGTGCTCGTTTGTCACCCTATCCTATAAAAAAAATATTATTTTATTTTATTTAAATGTTTTATTTTCATGATTTTATAATGTTTCTAATCTGTTATAATTTTTAAGGAAATAAATGGCTTTATAATAATAATAATAATACAGGCGACATGACCACGTGATCAACAGTCGCGTTTATGACCACTAGGCCAACGAGACAGTTGGCAACGCCTGAAGACCTTATGACCTCTGATAGTGTGTGTGTGTAGATTGTAGCAGTGGTGATTGTAGCAAACTCTATTTACTATGAAAAATCTCTATATCCGACAGTGGACGCGCGGGCTGTTGGGCGGAACCATATATCCATCCATTACAACCTATAAAAGTCCGCTGCTGAACATAGGTCTCCCCCATAGATTGCTTTGCACTTGGCAGGTGGGTTGGCAACCGCATCTTATTATTACTTTGAGTTGTTACCAGGAACATGCTCCTGCCCATCTCCGGTTTCAGTTTCCCACTGTCGCCTCTTACGACACCCACGGGACGATATGGGGTAGTGGATATTCCTACATCGCCATTACACGTTTCTATGGCAGAACAAAATTCTCAAATGCATGTCATAATAAATAACCGGGGATTATAATAATGGTATTCAATAAGCTCATAGTGCTTTTTATCATGATATTCAATAAGACTACTGCTACTGTAGTCCATCAGATTCAATAGCATTCTATCACGACCATTACTTTATCATCTTTTATCGCTGAAGCTGTCCCCGATATATCTGTCGATACTTGAAGTTAGCTAGTTGAGATTTTTATGGCCCGACGCCAAATGTAGTCTATCGAACGATCTATTTGGCCGCACTGCTAAGAATTCAAACTTCGGAATAAAAATATATATAAAATTCATTTATTAATATTATTTAAAATACATAAAAATTGAAACAATAGTTGAATAATCATATTTTAAAGACGCAAATTAGAAAAAACAAAATTAAAAAAAACTTATTGCATAAAACAGTGTTTGTTTTTTTTTTAAGAAAATGAAAGAACGGGCGTATAATACTCGTATTTTAATAACTGACTTACGCGTCAAAAGGGTAAGAGTTAGTTTTATTTTATTTATTTATAATTTCATAATTGAATACAAGAGCACAAGTGAAATAGCATCCATAAATCATGTCAATCGAAATTTCGATAAGGTTTGAAAAAAAAAGAATATCTCTATACATACTATAAAACAAAGTCGCTTCCCGCCGTTTAGATCTTTTAAATTACGCAACAGATTTTGATGCGGTTTTCATCAATAGATGATAGATATAGATACACATATAGAATACATATATAGAATGATTCCAGAAAAAGATTTATATGTATAATACATGTTGATTAAATAATGCTTTAGATTCACAATTGGACCCGATAGGTGGCCTTGTTGTCGAGATCCGTAACCGTGCGAAGCCTGGGCGGATCCATAGTACGTAATATTGCATAGTGTTGTTAGATACATACATACAGTTAGATACACTATCATCACAAATTTGCGTATTATAACTACTGTGAGGTTATTTTTGCGTTATCGATGCCGACAGCAATAGCCTGTAAATAACCTACATTGATCTGTCTAATAGCAAAAAGAAACCCTATTTATAAAGACGAAAGAAGTAAATTATGTCCCGTAAAACTTTAGTTGTTTAAATTTTAATAACAATAAAGATTAAGTACATACATACTTTAAAGGTCTATCTATCTATCTATCGAAAATAAAAGATCATCCTAACCAAAGAGTATAGATACACATAAAATCACTACGATTTAATCCTAGCATATCGTGTACATTTAACGACGATAGTATATATATAATATATAAATTATTGTTATACATTATCTATTATATATTGTTATACATCTATTATATATCTTACTCTAGCAGCAGAGAGATTAATCATCATGTTAGTTTTAAACCAAAAATATTCAGATAAGGTAAGAAGAGCTATATTTAGGTGTGGAGATTGCATATTCACCTATCTAGCTTAGTGTGATTACTAACGTGCCAACTTTAGATCCATATGTTCCAGCAGTGCACTTTTATAACCAGATAGTGATTGCAGTATTCTTAACATATATGGGTCGCAGACGATAATTAAAACAGACAATTAATAGGAAGGCAAGGTTACGTTAGTTAAACGCCAACAATCAATGACATAAATATCACTCAAATTTGCTATTTGAGTGATATTTACGAGTATGTCATCCGTTAAGCAATCTATTTTATCAGTAAAAAGTAAAAATTTATTAAATTCTCCGTCAGTTATAATAGCGAGTTATAAAGTATTTCATCAAGGATAATGTAGTAGTAGCAGTAGTTATTGTAGTGTAATCTTTAAAATGTTGATAACAAATACCTAATAAGTGCTGTAAATTTTGATAACAACTTTCACGACTTTATTATATTTTCATACATTTTATTTTATTTAATAATATAAACTAAGGAGGGCATTAAAATTTGTTAAAAATGTTATCTTACTTTTGTCGATAAAATATAAGTCGCAAATAAAATTTACCGTCGCAAGAGAAACAACTTTAATTTCACAAGTTGTGAACGCCATTGTATATTTGTGTACTAACAAAGGAGTCTATCTTTTTATTTTATTTTTAACTAAATAATCAGTGAATGAATAAATCTAATCCAGTAAATGACAAATAAATTAAAGCACACTATTAAAAATTACCGATCGCGAACAAAGTACGTGCTGACTTATTGTAACTTTTTGTGATAGAAGTGTCACAACAAAACTGTTAAAGCTTTGAAAATAGTTATATTTACGATACATTTATAGTACAATTATAGTAATAAATTATGATATATGGTGCATGATACACACAATAGCATGACTTTCATCATCATCATCATCATCATTACAGCCCTTCACAAGACCACTACTGAACATAGGCCTCCCCCAAAGTATACCACAAAGCATGGTCCTGAGCCACCTGCATCCAACTACTTCTTGCATGTCTTACCAGGTCGTCACTCCATCTATTGTGGGCCCGCCCCACACTTCGCCTACCGGTACGAGGCTGCCACTCGAGAACCTTGTTTCTCCATCGGTTGTTTGTTCTTCGAGGTATATGGCCGGCCCATTGTCACTTCAGATTATTAATCCGTTGGGCAATGTCGGTTACTTTGGTTCTACTGCGGATTTACTCATTTCTGAGTTTATCACACAGAGAAAAAGCGAGCATAGCCCTCTCCATAACTCGTTGGCAACCTTAAGCTTCCTCATACGGCTAGGCATAGGACCACGTTTTAGCTCCATAAGTCATCACGAAAACTTGGAGATTGTTTTAAAGAAAACTAAAAATTGATAAAATAAGTGGTCTTAATTTATCTTAAACCTAGATAACGCCACATTAATAGATCACACCTAGGCGAGGAAAAGGCGGGATTTTCTTAATGTAAGTGGTGCTTGTTGTAAATGTTTACAAATACATGGGCTTGTCTACGTATTAGGCAATGAAATTCCTTTTTAAGCATTATCTAATATATAAAAATAATGTTTGTTTAGTTTGTTAGTAGTAGAATCAACTTACAAATGAAAATTAATTAAATATATAATGTTATTAAAGGTAACTAGCATTTCATACTTCTGAATCACATACAGTTTGTGACGCAAAGTTTTACTGCTCATAATTCCATAAAGTTATTATTCCGAACGTTGTCCTCTGTTACAATTTACATTAAGAACTGTGTCTTTATGACACATAAACTTTACACGTTTTATTACGTTTTCCTTCCAAAACACCACAAAAAGGGTTAAATAACTGTTGGTTTGTTAGTCTGTATGACAAAATTTGGGCTCAATTTAAATATCATATAACATCGTATACAATTAGGGAACGCAAGTAACTGAAGAAGAGATTAGTTGTTTTTTATATAATATTAAAGTTACAAATGACAAAAGTATCCACCAGTTGGTGTGTACTGAATCTACTGAACTAAACGGATACGTTGTCAACCTAAGGAAGACGTATATACGTTGTCAACGTAAGAAATAAGCTAGTTTTCCTCACAGCCTGTAAACTGGCTCTCTTTCCCTTCAAGGCGGTAAAAGAAGCTATCCACAGTAGTACCTGGATAGCTTCTTTTTATAGAATAAAGGTGACAAACGAGCACATAGTCCATCGTGATGATGAAGTGAGTACTGTAGGCCATAGACATCTAGGTACATCTATTCTCGATTAAGAATGAAGATGCGTTGTAATCTTAGATGGAATGGTTCGTTTCCAGTGAAAATGGTCTTCGGTTATGAAACGAAACACATCATTATAATAATGCTGTGTTTCATTCATTTGTTCATTGCTCCTATTTCATTTTATTTACTATTATACCAGTATATCCTATTTTACGGTGGTGTTCTGTGGGAGTATTTTCCTTCCCCGGTCGACAGACCTATTCGCGTTATAATTTATAACCAAAATATAACTGCAGCATTGCTCTACCACATATGCTGTTTAGCGGCAAGTAAAGGTAAGAGATTCTGAGGCGGGAAAGAAGCGCTTCCCTTATTCTAATTATATTATTAACTTAATCCATAATTAGTTTTCTTCATCATTATCGTCATCACCAGCCCGTAAAAGTCCATTGCTGGACATGAGCTCTTTCATTCTAGGGAGGTTTTGCCTTAAACGACACGCTTGGCATTAGCAAGTCAATTGTATGAAATCTGTTAATTACTTTGTTTACAATATTTAGTTTATTTTTATTTTACCAGGTGTCGTTGTAAAGATTTGGTTCAAATAGTACATAAGGTTGTTTTTTGACTCTTTCACTGTCTGAGAACTTCATCAAAGCCTCAGAGTCTCACTCAAATCATCTTATTCGTGAGGCAGCCAGGCAGCGTCCTATGCAGCCCCACTTCCCTCTCGCTATCGAGTTTGCAGGCCGAGAAACTCTTTCGGACCCCTCTATAAGCTTTCGGCCGACCTGGACTGCCTCCTAGCGGCTCAGGCCGAGTCTTCTCCCATTTCATAATTTGCCTTGGGCGCGCTTCTCAAAGGCTACACGCCGACCTGCTCAAGGGGGGTCGCTTCCGATACGGCAGAAAGGCCCCCCAGGCCAAAGCCAGTCCCAGGTGGTGTTTACTGGGTAGGCACTTAGGTTTTCATAGTGAGTCCCACATAACCACGCATTCGGCTGCGTGGTATGCTAAGAGCATTCACCACCTCCCTCCCCCGTTTCCCGGAGGATAGGCCTTTACTTGCTTTTGGGCGCAAAAAAAAATTTGTTTGACTCCTACTGCTAATTGATAGCTGAGTTTCATTTCATATCTCCTAGCGGATATTTTTGGGATCTGTCAACCGGCACCGTAGCCACCGCAAAATCAGTGCATATACATAAGTCGTTAATGAATAACAATAAAAATCAATAAGGCAAAGTCAAGGACTACCGTAAACTAATCTCCGTTTATATTTTCTAGGGTCGTAATCATAGAACATAAAGTTTCCTGTCTGTGATTTTAGTGATTAGAAAGAAAATTATTAAAAACCGTTTGCTGAATACGAATTACATGACATGAACATAAACATGACAAAAGAATGTTACTCGAAATATACTTATAAAAGTTTTGATTTTGAACAATACTTTAATGAAATTGTTGATAGATCTGATATAACTTTAAAATTGGAAAATATATTGTTTTGTGCTTAACGGTCAAATAACATTCAATATTTTAGGATTTATGATTGGTCTAACCATCCCTGCGGGAGTTAGAAGATACGGGGCTCCGGTAGCGGCCCCAGCCACCCGTCGCTTCCTTGCCACTTGCTATTACACTATTGGTGGTCCAACGCATACTAATTAATGTATCCTTCTCATTATTTTAATTTTCAATTTGTCAAAAACTTATAAACTTCGTTAAAATATAGTAAATAAAACTGTTAAAGTTTTAAGTAGAATTATGATATTTTTTTTGCATGTTACACTTCTATTTAAGTCTTCGTGGAGAGACAGCGTTAGAAAATCCACTACCCCATATCGTTCCATGGATGTCGTAAGAGGTTTTTTTATAGGATAAGGGTGACAAACGAGCACACAGTCCACCTGATGGTAAATGGTTGCTGTGGCCCATAGACATCTACATTTATCCTCTTTTGCGGATCAAAATGCAGATGTGTTGTCACCAGTAAGGAATAAGATAGAATGCCTCTTTTCCAGTAAAAAGGGTCTCCGGTTCTCTACACTCACCATGCAAAACACAGCAGCATGAAGCTGATATTTGACGCTTGTATTCTGTGAGAGCCTTGTGAGATTCGTAGATGTTCCTGATAACAACTCAAAATAATAAAAAAATTGTGGTTGCAACCCGCCTGCCAAGCGTGGCAACTGTGGCAAGTAACCCCCTATGAGACAATCTATGGTGGAGATCTATGGCCTATGTTGTATTAATAAGGTACCCTTCTACTCTTTTTCAATAATAATGAAAGTCGTATCTCACACTTTTTCGTTTGAATGTTCTTTAACAAAATTAGCAAAATGAAACCACCTCTGTATATAAATGCAAGTTTCAAACGAACGTACAGTCCTCCTGATGGTAAGTAATTAAGGTGAGGATGGGGGAAGAAAGAAGGGGTGGTGCTACGCAGCACTAAGTGTTAATTGCTCACTTGACAGTTTCTTTTTCAAAGTCAAAATTAACAACATAGATAAGTGATCCGTAATAGAGAAGTTCTTTTTTTGACTGTGACTTCATTACATACTTTGAGGCTGTGAGCCAATCGCAATCATGTTATAAGTACTTACTTTTCTATATTTTCTATATTCGGATCACCAAACTGACACATCTTGGTGATCCGATGATCATAACAAAATAGTCAAACATTTTTTTACTTCAATTAAATAATTTCAAAACATATAGCCTGTATTATGCAATGACAATTTTTTTTTAATTTTGACAACGTAATCATGAGTGTTTTATCGTTTCACCATGCGGTGGCGTTACTAAAGCGATATAATGACGTCACTGGCGTTTGAATTTATATTTTAGAAAAACCATTTTTAAGTGTAAAAGTAAATGAAAAATCAATTGTTAAACAACAAACATATGTTTTAATTTTGCTTAATAATTAAAGTAAACTCAATAAATTAATAAATATAAAAAACATGCAACTTATCTATTATCAGATTTTTGTTTTCACACATCGAAAACCTGTAAAAATATGCAACGTCAGATGACTGAAATCAAATAATTATGCTTAAAACTCAATGTTCCAACTATGTAACTATTCGTTTGTATAATAACGGCATTCCATACATTTTACGTGCACAATAGCACACTCATAGCGAAATATAAATAATTTTATATATGATATAATTAATGTGCATCGAATAGTGCAACCTGCAGCCGCCTACGCGACGTACAATTTCCCAGAAGCACACATAAGCCTCCTAAAGCAATGTCCCCAAGCGCAGGGATCATCAGTCACGCCATTTCACTTATAATGATGTCAAAAATGTTACCTAACAGCCGTTCTTGTCCACCCATTGTACCACTTCTCAGTGGCCAAACAACAAAAAACGAGTCACAGTTACACTTAAAAAATGACTTCCAATTTATTTGAAGCACAAAAAGGCTCATTTCCCATGACACCAGCCTGGGCGTTCTGTTTGCTCGGCGAGCGCCATCCTTCTTTATATTATTTCTTGCTCATTTTTTATTTGAATGGCTTTGACATTTTGAAAGTCGGGTCACTTATTAAATTAGCCTTGTACAAATGTAATTATTATCGGTTGGCTCGCGTTCGGGCTGCTTTATTCTCTGTGAGAAATAGTTACCACCAAGCAAATAATATGAAATCTTTTAAAATATGTATATATGCTACAGTTTATAGTTTATAATGACATTTGCAGGTATAATGCATGCAATTTTTTATTGTTATTTCTTACGAAAAAATATATTTTTATTCATAAAAAAACGCATAATAAACATTAACAAATAAATCAAATAACAAGATTTTAATTAAAATTATAATTAATAAGGTCTAATTATACCTACGATAACTATATTTGAAACTTTAATATAAAAATAAAAAATAACACAAGAAAATACATTCAGAATAAGGACACATCACTTGCATAAAATTAGCATGAATTACATCGTTCTTTGTTCAAAAAGGCGGCGGTTCTCAATTCGACTGCATTTTTTTTGGGTGTATGTTACGCAACCATAGTCAATATGTAGTGAAACAATTTTTATGATTTTTTTTTTATTAAAAAAGGTGAAAAAATTCACACCTAAGGATGGCAAATAGGACACTGAGAATTGACAAAAACGACATTGAGATTGTGACATCCCTTAGTTCACTCAAATGTGTAAAAAAAAAGAATAAAAATATCACATTCTGAAGTCGGTGCTAAGACGTTGTGTATACTTAGAAGAATTAAATTACCAACTTAAGAATGTGAAAACATTTTTTTTATTTTTATTTCTGTAAGGATGGCTATTACTTTTTATTAAAAGTAATTTTTTGTTGATAGAATGAAATAAATTATCATTATCAATAATTTAGTTATGCCCGGTAGCATCGGATACTGCGTCGTGAAGTCAACGACATCAATCAAACAGGACGTATCTTTTCTACGTATCTAATTAAGAATTTAAATAACAAGAGGCAAGTGGAAGTAAAAAAACTGATGTAGACTTTTAAGCATTGTATGTCTTCATTATCATGGGGTATAACCGTAAAGCCACTGTTGGGCACCGTATACGTTTTATGTTTTGAGTATATCTGCAGTAGAACCAGAGTAACCGACATAACCCAACGGATTAGTAAGTTGAAGTGGCAGTGGACCGGCCATATAGCTATAAGAACCGACAACCTTGGGGAAGAAAGATTCTTGAGTGGCAGCCTCGTACCGGTAGGCGAAGTGTAGGGCGACCCCCCACGAGATGGAGTGTCTCCCTGGTAAGACATGCAGGAAGACATCATTCATCATCATTACAGCCTTTCATAAGTTCACTGCTGAACATAGGCCTCCCCCGAAGAATGCCACAAAGCACGGAAGTCGATGGATGCAGATGGCTCGACCTGAGCCACCTGCATCCATCGACTTCCGTGATTTGTGGCATTCTTCGGGGGAGGCCTATGTTCAGCAGTGAACTTATGAAAGGCTGTAATGATGATGAATGATGATAATTACAGGAAGAGTTCTGCGTATTACCATATAAGCGAATTTACATATTCTTCGGTCAGGGAAGAACCACGCCCTAGCAGAATACCAGCCTAACTATACAAATACAAAAGCTTAGAGTGTAGAGATCCGGAGACATACATGGTAGAGCCATGTTGCAGCTATATTAGTAGTAAAGTTGTAGCACGAATGGGTCGGCTCGACCGGGGAAGGACCACGCTCTCACAGAATACCAGCGTAAAATAGCAGCTTAAGGCTGCTGTGTTTCGTATGATGAGTGTAGAGAACCGGAGACCCTTTTTACTGGAAAAGAGGCATTCCATCTTAGTCCTCACGGGTGAGGATAAATGTAAATGTCTATTGGCCGCAGCAACCACT